>CM077582.1:17500-1287500 GCA_039657365.1 Stephania yunnanensis
GACTAGGGGAAAGACAAAAGAGAATAGAGGAGCATCTGAGGGGTAGACTTGTGTTTAAGTCTCAATCAACCGTAAGTGACATCTCTAAAAAAAAGCTTGTGTTACGTAGTTATAGAATACTAAAAGATATGGAGTGTGAAAAAATAGTTTCAAAAGTTATAACAGTTATGTCACATCTCATGCTTACTTGGAAAGCAGTATAACGTGAAGTGTGCGACAATGAAAGTGAATCCCTCCATATCTTTCTTCCTTTTCTTCTTGAAAAAAAAAAAAAATCATTCGAGCTGGATTAAAATAATACGACCACGTCATCGGTCAATGGGGGCGGGAAATCATTTTCGGCATGATCGTCACTGCAGTCCTCCTTAGCTAACAAAGGGATAGAGATGAAGCAGTCGTTTGAATGCGATAAGACCACTCAGTGGGTGGAGGCATCGAGGAGACAATACGCGTGCACGTAGTAGATCACGCTTGGAAGTCTTTGTCCTACAGTCAGCATATAGGCTTTGGCAGGTGTACATAATTTAGTCTATTTAATTATACTGCTGTTGTTTTTACTTATAGAGGGTACTCATTCCGTCCAGGATGTACATAAGCCTATACACGCTTCTGTAAGAAATTAAATACATAATTTAGTCTTCTTTTACACCAAAAAAAAAAATCTTTAACAAGTGAAGTCAGATAGCTAGCATGGTTTCCTACACAAACAAATTGAGCAATCTGAGCGAGGGTGATAGCAAAGTAGGAGAGGCAACATAAGAGTATAGTAGAGGGGCCGCCGGCAGCTAGCATGGCCTTCACGAGCGCCCAGAGTTGACACACAAGATTGAGAGAGGAGAGCTCTACTGTGGATGAAAAAGAAGGGCTGAGAGAGGTGAATGGAGCCAGGAGAGGGTGACTGGAACAGGGAGATTAATTGGATCGCATTAGAAGAGCTGGATCAAGAAGAAATACATTAAAACATGAACTAAAATTTTTATGTTTCGTGAAAGTTAAGCAAACTACATTAAAACTTCGCCTATGCTAGAAATATACTTAAAACTCGAAATATCTTTCGATGACATGTGTTTTATGCATTATTGTTGTATGATTAAGTATAGTTCTAGCATCAAACTTGAGTTTTCTAACATTTAAAGTGAAATTTTCTAAACTTTCATACACCGACGAATTTTTTGTCAAACTTCTATTGTTGAAGTTAACTTCATCGAATTAATTTTAAGTTTTAAGTTAGTGAAGTCAAATGCAAAGTCGAAGTTTTGAACCTTAAACACATCTAACAATATAGGGTAAGAAATGTAGAGATCAAAGTGGAGAGCCAACCTAGGGCTTGACACAAATCCAAGACCCCCACCATGATTGCTCCAAATCCGGTTGAAACAGCTTGATTGAAGCTCCCCGTGCCCGATCTACTAGAACCTTAAAGAATCTCCCTAAAAATCCAAGGGTTTTCTCTTTTTTCCTCCATTTTCTCCTCTCTTGCTCTCACTCAAATATGAATATTAGAGAGGGGAAAGATCTCATCTCACTCTCTTTTATAGCCCAGCTTTAGTCTCTCATCGAGATTTGCACCAATCAATCCCCCTAATTCATCTAGTTGATCATATTTTCTATTAAGTTGGTGCCACATTATTAATTGATTTAAAATCATAGTCTAAGTTCTTATCCACTACACCATCTATAAATGGATCTAATGCTCATAATTTAAAATTTCTATAGCTTAGGCTTATTTGTTAACCTCCAAAGCCAAAGTTAATTAGCATCATTTTACATAGGTTAGCTAAAAATTTATTCTCAACTTATTTAATGCAGTTAAGCTACATAAATCCTCATTAATCTTAACGACGCATATCCCACACCAGCGTGCGCCTCGATGTAACACTCTCGACCTCCAAACGTGCGCAAGTCTCACCATGCAAGTCTCGAACTAACGCGCGATACATACATTTAAATTTTACACAAAATATACATGCACCACGCAAACATAACAAGTTTACCTTGGCTTTCGAGCCCGACATATCGACCGAGCTTAACACGTTAGCCGAATTATGAGTTACTAATCCTTGTTTTTAGGGCATAATATAGTTTAATTAATTCGGGTAAATACACAGAGTTCTCTAAAATGCCAACGCAAGTTGGAGTTCCCCTCCCAAACTTATAACCTTTGTATTTCTTTTCAAGTAGTCAATATGGGATTATTCCCTTAGTTCATACATTTTCAAGTAGTCCATATGGGATTATTCTCTTATTTCATACATGTATGTTATTATGTCAGTGCTCACGTATGGCAAAATGGTTAGGAAGAATACTTGATTTTTTTCCTAAAGTACACATCTTATACTATTTAATGAGGGAAATAGGGGCGAAAATTTTTTATTTCCGGGGAGTAGGCAATAACGCCTATTGGGAAGGCGTCATCTACGTGGCAAAATTTTTGTTCTGATTTTGCCACGTGGATAGCGCCTTCTCAATAGGCGTTATCCACGTGGAAACATTGATAGAGCGCTATCAGTGTAAGTGTCCACGTCAACATGTCGACGCGGACTGACGTGGACACATTACACTGATAGCGCCTTCTCCGAAGGCGCTATCATATGCCACGTGGGAAATAGAGAATGGTTTCCCGGTCCACGTGGAGCCACGTGGACCGGCAAACCCGTGACTTTGGGGCGCAGATAGCACCTTCTCAAAAGGCGCTATCTGCACCCCACATTCATCTTCCCGAAATCGACGCAGAGAATATATTCTCTGCGTCGGTTTCGTCCTTACTGGTATAGGGGGCGGGGGTAGGGGTAGGGGACGGTGTAGGTCACGGGGTTGGTCACGGGTTTATTGTTGAGAGTGGGGTGGGTCGGGTACTTAAGGAGGAGGGGAGGGAGGGAGCGAACCGGGAGAGACGACGAGAGGAGGGGCGGACGGCTTGTTTGAACGGGAGAGAGTGGGGCGAGTGTGTGCGCGCGGAGACGTTTGTCGAGCTTGGCGGGGGTACGTGGTGGTACGTGGAACGTGGTGTTTTGTGGCGGTCCAGTGGTGAGGCAGAAGCGAAGGTGACGGCGGCGGAGGAGGAGGAGGGATCTACGGCGACGACGGGGGGAGGAAGGAGAGCAAGCGGCGGCGGAGGAGGAAGGCCGGCGTAGCGGACGAAGTGGAGGTAGGAGAAGGATGAGGTATGTGTATATAGTTAAGTTACTTTAGTTAGTTAAATAAGATTGTT
Source organism: Stephania yunnanensis (assembly GCA_039657365.1). Classification (NCBI taxonomy): domain Eukaryota; kingdom Viridiplantae; phylum Streptophyta; class Magnoliopsida; order Ranunculales; family Menispermaceae; genus Stephania; species Stephania yunnanensis. Next base: position 20,712 of record CM077582.1, read on the forward strand.
TAAGTTAGTTTGATTAAGTTAATTTGAGTTTGTTTAAGTGAGTTTAGTTAATTAAGTATGTTTACGTTAGTAAAGTTTGTTTAATAAGTTTAGTTACTGATTAGTTTGATTAAGTTCGTTTTATTAAGTTAGTAGTTTAGTTTGTTTAAGTGAGTTTAGTTAATTAAGTATGTTTATGTTAGTTTAGTTTGTTTAATAAGTTTGTTTAAGTAAGTTGACGTTTGTTAGGTAATTAATTTTGATTAAGTTAGTTTGCATTGTGGAGTGGGTACATGTTTGTGAACAACGGTTTCGAGAGTGAGTTTGTTTAAGTTAGTTTAGGTAATTATGTTTGTTTAACTTAGCGTACTTAATTAATTTTAGTTAAGTTGGTATAGTTAATAACGTTTAGTTAATTAAGTTTAGTGAATTAAGTTTAGTTAATTAAGTTTGTTTGAGGTATTTTAGTTAATTTACCGAAGGATGAGGTATGTTTAGTTAATTACGTTTGTTTAAGGTTGGTTAGTTAGTTTATGTTAGATGTTTAGTTTAGATATTTAGCTTAGTTAAGGTTCGGTAATTTAGTTTGGTTAGTTTAGTTTAGTTAGTGTGTTGAGTGAGTTAAGTCAATTAACTTAGTTTATATTTGGTATTTAGGTTAGTTAATTTAGTTAAAGTAATTTGTTTAGTTTATTAAGACGGTTAAGTTTGTTTAGGTAGGTTGTTTAGTTTAATAAGTTTGTTTAGGTAGTTTGTTTAGTTATTTAGGATGGTTTTGTTTAGTTTGTTTGTTTAGTTTACTATGTTAGTTTTGTTTTTTTTAGGTTTGTTTAGGTTAGGTTATTTAATTTGCTTAGTTATGTAATTAATACATTTAAGTTAGTTTTCTTAGTTAAGCATTTCGGTTGAACATTACAATATACCGGTTTCGCGTCAGTTTCCAATATCACTTTTTATGTTTGTTAGCATTTTTTACGTTTAGTTCATTAATTCACAAATCGAATATCATTTCTTTGAGAAAGTTAGTTTATATTTGGTATTTAGGTTAGTTAATTTAGTTAAAGTAATTTGTTTAGTTTATTAAGACGGTTAAGTTTGTTTAGGTAGGTTGTTTAGTTTAATAAGTTTGTTTAGGTAGTTTGTTTAGTTATTTATGATGGTTTTGTTTAGTTTGTTTGTTTAGTTTACTATGTTAGTTTTGTTTTTTTTAGGTTTGTTTAGGTTAGGTTATTTAATTTGCTTAGTTATGTAATTAATACATTTAAGTTAGTTTTCTTAGTTAAGCATTTTAGTTTAACTTAACAATATACCAGTTTCGCGTACCAGTTTCCAATATCACTTTTTATGTTTGTTAGCATTTTTTACGTTTAGTTCATTAATTCACAAATCAGAATATCGTTTCTTTGAGAAAGTTAGTTTATATTTGGTATTTAGGTTAGTTAATTTAGTTAAAGTAATTTGTTTAGTTTATTAAGACGGTTAAGTTTGTTTAGGTAGGTTGTTTAATTTAATAAGTTTGTTTAGGTAGTTTGTTTAGTTATTTAGGATTGTTTTGTTTAGTTTGTTTAGTTATTTAAGATTGTTTTGTTAAGTTAGTATGTTTAGTTTACTACGTTAGTTTTGTTTTGTTTTGTCTTGTTTTGTTTAGGTTAGGTTATTTAATTTGCTTAGCTATGTAATTTGTTTAGTTTTATAATTTTCTTAGTTAAGCATTTAATTTGCGGTAGTTCGAGTGAGCTACGCGCAGTTCATCGAGCCATTCTACAGGATGGATGTGTACGCACAATGTAACGGCCCCAAAACCCGAGGCCGCCACGTGGGGAGGCGCTGGCCCAGCGGTCCCGTCCGATACCTGACCCACTGGGTCCCACGCGCCACTGACGCCATTTTCCACAATACGACTCATCGATATGCGTGTTAACACGACTCCTCGATATGCGTGTTCATTAAACTTTCAACAGTGGAAGTCTTAATTTAAAAGAAGTAATCAATTAAATTTGTCATTGAATAAAACATTATTTTATATAAGAGCAATATCTATTGTGGGAAAAACCGGGGAAAGTACTCCATATATATATGCAACAATATTAAACAATAATATATACGAGTACAGTATCTACTCAGTCTCTCATTTCTCAAAAGAAATCAAAACATCAAAATAGCACGTACTAGTAGGTCCTCGACCGCAGGCAGTCAGATAAAGTCGTCCAAAATGTCCTTGCCCCTACTAGCACGGTCTGCACTCGCCCATCACAAAAGGAAGATGGGGAGTACAGTTAGTAAGATTCCAACAAAGTACACCGAGCATTTATAAGAGAATAAACAGATACCAAGAAACATGTCAATTAATCATGCGAACTAAACAGGCAACTGTGCTAAGATCATCACATGAATAAATAACATGAGAAACAAACCGTGTACTCCTCCCCTCGTCACACTAAAGCGTACGACAAACCCCCAGGATCCTTTCAGTGAGTGCCCCACTTCCTTTCACCTGTAACGGCCCAGCCCGGAGACAAGTACCTGTGGCGCTTATGACGCGCACCTCCACAGGCCCCGAAACCACTCCGGACTGGCACCGCACAGGATCCTTTCAGTTGAAACACCCACTTCCTTTCACCTGGTTACCCGCGTACAGCCTAGTGTGCCATAAGTACAACAAGAATAGCAAGAAGTCTCGTTCCCCAACCCAAATACGTCACGAAAATCAATAACAAGGAATATGGGGAATAGCATCCAACAAGCACAAATAGACAATCAATGATAGAAAAGTAAACCCTCGATGACTTTCAGAAGGAATCTTACGTACCTCAAAAACGCACTCGCACGCATCTCGATATGCGCACCCGACACCTGACTATAGCATCATATGTCCCTGGTGTCCATTCATACATTTAGCTACTAAATCATAAAATCACGATTTAAAATTTAGGTGAAATAAACCTCACCTCAATCACGTCGTCAACATTCGTCGATTCACGCCTCCGATCGGTCCGACAACGCCTCCGCGCCGTTCACCGCGTCGTTGCCGCCCGCTGCTACGTCCTCCGCCGCTGCTACACGAATACACTCTCCTCACTTTCTCTTTCCCGAGCTCCCCGTCCCCTCCTTATATAGCGCCAAGGATCATGTATGGTCACGGGATTACTAGTAATCCCGTGACCACTACGTCCCCTACCCCTGTCCCCTCCCCCTGCATCCCTAGCAAAACCAACGCAGAGATTCTCTGCGTCGGTTTCGTCTCGGGAAGAAGAAGACTGGTGCGCTGATAGCGCCTTCTCAAAAGGCGCTATCAGCGCACCCCAATAAACAAGGCCAACTGTGTCCACGTGGATCCACGTGGACACAGTTGGACAGATTCATACAAATAGCGCCTTCTCCGAAGGCGCTATCGGGTCTGGGACGCCACGTGTCGCCACGTGGACATACCAAAACCCGATAGCGCCTTCGGAGAAGGCGCTATCAATGTGTCGGACGCCACGTGGATCCACGTGACGTCCGAAACCACGTGGCTTTTTTTCCAAAAAAAAAAAAAAAAAAAAAAAAAAAAAAAAAAAATTACGCCAAATTCCACATCAGCAATAACGCCTTCTGATAAGACGTTATTGCTTAGTGTGGCGAAATAAAAAAAAACCCCCCCTATTTCCCTCTTTTAAAGTTAAATATATTGTACTTTTGGAAAAAAATCTTCATTTTTATACAAATATAAACTCATCATATGCATATTCAAATTTGGTTGTAATTGTCGATATCGCTCGACTACGACGACGACGGCGGACGGAGCGGCCGAGGAAGACGCGGTCCAACAGCTCGCGGTGACGGCCAGCCGCGGTGGCGGATAGTTTATTAAGTCCAGTTGGTGACATGGCAGTGACGGGGCGGTGCCGTGACATTGACATGGCGATGGCGGACAGTTTGTTAAGCCCCGTTTAATTAAGTCCAGTTGGTCTGCCACGTAGATGGGGCGTTACGCGACCTCAACTTGCAATTTAACTGATAACGCCTTTTCAAAAGGCGTTATCAGTTAAATGTGGGTATGCGGTGACATGGCGTCCACGTGGCTGCTACATGTACAGATAGCGCCTTCTCAAAAGGCGCTATCTGCACAAGGCGTTATCCACGTGGACGCCACGTCACCGCATACCAAATCAACTCCACCCAATAACGCCTTCCCAAAGGGCGTTATTGCCTACTCCCGTAATAAAAAAAAAACCTCCCAATTTTGTGAATTAAATTGTAAACATACCCTAATTTTAGAAAAACCCCAGAATACTGTAATGATTTTTTTTTCTCGTGTGTGTTTGTCCAAACATAAAGGAGGATGTCCAGATAAACTCTCAACCAGCTGTTACGGAGCCCAAAGGTGTTTTATATGTTTGCATGTATTTGCGTCTTAAAATGGATGTTCCTTTGATTTCGTAAGTCATTCTGCTGAAGCTTTATTGCTTTTCTCCATAAATACATGATTTTTCAGGGAAAACTAAGGAAATGGAAGTTCCAGACGAGGTTGTAGAATTGAATGAAACTCGAGAAAATAAGCGACACTTGAATGTTGTTTTTATCGGCCATGTTGGTAAGTTGACCTAATTTTTGCTTTATTGCTTACAAAACTTTTGTTAAGACTATTTAGGTTGAGTTGTTAGGCATCACAATTGCTTTTATATTTTTGGTTCATTTTTAGGATCTATTGAGTTTTTTATAAATCCTTTCTTTTTATTGAAATTGTAGCATTACACAACTACTTGTATCAAGGTGCTGATTTGTGCTATTGGTTGCTGTCAATTTTTTAACCCCTTCTTGCCAATACGAGGCATCCTTATTCACTTACAACAAAAATAACAAAGCCTCAATCCAAAATTGGTTGGGGTCGGTGTTCCTTTTTATTCTTGTCCTTAACTTCATATTTGATTATTGTGGTTTTAGATGCTGGCAAGTCTACGACAGGAGGGCCGATACTTTTCTCAAGTGGTCAAGTTGATGATCGAACAATACAGAAACATGAAAATGAAGCAAAGGACAAAAGCCGAGAAAGTTGGTAATTCCTTTGTTTTCTTTTTTATTATGGCTATCTTTTGTTACTGCTTCAATTGATAATTGTTTTTTTTCAACATGGTTTGCAAAGCGTGGATAAATCTCTTTTCAATGCATAATGAAACATTTTATTTCAGCTACAGAAGTGATTTAAAAACTTTGTTGAAAAGTTTTGTTAACCAAGTCAATCCAATTTCTCATAAGCATTTCCAAACCCAAGGTTCGAAGCTTCAACTTCGCCTCGCTTATGACTTCGCTCACTTAAAATTCGGAATTAATTTGAGGAAGTTAACTTCGACGATGGGAAGTTTGACAAAAAAACTCGCCGGTGTGCGAAAGTTTAGGGAATTTCACTTTAAATGCTAGAAAACTCAAGTTTCTCCGTAGAGATGCTAGAAATATACTATATCATACAACAATAATCCATCAATGTTTAGATCGGTGTTTAGATGACTTGTTTTTTTATCTAGAGGGTTTGATGTGCCTTATATATTGAATAAAGTTGTAGATATGGTGTTTAGATATGTTGCTTGTTGATGCTTTCCAATAATGTTTTGATTGGTGTTTAGATGATTTGGTTTTTGATCTCTTACGATTAGATGTTTTTCATATGTTGTAGATCTGTATATTACTTAGCTTTTCCTTGGTGTTTAGATGATTTGGTTTGTGTTGTTCTTCGATCTTTCCTTCTTTTTTTCATTCAAGGTAGTTGATATCGGTGTTTTGATGATATGGTTTTCAATCTTTTCGTGGTTAAATTTACTTCGTTTACTTTTTGAAGACTGTTTCACAAATGGTCTTTGATATAAGAGTAAATGAATGAAAATTTATTTCAATCTAATTGCCTTGATGGGTTGCAATACATCCATCGAAGTATGAATAATCAACGACTTTTTGAGGACAACAACTATGATTAAATTTAATTTCGAGGATGGATTTTTATTAGTTGGGAATACTGTAATGACCCAGAGTTTATTAATAGTAAATTAGTCTCTAATCAGGGTTACCGACTTGCGACGTGTTTGAGAGCGGGTACACAATCTTAATACTCGGTGAGAGGTGAGAAATATGTTAGAATTGATGTGATGTATCCCTAGTGTAATGTATACGTGTAGACTTATTAAGTCCCTCCTACTAGTATATATATGTTGAGGCGTAAGCGGGGATGCGCGTCGAGAGGCGTGAGCGAGATGCGTCGAGATGCGTGCCGACATGAGATCGGGGTAGAGAATGATGTAGTGAGATGTAATTTAAGTTAATGTGGTTTATATAGTTAGATCAATGTAACTATAGTTTGGTTTACATTAAAAGAAACATAAGTTAGCAAAATAAAACATTAGCTATTCGATGGTCCTCGAGATACGTGTAGACACATCGAGAGACCAATTGAGTTCGTATTTGTGTTATTAAGTATGAGACAATGGAGAGTTAGTGGATATAAGTCATGATATAAGCTATTAGATTAGTCTCGAGATGCTTATGCACATTAGGATCAATGGCCATAAACCAATCTTACCTACTTTTATATATAGGATGAGATAAAGCATGCAACTCATTCTCATTTCATAACTTGGAGAAGAAGGAATTTGAAAAGGAAGGATTTGGAGAAGAAGATCAGCAAGTTGTTGATGAATTTATGGTGATTTGGAAGGTGATACTCAAGCTAAGGAACTTACCCCATTTGGTAAGTCAATCTACACAATTAGTTAACAAAATTGTAGAAAAATTAGAGGTGTGAGTTCAGTTTTGATTTTTGTGTGATTTCAGAGGGTAAATGAAGTTATTTTAGAAATTAGTTCATATATTTGGATTCCTTGCGAAAAACCATTAAATTTGCTATAAAGAAATTTGAAATTCGGAGTTAAATTGACCAAGTTATGATCAATCAAAGTATTATGTGTGTTCTTGAGTTTTATGAAAAATGCATACATAAATTGATGGTTTAATAAATATATATGAAGTGCATCCTCATGTTATTGCAATGGAGGATCTATTGGGTCTCTGGTGGAGGGGAAACGGGGATCCAAGGCGATGGAAATGGTCATTTGGAGGAGAAAACCAAGAAATTTTAAGTGCAGAATTTTTGGGATTTCATGTGTTTAGCGCGCTAAGCGTGCTAGCTAGCGCGCTAAGCGTGCTAGCTAGCGCGCTACCAGCATGTTGCGCACTAATTAATGTGAGTAGCGCTCTAAGGGAGTCACTAGTGCGCTAGATAAATTACCCAGCACGCTAGGTGCTCTAAACAACACACTGACTACAATTTCTAAAGTTAAACTCAAACACCTTAAACAAGCTTAACACCCTAACTGAGAGTCTAAACACATTCTAAAACATATCAAATGATACCAGGAGCCTTAAAGAGTCTCGAAGATTCGGGTACGAGTTTTAAGGTGTCGTGAGATCAGATTAGCATAGGAGTTTGACGTGGTTTGTAAGTAAACTGATTGAGATACTTCTTTTCATAATGCTTCTTGTTTACAGTCATTTGGACTGATGTGCTATTGTACTTTAGATGTCATGACTTTGTTGTCCTCTCTCATTTCATGAGTTTGTTATCATGACATTGATTTATGTATAAATGATATTCATTAACTCTTAATCCTGAGCTATGTCATTCTTGGTTATTAAGAGTGTTAATAGAAAAATATGCTATTTGTTGAATGAGTCATGGTGTTAAGAATCTAATTCCTTTGGTGCATTAGTTATGCAAGTTCATTGTTGGATTCATAAATTGTGTCGTTTCTTTATGTGAAAGTAGTTCTTGTATGCAAGACTATGATATGATAGAGATAATCTAAAATGTTAAAGACCAAGTGCTTTTAGAAAAACACATTTTTATGATTATTACTTGGTTAAACTTACCTATGGCTTGAGCTTGAAGTTTCTTGCACTCTTGGGGGTTTTGTTAGTTCATTCTATGTCAAACATCTAAACTTTCGTTATGTCCAAATAAAAATATGCGTTTAAGAAATAATGATGTTCGGTGACTTTATGCTCGTCTCTTCACTTTGAAAAGACTTTTTGACCTTAAAAAAAAGAAGGAAAAGCCTCTAATAGAAAAGTGAAACTTCAACTTCCCCTTTAATTTGCTCACTTACAACAACAACAACAACAACAAAGCCTCAGTCCCAAATTAACTGAAATTTAAACAATTTTATTATAAAATTCAAGAATTTCTTAAATCTGATTATGCGACTAATTAAGTATTTTTAAATTTAAATTAAAAATTAAGTATTCAAGGTGGGACCTATGTTTTAAGAATCAGATATCATAATTTTAAATATTATTTTTGTGTGTTGTGTGTCTAGTGGATGTATTATAATCTATTCAATGTGAAATAAGGTTAAGTTGAAGTCAAAACATGGTGTTCACGTGTTTCGGAGCGTGTTGGTAATTTTCTAATTTTTGGCGAAATTAAGGTATTTTTATGGGTTTAATTTGAGTTTAAAAACAAAAGATAAACATGAAAAATAAAAATGAGAGGTGAAATTACTAAAAAGGATTACAAATAAATTACTAAAAAGGTAGTTGGATTACAAAGGAATGGATGAAATTGGAGGGGCAAAAATGTAAATGTGCTTACCTAACGATATGATTTCAGTGTGAAATCAAAAGGTTTTAACCCAAAACCCTCCGCACATCCTTTTCATCAAGGGATGTATTCAATTTGACAAATTCATAGATTTCTTTAAATGATGAATTTTCATAGATTTCATAGAATTTTATGGATTTGAAAGAACTTGAACTAAATCCATTCAAATCTCATGGGTAGAGGTGAAATTTGATTATGTGTATTTTTTGAATAGAAATCCATCAAAATCTATTAAAATCCACTCAAATCTTAATGTCTTTAAAAATTGAATACACATAAAATTTTTACAAATCCATTAAAATATATCAAAATCTTAATTGAATATCATTTGACTTTTTAAAAGTCTATTAAAATTCTTTGAAATCCAAATTGAATACACATTGATTTCAAAATCCTCCAAAACTCAATTAAAATCTTTCCAAATTATCCAATTGAATACACCCCCTCTAAAGCCTTTTCCCCTATTCATCGACGGAGTCAACGACGGGCAGGCAACGTAATCGACATAGTCGATAGCAGATAGCATGGTCGACATAGTCGACAACATAAGTCAAATCGGATTGTTGTGACGCGCACAACCAGAGGTTAGACAGATTGTTGTTAGACACCATTGCTCTTTTTCTCCAATGTTGTAGATTTTGCTCGATTTTTCTCCATTCGCATTTTTTGGGTTCGTCATTATCTTTATCGTCCTCCATTTCCAATGATTCCTCAATATCAACAGCCATGTTATCTGTTTGACAACGCAAATCCCGTAAAGTGGCTTTTGCAGAGCCACTAGGTAAGCGCTCCGTGAGAACAACCGAGAAACACTTGTACAAAGATACGAACAGTGCCTTATTTTCTTCCAATGCACGGGAAATAGAGCCACTTTCGCCTGATGAGATTCTTGTACAGATAGTTCATGTTCTTTGGCTTTTCTCGCATAAGACTTCAAACGTTTCAATCTGACGGGTTTTCACCTTGCACAGGTTCACCATTCACAAGAGAGTTTAGCTTCTGCGGCATCAAGTCGCTTTAGCTTTTGAAAGCGAGACTCTGAGCCAAACAGAACACTCTTCTCGAGGATGAACCCTCTTTCCTTAAATCGAGAAGCGGTTACACGTCTTGTCGATTGCATTTCTAAGAATCTCCCATGATCGATCGAAGTATGAAACGATTCGATGTTAGATGAAGAGAAAACCCACTAACAATTGCTAAATTAGATATCGATCGGTAACCCATCATTCTCATCAATAGCTATAATTGTCATTTGAGCAACGTTCTTCCAAAGTATGAGTTGATTTCATCCATCGGCAACATCTCGCTTTTCTTGATCGGGGCATAACTTAGCAATGACTCGACCATATCTCTCCCGGGACAAGTGATTAAGTGAGTGAAACTTTTTGAGCCAATGTCAAGCGGGTGGTCCGTACAACAACCTCAACTCGCAAAGCTTGAACCATGAACAGAGATTATTTTCTCTTCGTCCATAAAATAATCTCACGAAATTTGTTTTCCTTCCCTTCACCATGTTGCCAAGTGCCATCGACATTTCATGCGCAGCGAAGTTCTTTCCACCCCATCTTCTGTACTGTATCTGAAGTTAGATCCCACTTTGGGTGGAAGCAATTCCTCCAATTCAGGGGCATTTTGTTTTATTTTGCCCCAGTATGATAGACGGACTTCTCTTTCCAATACTTCCTGAACAAAAACCCTTTGTGGGGCCCATTTTGGGAGGCCCAACACAAAAGCCCATTCTTCCCATGGCCGAATAAATTGAAAATTTGACAAGTGGTGAGAAAACCACAGAACCAGCCGTGTGCGGCACTCCATATCTAAATCAGCAATTTTCTCAAAAAGAGCACGAACGACTCTCCTACATTCTTTGGAAATGCACCTGGGAGAGCCTTGCACAAGTCAATAATAACTAATGTGTAATGCATAGGCTTGAAAGGAGGTTGAGGAGCAGAAGTATCAGCCATTGAAAAAGAGGAGGACGTCCAACAAATACTCTTCCACAACAAAGCGATCTATAGGCTGTAGATCCTCAGTTTTACTTGCAGGAAATATATTAAGCCTGCGTAGTCTTCGAGGGTAGTTGATCTGCTCCGCGACGAACCTTAAATTTGTCAGATTTAAAAATTCGATTGACAACCTCAAGTTGAATCAACTTGAGTTGAAGAGGGTGTTAAGGAAACTGAATATTGTATCAAGCTGTTAAGGAACTAGTATCCTCCGATATCTCGTAGGTTCCTTATGTGATTACTTTCCTTTCTTGTATTTTTTTAGACTTGTGTATATAAATAGGGTATTATGTATACAAGAAAGAACACAATAAACATATTTCATTCAGAAACGAACGGTCTTCTTCAAATTGGAGGAGCCTACCTTTCGACGCTCTCTCATTCGATTTTTCTCTCTCGATGCTCTCTCTCAACTGTCTCATGGCTCGCCCACTCTCTCTCTTTCTCTCTCTCTACTCTCTCCCTCTCTTTCGTCCAGTGAAGGGTGAAGCAGTGGGAGGTTCGCGCTTGTGGTGGTCTCAATAGGAATTTGAGGTATGTTGTGTGGTGTTGAGAGTGAAGTGCCGATGATGGGGTGGAGGGCAACCGTGTATCTTCTTTGTGGTGTCATGGATATTGTTTGAGGTGAGTTTTGATTTGAAATTGAAGTTTGGTTTTATGATTAATTTGTTGATGTGGTTTCGATTGAATGGGAAAGGGAGATTAATAAAAGATAAATCAGAGGGATTAGTTTGTAAAGGGTTTGAAAGCAAAGGAGATGAGAAACGATGTTGCTATTAGTGGTTTAGTACGAGAGGCAACCCTGGGCAATGCACTCCCCGGGGGCAGCCTTGCTTGCGTGAGTAAGGCAAGGGGGTTTCCTACTCTGCACAAGGTAGAGCATGGTATGGTTGTTGTTGGGATTGTTGTCATCTTTGTTGTTGGTTGTCGACCGAGTTGTAATCTGTATTTTTGGAGTGAACTGATGTTATTGCATCATATTAGAATAGTTTTTTTTTTTTTTGGAGTTAGGTGAAGACTTCATATGGTTTGGACAAGTTTTGAAAAATCATTCCATGTTTTTGAACTCATGTAGTCTAGTTTTTGAGCGATATTGGAGTATGATTTCGACCAATCAAACAAGAATTTTTGGGTCGGGTTTTCAATGGATTTGCCAAATTTGATCCATGAGAATCAGCTTGAGATTTCAAAAATGTTTTATTTGTCAATTGGCGTCGAATTGGTTGCATTTTTGTAAAAAAAATAATTATGCAATCTTAGTTTTTGGCTGTTTTGAGGTGCAATTTTGAGCAATCAAATGGACATTTTTCGGTGAGGTTTTTTGTGGGTTTTGATCCTTGTATATCAATAATGATGTGTGAGAATCAAATTTTGATTTAGAGAAGGTTTGGTAGTGTTTTGAAGGCCGAAAATGAGGCCAAAAAATGGCTTTGCACTGTCATTTTTTAATTGTTTTGAGTAGGCATGTTAAGGCATTGATTTGAGACATCAAATGGGGTCTAATTAACTTGCTAATATGTTCGTTTAATCCTAGTGTGATCTACTTTAATGATCTATACAAGTTGTTGTCGGAATTAATTTGGTCAAAGAAAAATATAGTCGAATATGACATGTTAGTATGGTTCAAAACTATCAAATTATGACAGTTGTGACTTAGCAACTATGCTTAATGAATTTAAATGGGCATTTGTTATCTAAGTTAACTAAGGTTAAACTAATTAGAATCCCTAAATATCTTATTTTTAATAGAACTTGAGCTCGAACCTTGGTACAACTTTTAAGTTGGTGAAAAATAGTCGTGAAAATGGTCAAAACCAATGAACTAAATTAATTAGTTAATGAAATGAATGGTATTGATTGATGATCCAATAGAGTTGTAACTCTTAAAATGTGATTTGTGATTTAATACGACTTGTTGAAGTACATGAAAGCCAGAAAAACATTATGTGAAGCTTTGTAACCAACTTTGAGTTGGTTTGGTTGTAAGTAAACCCTACAGTGGTCTTTACTATTTATGAAATTCTTTGTACCTACATTTGTGTTTAGTCTGCATTGCATTTCGCATCATTCTTGGTCATGCATACATGACATTTGAATAAAGTTGCCCCTGCTTCGGACGTAAGAGTGTGAGGTGCTCCATTCCATACTAGATGGACTGCATGTGTCTAAGGCGGGTAATGTAGACTCTGGGGTAGCATGCATTGAACTCATAGGACTGTTCTAGGTTCATCATGCGTAGGTTCGATTGTTATGAGCTTAGAACAGAAAATGAGTGATCCACGTTGTTATATAAATTTATTGTTATTTGAAATCAATTACATGTCTTTACATGTCTCCGTGTATTCAGACTTAACATTTGCAGGAGTATAGAGCAGTATAAGAGTTTACTTACCTGACATCTTCGAGTTGTTTTTGATGATGTCAGGTTCTCTATGAAAGCATGAAAGAACCAATAAGACTCGAAGAACCTTGGTGAATGTTTTCATGTTTTAAAGTTTAATTCTCGTTGTAATTATGTTATATATATTATTGTTTTGGGTTTCGGGGTGAGCGTAGGTCGTAAAATATTCTCAAATAAGTTATGTGAGTCTCCTAAATTAGTTTGAAGTAAGTTGAAAGTTTTTTATTCAATTTCAGTTTATTTTGAGTTTGTTAAATTGTAAATAAGGTATCAGAGACTTTAAGTTAGTATAATTGATTTAAATTGATATATTGTGAATTGCAGGGAGTTGTGAGCCCTTTTAGGCTTCTACCTCTTTCGCTGTCTATAAGGTGAATTTTTTTCGGCATACCATTTTTAGGGGAGGTGTTGCCGAAATTTTTATAAAATATGGATATTTGCTCCAATCATGAATTGATTTTCATTGAGGATATAAATTTAGATTGGAGCATTATAAAGAATTGAAATAAAAGTTATTTTGAGGTTAAAGCTAATTGAATAGATTAAGTGTCTAATTAGGGTAATTACGGATAAGTCGAGACTTAGTGAGATGCGCCCTGACATTTATTTCATAAAGTCATGCAAGTTTAACAATTTACACCACTATTGAGTAGCAGTTCCCTGAAGTATGTTGAATTTTTAGACAAATTTTGATATAGTTTTTTTTTTGCACAAGTGGTGATAGGTTAAAGTCAACATGAGACACATTAATTAGGAGGGATTTGAATGTTTGAAAAGCTTCATCATAGTCGTAAAGCTCAGCTCCGATCTTCGATAGAAATGTAGAGAACACTGCTCCTCCTTGAGATAGTGGAATAAAGGCTTATGTGATGGGACTCACGGTTGACTACACCTAGATTATTACTATTTAGCATGTATTAGTCTCATTTTGTTTAACTGTGGTATTTTCTAGAATATTTTCACTTCAGCACTTTTTCAATACTGTAGATACGGTAGATCCAAAATCAAATAAAACATACAAATCTTTACCGCAAATATAAATCGTACCCTCAATGAGACCTCGCGTGGCGTCGGTGTCTGGCTGGACCACCATGTGAACCTCCTCTCGGATTGTTGTGCGTACACTGCTGCAATATGCGGGCACTTTCTCACTATGTGTTCGATCTGTCCACATCTGTAGCATGTCAACTACTTGCGCTGACCCTGAGTTTGAACCGAACCCTGTGCCGATACTGACCCTGTCTCTACAATTGTCCATGTCCTTGTCTAATCTCTCAGCCTCTGCCTCGCCTCTGCCACCCTGCGGCTGTTGTCGTGAAGCCTGTAGGGCGGGAAATGCAGGAACAACGGGAGCTGGTAAGGCTGGTTTGATGGGAAGTGGCAAGGGAGGTGTATTGACAGTGCTCTGTGCTGGAGCAATTGATGAAATAGTAGGCACAACCAATGAATTAGTAGCTATCCCGAACCCTGAGCACCTCTGTTCCATCTCCTTGCCCCTTACCCCTCTATCTCCTCCTCTCATACTCCATGACCTGCTCTGCAGATAACACTAGACTTGGTGCTCTACCATCAGCGACTCTGCCCAGATAGTATGTCTCATGTGGTAGGGTTCGTTCGTATATCTCGATGAGTGTCCTCGTGCTTGAACTGACGACGTAATACCCAATATTGAGCCTGAGTCCATCACCAAAATAGTACATATCCTCGAACTCATCTCTCACCAAGTCCCCAGCAAACTGGTGCATATAATCATATATGTCCATGTACTGCATCACAGGCTCATCAGGCCCTTGTCTCAAGTCCATAAACTCTCGTCTCAATCTCTTCATTATTGAAGGCTAAAAAAAAATCCTTAAAGAACTTCTACTTAAAAGTATCCCATGTCCCAAACTCTCCGTGAGTAGCCGCTGTCATACACCACCACACGTTGGCGTCTCTCTCGAGAGTGTAAGATGAGAGATCTCCCCGAAGTCTGTCCTCAATCTTCAGTATCCTATGGAGCTTCTCTTGAGACATAATCCATTTCTCTATCTTTTGGAAATCTTGTACTCCATCGAAATAGAGTGGTTTGAGCTGATGAAGTCCTTCACCAGCTAAACTTGTAACGACCTGAATATAATTCGTCATTATTTATGATGTGTTTGCAGACGTGGCGGACAACTCAGACGCTCGTGGGACCGACATTTAGGCTTGTGCGCGTCTGGAGTTAGGTAATCCCAGGAGCTAATCCAAAATCACCTACTCGATTGACAAGCATAGCTTTGATAGCTGCTTTATCTGGCTGAAGTCGTGTAAACCAGCCATTCATTACCATCCATTCCCCTCATTATTAACCATTAACCATCTACTTAACTCAACTCAATTTTGAATGCTTTTAACTCGGGAATTGCTTAATTTGTGATGTTTATCTTGAAATGACGTATATGACATCACAATGTGTGTTAGTATATGACATTTGACGTGCGAGATCGAGTGTTACGTATTCACCTCGATATGTGTGTCGATGCGGGTATCAAGTAGTTTAATCAATTTAACACTAGGCCGGGGGAACTAAAATACACAAAATGAATAAAATTGGTGAAATACTTAATATGGAATGTCTAATTGGTGGTTAGGGACATGGTAGTACGCCTATGTCGCGTTTCGAGATGCGAAATCGGGCGTCGGAACGTCCGAAAATGGACTTTTTGAGTTACATAAAAGGGTGAGTGTACCAAAGGTGTACCAATTGGAGTCATGAGGGGTTAGAATATGAGCAAATGGAGAGAATTGGATCTCCTAGAGATGCACATGTGAGAAATGATGACAAATCAATATATATAAGTCAATTTGACTTATTGTTCCACCACATTTTCTCTCTCTTCACTTCTTATCCGAAATTGGGAGGAAGAAATTAGGGTTTTGGAGGACCAAACTTGGTGTTTCAAGGAGCTTGGAGTGTGTAAATCATCAATCCAATGTGAGAATTACATCTACCTCACATTTCTCTATCTTTTATTCTTAGTTTTAGAGATGTTGGTAATGTTTTGAGGTTGGTAAGTTGTTGTTAAGATGTGTTTCTAGTGTTTTGAAGTGTTGTTATTGGTGTTGTGGCTGTTGTTGGGTTGTTGGGGGAGAAGAAAACTCGAAAATTCTCAGCAGTTTTACTGTCCAGAACGTGATTAGCACACTAGACCATAAAATACATGCGCTAATGTTCGTCTGGGTTAAGAACGTTTAACGGGCTGGGCATCTAGCACGCTAATGCCTAATTAACCTAGCGTGCTAATGTACCCATATTTTGACATACTTTATTTGAAATGACTTAAAACACCTACAAATGACTCAATAACACTTATACATAGAAAATAAGTCAATACGCGCTGTAATTTGGAATATCTGGGACTAAGCGGAGTCGGACCGGGGGTTAGTGATGGTACACGAAGTACGGTGTGAGGTGTGTAGTATTTCAACTGAAATTACTTGAGTAGTATTTCTTTTTGTTTTTGAATTCATTTCCTGTCTTTCAATCCTTTATTTTGATTATGTGTAAAATGGACGGACGTTGAGGCTCCCTCCGTGTCATTTATGTGTATACGTCCACTAGGCCATAACACGTGTGCCGTCTCGGTGAATAGGGCAACTCGAGAGAGTGACGAGCACGTGTGGGTGCGTAGTAGGTTCCACGCCGACCACCTAATGGATCCAGATATTGGCTTTGCTTGAGTGCTACTCGCCGACGATAGTAGTCTGTGGAAGAGTCCAAAGTATGGGGCTAGTTTGACCTTAGGGGCTAGGAACACACACTTTGAGCTTTCACTATTATATTTTTATGCGATGAGCACAGTTGCCTATATTTTATTTCCGCATGTTTATTTAATAGTTTTGTTTCCATTCCAGTGTTTACTTTCTTTATTGCTCACTTAATTTCCTTAGGAATACTCATTATGGACTCGCCATCTATCTTCTTGTGATGGCTTGAGTGCAGATCGTAGTACGAGCCGAGGCAAGAGCAAGCTACCGGAATACATAGATGTTTAGCTAGGCTTGTACGTTTGTATATACATATTATGTTTTCTTTTGGGCTTTGGGATTGTGTGAAACAATATGACTCTATATATGATGATATATGAGTTTTCCATATTAGGTATCAGAGATTAATTACATGACATAATTACTTACTAGATGAATTGACATGCAAAAACTTCCGTTGTGTTTTATTTTATGATTCGAGACCATTAACAATTTAAATAGTAACTTGTTGTAATTTTATGGCAATAACGACTAAATAGTGATGATATGACATGTGGGACACAGATGGCGCTAATAGGCCAGGTTATGGGCTCGTCTCAGCCCCCGTGGCGGTCCATTTGGACAATGGGTCGTTATAGAACTTCAATAGAAGTGTGACGACCCCTCTTCAAATCTAGGGCATCGCCCGGCCTAATCCCGTATTTAAGCCCTAATCATCTCCTCACAGGACTTAACTACGTATTAGTCAGCCTTTCAACTTAAACCTTTCATTAAATAAATTTAATTGCGGAAATATTAATACTTATGCGGAAATCATTTATAATAACCTAAATGTGGAAAACCAGGGAAAGGATATCACATTGATATATTTATCGTTCTCAAAATATATTGAAACTGTAACATAGTCTAGGTCAAGTCAGGGAACTAACGCTCAATCCAATACACAACCCAAAAAAATATCTGAAAGACATATATAAACTATACAATCAAAATATCAAAAGAAGACCTACAATCGATTGCAGTGCCGCGCCGCGGGCTCAGGGATAATCACCGATCTTTTCTTTGCTTGGCCTGCTAGTAGACAACGGCTCTACACCCACCGTCATAAAAAGGACGGTGAGTAAACGAATAAAACAGTAATCCCCGATGACAAGTTTAATTTGCATTTCCAAAAATTCAAATGGTATTTAAAAGCATATAAATTGGAAAACATAAACCATATGCAAGTAAATACCAGAGTTAAACAAGTGATACTGACACTAGACTAAGTAGTAGTGATTTAGGTCCGGTTGGCAGTGAAACGTGTCACCCCGACCCAATATTCATATAGCACAAGGGACTCTAACCCAAGTGTTACCAGGGACTCTAACCCCGGTGTGTAGACCACCTCAGGGACTCTAACCCCGAGTGTCATACAATGTCAGGTAACGTGTGCCGACATCCCCAGGGACTCTAACCCCGTGATTCGCGCACACCTCGATCAAGTACGGGACCTAAATGCAACAACTACTTTTAAAATTTTCAAGAAATACCAAGTATAGATTGTCAAGGCATTAGCAAATCTACACACCTAAACAAATAATGAATACAAGTCCTCTTAAACATTTATAAGATATTCACTAGCCTAATAGCATGCTATTTATCATTCAATTCACATTTAAAACAACAAGAATAGACACAGCATGGAATGGAATCAATGAATTAAATCACATTTAACTGGCATTCGCTCTCCAGTGCCTTTTTCCTAGATTCCTGAGTTTGGTGTCTCATTAATGCAAGTATAGTTGGTTCAATCAACTTTATTTTATTGAAATATAATTTTCTCAATTTTTCCCAATTTTTCCAGAATTTTTCCAATTTTTCTTTCATTTTTTCTTCCATTTTTCTCTTCTTTTCTGTTTTTTTCTTATATTTATTTACTGTTTGGGTCGGGGTCGACCAAACAGGCCTCGGACTGCCGACTGGACTGGACGAACAGTCCGAGTAAGGGAGGGTCGGGTCGACCGCTCTGGGCGAACAGTCCAGCTCGGCCATGGGCCGAGCCGGCCCGTCAGGCCGCCCAGTAAGGGGGGGTGCACACGCGCGCATTCCTCCCGATCGATCGGTTCGATCGGGAGGAAGAAGAAACTTTTTTTTTTCTTTTGTTTCTTCTCCGGTTAGGGGTTGGGGTAGTTCTCCACCCCCAACCCGGGTGGGCTGATGGCAGGGGAGGCCCCTGCCATCACCACCGTGAGCATGGGGTTCGGCCATGGAGGCCGAACCCCCCCTCCATGCTTGGTCCCGAAACAACAAACAACAACAACTGCAAAAACTCACCTCAATTGTGTCTCTGGCTCTCTTCTTCCTCTTCTCCTTCTTTCCTTCCTCTCCTTCTCTCTCTCGGCTTCGTTTGTGTGTGCGTGGTGTGTGTAAGTGGAGATGGTGTGAGAGGTGTAGATGAAGCTGGATTGGAGAAGGCACGTGGTGGAGGAAGGTGGGACTAGTGTTGCTGCCAATTGGACAGGTGTGTAGACAGCTGTTGATTTGTCGTTTGGCCATGTGTTGGGGTGTTGTTGTGGTGACACCAATTGGTGATACCATTACGACACTCGCCGCGTTTTCGGGTGTTTCGATGCCCGTTTTCGCGTCTGAAACGGGATGTCCGCATAACGTCGTGTCGTTAGTTACAAAAATATAGTTCATATGTGTATTTTTGTTTTCCTCGACATAATATTCGATTTTTGTCAACTACCCGGCACCCGCGTCGGCACGCATATCGAGACGTGTCCCCGCTCTCGTCACTACGTCTAAAACCGTACCAAATGACTTAGTAAGTCTACACATTACATAACACTAGACACACATCAATACAAAAATACAATCTACCTCGGTCATGTGCCTCGATCGGTGCACGTATTACGGTGCGGGTCCCACGTCCAAGGTCGGTGATCCTGATTAAGAGATATAAATCAGGGTTAGAGATTTGGGCCATGACAAATATTCCCAACAAAAATGAAATTTCGTCCTCGAAATTAAATTTAAGTTATGGTTCTACCTGACTCGAACAGGTACGGGAATCTATCTCGCAT
The DNA here is from genome assembly GCA_039657365.1 of Stephania yunnanensis. Classification (NCBI taxonomy): domain Eukaryota; kingdom Viridiplantae; phylum Streptophyta; class Magnoliopsida; order Ranunculales; family Menispermaceae; genus Stephania; species Stephania yunnanensis. The sequence continues at coordinate 40,521 of CM077582.1, forward strand.
GTAATCCTCCCGCTCCCAAGTGAGTTCCGTGTTATCGTGGAACTGCCACTTGACGAGTACCTTTGGAATGGTCTTGCTCCTCAACTGTTGTACCTTCCGGTCTAGGATCTGAATGGGATGTTCCTCGTACGAGATGTCATTGCTTAGGTCGATCTGACTCAAGCCAACTGTCGGTCGCACTCCTGCCTTCGACTCGGCTAGTCGAAGCATCGAAATGTGGAACACAGGATGGACCCCTGACATCTGTGGAGGTAATTCCAGCTCGTATGCCACTTTTCCGACCCTTTTCTTAACCATGAAAGGTCCGATGTATCTCGGTGCAAGCTTACCTTTCACCCCAAATCTCTGAAGACACTTTCGAGGGGAAACCTTTAAATAGACAAAGGCTCCCTCGAAATACGCGAAATCACCGCGATACTTATCTGCATATTTCTTCTGCCTATCCTGTGCTCCTCTGAGTCTCTGACGGATCAGTTTGACCTTCTCCGTGTGGTCAACAACAATTTCAGGCCCCACTATATCTCGGTCCTCTGGCTCAGCCCAACACGATGGCGAGCGACACGGTCTGCCATACAAGGCCTCAAATGGTGCCATCTTAATGCTAGCCTGATAACTGTTGTTATATACGAACTCACACAACGGTAGGTACTCTGCCCAAGATCCGCCAAACTCTAACACGCATGCTCGCAGCATGTCCTCGAGGAACTGAATCAATCGCTCGATCCGCCCGTCGATCCCGAGGTGGAAAGTCGTAAATCTTGAATCGTAAATCGCGCATCGTATTGCTCTTGCATACTCCTCCACATCATGGACGTATACGTAGCATCTCGATCTGAAGTGATCGTTACTGGTATTCCGTGCAGTCTGATAATCTCTCTTTCGAATAATACGCTCAGCTGATCGAACATGTAATGCGACGCCACTGGCAATAAATGAGCAGACTTCGTCAGTCTGTCAACTATAACCCAGATGGAGTCATGTTTCTTCGCGGTCCTCGGTAATCCTCTGACAAAATCCATAGAGATGTCTTCTCACTTCCATTGGGGAATGGGAAGCGGCTGTAGTAATCCCCCGGGTCTGCGATGCTCGGCCTTCACTTGCTGACAGATATCACAGTTCCTGATGAATCTAGACACGTCTGCCTTCATCCCAGACCACAAAAAATGTCTCATCATATCGTGGTACATCTTAGTCTTGCCTGGGTTTACGGTAAATCTGGAACGGTGTGACTCCTGAAGGATTTCATCTCTCAGCTCCGGTACCTCTGGTCTCCACAACCTACCTCGGTATCTCAGACACTGATTTGTCGTTTCTGCCTAATCTGTACACTTTGCACTTCGTGCTAACTCGCTGAATCTCTGATACCAACTGTGACGGCCCCTCTTCAAATTTAGGGCACCGCCCGGCCTAATCCCATATTTAAGCCCTAATCATCTCCACCCCAACCCCGGTGGGCTGATGGCAGGGGAGGCCCCTGCCATCACCACCGTGAGCATGGGGTTCGGCCATGGAGGCCGAACCCCCCCTCCATGCTTGGTCCCGAAACAACAAACAACAACAACTGCAAAAACTCACCTCAATTATGTCTCTGGCTCTCTTCTTCCTCCTCTCCTTCTTTCCTTCCTCTCATTCTCTCTATCGGCTTCGTTTGTGTGTGCGTGGTGTGTGTAGGTGGAGATGGTGTGAGAGGTGTAGATGAAGCTGGTGTGGAGAAGGCACGTGGTGGAGGAAGGTGGGACAAGTGTTGCTGCCAATTGGACAGGTGTGTGGACAGTTGTTGATTTGTTGTTTGGCCATGTGTTGGGGTGTTGTTGTGGTGACACCAATTGGTGACACCATTACGACACTCGCCGCGTTTTCGGGTGTTTCGATGCCCGGTTTCGCGTCTGAAACGGGATGTCCGCATAACGTCGTGTCGTTAGTTACAAAAATATAGTTCATATGTGTATTTTTGTTTTCCTCGACATAATATTCGATTTTTGTCAACTACCCGGCACCCGCATCGGCACGCATATCGAGACGTGTCCCCGCTCTCGTCACTACGTCTAAAACCGTACCAAATGACTTAGTAAGTCTACACATTACATAACACTAGGCACACATCAATACAAAAATACAATCTACCTCGGCCATGTGCCTCGGTCGATGCACGTATTACGGTGCGGGTCCCACGTCCAAGGTCGGTGATCCTGATTAAGAGATATAAATCAGGGTTAGAGATTTGGGCCGTGACAAGAAGGGCTGGAGGATGCAGGCGTAGGTGACGGTACTACCTCAGTTGTCTTCGCCACTAGTGCGGTCACGGTTATCGGTGCTGCTAAAGTTGCATTAGGAAGTGCTGCGCGTATGGACAATCGGTGTAGCAGTTAGTAGGAGTCGATGTCGATGCTGTTTGAGCAAAACAAGTTGTCATCATAGCTATGAAGTTAGTCGATTGCGCAGCCCTGAGCTATCACTCGGTCGGACAGCCTCTGCATATATCCCTCGCAATAGTAGGAGGTTGACTGCCACTAGGCTCTGCATCTCCTCACTTGTGTATCAGCTATCGAGGTCTGCAATGGATAACAAACGTGAATAAGCTTCTACGTGACACATCGCATAGTATATATATACATAGAGCAATTAACAAATACACATAAGAAATCCCCATCTCATTTTCACTCACTTCCCAACTAATGAGTTCTAGGCAGAGATCATCTGGTTTCCATAACTAAGGTTTATGTTTTATTCAGATAGATCTCTAAACTAGGCTTTGATACCAACTGTGACGACCTCAACTTCTAAATAGGGCACCGCCCGGCCTCATCCCGTAATCAAGTCTTAATCCTAACTATACAAGACTTAATTACATATTAGTAAGTCTTTTGTCCCTATAGTCATTCACTACACATGTACAAATAGATGTAGATTTCAGAGTTAATTACATTTTTTTTTATCATTTTCATATTATCATGTAATTTCAAGATTATGTGGAAGCTCTTATTATTCAAAATCTTAAATATGGAAAACCAGGAAAATACAGCATCACATGCACGTATATATAGAACTATACATTCAATCCAATGTACAACCCAAAATGTACAATAAAGACATAAACAATAATAATACAACAAAAATCGAGTCATAAAAAATGAGATAGGAGAATCGTCGAAATGCTAAGAGAAAGTCGCTGATCTTCGCATTCCTCATGCCTGCTGTTGCTTGACGAACCTACACCTACCGTCACAAACTAAACGGTGAGTATATTAATATTTAAGCAATAACTGGAGAATTATATGCCATATTTTCAAAATATAAGACATATATTTAAAAGCATTAAGTAGCTAAAGAATTTTTGAAACAAGTAATGCAAGTAAATATCACAATTAAAAATATATAGACTGATATAGGTTAAGTCGAGATGATCTACGTATGGTCGTCGGTGAGAACTATCACATAACATTTTCCACTGCTATATGGAGCTGCGCTAAACATATCTCACAAAAATAGCAGAGCTGCGCTTTACGCTTATACAACATCACTCTCATTCTTGCCGACTAGGGCTGGCAAATTTTGCCCAGTCCCGGTTTGCCCACTTTGTCCAGTCCCGTTTAAAACGGGACCGGGAAGTATTTTTGTGAAAAACATACGGGACTGGACAATATTTTTTGTCCGTTTAAACATACGGGACCGGGACTTGACAAAAATTCTTAAAAAACGGGTACCCGTTTTTTGATTAATTTGAAGGACATATACGTAATTTCACAATGTATTTTAGTTGATTTGGTGGTTTGTATGTTTATGTTGCCCTAAATTGGGATTTATTGGACTATTGAGAATTTGATGTGGTATCTTTTTTTAAAAAAAAACTTTTGTGATGTTTATATTAGAAATTAAAAAAATGTGATATTATGTATTTATTTTTTGGTAATTGGTGACTTGTAGTTGTAGACTTGTAGTTGTAGTTGAGGGGTTTTTTTTAGATAATCAATAAATAAAATATTTAATCATATTTAAAAAAAAAAAACGGGCAAAACCGGTCCCGTATGTTTTACAAAACATACGGGACTGGACAAAAAAATAGTGCCCGTTTTAAAAACGGGACCGGGACCGGACACCAAATTTAAACATTTTCGAAATGGGTGTCCAGTCCCGTTTTCGTCCGTTCCCGTATTTTTGCCAGCCCTATTGCCGACCACCCCGAGTCCCAAAACTCGTGTGCCGCGCAAGTGTAGTGGTGAGTGCCGGAACCCTAGTAGACTCATGTCCCCGTGCACCTCGCATCTTCCATGCAATGGACACTAGATAATCTCTACTTTAATTTTTAAAGACAACTAAATTCTAAATCTCTAGGATTCCAAAACGAGATAGGCTACAAAGCCTTAAGGAAAAGAATACAAGTCTAACTAAATCCAAATTATCCCAATAGCATGTTTTTCATCAATTATCTATCAAGAACAACATCAATAGTAGAAATTGGAAGCAATGAAACATGTCACAAGGTATCATGTCACAATATTCAATCATGAATAAACACAAGAACAACATGATGTGAGATTACAAGTAGCAATGTCTACAAATAGACCAATAAATCAATAAGAGTGAATGAAATGAAATATAGAATTCTCATTGCTTTACTTACAATTTACACGCTTGTCCTAGCCTATCCGACCTTTCGACACTCGAAATGCGTTCCAAAACTCATGAGATCTCCCCTTAGTTCCTTGGAGTTGTTTGATAAGTCTTAGAGTGAGTTTGAACCCATTTATAGTGTTTAAACCATGTTTGGACTTTACTGATTTTTGTACTAACAAAGGCAAATTAGCGCGCTAGTGTTCAACATTAGTGCGCTAATTGAACATTAGCGTGCTACTTCACATATCTAGCGCGCTATGTGCAGCATAACCAAAATTCTACACTTCGAATTCTAGGTTTTTGTGACACATATTCATACACACTACAAGTGGTCCCTAACACCATACCCAACACACAACAACATCAATTTTTATGAAATAACAAGTTTATAGTGTGGAGAAGTTACCTCACTTGATGATGTTCTTCCTTACCAAAGCTTCAATGGTTGCACACTCTCTCCTCCACCAACAACACTCTAGAATTCTCTCTTCCTTCTCTCCTCCTTCCTAGAAATGATTTTGGTGAAGATGAGAAATGAAATTGTTGACTTATAGGTTCATTTGACCATATAAGATATGTTTAAACCTTAGCCTTTGATCCTTGTGTGCAAACGTATCTCGAGGTTCATCTCATGGATCATCTTGTTCCACTTGTACCTCAAGTCACCATTGAGTGACTCAACAAGTTGACGCCTTGTCTCTTGATGAGTTAATGCATATCTCGATGCACATCTAATGTCTATTGTTTTATTTCACAACTTTAGGCACATTAATGTTCATGTTTGAATGTGACCACATTAGCCATTTATAAAACCAACATAAATTCACATTTACCTCAAATTAATTAAGCTTACCACATAAGTCGCTACCTCGGTCCCAGTCGACACGCGACTCGAGGTACGTCCCCGCTCGTCTCAATACTTATACACTCGTATAAAATTGATTTAATAGTTTACACATATACAATACACTAGGCATACATCATAACAAATATAAAATATACATCGACCTTTGCCTCGGTAAATGGACATATCACGGTGTGGGTCCCACAGTACGGGTCGTTGATCCTGTTTAATGAATTAAACACGGTTAGCGATTTTGGGTCGTTACATTAAGCTAGGAAGATTAAAACCAAGGTGACCATCTAGCTTCTCCATCTCTTTTCCATGAAAATGAGCTTCAAAATTTTGGTTTTGATTTAAAAATGAATTTATTAGTTTGCTCACTGACTTTTTTGATTCTCTTTATGAAAGGAGATGTCACGACCCAATAATTAATACACGTTTAATTCCTTAATCATGACAAAATGACCAGTGACTTGGGACCCGCAGCGAGATACGTGTCACTACCGCGGCAGCGAGATACGTGTCACTACCGCGGCATGGTGGCCAAAGTAAATGTTATATTTGTGTGTTGTATGCCTAGTGTATTGTATTTGTGTAGACTACTAAGTCATTTACGGGTATGCAGATACCGAGACCAGCGGGGTCGAGCCTCGAGTCGCGTGCAGACGTGGGCCCTAGGTAACAGTTCGTGGGATAAGTGTAACTAGTTGAATTTCATTTTAGTAAAAAAAAAAATGAAAAAAAACGATATAAGTTAGTGGTGGTAAAGTAACCACATCATTCACAATATATATATAGGTCTTTCCAAACAAAAAAAAAAAAAAAAAAACAAAACAACAGCAACAGAGAGGAAGAAAAACGAAATGAGATGAAAGGAAGAATAAGAAGAGAGGAAAGAAAAAGGATAGAGACCGAGAGAGAGAGATCGAGCTCCAAGGTGAGTTGTTGATTTCGTGTTGTTGTTGTTGATTTGTGTTGTTGTTGTGGTGGTTCGAGGTGCTGAACTCGGACGAACTGCCATGGCGGTTCGTCCGAGCTCAGAGGAGGGCAAGGAAGTGATCTCCCTAGCAGGAAACCCAACCTGGGGTTGGGATGGACGCCCAACCCGTGAAAAAAAAAAAAAATTCAAAACCAGATCACGAATGCTTTGGTGAAGAAGATGATGGGAGTCGAGTCGATTCGAGTCGGCCCGAACCCATGGGTCGAGTCGGGCCGACCCTGACCCTATGGGGACCGGGTCAGATCGACCCGGGTCCAGCTGGACCGGGTCGGGCCGACCCGAGTCCGGTTGGACCGGTTTGGGTTGACCCGGACCCACCTCAAAATATATATATAATTATATATATTTAATTATTTAATTAAATTAAACAAATTTATATATATATATAATAAATTCTAGAAAATAGATAAAATTATGGAGAAATTCAGGAAATTTCCAGAAAAATAGGGAAAAATATATTTGAGACCCAAATCAACATTTCTATTAAAAGTGAAGAATTCGAGAGTCGGTCGAGGCGTTATACCGGGGTTTTACCTCGAAAAATGCAAAATCGTGAAATTGGTCTCAAACTCGATTTTGATCGATGTGACCAATTTAGGAATGTTAAATCATTAAACTTGAATCTAAATTGATAAATTCTCAAATGCTAGGACCGTAAAAGAGCTATTATGGGGTATTGGGTGCGTATATCGACGCAACGAGAAAGCCGGATAGCTTAGGTCTTGATATGTGTATGTAAGTAAACTGATTTAAGACATTTATTTACATTTCATTCCATTTATTTATTTCTTCTCAGTTATTCAAACTGAATTGCCTTTAGAAATTCATATGCTATGACTTGTTCAGTTGTTCAGTTTATGATGTTCATAGCATACTCTGTTTTGTATATTATTGATTTACAATTCCTATACTTTGTCATGTTGATTGTTGTGTGTGGAAGTCAATGATATAGCATGCTATTAGGATAGTTTGTTTATTTTGACTCTAATCCTTTGTGCATTAGTATACAGTTACATCTATTGGCTTCCATTTTGAAAGGGAAAGTAGTTCTTGTGGTTAGGGTCATTTGATGATAAAAATTCAGCTTTCATACGGGGGTCACTAGACTTGCTAGGATGTTAGAAATTTATCCATTACCTTGCATGACACACGGGTAACGTGCATCGAACGAGGTAACCGGACCTCAGGGTTTGTTGGCGCAAGAATAACTTGGGTGAACATGACGAGTTTTAAAACTCGGGTATGTTAGCAAGTATACATTCCGGTGACGACTAATTTACTTGGAATAGAAAAGGCGTAATCGTAAGTATGACCTTTTGACATTATGATATAGAGCTCAAATTTGTATTGAAATGTTATAGAGCAGAGCTCAAATTGTAGTGGACATGCTGATGTGATGTAGATCACGACCGACCGACCCTAATCCATTACTACTTTATGTTTTTTGTTGTATATTACATATGATACGCGTATATTTGTATCGAGGCTGATTAGACGCACGTCATTCGATGCAAATACCGATGGACAGTAGCATCCGGATACTATTAAGCCTGAGGTCGGGGATACCAATGATTCGACTAGGCAAACTTTGACGTTGGAGTCATTGCACGAACTGTGGAGGATAGATTCGCATTACCGATAGACATGATGAGAGCTAGGGATGCTCGGGAGGCTACTATAGCTCCCACTATCGTTTTGACTACACCGATGACTACTACTCAGCAAGGTGTGGCTCCTACTAGCGCTGAGACTTAGGTGCAAGAAGTAGTATCTAAGATACTGGTCGAGTGAGTTGTGCCAATTGTAGTATCGACGGATACTACAATAGTCATTACACTTACGCCTATTGAGCAGCCAGTAGTGACGTCTACTTCTAGGAACTTGATGACGGTTGAGGCCAAGAAGATAAAGGATTTTATTAGGTTCTCGCTAGGATACTTCTATGGATTCGGGGACCCAGAGATAGCCGGGATGTGGCTGTTATCTCATGAGTGGCTACATGAGTTGCTTCGGGTTGAGAGATTGATCAGTCGAGATTATTGAGTTTTTGCTTAACAGTTAATGTTGCGGTATGGTGGACTACCTATATAGCGACTCATCCTGCTGTGGATACCTGGGCAAATTCCAAGTGTTATTTATGGATGAATCTATACCCATGGAGGTCAGGGTCAGATTGAGGGATGAGTTTTTATCATTGGTTTAGGGCGAGATGTCTTTGACTGTGTACATGGAGAGGTACATATCTCTATTGTCGTACTCCATGGACATAACAAGTACCAATCGGTTACAGATATATTATTTGTTTGAGGTTTAGATGAGAGGATTGCGAGCACGGTTGTATTCAGTGGAGCTCGTACATTTAAAGAGATTTACGATAGGTCCCTAGCACATGAAACATATCTGGTTCAGAGGGTCAGTCGATTAGCGGTTCAGACTGCATTGTAAAGTCAGCAGAGATAGTAGAGTCAGCCAGCTCTGAGTTCTCGATATGATCAGAGACCAAATAGACATATGAGAGATCAGGATCGCAGGGACAGGAGTATACACCTTGCCGAGGTGATTGACAGTCTGATTAGGGTCGCAAAAGGCGACAAAGATCGTCGTGATGACCGAGATAGACGTGATGATCGCTAGGCGGCATATTCTACGACTTTTGCAACAGTTAATCAGCCTAAACAACAGTATAGGCAGGATAGAGGTAAGAGAGGCCAAAGTCGAGGCGGGGTGTCTAATACAAAGTCGAGGAGTTCGACAGATCAGAGACTCGTGCGTGTTATCGATGTGGTCAAGTTGGATATATTGTGGCATATTGTACCAGACCAGTAACATTACCGCCATAGACTGAGCATGCTAGAGATATGGCCCATACTGCAATTTTTTGGGTCGCGTAGCAGGACAGGTTGGCGACCAGACAGCTTATCGAAGGTACATTATCCATTTGTGGCACTCTCATGCATGTTATGATAGATTTTGGTAGCACATTGTCTTTTATTTATGGATACATAGTAGGAGAGTTAGGGTTACCGCATAGACCTTAGTACGGCCGCTAGGGATAAGATATACCTTAACCAGATATGTCGGGATTGTATTGTTGAGATAGGGGTTAACCGGCTGATTTAAAAGTTTTAGAGTATCTAAAGTTCGATGCGATGCTCGACATGGATTGGTTTTCAGCATATCATGCATGGATTGACTATTTCAGCAAGGCTGTGACGTTTGACATCGAGGGGATTCCAGAGATTTCAGGTGACTATTTGGAATCGTTACCCACTTTTAAGGATTGATGACTTATTTGATTAGTTGGCTGGGGCCAAGTTTTTCTCAAAGATCGACTTACGTTCAGGATATCATCAGTTGAGGATTCGAGAGGGGGATGTGGAGAAAACCACTTTTAGTACGCATTACGGACTATTCGAGTTTACAATCATGTCGTTTAGACTGACTAACGCACCAGCGATTTTCATCATATATTTTATCGATGACATCCTGATTTACAGTAGGACTCGTATGGAGCACGAGAGACATCTCATATATGTGTTGGCTATGGTGAGAGAGCACATACTTTATGCCAAGTTCAGCAAGTGTTTGTTCTAGCTGAATGAGGTGAAGTTCTTGGGGCATGTCATCAGTGATCAGGGCATATCTGTTGATGGTGATAAGATTCGAGTGATTATTGACTAGAGGACACTCGAGTTTGCATATGACATTCGGAATTTCCTGAGTTTGGACAGGATGTTACAAGCGTTTCGTGCAGGATTTCTCGATGATTGTAGCGTCGATGACGAGGTTGACTAAGAACGATATTAGATTTGATTGGTCACATTAGTGTGAGGATGTTTTTTGGGATTTGAAGAGGAAGTTGACTTCGGCGTCAATTTTGGCATTACCTGTAGCAGGTAGAGGTTTTTCAGTTTATACGGATGCATCAGGCACTGGGTTAGGTTGCATGTTGATGTAGGACGGACACCCAGTGGTCTATTTATCTCGACGGTTGAAACCTCACGAGGGGAACTATCCAGTGCACGATTTGGAGCTTGCGATGGTCGTGTTTGCATTGGAGGCCCGGAAGGCACTACTTATACATCAATATGTTCTTGTTATTCACAGACCACCAAAGTTTGAGGTACATGTTCACTCAGAGGGAATTGAACATGCGACAATGGAGATGACTTGAGTTACTAAAGGACTATGATTTCGTCATTGAATATCATCCAGGTAAGTCAAATGTCACAGTTGATGCGTTGAGCCAGAGCGACATCGAGAGCTAGACAGCTGCGGCGATATATGACCCATGAGCACGGGTTGCTTGAGGCGGCGTCGGTGTAGTATGTGATATAAGCTATTGTTGAGCTACATATTTGTTGTCAGATGCGAGTTCCCACGATGTCTCTTGAACGGGTTACTGAGTTACAAAGAGCTGAGGGATGGTATTTGCGGATCAATGTCCTAGCTAAGGATCCGGGGTGCACGGAGTGGTCTGGGGGTTCAGACGAGTGCTAGCGCTGGTATCGAAGCTTAGGAACAACATTCTCGAGGACGCACACTGGTCGCGATATACGGTTCATCTGATCGAACCAAATGTATCACGATCTGCAGAGATTGTTTTGGTATTAAAGGGTTGTTTTGGTATTAAGGGGGCTGTGACGGCCCCAAGGTTCGCCTAAGCTCACGTAGACTCCCGAGCCAATCTCGCAAGGTCAACGCGAGCCTAGTCAGCCTTCCAATCCATCATTATCAGCACATTCAACATTTTACAGTTGAGTTATTAATGTTATGTCAAGATTTAAAGATTTAGCGAAAGCGACTAATACATTAAATAACTCAACAAAAAGATCACGGAGTTAGGCAACCTAATTGTGGAACCCAGTAAATATCAACAGAGGAGAGTAAATACAAAATATACAAACATTCACCTAGATATGAAGCTTTCCTCTCTTCAAACATAAGAATGACGAGCCCAAGTAAGTAAATCCAGTAGGACATATACACAACATTTCACAATATCCAAAATAATAGTTCACGATATCCAAAGAAGTCAAATTCATGCAAATAGAACGAAAGGAATCAAGAAACGCATGAATATAAAAGAATGTAACCAATCCATCGATGAGGCCTAATTGATATACCTAACCCATGCGACTATGAGACATCGGATTGAGGTGCGACCGTATGACTATGAAACACGATAATATCGACGAACGACCATGAAAGACCTCGGGATCATTGCCTCCCGTCCTGGAAATCATGGATATCCGGAGGCTCATACTTTAAGGAATAAGGAGATGTGGCGAAGGAGGGTTAGTCGTTAAACTAGAGTCGCCGGGCTTGTATCGCGACTCAACGACTTTTGGTGACTCACCCATCGATGGATTGGTTATAGTTTTTTATATTCATGAGTTTCTTGATTCCTTTCGTTCTATTAACGTCTAGATTTGTCACCGGAATTAGCAAGGGTACATCCAGTGTTTCACATTTCCATGTTAAGTCTGGCTAAGTCGAGAACAAGGCCTATAATTGATATACGTCGGATTGAGTTTGGAAAATGGATATGAGGCTCATACTTTAAGGAATAAGGAGATTCCGAAGGTTTTACAGCATCACGGGACCGAATAACTCACTTGGGAGCTTGAGTCTACTATGCGACGACGATATCCACACTTATTTGTCGGTAAGTGTTTAAGTTTAATTTAAATTTCGGGACGAAATTTCACTTATTTGGGAAGAACTGTAACGAACCAAATTTAATTCACCGTTATTAATGACGTGGTTGCAGACATGGCTGACAACTTAGACGCTCATAGGACAACAGTTAGGTTAGGGCGCGCTTAAAGTTAGGTAAATAGTTATTTTGTGTGTTGATTTGTCTAATTTGCGGTGTTTATGTTGAAATAGAGTAAATGACATCGCGATGTGTGTACTTATGTTACATTTGACGTGCGAGACTGTGTGATAAGTATTCGCCTCGATATACGCGTATCGATGCCGGTGCCGAATAGGCTAAAAGATTAAATACTAGGCCGACATAAATAATACACGTGAAATGAATAAAATGGGTTAAATAATTAATATGTCATGCCTATTTTATGGTTAGGGTCATAGTAGCACGCGTATGCCGCGATTTGGGACGTGAAATCAGGTGTCGGAACACCTGAGAGGCAACTTATTGGGTTAAGTACAAGGGAGAGTATACCATTAAAGTCACTTTAGGAGTCATTAGGGGTTGGAAAATGGAGCAAAAAGTGCCCATTAGATGGCATTGAGATGCACATGTAATGATAGATCATGTGAGAGTATAAAAAGTCACATTTACTTTCTTTTCACCACCTTTTCTCTCTATCTTACAAGAAATCCGAAAATTGAGAAGCAAAAACAAGGATTTGGAGCTATAAATTTGATGATTTGAAGACCTTGGTGTGGTTAATTCATCAAACAAGGTAAGATTCATTATTACCTCAACTTTCTTTATATTTTGGTACTATTTTTTGGGGTGTTTGAGTGAAACCAATATGGATGGTTATAGGGTTGTTTTGGTGGTGTTTTAGTGAGTTTTTGATGCCATGAAGCTTAAGTAATATAGGTTGTTGTTGAAGTTGTTTGAGTTTTATCGAGGTTTCGCCAAGTTTTATCGGGGTTTAAGTTTCGATTCGGCCAATTGGGGGCCTATCTCGGGATCGATACTGGGCATAATATGAATTAATATGATTGATTTGATACTCTAATGTGAATTTGGGAAATTTCAAAGTTTGAGAAATTGATAAATTAACTAATATTAGGTACTTGAATTTGATCGATGGGTGTTGGGGCACGCATTTGGAGGCTTGGAGATTTGCTTTTGTATTTGTGGAATGCGGTTTGAGGTGTATAGTATCCCAACTGAAATTTTTTGAGCATTTACTTACTTTGGCTTTTGAATTCAAATTTTGTCTTTCAATACTCTATTATTGGTTTTGGTTTAAATGGACGAACATTGAGGCTCTCCCATTCCGTATCATTCCCGTGTGTATGTCCACTAGGCCATAGCACGTGTATCAGGGATCTCGGTGAATAGTTCGACTCGAGAGTCTCATCAGGGCACGTGTAGGTGCGTCGTAGGTTCTACGCGTTGACCACTTAGCGAATCCAGATACTGGCCTTACTTGAGTTGTACTCGCTAGCAATATTCTGTGGAGAGTTTGAAGTATGACACTAGTATGACCATAGGCTTTAGGAACACACTTTCAGCTTTCACTATTACTTATCCATGCGATGATCACAGTTGCCAGTATTTATATCCGCATGTTTATTTAATAGTTTTGTTTAAATTTCAGTATTTACTTTCAGTTTTGCTCACATAATTTCCTTGGGAATACACACTCTGGAACTCGTCATCTGCCTTTTGTGATGGCTTGAGTGCAGATCCGAGTACGAGTGATGGCAAGGGCAAGCGTGCAGAGTACCTTTGATTCAGAGCTATTGAGCTAGACTTGTACATAAATATTATGTATATATTTGTTTTTATTTTGGGGATTTGGTATTGTGAGACACTTCAAGACCTTATATTTTTTATATTTTGAGACCTTTAAGATGTATTCTTGATATATGATGACATTGTTGGAACAATTAATTACATTATTTAATTGTTTATAATTTGAATGGAAATGATGTGAAAAGGTGTTTAATTATGTAAAGGGACACGAGATACTAAAAGGTGTATCTATTCACTAAAAGGCATGTATTTCCTAATAGACACATCTATTCACTAAGATGCATGTCTTTTCTAATAGACACATCAAAGTCTATATATATTCACGAGATGGATTGTTTTCAATAAGAGTTGTAATAGAGTTAGAAAGTTAGGAAAATTAGTCGAAAAATAATTTTCCTTCTCTTTTCATGGTTTTGGGTCATAGAGAGTGTTGAATCATTCTATTGGTTCGCAGACTAATGATTTGAAGTGCTAAAATCATTAGTATGATCGTTGTATCTTGGGAGACTATCGTCATTAGACCGCAAGCATTGTAGCGGGACGCAATTAGTCTTCAGGACATTGAGTATAACTCAAGCCTCGATCAACTATATTATGTTTTTAATTTTATCACGCATCAAAGTTTTCTAAAATCCCACCAACAGACATATGGGTTTTCCACACTAGGTATCCGAGTTAAAAGCATGACTTTGATGTTTAATATTTTATTTTGCATGTTTAAAGACTTTCGTTGTGGTTTATTAAGGATTGAAACAACATTTTAACAGATGACTTAAGTTCATTAACAATTTAAACAGTAAATTATTGTTCGTTGAGGTTAATAATGATTAAATGGTGGATGAGATTACATGTGGGGCACACATGGAGCTGGTAGGCCAGGTTGTGGGCCCGCATTAGCCCCCGTGATGGTTCATTTGAAAATGGGCCGCTACCACTTCCAATTTATGAAAAAAATAAAAATAAGTTAACTAATTTGATCTATCTGAAGAAGTTCGAGTGTTCAATTTAATTGTAATTTAGAGATGACAGCGAAAACAACCATGACTATGACATGATGGACATGACTCTGTTCTCGCTCAAACAATCTTATAAGATTAATAAGATGAAGTTAACTGTATAGAGAAAAATGAATTAATTTTTGTAAATTGTTTTCGATATCAACTCACTCCATTAGAGTTTCTTCGATTTTAGAAAGGTAGTACATGTAGCATCCCCTATCCCAATTAAAGCGATACTCGACATGGAAAAAACTATAAAGTTTGTAATATATTTGAAAAAAAAATACAAAGTTTGTTTTAAATTTGCAAAAAACTCAATAATTCGTGTTTTTTTTTGCTATCAACCCATATTAATATAATGATTTCCTAAATTGTTCTATATTTGGATATAAAAAATTCTTTGAATATGACTCGATGATTTCACTTATCTCGAGGACTTTAGGTAATAGATATAGTTAATGGCTTTATCAGGGAGATTAAATTAATTAGGTAATGTCATGGACTTAATGAAATTGGTATGGACAGATGATAGGGCAAATAGGTGTGCCATTGAAACCATATCATGCTGCATATTCAGGGAATTGTTGTTGTATTACAAAATAATGCTATCTAATTGCAAATTGATTGTTATATTGAAAAAAATACAATTTTAAACAATTGTTTTATGACTCGTAGCATTACAACTGAAAATCTATTTGTAATTTTAACGCATGTAAAGAGAAATTTAAGTTTATTAACATCTTAAATGAAATTCCACAGACTTTCATACGCTGAAAGATATATGCACAACTTTTGCATCTTCGATTTATGCTTTTTGAAGTACTTTTAAATTATAAGTGAGTGATTATAAAGGCAAAGTTGAACGATTTGGAGTCTGATAAAATGATCAAACTAAGGGGACTTATGAGGGACATTTTGAATGTTTTACCGAGCAAACTCTATGAAGTTAATCGAGAGCGCTAACCCGACCCCATACCAATATATGGATGGCTCCAAATTTTCAAAATCAATTTGCTACTCCAAATCTAAATTTACTACTCTTATTATTATTATTATTAATCTAAATTATTATTATTATTATTATTATTATTATTATTATTATTATTTACAAAAAAACAAACAAATCGAAATTATTAGAAATAAATAAGTTCCGTTTTATTATTATTATTATTATTATTATGAGACTAATTATTATTATTATTTCCGTCTCTAGAAAATGGCGCCAACATTCCCCCAAATCCCCGACCCCCAACAAGTCGTCCTCGCACTACATTGCTCCCCGGTAGCGCCGCCTCGCTCTCGGTCCTATTCGGTTGTCTTGCACCATTTCAGTCCGCGCCTCTGCTCCTCTCGGCTCTCACTTCGTGCTCTCATTCAGTCCCCTCTTCGATCTCTGTTCGGTGGTATTGTGCTCTCATTCATTCCGCGCCTCGCTGTGCTTGATTGGTGAGTTCTCCCTCTTTCCTCTCGAACCATTATTTTTTGTGAATTGGCAGTGACATGTTATGTAGGTGTTCCTTGCTATTTTATCATATCTTGATGTTAGTTTACCTATTTAAATGTATAATTTAAATAAATTTGATTTGGTTGTAACTTTACCAGTATGTCTCCCTTGCTATTGTATGATATCTTGATGTGTATAACTATTCAGCTATCATAAGTGATATCTTGATGTCTTTGTTATATGTTCGGTGTCTCTCTTGATGTGTTATGTAGGTGTTCAACTAACATTTTTAAAAAGAACAAGTTTCCACTTCCTTTCGATCTAATGAAATCAAGAATTTTCGTTCGTATTTTTGTTCAAATTTATCAT
Organism: Stephania yunnanensis; assembly: GCA_039657365.1. NCBI lineage: Eukaryota > Viridiplantae > Streptophyta > Magnoliopsida > Ranunculales > Menispermaceae > Stephania > Stephania yunnanensis. The sequence continues at coordinate 57,255 of CM077582.1, forward strand.
GTTAGGCATTGTTGTTTTTTTCCTTGCTATTTTATTATGTTTGGTTATGCTATTCGAAATGCCAAAAAAATGATAATAGGTGCAATGATCGAAATATGAAAATCTAATTCGAATATACTAGGTATTACTTTGATCATAGTTCTTTGCATGATTCTTGATCTCATTCAAGAGCTTAGTGAACGAAGTGATGGTTGTGGCTATGTCTTCATCTGAGCCAACTCTCGAAAGTCTCATAGTGCCCCTTGATTATCAACTTTTTCTTCACTTGATGTTTACCTTTATAATGTACCCTAAGCTTCTCCTTCACTTCCTTTCTTGTTTGACAAGCCCTAACTCTGTTAAATTTGTTCTCATAAAGCGAGGAAAAAAAATTATTCATGGCTTGATCATTGGAGAGCTCAATCTTGGTCTCCTCAATGATGTATTCTCTCATGGCCCTGTTCTATTGGATTTGTACCTATTCTCAATTGACTCCCACAAAAGTCTAATTTTCACCCTAATGTAGAACTTCATCTTTACTTTCTAATGAGCATAGTTGGTATAGATAAAAAAACACTTTGAACTTTCAACTCCCTATCCTTAGTTCAATGAAAAGTTAAAACAATTCATTTCTAATCCAGGCATCTTACATATTTATGATGAGGTAAATAATCCAGTTAGAGGAATATCGAATAAATGTTGTTGTACTTTGCATTTCGTGCCTTGAATTGCATTCAAACATTAATACTTAGCAAGATATATCCTATCTTTCTTTTCTTTTTTTTATAAATCTGCCTTAATTCATAACTAATAACATTTCCAAAAACCATTGATAATTCATTCCTTGTTTACCAAACTCGCGTGTACAAATCCTCGTTTACTTTCTTATCACTAATCATTTTTTCATCAGAATTCTGAGCAGATCAATTCTAAGATTATTTTTAATCAAAATATTTAAAAAATGATGCAGATAATATTTAAGCACAACATTAGATATTAAAGTAAATTTGATCTATCACCATTCTAGCATTTCTTAATAAAACCTGTAATTATATAAGTCATTCCATGACTAGAGTGATCTAATTACATCTATCATCATATGAAAAGAGACATTACATTACAATACGATCATAAATGAAACCTGACACATCGTGTAACTCTGACTAGTTAGAAAATTAATGACTTTCTAACTTTGTCAATTTATTCTCTATTCATGAGTTCAACAAGAACCTCGTTCTTTCACTTAGCTACCAATTTCTTCTAGATTGTCTTGATCGCTATTCTGATTTACACTATTATCCAATTAGTGAGATTTCCTATCATCTTAATCATTATTCTTTCATTACTTGAATAGACAACCGAAGCTCGACAACGGTTACGTTCGAATAGGAATGTCGTCTACAAGTAGAGAGCTGGATGTACAACCTGGCTCGACAACGGTTACGTTCGAATTGAATTCTCGCGAAGGTTAAAGAATTCATATCATTTGCCAAACAACATTGTCCTACATACCAAAGTGAAAGGAAGATTAGATGTCCGTGCAATTTTAAGAAATGTCGACTTGCAGAGTGCACTGGACGTCGAAACGGTTGAGTACCACATATGTAGGTATGGATTTGTCCGGGATATCACTTGTTGGTACGAACATGGTGAGAACGGAGATGAAGGCCCGCAAAACTTTTACCAAATGGATAGCCATATTGATGATGTTGATGTGGGAGGATACGATCCGACACCTTACCACGAGATGCTACACAACGTGGCAGGTCCAAGTTTCAATTGGAATCACGTGGAAGAATCACCAAACCCCCAAGCACGCCAATTATATGACATGATTGATGCAAGTAGGGAACAATTGTGGCCTGGTTGCGAAACCATGACAACGTTGTCCGCAATGGCAAGATTACTTGCGATCAAGTCTGAACATCATATATCTGAACGAGGGTATAATGAAATCATTAAACTCATGAAGGATTGTTTGCCAAATGACAACTCATTGGTTGAAAATTTTTATGCCACTAAAAGACTAATGCGAGGTCTAGGTCTACCTGTTGAGAAAATAGATTGTTATGAGGACCAATGTATGATTTATTGGGGAGTGGACTCTGAGTTGAAGTCATGTAAATTTTGTGGGAAATCACGCTACATTGCACATCGACGAGGTCGTGGTCGGAACACAAAAAACCACCCTTGCAAAAAAATGTACTACTTCCCTTTGGGCCCTCGGTTGCAACGATTGTATGCGTCTGAGTCAACCGCAAAACGTATGCGATCGCATGGAGATCATTCCTCGCCAGAAGATGTTATGCAACACTGTTCTGATTCGATTGCTTGGAGACATTTTAATGACGTCAATAGAGACTTCGCCGCCGAGGTTCGGAATGTTCGTTTAGGATTGTGCACTGATGGTTTTCAAGTATTTGGGCTTTCCGGGAAATCGTACTCTTCGTGGCCCGTGATTTTGACTCCTTACAACCTTCCACCGTCGATGTGCATGAAATCGAGTTTATGTTCTTAACGTTTATCGTTCCTGAACCGACCAGCCCAAAGTAGAAAATCGACGTGTTCCTTCAGCCGCTTGTGAAAGAGTTGCAAGATTTATGGAACAATGGGGTGATTACATACGACGTCTCCACCAAGACAAATTTTCTCATGCGAGTTGCCCTTTTATGGATCGTTAGTGATTTCCCGCATATAGCATGTTGTCGGTTGGAGCACACACGGTAAGTACGCTTGTCCATATTGTATGGAGGATACAAATGCATTTCAATTGCGAAATGGTGGTAAGACATCGTGGTTCGACTGTCACCGTCGTTTCTTGGCGAAGTCATCACCATTAAGGAAAGACAAAAAAATTTCATTAGAGGCAAAATGGTCATAAATGATGATCCGCCCGCTTTGCGTTCTGGTGAAGAAATTTTGGCAGAAATTGAATCGTTAGGCTTGATGAAGGTGACAGAAATCGGAGCTGAATCTGTGAATGGCCGGATAGCTAAGAATTCGGGATGGAGGAAGAAAAGCATATTCTGGGACTTGCCGTATTGGAAGACAAACTTGATCCGCCACAACTTAGATGTCATGCACATTGAGAAAAATGTTTTTGACAACATATTCAACACTATTATGTGTGTACCGGGCAAGAGTAAGGACAATGCAAAAGTGAGGCAAGATATTCGTGAATATTGTCACCGACCTTCTCTACACATTGATTCGGCGACAAATACTTACGTCCTTGGGTGTTATGCTCTTGATACATCAAAAAAACAAAAATTGTGCGAGTGGGTTGAAAAGTTGCGTTTTCCTGATGGTTACGCATCGAATCTTGGTCGATGTGTGGATCCAAAGAAACTGCGAATGTTCGGCATGAAGAGCCATGATTGTCATATATTCATGCAACGGTTGATACCAATTGCATTCAGAGAACTCCTCCCAAACCCGATTTGGGTTGCAATTAGCGAATTAAACCTTTTTTCCGATCCCTATCTGCGAAATGTGTCAGTATCCAAGATATGGAGGTCTTAGAGTCTGAAATACCAAAAATCATTTGCAAGTTGGAAAAAATATTCCCTCCAAGCTTATTTGACTCTATGGAACACCTACCAATCCACTTGGCCTACGAGGCCCGTCTGGCCGGTCCCGTTCAATTTCGATGGATGTATCCATTTGAGAGGTATTACCTTGAGCCCTTGAAATTATTTTCCCATTCAATAGGTTTTATATCAACATTTCCTATAACATTCATACAGGTACCTTAAACATTTGAAGAACAATGTGCGAAACAAAGCGAAGGTTGAGGGCTCCATGTGTAATGCTTATTTGGTCGAAGATGTCACATCCTTTTGTTCTTACTACTTCGAAGATCACGTCTTTACGTTGCATGACAAAGTGCCACGTAACGACGATGGCGGTCTCGGGCCCACACCGAATTTTGTCGGCAATTTCTCAATTTTCACTTATCCTGGTCGACCCATGGGCAAGTCGAAGGAGTGGTACTTAACAGAGCAGGAGTATAATGTCGCTCATTCGTACATACTGCTCAATTGTCCAGAGATCGCTCCTTACGTCCAGTATGTCCGTCACTTTCATTCAATAATGCAGTACATTCATTGTTCATATTTTAGTAAGACAACCTACTTACATGTTCGTTTCTTCTAGGATATTCGTCGATGAAGTCACTCAAGCAATGGGGGAGTCAGAAGTTGATAGTAGTCTAGAGCAAAACTTCCCCATTTGGTTTCAAACATATGTAAGGTCATTACTTTTGTACGTTATAGATTCATAAATTTCTTCCATAAGTAATGTGTCATATTGCATTTCTAATTTTTTTGAATAGGCTCGGAATTCTATAGTTGACGAGACGCTAATTGATCTTTCTGTTGGTCCTAGTCGATCATGTACTGTCTACCCTGGTTACCTTGTTAATGGGTATAAGTTCCACTCCGCAACATATGACGTTAATAGATCGACGCAGAGCAACGGTGTTTACGCCGATGTTTCCCATAACTATTATGGAGTACTGCAAGAGGTTGTGGAGATTGAGTATACCGGCCTCAAGCGTGTGGTCTTGTTTAAGTGTGAATGGTATGACCCTACACTGAATCATGGTGTGAGGACTCACCCAACACTTCAATTGGTAGAGGTTCATCGAAGTCGACGATATAACAACTACGAGCCATTTGTACTAGCAATGCAAGCCACTCAAGTGCACTACCTTTCGTACCCTTCTATGAGGAACGACGGACAAGAATGGGTAGCAGTTTGTTGCTGTCAGCCAAAATTCGCTGACGAGGAAACTAGCAAAGACGATAATGACCAGGGCTCGGCAGAGATTGCTTTCCAAGATGGGATGCCCACCACTTGCGTAGTCAATGATGCAATCGCCGATATCAACAATCTGGATGATCCGACTGGGACTCGATTCATTGTTGAAGCGGGTCCAGGTGAAGAAGTATATAGTGGAGATGATTCAGAAGAAGAATCCTCAACTTCTACTCATGAGAGTGAATTTGAAACGGATGATAGCGAATAATGTATGTATATGATCTGTCAACGTCCAATAATTTAGTTACTTTTATCAGCGTGGATTCTGTGTTATTAAGTCCAATAATTTAGACTTAATTTCTAATTTTTGTATGCTCTCCTTCTCTGATGTTTTATTGCTATTTTGTTAGGTTTCATGGCGGGAGGTGGTCATCCCCCACGTCGAGGTTTCCCATTAGGAGGACATCGTCCAGGCGGAAGAGGTGCAGCACTGACCTCTGGCGGCGAAATACCGACTGGGCCTCATGGTCAGGCCACACGAGGGGTCCATAGAGGTCGTGGCGGTCGAGGTCGTGGGTCGATACCGCATTATCGATTCGACTTCTCGGCCTCTCGAGCACGAGACAGCCGCGGCGTCACCTTCCCCTTCCATACCGTCTGCGTCGTCGTACCATCATCGTCGTCATCAAGGACTATACCAAATATGCACTTCCAGTCACCATCTCCGACATCAAGGACTCCTTTACCCACGAGGCCTGCACCCCCAGGCACAGCATCAGCGGCAGCATCCCCACAATACGACGTAAGAGCAAGGTTGGAGGTGACAGGCCCTCCGCGCCACCTCGAGAGGACGGGGATGGAGCCCCCTCGCGTGCAGGGGATCCCTATCAGACTGATTGCCAATGATACGTAAGTTTGTGTTTGACTCTTATATGTCGTTTTAAATATGGATGTCAATTATTGAAGAAGTAGTTAAGGTGATATGCATGTTCATGAAACACAGGGAGTTGCATCCTTCGCATTTTTGTGCACGGAGGATGACAAAAGTTTTCAAATGATGGATGATTCTGAAGGGTATTGTTGGAAGTCTGATCGCCTCATCATAAAGACCAATATCGGCGCCCAATGGAAGGTAAACAAGACTACTAAATGCCTTATGATTTATACTATTTTCTCAATGTCTCGTAACAATAGCAATCGCCAATATGTAGGTATTTTTTAGATGGGATGCCGCGATTCCCGAGGATCTCATTCGAACGGCATACGACAGGCTTGCAGGCACAAGGTACACCGCATTGATGCACAAGTTAAAGAAGAATCGTGTGCAGCCAGTTTATGTTACAGATGAGGCATGGAGGAGATACTTGGAGTACTGGGAGAGGGAGGACTTCCAGGCCAGGTCTAGGCAAGCGACGGAGAATAGGAACACTGAGGTCGAAGGCCCTGGGACTGGACCCTCGAAGCACGGTGGTGGTTCCGTGTCTTTTGTGACTACCCAAGAAAGATTGGTAAGTTTTTTTTAACATCTTGGATATTTTTTACATTTATACACTTGTTCACTATGCTTGGTCTCGCACGCTTGACCGATTCATCCGAGACGCCACCGACTGTGAATGAATTGTATTTACATCTCCACACCGTAAATCACGACAGGATGACATTCATCGATACTAGATCAGAGCGGTTCTATGTAAGTATAGAAATTATATGTAAAATAGTATTAAGTTTACTTTAACCCATATCATGTATTTTGTTTGTTGTTCATATCTGCAGGATAGGCTCCAGAGCAAACGTCAGGAGCTGACCCAGGCTACACCGGACCAATCTGTGGATGATGAGGCGGTGTACCTCAATGTGGCGGGTGAGTGTCCCAAAGGACGTGTCTAAGGACTCGGGTCCTTAGGGAGAAAGAAGAGGAGATATGGAGATCCTGGTGCTAGCACGTCCGAGATGCCAGATGTGGTGCCGCGGGCAGAGTTCAATGTCGTTGCGGAGCAATTACGAAAGGTTATGGAGTTCATGCAGCAGCATCTCGGGATGAACATGGACGAAGCAGGCCTATCTCAGCAACAACCACCACCACCGCCACCTCATGACCAGCAACAGCTGCCGCAAATAGATCCGGTCGATCCACCACAACAAAGGGACAATGTTGAGTGTGAGACGTAAGCGTGGCTCTCGAGAGATGAGCAGCTTGGTGATACATACGTATTTTACTTGTTGTTTGTGTAAATTCTTAGATTATACGTTTGCCTTTGTAGATAACTTTAGCAATTCTTCTAATTACTTTATGATTGACACTTCTTTTTGTGCATATTTAGATTGATATTCCATAATTTATCGTGGATTTTAATTTTTTGACCTTTTCCTCCCCAAAATTTTTTTTTTATGTAAAGTAAAATATACTATAACTACAGAATGTTTGCATAATCCATGGGAGAAGAAAACATGTTGGCTGTTGTGTGCAAGTCTTATGGCGTTGCAGGTTATCTCGAGTGTTATGATGAAGAAAGTGGTAGAATTGACAGGGAACAACATTTTCATGCAATAGCAAATGAATTTGGGAAATCGATAAAGGCTCGTTTTTCGTTCATCTGTGTTGAGAACATGTAGGCTCTTGTTCTTCTATTATCGCATGTCCCTAGAAGAACAAGAGCCTACATGTTTTCAACACAGATGACCGAAAAACGACCCTTTATCGATTTCCCAAATTCATTTGCTATGGCATGAAGATGTTGCTCCCTGTCAATTCTACCACTTTCTTCATCATAGCACTCGAGAGAACCTGCAACGACATAAGATTTGCACACAACAGCCAGCATGTTTTCTTCTCCCATGGATTCTGCAAACATTCTGTAGTTATAGTATATTTTACTTAACATAAAAAAAAATTGGGGAGGAAAAGGTCAAAAAACTAAAATCCATGATAACTTATGCATGAACTGGGCTTCCAAGGCAACTAAGATATACAGAGGATAAAGGAAGAACACATTTACCTGCAATTCATGGTGGACTCGTTCATCTCAAAGGTATGCATCCAATAATCTAGGTTCTAATAAAAAATACTATCTCAGCTCGATCCATGGTAACAAATGGCTATTTGACATTACTCCTTTTAGCCATTGCATGCTAATTTGTTTTTGATTCCATGGTGGTTTGTTGAAGCCTGATGTAGTGGAGGTGCGATGATGAAGTTCCTTAGTTCTTTTTTTGCAGTTTTCAACATGTTGCTATTTGTTAGTTGTTGAGCTACCTATCTCATGTTGTAACAGAGAGTTTGGAGTTTGCCTTGCTGGGACCTCACTGAGACAAGCAAGAGAGACGATGGCATTGATCTTTTGAAAGACAAGCAAGCTCTTCATTGCCGCCTCACCGAAATCTAGCTTGAGAAAGCTAAGATGGACCTTTCATCTTTGACTCAAACCAACATTAGGTATTATATTTTTTCTTTATGCTGCCTTCTTCTTCATTTTTTTTTCTTTTCGACAAATTGTACTTAATAATTTATTAATTGTTTATATATTTGACAGTTTGCCTTTCATCATCGCACTCTTTCTTGTCGATGGTCCTAAACACATTGAAACCACTATTACAAGGGCAAAGTTTGAGGAGTTGTGTTCGACCTCCTCGACGGGTATTGCAATCATTTTCCATACTGAATATGTTTATAGCTGTATAGTTTTACTGAGATGCTGCCTTCTTCTTCATTTTTTTTCTTGGGATTATTACTTTTTCTGGAAGGCTTAAAACCCCAGTTGAGAATTCCTTGAGGGATGATGTAATGTGTCACTTCTTTTCTTCTTTAGATTAACACTTGCAATGGCTGGTATTGTGATCAATTTACACCTACCAATCCCAATAGTCCTAAGTGGACTGAAAATTGGACTGGCTGGTTAGTTAATTCGCATTATATTCATTGTTTCCTTAAATTCCAAGAAAGTTTTCTGATCTTATATATCATTTTTCCTAAGAAGAAAATTATTTTGCTCAATTCAGGTTTATGGCTGGGGTGAGCCAGATCCTCACAGAAACAAATTACCAGATTGCAATGGCAGTTGCTTACAATACTACCAAGGTAATTGTTATATATGGCTATTAGACATTACTCCTTTTAGCCATTGCATGCTACTTTTTGGCTGCTTGGTTTCTATCGTATTATTTTTTACTTGCATATGGTGTTGATCGCTGTGAAAGGATTATTGTTTCACCGTATTGGAGATCATTGGTAGATGACGAGAGTTAACTCTAGAACTTGTTGATTCTATGTAAACTTCCCGCTTACGGTTTGATTGTTTAGATTTCTTTGGGTTAGAAGAAAGTTCCCTTGGTTGAAGATATCATTTTAAGTAAGATCATTGGTCTAGTTTAGTTTGAATTTGGTTGGTGTTCTATCTGTTTCTTCTATCTTCTTTGGTGCTACTTGACGATCTTAGCTCTCCCATGTTGGGGTTTTTAAAGGTTTGTTTGATTTGTTGTCTTGGTCTTCTAGGTAATGCGGGATGCCTTCTTACTAGTCACCGCTAGAGTAAAGAAGGTTTGATGGGATTGTGAAGTTGTTGGATTGATTGATTTAGAGAAGGGTTAGTTATTGTGCTCATAATGATTAAAGATTGTTTGTGGTGTTTAGCATTTAGTGTTGGGTGAGAAATTTCAATGTCGGTTTTGCAAACTTATTCTTCTATTGTCCTTTTTTTGTGTAATGTTGTTGTCTTGTTGATATGTTGTTTATGCTGCTTTGATTTGTGGGTACATATGTCTTCTATTTGGCTGCTTGATTTTGCTAGAATATGGTCTATGTAAAGGTTTTGGGAATATTGTTAGTATATTTGAAGGTGCGTCATGGAAGCGATAAGCCAATGAGTTTGCTTGTTTATTAGTAGTATGTATATACATGTCATCCAATCACTTATATAATTTGTACTGTGATCACAATCTGTTCCCTACTTGCTTGATAAATCTTAGGTTTATAGAAATTGTTTAGACTGAAACAACTACGGGTTTATTGGGGTTTGATCGCGAATGATCCCATTTGTATGAAATTTGAAATGAACTAAAATGTTTTTCAAATTGACCAATTTGGAATGGCCTAGGTAACTCTGCAAGACCAATCGCGAGGCGAAATGGTAGGATGGTGGAAGTGATCTGGTGAGCTTTTGGTGTTCTTTGGTGAAATGTTTGTTTGGATTCGGCATGAAGGGCGTTGATCCTCTCTCTCTGTTTCAAATGGAATCAATGAGTAACTCTCTTCAATTTTGATAATTTTAGCTAGGATTATGGATATAACTTGGAGAAATAATAGCTACGGTGACACCCCAAAGTCACAACAACAACAAAACTTGATCATAAATTAGTTGTGCTTCTTCGCTCCTACTTTTTTTTTTTTTTGAAGCTTTCTTATTCTATTTGTATGGATTTTATCACCCATTTCTTTGTTGCATCCGGTGTTGGTGGATGAGATGATGACTTTCTTTCAAGATTGATGGATGTGAATCTTGCTTTGATAAAGGTTTGTGCTTAACTTTCAGTTTTTACCTTTTAGCATTCTTGCACTTCACCATTATCATATACATGTTGAAATGCATGCCTTACAAAGCTTGATAAATTATCCAACCAACTTAATGACCCATTTAACCCGATGAGAGAGGTGGGAAAATAGAGGGCTTTGTGAAATTTGTTGATCCTCTCTGTTCTGCTATGTTTTTTTTTTAATGCAGCAGATCAAGGAAAAGGTGCACATTTCAATGTACGTATACTATCTTCAAATGAGTTTTTTTTTTCTTGAGTGCAGGAGAGGACCTCAGCTGGTTTTTTTTTTTTTTTTGAGTAGGAACTCAGCTGGTTAATGGAGCACAAAGCAGTAGGTGGTGGATGAGATGATGACTTTCTTTCAAGATTGATGGATGTGAATCTTGCTTTGATAAAGGTTTGTGCTTAACTTTCAGTTTTTACCTTTTAGCATTCTTGCACTTCACCATTATCATATACATGTTGAAATGCATGCCTTACAAAGCTTGATAAATAATCCAACTCAAGCGAAGGAGTTCAATTCTTCTTGTTTTAATGCTAAAAGCTCCATGTTATTCTCATTGCACCTATTACAATCCCCAGAATGTTGTTAATGCTTTGATCTTAATTTTCAAAGAACTAAAGCAAAGTCAACAATGTGTGTGTTGTTTCTACTTTGTTTCAGTGTTTTATTAGGACTTGTTGTCGTTGTTGTCTTCTTTTGAATTGAATGAAAATTGGGTCTCCTAAGGAACTTCATGTATTGACTATGGTGTTGTATTTAATGTTTAATATGAGTTAATTTTCTTTCATGTTCCTTATTAGCTCTAGTACTCTCTACCTACATATGTGTTGAATTGACAAAAGACCAAAGCAAACTCAATCGTAAAGAAATTAAAAAATAGGTTCCAAGCCTAATTTTTATGTATGATTATTATTACTTTCTATGTTTCTTCAAATCCACCATTTTTCTCATTCGCTTCCAATGTACTATCGAGTTCAATAATCTCTCCTTTCCCTACTTTTTTCAGGTGCATAATCACTGGTTGTTGTCTTCAGATGGAGAATCTGAAATGCTTCAAAGTTGCGTTATAGTTATTATATGAAGTCCTTTTTGCTATTCTTATTCTGACCAGTCATGTTGGAGTGTTGGTGATTGGATGTGTTGAACATTAGATGGATTTTGTTCTTGGTTATTAAACTTAATTCTTTATGTGCATATTTATAGGATTGTAAGTGTTCTTTTTTTTTTGGTTGTTGAACAATATGATTGGTGGTTTTTGTGTATACTTCCAAATTTGGAGCTTTTGTAATACATGACAGTTTTCAGTGGATATATAATTTTTTTTGCAAATTTTGAGTTTCACATTTTTTCTTTCTCTTTTGAATATTTGTTGATATATATTGTCGATGTATGAATGTGCAATTTGGTTTTTTTGTGGGATGTTAGCACCCCCGAGGAGTTGTTGGAGGGTGCAAAGCGATGGAGTAGGTCATATGGTTGTAATTTGAATTTATAGGTTGGAGAACCAATTGGATTATGTTTCTGTGTCATAATTAAACAAAACATAAAATTAGAGACGGATTAGCAACGGAAGTCAAACATTCCGCTGCTATTCCGTCTCTAATTTTCCAGAAATATATGTATGAATCACAAACGGATCAGAGACGGAAATAAGAATTCCATCTCTGATTCCGTCGCTAATCAGAAACGGATTCAGAGACGGAATCAGAAACGGAAAAATCCGTCTCTGATTCCATTTCTGATTAGCGACGGAATCATAGACGAAATATTTGCATTCCGTCTCTGATTCCGTCTCTGATTCCGTTGCTGATTAGAAACGGAATCAGAGACGGAATTCATAAATTTATTAATTCCGTCTCTGATTTCGTTGCTAATCAAGAATCGAATCGAGACGAATGCAATTACAAATGTACCATTTGAAAAAATTCCATTTCATTTAAGTCTGCTCGTTAGTTTCTAATTTCCGTTTCTAAATCCGTCTCTAATCGAAACATAATTTTTCCGTCTCTATTCAGTCTCTAATCAGAAACGTAATCAATTTTTCGTTTCTGATCGAATCAGCGACGGCGTTTTCTGAGACGAAATTGATTCCGTCTCTATTCCGTTTCTGATTGCAATTAGAGACGGAATTTTTGCAAATCAGAGACTGAAAATTCCGTTTCTGATTTGCTATTTTTTTGTAGTGATTGTTGTTGTTGTTGTTGAATTTTTTGGTATGTTACTGGATATTTTTTTTTATGAATTATGGGATAATTTTTGAAAAAATATGGGATATTAGAAATAAGAAAATAAGCAGACTCGTGGTTTTGATATTAGTGGGCTTAAATGGGCTTAATATTATTTGTAAAATGTAAGGAAGTGGGTAGAATGTATTCAAATGAAGGTATAGGTTAGAACCTTACAAATTCACATCTAAACATCTCTTTATGTCGGGTGGGCCTGACACAATGAACAAGTCTACTATTAAATAAGGGTGGCGCAATGTGCACCCCAATCATTACTCAAGGCACCCCATTTACAAGGGCACCCAAGAAATTTGTCAGGACACTCCTAATTTTGACCAAAATACCCTTAGATGTAACCGTTGAGCACCCCAATTGGATTGAACAAAAAGCCTTTGGAAACCCTAAGCATTCCCACATTTTCGTTTCTCCATTTTCAAATTTTCTTAGTCTTCTGTCTCGTTCCAATTCGCGCAGTCCATATAGCGAGTTGTGTGGGTGTTAACTAGGCAGTTTTTGTGCTCGACGTTGTTAGGGTTCGTGGACGTGTTTGGATTCGGTGATTGCATGTAATCAAGAGGAAATATGAGGTATGTATGTGTTGTAGTTCATTTTTACCTGGATTAGGTTCGTTATTATTGTTGACCGCCATCGAAATTTGAGAAATAAGTGTTTTTTCTCGAATCCCGTGGTATTCGGCCACACAGGACCGTTAGTTCATATGTAGTCTCGGCCACACGGTGCCGATATTAAAACCTTTGTCACGGACATAAGGTAACCTGTAATGGCCCGAATTTAATTCATTATTATTAATGACGTGGTTGCAGACGTGATTGACAACTCAGATGCTCGTGGGACCGCAGTTAGGCTAGGTCGCGTATGGAGTTAGGTAAATAATTATTTTGTGTGCTGATTTGTCTAATTTAAGATGTTTATGTTGAAATAGAGTAAACGACATCGCAATGTGTGTACTTATGTTACGTTTGACGTGTGAGACTATGCGATAAGTATTCGCCTCGATATACGTATCAATGCAGGTACCGGGTAGGCTAAAAGACTAAATACTAGGTCGACGGAAATAATACACACATGAAATGAATAAAAATGGTTAAATAATTAATATGTAATGTTTATTTGATAGTTAGGGTCATGGAAGTACGTGTATGTCGAGATTTGGGACGCGAAATCGGGCGTCGGAATACTCGGGAGGCAACTTATTGGGTTAAGTATAAGGGAGAGTGCGCCATTAGAGTCACTTTATGAGTCATTAGGGGTTGAAAATGGAGCAAAAAGTGTCCATTAGATGGCATTGAGATGCACATGTGAGGAGAGATCATGTGAGAGTATAAAAAGTCACATTGACTTTATTTTCACCACATTTTCTTTCTATCTCACAAGAAATCCGAAAATGGAGAAGCAAAAACAAGGTTTGGAGCTACAAATTTGATGATTTGGAAACCTTGGAGTGGTTAATTCATCAAAGCAAGGTAAGATTCACTACTACCTCAATTTTCTTTATTTTTGGTACCATTTTTGGGTGTTTGAATGAATCCAATATGGATAGTTATGGGGTTGTTTTGGTGGTTGTTTTAGTGAGTTTTAATTGCCATGAAACTTGATTAATATAGGTTGTTGTTGAAGTTGTGGAGTTTTATCGGGGTTTCGCCAAGTTTTATCGGTGTTTAGGTTTCAATTCGGCCAATTAGGGGCCTATACCGGGGATCGATACCGGGCATAATATGAATTAATATGATTGATTTGATACTTTAATGTGAATTTGGGAAATTGATAAATTAACGAATATTAGGTACTTGGATTTGATTGACGGGTGTTGGGGCACACATTTGGAGGCATGGAGATTTGCTTTTGTATGTCTATAAATCGAGTTAATTTTTTTTTATCTAACCAATTATTCGGCGGAAGTCTTATTAAATTACTAGTGGAAATGAAAACCTAAGGCCTAACCTATTGTGGAAAAACCAGGAAATAGTGATCACATGCATATATAAATAAAAATGGTGATATATATAACATGTGTCTATATAGTCAGTGTGTATTCGGTTGATCGCACCACCGTCACAAACTAGACGGTGAGTGCATGAATATATTTAAGTAATACTTGAGAGACATCGATCCACATTCCCAAATAAGCAACAAGTATCAAATTGCATAATTTAAATAGAGACTTATCTTTGAAAGAAACATCATGCAAAGAGATACTTGAGTTAATCACATATGAAACCGACTCGGGTTAAGTAGTAATGGATTAGGGTCGATTCGGTGGCGCGATCTTCATCACATCACCGTCCACTACAACTGAGCTCCGCTCCATAGCATTTCATCACAAATTGAGCTCTAATGTCAAAAGGTCGTACGTACGATACGCCTTTTCTATTCCAAGTGAATTCGTTGTCACCGGAATGTATACTTGCTAACATACCCGAGTTTTAAAACTCGTCATGTTCAACCAAGTTATTCTTGCGCCAACAACCCCGAGGTCCGGTTACCCCGTTCGAGGCACGTTACCTCGTGATGCAAGGTAGTGGAGAAATCCCCTAACATCCCGACAAGTCTATGACCCTCGTATGAAAGCGGAATTTCTATCATCGAATGACCCGAACCACAAG
Organism: Stephania yunnanensis; assembly: GCA_039657365.1. NCBI lineage: Eukaryota > Viridiplantae > Streptophyta > Magnoliopsida > Ranunculales > Menispermaceae > Stephania > Stephania yunnanensis. The sequence continues at coordinate 72,374 of CM077582.1, forward strand.
AACCACTTTCATATTCAAAAATGACACAGCATTGGAATCCAAGAGATGTAGTAGCATATAAATGCACAAAGGACTTGAGCCAAAATAAACAAACTACTCTAATAGCATGCTATATCTCTGAATTTCATACACAACAATCAATATGACAAAGTATAGCAATTAGAATCAAGGATATACAAAAACAGAGTATGCTATGAATATCATAAAATGAGCAAATCGAAACAAGTCATCATATGGATTTCAAAGGCAATTCAGTTCATTTACTTACATACACACAACAATGCCTAAGTTTTTGAATTCAAATTCGATGTGCACCCAAACCCCGAAATTTCATTATCCTAACATTTGAGAATTTATCAATTTAGTGTTATTATGACTTATTCACAATTCGAAGTTTGTCGAAATTTAAATTAAGACGTATACGCCTCGACGTTGAGGCTCTGAATTTTTCACTTTTTATAGAAATATGGAAGTTTTATTGATTTGGGTCAAAAATATATTTTTTTCCAATTTTTCCTGAATTTTCTATAATTTTATCTATTTTCGAAATTTATTATATATTAAAAGCTGTTAAATTAATTAAATAATTAAATCTATATAATATATATGGGTGGGTCCGGGTCAAACCGGCCGGTCCAACCATTCCCTCGGGTCGGTTTGACCCGACCTCCCCCCACGGGTTCGGGTGTATGTCCGAGCACTAGGTCATACCCCCCCGATGGGTTTTAATGGCAAGGAGATCCCCTTGCCATGTGTTGGAGCCACACCGAAAGCAACAACAACAACAACATCCTTGCCTCTACGTTTTTTTTTTTTTTTTTTTTTGAATAGTTCAAAATTCTATATATATATATATATGTGATGTATTGGAAGATGTGGCCATTTATGGCCCACATATTTTTTTTTTTAGATCAAATGTTATATGTATATGTGTGATATATATATATATATATATATATATATATATAAATATAAAGTGGGTGACCTTCATGGTCCACATCCCCATATAATATTTTTTTTTATTTTTTATTTTTTATTTTTATTATTATTTTTACAATTAATTGAACTAGTTACACTTACCCCACGAGCCGCTACCTCGGGCCCACATCTCTGCAGTGCAACACGAGGCGCGTCCCCGTCGTCTCGACAATCCGTAAATGACTTAGTAGTCTACACATATACAATACACTAGGCAAACAACACAACAAATATAACATTTACTTCGGCCACCGTGCCTCGGTAAGACAACACAATGGAATCCACAATGACTATCGCGTATCCACATTGACACCTTCCACACGTTCCAAGACTGGAGACACACATGTCCACAATGAAATCCACATTGACATTACGTTCAACGTGTTGAACCCAATCCGCTGAATGGTATGAATGAATCCAATCTCAGATGTTCCCACAGATGCCTCCCGTGTTCGATGAACTTTATGCTTAATTTCCTTTCCCTTCCTCCGCGCACTGGCCGCCTCCTCGCTTGTGAGTACAAACTCAAAGCCACTAGGATTTCTCGCTGTAGACGTGTCTTCCTCGGCTTTCCTTTTGTTTGAGTTATAATTTTCTTTATGTCATTTCTTCTTTTTCTTTTTGTAACCACCAAGTGTCGATCTCCCCTTATCCTAACCTTTGCCTTTGGTGCTACGCCTGTTGTCGATGAAGGTCAACTAATCTCTCTTAGTTGTTGAATAAACATAAGACGGGCATCCTCATCAATGCATGATTCAAACTGAGCCACAACCATCCGAATCTTATCATTAAAGTTATAACCAATCTAATTTACAGATTTTTCGGGTATCATACTCAACTTCTTTCAAAAAACATGAATGTATTCAAGTGGTATATGTGATCCGGCTAAAATATGCTCGTTAAGCTCATGCGCGAAAGGAATACCACGATTGGTACGTATCCCACAACCACATAAGATCGAGTTTTTCCCTACATCCTCGACACGTGCAACCTCATCACAAATCAACTTCAACTTTTTCTAAGAGATATAACCCTACAAATGGCGATACAAGCCATCCATATATCCATGTTGGATAACATTCAGACTACCCTCAAATGAGGCTTTGATCTTGTTATGTTGTATGTCAAACATTTCATGTATGACACTCCAAAAAGACTCAAAGTTCGCAGTACAAGTGCTAACATATTGTTTGAGAGTGGAATGCATATATTCAACTCTCTGAGTCGTGGTTTCTCAAAGATGAAACACTGAATCGGTCAATGTAAATATAAATTTGTCATTGTAATCCCGCAACCAAGTATTCTCTAAATAAATGATCAATCCTTTAACTTTGGTACTCATCATCACGCATGGTACTCCACCTATGCTCGAATGATGCTTCCGTCTTAGCAAACATCAAAGCAGTCGACCTATCACTGAAGAGTTTGAAGCCTTTTTTTCTCCAAACATCTTTTTAGTGTTGCTCAACACCATCTTCTCGATGTGCCATGTGCAAAGAAAGTGATAAGATTGGAGAAAAACATCTTCAATTGCATTGATAAGGCTCAATTCTCTATTGGTGACAAAAACTTTATGTGTAGACCACTCGTCCAATAAACCTCTCAAAATTTTCAATGCCCGTATATAGTTGGCCCTAGTCTCCGATGATATGAAACAAAACCCAGTCGAGAATATAATATATGTGGAAGTAATATAACGACATTCGATACCTATTCATCTTATATGTGCAATCCATGATAATAACGAACGGGAAACACTCAACAAGTTGATGGAGTCCGAATGTGCCTAAAATAAATATGTCACAACATTTGTTTCAGTGTCCCTCATATGCCACGATAAATACATATGGTTCTCTTCAATAAGTGTAAGAGTTGTTGCATTTGACTTCTCCCACCGACATCTTTAATCCGATTCCTTTTTTGTGCATTATATATTGTCCGCAATGTTGAATCATTATTCGCATCCCTTTGCCTCAAACTATTCAAGATTTGACGAGGCTTAACATTGCCTTTGCTCATCTAATCTAAAATAACAGTCTCATCCTCATTTAATCTTCCCGCGAATGAGTGACCTTTCAAGTATTTCGCAGTGTCATGGTTGTGCTTGCCACTTACAACCCTCACATACCAATTTGAGTCCGGGAATTCCTTGATCTCGATAAGAAAAAAGGCATTGACATTTTTTGGTACCGGTGACGGGCATTGTGTTGTCCATCTCTTCCTCTCTATTTGTCACATTTTATGATATTTTACCATGTAATTTTGCTTTAACAACCCCAACTCTTTGGGAATCACCACTATTTGTCCGAATCTCTCACATGCAATTGCAACTTTTCCCTACGACCATTCCATCCGGCATCAGATTTCTTCATAACTAATACAAACTTCCTAGCACGACCTGTAGCTTGAACCCAAGCGATAACCTCAACTCTAGTTTCAAAATGTATTTCTAGTGTAAAAAGATTAAAGAAGTATTCAAAATCACTTGTAAATGACACAATTCTTAATGGCGTACCTGATGACGGTACATAATTCCTGTAAAAGAAATGGCAAAATTTGTAAGAATTTAGAATCACAACGAAAAAATACTTGAAATTGTAAGTTTTGGTAATGCAAGTCCAATGCATAATGCAATGTGTCGGGATGGGGTGAACGAGATTCAACTAAAAGTCTCAAACCAATGTCAATCGAAACTTATTACTATATATTGATTAATACTATCTGAGACTACATCTTCATGCTCGGTTGCCACTCTCCGAGACTTATTGAAAAGTCTCGGTACTGTGTAGCCGAAACAATCATGTTGTCTTTATTTATCCATGATTTGAAACCCTAACACCTTCGAATGTACAAAACTCACCTCCAAATGTCTCGCATCGTCTTCGGTTATGTCTTGGGCATTTATTGTACACTAAACACACACGAATCGCGCATAAACCTACATATCAAGAGGCATGAATGCATCGATCAAAAATCATTTCTATCACACCAACACACACTACATACCCATGCATAAAACCATTGAAAAACAACAACAAATAAGTGCATACAAACCTTGGACGCATTCTTTGACCGAATAACGTCGTGTCCGATGTCGTTGAAGATAACGAAACGGTTGGAGTTGTTATTCTCTAATTAAAAATGTGGTGGGGTACTCAAACAAACTGTTTTTCTTCTTCAATTGTGTAGAATGACATATTAGTTATTTCATGTGGTGTTAGAATTAAATGGGGGTGCCCTGAGTAATGACTGGGGTGAGCATAGCGCGACCCTTAAATAAACAAGGCAAGGATGCAGCTTCTGTATTTCTGTTTCCGGCATGAAGATTGGAGAGTTGTCCTGGATGGAAAGGGTGCGAGGAAGCCTCGATCTCTCTATCAGGTTAAGAAAACCTCTTAAGTCCGGCAGGATTCGATCCTAGACTTTATTTATTTATTTTTATCAGATTGGTATCACCTGTATTTGTATGCATTGTGAATCTGTGGTTGCTTTTCTCTCTTTCTGATTTTTAACATTTGGATTGTTTTAGATCGGTTCCCGGGGAACTGATCACGAAGATGGGTACTTGGGCTTGAACCGCCTTCAGGGTCTATCTATATACGCTGCAATTATTTCGGTTGTCTCGGAAGGGTTGCTTATATTGATTTTTTTTTTCTGGGTTTTGGTGGATCGTTGTAGAAGGAGTCCCAGATCTACCTTTTTATCAAGAAGTCGCGGTTTTGGATTTCTCCAATTTTTCAAGGGTCATTTTACTGTTTGCCCTTGCTAATTTATTCTTAGGGTTTCCTTTTCAATACTGGAACTCGTGAAGTTGGGGAATTTGGTAATCGGAAGAATTGACGGTTGTGTTGGTCCTTTGTGGATGCTTGTGTTGGCTGCGATATTTCAATATTTGGAGGAAGTTTTGATTACTAACCATTTGGTGAAAGAGAATGGAACGAGAGTCCTTGCTTCTCCGTGAGGGAGACGGAGTAAGTTGCATCTTGTCGGCGAGTCCAGCACCGAGGAAGGCTATTTCTGTGCATCCATGGAGATGGGCGAGAATGGAACTGCAAGTCCTAAACATGTTCCTGAATCTCTCGCATCCGATACCGGGGAAGGAAGCAATGTGATCTTTTCTAGGGAAGCACCCCTTCTTAGCAAGGAACCAAGAACCTCCGGGGGCTGTTGTAGTTGTAGTAGTGCTAAAAAGCTCAAGTCTAGGGCTTGCTTGGCTGATTTTGATCTCCGCAAAAAGGAAAAAATTGGGTGTGATAAGAAGCTCAGCAGACATGAGAGGATCGAGTTGGGCCGAATGTTTCAGAATGCCTTGAGCTCTCATGATTGGGAACTTGCAGAGAACCTGATCTTTTTGGCAGATCCACAGACACTGAACGATGCTTTGTGCATGTCATTGGATTCTATCTGGTTCCTTACTACACAAGAAGAGCTTCGTGGTGTAACGGGGTTGATCAAGAAGATCATTTCAAATGGAGCATACGACTTCACAAGAGCGGCACTTAGGACATCGTTTCTTGCTTCATGCGTCTCTGCGTGTCAAAGCCGAACAATGAGTTTATCAGATACAGTGACTGTCATGGCACAAAGGTAAGTGTATTATATATACGGGTTCTCTCAAACCAAACTATTAATGTCTGATTTAACTCGTGGTTCCTTTCAGAGTGAGATTTTGTAAGCTTTCTAGGTCATATTAGAATTTCTTACTTGTGAAACCTTTATTCAGCGTATTAATTTGCCTAACAAAATTAAATGTAGTCTTTAAGGGACACACGGATAGATGTCTAAGTTTTTTTTTTTTTTTTTTTAAATAATAATAATTATTTGAAGGTTAATAAATTTCAATTTAGTGTGATTGTTTTGCTATCTTGTATCATTTTCTTTTGATTTAGTTCGAATGCGAGGAAACTTTGACATGACACAAGTATGGAAAACTTGAACTCTCATACCTCTCATGTACAGTTTATAGGAGAATAAATTGCTATAAAAATGTTAAAAATAATATTGACCATTCAAGTAGGAGACAAGAATGAACAATCATCCGATCTAACTCTACTTTTTCTTGAAGAAAAACAAATGAGGTTGCTCTATGCATTGAAATACTATGTGAGTTGATGTTTGCATTATTATTTCTTATCATTTCAGGTTGCACGAACGCCTCCAGGAATGCAATGGAGATGAGGTTTTGAAAGCAGAAGCAAGTGCCAAGGTCCAAAAGTTCACCGAATGGGCTTTGAAATGCATTGGGTTTCACTCCGTTGCCAAGGGAATTTGGATAAAGTAACCCACAGCTCAGCAATTGAGATCCAACTACAATTATCAGCATTCAAGACATTTCTGGATCTTGCTGGTAATCAACTTACTGGAAAGGACTTCACGGAGTCCTTTGATGCGGCATGCTTTCCTCTCACTCTTTTCTCAAGCTCATTTGATCTTGGATGGGCTTCTGGTATTTCTGCTACTGTAATCCAAGGCTTGTTGGGAATGTTGGTAGAGGGTGGTGCAGACAATGTCAATCAATGCTTTCTCGAAGCCTCACGTTTTGGGAGCACAGAGCTTGTGCGCATTTTGTTGCAGGTATAATCTTTTAAGTTTTTTTCCTAGTGTATTTAGTTGTTCCGATTCAGTTACACGTGAGTCGTGCAAATTTAGCTGCTCATGGACCATACCTTACTTGAACAATAATCTTTTATGAGGATAGTGAATTCTTGTTTGGCGCTTCTTAAATTTTTCTTGCATGCATTGTTGATTTTCACGCATAAAGAGCTATTTGAAAATGACCTCGAATGAAAAGTCATTTTTGAAGTCTTCTACTAAAGGTTGCAAAGCAAATTTTTAAGTAGCGTGTTACTTGTTCATGTTTCTCATTTGTTCTATGAACTATTTTGTCCTTTGGTTCGTAATCAACATTGGTAGGGTTTCTAGCAGAGTGTGATAATAAAATAAGTATCTCCAAAAGGCTTGAGAGGTGGGAGATAGCCTCTTTATCCAAATGAGATTATTTGCTTCTCATTCACTTAATATGTCTACTCAGCTCACAAAACATTAATCCATATCATGATCACATACATTGTGTCTTTGAAGGTTGAAGAAGATTCAAGACTTTCTTTGGTTGAGTATGAAAACAGAGAGACATAGGAACATGTTTAAATGTGGAACCGTTCCAAAACCTCTTTCGAAAGTGGGAGTAGAGATTGATGCCTTAGCCTTAATGAACAAGACACTTTTGTCTTAGTGGGTTAAGAAAATTCCTTAGGAGAGAATCTCTCTCTAGACCAAAATCTTCCAGTGAATTGGCTTGCTAGAGATTAATATTTAATACAACAACAACAACAAAGCCTCAGTCCCAAATTAATTGGGGTCGGCTACATGGATCAAACTTTTCAATTGTGTTCGATTAAGTGCAATTGGTGGTGAGCTTTCCAAATCATTCAAATCTCTCCTAATTAATGCATCCCATGTTAACTTTGGTCTACCCCTACTTTGTCGAATTTCTACTTGGGTCAAGTTTTTTAGTGGGGGCATTTGTAGGCTGTCTTTGCAAGTGACCAAACCACCGCAACCGTCCTTCCCTAATCTTCGTATCAATTGGTGCTACTTCTACTTGTCTTTGAATTTCTATATTTCTTATTCTATCTTTACGAGTTTTACCATACATCCACCTAAGCATCCTCATTTCTGCTACGTTCATTTTATATAATTGTTGTTGCTTTACCGCTCAACATTCACTACCATAAAGCATAGCTGACCTAATTGCGGTCCTATAAAATTTTCCTTTTAACTTAGTAGGAACATTTCGATCCCAAATCGCCCCTAGTTCACTCCGCCATTTCTTCCATCCAGCTTGAATTCTATGTGTGACATCATTCTCAATATTACTATCATTTTGTATGATTTATCATAGATATCTAAAGTGGTTCATTTTAGGAACTTCTACTTCCCTTAATTTTACCACTCCATCATCTCGATGTCTAGTGTTTCTAAATTCACAGTACATGTATTTAGTTTTCGTCCTACTCAACTTAAAGCCGTTAGATTCTAATGTATTTCTCCAGAGTTCTAGTTTCCTATTCACTCCATTTTTTGTTTCATCCAGTAAGACAATATCATCTGCAAATAGCATACACCATGATATATCCTATTGAATATGCCTAGTTAATTCATCCATAACTAAAGTAAATAGATATGGAATTAAAATCGATCCTTGATGTAGTCCTATCGTAATGGGGAGATTAACGCCTTAGCTTTGATAAGACACTTTTGATGTAGCATCCCCTATCCCGATTAAGGTGATACTTGGCCTGAAACCCTAATTAAGCCTTGAACACTAGCCAGACTTATCTAGAGCCAGCAGCCTATCTTCAACACCGGATAAACATAGCCTCTATATCTCGAAGTATCGAATAAAAGAAATAGAATACGCAACGAAAATTAAAACCTTTATCAATAATTCAAAAGATATACAAAATTACCGTGGATTAATTAGGGTTTTAGGCCAGGAATTGCCCTAATAGGGGATGCTACATTTGGCCTAGTGGGTTTGAAAGATACCTTTGGAGAGAATCTCTCATGACCAAAATGTTCCAGTGATTTGGCTTGCTTGAGATTTATAATGACTTGATAATAGCAACCCAATTGTCTTTCTATAATGCTTGGAGGTAAATCTCATCTTTTTTTTAATGTTTAACCAATTTACTATCTTGACTCATGGAATGGAGAATATCAGATTTTAGGAGGACCATTTTTGTGGAAATAGAGCTTGTAGTTAATCTTTATCTTCTCCTTACCTTTATGCTCTCGCCTCTTTACGTTTGTTCCATTGCAACATTTATCATCAACTTTTGCATAGTTCTTTTTTAGACTTTCACGTTGCATGAGCTCTAACAAAGAGAACAAAACATCTAATCATTCTATTCCATTTGGAGGGTTCGCATTTTCCTTTTTGGGGAAGATATAATTCCTTGTTTTCTTAAGTACTTGAGTTCTTTTTATTGCCTCTTTTTTTTTTTCCTCTTGCGAAGATTGTTGGCAGCCCCACTCTTTCTCCCTGCTTTTTATTTGATTTCTCATACCTTTTTGTTAGCATTCATAGTCTCGACTTGCTTATTTGTGTGATTTCATGTGCAAATCTCTCATACCTTTTTGTTAGCGTTCATAGTCTCGACTTACTTTTATAGATCAATAATGTGTACACGGATAGCTATTATTGTACCTATAAATGTAAGTCAAGACTATGAGTGCTAACAAGAAGATCACTAACAAGTAAGGGTCATCAACACCTTTGATTAGCAACTATTATTGCATCTTCAAATATTTAAATAAAATTAAACAAAGTTATCGATAGGGCCACCTTAATTCCCAATCAACATGAACATGAGACATTTATAGTGAGCTTTTTAATTTGACATATAATGAAGATATTGGCGTGCAAGATTATGATATCGGTCATATAAGTGATATTTTTGACAAGAAGTTGTACACCTATGTATATGTTTTTTAATATTATGGAAAAATAAAAAGTCTTTCAAAAAAAAATTTATAGATCATGAAAGGACGTCAAGATTCATGTCAGAATTCTTAAATTCTTCCAAATAAAAGGTAAAAAAAATTAATGTAAAAAAATAAAAAATTCTAGCTCCAAATTCATGTGACTTGCAAAGTAAATCCTAAAAATTAAACAAGATAGTTAAACGGAACCTCACACACTGGGTGTTTTCTCATTAAATTTACTTTCAATTTGTAGCATTTGACCATATCTTGTCTATTACCCCATTAGAGATGAAGCTTATTGATAGAATCCTTAAATCTTATTGCTTAATCGACAAGCGAAACAACAAGAAGAACCAATAAAACCTTGAGAAAATTCACAAGACTCTCTTAACCCAAACCAAGGTTTCAAAAATTGACAAACTTCACCGAATTCTGGTGGAAGTTTGCCGATAATGAAAATGGGGTAGCAGTTGATGTTTTCCATCGAAATCATTAAAAAAGAGACAAAGAAAATGCAAGAATTTGAAGAGGTCAACGAAGTTTTCGGGGAAGTTACCAGAGTTTTTGGAGAAGCTATCGAAGTTACTTCTAAATGAAATAAAATTTGAAAATTAACTTCTTTTCATATCAAGTAGCAAATAAGGTCAAAACTTATGATATAAAGCGATATAAAAACAAATATTAGTGTTGCGGGTGTTGTGAATTGGGTTTTTTTGCAAAATAAATATTTTAAACAAAATTGTGTTGTGATTATTTTTTTAATCAAATGGAGGCGATACTCCTGTAATTATATATATATAACTTCTGTTACATTGGTGAATGGGCCCTAACTATATATATGAAAGCTATACAAAAGACCAAAAAAGGGGCCATCCAACAATTGTGGCCTGTCCAAAAAACAAAAACGCCACTTCATGGCAAGTCAAAAACCATGCTCAAACATCACCATGTGTTCAAACAACATACAACAAACCACCCGATTCCATGGGGTATAAGTGCCCATCACGTGCGTGGGTGAAACCCTCAGAGACGTTGAGACATAATTAGGCTCAGCTTGTCCCGAATAAACTCCACCACCCCCTTCCAACCATATGTAGTGTCCCCAATTAAGACACACCAACCACCACTTACTCCTCATATTTGCATTTACTTCAGTCCGCCCCTCACCATTAGCAAAGATTGGAATTTCATTATTAATGTATGATTAAGTATATTTCTAACCTCTTTAAGGAAATGTTTGAGTTTTCTAGCATTTAAAGGGAAATTTCATAAACTTCCATACGCCGCGAATTTTTGTAAAACTTCTCTCGTGGACGTTAACTTCCTCGAATAACTTCTGAATTTTAAGCGAGCGAAGCTTAATGCGAAGTTGAAGATTCAAACTTTGGCCCAAATTCATGAGTTCCCAAATTACAATCAAGGCAACAAGATTCGTTTCTCTACCACACCACATCTATTTATACTACAACTCCAAAATACTTACTAACTTCCCTTGTAACTAACTTGAACTCACACCTACATTGTTGTTCTGGTACCCTTAACTCCTTATTGATATGGGTCTTATCACTTATTTGAATAATTTTCTTGGGTTGTTTAGCCTTATTATGGCATCAACAAATTTCTTTATCTTGTAAATTTTCTTTTCTTTGAGAAAGATCGTGTACTAATAATGAAATTACAAAATTTAGGAGAAATATAAGTCCTCTACATAAACAAAAACCCCAATATCCAAAAAACAACATAGTTATGTACGGAGTAAATTGATACCAACTCAACCTAGAAATGTATATGGAATTGGAAAATGATGTTGTGCCTCACCATGGGCATGCACCTCGTTTAGTGCCCTTGATTCTCAGGGCGCGCATGGATCTCGAGGTGTATCAAGGGCGGTCGACGAGTGTCTATGACTTGCGTGGTTGTTCTAAGGCACATTATCATTTCCCTATGAGATTACTGATAACGCCCTTGATAGAAAGATAACGCCCTAAAGTGATATGGAGAGAATCTTTCATCTCTATCCAAAGAGATGGGGTCGTACTCATACTCACCCATACCTAACCCCACTCTTTTATTGATAAACCAAATGAGAACTAGCACCTAGATGGGCAATGATCCACTGTTCTTCAACTTCTTCATGTTGTATATTGAGCACAAAGTTCTTGAAGGGCCAAGTCTCGAGCTCTCAACATGGAGTCCAGATCCATTTGGGCAGAAGAATTAGTGATGTCGTAATGGACGAGGGGAGGAGGATCTCTTCCTTAAACAACCGTGAAGGAAGAGCACTTTAAAGAAGAGTGAAAGGAGGTATTTGTAATGGACGAGGGGAGGAGGATCTCTTCCTTAAACAATCTGTGAAGGAAGAGCACTTTAAAGAAAGTGAAGCCAATCTACCATAACTTGGGGCGTTAATTGATGAAACAACGCAAGTAAGTCTCGAGGCATCGATTAACCATTTCCGTTTGTCCGTCACTCTGTGGGTGATAAGTGAACTACGATTGAGTTAAGTGTTTTGGAGGCGGAACAACTCCTTTCAAAAATGGCTTACAAAGATCTTATCACGATCCGAAACCATGGTGCGAGGGAATCCATGTAGGCGTACCACTCCCATTAGCGTCGACTACTGTTTTGGCAGCGAAGGGGTGTTTAAAGGGGAGAAAGTGGGCATACTTGCTAAGTCTATTAACGACCAAAATAGAATTGAACCCATGGGAAACCGGCAGACCTTTGATGAAGTCGAGAGAGATATCCTCCCATATTGTCGTAGGGATGGGAAGAGGTTGAAGAAGACCCGTCGGGGCCAAGGTTTCTTACTTGTGACGCTGGCACACAACACAGGCTGGCACATACCTTTTAATGTCACTCTTCATACTGACCCAAAATAACTTCGAAGCAATACAAATATAAATCTTCAAGAACCCCACTCTTGAGCCGATTCGTCATACAACAACACGCCACACCAACCTTTTATATATGAGGAGCACACACGTGTCCTGATTACAACAGTGTACCATATACAATTACAAATACCTCAACAATAAAACTGTGATATAGTAAAACTGTAAAAACATTACAGGACAGTAAAACTAATGATTTACTCTGATATCCCCCTTCAAACGCGGAGGGTGAGAACGAACACCAAGTTTGCTCCTCAAGAAATCAAACCGAGTAAATGTGAAAGGCTTGGTGAAGATATTTCCAATCTGATTAGATGTCGGGACATGGTTGACCGCAAGTTGTTCCAGATAATACCTTGTTGCGAACAAAATGTATATCAAGCTCGATATGTGTCGTCCTAGCATGGTAAATGGATTCTTCGCCAAAGCAACTGCACTCATATTGTCGCACCACACAGTAGGAGCAACTGTCATAGGTAGAAACAACTCAGATAACAAAGATTTCAGCCAAGAAATCTCAGTTGTCACATGAGCTAATGCCCTGTATTAAGACTCAGCCAGATGAAAAACTAGCAACAGATCGCCTATCGTAAGGACTAGCTACCCAATTAGCATATGAAAAACCTGTAACAAACAGGTGTTCTCGTGGTCTGAAACAAATGCCCATATCAACAGTTCCTTTAACATATCTCAACGCTCTCTTTAAGGCTTACCAATGTGTGATGGTAGGATACTGTTGATATTGACTTAATCGGATTACAATATAGGAAATGTTTGGTGTGTATTGACCAAGTACTGTAACCCCCTAAGTAGGCTTCTAAACAGAGTAGGGTCATGGAAAGAAGGACCACCATCTGCATAGATCAGTTTCCCAGTGGAGAATGGGGTGTCAATGACTTTAGAATTTGACATACCACCACGTTGTAGAAGCTGGTTTATATAAGCTGATTGTGTAAGATAAAGGCCACTCTTATCTCTTCGAGCTTCCATTCCCAAAAATAAACTCAGTTTATCAATATCCTTAAAAGCAAAACTACTATTCAACCTAGGTATGAAAGACTGAATAGCAGCTGGATGTGAGCCAATGACAATGATATCATCAACATACGCCAAAATATACAGCACAGTAGACTGATCTCGAAAAACAAACAAAGAATTATCGGCCTGAGAATTCTGAAACCCAAGAGACAAGAGTGGACCTGAGCTTATCAAACCATGCCTTGGGAGCCTGCCTTAACCCATAGAGTGCTTTATGTAGTTTGCACACATGAGAAGGACATTGGGGGTTTATAAAACCAGATGGTTGATTAGTAAACACCTTTTCACCTAAATTACCATTTAAAAAAGCATTATTAATATCCAATTGACGAAGAGACCAACCAAAATGAATAGCTATTGACATGATAACCCTCACAGTAGATGCTTTCACCATTGGACTGTAGGTTTCACCAAAGTTGATACCAGGAACTTGCTTGAATCCCTTAGCCACCAATCTGGTGTTGTATCGATTTATAATGCCATCAGAATTGCGTTTGATTGTAAAAATCCACTTATTACCCACAACATTTTGATTAGGAGATGCAGACACCAAAGACCAAGTCCCATTACTTATGAGAGCTTGATATTCCTTATCCATAGCCTCCTTCTACTTAGGATGTTGGAATGTTATTTCAACAGTAGCAGGAATATCATCAATAGAATCACTGTTGTCTGCTAGAAACACCTTTTGCTTACTGATTCCATTTTTGGCCCTAGTTATCATAGGATGTGTAATTTGAGTAATCCTAGTATTAGAAAGAATGTTTTGAGGTGTAGGAGAACTAGAACTAGAACTACCAACAGAGAGAGAAGAAGACTGCACAACTGGAGACTCAGTAGACACAAATTTAGACATAACAGGAACTGACACAGACTGAGGAACTGACCCAAATTGTAAATCAATAAAAGAATGAGGAACAAAACATAAGATTTATCAACAAAGGAAGAGAATAGTTCTGAATATGGAAAATCATGCTCATGAAACAACACATTTCGTGTAATAAACACTTTCCCAGTGGCATTCATACATTTATACCCTTTATGAATGGAACTATAGCCCAAGAAAATGCATTTTTCAGATCAAAAATTATATTTATGTTGATTGTATGGTCTAAGATAAGGAAAACAAGCACACACAAAAGTTTTCAATATATGATAATCAGGAGACTGATTATACAATTTAGAACAGGGAGACAAACCATTTAGAATAGGTGTAGGTAATCTATTGATCAGAAAAGTAGCTGTTTAACAGGTATCCCACCAAAAATTTAAGGGTAATTTGGCATTGGATAAAAGAACAAGACTCATTTCAATTATATGTCTATGCTTATATTCAGCTCTACCATTTTGTTCATGGGTATGAGGACAAGGATGTTGAAAAACTATGCCAAACTGTTCAAGGACAGACTTAAATGACCTATATTTCCCACCCCAATCTGATTGAACTTTCTTAATTGTGGTTTGAAACTGATTTTCAACAAATTTCTTGAAATGTAAAAATGCATTAAGAGCATCAGATTTCAAACGTAAAGGATATAACCAAGTAAATCTAGTACAATCATCTATGAAATGAATGTAGTAGGTATAGCCATTGGGAGAAGCGATAGGGACAGGACCCAACAAATCAATATGGATTAAATCCAATACATGTGTAGACATCTTATCAGACAATCTATAAGGAAGAGCATGAATTTTACCAACTAGACAATGTGAACAAGAATTAGACAAAACATCAGAATGTAAATGAAGATAATTATTCAGAACCTGCTGAAGTACTTGTTGTGCAGGATGACCAAGTCTAACATGCCACAAAGCGGGTAGACTAAAACTTGACACAAGAAATGCAGACGGAGACCCAACAATAGAATGCGGAGAGCCAAAAAATCTTTATAGACCACGATGAAGGACACCGTGAAGAAGAGTCGCACTTGTCTTGATATCCTTCACCAAACAAGAATCACGACGAAATTCGATTAACACATTATTATCTCGAGTGAGTTGAGACACACTTAGAAGATTCTTTTTCATGCTAGGAACACACAATGTATGATCAAATGATAATTTCGAGCTAAGAGACGAAACCAATAGCAATTTTCAAAAACTGACCATTACCAACCATTAAAGATTGTTTACCTCCATAATTGACCTGATTGGCCAATTGAGATGGATAAAGGTGATGTGTGAAGAAGCGCCACCACTATCCATGTACCATGAGTTGTCTAGTACAGACTTAGTCATGCTTAAGAAGGAATTCTGAGATGATTAAGAACCAAAGAATGGTCGTGGGGAAGGAAGTTGTAGAACTTGACCTGACTGAGAACCCATGTATTTCATGTCAACACGAAAGTAGCAAACTGCTACAGAATGACCATACTTGTTTCGGATCTGACAAGTAGTTCGATTGTTATTCTGAAAACGGAAACCACCACGGCCACGAATTCGGCCACCACCTCGTCCACGGTTGCCAGAACCGCGACCACCACCACCTTTTGAACCAAATCCAGACGGTTGATTATGAGGACTTCCATTCTGAGAACCATAACCAAATTTAGAAGCACCATGTTTCACCTCTGCTGCATTCGCCATTGGTGATGTATCTTGAATTGTCAACGAATTTATTCCATGACCAAGATGAACTTGATCTAAGGTGCTCTCAAAACTTAGCAAGGAAGCTTGAATCTCTGGCTAGTCTAGATCCAGTTGACGTTGAAGAACAACAATGATTGGGAGATCCTCCATCTCAAGACCTATCAAGGTGTTGGAGATGAGATCATCCCCACTCATCGGTGCACCAGCCACTGCCAAACGATCCGCATATTCTCTCATTTTGGACAAATACTCCACCATATTTAGAGATCCTTTATTTTGATTGTGTAACTGCTTGATTACTTGAACCCGCGCTTTGTTGTTCGTAGCACAATACTTCTTAATAGCTAATCGTAACTCACGAGATGTCTTCCTCTCCATTGGTTTAACCACTGCTGTAGTCACCTCTCTAGAAATTGTGTTGATGAGCCAACCACACAGTTTTCGATCTTGTAAGAACCATGTTTTGTATGCCGGATTTGGTTTACCATCTTCAAGAACCTTGTCTGGACAAGTTAGTGTTTCGAAAAGAAAACCATCCATATCCACACCTTCAACGACCGGAACAATGAAAGATTGCCAAAGAAGATGGTTCGTGTGATCAAGTTTGATCGACACTCTTTGATTCCAAGAACCTCCAAGCGAACTAGTAGTACTCATCACACCAGATCCAAGATTCGCACTGCATGTTTGTGTTGATGATGATCCTGACTCAAGAACATTAGATTCGAGCCTAAATCCTCTAGATCTGTTCACCATCTCATCAGATCTGCACTCCATCTTCACAGATCTATAGAACACACACTTCAAGATCACGAATCTTCTTCGATCTGCATCATGAGACCTTCACTGATCATCACCACTTCAAATTCACACTCAATCTGAGTTAAAACTTCTTAGATTTGTGCACAGTAGTACCTGATCTGACTCCAGATGTTCGATCTTGAACGAAATCAACTCGAATCTTCTTTGAACAAGAACCTCTCAGATCTTCGTCGTTGGACACTCGATCTAAGTTGAACAGTGTCACAAACATCACTAGATCTGACTCAGGACCTTCGATTTACTCCATCGGCGTAAACCTTCGATGCTCTGATACCATGTATTTATATATGAAGAACAAACACGTGTCCTGATTACAACAGTGTACCATATACAATTACAAATACCTCAATAGTAAAACTGTGACATAGTAAAACTGTAACAGCATTACAGGACAGTAAAATTAATGATTTACTCTAATAATGCTTAGAACTGAAATTGTTTTAAAAAGATGTTAAAAATGCACTTAACTATACAATTATTATGCATCATATCTGAATTTCGCACTCAAATTTCAAGAAACTTATTTTTGTAAACTAAAAGAACATATATATATATATATATTTTCTTTAAATTTAAGTACTTATACTTCGCATGATATAAATGTTACCATGTTTAGATTAACTTGATTAGCAACTTATTTTATATTTATTTCACTTAAAATCAAAGATCACTAATAAAACTTGGAAGAATCGAAATTGAAGAAAAAAAAGGAACACTAATATAACTAAAATTTTCCATTGGTTAATTCTCCTTCTTACATTTCAGTAGCTTTAATTATATACTAAATAATACTTTGAATTTGACTACAACTTAATCAACTAAAGATAAGTTATATTTAGATGACAACCATTCTTAAAAGACTCCTAAAACAACTAAAACTCTATGTTTGTCTTTCCAACTAAACTGATCCACATAAGCATTCCTAACTCTATCGAAATAAATAATACCCTCAACTAATTAAACACAACTGAAATTTCTTAACACCCAAAACCAACGAAACTCAATCATCATCATCATCATCATCATCATCATCATCATCATATATATATATATATATATATATACTAGTTTCATTATCGTGCTTCGCACGACTGAGCCCGCTCACTATGCTCGCGAGACCTCAATTCCAAGAATTTATTATTTTTATCTGAAAAGGCATATATGATTCATATAATAGTTTCTATATATAGTGATTTGATTTTGAGATATTTATCGAATTTACTATTCTAAGTATCTATTATTTAAAAGTAAAAAAAATAAAACAAATAACCAACGTCTAATAGATACAAATATAAAGGACCATTCATCTCCGAAGTTAACAAATTCATAGCTCATGGAGCGTCTAATGGTCTTATCAACAACAACCTTAGCTCCCTAAACATAGCTACAATGGCTACCCCTAAATTTCTATTGCGACATGTAGTTTGCAACATCAGACTACATCTAATCTTAAAAAAGATTGTATAGTTTAGACATCAGCATCCTTTCCCCAAATCCAAAGAAACCTTGCAAAAATCCTTTAGCATAGTAGCGTGACTTACAAACTCAATAAAATTTCATAATTTCTTGATTGGCTAATCGTCTTGTTGCCAATACCATTTGATGAGAGAACCTATTGCATACATGTGTACGTACACATACATACCAAAGATTTGCATGAGTGGAGGATATTAAATAATGAAGGCAAAATAGTAAATTTGCTTACTTCGATTTGTCAAATATTCGTACAAATAGACACGACATGTCAAATGTTTGTACAAATAGACGCGACATAAATGCAAATTAGTCTATTATGATTTTTTAGAATAAAAATTATGCAGTGGATTAAGATGTTACTTCGATAGTTTATTTAATGATGGCCAAGTTGATACTATAGTAGATGAAAACCAACACCAAGAAAGAAATGTAAACTATACACGCAATATTAGAATTCTAGAAGTTAAAGAGACAATGAAAAAAATGAAAATAGGGAAAGCATGTGGCCCAAATGAAATACCCATAGATGTTTGGAAATGCTTGGGAGAAATTGGATTGACTTGGTTAACAAAACTTTTCAATAAAATTCTAAATCTAAACAGATGTCAATGGATTGGAGAAGAAGCACGCTTGTGCCAATCTTCAAAAACAAAGGAGACATTCAAAGTTGCTCAAACTACCGAGAAATTAAACTTATGAGTCACACTATGAAGCTTTGAGTGAAGATAATTAACAATAGGCTAAGGAGAGAAACAACAACATCAGAGAACCAATTTGGTTTCATGCTTGGGAGGTCAACTATGGAGGCGATTTTCCTTGTAAGACGATTGTTAGAAAATATAGAGAAAAGAAAAAAAATCTTCGTATGATATTCGTAGATTTAGAAAAAACATATGATAAGGTTTCTAGAGATGTTCTTTAGTGGGTTCTAGAAAGAAAATGAGGGCATGCTAGATACATAGACGCTATTAAAGATATGTATAATGGAGTATTAACGAGTATAAAGACATTTGGATGAGCTACAAAAGAATTTCTGATTACGACAAGACTACATCAAGGATCGGCTTTAAGCCCATATTTATTTACTTTAGTTATGGATGAACTAACTAGACATATTCAAGAAGATATACCAAGGTGTATGCTATTTGCAGATGATATTGTCTTACTGGATGAAACAAAAAATGGAGTGAATAGGAAATTAGACTCTGGAGGAATACATTAGAATCTAAAGACTTTAAGTTGAGTAAGACGAAAACCAAACATATGCACTATGAGTTTAGAAACAATAGACATCGAGATGATGGAGTGGTAAAATTGGGGGAATTAGAAGTTCCTAAGGTAAATCACTTTAGATACCTAGGATCAGTCATACAAAATGATGGTAACATTGAGAATGATGTCACACATAGAATTCAAGCTGGATGGAAAAAATGGCGGAGTGCAACATGGGTGATTTGTGATCGAAATGTCCCTACTAAGTTAAAAGGAAAATTTTATAGGACCGCGTAATTAGGCCAGCTATGCTCTATGGAAGTGAATGTTGGGCGGTAAAGCAACAACAATTACATAAAATGAACGTAGCAGAAATGAGGATGCTTAGGTGGATGTGTGGTAAAACTCGTATAGATAGAATAAGAAATATAGAAATTCAAAGACAAGTAGAGTAGCACCAATCGATACAAAGATTAGGGAAGGGCGATTGCGATGGTTTGGTCACCTGCAAAGACGGCCTACAAATGCTCCAACTAGAAAACTTGACTCAATAGAAACTGTAGAAATTCGACGAGGTAGGGGTATACCAAAGTTAACATGGGATGCATTAATTAGGAAGGATTTGAATGGTTTGCAAAGCTCACCATCAATTGCACTTAATCGAGCACAATGGAAAAGTTTGATCCATGTAGCCGACCCCAGTTAATTTGGGATTGAGGCTATGTTATTGTTGTTGTTGTTGTATCCATTGGCTTGCCCAAAAAAGTTTCATCATTTTCTCCAACGTGTTACACTGCTCATTCTAAAACTGAAGTTCTAATAGAGACAAAAAAATAAAATAAAAAACTGAGAGCACTTACAAGTCGTCGTGACATGTCAAGCAAAAAAGTTAAGCTTCTTCATCGCTATAGCATAAGTTATTGGATGAACAACATTTGGTTTCTAAAGCCTCCACTTGGCTTTCTGTGATTGCATTATCGGCCAAAAATTCAATAAGTAAACAACAACAACAACATAGCCTCAGTCCCAAATTAAGTGGGGTCGGCTACATGGATCAAACTTTTTCATTGTGCTCGATTAAGTGCAATTGATGGTGAGCTTTGCAAACCATTCAAATCCCTTTTAATTAATGCATCCCATGCATAAGTAAAGAAAGACATAATAATGTGCACTTTGAGATGATAAAAAGGCATATAATGTGCTGTAAAATTAGCAAATGAAAAAACGATTATCAGTTTCATACCTTATTGCGCATTACAAAAGAAAAAAAAGAAGTTAAAGGTGCACTGGAAATTACTAAAGAGACAAAGGCCGCTTTATTGAAGCTCCTAACATAATGTCACACCAATTAAAGAGAACATATTGTTATAAATTGTCACTGACCCAACTATTGCCTTCTTTAGTTCAATGCACATGTTAATTAACTTGTATGACTTCTCCAGCTTCATCACAACAGTTAGATTGTCCCTCTATTTTGGTTTGGTCCATTGCCATGCAATCCAAGCATATTTGAATTCCCACCAGATTTATGGGATACATTTTCAAGCATTGATGCTGCTATCAGATGCTTGTGGGAAAACCCAGACCATTCTAAGGAAATGGAAGAAAATACAACATGCCCCAACTTAAGTTTCTTCAATGATTACATAACTGCAAACAAACAACATTTCAAGGATCCTCCAGCTAAACAAGTTGGAAGAGTCAATGTAAAGGAGTTCATGAATTCACCTAGGGGAAATATGAAATATCATACAAACATCTAAAACAGTAACAGTCAGTAATAGTTTAGCTTTGCCTCAAGGAAAAAGATGGAGTAACTAACTTTATACACCGACCCAGTCAATTGCCAATATAGATACACTAAAGTAATTAACACAATGAATTCATCACACTTGTTTGAGATGTCAAATATTGCTGAGGTCAAACTTTAGGTTAAAGGAAAAATTGGAAGCCAATTTCAATTCTTCAACCAACCATAACATCAGAAACTCAAAGCATGAAAAACCCCAAAAATGAAAACCCCCTAATAATTGCCCTTGAAGAAAATAAATTGATGGACATATCAATCAAATTGAAGCTAACACAGATAACACTAATTAAGTCAAATGTGAATAATCAAAAACTAATAAAGCAAATCAAGATTGTCGTACCAGTTAAGATCAACAGGGTTGTTTTAATATTGGAGTAAAATAGAGTTGGAGTTGGAAAGAAGTCGATTACCAAGATGCGAAAAGAAATTTATAGGTGCACCAGATTAGCGGGCACCATCGAAGAACTAAGTGAGGGGTTGAGGAAGTGTGATCAATTGAATTGGTCGAGGCAAGCCAAAAATCCTTAAATCAATGAGGAGTTGAAAGACAAGCTACGAAATCGATTATGGAGTTTGGAGATGCTCCAGATGCAGAAGCCGTAAAGATAGAGATGATTAGTATCCAGAGAGAGAGAGAGTGGAGAGATTGAAATCGACGAGGAAGGGTTATTTCGTCATTTCAAGTCACGAAGGAAAAAAAAACATTATTCATGCTTTTAATATATGGGGAAAGAAGTAAATATGATAGATATATATGGACAAAGAAATAAATTTCATTACCACTCAAAAATTTATTATTCATGCTTTTATATATATGATATATATATATATAGTAGCTTTTTAACTAAAAAGAGATGGGGAACAAATAAATCATGATCAAAAATTAAAACTTGAATTAATTTATAAACTCATCAGATCTGGATCTCGCACAGTCGCACTACATCTTCGTCGTCTATGCACTAATGTGGTTGCCTACTCTCTTCTCTTCTCATTGCCTTCTTCTTCTTCACCAGTTCTGCAACTTTTAGTCTCTATATTCCATCTTCTTTCCATCAAAACTAAAGATGGTTGGACTTTCTCTCCAATCGACTTTATTGAATTTTTACAATCTTTGTTAACTTTTGGTTTAACTTCGACCGACTTTATCGAATTTGTCGAAGTTCATCAAAACATTAGGCGAAACTGTGCATTTTAATTTCTTAACCCATATTTTGCTTTGCTAACTCTCAAATCAACAAACAAAGTTCGACAAAGTTTGTCAATGTTTTCAAACTTGCATTAGACATCTCTTTATCCTCAATGAAAGTTTACCCCAAACTCGCCTAAAATTCCATCAAATACAAACAACAACAACAACAACATAGCCTCAGTCCCAAATTAACTAGGGTCGGCTACATAGATCAAACTTTTCCATTGTGCTCGATTAAGTGCAATTGATGGTGAGCTTTGCAAACCATTCAAATCCCTCCTAATTAATGCATCCCATGTTAACTTTGGTCTACCCCTACCTCGTCGAATTTCTACAGTTTCTATTGAGTCAAGTTTTCTAGTTGGAGCATTTGTAGGCCGTCTTTGCAGGTGACCAAACTATCGCAACCGCCATTCCCTAATCTTTGTATCAATTGGTGCTACTCCAACTTGTCTTTGAATTTCTATATTTCTTATTCTATCTTTACGAGTTTTACCACACATCCACCTAAGCATCAAATGACATCACATTATTTCCCACCGAAGATCTAAGTTCATTATTGATGATTCAATCCAATGCGTTGTAAAGCGGGGTCTTTTGCCAAACCATTTCTCACAAATGGGATTTTCTCGCACCAAATCTTAAAAGCTCTAGAATTAAATCACGCCTTAATCAAAATTCCCCAATTTCTTCACCATAAATCTTAATAAGAACGAAGCTAACAACTCATGCACTTCACCCATCATGCAGATTTATGAAAGGTAAACAACAATATCAATTTATACATGATTCGATGATGTGGATCTTAAGGAGCAACACTAGAACACTGGCCAGATGGGTCATATCCCCCCGTTAATCTGAATATGCTCATCTTTGATTTATCTGAACAAGTAGAGATGAATAGATCAAGGAATTGATTCAACAAACAAAAGGGTCTTTAGATCTCTCCCATCGTTCCAATCAGATTCCTATTTCTTCAAATTAAACGAAGATGCATGAAAGAATATGGGGAAAATGCAAAACAGTTTGGTGATTTGGATTCGATCTTACATGGATGTCGTAGCCTTCCCCCTTTCTACTTGATTTGGTATTTTGAATGCCTATTCTTGAAAGAGGAAGATTGAGGAATGAAAGATGTCGAGGGAGACTATTTAATTCTAAGGGTGTGTTTGATAGCAAAGAAATTGAAAAAAATCGTGGAAATTTGTTTTGTTTTTTAGTATAACCGTTTTTTTGGGTGTTTGATATACTTGTAACCGCATAGAGAAAAAAAATCCACCCTCCTAATTTTCCTCATTTATTTTCTCTTATTTTGAGATGGAAATTCGAGATTTTTGGTATCTAACGAATTTATTTTGGACCGAAACTTGGACTCCTTCTTCGGACTCCTTCTTCTACAACAACTCTTCCACCAACATACTCCTCTCCATTCATTTTTCATAAAAAATTAGTGAAAGAAATCAGCGTTGAAGGAGAGGACGCAAAGAGTTGGGTAGAGAAGGAGCGGCGGCCGACGAACGGAAGCGCGGCGGAGACGCTCGACGAAAGGAGGCGGCGGTGCGGCGAGGTTTTCATCCCAGGGCGTGATCGGGCGAGGTTTTCACGCAGGGCGTGATCGGTGCGCCATGAGAGGCCAATACCTGAAACGGCCGCCATTGCTCTCTCTCTCGCTCTCGCTCGCCGTGATCGAACTCAGAAAGCGCATTCTGAACAGCTTGGCGCATCCTGCAATTTCTGGAGGCAATGGACCTTGTAACTTGTTATAAGCCAAATTCAAAAACTGCAACTGGACCAAGTTTCCTACTTCTCTGGGTATTGGCCCTGTAAGCTTATTCCTAAACAAGTCAATGGAAGAAACATTCGCGCAGTTTGACAAGGTAGATGGAAATGTTCCATTAATATCATTCTCACTTATGTCAATGTGATACAGGTTTGAGTTGTTCGTAAATTCGGGAAGGCTCCCAGTGAGCTTGTTGTGCTTGAGGATCAACCTTTCCAGCGTCGAACAGTTCCCCACATCCGGAGGAATACCATCATGTAGCTGATTTTCACCTAAAGTCAAAATCCGCAACTGATTCCCAAAGCGATGTTTGGTGGTATTTTCCCGAGTAAATTGATTGTTAGTGAAGTCCACTATCTCGTAAAGCGCTATTAATTCCCAAGGTCTGCGGTATGACCCCCGAAAAATGGTTGTTGAACAATGTAACTTCCCGCAAATTGCGAAGTTCTGTCATCTCAATAGGCAGTTCCCCAGAGAGATTGTTATCATAAACAAGAACATTCTCAATGGTGGGAATCCTCCAAATCTCCAATGGAAATTCTCCCGTTAAACGGTTGTTAAACATATTGAGTGTCGTCAAGTTCCTCAATAAACCCAATTCCTTAGGAATCTCCCCTTCATGTGCGCATTTGAGCATACAGTCTGTGCACGTCTTCAGAAACCATTAATGAACTCAAAAAGACTAGCGGATGCATTTGCGCATACAGACTGTGCACGTCTTCAGAAAGCGCTTCATAACATTCCTGAACTAAGTCGAGAAGACGTAATGCGTGTCATGCTTTTATTGGGAGGTGAAGTTAAGGATGCGAATATATTTTTTCACTTGGATGAAGACTTGAAGAAAGATTGGGTGATTTTATATTTGCAGAGGAAATTTTAGATTACTTTTAGAAGTTAAACCATAAGTTTATTTTTTTAATAAATTTTAGTACATTGTTTATTTTCTTTCATTTATGTTAGTTATCAATTAATTATTGATTTTTTTTTGAGTTCATTAATGGTTGTGAAGATAGTTGTTGCCGATTCAATTTCGGTGCATAACCTTGATTAATTGTCCACTTGATTTAATTTTAGTATGAATTCGTGATACTGCAAAAAAAATGAAAAAAAATTACATTAGTTATCAAACAGCAGAAAATTGAAAAAAAAAATTCTCACGTGCAATCAAACAGCAATGAGAAAATTCTTTTAAAAAAATTTTCTACAGAAAATTTGCCTAAGTAAATACTTTTTTCTCATTGAAAATTCTCTTTGCTATCAAACACACCCTAAGTGATCGAGTTCGCTCAATCTTACCTATAGATGGAAGTAGCAAGATTCAAGGCAAATCAAACCAATGATGGAAGTCGCACGTGAGAACGATGACAAAAGAAAATCGCATAGGTGGGGGAGGCAGTGTTATATATATGTATGCATGTACGAGTTGTTTGGAGAGACATACATGAAATGAGAGTAGTGCAAATAGAGATGCTTAGGTGGATGTGTTAAAAGTAATTAAGTATTGGTATAATTTTGTGAAGAGGCACTGATAGACATAGGAGTGGTTGAAGTTCATCTCCTTCAGGTTACTACCTTTCTCTGTCACTCCTAAGCTTTGGCAGTAGCTTATCCAACAATCCGTGAATCATTCTCATCCCTACATATTTTGATGAATCATTTATGAGTTGAAATGGATGAATTAGTATTGTACCTTGACACACCAGCTACTTCTCTTTCGGATGTCTCTTTTGTTGATTGGAGGTTGTTTAACAATGCAAATCTGCTTTTTGATCGGAAAGTATTGTACCTTGACACAACAATTAAGTGTTAGCTCCATTTGTTCGGTATGTCCTTTTCTCAACATGAGGTTAACGGTTCGAAGTCTACCTAGGTGGGAGTAAGGGTCATTATTGGGTGGTGTAATTGAAGGTTTATTATGGAAAAGAAAAGAAAAAGGTGCAAACCTGTTTAACTTTTATGAGCTAGGTGTTTGAACTAACTGATTATCATCATTCAGTGGCCAAAAGAATTTTGACAAAAGAAAAAGGCCAAAAGAATGTTAAATCAAAATCGCATTGCCTGTGTTCTTTGAATGATAAATATATAATTTAGTGGTCTTATGGTCATGACTCATTTATTTCCTTAACTGTTGCTGCACAGGCTACATTGGCTCATTTACCATTTTCCGGTATGGAAAATGGGCGTCGAAGTCCTCCTCATATATTCGGACTTGGGACCGGCTATGTAGCGAACATAGTGTTTTGCATAGGTGGAGTTGATTGAACTCTGATAATAACATCATAATTCAATGAAAATGAGTGTTGTATAATTTTTGTCAACGAGATGCTTTTCTTTGCCACTCATCACAATAGGATGTACATGATTATTTATAGCAGTCATTTTGTGTGCCTCTTTCTCTGATTTTTATTTATTTATTTATTAATTTTATTTTGGAGAGGTTGGAGGAATATTTTATCTTGCTCTCTAGTAGAACAGTTATATCTAGACTTTTTTTTGTTGATGACTATGGGTATCCGCACCCTTCGGGTACGACGAATCCCATAGGGTCAAGTCGGTCCCACCAAACCCATTGATCGGGAGAAACCGCCCAGAAATGTTTTCATTGTCGACGCAAGGACTCGAACACGCGACCCCCTTCCAGTGAAGAGACTCCCATGTAGTACTGGTTTAATTGGCTAACAAGTTTAACTGTCCCTGCACTGGTCATCTCAATTTTTAAATTGAACACCAATTGACTGCAAAATCTTGCAACTAAGATTGCCACATAGATCTTTTTGCTACAATTATTTAAAATTCCGACACAGTCCTTCTATAGCTCTTCTTTAACAATTTGGTTTTTTCATGTTTTAGATTGCTCAAAGGAACAGTTTGGATGTTGATGTTGATCTTGCTTTGGGTTTTGCTTCCCACTACTGCAAGATTGGCACAATGGAGTGTCTCGTGGAAGAAGGTAATGCCATCGCATTTTTAGGACCTCTAATGAGAGCTGCAGAGAGGGGATGCATGCAAGTTGTTCAGTGGTTTGTACAGCGGGGCTGCCGGGACATGGAACTCTGCCTTGCCCTCACAGCAGCTACCTCAAGCAGCCAAGTAAAAATTGCAGCCTTCCTTCTTCCACACGTTCCTCAGCATGTGCTTGCTGCCCTGAGCATTGAGATTCTCAAAGCAGCAGGGGAACGAAGTGGTGGATCACTTGACGGTGTTGCTTTTCTCCTTCAGTCCGACTTTCTAGGGGATCCTGCAGCCACCTATGCTGTCGCTGACAGCATTGCAAAGTCGGATGATGAAGCAGTTGCGCCTGAGCTGAGGGCTTTCCTACAAGAGCATTGGTCTGAAGCAGCATTCTCAGCTGGATTGATGTGCGAGCAGAATCACTTTGTGAACATGGTGATGATCTTGATGCGAGGTGGGTCACCCATATGCCTGAGGGATCTCCCAGGGCCGCTTAGGACTGCAATCACTTATTTGCCTCTGTACAGGGAGTGTGCTAAATCTGGTGGACGCTTACTTTCGCAACGACTAAGAGGCCATCTTGTTGAAGCAGTTAGAAGGGTTAGTGGTCAGCCTGCAGATAAGGCATCTCATGGGAAGGACCTGCTGAATATTTTGGAACAACATCTTCCTCCATTTTTGCTTGGAGGAGCGCCACATGTTACATAGGTTAGGTAGGCAGCGTTTAACGAGTTTTCTGCTCTACCTCTGTTGAGTAAACTAATGCCATGAATAACGGCGTGTAGCAAGGCTCAAGTTGGCAGTCTATGACCAGAGGGGTTATTGTCATGGGATTCTTTCCATTGCGCTGTGTCTGATGTTAGTCCACTGGGTACATGCATGCAGGTAGCTACCTCATCAGATAAGCAGGAAAATTGCAAGGTATCGTACATTTTAATATGTCGACTCGACTGTGGCTATGTATTTGACCCTGTTAAGAAGATTATTAACGGTACCCTATTTTTATTCAAACTTGGAAGGTTTAGAGAAAGAAAGGATTCTGTGGTGGAGATAATCTTATGAATACATTAACACTGCTAGAAGGTAAATAATTTAACTAAGTATAAAACTGGAGAACGTGCCTTAAAAAAAAAAGAAAAAGAAAAACTGGAGAACATATACCAATTATGCATTTGAGAAAAAAAAAAAGGAAAATATATGCTTTAATAGAAAATAGAGGACTCTTTCTTTTTGGTGAGTGCTAGCGTGCTCAAGGTCGGGCGCACATCCATTGCGTTGTCCGCAGAAGAAGTGGAGTACAACCCCATCAACAGCCAGCGTTTTCGATCGACTCTTTCTCAATGAAAATGACTTTTATGCTTCTCTCCACATCAACAAAGGAGAATAATTGAAACACATTACTTCTTCGAGCACCAAATTAGATGTACTGCCATTTGATCTACTTTGAACATGTATTTCAAAGTGTACTGCACTTCGAGTTAGTCCACCTAACTAATTATAAAAAAATATTAAAAAATAAAGTTTGAAGACCAAATCAAAAATAATAAATCTACTTGACTCATGAGTTCGGACTCATAGAGAGGTTTTTAAAATTTTTATAAATATTTTAGGGGTATCAAAGTAATTTTACAAGTGATTATAATTGTTTCATTAATTGCTCGATGATGTATTTGAAATTAAAAAAAAATTTGAGTCCGGACTTACGAGTTCAAATTACACTACCCAACCAAAATATACTACAAAGTTGAAGACTAAATGATACATTTTGCTTTTTGGGATGAGAATTTTTTCTTTTTTAAATATTGGTCGATGTCCCGATAAGCCTGACTTGGGCATGATTTTTTGAGATGAGAAAAAATCGGCAAGTGGTAAAATATCTCTACCGACCGCCCCCTTCACATTTGGGTCTCCAACGCCAATCGAATGATTCGATGTTAAATTAGAGGGAAGAGCCGCTCAAGGGTCAAGACTCAACTCTCTTTCTCTCTCTTGGGGTTTCAGAGAAGAGAAGGAACACGTACAGGAACCTTGACCTACCTACGTACCATGATCGAAAAGGTTCAAGACTCTACTACAATCAGGCGTTACGCACCGCCAAATCAGAGGTTCCACCAGATCAATCTCATAATTAGCTATCTCTACTGCCTGCCTACGGATGTCTTTCTGTTTTGGTTCTGAATCTAGTTTCTCCTCTTTCTTTTTTGTGCAGAAACCGCCTTCCCAGCAGGCGAAAATCCGGAGGTTTGGTGTAGCTAAAAACCTTTTTCACCATTATTCATGTGCTCAAATCTGATATCTTCCTGCTTGTTAATTAATGTTTTTACGATGAGTTATTCAAATCTTTAACTTTTTTATTTCATTGCTTTACTAGATTGCATTATTCACTGCCACTTATCTAAAAACTAAATTTTCCCAAGTTTAGATAAAGGATGAGTCTTGCCATCGATGATACTCTCTTTGAAATGGATCAAACAAATATAAATATTGGGGCGACATCGCAGCATTAAATCAAATTGAGAGGACGGAAGCATTTCATCCATTTAGATGTAGGCTTAATTTTGATCGAAATGTTCCTACTAAGTTAAAAGAAAATTTTATAGGACCGCAATTAGACCAACTATGCTCTATAGAAGTGAATGTTGGGCGGTAAAGCAACAACAATTACATAAAATGAACGTAGCAGAAATGAGGATGCTTAGGTAGATGTGTGGTAAAACTCGTAAAGATAGAATAAGAAATATAGAACTTCAAAGACAAGTAGGAGTAGCACCAATTGATACAAAGATTAGGGAAGGGCGGTTGCGATGGTTTGGTCACCTGCAAAGACGGCCTACAAATGCTCCAACTAGAAAACTTGACTCAATAGAAACTGTAGAAATTCGACGAGGTAGGGACAGACCAAAGTTAACATGAGATGCATTAATTAGGAGGGATTTGAATGGTTTGCAAAGCTCACCATCAATTGCACTTAATCAAGCACAATGGAAAAGTTTGATCAATGTAGCCGACTCCAGTTAATTTGGGACTGAGGCTATGTTGTTGTTGTTGTCATCGTAGATGTAGGCTTAATTTGTTATTGTATATAGCAATTCCTGAAATAAGTTGCTTCTGCTTCCTTTGCAGAACGATTCGATAGACCAAATATCCTCCATGGGAATGAAGGCGATAAAAGTCAAGTTTTTGCTTCGAGAGCTCTTCCGGTCACAGACCATGGAGAAATAGGCAGCAGTACTATTGGAAATGAGACACCTCGTCCTGGGTTAATTACAATTGATGGTTGTTGTAGCAGTGAGGCTGCTCAGCTTCTGAGTGACCGTATGTAGGCATTCTGCATTAGTTTCTATATTACTACCTATTAGACAGATCTTTAATGTCTATGTTCTTTTTTTCTTTTTCTTTTTTGCAACACGTTTATAACGGAATTTGAAATTAGCACTAGCAAATGAATTTTCTCGTCAAAAAGTGAAAGAAAAAAAGTCAGAACTTTTGTCGAAACTTTGCAAATTAAATGGCTTTCCCACCAACTCCAAATTTTTTTTTAAATCCTTACATGTAGTTCATATTTACATGTTTGGAAAATGATAATTTGGATAGACAAGGAAATTTGATATCATGTTCATCAAGTCCCTTCTTTATTTGCCTATTTCATTCCAGGACTTGATGCTACTGCGTCTATAATCGTTGTCTTTGTTTGAGTACATGGTTAGTTATCTTTCATACTTCTAGGTGTCTGCAGTGTTTTACAATTCGTTGTTTGGATAAAAATTCATGAAGGATAAATTTGTTTTAATTTGTAAAAAATACTTATTATTGGGTGTGCTTGATTTTTGTGCCTTGGCGTGCAGGTTGGGCTGCTGCAATGCACTCTTACACTGATCCATCAATGGATTTGTCAGGTCAGTTAAAACTTGTACAAATGGGTCTTGATGAGTTTCGATACTTCTTTTACAGTCTTTTTTCTATACATTATTATTAATTGCCTTAATAGTTGGTCCAATCGATACTCAAGAATATTGAGCATGGGTATAGCTACATGGAATCACGTGGTAGAGGCTTTATTTTCATTTCCCTTTCTGTATTGTTGGCATATGATGTCTCTATGCACAGACTTTCTGTCCTCGTAGATCCTCCAGTGCTTGCACTTGACTTCATTTTTTTGTTTTGGTAAACACTGGACCTCATTCTGATTCCTTTCCTTTGGAAATGCATTTTGGATGCTTGACAACCTCATTTGATCCTTATTTTCATCAATCAACTCTGCTGCTCATTATTTATGATTTTTTTTCCTTACGTACAGTCTTCACTTGACTGGATTATACTAAATCCTAGCTCCTACTCATTGCATTTGCTCATTTGATTTGACTTTGCTAAATATGCTATTTTGTACTAGCAGAACTGTTTGGCTGCCTTCTTATGTTTTCTGTTACACCTAATTTGTGGGCATTATTGGGACGTAATCTAAAAGCATATGTCTGCAGTCCGGCGACCGCGTTTTTTTTTTTTTTTTTTTTTTTTTTTTTTTTTTTTTTGGCATTTACCTAACCATGTCCGCTTCTGGGTCAGGTGTCTTAATTGCTTGCAATTTTCTTTATTATTTGTTTTAGCATTATTCTAGCTCTACCCTTTCTTATCGTTGATAGATCACTTTTCCTAACTGGTACATGTTTCGTCTTTCATCATTGTTTTACAGGTTTAGACCAACTTAATTGATTCTCTTACATTTTATTGGTGCATTTCTCTCTTTTTCTTGCATCTCTTTGTATGGGCTTTTCCTTGTAAGTAGATTGATGGAAAAATATAAAGAAAAGAAAAAAAGATCTTCATGTAGTATTTGTAGATTTAGAAAAAACATATGATAGAGTTCCTAGAGATGTTCGTTGTTAGGTTTTAGAAAGAAAAAAGTGTATGCTAGATACAAAGATACTACTAAGGATATGTATGAGGGAGTAATAGCGAGTATAAAGACATTTAGAAGAACTACAAAAGAATTTTTCATTACGATAAGACTACATCAAGGATCGGTTTTAAGTCCATATCTATTTACTTTAGTTATGGATGAATTAATTAGGCATATTCAAGAGAATATATCATGGTGTATGCTATTCGCAGAAGATATTGTCTTAGTGGAAGAAACAAAAAATGAAGTTAATAGTAAATTAGAACAAAAGATGGAGTTAATATGAAATTAGAATTTTGGAGGAATACATGTATTGTGAGTTTAGAAATACTAGGCATCGAGATGATGGAGTGACAAAATTAGAGGAAGTAGAAGTTCCTAAAGTGAACCACTTTAGATATCTAGGATCAATCACACAAAATGATGGTAATATTAAGAATGATGTTACACATAGAATTCAAGTTGGATGGAAGAAATGGAGAAGTGCAACATGTGTGATATGAGATCAAAATATTTTTACTAAGTTAAAAGGAAAATTTTATAAGTCTGCAATTAGGCTAGCTATGCTTTGTGGAAATGAATGTTGGACGATAAAACAACAATAACTACTTAAAATGAATGTAGCATAAATGAGGATGCTTAGGTGGATGTGTGGTAAAACTCGTAAAGATAGAATAATAAATATAGAAATTCAAAGATAAGTAGGAGTAGCACCAATTGACACAAGGATTAAGGAAGGACGGTTGCGGTGGTTTGGTCACCTGCAAAGACTGCCTTCAAATGCCCCCTAGAAAACTTGACTCAATAGAAACTGAAGAAATTTGTCGAGGTAGGGGTAGACCGAAGTTAACTTGGGACGCATTAATTAAGAGGGATTTGAATGGTTTGGAAAGCTCACCATCAATTGCACTAAATTGAGCACAATAGAAGAGCTTGATCCATGTAGCCGACCCAACAAATCTTTGTATGGGCTTTTGTCTTTTAATGTCTTACCACATATGGATTACAACATTTTCATTTTTAGGTACTTGTTTCACTAAGGTGTTCTTTGTGCTTAACATTTAATCCCCACGGAAACCAAAAAGAAAGACGTTCAATTCCCCAAAGAGCATAGCTGGCTTTTTATCGCCATCTTATAGGCCTGTCAACTTTTGTTAGTTACATTTATCGTACAGTACACCAGATGTACTCCACCATTTCATCCTACCCGCTTTAACTATATGAGTTATACCATTTTCTTCTTCTCCTTCTCCTTCCCATTGGATGATTGTGCTCAAGTACCTATTAGTGACATACTTACATTGTAGCGGCCCCAAATTTTTGTATCAATTTATAATAAAGAAATGATAGTAGCTCGTCGTTTTATAGGCTTTATCATATTAAGTCGAAAGAGTTTAGGTAAGACTTTTAAGGCGACTCTCGACGGCGTTTTTAGCTGAGTTAGCTGCTTCGTATGACTGGTTTTGGGTCATGACGGCGTAAGTTAGCTCTCCTAATCTGTCTGATTGGTCAACCCATTTTTGATTGATTGACTGCTTGGGTGATGAATCAATTTCCATTGGAAGAGATTCTGTCAATTGATATTTTTGCTTATCCTCTTATCTTAAACTAAGGTCAGTTTTTTATAAAAATATGTATGCTATTCATATTCATGGTTGTGGGGCACTGTGTACTTACAGCCTCTACGATAAGCAAGTGAATGGGGCGAGTGCGTGGCGAACAGAACGGTTTATCAAGCCATTTCTCGCCTCAACCCCCTAAATGACTGCCTTGCTACCCGCCACGTCGTATCCCATGTCACCAAGTCTTGCAACGTCATAGCTCATTTATTCTTGACGTTCCACGACCTACCTGACTATTTACACTTTTTTCATTTAATCCTAACTTAGTTAATTAATTTTCATATAATTATTAATGATTTCATTAGTCCGTTAATCAATTTATCAAGTTATAATTAAATTTTACAGCGGAAGTCTTAATTTAAGTAAGTTATACAGTATTCAACAATCTTAAGTAGTGGAAAACCCGACAAAAGATATCATGTATATATCAAAGCGAGTTAAGTATAACAAAAGTTCCATATACATGTAATCAATATTCTATGGTCTCCAAAACCCAACAAAAGTAAAATAAATTCATGCTGATATCACACACAAGCTGGCTCCACAATCTCAGAGGTAGTCACCCAATACCTCCTTGCATTTGTCCTTGCTCGTCGAAGGATTTAGGGTTTTGTGGAGCACAAACTATTCATGAAATATCTCAAGGAGGGAGCACAAGCAAAAGCAGTAGCGTGAAATAAATAAACAACATATATAAATTAAACTAGTTCAGAAATAAAGCATTAATCAGTAAACATCCATATAATCACGAGAAAACTCTGACTTACATCAGCCAGGAATCGATAAATCGAATAAGAATCACATATATACTTACAGACTTACAGTGGCTAAACCCCAACTTTAGAAAATGGCATGGTTCATTCCCGACGTTGTTACACATCAGGACCATGTTAATCTCTCCCAACAGTCGTAGATATATTCTACCGCTATCGACACGAGCACTATCACAAATAACCCGTGCATGCGATTTAGCCACAACCAATA
Source organism: Stephania yunnanensis (assembly GCA_039657365.1). NCBI lineage: Eukaryota > Viridiplantae > Streptophyta > Magnoliopsida > Ranunculales > Menispermaceae > Stephania > Stephania yunnanensis. The sequence continues at coordinate 107,104 of CM077582.1, forward strand.
TATACGCATACTGAAATAGGAGTGAAAACCCCATGTGTGCCCACCAGTAGTCACACATGAAAAGCGAAATCGATCAACCAAATCATGAATTTTGTGAGGCATTCCAATGGGTTTACGCAGCTCAACTCGCGCTTCGACTTCCCCGGACACTTGAATCCGACCCGACAAGCTCCCTGATACCCGAGCTACGATTCCCTAAGTCCCTGAAGTCAGTTAAGTGATTGTGTATTCAAATTGGTTGAATATGTTTCAAATTGATCTTCCCAAATCAGTCCTAAAGACTAAATTAAGTCTCAATTTCAGTCTTATGTTACAACGCATTTTTACACGAAATGGTCCAAATCTCGAAATCTTCCACCAATACAAAGATCGTCGGTCTCTATCTTAGCTTTCCGAAAAGGTTTAGTTTGCAAAATTCCAATTTAAAATGAAAGAGATATAATGATTCTACTAAACATAGCTCTAATTGGAACCTAATCTGACCAACGGACTTAGAAAATTTATTCCTCCCAACCTATATTTCCAAAAAAAATGTGATTTTTGGTCACTGTGCAGCAAACATACCCAAATACAACATACTAAAAGTTCAGCTCATTTGGATAAGTAATTAGGGAGTTATGCCTTTAACAAGTTTAGTTTCAAACTTTTCTTCTGAATTTCGGCACCTACTTGTAGAGCATTTTTGTACATGAAAACAATTGAATTACAATATCTCCAGTTAAGCAAAGTTGTTACCCTTTGAGTAAGCTTTCAAATGCCACTAGTTTGAGTCGATTTAGATCTAAAATGAGCAAGTTATGACCAAATTACATAGACTAATTCCTAATATAACATGTAGAATTCTAGTTTTGGTCTTGCAACTTCAAAAATTCATATATTTATGATTTCAAATTCAAATTGAGAACTTCAATTTAGCTGGATTATCAGGTTCAAATGATGAATCCAAATATATAAACCAATTGCAAATATTCAATCATCTACCATCTGGAATTAGCCAAAATTCAAAAATGATTTCAATCTGACATAAATAGATGTCTACCTAGTTGATGTACCACCTAGTTTGAGAAATTCTCACCAATCTTTCATGGATTCATTTTCTCCATCATCTTTCTCCAGCAAGTTTTCTTGATTCATAAGTTGAAAATGAAAATGGTTTCCATGCATGTGTTGATCTTAATATTAAGGTAATATTGATTCCTAGCCATTGATCTCCATGTATTTACTTATCTGGAAGCTCATCTAATGATCCACACCTTGACATGTATCCCGCTAACTCTCACTAACCCAATCAAAGTGACATTAATTTGCTACTCACATGGTTCCTAGATGTGTCAACACGTATTTATAAGACAATCTCATGGTTTCTAATTTAAATAACCAAACTATGGGCATTGATTTATTTGATTCAATTACATTAGATTAGGCCCATTATAATATATATGGTTAGTATTTTTATTCACCAAATTGACAAATTTTGTGATCCCACTCACCTTCGACTACCCGGCATTCGATACCCCGCATCTCAGCACACAATTCGAGGTACGTCATAGCATATTGTTTTAATTGACATTTACTTGGCTTATGGTCACATTATCGATTTTAATTGATTAACTAGTCATCCTGACATGGATTAGTCTAGTTCCCAGTGTACCCGTAATTTGCTTACTCACTACCCATGTTGACACGCCTTTCAATGCGAGCACTCGTCACACAAACTCGCTCGATATCAACATACACACTGCGGTGCAATATAATAATACTAATTTTAAACACCACATATACACAACCACCATCCATAAATAACATATTTTCTCGGTTTTCATGTCCAAGTTAACCGAGTTGTTCACGTAATACCCAAATTATGACTGTTAATCTTTGATGTTAATGCTAATCTTAGTTTGATTAATTTGAGTCGTTACATACATCATCTCCTTTTTCTTATTCAATCTAGAATTCCACTAACGTTACACTTAGTTTTTTTGATTCCAAAAGATTTAAAAGATTGCTTTACATCATCAACTATATTAAATTGAGTGGAATGGAGATGTTGGATTCATGTAACCGCCCCCACTAATTTACAGTTGAAGATTTGTTGTCATCTTAAATAGAAACATAAAAAAAAAAAAAAAAAGAGTGAAAACATGCATACGAGCAACATGGTCTCAAATGAGCTATCCATAAACCATCCAATTCAATGCCTCCAATTCTTACTCTATTAGAAGTATCAATATAAGTAGAGGCAGTTGCCATGGTTTGAACAAATTTTAAGGAACAGATGCCCCAACTAGGAAATTCTAAATGATAGGAACTGCAGATATTCAACGGTATATGGGTAGACCTAAGATAATTTGGGATATATTTATTATGAAAGATTTTAAAAGATATTGAAGGACACCGGTACACCCTCAGCCACAATAAATCAAGTTGAATGGAAGCGTCCGATCCATGTAACAAATCAAGCAGAATGGGTGTGTTCAATCCATGTATTGATTCTTTGTTGTTTAAGTGTTGAATGGATGTGTTTCATCCACCTATAACCCATTGTAAGAGCATTCCAATGCGAATGTGGATTGTATGTCAAATGTGTGCCATCTAAGACTAAATAGATATTGGAGTAATAAAAACATCTTCAATGGAATGTGCATTTTGAATGTCAAGATGACGTAGATAGACATTGTCAATTTTGAATGTCCAACATTCAAATTGACATCCATGTTGGATAATATGATTTTTTTAAAACATTTACTTATTTTATTTACACTTTTATTTTCACATTTTAATTAATAAAACTACAAAAAGAAATGACACCTCATCAATTGAGCCACAAATTCACATCTACCATTAGAGACCTATTTTGAAGTTGAATGTCAATTTAAGCTACATGGGATAGATACCCTCTTCACATTGAGAATCCACTTTCACAATCGACATTTATCATTAAAGATGCTCTAAGTGCTATTTTATGGTTTGTTTGATTGGAAAGGAATAGAAGGATCTTTGAAGATCCTTGCTCGCTACGGGGAGAAATGTAGGACACCATAAAGCATAAAGTGATTCTATGGCTGGTGGCACACAAACAGCTAGGCTTCTCAATGAATGAGTGGAATAGAAACTGGAGATCAATAGTTGAATGAGTAGAGATTGAGTTTCTTTTTTTGGGATCGGGTTGCTTTTACCTTATGCTATCTATATTACCAATGTTGCTTTTGTACTTGTAATTTCTCTTTACAATAGAAAAGCTGTTTTCAATAAATAAATAAAAAGTATTGTAAACCTAAGTTAATGTCTCTACTACTCGGTTGGTAGAGGTGTTCTTCTTGATCATATTTTAGTGGTTAATGTAAAATGATTCTATGATTTTGAATCTTCTTTTGTGTTTTTTGGCACCAGAAAGACCGGTTATGTACTCGGGAGCTATGGCTGCAGCTTGGGGACACTCGAGACTTCCACATCAGGTGAGAACATAAGAATGAAGCGGAACCAGTCGATTGCTAAGACCTTTTTGCTTCCACTTTGTTGCACTGTAATAAAACATTCATTTGGCTGCCAGATGGATTTCCTTACACAACTTCGACGTGCAATATCAAATGCTAATGCTAGCGTTGATGCTTGATGCGTGGAGATGTCGGCAGTCTGATGGATGCAAGTTCCCGATTGGTTATGGTGTTAGACACTTGGTGCTGATATTTGGAGAACCTGCAGCTGTATTTGGTGTGATGGAAATCAGTGGTTCTGTATTATTAACACTAATTCCAAACTTCCAGTGTGCTATTTATACTTTGTGCGTACGCTGCTTGATAATTTATACAAAGGACTTCATTGCATCATGCATGCAGCATGTTTACTTTTAAATGTTATAATAGGCTTTGTTTTTTGGAGATGTTTTACTAGAAGCAAAAGTTGGTTAGGAAAGATTGGCCGCAATCTGAGCGGTACCACCCACCCTACCCTACCACCCATGGGCGGCCGTCCGTCCTACAGCCGCCCGAAAAGAAACTGCACGCGATAGCTATACCTGGCGCTGGCGGTGCCGCCTTGCATGCAAGCGAAGCGCTATTGGCGGCAATAAAGAGCCTCACTGAGCGATGATTGATGCAAAGTGCCCTAGATTGTTCAGAGAGAAGGAATGGAGCCCCAGAACCGTGACATCCAGCAGCAGCATCTCCTTGCGTGCGAGAGACTTCTATGCCAGCCGTTATTCCCGGCTCTGTTATGAAAGAAAGCGGCAGCTAAAGCAAATCTAAAGCTTTCAAGTGGATTTATTGGGGGGTGGGCAGCGGTTTTGAAAAAAAACGATCAAAAATCGATTTTTAAAACTCGCGGTTTTCGCGGTTTGAAAAACGTAAAAATCGTCGCGGTTTTGTTTTCATTTTGGGAAAACCGTGGTTTAATCAAATCGATGGCATTTTAGTAAATATAAACCAAAAACCCTAAAAGGTAACAAAAAAAACAATCCTTTTCCTCTTCCTCTCATTCACTCCCGTCGTCACCTCCCCTCACTCTCGCCGTCACCTCCCTCTCACTCCCGTCACTCCTCACTCTCGCCACTCCCTCCTCTCACCGCTCGGCTCCTCTCTCCTCTCTCAATCGCTTCTCTGTGTTTATTTGTTCGATCTGAAAAAATTCGAACTCGTGAATCGTCTTCGTCTTCGTCTTCGTCGTTGTGGCTTTTTGCTGGTGACAATCTCCTCCTCTATTTTCAGTTGTTTGCGTTTTTCGTCGTGAGAGACGAAGAGATCGATTGAGAGATTGGTGGTTGGTGGAGAATCGGAGTTGTTGGAACCGAATCGAAGCTTTCCGAGTCAGATTTGAGCGAGTCGCAGAGCCGGCAGAGCTTTTGAACTCAGAATCGAAGCGAACGTCCACCGCCATCGTCATCGCCTTCCACCGTGCGAACGTCCACCGCCGCCTCGCACCGCTGCCTCACACCAAAATCGCAACCAAACCGACCAAACAGCGCAAACCGTGGTTCGGTTTGATTGCGATTTTGGTGGTTCGCGGTTTGGTGATGATTTGAAAAATCACTAAACCGTAAACCCTCGGTTTGATCGCAGTTTGGTGATTTTCACCACCAAACCGCGGTTTGCCCACCCCTAGGATTTATAGCATAGAAGGAAGCATGCGATGCTCCAAAGGTTGCCAAATTCCCCACCACATTAGTTCGTTGATGAAAACTTAAAAAAAAAAAAAGATCAATATACAACAAAGGAATTAATGGGCATTCTTTTCCACGGATTTATCATCGTAGTTTGTCATTACTCCTTAGCAACGATTTCAGTGCATGTAGAAGGTTATCAAAAGGGGAAAATGCTAGAATCAACTTTAAGGTCTTCTACACGGTGAATTCGATCTCTCATGTTATCACTAACAGTCCACGGCAATCTTACTATGCACCAGCCTCTTTGCAGACATCCGACAAAATCTTACCATGCACCAAGCAGATTCAAAAAATATAATCTTATGACAGGCGAAGCTTCAACTAGTATCCCTTGTTCCCACGAATTCGTGCCCTCATGTCAACCTGAATACAAATCAGACATAAGAGAGAGTGTAAAGAATAAAAGAGCTTTCAGCTTTTAATATAGTTCACAGGCGGCAGATGCAACTATTACCATTTTTTTTTTTTTTAATCAAAATGTAGAGTCCAAACTTAAAAGAGAAGAATCAATCTTACAATGCAGATAAATATCTTTATATGCATGTGATCACACTCAACTAGTGTTTCAAGGCTAACTCGACGAGTTGGTGTTTCATCATAGCAACCACTGCTTTGGCTCGGAGGCTGGTGTCTAAGATGTCCCAGCGTTGGTCTGGGTTTAAGCCTCATTGGTTGTATGCAAGGATGGAGCCAGGTTTTTTTGGAATCCCTGAGCAAAAACTCATGTTGGACTATGGCTCAAACTCAATGTCAAAGTTGAAGTTTGAATCGGAGTCTAATTACGTGTTATCGTTTGACACAGGACTTGCACACGGCTATGACTGACATGCTCATGTTGTAATCAGTGCACACGATAGATTAGCGTAGGTGTGTCACCAAAGAAGTCGGATTTTGAGTTGTAATTGAATTAGTGTTCTAGTCATACTCTAACTACACAAATACTTTGGTACGAACAACTATATATATGTATATACATGGACTTATAGAGTTTTTGGATCTGTGCGGTTGGTGAGCCGAGTGAGTACCGTGCGGGCTTGTGAGCAGGTACACGACACTGTGAGATTGAATCTTATTGAGGTGAGATTGAATTTTATTGAGGTTTCTATTTGGAGTTTAGATAGAGGAGTTTTTTCCTTTGAGTAATTATGTGTTGTCTTGTTTTTTGTCAGTAATTTTTTCCCTGATTTTGGGTTTCCATGTAAATTCTTGTGTTCATCTTTTCTTTGTGGTTTGTTTATCTTTGGGTGCATTCGTGTGATTGAGATCTTGAGTATTTGGCGGTGATTCATCACATCATATTGGTTTCAGATCCAAGATTCAAATCTGAGGGGATTACACTATTAAAGTGAAGTTTCAGAGATGTCGAAGTACACAAGTGCGATGAAGTTCAATATGGAGAAGTTCGACGGGAAGATAAACTTTGACTTGTGGCAAATTCAAGTCAAAAATTTGTTGATTCAATATGGGGCTACGTCAAGCGTTGAAAGGTCGTGGAAAGAAAAGTGATGAGAATTGGGAAGAGTTGAATTTGAGGGTGACAAGCGTCATAAAACTCAATTTGGCAAAAAATATTCTTTCGAACATGAGGAATATTTCTTTGACGAAAGGTTTTTGGGAGAAATTAGAGATTGTATATGACAAAAAGCATGTCAAATCGTTTCTACCTAAAAGAGCAGTACCACCACCTGAAGATGGATGAAGGTACAAGTATTACTGGTTATCTTAATGCTTTTAAAGAGATTGTCTTAGAACTTGAGGAGTTGGGAGAGCAAGTCAGTGATGAGAATAAGATGCTCAAACTCATATGGCACTTCCGCCTTCGTTCAAGGCTTCAAGCTCATGAAGCCAATATTGATGCACGAGAAGGAAACCATAAGTTAAGCAGATGTCATTGCCATGTAATATCTTGAGGAGAAATTGATGAAAGGTGAAGACAACGATTCATCTAAAAACTCTGGCTTGGTAGTTGCTGAGAAGGGTTCCAAGAATTACAGAAATGTGGTCAAGCAAGGCATCTCAGGAGAGATTGCGGGAACAGGAAAAGTAAAGGAGCGAATTCAGCAAAAAGCTCTGATTCAACAGAGGGAGATTCCAATGTTGAATGTGATGAAGCTGACAATTTGTTAGTTCTCAACACTCATAGCAATTATCATACGTGTCCAGCAAAAAATAAGATTGATGATCAAAATGGAGAATAAGTAATTGACAGCGGCGCCACATGACATGTTTGTGTACATAGGACATGGATATGTAATTATGCAAGTTGTACGAGTGACAAAGTTATGTTGATGGTTGACTGCTCTTTGCGACCGATATTGGGAGTCGGTGAAGTTCAACTGAAATCATTTGACGAATGCATCATAACCCTTCGAGATGTTCAACACGAGTCGAATTGTACTCAAAATCTAATTTCTCTTTCCTAATTAGATTTAGAGGGTTATAGGTACTCCGGGCGAGGTGGAGTATTTAAAATATTTTGGAAGTCTTCGTTGGTTATAAAAGGTGTGAGGAAAAAAAACTTGTTTGTTTTGGTGCAGAAACATGGAGCAAGTTCTAGGTCTCAAAAGTTTATCAAGAAGTGAGTTTCGGTTGTTGGTAAGTCCAAACAAGATGGATTGGACTTGGTTTATTCTTGGTGTTGAGGATGGTTGCCCGAGAAGGTGGTGCGGCAAGAACAATGTATTGAGTTTTCGGCAAGGTGAAGACTTGTTGGACTATGACTCAAACTCAATGTCAAAGTTTAAGTTTGAATTGCGGTCTAATTACGTGTTGTCATTTGACACGGGACTTGTGCACGGCTATGACTGACATGCTCATGTTGTAATCGGTGCACATGATAGATTTGTAGTGTGTCACCAAAGTAGGATTTTGAGTTGTACTTGAATTATTGTTCTAGTCATACTCTTAACTACAGAAACACTATCGTATGCACGGCTATATGATGTATTCGATATACATGGACTTATATAGTTTTTGGTTTTGTGGTTGGTGAGCTAAGTGTGTAGATACGCGACACTGTGAAATTGAATCTTGTCATGATTTCTTGTTGGGATTTCTATCTAGGGTTTAGATATAGGAAGCTTTTCCTTTGTTTACTAAACTATTGATAGTGGATTGTCTTATTTTTTACCCGTGGTTTTTTTTTTGTTGTTGATTTTGGGTTTTTTCACGTAAATTCATGTGTTCATCTTTTCTCTATGGTTTGTTTATCTTTGGGTGTATTCGTGTGACTGCAATATTGGATATTTGATGATTTGTCACAACAACTCATGTATGTTTCTTTGGGTTTTTAACAATTGAAAAATGCTTGATGCACTAACTACGACATGCGGGTCGAACACACACTCGTATAGCCGCCCTTGATTCTTTCGCACGAAAAGGAAAGAAACCAAAACCCGTGTGGTGGTTGGGGGGGGGGGGAGCAGTTGGCTTGTAAAGTGCGTAACTTAAATACTTGGCCTTTGCTATAATCAACTGGACCTAACTATTATTAAAAAAAAATTGTTTTTCTGGGTTGGGTTTTCTATTTCTACAGTCTGGTAGGTTTGAAAACCAACAAATTACTGATTTTGCTTTTTGTAAATTATTAGTGTCATTATCTAAGTCCACCTATGTTGAACATTATATACGTTACATAGCCGATCCAAAATTTGGATAAAGGAAGATGACTCTGACGCCCATTCTTCACATCGAAAATGAGTAAGGGAGGTCTCGAACTCATTTTTCATACTTGAAAAATGGGGGAGGAAGTCCCTAAGCCCATTTTCCATTATTGAAAAATGGAGGAGGGTTGCGATAGGTTGACAGCCAGCATAAAACTTTTGTCACTTTTCATGAAATGGATCAAAGACATATAAACGTTGGGGCGTTCCCACCTAGCGACGCGCTACATCGGAGCCTGAGTATAGTGAGAAATGAGCAAGGGTGTGTTTTATATCGCCGCCTGGGTGTGAAGAAAAATGAGCAAGGGTTCCCACACATAGGACGAGTGTGGGTAAAGAAACTAGTTCAAAACAAACACGAAAACAAAAACAAAAACAAAATCATAGATACGGATACTAGATCTTTTAGCCAAAATAGAAATAGAAAAGAAAAACAAACACAAAGGAGAGAAAAAATTCGTTTAGAAACATGAAACATAGGAACACTTACAGGGAAGTCAATAGAACTAGTAGATACTATGATTAGAAGAAAAGTCAATATTGCTTGTCTCCAAAAGACAAAATGGGTAGGAGAAAAGAGTAGAGAATAGGAAGCACATGGTTTAAATTGTGATACACTGGTATAGATAGAAAATGCAATGGAGTAAGAATTCTGGTGGATAATGATTATAAGGATAAGGTCGTATAGGTTAAGAGAATGGGGGGATAGATTGATTCTAGTTAAATTAATTATTGGAGACGAAAAAATTAACATACTTAGCGCCTATGTACCACAAGTAGGATTAAGTGAGAGCATCAAACGCAAATTTTGGGACGATATGGATTGATTTATGCAAAATACACCATTAGATGAAAAGGTTTTTATTAGAGGAGATTTAAATGGGCATGTCGGGCCAAGTAATGATGGGTTTGAAAGAGTTCGTGAAGGTTTTGTTTATGGTAATATAAATGAAGAAGGAGAATCAATCTTAGAATTTGCTTCAGCATACGATTTTGTCTTAGCAAATACTAGTTTTAGGGAAAGGGAGTCGCACATAATTACTTTTAGTAGTGGTCATAACAAGAGTCAAATAGATTTTCTTTTAACAAAAACATAGATAGAAAAATATGTAAAGACTGCAAAGTAATACCTAGTGAAGCGCTTACTACCTAACATAACTTAGTAGTACTTAATATTAAGCTAAAACGACGACTTATGTCACGGCCCAAATAACTAATACACGTTTACTTCGTTAATCAGGACAAAATGACCCGTGACATGGGACCCCGCACGAGATACGTGTCACTACCGAGGCACGGTGGCCGAGGTAAATATTATATTTGTTGTGTTGTTTGACTAGTGTATTGTACATGTGTAGACTACTAAGTCATTTACGGGTATGCGGATACCAAGACGAGCGGGGGACACGCCTCGAGTCACGTGTTAACGTGGAACCGAGGTAGCGGCATATGAGGTACGCTTAATGTATTTGAGTTAAATAAAAAAAAAATGAAAAAATGAGTGGCTAGAATATACATTCCAAAGTTGGAAGAGCCTGTAACTCATCTACTTTGTCTTGTGTGAACGTTGTGAGTTCATTTCTATCATTGAGTTGTAAGCACTAAAGAAACTTGGGTATTCCAGTGAGGAGGAGCCTCACCGTGCAAGTATAAGGAGACTTGTGGAAAGTCCATGGGAGGAGCAAAGAGATGAAAGGAGGAGCACAATGAGGGAGTCACGTGAAGAGTCGAGTATCCATTGTTATTTATTTAGTGGATTTTACAACTGGGCTTGACCCTGCAGATGCAGGAAGTGGACCGAACTGCGAAAACAAGTTCCTTGTGTCGTGGTTTGATTTGCTTACTACTTATTTCGTTTAAGTACTTGCATTGTTATTTATTTCCCATTAGAATAACATACATATCCGGTTGTAACAGCATTTGGTTATTTCATAAATGATCCAAAGTTATCAAACAATAAAAATCAAACTACACTTTAATGATAGACAAGTAGTTCAAATATAATATCAACTACGAAAAATGAAGAATAGAGACATGCAATCGAAAGTTTCTAACTAAGAATAACGAAGATATACATGAACTTTAGAAGAATTTATTGTGGTCGTAAGAACGTATACTTAGACATTGAATTGCATATCTGCAATAGGGTGAATATAGTATAAAATAGAGTTATAGTAGTATTATGTTAGTATGATAATTTTTATATAATTTGTTAGTCACTATATAAGATGTAATCAGTTTTATGTGAAGACAAACAAGAAATATTATTATCTGTCTCTTCTTCTCTAATCCTAACCCTCAAATATATCTTTCTCAATCTTCTCAATCTTCTCAATCTTTTCTCTCTTATTCTCTTCTCTAAATCAATTCTCCCCTTAATCTTCTTATTTCTCTCTTAAACTCTCCTATTCGATTTCTCTAATTAAAATTACGATAAACTTGCATCATTGGTGTTTTTGTTGAGAGTTCATCATGGGTGTCGATTGGAATGTGCAATTGAAATCGATCCAACAATGAGATCGAGAATCTATGGCTCGAATTGAAGCAACTCACAAAGATATCGTGAGAATTATGATAAGGCTTCAATCATATAAAGTGTTACAACAATACCATAGGTGTGAGTTAAGTGAGTCGGCAAGTTAGTCACATTGAAGGTTGGGCGTGGAGTTTAGAATGGTAATATAAAGAAGTTGTAAGGGAGTGAAGTGTATCTTGAGTCATTGTAATTTGGGAGCTCTTATGAGTTTGGGTTGAGAGAGTTTTAAGACTCTTCTCTGAGCTACTTTCGGGTTGTAATCGTTGTTGTTTCTCTCATTTCAATTGATCAATATTGGAGTTCTAACAAATTAGTGGTGAAATCCATCTACAGCTTGATCGCTTGGGGTGTCCAAGATTCAATTACGACATTTCCCCTATTTCGCCACAACCAATCTATCAAACCTCCACAACTCCTTCAGTGTCTTGTCTCCTCCAACCACCATGATGCACTCAGATCTGAATCCTACTTCTGAAGCGAACATCTCCAACACAGTAGCATTGTTCAATGGGCGCAAAGAGGAAAATGATGCCATTGAAGAGGTTGGTGAAAGCTTGGATGTTGAATCGCAGACCACACTGGTTATTAAGGTAATTGACATTGCAGATCCAGTTACCAATGCAATAGGAGCAGTGACCAACTTGATTGCGGAAACTTTGAATAGCGGCATAGATTTAGCACAAATGGATGAGGCCAAGGAAGATGAAAACATAGGGATGAGCGCTGATGAGCACATTAATTTCACCTCCGTTGAAAGATCCATCACTCAAATGCATTTAGGTAACTCCTAAATTGGATTATAGTTTCTTTGAAGAGATTGATCCATTTATGGGACTATTGTTAAGGAAGATATTGTCTATGATGAAGTAGAGCAAGCTTTTGTTCTCTTGGATGCTAATGTTGCGCGAGTGATTTCAATGACATTTGGTTTACCAAATCCCATTTATGCATGACCTATTAATGTAGTTCTTCAATGGTGCTCAAATGCTTTTTTAAACAAAGTTGAGGGTGTTATGTTTGTCTTGATGGTGGAATGGAACGAATGAGTTGGGATCCGGGTATATGGTTTGCAAATTTTGTGCCTGAAGCTCATGTAGAGCACGATCAGCTTATCATTGCTCTTCAATTGTTTGAAGAAATTCCTCGATGAGATTTGGTCTCTTGGAACCTATTGATTCAAGGGGTATGAGGTCGATGGTCTCATTTCTTGATTAAACAAGATTTTTGTTGAAGGACATGTTGATGGAGAATCACATCCTGCCAACTGAGGCCACTTTCATGGAGTTTCTTTCAGCATGTACTGTTACTAGGGCCTACAAACATCTCCAACGTCTCATGTTTATTAAGCAACATTATGTTCTTGTTTCCGCTCTTGAGTATTGTGGTTTTTGGTGTTTCTTCTTACCCAATTTGGCCAGCCTACTGCTAATGAAGACAATGGGGCAATGGGTGTTATTAATGAAGGCTTTCACATACAAGACTCAATGCTATATGATATGGTATTCATCACTACCACATCTCTGATTTACATGTTTACCCATTGGGTCATTCTTACCTTCCATGCAATGCTCTTCTCTGCTCCTAGCCATGATAACCCACCTTTGTGAAGAAGTGATGACGACTTCACTCACCAACATCTCATGGGAACTCTCAGTCATCATCTCTATGATGCACTGCACTCGACATTGGAAGATGCATGAATACATCTATAAGCATGTGGCGAAGGAGTTTATGCACACTCTCATATTTGTTGTGACAGCTCAACATAATCTCTTGGCAGCTCTACTTGTGCATTCTGTTTGGGGATTTTTTTGGTGGTGTGATGGTTATCCAGACATAGCAAGTTGGACACCTACTTGAAGGGCATTGATACTACTTGCACACATGTGAGCTCGTTTTCGATTGCTCAACCTTGAGAACAAGGTTGTTTTTAAGGGGTCGGTAATGATGCATATTTGTGGTCACCTGCAACGACGGCCTACAAATGCCCCAACTAGAAAACTTGACTCAATAGAAATTGTAAAAATTCGATGAGGTAGGGGCAAACCAAAATTAACATGGGATGCATTAATTAGGAGGGATTTGAATGGTTTGCAAAGCTCACCATCAATTGCACTTAATCGAGCACAATGGAAAAGTTTGATCCATGTAGCCGACCCCAGTTAATTTTGGACAGAGGCTATGTTGTTGTTGTTGTTGTTGTTGTTGTTGTTGTTGTTGTTGTTGTAATGATGCATATTTGTAATAGGGTTAATATAGTATAAAATAGAGTTATAGTAGTATAATGTTAGTATGGTAATTTTTATATAATTTGTTAGGGGTTTAGTCACTATATAAGATGTAATCAGTTTTATGTAAAGACAAGCAAAAAATATTATTCTCTTTGTCTCTTCTTCTCTAATCCTAACCCTCAAATCTCTCTTTCTCAATCCTCTAAATCTTTTCTCTCTAAGTCAATTCTCCCCTTGATCTTCTTCTTCTCCTTCTTTCTCTCTTAAACTCTCCTACTCGATTTTTCTAATTAAAATTACGATCAACTACACTAGTAGTTTAGCCTTGTTGTAAAGGACTTGAAGGCTTAGTTGTGGACAGGTGGTTGAATCCAACACCAACAATCCAGGAGACGAAGGCGGTTTTCTGGGTTGTAATCTAGGACTAGGATCAAAGATTGAAACTTCGATGAAGCCTCGCCTTCTTGAAAATCAGAATGAATTGAAGCAGTTTAATTTGAGTAGGAGGATTTTGGTAAGAATTCAGTAGCTTAGAGAAGTCAAAGAAATTTTTATTTGAAGCATAAATAAACCAAAATTCATTTGATGGGATGCTATGATAAGTAAAATTGAGCAGTAATTGAAAATGGAATTGAAATAGGAAGAAAGAAGAAAAAATTGGTAGGTAGAGCTACCTGTCCTCTCTTGCAATTGAAATAGGTTTCCCTGAGGCCGACGCACTCGGTGGATATGCAGGGGCTCTTTTCTCCGGCGCACTCCCTGAATGATCGCTTCTCCACCTTCACGCAATCGCTCTCGCTCAAGCACTTGACCAGTTCAATAGCCAGGCCCTTGCAAGACTTGGCCATTCCCCAATCTTGAGGTTCTCTCAGTAAATACTAATTAAGAAAGGGTGGAACACCTATTTATACGACGACAGTCTACTCGATTTGATCGTTCGTGGTGGCAATGTCCGATGTTCCTCGAGATGCACCTACTTATCGATGGATTTGATTTGATGCCCTTTTGCCTTCCTCTTGAATGAACACTAAGCAAGCACCAAGCGGCGGGCGAGCGAGAGCAGCAGCAACAACAGTGTCAAAGCTCACTCACAAAGCAGAACTCGTCGCCATCCGCCTCTTCGACTAGTAAGTAAGAAGAACACAAAACACTTCTCCCCTTAATTTCTCTTCATCTACCTTGATTCACATTTCATCCAAGAAAAATGATATCATTCCATCACTCACTGGATACTACGCATGCATGTATATACTTGAAGAAGAAGTAGAAGACCTAAGTCCAACACGTCTTCAAATACTGCTTATTATTAATTCCCTTGTTGCCCGTAATATGTTTGGGGAATTGCCAAACTGGTCATACACTCATTAGTTATATGGAACAACTTCTTCTACATTCAACTACTACTAATTTGGGGAATAGCCTCAATCCCAAATGATCAAAATCTTTTATTTTGCTCGATTTAGTGCAACTACTTCTACATTTTTTTCTTTTAAAAAAACCTCAATCCCAAATGATCAAAATCTTCTATTTTGCTCGATTTAGTGCAACTACTTCTACATTTTTTTCTTTTAAAAAAAAAAAAAAAAAAAAGAAAGAAACTTCTTCTACATTCATGTTCATTAGTTTTTTCATTTTACCTTCAGTGACCATGCATGTTCATTCATGTTCATTTGTTTTTGAAAGAAAAATACCAAGACATGTTTCTCCAAAGCGCAACTCATTTCCATTGTCATCCTCTCTCTTCTCGGGAAAAGGAAACTGCCTTGGGAGCATCTTCCGTTAATTATGCTTTCAAACACAAATGTGAAGGTCCCATGACTTGCTCATCTCGGACCAAAGGGGCTTATACTTGTCTGCCATCCACAGTAATCAAGTTTCCATGGCAGGTACTGCTTTGCCTTTCGTGCCTATTCGAAACTGCTCCTACATGTCTTTCCAACTTTCTGATGTGAACTCTCAATATTATTTTCTTCAAGTTTGTCAGGGCTACAAGTGTACTGGTAGTGGAACCAATTAAGGCTTCTTCTAATGAAGAGGTTGGTGCGACCCATACCCATCAACATGATTCATCAGCTGCTTTTATGGATGATGAACAAGAGAGGAAGGAATGGAGGAGAGCGATTAGACAAGTGGTTGGTCAGAACCCGCATGTCGATGAGGAAACAGATCCCGCTCTAAAAAGGAACAAGGTGCAGAAACTTCTTGCTGAGTATCCACTGGTTGTGGAAGAGGAAGATCCTGATTGGCCTGATGATGCAGATGGTTGGGGCTTCAACCTCGGACAATTTTTCGATAAGATCACCATTAAAAATGTCAAGAGGGATGATGATGACAATTATGACAGCGACAAAGAATTAGTTTGGCAAGACGATGATTACATTCGTCCAGTAAGGCACATCACCACCAAAGAATGGGAAGACACAGTCTTCAAAGACATCAGTCCTCTGGTTGTTTTCATCCACAATCGATATAGAAGGTTCTTTCTTTCTTTTCTCTGTTCCATCCCTTTTCTATACTTTCATTTCCATTTAAAACTTTCATGCTTTGTTGCATCATATTGATAACCTTGTCCACCTTACTGAAAATAACTTGTTGCGTACCATAAACGATAATGAGCAATTGAAGAATAGATGATCTATACACTCCTCACAAACACAATAGGCAACAATGGGAAGAAAGAAAGATATGTGGTAGCCACAAACTGAAATGTGTCATGGCTATTTATTGATCTTTTTGCGATGTGACCCTTCCTAATGGATGTGTTCCTAAAATACTTTTAGTGATATATTTACAAAGAGGTGTTCATAGGTGTTGGAACAAATATACTTCAGTTGGGAAAACAAGAAGAGAATGGGAATGCCAAACAAAGATTTGAGGCGCGTAATCGCTCTCTTTTAGACAAGGTTTCTTCCTTCCAGTCGAAGCCACAAAATACACAATGGGAAAATCGAACTTGCCTTCAGGATACAATAAATTTTCTAATGGTTGTTGGATGATGTGTGTGTAACACAATTCCAACTAAGAACGCTCTTTGAAGAACTTGTAAAAGATTGGTGCTAGAACACAATAGAAACCCTTTTGATTCAAAGGTTTTGTTTTTGCAATATATTCAATACGTATTAGGACTCTATAATTTATAGAAAACCAATAGGTATTGAGTCCATACGAAACAACACAACTTTTGGTGCCGAAACGGACAGAAAACGCACCAAACAACACATTATTTCAATCTGGCACTGGCCCCTGGCGCCTAGGTGTGTCAGGCCAGCGCCCAAAATTTTTTACAAAAAACGCCTTTGTTTTTTGCGCTGGCCCGGCGCCGAGATGCCAGAGGCCAGTGCCAAAAACAACGGCCGTTTTTGTTTTTTTACAACAATAGGATTTGCAAGAGAAGTACCGAAACAACCAACTTTGCTTGTCTGGGGAATTTGGAAATAATTTGATCGAAGCTGATAAAGTTGAAAGAGATCCTATTTCTGTGTCTTCTAGTTGTACTAGTTTGTTGCGGTATTTCAAGAGCAGGCCAATCATGCAACCTGCTCTCCTAGCATCCAGGAAGATGTTCAGTGCGGCACCACAAAACTTTTGATATTACCTAGTCTTTGCAATTAGATTGTGTTTCCTATGCTTACTCATGGTTGATAAAGCCTTTTCCTGCCTATTCTCTGGTGGGAGTTGCTCTCTAAGCATAGCCATCTCTATGTTGTAGATGGAGCCATTCTTGATGCTCCGTTCTTTGACTGCTTTCTGTGTATCCACCTGTCTGTGTATCTACAAGGCTTGTAATTCTGAATCTACTTCTGCAAATTCTTTTGAGTACAGCTATTTGTATATCCATAAGGCTTGTAATTCTAAATCTACTTATGCAAATTCTTTTAAGGTACTCATAAGCTTGTTGGTCCTATAACAAAAAGCTATTGGGAAGAATTGAACAAAAACATGATGTAAACCCAGAACACACACAATGCGTTTTTCATTTTTCACTTTGTTTAGTACAGAGTGGATGAACTAACTAAGCATATTCAAGAGGATATATCATGGTGTAATACATGCACTGTGAGTTTAGAAATACTAGATATCGAGATGATGGAGTGGTAAAATTAGAAGAAGTAGAAGTTCCATAGGTGAACCACTTTAGATACCTAGGATCAATCATACAAAACGATGGCAATATTGATAATAATATCACACATAGAATTCAAGCTGGATAAAAGAAATGGCGGAGTGCAATAGGAAATGTTCCAACTAAGTTAAAAGGAAAATTTTATAGGACCACAATTAGGCCAGCTATGCTCTATGGAAGTGAATGTTGGGCGGTAAAGCAACAACAATTACATAAAATGAACGTAGCAAAAATTAGGATGCTTAGGTGGATGTGTGGTAAAACTCGTAAAGATAGAATAAAAAATATAGAAATTCAAAGAAAACTAGGAGTAGCACCAATTGACACAAAGATTAGGGAAGAGCGGTTACGGTGGTTTGGTCACCTGCAAAGACGACCAACAAATGCCCCTTCTAGAAAACTTGACTCAATAGAAATTGTAAAATTCAACGAAGTAGGGGTAGACCAAAGTTAACATGGGATGCATTAATTAGGAGTGATTTGAATGGTTTGGAAAGCTCACCATCAATTGCACGTAATCGAACACAATGAAAGAGTTTGATCCATGTAGTCGATCCCAATTAATTTGAGACCGAGGCTATGTTGTTGTTGTTGTTGTTGTTTTTGTTTAGTACAGAGCACCTATTTATACTGATACTGATCGCTCCTAACTAAATCATGCTAGATTACTATTATACTCTTGTATACTAGTCTCAATTACAAAGTTAAATACTCTCATGTCCTTAGTTACGTGCACCATATAAAATGTACAAACTATATCTACATATTGTCCTGAACTAATACATTAATATTACACATTCACTACAAGAATGTTTCCATCTCTCTATAGTTCTTAAAGCATATGACCTTGGCTTCGAATTCTTTCGTTCTGCGACCATGCTTGTGTGGCAAAGTAATATCTATGCTGGTGATTAGGTACTATTCAAGTTTTTATTGGTTTATATGTTTTCTCAGACCCAAAGAAAATGAGGAGGCACAGGATGGATTAGAGAAAGCAGCGCACATCTTTTGGAACTCACGACTGCCTTCACCAAGGGTACGCTAAGCCATTTCACCTCTTACACCTTTTCTATGCTTGTGTCGTTCTGCAGTCGTTGCTCATTCTCACATTTTTTAATTAATCAGTGTGTGGCCATTGATGCTGTTGTGGAGCTTGATTTGGTTGCTGCTCTTAAAGTTTCAGCATTTCCTGAGATCATCTTCACTAAAGCTGGGAAGATCCTACATCGCGAGAAATGTGCGGTAGTTTTCATCTTGGCACTGTTCTATTTTTTCTTTGAGGTTTTCTTTTCTTTTCTTTTTTGGTGAATTTTGAGGTTCTCTTTTTCATCTTGGCATTATTGACAATATGCAGCTGTTCGAAATGCTGATGAGTTATCCAAAATGATGGCATTCTTCTACTATGGAGCAACCAAACCACCATGTCTTGATATAGATGGAGGCTGCCTAGAATTGATACCCTCTGTTCCCGACAATTCTGAGCATGATAAATAGGATAACTTACATGTTGCAAGTCGTTGTCTCTTTGTAATTTTGAGGCATGTAATGGTGATTCATTCAATCACTGTGCAGATTGCTAATTGTCAAGGAAACTAAATATTGCATCTTGCTGTTAAGGAAACAAAATATTGTATCTAGCGGTTAAGGAAACAAAATATCCCGTATATCCTGTAGTTGCCTTTGTGGCCTTTGTGTGTAAACTTTCCGTTCTTGTATTCTAGACCTGTGTATATATATAGGATACCGTGTATACAAGAAAATATACAATAAACATTATATTCACAAACTTATATGGTATCAGAGCCCTAATTGTGGGTCTCTCTAGTTGTGCGAGACACAACTCTGTCCTCTCTGGTTGTGCGAGACACGACTATGACCTCTCTGGTTGTGTGAGACACAACACTGTCAAGCCCCTACCCACCAGCGACCACCACCACCACCATCTCTGACCTCTCTGTCCTCTCTGGGTGTCTCTGCCGCCACCACCATCTACTTCTGCCGCCGCCACTGCCGTCGCCGGTCCTCGTCGCTGCTCATCATACGACCGCGTCGCTTGCTGCCTCCCCGGACCTGTCTACAACCATCGGCTGCCGCTCACACAAGTCCGTCGTGGCCGTCCACTCTCGATCGCGCTGGACAATCTGCTGCACAACCGCGCTGCTTCCGTCGCTTCCGCCACACGATCTGCGAATCGCCAGATCCGCTGCTGCTGCACAAGATCCCCTGCCTCCGCTGCTGCAGCCGCTATCGCCGCTCGAACCAGTCCGCCGCTACCGTCGTTGTCGCTGCTGCTGACTTGACGACTGGGACAGTAAGAATCATCAGATCATCACCTGGTTCTGTAACACATCTACTCCTTATATTTATATTCAGTTTGTTGATTTTGAGACGGCTAAAGAAATTTAGGATTTTTTAGCCGTTAGATACAAAACATCTGGTTTGACTCAGTATTATCAATTGTTCACCACCTAGAACAGTTTGAAACAAGAAGCTGGTCAGTCTATCAATGAATTTTTAGCACTCATTCAACCAATCCGGAACCAGTTACAACAGGCCGAAATTAGCAAAGACCACATTCATCTCATCCAAGTTCTCATGGCTCTTCGCCCTGAATATGAATCAGTCTGTGCCGCCCTCCTGCATCGCGATCCACTACCTTCTCTTGACGCAGCTGTAAAAGAAATTTTGTTTGAGGAAACTCGGCTTGGCTTGGTCAACTATGGCCCTTCATCAGAAGTGACCCTCTCAACTACTCAATCATGGCCTAAATCTGCCCCCACCCTTGTAAGAACTGCAGAGAAATGGGACATTCGTTTGTTAATTGTCCTACAATTGAGTGTCGATATTGTCATGAACGCGGTCACATAGTGCAAAACTGCCCAAATAAATGATCTCGTCCCAAAGGCACACATAAGTCTGCATATGACTCTAACACTGGTTCTTTTGTTGCTGCTGCTGTATCTGATGGGCCACCTCCCTCTCCGATGTTCTCTATGAGTGATTTGGAAGTAATCATCAAACAGGTGCTACCTACCCAACCCACTACCCT
Source organism: Stephania yunnanensis (assembly GCA_039657365.1). NCBI lineage: Eukaryota > Viridiplantae > Streptophyta > Magnoliopsida > Ranunculales > Menispermaceae > Stephania > Stephania yunnanensis. Next base: position 127,863 of record CM077582.1, read on the forward strand.
ATCTGTAACCTCAGGTAACCAATGGTTCTTTGATTCTGGGTGTTGTAATCATATGACACCAAATCTATCTCTATTCTGTAACAGTAGTCCTTCGATGCATTCCTTGAGAATCCAAACTGCAAACGGTAGCTCCATGTCTGTTACCCACTCAGGAACCGTGTCCAACCATAGTTTGAATCTCCCCGACACCCATTGTGTTCCCGACCTCACTTTGAACTTAATTTATGTCGGTCAATTATGTGACCAAGGCTTGACTGTTTTATTTTCTCTCACTGGTTGTCAGGTACGGGACATTCAGACGGGTCAAATTATGGGAACGGGGATCAAAGTAGGACAATTATTTGAGCTCACGTCACTTTACATGCCTACTGTCAAACAGATTTCCGCAGCAGTTTCCACCCCCTTAGTCTATCAATGGCACCTTCGTCTTGGTCATACATCAGCCAGTAAACTCCGCACTCTTGTTTCCAGTGGGTCATTGGGTATTTCTAAATTTGAGTCTTTTGATTGTGTGCATTGTCAGTTAGCAAAACAACCTGCTTCTTCCTTCAGTCTTAACGAGTCCATCAATAATATTCCGTTTGGGTTAGTTCATTCTGATGTTTAGGGTCCTGCACCTACTTCCACTGTGAATTGTTATCGATAGTTTGTATTGTTCATTGATGATTACTCCAAATTCACTTGGATATATTTTCTAAAGCATCGATCTGAAATATCTCAAACATATATTGAGTTTGCTAATATGATCAAAACTCAATTTTCACGTACAATCAAAATCCTTCGTACTGACAATGCTTTAGAATACCGTGATTCTATGCTTCTTCAGTTTCTTAAACAGCAAGGTACCATTGTTCAACGTTCATGCCCGTATACCTCTCAACAAAATGGTCGAGCTGAAAGAAAACATCGACATATCCTAGATTTTGTCCGAGCCCAACTTCTCTCTGCATCCTGTCCTGAAAAGTTTTGGGGTTAAGCTGTTTTAAATTGTGTCTTTACCATTAATCGACTTCATACACCAGTATTAAAGAACATCTCTCCTTTTGAACGATTATATGGTACACCACCAGACTATTCTCATCTTCGGGTATTTGGTTGTGCATGTTTCGTTCTTCTTAACCCCCCTGAACATACCAAACTTGAACCGCGTGCTCGTCTGTGTTGTTTCCTCGGGTATGAAATTAAACATAAGGGCTATAGGTGTTGGGATCCTCTTTCTAGGAGATTACGCATCTCCACACATGTCACTTTTTGGGAAAATACTATGTTCTCTACCCTATCCAAATTCGACAGTTCATTATCATGTCCTCAACTGTGAAGTACTGCTTTAAGTAGAGAATAAGCAAAGATGATGACACTATGAAATATGGACCTAATTGCAGCTATGGATGCAATTGGATCAGATGGTAAAAAATCTCTGGAGAAGAAAGGTCAAAAAGCCCTCAATTAAAATGGTAACCAATATGCACCAACCAGTCTCAGAAGGTTTATTCTATGGTATATTCTGCATTCGCTGGCAATATTCCTAGAATATTTTTTTGTTGTCAACATCTTATATTATGGCCCTCGTAGAGAGAAGTTTCTTCCCCCTCAAATACTGCTGTTCTGTTCTGGAGAGGCAATGTAGGGGAGGGTTGATTCTGCACATGAAATGATTTGATTTTGCAGCTATGAATATGTTTTGTTGATAGTCATCTAATCATCTTCCTTTGGTTCACAACATATATATTGATGCTTAGATGACCATCAACAAACACATTCATATTGAGGGCATGGGCATGTATGAGTGTTTCTCTTGGGAGCTACAAAGAACTGTAACTGAAAGAAAGCAATCAATGCTATAAAATTAGAGAACTTTATCTATAAGTGGCACGTAATCACCATCTTCATTAATTTTAGCCGGGTAAATCCAGTAGTGAAATACAGACAAGGCACACAATGGCAGTAGTCTCATCTTCAAATGCTTGACTTACTAGCAAACATAGACTAGCTACTGAAGAATTAATGGGGAAGGGCAGAGATTGATCTAATAGGAGATAATTGATTTCGTAATATGCTACATATATATATAGAGAGAGAGAGAGCAATCCTTCATTTCAATAAAACCAGACTGCAAAGAAATCTAAGATTTGAACAAATTGTTTTTGTAAGAAAGAGTCCAATCTGAGTCTGTTGATGATGCTACCAGTAAGCCACCTCCATCGGTGGTGATGGACTCGGCACATGGATTGATTGGCGCTTTCTTTTCCTGCAGTTCAATTGGTTTCTTGGAGGCAGACCTAGGAACCATTGGATCACTGTCAAAGTTACACATGAAGTGGTCTTTTTCATCTTCCGACAACCACTGGCAGCAATCAAACTCATCATCATCCATCTCAAACATTCGACTAGCTAAGCCTTCTCTCCAAGAGTGAGTCCCATCATTAGACAATGGCCCCGTGGTGGAATCTGACAAATGGAAACTGAAAGTAGGCAGCGGAAGAACATCAACTAGGGGAGCTTCTCCAGTGTTGAAGCAGGAGAATGGAAGGGAGTTTTCAGAGCTTGAATAATAATAATGTGATGGAGGAGTAGAGATGAGGTTGTGACTACTGAAATTGGAGTCGCAGGAGAAGCTCTCCCTTGGATTTTCTTCTTCTTGGTATGGATTGAGGGGGGACGGAGGAGAGAGAAGCCAATGCATTGAAGCTTGGGCTGGAGAAGGAACGGAAGAAGAATTATCAGCAGTAGCACTAGGAGGGGTGGAAAACAAACCTAGATTATTATGATCCTGGTGGTGTGGGACTGCGAGGATTCCTCTAGGCCTGCATTTCCTCTTATCAGTGACCCCAGAGAGAAGATGGCCAGCACCAAAGCAGGCGGCGGGCGTAGTTGAAATCATACAAGAATAAGTAGCAGTAGCAGTAGCAGTAGCAGTGGAAGAACAACCCCCAATTTGAATCTCAGGAGATATTGAAGCTTGAATAGGAGGGGTGATGGCGTCCTTGCCAGGAGGAGTGCGAGTGTGAGTGCGAGTGAAGTTGTTGGAATTCTCCTTCTCCTCCTCCTCCTCCTCCTCCTCCTCCTCCGCCTGGTCCATCTTTATCTTTTGTAATGATTCTCCGTCCGATCCCATGTTGGCCATTCTGGAGCTGCAAATGTGGATCATCATCTTCTTTTTCTTCTTCTTCTTCTTCTCCTTAGATTTAAGTAGTGGCGGAGGTTTGAGTTGTTTGGGGACTCTAGTTGGATTGGGAGCTGACTTGGGCGTTCTATGGCGACGATGATGATGATGATGATGATGAGGGATTTTTGATGAGAAAAAACCTAGACAACCTCGGGTCTGCGAAGAGCTGCTGCTGCTTCTGCTTCTGCTTCCGTCGAGGTCCTTGAGAGGGCTCCTCGAGAAACTCACCTTCTTCATCGATGATTCCATGTTTGAAAGGGCCGCTCCGACTCCGTTCATTTCATCGTCCAGATCTGGTTGGGCTCGTGCGTGCGTTTGAAAAATGAAAAGCCCCTCTATGAGCACCCCGCAAATTTCCAAAGGCACCCTTTTTTTTTTTTTTTTTTTTTTTTAGTTTTTCTCCCATCTAAATTTTACTTTGATGTGAACGACAATATTTACTCTTCATATAAACACTCCACAATCCTACAACACACTTTTGAACAAATTTTGAGGCACCCACCTTCTTTGTCTCTCATCTCTAACATAAACCCACGTTTTTTGTTAGCAGGCATATATCGATTATTGCGCTTTCAATCATTTGATAGCGAGGTAACATTGTTTTACAACCATATAAAGGTTTGAATCAATTATTTATTTTGTTGAAAATAGTGACATTGATGATTTGATTTTTCATTGTAGGGTTTGGTAGATTCGGTCATTCCAAAGTTATTTTAAGCCTTAAATGGATGAATGTACCACAATGGTGCAAGATGAGATATAAGAATAGGTATTTTTGTTGTTTTTTTGTGTTTTTTTTTTCATTTTTTAACACGGTCATGATTGTTTCGGCCTCGCATGACCGAGACTTGCAAATAAGTCTCGGTACATGGGGGTCGAGACTAATCACGATGTCTCAGTCAAAGTATAACAGAGACATGTCGAAGCGTCTCAGTTACTTCGTATCGAGATTCTTCCATATGTCTCGGTTGCTCGTGACCGACTCTTAGTGTTAAGTCGCGGACCTGTACTACTAAAAATGTGGTTTTTGGATTTTTTTTAGTGAATCTGTTGTGTATTGATGTTAAGTCCTTATGGTTCAATATTTGAGTTGTAGGTTATGTCGGTTTCCACGTTATTTCCTAACTACAAGGATGTTTTCACTCCTTGTAGGTCATTCCCATATAGAGAATCGGTTATATCATGGCTTCAAATGATTGGTCGTGCGAATAAGTTTGTGTTAGTAACGAAGCACTCTGATGACAAAGGGATTAAGTGCGGGGGAATGGTCAAACTTGCATATGAGAAGTCTGATACATTTACGGGAATGTCACAAAGACTAAGGAAACCCAAAACCGCAAAACTTACTTTGAAACCAAGAACAGAAGAGGATGAGGAAAATACAAGGACTCAAACTGGTACAAAGAAATGTAGGTGCCCTTTCCTTATTAACATCAAGGAAAATATGAATTTTTTGTGGTACGTCAATGTCGTGTGTGGGAGGCACAATCGCGACCCCGCCAAAAACTTGTACAGCAACTCATTTGCAGGAAGATTGGATACAGGTGAGCAAGTGGTTGAGGTGCACATGACTTAGGGGAATGTGAAGCCAAGAGATATCCTCGATAAGTTGAAGCAAATGGATGTAAATAATGTTTCGACTATACGGACAATATACAATGCACGACAAAAATATGGAATTGAGGATGCTGGTTGTGACGGCCCCAATTTTTCACGAATTGGGCCCCGCCCGGCCTAAGCTCACGTGGACCCCCGAGCCAGTCTCGCAAGGTCAACGAGAGCCTAGTCAGCCTTCCAATCCATCATTATCAGTACATTCAACAATTTACAGTTGAGTTATTAATATGTTTCAAGATTTAAAATTTAGCGGAAGCAATTACTATGAATAAAATAACTCAACCATAATTTCAAGAAGTTAGGCAACCTAATTGTGGAACCCAGTAAATATCATCGGAGGAGAGTAAATACAATTATACAAAATTTTCACCTAGCCATGAAGCATTTTCTCTGCTACTTGTATGCGGCTCTGCGTTCAGTCAAAATAAAAATGACGAGCTCAAGTAAGTAAATCCAGTAGGACATATACACAACATTTCACAATATCCAAAACAACAGTTCACGATATCCAAAGCAGTCAAATTCATGCAATAGAACGAAATGAATCAAGAACCTGTAACCAATCCATCGATGAGTGATGCCAAATAACAAGAAGCCCCAACCAAAAGGTCGTTGAGTCGCGACAAAAGCCCAGCAGACTCGGGTTTAGGACGAGACCCCAGCCTCCCAGCCCTAACCCTTGCGACTATGAGACATCCATAGACCCGACTCTAGGACGAGACCCCTGCCTCCCGGCCCTAGCCCGTACGACTATGAAACACACATGGACCCGGATAAATCAACGGAGGACCATAATTAGGACGATACCCCTGCCTCCAGTCCTAACCCTCTCATATCGCAGATAAACAGTAACCATGACTCACTTGCCAATGAACCCCCTCAATCGACAACAATTTCAACGATAGTTATAAACACAAAGCAATGAACAACAATAAAGTTATCATATAACAGTAAACAACAGTCAATGGAGAGAAATGAAATATTGTATAAGTCCCTAATTGGTTTACTTACCTCGAGAAACGCGAACCTCGAAATGTCTCGCTCGCATCTCGATTTGCGCACCCGACACCCGATCCTAAGTCTCATGGCCTTTAAAAACATTTGAATCCATCGCGTCGTCGCGATTTCGTTGAAACCGCGCATCCGACTAGTCGACACCGCGCCACCGCACCCCCCGCCGGCGTCCCTCTCTCCCTCTTCTCCCGATCACTCTCTTTCTTTCCTTCTCTCCCTTTTTCCACCTCTCTGTCTCATTTTCTCTCTCTCTTTTTTTCATTATTATCTCCATCTTATATATATTATATATACATTTTCTTTTTCTTTTCTTTATTTCAAATCAAAAGTGTCATCGAGATTCATGCAACACGAATCTCGAGGCAACTCCACAACCAAGCTGTGCGCACCTCGAGGCACCAACCCGTCTCATTTCAAAATCTCGATACTCGCGCTACACGCATCACGATGCATATCCCACGTCAACACGCGACTCAAGGCGCGTCCCCGTTCGTGTTTTGTTTTCTCGAATTCCTCGCATAGTTAGCATTATCATCTCAAATTGAATTCGGATATACGTATTTCGACGAGTGGGTCCCACAAACGACCTTGACTTGACATGTGGCACAAGTCAAATTTTCAAGTCGTTACACTGGTGAGATGACTCATATGCAACAACTATTGCACATATTGGAGAATAATAAGTGGATGTCATGGCACAGAAAGCATGTCACGGCCCGAATCTCTAACCCCCGTTTTAATTCCTTAATCAAGATTATCGACCCTTGACGTGGGACCTACACCGTGATACGTGCATCGACCGAGGCACGTGGTCGAGGTATATTATATTTTTGTATTGATGTATGCCTCGTGTTATGTATTGTATAGACTTACTAACTCGGTTTGTACAATTGTAATCGTTGAGACGAGAGCGGGGACACGCCTCGAGTAGCGTGTGAGCCGGGGAGCCGGGTAGTTAGCATTTTGGTAAGTCTTATTTAATACTAATATGAAATAAGGAATTACTTATAAGCATATGGTTGTGTTTGTTAATGTAAATCAAATTAAAGGTCTATAGTTGAGTAAATTAAATGGAAAGCATAAGATTAGTCTAGAGATACACATTGGCGCATCTAGAAACTAGGTGAGTAATGAAATGGTGTCAATTGAGGTTGAGTTAGTGGCAGTTAGTGGGATATATGGCAAGAGGTAGACCATTAGATATTCCTCGAGATACGTAAATCCATGGAGATCAAGGGCTAGGAAGGAACGTCACCTTAATATATAATATTAGTGATCAAACAACATACAAACCAAATCACTCATTCATTTTTGCTGGAGAAGAAGGAATTGCTAGATAGGAGTGAATCATCAAGGTGTTGAAGGAATCCATGGGAGTTTGTGAGAAATTCTCAAGCTATGGTGTTACATCAACTAGGTACGCATCTTTTTAGTTGAAATTAGAACAAGTTCTGGTTTTAGGCTAATTTCAGATGGTAGATGATTGAGTATTTGCAATTGATTTATATATTTAGATTCCTCATTTCAAGTTGATAATCCAGCTATATTGAAGTTCTTAATTTGGTTTTGAAATCATAAATATATGAATTTTTGAAGTTGCAACACCAAAACTAGAATTCTGCATGTTGTATTAGGAATCAACCTGGGTAATTTGGTCATAATCTGCTCATTTTAGATCCGAATTGATCCAAGCCAATGGCATTTGAAATATTATTTAAAGGATAATAACTTTGCTTAAATGAATGTATTTTGATTCAAATGTTTTTATGTCCAAACATGCTCTACAAGTAGGTGTTGGACTTAAAAGGGAAAGTTTTGAAACTAAACTTGTTAAAGGCATAAATCCCTAACTATTTATCCAAATGAGCTGATATTTAATTATGTTGTATTTGGGTATATTGTCTGCCTTGTGACCAAAAAGTACATTTTTAGGAACTATAGATTGGGAGAAATATTTTTTCTAAGTCCGCCGGTCGGATTAAATTCCAATTAGACCTATGTTTAGTAAAATCATAACATCTCTTTTATTTTAAATCAGAATTTTGCAAACAAAACCTTTCCGAGAAGCTAAGAGAGAGACCAACAATAATTGTACTGATGGAGGATTTCGATATTTGGACAACTTCATGCCTAAAAGTACATTAAAATGTAGGACTGAGATTAAAACTTAATTTAGTCTTTAGGGGCTGATTTAGGAAGATTGATTTAAAGTCTATTGAACCAATTTGAATACACAGTAAACACCACTAAATTGAGCTTAAACCCACTATATTTGAATTAATGAGACACCAAACTTAGGAATCTAGGAAAAGGGTACGAGAGAGCGAATACAAGATTTAGAGTATCGGGAGTCTAGTAAAACTATGACTTTACTTTGTTGTGTTGAGTATACCCAATGGCAACTTTATTTGGCATTTCGTTTCTATTAATTGTTGTTCTTGCATAGTCCTTTTGACTATTTTGCCTTTGTATTCTTATATCATGTGTTCTTTGTGTCTATGCTCACTTAATGAGTCTAGTTTGCATGATATCCATTAATTTGATTTGACTCATTGATTTTATCCCACTCTATGTCTATTCTTCTTGTTTTAAATGTGAATTGAATGATAAATAGCATGCTATTAGGCTAATAAATATCTTCTAAATGTTTAAGAGGACTTGTATTCCTTATTTGTTTAGGTGTGTAGATGTGCATATGCCTTGACAATCCATACTTGGTATTTCTTGAAATTTAAAAAGTAGTTTTCGCGTTTAGGTCCCGTACTCGATCGAGGTGTGCGCGACTCACGGGGTTAGAGTCTCCGGGGATGTTGGCACATGTTACCTAACACTGTATGACACTCAGGGTTAGAGTCCCTGGGGTGGTCTACACACCGGGGTTAAAGTCCATGGTAACACTTGGGTTAGAGTCATTTGCGTTATATGATTATTGAGTCGGAGTGACATGTTTCACTGCCGACCGGACCTAAATCACCACTACTTAGCCTAGTGTCAGTATCACTTGTTTATTTCTGGTATTTACTCGCATATGGTTTATTTTCCAATTTTCCCATTTATATGCTTTTAAATACCATTTGAATATTTGGAAATGCAAATTAAACTTTTCATCGGGGATTACTGTTTTATTCTTGTACTCACCGTCCTTTTTATGGCGGTGGTTGCAGAGCCATTTACCAGCAGGCCGGGCAAGGAAAAGATCGGCGATTATCCCTGAGCCTGCGGCGCGTCACTGCATCGATTGTAGGTCTTCTTTTGGTATTTTGATTGTATATGTTATATATGTCTTTCACATACTATTTGGGGTTGTATATTGGGTTGAGCGTTAGTTCCCCGACTTGACTTAGACTATTTTACTGTTTCACTACATTTGAGGACTTTATATATGCGATGTCATTTCTTGGTTTTTCACATTTAGGATTTTATAAATGGCCTATGCATAAGTTACTAATTGCTTCTGCATAATCAATAAGACTTCCGCTAATTAATTAATTTAATAAAAAGTTGTAATTAACTCTAAATTTTATAAACTGGTAGGATTAGTGTATTGATTATCCTGAACACGAGAAAAGAGGTGTCTAGGTTGTAAAGGCTGACTAATACGTAGTTAAGTCCTGCGTGGATATGATTAGGGCTTAATTAGGGGATTAGGATGGGCGGTGCCCTAAATTAGGAGAGGGGTCGTTTCAAATCATCCCAAGACGAATGTCGTGACTGACTTATTTTGGGCACATTCTGATTCAATCAAGTTGCTACGGTGTTTCCCATCGATTTTTCTAATGGATTGCATATACAAGATTAGTAGGTATCAGATGTCGTTATTGAAGATAGTTGGCATCACTTCAATGCATTTGACGTTTGATACGGAAAACCTGAGTTTGAAGTGCTTGTACACTCATCCCTTACAAAAAAAAAAAAACAAACAAACATTAGTATCGATAAAACAATAAGTAATGAAACGAGATTTATAGGCGGTTGAATTAACAATAATTACCTCAAGCAAAGTGAGGTATCCGACAATCTGTGACACTTCAAATATGGTGGTCGACCCAAGCTAACAATATAAGTACGCTAACGCAGCAACGCCCTATGCGTGGATACCAACATCGTCTAAATTCTCCAGTAGCATGAGCAATGCAATAGAGACTCGTGATCCACTCTTGTCGATAAAGAAAGTGCACGACAAAAGGTACAACAAGAATGCTCGTGCGGTGCATTGCACGGGAGGGTAATGAAGCAACTTCGACTTCTCGGTCGAGGACCATCGAGTCTTCAACCAAGCCTTTCGGACAGTGAGGCCCCTCGTGATGGTGACCTTCTCCTTCGTCTCCTCAATTGTAACACCAAGCAACTTTGAAACTAGCTCAATAGCTTCCTTGCGAGAGTCCTCGGTGTATCTTGAGAAATTATCCACTGCAACGACCTTGCCGATCACTGGGATCTTCATTAAGATGTTGATTTCCTCCAAAGTGAAAGACATTTCACCGAATGGCATGTGAAATATATTTGTCTCTGGCTGCAACCACTCGACAATAGCACAAATCAATTTTTGTTGCACTTCCGGTACGAGTAGTCAATAAACGAAGCCAACTCGGACCTATGGATAATCCTTTGAAGACCCTCGGTATCGGGGCGACATGATTGCAAATCCCACTCTTGGATTTGAGCCTCGTGGTTGATGCATTTCAGGTGTAGGCGATGCTGCAAAATAAATGAATGTAGCATCATTTCAAACATAAAAATAGTCGGAATAATGTAAAAGAGCAAGAGTGACAGAAGTCCTATCTTGATGTGGTGCACATCTTTCCACATACTTTTAGACATCTAAGACATAGGAAATGGGCGATTTCCACCAAAACAAATAAATAATGAAACTTTTAGTAGTTTTAGTGCACCTAAATTATGAGCTCTCCTAAAATTTTAACTTTCAAATAAAATTTTACTGTAGTACTCCATCAGTTTCTTTATAAGTGAATTTTTAGCCATTGAATTGAGAATTAACAACAATTCGTGAACATGTGATAGTGCCAAATATAGTCCAAATAAAATATCAAGATCATTGATCAGATAAAAAAACAAAATCAAAAGGTTTCACGTAATTCCTTGCGATATGTCAGTTTTAGCACCATCAAGGGAAGACGGTAAAAAAAAAGTTTATAACATAATATCTTGAACATTATCTTGTTTATTCATCTTTGTTTCATTTTTTTTATCCGTCAAAAACAAAAGTTTATAACATAATATGCTTTGTTCAAACTTTATATTATCTAAAATACTTAAGAAAACCATAGATTTTTCAAACATTTAGGCACATGGATCACAAATTTCAACAATGAGACCATTTCTTACATAAGCACCAATCAATATTAATTAGAATTTCTCAACTTAAAACTCATGATCTACGTACCATATTGTCCCGAATGGGAGCCGTAATGTGATGTTTGAAGCTTAACAATAAACTCCAGTCTATTGGCTCGCAGGGTAAAAGAGCAAACGGGTCTTCTTCTTGCTCTTTTTCATTTGTTATGGGTCGGGTGCCACGCCCACCTCGACTCCCTCACCCACCTCGGCCGCCTCGAGTGCCTCATGTGGCTCGTGTCCCTCGTTTGCCTCCACCATTGCTACTAGCACCCACATGATCTTGACAAAGTAAACATACAATCATAATTGTTAGAAAATCAATCGACAAATATCTAACCAAATAAACACTAAGTAACTAATGCAACAAATGCAGATAAATTAAAACAAACCTTATTCTCTTTCTTCATTCCCAAGTGAGTCCTCAGAAGTCTCGGAGGCTTCACCGCACTTCCACCGCGAGCAATCATCGAATCCCTTTCCCGATTTTCAGCAATATGTGAGCCACCATCCTGCAGAACACCTTTCCGAGCACGTGTACTCATCGCTGGTGCATTAACATTCATTTCAATCTTTTGTTTCTCCTTCCGTTAAGATGCAGGCTGGGGTCGCCAACCTCCACGACCACGGGCACCTCCTAACGGCTCACTATCGATCTCCTCCCTGATCACAACTGCCTTGGAACGAGCCATATCTGAAGGAAAAATGAAAAAAAAAAAACAATTTCAAACTAATAGGAATGAAACAATGTGTAAAAAGTATGTCTCGGTTGAACAAGTTCGAGAACAAAAATTATGTCTCGGTACCATGTCAATGAGACATCCAGACAAATCTCTATAGCCTGCTAACGAAACAACACATGCAAGTCTCGATTAAGTACAACCGAGACAAATATAATTAAAATTCATCTTTAAATCTCGGTAAAATATAATTGAAACTATGTTGAATTGTCTCGTTTACTAATAACCGAGAAAAATAGGTCTATTCTCGGTGTATATCAAGCGAAACCTACATTTTCCCAAATATAAATTGTAAAACAGTTCTTTCATATGAAATCGAGACTCATAGTATAGTATCGACAATAAAGAACCAATACTAATGCTATGCATTTTTAACCAACTTATGTATCTTTACCAACTTATGTATCTCTGCCACTAATGGTCAAGAATGTCCTATAAGTTACTGCTCTATGTGACCGAAAATCACGGTTTTCCATATTCGAAACCCGTGAATGAAGAACACACAATATGAAGACCAAAAATCAAGTAACCTAACCCTTTTGTTGTCAAATCGACTTAGAACATACCTTCTGTCATTCAAATTGACTCCCTGCAAGATCGAATCCAAAAACTCGATCCCTACGCTTGTCGAATCCTCCCAAAAACGAAGCCGAAACCAAACAGCTAGGCGAAACCTAACGAGAGAGTGAAAAGTAGGGAGGCCAAGACCATCTAACGTGAACAGAGAGTAAGGATAATGAGGGTTTTGGATATTTGGTGGGGTGCTTATCTTCAAGGAGGAAAGAATGGGAATGGGGTTCCTTGATCGTTGGGTTTGAAAAAGAGGGGTGGGGTGCTCATTTTGGGTATGGGTATTTCTGAAACTTCACCTCATTTGTTTGGGTGACTTCAGTAAAGCACTTGGTGCCCTTAATAATGGTGTGCCTTTGTAAATTGGTTGGGTGCCCATAGCAGCCCTCAAAATGAATGGAGGGATATGCTTATTAATCATATACTTTGCCCCTTTTCGACCAGTAATTTACAAATCATGCCACTGAGAGAACCGGGTCAGCTCATATAATTAACATAAAAGCAGAAGAACCAACCTGGTTTGCTTGAATGACTCTAGTCTAGAGAGCACTATCGATCGTCTGCCATGGGCCAACCCAAGAAGAAGATCATCATCGATACTGATCCTGGAATTGGTGAGTGATTCTAACTGACTAACTGACTGGATCTCTCGTTCTTTCCTTTCTTCTCGATTTGATTTTATTAGTTAGCCTGCTTGATCCGGCCAGTTGTTAATTAAGGAATGAATTTTGCTTCTGTCAATTGATTAAGATGACGCCATGGCGATCTTTGTGGCCCTCGGATCGCCTGAGCTGGAAGTGATCGGACTCACCACCATTTTGGGAACGTTTACACAACGCTCGCCACAAGAAATGCTCTTCATTTGGTAACCCTAAACCCTACCTTTTTTTTATTATAACTCAAACTTGATGCTTTGATTCTCTCTCAAGCGTTTTGTTTTTCTCTTTTTTCTGTGTAGCTGGAGGTTGCAGGCAGGACTGATATCCCAGTCGCCGAAGGATCTCATCTCACAATCACCGTATGCATGCATTTCCTCACTTCTTTCTACCTACTTCACTCAAGATTTGAAAAACAAAGCAATTCTTTTTCTCCGTTACATATTCATATTACTACTCTAATCTTTCCTTAAACTTGATTTTGATCTTCTATCTGTTGAATTAGACTGCTACCTTGAAAGTTCACTCAGTTAAATAATCTAAAACAAAAATAGGCTCCAGTAGGCTGCTTGTTTGGTTGACACCTACTGAACTCGCCTCATCCATCAACTCCTTGTAAGAGGACCCCATTCCAAGATTCATTATTATAACTACTAACCTACTATGACCTTCTCCATTTGGTTCTGCTCTTTCAGTCTTTTGTCAATGAATGATATAAATGAATATCCATATGGGGAACAATAGAATCTGGAAGATCCCAAAGATGGTGGATCTATTTCAAAATACTGGTTTTAGATATGATACGCTCGCGGTAATTCAATTCCACCAACTTTTCCCTAAAATCAGATAAGTTTTTAACTCATATGTAAATTTTCCAACTTTTCCCTAAAATCAGATAAGTTTTTGTTGGGGCATGTGCCCTAGGTCAATCCATTAACTGTCTTTATAAATATTTTTAGTTAATAAAATAGAGGATTTCATTTGTTGTTTATTATAATTAATTTTCATGTTTACATTATAATAAGATCCATGGGTATTTACAGAAATATCCTAAATGTTCCTAGTCGATCATTATATTGGGAACTATAATGAATTAAGACTAGTGTGAGTCTTGATTGATGATCATATGATGATTATACGTATAGGGATACGAATCAAAGTCACGAGTACTTGTTAGGGAACAAAGTACTGGAGTGAACCGCTATGAGAACATCACATGGATTAAGTCATAGTTGTTTCTCATGATAAGTGTATTTTTCAATCCTCTGACTTGAAATTGACAGAGACTTCAACATTAGGAACACAGTGATTTAACACAATCAAACGTTGTCTTTAACCGGACGATTATAAAGATTATGATTGGTTACTGTGTGAGCAATGTGATGAAGTTGTGTAATCGAGATAGAATTTGTCCCTCTCATATAAAAAGTGATATCCAGTGGATACCTCGATGTGTTAGACTATTAAAAGGCCTAGTCTAAGTGAATTGATATTGATTAATGTCACTTGGATGTTTTCAGTCTACCTAGAGATCGAGACTAGTACGATTGAACATGTTGGATGACAATTTCATGCCTTATGTTTGATCAAAATGATATCGTGTGACAAAAGGATGTTATATACACTATTGATTAGATTGTATCGATTTGATATTCGTACAACTTGGGTAGTCATAATGTCTTGCAAGAGGCCGCTTATGACTTGTATACCAAAATGTGTTTTGGTACACTGCCAACGTTGTATGAGCCTATTGAGTCGCACAAATAATGGTTTTGCGAGATTTTAATATGGTTCAAAAAAATGAATTTTATATGATAAAATTCATGACAGAAACGTCATTGTGGTGTATTACACTTACTTCTTTAAATAAAGGTATATGTGTAATTTACTTAACCGTCTATATATAAGGGTTATATAAATAGACACTTTAAGTTAAAACACATGTATAAAAAAAATTAAGGGACGAAACTCTATTTTCGTTTTAGAAACGAATTAGGGTTTTCTGGTACGCTCTGGATAGTTTTGGAGAGAAACAAAAAAAAAATTTGGTATTCTCTCGAAGCTAGGACTTCGAATCTCGGCCGCCATTCGTGTGTGGACTGCTGGTAGAGGGCGTTCGTTGTTGGCAGCGCCTTAGAGATCGATCAACCTTCAGAAAGGTATATTGCGATCGATGTATGATTAAGTTTTCATGGTTTAAACATTTTTAATGGAATTGATTCGGATCTTGTTGGGGTTTTTGTCAAAATTGTTTTGTAATTTCCGCTGCGTGTGAACCCCAAAATTCATCAGTTTTTAACTCATATGTAA
The DNA here is from genome assembly GCA_039657365.1 of Stephania yunnanensis. NCBI lineage: Eukaryota > Viridiplantae > Streptophyta > Magnoliopsida > Ranunculales > Menispermaceae > Stephania > Stephania yunnanensis. The sequence goes on from CM077582.1 coordinate 143,291, forward strand.
ATTTTCAATTTTTTTTTTAAGATTTATTTTTCGTGCCTGCAATATCTCACCCATCCTATAAACTTTTTGATTATCATTAGAACTTGCTCAATTAATAAATTCATAAAGCATATAACACCTTACAATTTTTTTTGATGTGTTCCTTTGCCATTATCGACTTTTTGTTATACTTTCATCAAAAAGAAATTAGTCTTTTGCTATGTCCGCATGGTACTCTTTTTTATACAAATGTATAGGTGTTCCATAAAAAGTATACTAAATATCTTCACTTTAAACTACTACCTAAAGTGTCATACTTAATGCATTCATGTCCAAGTCTACAAAAAATGGCCATTAAAATATAAAGAAATGAGGAGTTAATTACAAACTATGTACGATTACAATTATGAAAAAGAGAAAGCGAGACCTAAGCATTTTAATAAGAATTATAACAAGAGTAATGAAGGATTTGAAGGATGTTGGAAGCACGCCATCAATTGCATTAAGTTGATTGAGGTGTAAAACTCGTATAGATAGAATAAGAAATATAGAAATTCAAAGATAAGTAGGAGTAGCACAAATTGATACAAAGATTAAGGAAGGGCGGTTGCGATGGTTTGGTCACCTGCAAAGACGGCCTACAAATGCTCCAACTAGAAAACTTGACTCAATAGAAACTGTAGAAATTCGACGAGGTAGGGGCAGACCAAAGTTAACATGGGATGCATTAATTAGGAGGGATTTGAATGGTTTGCAAAGCTCACCATCAATTGCACTTAATCGAGCACAATGGAAAAGTTTGATCCATGTAGCCGACCCCAGTTAATTTGGGACTGAGGCTATGTTGTTGTTGTTGTTGTTGTTGTTGTTGTTGTTGTTGTTGTTGTTGATTGAGGTGAAAAAGTTTTAATTTGACTGAGTTTTTGTTGTTGTTGACATGTTAATATTTACTCTTTGGAGTTATTGAAATAAATCATTGGTATTTTCTTTCTATATTTATTATATGCTTAATGTTCACGTGCTCTTTTCTTCTTCCAGATCATATTCCATACAAGTTTTTTTTTTTTTTTTAAATACTATACATATGCTTTATGACTTGACCAAGTTTGTCCTGAACATTGTGTTGGTTTTAGTTTTCAAGGCTCACTTAATGGCCAAAATTAGAAGTATAGTTACATAATTACATTTTCATTTTGCATGTATAGACTCACAAAAAAATAAAAATATATTTAGTTTGTGTTCGAACTGGTATCTAAATCAAATTTTCTCACTTGAATGAAGAAAGGTACAAAGCTTCGTATTGCTGATTTTGTCCATGGTACTGATGGGCTTGGAAACCAAAATTTTGCTCCCCCGAAAGGGAAGGCGATTGAACAGTCAGCTGCAACTTTTCTTGTTCAACAAGCAAGTTTATACCCTGGAGAAGTTACTGTAGTAGCCCTCGGCCCACTTACAAATATTGCCTTGGTCAGCATCTTAGGCATTTTATTTTCAGCTGATCTTGTTTTCAGATCCTGTTCTGAAAACTCCTCTATGCTGCAGGCTTTGGAACTAGATCCTGACTTTGCAAAAAAGGTTGGGCAGATTGTTCTTCTTGGTGGTGCTTTTGCAGTCAATGGAAATGTAAATCCAGCAGCAGAGGCCAATGTATGCTTTGGGAAACCATTCTGATTTTATTTGTTTGTTTTTTCTAGTATCCTGCACTGTTCTTACTTGGTGATATTTCAATTCAGCTGTACTAGTACGAATAAATTAGCCCACTAGTTGTCAGAGATGATAGGCAATAAGAGGGACAGGAAACACTTGCTTTTTAGTATTATAGAGTAAAGGAAAATGATGTTTGTTACATACTTTTGGTACATACATTAACTACACAATGGTGTAGATTTCATTGGGATATACATGTGGCTCATATCGCAATGAAATCTACACCATTGTGTAGCCAATGTACGTACCAAATATCATTGTCCGTAAGTAAACCTGTATGCAGTCTCTCTTTGGACATTTTGGAAACCAACTTAGCGGAGTGACTGAACAAAGATACATAAATATCCTTCTTCAGTGCTGGTAGTTACTGCACTATACATTATTTTGTGTATATATCTACAGGATCAGTTTACAAGGCTCCCTTCATGACTCTTTTTGGCTTGAGATAAGCTGGATTTAGAAAGAAAAAAATGTGAATCACTTTAAATGACTAGAGCAGCTCTTTTCCGCAAAGGAATTTTAGATGTTTTGGACCAATTTGTGCACAAGATCTCCCATGTCCATATACCCTGATAAGATCACGGATCTCAAGGATTTTATGAAAGTAATTCCCATTGGTTGGTTTGAACTTTGCAGTCATTTTTGTATAGATTAGGCAAAACACCTACAAAAGTAACAAAACCGTTTATATTACTATTATGGTCATCTTTTGCGGTACTAACCAACATTCTCAATCCCAACTGCTGGGTTGGCATTGACAATATGAATAGTATGACCATTGACCTCTATCCAAATTCAGCAGTTGAATTTCAATTCTGTTCCTCTCCTATCACTGCATGATCAGTTTTATAATGACACTTTTTGGTATATGGATTGATATTGATCAGATCTTTGGTGATCCTGATGCTGCCGATCTTGTTTTCACAAGTGGAGCGGACATTTTGGCAGTAGGGATTAATATTACCCATCAAGTGGTTTTGACAGGTAAATCGATGACAATGTTCTGATATGCATTTTATTAACATTGTTTGATCTGGTTATTCTGCTTGCTTCGTAAATGAGTACCTGGATCATCATTCAAGAATGTGACGACTAGAGAGAGAATTTTCGAACTGCAGTCGACAATTTAATTCAAACTCCATGGGTTTACGGCCTCTCCTCACTTTATTGGTGGTTTCAATTTCCAAAGCATTTTTTGTCCATGTCGTCATTGCTAAAAATAGTCTGAAGACTCTAAACATGTCTCACAGTTCACTTTCTTTCTTCCCACTAATTTGTAATGACACGCTTATTGCAGATACTGATCGAGAGAAACTTTCAAAATCAAAGGGAAAGCTGGCACAATACTTGTGCAAGATCTTAGAAGTGTATTTCTCATACCATCACCTTGCATACAACACAGCAGGTCAACAGAGTGTATAAATCTCTGCAAGTTTGCATCTTCTTCTTGAATATGCTGATCAATCTTGTTATCCTATGTACATTCAGGTGTATACCTTCATGATCCTACAACACTCCTGGCAGCTGTAAATCCTTCCTTGCTGACATATGCAGAAGGTGTAGTCAGAGTCCAGACAAGCGGCATAATGAGAGGCCTAACAATATTTTACAACAAAAAGAAAAGGTCAGGTTTGTTTCCCCCTTGAAAAAGTCTTGATTGAGAGTCCTATTTATGAAAAAGTCTTTTTCAGTCAACTTTTCTTCTTGTGAGCCACATCGAGGTGTGTCGAAGTTTTTGAGAACTTCGGCGAAACTTCGTAATTTTGAAACTAACGTTTAGCTTCGTTTCGCTCTGTTGAACTTCGAAAAGTGACCCCTAAAATTTGGTGAAACTTGTTGAAATCTCGATCCTTGCTCATGGGCGCCTCACACTCATGATTCTTACATCGGGCAGCATTCACTTGTTTTTCTTTTTATATTTTTCTTTTTTAATCATGATTTTTACTATTACAATTCAAGTCTCCAATTAAAAAGAAAAGGAAAAGAAACTAATATGGTTGAAGCCTCATTATCAATAGTTCTTGCTTCGCATTTTGATATACAACAGCCTCAATCCCTTATTTTGATTTATGGTTTTCAAAGTCTCCTCTAATTCTCAATGTGCGGGATAGAGATGCATGTGAAGGCTGAATAGCACTAGTCGGGGCTTACTTTATCCAAGAGAACAAGCCTGGTGGTTTTGACAATCTTTAATCGAGTTGATATTATTTATCCTAATTGATTTGTCTAAATGAAGTGCTATTTTGCATAGGAGTTGTTTCCAAATGATTTCATGCGCCTTCTTAGTTCTTGTTCTCTTCATGGTTTAGTATGCTTTAAGATCAGTGTGAATACTCGCCTTACGATTTGTTTATGTACCAAAATGAAGCAGGTTTGGTGAAGTGACCGAGTGGTCTGATAAGCCCAATGTGAAGGTGGCTGTAACAGTTGATGCTCCTGCAGTTGTTGAGTTGGTCATGGAACGACTGATGAATTCCTAGGACTGGGACTGGGACAGTGCATGATCAATCAGTGCTTCTTGACAAGGAAACACAGCATGGTTGCAAGTTGGCCATTGGTTCTGGCTGTGTGCATCCAACTATGGTAGTTTTCTACTATAGCAACTAATCCGCTGGAAATTTCTTCAGTTAAAGCCTTTCAAGCTTGTAATTTTTATTGTACATGTACCTTGTTATGGAAATTGGTTATCTAGCCCGAGCTGAAATACTTAAAGTCATGCATTGTTGGTATGTCGTTGCTTTATTGTATTCAAGACAGTAGCATCACGTCGAGCTAGACTACATTATCAAGTTTTACTAAGTTATAATGATCAAAGAGAGTGGATCACTTTTTTTTTCTGAGGTGTGTTTCAGATAACTGGTGCCAAAAAATGGAAGTCTTTATTCAACTTCTCATGAATATGTATGAATTTGTTTTCAGTTATAGAAAAAGCAACTCTTTAAATAACCTTATGTTAATTTGGTACAAATATAAACTGCAATGCAGCAATGTTAAAAATGAAGACGATCAAAACTGTGAAGGAAACGCACGGCTCAGCTGCAACATGCTAACTCAGCGTGTAAGGTTGAATTTTGTTCTTCAATCAAGTCACTGGACATTGCCGAAGGTATTCTGTGCCGTTTCAATATCCGAGAAGTGGCAACTTTAGCCTCCTCATAGTTCAATACAATTACTCTCTCGTCATCCAAATCAAATCTCAAGTTGGTTTTTCTGCAATTTTCCACAAGTTGACATAGATGCTTCAAATTCTCAACCTTCACACCATCAACTTTCTTCACCTGCCATTCAAATGTAATATATGCCAGATCAGAGAAAAAAAAAGAAGAAGCCATATATGCATCATATCCAATTGAATTATGAAATCATCTACTACCTATACTTGACTTTCCATTTGACAAAACAAGAGGAGCTCAGAGGTGCGGCTACTTCAAAATTTAGAATGATGAACATTGTTCTTGTGGCAAGGTGGAACAGGAGATTTAACAATGGAAGATATGGGTCAGAGTTACTGGTAGAATACAACAACAAAATGTGTTTGATCAATTTCATGAAAAATGACAAAAGTTTTACGCTAGCTGTCAGAGTTACTGGTAGTATGCATTAGAAAATTTTGAGAACGACAGGTTTGTTGGAGTTTGCCGTTGGAATTCCTTCTCTACTCTCCGCCATGGAAATCATTTAACATATTTAATACCCAAAAATGAGGGATGGCATTCAGATTGGAAGCAGAATTAGAGCAATAAAATTTTGTATAACTTTAAAAAAAACACACTCGCGCGCGCGCCCGCACTCTCGTATAACTTAGATATTATTAGATTTGCAAACTCAACTACTTCTTCATTGCTTTGGAGTCACGTAGCTTGCTGATTCGCTTTAGTGTTTTGGCATTCACAGGGACTTTTGGGCACATAGACTATCTTTTATCATCAGAAGAAAGTTGGCATATAATATTATTGATTCTCGCTCTTTTTTTAATCTCTCTACCTCTATTTGCCTTTCACTAAAGGTAAATTTAGAGCACTTATGTCTTAGTCCTACTAGTTCCTTCCAACACCTAAGCATTCTCCAAACCTCTATTACTTATTTAGTTTCATAAATTAATATAAATCGTCCTTCATATAGATGGATCCTTTTTTCCTCTTGTCCCCTTTCTTTGTTCTAACTTGTAAACCAACTTCACTAGGTCAAATGAACCTATCAAGGAGTAAATCAGTTGCAACCACCCACTTACTGGCATATTGGAATGCTTTGTCCTAATCCTAAGTTGAGCTAAACTATACAAAGCAAAACTCATATCTTGCTTGCCTTCTAAAATGCAGATGTCATAATATACTGTTTCAGTCAGATGATCTACAATAACAACACTGAAGCATCAATCCCAAATCGGTTGCGGTTGGCTACATGGATCAAGCGCTTCCACTTCACTCGATTTAATCCACTTGATTGTCTGCTTTGGTATGCTTTAAAAAAAAATTAAAAATAATAATAATAATAAAAACCTTTTTTTTCAGGATTAAAAAAACCATTATTAATCAATGCATTCCAAGTTATTCTAGGACTATCTCTATACTATCAAATTTCTTTAGTTTATATGGTGCCAAGTTTTCTAACTGAGACAATTGCAGGCCATCAATGGATGTATACAAACCACTGCAACCAATCTTCTCTAATTTGCGTCTATTAGTACTACCCCCTTTTTTTGAATCTTTGTATTTCTTATCATATTTGTACAAATTTTACTACACACCATGCAAGTACCACATTTTTTTATTGGAAACGACTTTGTATAAGTAATAAGATTTTACAATTACAAAAGCAAAATTATTGATAAAGGGGACAAGGATTTCAAATTTAATTATAGAGTTTAGTAATCTTCTCATTCAACTTACATCTCACATCTAATCATTTATGGAAAAATCTAACTTCTTAGAGGCTACTATCTAAGTTGCCACATGGTGCTTGATTCTTTCCCATATTTCCTCCAACGTTGAAATTTTATCCACAAAAATTCTCTTGTTTCTTTCTAGCCGCACGTATCAAATCACCGCCATCAAGGATGCATTCCATGCTATTTCGAAGATTTTAGTTGCACTGTTGAGACTTCTATAATAGAAGATAAGACTTCCAATTCATGATAGCCATATCCCTTTTGTCAAAGTCCGCCAACATTGCTCTCCCAATGCCTTTGGTGAAACTACAATCAAGAAAAAGATGTTGCAATGTTTCGTTCTCCTCGTGACAAAGAATGCCCCATTTAGGGGACGTAATGTGAGGTAGTCTTCATTGAAGGTTATTGCATGTGTTTACCTTCTTACAAGATACAAACCAAGAGAAAACTTTGATTTTGTAGGGAACGGGTGCCTTCCAAATAAATTTATGTGAGGGGAATGCTTGGTTTTCCGTTGATTGGATAAGATGGTTGAACATGGATTTACAAGAGTAATTTCCACTCTTATCAAGTGTCAACCTTACTTTATCATCAAAAAAGGAAAATATTCTGATAGAGGCTAAGGGGACCACCACAATGCTATTGGTGTGAGTCCAAATTAGTTACAAGGGTAGTTAAGTAATTCTGAAGTTGTAGTATAAGTAGAGGTGGTAGGAGAGTGAAAGGCATCTTGAATCTAAATGTAATTTGGGAACTCTTAGGAGTTGGGATTGAGAGAGTTTTAAGACTCATCTCTGGGGTTACTTTTAGATTTGTAATTGTTGTTGTTGCTTTGGTTTCAATAGATCAAAATCAGTGTTCTATCAATGGTATCAGAGCAATCTTCGAAGATGGAAGCTCGATTGGATGATATGGAAACTCGAATGGGTCGAATTGAAAAGGAGGTGAAGAGGATTTCAGCCATTGAGTATTCAATGAAAGAGCTCGGATCTAAAATGAAGTTAATGTTCCGAGGTTTGGCTCGGATGATTGAAGAGTTGTTGCAACAGTCTTCTCTGCAGCACATTCCAACCACAATGATGAACACAATTTCATCGTTGAAGGAGTTTGTTGAGCCAAATTTTCATCCATCGTCAGCGAAACAAATGGAAACAACTCGTCCTCCACAAGTTCAACTACCAGGTTCTCAATCTCTTTTGTATTATGTTAAATCAATCTCACATGTTTCATCTCACAATGGAGGGTTTGGCTCAAGCACTGTGAATCTAGATAAATCAGATTTACCTTTTCTTGAGATCACTCCTTCAATTACAACTCCAACTCCAATGCACCTCGATTTCAACTCCTCCACCCCCATCGCCACAATATCTACCAAATCTACCTCATACCTTCATAAAGACCAAGGATATTCTCCAGATCCAACTTCATCTTGTTGGAAGGATTGTTCACAAGATTTCAACATGGCCAAATCTGGTTTCATCATATCAAAGTTCAACACATATGCAACCTCGAGTTGGAAGGAAGGTCTTCGAGTTGCGAGATCTCCTTTGGCCTGAAGAGGCATGCTGTACAATCGCACCACCTCCATGGCCACCGCCATTATCCTCTCTGTTAGGGTGCTTCATTCTCGATTCGGAGGTCTTCCTCCATCGTCGAGTTATTTCTTCTTCTGGTTCGGCTGTGCGTGACTTAGTTGCAGCACTTGATTTGGGGAGAAAGCATTTGTTAGGTCGATGGGTGTATCGAGGAGATCTAAGGGTGAGAGGAGTGACACATCATATATGTGTTTATCAAGGATTCTTTATGCAGGAAAGCAGTTCTGGCCTTTACGTGTGTTGTATTTGACCACTTGATTGTCCTCGAGTTGTGTGTGTTTTATTTCCTTTTAAGTTGAAGGCCCACTTAAGTGACACATCAATCGAGGAATATCATATGGATTTTGTTTCTTCTTCCACATTGGGCATGTGTCCTTCTCTTCTATGCTTCACAAGAGACTGACTACTACACAACCGGTTTACATACAATGCATTTCATCATGGTTCCTATCTTTCGCTATTTCATCAATTTGAAGAAAGTTTATGGCAAATCTTGGGTGGCAATTATTTAGCACACTATTTCTTCATCTCACGTGACAAAAAGTCATTCATTAGCACATTTTTGGGCATTTTCATGGAGTCTACAGTTTCATCACAATTCTTCGGCAATGTCGTTAGTTTTTTGTGAAGGGTATAGGCTGACCATTTATGCGACTGAACAATATGTGCTTCATGGGAAATCCATTTTGGGGTTTTTGAAGCCTCATGCTGTCAACACTAATTTGGATTTAAGACTAATGGGTACTCCTGGTGCCGTCATCTATTTGGCTACATTGTCATCCTCCTGCATTATGCTCTTTTGTACAGTGGCGTCCACTGCGATTTCAGAATGTTATTGGGCGCTGCCATCTCTGTTTTTGGTAGAGGTTTTGAGCATTTCAGCTCTATGTTGCACTTGTTGGGCTAAGGATTTCGCGCCTTCATTCAATATTTCACTGGAGCACCTGTTTGTTCCACTAAGCATTCCGCGACTGCTATGGATCATTGCTTGGTCATTTTCTTCTGATAGCACAAGCTCATCTCTTCACATAGATCCATGATCCCGTCTGAATTGTTCTCTCTTTACCACCTTGAGGACAAGGTGAATTTTTAAAGGGGGAGTAATGATAGAGGCTAAGGGGACCACCACAATGCTATTGGTGTGAGTCCAAATTAGTTACAAGGGTAGTTAAGTAATTCCGAAGTTGTAGTATAAGTAGAGGTGGTAGGAGAGTGAAAGACATCTTGAATCTAAATGTAATTTGGGAACTCTTAGGAATTGGGATTGAGAGAGTTTTAAGACTCATCTTTGGGGTTACTTTTAGATTTGTAATTGTTGTTGTTGCTTTGGTTTCAATAGATCAAAATCAGTGTTCTATCATATTCTAATTGGTTCTAAGATGGTTAGCAATTGTCATTTCATTAGCTTCCCTATTTGTCAACGATAGAGAGAAATGAAAATACCAACATGTCAAGCTTACATCCATGGCAAACACGGAAATATTAGCTAGGTGCTTTTGGGAGAGATTAAAGAGATTAGGGAAATGACTAGCTAAGGGTAGATTTTCACACCAAGGGTCTTCCCAAAAAAAAATGTGGTCACCCTTCCCCACTCTAAATCTAAGGAAAGGTTTTATTAATGCAAGAATCCACATTTCGCTCATTTTAAGTATGTGTTGTATCTTTATCACCAACATTCGCTTCCATAAAACATAGTTGGCATAATCCTTTTAGCTTAACGCGTATATTTCAATTACATATCACACATTTTGCACTCCTCCACTTCTTCCATCCAGCATGAATTCTATGAATGACGTCATTCTCAATATGACCATCTTTTTTGTATGATTGATCTTAGATATCAAAAATAGTTCACCTTAGGAACTTCTACTTCCCCTGATTTTACTTCTTCATAATTTTGATCTCTACTATTTGAGAACTCACAATGGATGTATCTGGTTTTATTCATATTCATTTAAAGCCTTTTTAGACTCTAACGCATTCCTCCAAACTCCAAAGTACTAATTACTTAGTCATTTCATCACTTGTTGCGTCCATTAAAACAATATTGTCTACAAATAATATAAATCATAATATATCCTTTTGGATATGCCTAGTCAGTTCATCTATAACTAAAGGATAGTCATTAAAATATAATCTTAGAGCCTCTTGATCCCAAACAAAACACCAAAACTAAAAAGGCAATCCTAATGTAACCCACAAAAGGCACGCACTTGTTGCTTCTTAGGTATACATCGAGATGCATGTGCACACACATCGATGCAAAAATCAAGGGATGCCAACAAGTAGGTGTCTTGTCTTTAGTGCATGTCGTTTGTGGGTTACATAAGCATATGCCGAACTAAAAATGATACCTGGAGTTCTGCGAGACGCTCATACCCAGCACTGACATCGTCCATTAGCACCTGAGATAGACCAAACATTGAAAACCAATTTACAAAAAAGAATATAATGGACATAAAACTTCTCAATACCAATTCCATATTTCCTTAAATCAATAAGCCTTGCCCAATTCCAACTACTAAGAACATCCAATATCAAAAAAAAGAGTTTCCAAAGCAAAAACCCATAGCAAGAAAAACTTCCGCTTGATTAAAAAATTCCTCAGTCAAAACAAGGTGAGAAATTATGAGGTAATTTCCCTACCCTCAACTAAACCTAAAGATAATAAAAGGAAAATAATGACAGATTAAACTCATAATACTTCTAGTGGACAGATCTTTACAGGGCTCACACAAAACTGCTTCATTGTTGGGATATTGGAATTTACAGAGAACACAAGTTGTGTAGATTTTATGCAGGAAATACATGGTCAATGTAACATATTGCTGTCCTCTCAAGTGAAAGGTGCTCCAGCGCTGGATTTAAAAAATATTATTAGGCTACAAAGAGGAACTTTCCAGAAGATTAAAGATGTGAACATTAGGATGCTGTCCAAATCAGAAAGTAGTGACTGAAGTTCAAAATCAACAACTGAATGAATGAACCAATGAAGGAAAATACCTGTGAAAGTATGACCATTTGTTCACCAGCCTTATTAGGAAGTTCCCTCAGAGCGAATTCACATAACCGGCGTGGGGAGGTATTGTACCAGTCTTCCCCATACTCGTGAAGATATGGCTGGGTCAATGGAACAAAAACCAGACCAGCAAAAATGAAGTAACTCGGCAATTTATCAAACTGATGGACTGGGACCAACGGTTGTAACTGCATAATTACCAATATATTTTGGAGTTAAGTGAAAAATCAGTTACTCAATAAGCTAGAATCACCAATAAAATGTGCAACAAATGGATCAACAATTTATTCTGAATGCAAGGATAAACTATGTGCTATGATAATTTTCTTTATTAGAAATAAAAATTATAAATAAGAAAATTTTATTGATGCATTAGAGTTAGCCTGGAGGCTATCATAATAAAGAAGAATAAAAGAAATAAGCATGTACAAGTGCAATAGCCCCCTAGGTGTGAGATATCTTGTCAAACTAGATTAGCCCAATTTCTATTCCAATCATCTTAGGTAAACCCCATGTTTTAGTTTGCACCCAGCACAACATTGACTTTGTGCTTGACAAGGTCCCGTATCTCCCCCCATCTCATATTTAAATATTTTTCATGAAAATTCTAGCTTCACTCAAGCCAACCAAACATAAAACCGCTAATATAGCCGCATTCCACGCTACTTTAAAAACACAGGATTCCTTATGAATGCCACTTTGCTTAAGAATGACCTCCCACCTATCTATGGTTCATCATCCACCAGTATCACTTGCAGATCGCGTGTCTTGCATCGGTGGCCTATCACCCATCTCTCATCGCAACGGTAACACAACCCCTTATTGCGACGAATTTGGGCCTATGCTTCAGTCAGCTTCTTGAACTTAGGTGGTGAGATGTTCGGTGCCACTGCTGTCGATGAAATTGGACTCGATGAAGACGTAGAAGATGTGGGCGACCCCTTAGAAATTGAAAGGCCCCCACTGGTCTAGGAGCTTGGGCTGACTTGACAGCGGGTCGCGGGCTAAGCTCGAAACGGATGTGCGACCGACCCTTTGGGCCTAGAATCCAACATGTTAGTTGAGCCCGAATTGCTTAGTTAGGCTTTAGGCCCCACCTTAAGCAACAGGCCAAGATTCTCGAGCCCACACAACATGGCCTTAATCCATTTTGCCCGATCAACCGTCGCTCTCATCGACTTTGGTGGGTCTGCTAAGATGTCCAACCTAATCCGCTCTTGCAGTTTGTTGATGAACACCGCCATGTGCTCCCATGTGACCTCCTTTGGTAGACTTTAAAGGTAGGAGGCCTACCCTGGATCGTAACACAATCTTCATAACCCTTGTGAATAGTTGCACTCAACGAACATGTGATCAATGGCTTCGTAACTACTTTGGCATAAGATACACAAATGGGCGATGACACCATATGCGGTATTCGATTTTGGAGATTCTCATAAGCGTTGATTTTACCAAGTGTAGAAATACTCAGTGGTATGCCTACCCGGTGTTAAAATCCTCAAGCTAATGGAAGTTTGGCATTGATAGAACAGTATAACCAGTAACAATAGCATAGAAAAAACAGTTTCTTTCAGCCTTTGAAAAATATCCTCCACCTTTTCCCAATCCCAAACTCTAGAAAATGGCAATGTCATCTCATTATCAAATTAAGATCTGCATAAGAATGTCAATAAGAAAGTACCCCCATTCAAACTTGGCGCCTCAGCCACACACAATAAGTTGGTTGCAATCCCATGTGAACTCGACCATTGACTTTCCCCAACCAGGATATGGTGCATATCTAGAAGCTCATTCCATGTTGGGACTCTTCCCAGAAAAGGTGCCAACCTAAGCAAATTCCAATTCCTGCAGCCAGATTCGTTGAGGACTTCACTATTCTCCTTGGACTCTTATGTGTGCTTCAAGCCATAGGTTTTCCATCACCAGGTGTGAAGTATCCTCCAACCAGATGTGAGATTGAACAACAACCTCCTACGTTCAGATAATAGTTTTTGAGGTCAATACAGCCTTTCTATTTTCCCAAAAAGGGGAAATGTTACATGACTATAACTACAGCATTCCTGTTGACCAAATATAACCATCTTCAATTTACTTCATAAAAATAAAGTTGAGTAACAAGAGGATCAAGACATAGTAAAGGTGCAAAAGATAGGAGTGTCATCAGAGTTTACAAGTTTGGACCTTCGAATAGATTGAAAATGGCAGAAATGATAGGAAAATAGGGACCATAACTTACAGGTCTGAGGGTAATGATGAACTCACGCACAGCACCATCTCTCAGCACTGTAACTCTAGCCGTTTCATTGGGTTTCTTCATTGAAACAAGATGATCGAATGTAATCCTTTCTCTGTTCCTGAAAGGAACTGCAAAAATCAACAAAGAAGCACGCATTTAAGAATAAGGAACCCAAAATTGTTTTTAAAAAAAAAGAGTAGAGTAAATGCTGAAGCTAACAACAAAATATCATTTTTCGTAGCAAGATGCATGCATGTGATAAGAATTTGATAGACAAAATAAGTAATGAATGGCAGAACCGAAGTGAGCATGCTTCTTTCATAGATGCAACCATGCATGGTGTTTGTTTTTTTTTTTTTTTTTTTTTTTAAAAAAAAATACGGTGTGGTGGAAGGAAGATGATGAAACCCAAGAGATGGATGAGATACCTGTCCCATCATTTGCTATAGGCACGCCATCAAAAGCTAGAATAATATCATCTTTGTTGAGCTTTGTGTAGGCATCTGAAAGAGGGTTAATTTTGGCGACTAGGACACCAGTGAATCCTTTGTGCATCTGGAAGTAAAGTCTAAGCTGCATATTTTCAGTTGGCTGGCAAGACAAACCAAGAGAACAGAACCCCACATACTTACCACATTCCTCAACGCCAGAGATAAAATGGTTGATTATTGGGACGGGTATGATGTATCCAATGTTGTCGGCACCTGAAAGATTCTGGAAAGCAACACCTGCAACCTTATCACCCATGATGGCAGGGCCGCCGCTGTTACCAGGGTTGATAGCAGCGTCGATCTGAATAGCCATGAGGTGGGTTGCGCCGTGAACATATTGGGTTGGTTCCACTCTGGATACTACTCCTTTGGTCACAGAAATGTTATCTCCACCTTGGGGATATCCAACCACAGCCACAGCCTCCTGGAGAAATGGAACGTCTCCGAGGTTGAGAAAAGACATTCCCTCCCAGAAGTCTTGATTGTGGACGGTCAGAATGGCCAAGTCGCACTCGTGGCCAATAGCCATTACCTCAGCCCTGTACTTGGTGGAAGAGCCGTGCTTTCGGACTAGAACGAAGGTGTGGTCGGCGACGACGTGGGCGTTGGTAAGGATCCTTCTCCCGGCGATGAGGAAGCCGGAGCCCATGGTCTCGCGCTGGGGCTTGTTCTGCCAGGGGAGGAAGTAGTTGGGACTGCTCGACACCGTGAATATCTTCACCACGGAGTCCAGGGCCAGTTCGATGGCGGCAGCCTCCACCTGGAGGGGCCGAAATGACACTTCATTATTAGTATTATTGATGGTACTGAATGAGGAGGAGGAGGAGGAACAGTAGTAGCGAGGATGATGAGACCAAGAAGAAGAAGAAGAAGAAGATTGTAGAGGAGTTTCCAGGAGTCTATGTAGAGAGGAGGAGATCCTGCACCGACCACTGCCAATCCTCCTCATCATCCTCATCATCATCATCGCCTTCCTTCCAAGTTCCAACAACAAAACCCCCAATGCAATACCTACGCGAACCTCAAATTTTATTACATCCATTGCCGTAATGCACGATTCAGTCATTACTTTTGGAGGCCCATACCATCAAGCCCAACACTACACTTGTCACTTACAACCATCCTTCCTTCCTAGTTCCTAGTTCCTACCTTCTTTGGGTGCGCTATTAAACTTTCTTTGAGAGAAAACGATGGAATTCAAGTTAAAGAAAAACTAATTAAATTAAACTATATTAGCATCACTTAATTCTATAATGCTACTTAAGTTAATAACAACATTTAATTTCAAACAAAAAAAAGTTAATAATAGCATTTCTAGAAAAAAAAAAGGCAATTAATTTAAAGCTATAAAATCCTTGATTTTTAGTAGTGAGTGTTGTAGATTTGTGGATCAAAATATATATTCAGCCATCGATTAAGTGTAACTTTTTAAAGAAGTATATAATTATAGATAAAGTGGATAAGTTGCGGACAATATATATGCTACTGTAAGATATCCACAAAGCCCGCAAAGAAGCCGCTTGCGGATGCTGTGAAAATTAATAAGTTGCGGATCACTAAGTGGCAATAAAAATCTTTTTTTCTTCCTTTTTCTCAAAAGTTTTAAAAAGACTTTATACCCAATGGTCGAATCCCTAGCTTGAATAACAAGCGATATTTTTTAACTAACTATAATTAAGAATAAAGTTAAGAGATTCATAAAACTTAATAATAAAGTATTTTGGAAAATTTTAGACCAGAATGAGCATGCAGAATGGCCACGAAATTGTGTATGTCCATTAAATGGACACAAGTCGTGGACACAAGCTAGGTCAGCCCAAACCCAAAAGGGGGGCGAGTGGGGCAACCGCACCAAACCCTCACCCCCCCTCAGGGCCCCACTTTTATTTTAAAAATATATATAAATATATAATTAAGAATAATTATTTGCATGTTAAGTGGTAAAATGACGATTAGCAAATTGTTCATGTATTTTTTAAAATTAAGTTTTAATTTTTTTCTTGTTTAAGTAGCTCTTTCAACTTTTATTCTCTTCATGTTAGTGACACTTTCTTCTCCTAAATTTCCATTTTGTATGCATGATTGAGCTTTAATTTTATTTTTTTTTAAGCATGATTGACTCTTCCTTAATATGAAATATTTTAAAGATGTTTTGAAAGATTTTGATTATGCTATTATGCATCAATTGAACAAGGTTTATGTGAGATTTGCATTTGCTTGCTTATGTAAGAATAAGAATACATTTTTTCTTATGCATTTATAATTGAGGGGCCCCAAATTATAAGGCCCTTAAATACTTTGGACTAACCTTTGACACAGGCAAGTGTGTGTTTATTTTGTGTGTCCATTTTGAGCCAACTTAGTATATAGAAAGATGCCGACAAAGTGACCTGAGATGGTCAACGTACCGATGATGGTGTCCACAAGTCCATCCATTCGTGCATCAAGACTTGTGCACATACACATCGATGTGCAAATGGATAAATATCATATCGGCGGGTTTCTCATCATCGAGTCATCAATACAAAAAATTAACTCTATGACAACATGCAATATTTGCCATATTTTGACACGCATCAATAAGTCCATGTTATCAAAAGTATTAGGGTTTTAACAACATTTTTTGCATGTTATCACATTAATAATATTTGAATGTTGTTATATCTCTTGTTTAGACGTACTTTGAGATTTTGCGACATTTACAAAGCGTCATTGTATTAGTCGACAATTTGTGAAATGATTGTTATCAAAAATTTTGGAGGACATTTTTTGTTTGTCGTCCTCTATTTTGGGATAATAATTGAGATCATGCTACTTTTGCTTCTAGGAATTGATAATGCCATGTAATCTAGCAAGCACAAACTGAAGCAAGAAGCAATATTACCATGAAGACTAAAACTTGTGTCACGTTGACTTCTCAAACAGCAAATAACAAGTGAACGCGACTATAATCATAATTCTAGATTGCAAAATATTTGAAACCTCCACTTAATACATCACGAGATAACTTGAAAATCATAAAGATCACCAAGTGACCTTAAACGCATTCAAAATATCTGAAACTGATCACTAAGGAGTCTAGATCCATAAAATGAGGTTAATAGCATTGAATCCTCCCTCCAATGCACCAAAAACCAGAGCCTCATGTCAAGACGAAGACGCAACTAATTAAGGTCGAGTTCCCTTAATGGCTAAGACACCACTGGCCGTGCTGCCGCCCACACCTTGTGTGATAAGGAGAAACGTTTTCTCCTCTCCTTTGCGTTTCGTTTGAGAAAGTAGGGCATCTATTTGGTCATTTTTATTTTTATTTTTGGTTTGAGAATTCATTCTCACCGCTAATCTCATTCTCGGCTTAAGCACCAATAAATTATTTGGTTTGCCACTTAGCTTAATAACTTTTAAATCCAAAGGCTCACAGTTTGTATTTATTTCCCTGACCACTTGAGTGCCTCCAGCAAACACTCATTTAAGCACTCAAAATCATGTTCGAACCGTACACTTAGCCGAGTTAATTGACGAAATATGGTTTCTATTATGTTGAGCCTTTAATTAAACAAATATGTGTGAATATGACCTTATCCCCAACTGTTACAATTTAAAATAAATAAATTTGAAAAGCCAATAATTAGATCCTAAACTCACAAGTGCAAATTGAAAAATAATTAATTAAATCGACTAATAATTGATAAGAAATTGTTATTATTAGATAAATTAATTACAAAAAACGATATGGGATAGTTCTATAATAGTACTCTCTTCATCATTTAAAAGAAAAAACTCAATCAAATAAAATGTATTTGTCTAATACTAATTTCCAACCTCCAAGTTATGTAAGATGTTTTACAACACATATTTAATAGTCATTATATCATGCATTACATGACATTCGCATCACGCATGTAATCAAATATAGGAAGTTATTTACAACACACATTTAACAATCATTATATCGTGTGTTCCACGACATTCGCATAAGGCATGTCATCTGATATGGAAAGTTTTTACAACACACATCTAAGAGCTATATATCATATCATGCATTAAACGACTTCTGCATTAAACATGTTATTTGATACTGAATGTTTTTGACCAGCCTTTATACCATGCGTGACATGACATTCGCTTTAGGTATGTCATCAAATATTAAAACTCTTTTACAACATATATTCACTAACTATTATACTATGAGTTACGTAACATTCACGTCAGACATGTCGTCAAAATTTAAAGTTGTTCGTGACATACATTTAAAAGCCTTTAAACCAGTGCGGCACAACATTTGCATTAAACATGTCATTAAATATCAAAATTCTTTTACGACAAACATTCATTAGCTATTATATTATGAGTTTCACGACATTCTTTTAATAAAAGTTGTAATTCATATGATTTATGAATAAAGATGGTAAAAACAACAAATATTTTTATGCGTGTCATTAAAAAGTTGTATTAGATGATTTATACAATTGCTTGTCGTCTTGTATAAGTCGTCGTAGGTCAAAATTTTGTAGTGTATTTCAGTATTTTTTTAGTGCATGTATATATATATATATACAGTGTTGCTGTGTAATTAAGCCATGAATTATTTGCTCGGTGAAATTGAAAAGGAGAGAGGGTATGAGGAGCAATGAATTTGTAGTTGACGTTTGGTCCCCTCGGGGATGGCAGTGATAAAGGTAGGACTGTTTCGACCCTTTTGTCTCCCAAATCCACTCGTCAACAATGCTGCTGCATGCATTGCTAGCTGCGCGCCTACAGGTACAGTTGCAGGGGCAGCAGGACGAAATTGAAGGGTCCCACTGAAAGGTCCCCTCACTCATGCCCCCTCAATGTGTTTTATTTGTTGATTGTTCAACTTTTCTACAAATTATCTCTCAATTTACATTGTAAAGTGTAAGATATCTCACCACCACTACTTAAAAATTATCTTCAAGAGTTATCGATACAATTATCTCTCATTAATGCCTCATTTATTACTCATCTCTCTTTTATTTGAAGCTTATTTATGTTAATTCATATTTTATATTATTTAAAAATTAAAATTTATCTACAAATTTAAGATTTAACCAAACATGAAAATATTAATTTTAAAAAGTTAACTCTAAAAGATAACTCTTAACTAACACTGTAAATTAACAAAAATGAATTAAACGAGGCCTTAGTAATTCATACTAGTGCTACTACACGCACATATATATATATATATATATATATATATACTAGTATTTATATTACTTATATAGTTTCTCTATAAAATATACTACTATATACGTACGTATGTACATACATAACCCCGCCATATATATATATTAATAAATTAAAAGAGGAGTAGTCTAGCGAGTAGATCTGGAAATTAAATTAAGATGAATGAATATGAATGAGTAGTACTGAGAACTGATGAGAAGACTCTGAGAGGCCCAAACCCCCATTGTGGCATCTGATATGAAATGTCACATTTCCATAATGACATCCTTTTACACAGAAATCGACGCCCAGACCACCGAGTCAACCTTCTCTTTCCCCTCCCTCTTCATGCATGCTTGCTTGCTTGCTTGCTACCTGCACTACTACTGCTGCTGCTGTGTCGTTGCTACCTATACTTGCTACTCCATCCATCCATCCATCCATCCAATATTACTAACAATTTATAATTAACACCCATCCAATCTCAATTAATCTATTCCCTTTAATTAATTAATTTCATCATCCGGTCCGCTTATAATTAATCAATTAATCTACTTACATATGTGCGAGTGAGTGTCTTGCAATGAAATTTTGAAGAGACTACGCACTTCGTCATCCGCTAGCTATTGTCTTGTCAATTTGTGGGTCCTTGTTACTTAAATGTCATTTAATGATCCCTGAAATTAACGACACTCCGCAACAGAAGATTAATTCGTTATTAATTAATTCCTTCTTCTTTTTTTTGTTGTGTGGGGGACTTATCAATCTACTATGTGTACATACACAACGTATCTAGAACAGTTTCATCAACTTCAAGAAATTGTATCAATTACTAGCTAGTATTAAGCTTGGGAATTAATTTATGTGAATTAGCTAGCTAGGCAAGGCCAATCATGACATTTGCGTAGACCGATCGAGATAGCCGGCGTGTGATGCAATTTCATTGTATGCGCATAGCTTAGCCACCACTGCTTAATTTGTAGTCCATCTCGTCGCCCGGTTTTTTGGCAGAGTACAGTAATATAACATCAATATGTTTCTATTAGATTGCAATAGCTAGCTAGCTAGTAAATTCAACTACTCATGGTCGGTTCTGTTCAAAAGTAAAATAATTTCATGATTATAAAATTATTTTATAATGAAATTATAACATGAGTCTGTGTATTAGTCCCAATAGAGGAATTTGTTCCGTTGGGAGTTTAGAAAGTGGGATTACATGTGATTTCAATAGATGAAGTTACTAAAGTGTCATTTTATATCTACAAACCACATTCGATCAATAACACTATACTATTTGCAATGTCATTCCTATGAGAACCCAATTTGCTTGAGAAACTCCAATTTGGGGAGATGGGTTTTGTCTGGATTGGTTAAGAGGACTAATAGGTGCTTGGTTGCAAGATTGGAGATCTGGGTATTGGAGAAATCGTGATTTTCTGCGGAAGTGAAGAACCAAATTAATCAAGCTTTGTTGGGGAGGTGAAATAGAGTTTCTTTGAAACAAAGAGAGCTGCTTCGGGGGAGAGACCAAACAAGTTTAGGAGATACGAAACTGTGAAAGATGAGGACTCATTGATAAGTCATTAATTATTTATATTATATATATATATATATATATATATTTTATGTTCAAGTCTTAAAAATATTAGCCTAATTGCATTTATTTGTCATTTTTAGGATTTTTGGCGCTCGTTTTTTTGGCGCCATTGCCGGGGATTGATTTTTTTTTTTTTTTTTGGTTTTTTTTTTTTTTTTTTTTTCTTTGGTGTTTTTTTATTATTTTGTATCTAGTTTATTGTTTCTAACATTTTTGCAGGTAATTCCATAATAGCCTCATACGTCCACAATTATGGTCGATTTGAAGACTCATACTATCATGGTGTGAATGGGGTAGATATGTCACATAATTGACATCAATTTTCTAACTTGCAATCTTTTGTGCAACAGGTCGGGGTTTGTGGAAATTGTGGAGAGTACTTTCATCCCACGTATGCTTGTCCTTATTCGAAGTACATGAATCATCATGGTTTCAACTATGCATCACCACAACCCGACTTCTATATGTCTAGGCGAAGTCCACAAATTCCTCAACATGAAAAGATGTCTATACGAGACATATATGATGAATAACTTGATCTTCAAAGAACTACATTTTCAACAAATTCATTAACAAGAACGGAGAACCATTGCAGACATTGATAGAGATATGGTATCCGACTAGCTTTCTCAAAGTACCACTCAGCAGCCCTTGTAGGAGGATATGCAGCATATGAACCCAAAGTTGCAAAATTCAGAAACTCAAGTTACTACTATACTTAAGCATTTAATGGATGAGAAAGAGTTGTCTCCACAACCAGTTTCTAAGTCAAAGGAAACCGTGGATGCTGCTACATTAAAAAGTGTTGAGTTTGATGAGTTCTCAATTATGGATGAGTATTTGAGCGAACCAGAGGAAACACTAGAAGTTTCTTCACATGAACCGGGCATTACCATTGCACAAAGTACATATGATGAAGTTTAGAAAAGAAATTGAAGTCATTTCAAAAGGTCAGATGAGCCGCAAAAAGAGAACAAAGAAGACTAACATCTGGCGTTGGTGAAAACACCCACCCTCCCATGCATGTTTGTTAGACCTTATAAGGAAGTGGGAGTGAAGGAGCGTTCGTAGATCTTCTACACTGCCGCCACACCTTTGTGTTGGATGACCATGATTCGACAGATTCTTTTGTGTTAGAGGTCTAAGATGAGCTCCCAAATCTAAATGAGGGCATGCATATATATTTCATTGCCCAATGCTATAGATGTACCATTTATTGTAGATATCTCAAAATGAGAGGACATCACATGATGAATTACAGCAAGTCAGCTAAATACTTAAAAGAAAGACGCTCGTTGGGAGGCAACCCAACTTTGTTTTTATTTCTTTTATTTCTTGCATTTATTTCAGTTTTAGTTTAGTTTTAGTTTTTTTTTTATGTTTAATAAAGCCCTAACTTGGTCTCTTGAGTTTTTGCAAGTATTATGCTTAATGAGCACCAATAGCATTCTGGCACACCCCTGAGTTTTGCTAGGTTTGACTATGGATTACTTTTTTTTTTGGAGTAATTTGAGCATATTCTTTTTTTTTTTTTTTGAATTGCCGTATTAATAGGATTTTAGGTGTTTTGAGACTTGGTTGGGACATATCCAACTTAAGTCGTCCTATTAGTGGTGGGTCTTTGAGTGGACCCAAAACCCTAAACTTCATTCTATCATCTTGTTGATTTCACCTTTAGTTGAAAAACGTCGGGCTCGCAAGATTTGATAGGAATCATTTGAGTTAACTCATATGCTTATTAGTTCTTACTCTTATTATGATGATTTTATTTCATAGTTTCCTTAGTCACCTAGACATGAGAGCTTTTGTTCGTTCACTAGTATTTGGAGACTTTGTTATTCATGCATTTATATCATCTTATTATTTTATTTATCCATGTTCTTTTTCACCACTATTATTTTTCATTTGTTGCATGAATTCCTTGACTTGTTCTGAACCTTGAGGACAAAATTCGGAATAAGTTTGGGGGTACTTTGGGATTTATGGATGAGTTGGATGGATTTCTTTGCGCAAAACCGCAGGTGAGATCGTAATTTAAAACTTTTCAATTATATGCGATTACATGTGGTTGACAGATGGTAATGGTGGTGTTTTATGTCACTTATTCATTCATTTCTTCCATTTCTTTTCCCTCCACACTTCTCTTTCTCATTTTATTAGGAGTTGATACATTTTCAAGCATGTGTTTAGTATATATCGCTTTCCTTTTTATATTGTTTAGAGTCACCCGAAACTTTGTTTCATGCCTTTGGTTGTGGATAAGTACTATATGGTTGCCTTTTTGACTTGAGACTTAGAAAAAATTAAGAGAAACACTCACTCGAGCCCGTAGCCTAGTTTTTCATGATTTCATGATTAGGGACTTAGTATGATGGTTAAGCCTTGTGCTAGATACCAAAATGGGCAGTCGGTCAAAATTGTGCAAGTGATAATGTTTTAACCCACTTTGGATAATTTGCTTAATTATAGTGGAAGTGAGAAAAGCTAATTGGAATTTTCAAAATATAGAGAGTCCCACAAGGTTCCATAGGACATAGAGCAGGGAATCTAGCTTGTGGTGGGAAAAAGTGAGAAGAGCGGGCCATAGGAAATGCAGCAGGGGCCGTATTACTTGAAAAAAATGGAGAAAAAAAATAGAGTATATACATAAAACGAATAAGGCGTAAGTCTATGAAAACTTCTCAAATAAAAAGATTTAGCTCTAGTGATTATAACTAGAATAAGTGAGATTGTAAACTTGCATGCTTGAATGGATAGACCAAGATAACTAGTGAGTAATTGATGGCATTTGTCTCGACCGAGTCTATGTATTTAAAGTGTGATCTTAACTGTGTTAGGGTTACGGTTCTTGATTATCGTAACCGAAGTTTATAGAGTTACTTGTTCACTTGGCGGCTATGTAACCAAAGGAACTCCATGAATTTCTGAATCGGGTGTATTAGTTGAGTCAGTGCATAGTTATATTAGAAGTCTAGTTTATTTATGTGTTTGTCATTTACACCTTTGCTCGAGACGTGCAAAGTTCTAAGTTTGGGAGTATTTGATAATTAAGTTGCTAATTATTAATATTATATATTGTTTATATATATATATATATTATGTTTAAGTCTCCAAAATACTAGCCTAATTGCATTTATTTGTCATTTTCAGGATTTTTTGCGCGCGTCACTCTTCTGATGAACAATTTTCTGGTGCTGGTGGTGTTGTTGAAATGGGTCTGAGAAATTGGGTTTGGAGAATACAAAGAGAATAGTGAGTTTGATGGATTTCAGAAAACAACAATCCTTTGCGGAGGAGACGAAACATTGCAATTAAGGAATTAGGGGATGAGGAATTGAGAATAGTGTGGTTTGAGGGGGTTATTGAATTCAAATTCTTCTTGAGTTCATGAAGATGAAACACAAAGGAATACCCCTGAAACCCCCTATTTGAAGTGAAATCGACAAAAACAGAGCAATGTAGAAGAAAATCAATAGAGAGGCCGCACACTAAATAGTACCTCTCAAGGAGAAACGCTAACCCTGTTGAGTGTTGAAGTTTACTTTAGTCATTTGGAAGTCACTAAGATTGGGGATAAAATAATACCATTGATTTCATGGTTTTAAATTGTCCCACTCATGTGGTTAAAATAATTCTATGAACAATTTATTACTCGAATCGAACATCAATATTATTTAGTACTACCACTTATCTCACGCTATCCTATGAACCGAACAGACCTTCATGGTATTAGTATTAACCTACGTATATCTATATGTTATAAATTATGTGAACCAACTATCACCAATGATTCATCAACCAATTGGGTAAACGAATGGTTTAGGGGTTAAAGTTATGGATTCAAACCCCATTTGGGGCGAGAGTTGTTTCTTTTTTATCAAAAAAAACTATCACCAATAGCATTACTCATGCATGATATATATATTGCAACATAAAATGTAGAGTTGCGCGCGGGTAGTATAAAGTAGTTAATTAATAATGCAAGTTATTTTACATAAAACACACATATATAAAAAAAAGTGTTTAATTGTAATTAGATATTTAGATTGAAAGAAGGGTAAATTAAATAGATATAAAGGGTATACAAACTTTTAATTTCTTGAATTCCGAAAACTGTCTTATATTTTTTGTAAAATGTCTTATACAAAGAGACGCGTTAAACACACCAAATTGTGTTAAAAGGTAAATCAAGGAGGAAGAGTTAAAAAAAAAAAAAAATCGATATGGATTGCCCTTATGCATAGCTAAGATGCCTTTAGTGCGATTCTATATAATTAATGAATGGAAGGCGTATGAACTTTATACCAAGTAGATAGCTTCATATTTCACGTAACATTAGCTAGGGTCCAAATTAACCACAAACTATTACATCCATTGTAAATAAAATGTATAGTGAAGTCATCACCAATGCTGGGTTAAGTAGTAATTAAGGAATTGAATGTCCATATTATAACACGTATAACTTGAGTTACGACACTAGTCACACTAATGTGTATGAGTTTGAACTCATTAATATAAGTAGATTTATTGTTAAGTTAAATTTTAAAAATGAGACTGGAAGCAAAGTAATATATAAGGGGAATATATTTAAAAGCACGTGACTGAATAAATTAATTAAGGTAGTTAATTAGGTATATAGGGCACATATATATGGCTAGCTAGCTAGGTAGGGAAGAAATGGAGGTAGGGTACTTAATATTGAAGGAGGAGAAGGGTAGTGTGATTAGTCACAACTCACAAGTCATGATAATAAGAAAGTAAGTAATAGTGATAAAAGAGAGGTAGGGATGAGGGCGGGGGTGTGATCGATGAAGGACACGTACAGGCGTGGAGTTTTACGGCTTGGGTTGAAATTAATGATGAAATAATGTTACATAGGCTTCGGGGGGTCATTTCATGAGAATTGAAATGACTATAGGCTAGCTAGCTGCTTGCGTCTCCTGAGGCAAAGCTCAAGGGCGCTCGCTCACTCTCGTAAATTCGACCCTAATGTAATCATTAGAAAGTCCAACACATGCAACGAATTGGAGTTGGAATAGGAATCTTGGAGAGAGAAAATAGGAAAGAGAATTGGAGTTGGAATAGGATTTTGGTAGAGAGATATATAAGCATTGGAAAGTCGACTTTGAGAGTAAGACTTGGAGAGCGATTGGTGTGCGCACTCGAGTTGAAGTGTGCAATCTCTCTAGTTTTCTTCTCTCTACATTGAAGGTACATAAAGATCTTGAATCTAAAGACTCGCGGTGAAGTCTTTGGTGGTTTCTTGGTGATCAAGAAAGGGTACATCAAGATCTTGAATCTAAAGACTCGCGGCGAAGTCTTTGGTGATTTCTTGGTGTTCAAGAAAAGAGGTACAAAGAGGTTTGATACAATTGGAGTAGTTTTTCTTCATTCTTAGTGTGATCATCTAAGTTTTTGGAAGAGGTATTTTTGTATTACTCCATTGTTAGTGAATCTCAAGTGATTGAGATATCTTGTACTCTTTATTCATATAGTGGATTTATTCGGAGTTTGGCCCGTGGTTTTTTCCCTCTGACTTGGAGGGTTTTCCACGTTAAATCTTGTGTTCTTTGTGGTGTGATTGATTTGGTGCATTGTTCGTGGCTTGGTGGATTTTATTCATCTGTCTCTCGAGTTAAAGGGGTTACTTTCTTGTTGATTAACCCCAACAAGTGGTATCAGAGCCGCGGTTAGTTCGTGTTCCGAGAATCTTTGTGGGAATCGAGATGGTGGATGATGATAATAAATCAAGCAATATGGTCAAGTTGACGGCTACGAATTATTCAATTTGGCAACCGATGATGGAAGATCATCTTTATTGCAAGGATTTATTTGATCCAATTGAATTTGGACAAAACAAGCCAGAGAAAATATCTGATGTTAATTGGAGGAAGTTGCACCGAAAAGCTCATTGGGACTATTCGAAAGTGGATCGATCTCAAGTATTTATCACCATGTCAAGAAAGAGGTTGATGCACAGGAGTTGTGGAGAAAATTGCGAATATGTGTGAGAGGAAGGGGGCTCGTAACAAGGCTTCTCTAATTAGAAGGCTTGTTAATATGAAGTACAAAGATGGGCGGTCGATGATAGAGCACTTGAATGATTTCGAAGCATTGATCAATCAATTAAGTGCTATGAAGATTGTGCTTGAGGATGAGTTACAAGCACTTTTACTCTTGAGCTCGTTGCGTAAAGTCGGGAAACCTTGGTGGTGTCTCTAAGTAATTCTGCTCCAGGCGGTGTCTTATCTTCATCCATAGTGCGGGATAGTCTCTTTGACGAGGAGACTAGGAGAAAGGATAAAGGCATTGAAACTTCACAAGCTCTTGTTACTTCTGCAGAACATAGAGGCAGAAGTCAGTTTAGAGGTCCTAGGGGGCGGAGTAAATCTAGAGGCAAGTCTCAAGAAAAAGGAAAACTCTCTTGTTATCATTGTGGCAAGGAAGGACACATAAAGAAAAATTGTAGAGTGTGGAAAAGAGAACAGAATGATGAGAAAAATCAAAATAAAGCGAATGATCTAATACTACTACTGCTATATCGATGCAATTGAAGACTTGGTTGTGCTTTCTTTAGTTGAGGATCAAGGTCATGTCACTAATACAGATAGTGAATGGGTTGTTGATTCCGCAAAGATCCTTCCATGCTACTCCAAGGAAGGATTTCTTCTCTCGTTTATCGAGCAGGGGAATTTTGGCAAGGCGAAGATGGGGAACAACAGTTTTGCGAGATATAGTTGGCATTGGAGATGTCTGTGTGCAGACAAACATGGGTTGCACGGTAATTCTGAAAGATGTGCGACATGTTCCGGATTTGCGTCTGAATTTGATTTCTACTTATGCTTTGGACCTAGATGGTTACTACAACATCTTTGGGGGCAAGGAGTGGAAACTCACCAAAGGCTCAATTGTTGTTGCTAGAGGAAAATTGAGCTATACACTTTACAAGACTCAATTGAAGACCGTCAGAGGTGACCTGAACGCAATTGAAGATGATTCTTCACCAGATCCGTGGCATAGGCGGCTAGGTCACTGAGTGAGAAAGGGTTGCGTGGTGTTGGCAAAGAAGTCTCACATTCCCTTTGCCAAAGGTAAATATTTGAACCCTTGTGATGATTGCTTATTCAATAAGCAACATAGAGTTTCTTTTTCTTCATCATCCGAAAGAAAAAGAAATTTACTTGAGTTAGTATACTCGATGTTTGTGGTCCCATTGATGTGGAAACTATGGGAGGTGGCGATACTTTGTTACTTTTATTGATGATGCTTCACTAAGGTTTGGGTGTTTGTGTTGAGAACAAAATGTCGGGTTCTTGAGTACCTCAAGAAGTTTCACATGATGGTGGAACGAGAAAAAGGCGTATCTTTGAAGTGCCTTCGTAGTGATAACGGAGGAGAATACACTTCAAAGGAGTTCGAGAATTATTGCTCAGAACATGGAATCAGACATGAGAAGACTGTTCCGGGTACTCCTCAACATAATGGTGTTGCCGAAAGAACAAACAGAACCATCCTTGATAAAGTCAGATGTATGTTAAAAATGGCTAAGTTGCCCAAGTCGTTTTGGGGTGAGGCTCTCAGTACTGCTTGCTACTTGATGAATCGCTCTCCTTCAGCACCATTGGAGTTTGATGTTCCAGAGAGAGTTTGGTCTGGGAAAGATGTTACTTACTCTCACTTGAAGGTGTTTGGATGCAAGGCATTTATGCATGTGCCTAAGGAGCAGAGACAGAAACTTGATGATAGAACTGTTCCGTGTATCCTCTTGGGATTTGGAGATGCAGAGTTTGGTTATAGGTTATGGGATCCAGAGAAGAAAAAGATTGTCAGGTCCAGGGATGTGGTCTTTCATGAATATGAGACCATAGCAGATTTGAAGACATCAAAGAAAATCATAGTTGATGATGATGATGTTTCTGGATTGGAGTCTTCTTCCATTACTGATGCCACACATGAGGAGACTCATTTGAAGAACATGGGGTTGATGTGCCGAACAAGTTGATGATCTTTGAGCAGGGGAGCAAACTCCTCCACCAACAAAGCTTTAGTTGAACCTTCACTTAGAAGGTCCGAGAGAGGGTTGCTTCCTTCTACTAGGTACCCCAGCTTCTAATTATGTTACGATTACCGAAGAGGGGGAGCCGGAGAGCTTCCAGAAAGTTCAGATTCTCGCTGACAAGAATCTAACCGATATGTTGACGAAGGTGGTGACTCGTGAGAAGCATCAGTCCCGCACCAAGTTGGTGGGCCGAGTTGTTATTGAGCATCAAATATGATTGAGATCTCCCCATGTGTTGGAGGGGGAGATTGTTGGTTTTTGTGTGGGCCACACACAAAAAATAGAAAGTCCAACACATGCAACGAATTGGAGTTGGAATAGGAATCTTGGAGAGAGAAAATAGGAAAGAGAATTGGAGTTGGAATAGGATTTTGGTAGAGAGATATATAAGCATTGGAAAGTCGACTTTGAGAGTAAGACTTGGAGAGCGATTGGTGTGCGCACTCGAGTTGAAGTGTGCAATCTCTCTAGTTTTCTTCTCTCTACATTGAAGGTACATCAAGATCTTGAATCTAAAGACTCGCGGTGAAGTCTTTGGTGGTTTCTTGGTGATCAAGAAAGGGTACATCAAGATCTTGAATCTAAAGACTCGCGGCGAAGTCTTTGGTGATTTCTTGGTGTTCAAGAAAAGAGGTACAAAGAGGTTTGATACAATTGGAGTAGTTTTTCTTCATTCTTAGTGTGATCATCTAAGTTTTTGGAAGAGGTATTTTTGTATTACTCCATTGTTAGTGAATCTCAAGTGATTGAGATATCTTGTACTCTTTATTCATATAGTGGATTTATTCGGAGTTTGGCCCGTGGTTTTTTCCCTCTGACTTGGAGGGTTTTCCACGTTAAATCTTGTGTTCTTTGTGGTGTGATTGATTTGGTGCATTGTTCGTGGCTTGGTGGATTTTATTCATCTGTCTCTCGAGTTAAAGGGGTTACTTTCTTGTTGATTAACCCCAACATTCGGGGGGTCATTTCATGAGAATTGAAATGACTATAGGCTAGCTAGCTGCTTGCGTCTCCTGAGGCAAAGCTCAAGGGCGCTCGCTCACTCTCGTAAATTCGACCCTAATGTAATCACGGCCTAGCTCGATATATATATATATATACACACACACACATAGGACGCGGTCATATGTAATTAAGATTCAGTCACCGAAGGAAAACCCTAGCTGCTAGCTATATATCTATTAATTGGCCTCGTTTAGTAGTATAAATATTGGGATGTCTCCAAGACTCCACGCCTTTCGCTGTCCCCGCTCTCTCTAGCTTATTTCTCGCTGTCCACCCTCTTTACATGCTTGCTCGCTCGCTTGCTTTCTCTTTGTCTTGTGCCCATTTTTATTCTTTCTCCATTTATATATATTCCATCAATCTTTTATCTTATTATATATATATATATATAATATAAGCTTGAACCACTCTTCGATCTGCTTTGTGTTTCCGGCTATTCAGAGAGAGAGAGAGAGAGGAATCCGCCAAAGAAAGGAATAGCCCTAGCTAGCTAGAGATCGATCGATCCTCTTGTCGTGATCGATCATCATTAACTTAATTAACACA
Organism: Stephania yunnanensis; assembly: GCA_039657365.1. Classification (NCBI taxonomy): domain Eukaryota; kingdom Viridiplantae; phylum Streptophyta; class Magnoliopsida; order Ranunculales; family Menispermaceae; genus Stephania; species Stephania yunnanensis. Next base: position 173,600 of record CM077582.1, read on the forward strand.
CAATACAATACTACTACTCCCATCGATCTCGATCGATCTCTCTCTGCTAGCAGTAGCACCCACCCACCGGAGACCCGGCCGCGCGAGTGCACCGCAATCATTAACAAGCAGCAGATGGAGCTTGCAGAATAGGAGCATATATTGGCATACAATTAGCAGGTAGATAGCTAGCTACAATTAACACTAGCAGCAGCAGCAGCAGCAGCAGCAGCTACCTACTACTGAGCGCAGGTATTAGTTTAAGGGAAAAGATATATCGAAGGTGAGATCGACTACTTTTGCTCCTAATTGTTTACTATTTAACTAAGAGCTAGCTAGCTAGCTGCTTCTTTTTAATTATTGGTTCAAATAGCTAGCTACTTACGTACGTAGTTATTTTTTTCTCAAATTCACCATCAATAATAGTCCTCTTTTTCTTCTTCCAATATATTAATTAATTAGTAGTCAATATTATATAAAGATTTGAATTTGTGGGAATCGAGAGAGAAAAAGAAGAATTAGAAGAGTTGACATGTGCGGGTGTCTGTTCTATGTCACATATATAGAGGGATAATCAATCGGAAGGAAGATCGATCTCTACGTACGCCGTTGTATTTATATATATATACCTTGTCGATCTTTTTTTTTTATATTTCTTAAATTATTTCATGTGTACACAGTCTTGATCTTTGGTTCATTCACGCTATCAATATACATATATATATATATACCTTGTCGATCTTTTTTTTTATATATTTCTTAAATTATTTCATGTGTACCCAGTCTTGATCTTTGGTTCATTCACGCTATCAGTATATATATATATAGTTGATGAGCTAGATTTGTTAATATGGAGGAAGATGTGCCCGCGGATTGTCATAATTTGCCCTTGAATTAGCTAGCTAGCTAGCTAGTACGTATATACCCAATGCGATCAATGATGATCTTGATGATATATTCCCCCACTGATTTTCTTTTCTTTCCAAAAAATAGCCTAGCTCACAATCAATCAGTTTGAATGCTCTCGATCGCTTTTAATCTCCATATATAAAACAAAATCCCCCATATATATTTCCTCAAGATCCTCCGCCATTCTCGCTGATCTACTACTCAAATGAAATTTAAATTTAAATATATAAAACCCCGGCCGGTCGGTTTCCTTCAATCTGCTTAATTAGCTTATTATCTAGATCGATCGATCGATCACAAATCGATCTCCCACCTTAATTAATTTGTATATATATATATTCATTAATTATTTATTTGAAAATTAAGATAAAAAAATAGTTATATATAGAATTAATCAATCGATCTGGTTGCTCTGCTAGGAAATTATATTGGCACGACGTCGTACGATATCGGTAATATATGGCATCTTCTTCCTCAAACTCCCCTTGTGCTGCTTGCAAGTTCCTCCGGCGAAAGTGTCAAGCCGACTGCGTATTCGCCCCGTACTTCCCGCCCGATCAGCCTCAGAAGTTCGCAAACGTTCACAAAGTGTTTGGTGCGAGTAACGTCACCAAGCTTCTCAATGAACTTCATGCACACCAGCGTGAGGACGCCGTTAACTCACTCGCCTACGAGGCCGATATGCGCCTACGCGACCCTGTATACGGTTGCGTGGGAGTCATCTCCGTCCTCCAGCGCCAACTCCGCCAGCTTCAGATGGATCTCACCTGCGCCAAGTCTGAGCTTTCCAAGTACCAGAGCGTCAATATCACGGCTGGGCATGGACTGATTGCTGCTGCTGCGGCCGCCGCTAGCGCTGCTCATGGCGCCCATCCTCATCACCACCACCACCATCACATGGGTATTGGGCTTCTGACGGCGTCGACCACTACTACTGCCCACGACCACCACCACCATCACCACCAGTTCTTCTCAACTGCAAGCAGCGGCAGCAGGGATCATCATCATCATCAACAACATGGGGGGCTGATGAGGACAGCCTTTGTCGACGCCGCCGCCTCCGCCAATGGTACCACTGCCTATGATGTTATGGCCGCCATGAATGTTTCCACTAATATTGGATCACTTACTCATCATCATCAGTTTCATCAGCAGCCACGAACTGCTGGAGGCGACGATCGCATTGCTCCTTAATTACTAGCTACCGATTTAATATATTTGATTATTTGCCTGCTGCTATCGATCATCAATCTTATATACACACTACTAATTAAAGGTACTTATACATATTACATTATTAATGACGTCTTATCCATCCATGCATATATATATATATATTGCTACTCTCTCTCTCTCTATTTCTACATACATACTGCAAATTCCCCTCTAATTTCTACTAATTAATTAATTGTCTTTATCTTTACAACTTATCATAACTTATTATATATATTCATTGCAAGATTTTTAATTCATTCGTTGAATCAAACATAATAATTAAAGACGACCTTAATTAATCAATTTGAGATATGAGAAATGAAATGATCAATGGTAGAATTCATAACCTAAGCAGATCAACTTGTCGTCCAGCCAGCTGATCGATGAGTATTCAAATTAATAAGCAAAACCTAACCCTAACCCTAACCCTAATCCTAGTATATACATACATATCATGAATTATTAACTAACTAGGAAGATCGATGGGATGACTCATTTCTCATCAGCTTGATTAATTAATATATTAATTGTACATTTCTTTGTATCCCTTACATAATCTCATGAATTAATTGGCACTGATGATGATGATGATGATGATGATGTTGCAGCTTTTAGGATGACTGATGAAAGAGAGGAAGATGCATGCATATTAATTATTAATGGGGATCGATTCAAATGTTTTGACATTGTGAATGATGGAGACAAAAGGAGCTTGTTTTTGGTCAAATCAATTGAAAGATTGTGATCGATCATCATATTCTTTATATAATTTTCTTATTGACTGTTGTTATATATTGTTGTTGTTGTTTCTGTTCCTTACTTTCATCAAGAGAGTTTATATATTAGTGACCATATCATGCATTGCTTATCTTAATTTCTTGCATATATATATATGTTGCTTTTTTCAATAATATACTTTTCCTTTTCCCCTTAATTATCTAGTTATACCTGATCTCTTTCATGACCATCAACTGCTCGCTTCTGTTCTTGATGCATGGCCTTCAATTTTTATTTCCCGATCATTAGTTTTTTTTTTTTTTTTTTTTTTTTTTTTTTTTTGAAAAAATATATAATCGATATGATTACAGACGAATGTGGAGCTCCAAAAAAATAAATAAAAAAATAAATAAAAAATGGATAAACCAAACCTGACTAGCTAGCTAGCAACACGAAGGACTTAAATTATATCCATCCCAAATTAAATAATCAACTGCAGCCAAATTAAGTTTCAGGAGGTATTTTGTGCTAGCAACTCCATCCCCAAATTTATTAAGTTTTAAGAGGTATTAACTAATTAGACGGATCAATAATTTAGTATGAGATTTGAAAATAATTGATTATGAGTTAAAACTAACTTTGGTGGATAGAAAATTTGTTTCTTTCTTATTAAAAAAAGTTTTTTACAAGGTACTTCGCACTAGCTCTGTTATTATAGGGAGTTTTAAACCCTCAATGTATATGTACCTACCTCATGCACATGTTATTTTAAATCAAAGCTGGGACTTTATTATTAATTTGTTTAAGCATTACAGCTAGAGCAATGCATGCGCGCAGGTAAGAAAGGGATTGGTTTGGAAAAGAGTTGACAGTTGTAGCCATATATATGATCGATGTTAATTAGTGCATAAATCCAAAACTGATTCATAGGACTTTATAATTTGCTTCATCGATCTCCATATAGTTGGTTGTATGGTTTGAGTTGATGGTGGTGCATGCGATCGACCGAGTTTGCAGGTGAATTTGAAGGACTAATGTACGTAGGAGTAGAAATTAATTGAAAAGCAGCGAAGAAGAAGAAGAAGACAAATTAAGCGGAGATTAATAATAAAGACGGTAGGTAGGTAGCGAGTAGCGAGTAGCGAGTAGGGAGAGGTGGGACACAAAAGCTTGACCTCAAATTCCCTCCAAACAAAACCATGAAAGGCCGTTTGCAGATGAAAAAAAGGCATTCAATTCAATGCACAGTCGAGTTTAAAAAGAAGAAAATTTTGAAACGCACGTAGTCAAATACATTGGCCACGACAATGATGACGTACTTGAGCAATCATGACTCCCGGCCCCTCTTAATTGCAGTGTAGCTAATGTCACTTCACTAATACAGTGCCAACGCACGGCACCTCCATCACTACACAGTCCACGCACACGCACGCACAGACATGCATCTAATCAACCTATACTACCCTGTTACCTACTTTATATGTTTGTGTATATATATATATATATACACTTGTACAGTATATATAGATATATATATACGTACCTCCTATGCATACCATTAGCAATACACATGCACCAAACTTAATTAAGTCTCGATATATGGATAGTATAGTAGTCCGTATGTATATATAGATAGTATATATATTGGTGATATTGCAGATCGAGAAGAAGGCATGTGAGTGATGGAGAGTGTGCATGGAGTGAAAGGGACGGATGGTAATTAATTAAGTCGTGGGGATGGGGGGGATATGCCGACAGGAGCACGCCTCCCGGAGCAGAGGTAGCATTTATTTCGGGGTGTCGATCTGACCCTACCTTGCAAAGCACAATTTAGTATATAAGACAGAGAGAGAGAGAGAGACCTAGCTAGCTTTTAACATGTATGATGTATCATCCTCCCGCGCGTGTAGTGAATTTTGTAGAGGCGATGAAGGGATCACTCGTACCAGGAGGAGAGTCAGGACGACTCAGGCATGCATCATCATCATCATCATCATCATCGCCCGCGCGCGACCAGTCGTGTGTGTATTCTCTACCTAGCTACTTAATTACCTGCGCAGCATTAATTGGACAGTGCCAACTCCATGAGAACAATCGACAAACAACCTCTCTCTTTCACCACCCCCTAATTAATCAATTAATTTCTACATATATACTTATATATATATTTAGCCAGTAATACTATTTGAATTTGTGAGTTTAGACTCATAATTTTTTTTTAATTTTAAATACATCAATTAATTAATTAATGAAACAATCATAATTATTTATAAAATTTTTATTATACTATCCCTTAAATATTTATAAAAATTTTTTAAAAACTTTCTAGCCTAAATATATAATTAACACATAACTTTACATGCACATAACATCGATCACTGTAAATTAATCTCTTCTTAGTAATTAATCATCTGCAGAATCACATTCATATTCAAATACTACTATTAAGTAACCATATAGCAACAACTTAACATTTGTAACAATTTAATTTAGCATCGAAATCAAGGGATTGATCCAGTTGATATATATACATGCATGCGAATTTATTGTAATATATGTGGCCTATATAGCTATCTTATTGGATTATTTTCAGATCAAACTAACTAATTAAGCCATGCCAAATTAAGACGCCTCCTCGTCCTCCATGCATGCGCACACTGGGGGGCAGAAAACAGCGCAGGCAGCTACAGTAGGCAGGACGAAGAATAAAGAACATTTCATTGATCCATCAGTATAGTATAGTATAGTATATGTATAGTATATGTATATATATATCTTCCTTTCTTTCCTTCCAATAATAATTAATGTAGGTTCCTGCATGCTCATCAGTCCGGCCCCATATGCATTTTCATTTTTAAAATCGATACATACAATATATGCCTTTTGTCCCCCTCATTAATATATACTACCTACTCTGCCCAATATTTAACCTCCCCCGCCCACCACATCCTTCAGATTTTTTTTTTTTTTTTTTTTTTTTTTACGACCATCCTTATTCAAACATTAATTAATTAACTATATGATGATTTATATTAGACCCATCCAATCTAATTAAGAAATTAGTAAAAGCTTCTTCGCACGCAGGTCTAATTATTCATTTGATATGTATATACCCCTCTTATCATTTATATAAGTTGTTTTAGTAAAAAAATTTATTCAAAATTGTAAGTCATTTTTGAAATTCAAGAGTGTATTTATTATATTTTTATCTATTTTACTCTTATACAATTCAAAAATTTATGATTTTTAATTTTTCAATTCATTTAATGTCAAATTACATATATGTAAATTACACTCTTAATTAAGGATGCCTTAATTTTTATGTCCTTAACGACTTATATAAATGACCGAAAGGAGTATATATCGATCTTAATTAATTTAAAAAATGATCGGAGGGAGTATATATTAATCCCAATAAAATTAATATATGTTGTGGAATATGGATGACCATGCATGTACACCAACAAATTGTATAGTCGACATGTAACTTGTATTTCTCACTTAATAGTACCTCCACTTGTTTATGTATTGTCATGTAACTTGTAATCATCTCCAATGTACACCAACTCTTCCATGTATTGTCTATGTTGCTTGTGATGTGTTCTATAACTTGTGGTGTATGTATAACTTGTACACATTGTATAAGTAGAATTATCATCATCACCAAATGGCCTATATAAAGGGTGTCAACCCCATTGTAATTTACACACTTAGTTGAATGAAAACTTCTCATTCCAACTATCTCATTTCTTCTCTTCTCATTTGTAGTAGTAGTAGAAGTTCTTAGTCTTCTATTTTCCTTCTCTAGTTCTTAGCAAGTTCCAACTCAATTCACAACAATATATATACTAGTTTCAAGATGTGCTACGCGCGATTCTCAATTTCTAAGAATTTATTAACAAAATTTAAAATTGTAATTAAAATTTAAAAATTAGAAATACAAGTACCTTTTTTAGCTTATCAATATTCTCTACTGTGATTGAGATAAGATGTGAATGAAAAAACAAGCTAATCATGCTAGGACATTACTTCCTCAAAAAAAGTGTATTGGATTGATGAGAATGAGTTCATGATTGATTTGGAGATAAAGAAAAAAAAAGTGTAGTTTGATTTGGATACAAAAGAAAAAGTTGATTTGGAGATAAAAAAAAGTATGGGCAAATGGGTAAATCTCATTACCACTCGAAAATTTGTGATTCGTACTTTTATTTATATGATAGATATATATGTGTGTGTGTATAGATATATATGTGTGTGTGTGTGTGTGTGTGAGCGCGTGCATGTTGTACATATTGAGTACGCAGCCACCGGACCACATATATGCATTCTATACGATGGGATCACCAAACGTACAAAGTAACAAAGTACACTTGCAAGGCCGGGTTAATTTTATTGGATCCCACCCATATTCATTTCTCATGTATCCCAACTTAATTAAAACTCCCATACAAGCTAGCTAGACCTCTTTTCTTGATCTTCTGTTTTATTACTATGTTGTACAGTATTAGCTTAATTAACCATTCATTAATTAGATATATATATATATATATATATATATTGAGTTAATTAACTGGGTGCGAAATCACAACTCCCATTCCTATCATGGGTGATGCCAAACTCTTGCCCCTCCATATATTGTGCTACGAAGCATTTAAATCAATTGGGACCATAAGCAAGGAACTCTATTGACTATATCTAGATTCCAAAGCTCGTGTTCTAATTGGATCGAACTGTATATGCTTCTAAGTTTCCTAGTCACACATGACTAGTAGGAATGAAAAAAAGAGATGTGCAACATAAATTCGTATCTTAGTTAGACAAACAATACCTTATCGAGATGGAAGCACACACGAATCTTGAGACATCTTTGTAAAAAATTAAAGTTTTCTTCAAAACACAATTTAATTTCGATTCCTCTATTTCGTCGATCGTCTCAATTCGTATCGAATTAAAAGTCTCAATTCCGTCTCAAACCTTTTTTTTTTAGCGACGAAACTAAATTCCGTTGCTAATTCCGTTTCTAAATAGCCATTTTTTTGAAGTTTGCAAACTTCATTCAAAACACAATTTCGATTCCATCATATGTCAGGAAGGTGATTTGATGAGGAAGGAAAAGTTAAAGAGTTATGGTGGACGATAGATTATATTAAGGTTAAAATTGTCAATACAAATAAGGGTTTTTTTATTCCAAATTTTATTTATCATTTTAAAGTGTTGAAAGCACATAAATAGATGAAAATAGTCGCCCTAAAATAAACCTCAAAATTTACAAACGACAGGTTGGTCGGCCTAGTTTCCTTTATAAGCTCCAATTCACATTCTAATACTACTCACTCCGTTGCACTATGTGTCGCATTTTGGCCGGTGTATAAGAATTAAGGTGATAATTAAATCAAATACATTAAGATTTTATAACAAGACCAGATTACCCTCCTATAAATAACCTGATTTATTATAGGTATTGGGTAAAAAAAAGCAATTGATGGCATCACTAAGTAAGTAGAATTTCCTAATGAGATGCATATTGGGGAACAAAAAAAGTGGTAAAAAATGTGAAACGTATTGTGGAATTAGAGGGAGTATATAATAGCTCCTGCTATATATTCCTAATTAATCAGGACCTTCTTTGACATGGTAAAATACCCATTTAGCTTGATATGATCGTTGGGCAAGCAAGCCCATGCATGTTTATCACCGAAATTCTCAGCCCAACTAAATATAGATATGAAGATTGAAGATCCAAGTTGCCATTGGGTCCAAGTTATGAAATATTGGTATTGGTAACACAAAATTAAAGCTTGGTTCCTTCACATAACTGATGACAGTGAGATAGATCCGTATTTACATAACATGAACAGTTACTGCTCGCGCGCATTACACATTTTTGGTAATTTACCTGCACGTATCACCAAATCAATTATTAAAATGGGCTTCTATAATGATTATGGGTAACTTCCCGACACCTCTAGCTCCATCCCAAATTCTGTTCTTCATTTTGAAACATGGATCAGCTCAGCTCAGCTCAGCTCATCTCATCGATCGATCCAACAATCATCTCTCCAATTCAACGCTGAATTAAATAAGTGAAATTGGTTTGTATATGTATGACATATGGCTTGTGATGATAATAAAAGGCCAAGGGGAAAAAGCGGAAAGGGGTGGAGCAGCGTTGGATTGATATAGAGGTAAGAAAACCTCCCGGGAGAAAGGTGTAGATAGAAAGAATGTGGAGGGCATGTGAGAAAGCAGCTGATCATCAACTTCTCTCGCCTACTTAATTGCTTTTGTTTATTTGGTTGTTTGTTTCTGATCACTTTCTCTATCTTGTGTCTTATCAAGTGGAAGTGAAGTGAAGGAATGGCGTTGGTTCCATCAGATCCGATTGGAGGAGGAGGAGGGGTGATTGCGGAATTGAACATGGTGGGGGGCGGCGCCGATATTGCCCATGTCGATGTCGATGTCGATGTCGATGTCGACGTGCCGACGCCGACGCCGACGCCGACTACTCCCCAACCCTAACGATGAGGAGCATGAGGAGGAGGAGGGTGATGATCAGGGCGAGTGTGGTCCAGGCCTCCACCGTGTTCTACGACACTCCCGCCACTTTGGACAAGGCCGAGAGGCTGATTGCCGAGGCCGCTGCCAATGGCTCTCACCTTGTGGTCTTCCCAGAAGCATTCATAGGCGGATACCCACGTGGCTCTGACTTCGGAGTCGCCATCGGCTCCCGCCATCCCAAGGGGAGAGAGGATTTCCGCAAGTACCACGCTTCCGCCATCCAACTCGACCCTCCTCCGCATGCGCATGCACCTGCTCCTCCTCAACTCCAACGACTCTCCGCGATGGCTGCCAAGTACAAAGTGTACTTGGTGATGGGGGTTGTTGAGAAGGATGGATACACCCTCTACTGCACTGTTGTGTTTTTCGACTCCCAGGGCAATTACCTTGGCAAACACCGCAAACTGATGCCCACCGCCATGGAGCGTGTCATATGGGGGTTTGGAGATGGATCCACCATCCCCGTCTTTCACACTCCCCTTGCCAAAATAGGCGCCCTCATTTGCTGGGAGAACAGAATGCCCCTCCTTAGAACTGCTGTCTACGCCAAAGGTGTTGAGATCTACTGCGCACCCACTGCTGACGCCAGGGAGACATGGCAATCCTCCATGACACACATCGCGCTTGAGGGAGGATGCTTTGTGCTTTCTGCAAACCAGTTCTGCAGGAGGAAAGATTATCCACCTCCGCCCGACTACACGTTTGCTGGTGGACTCGAATTACATCCCGATTCTGTCGTCTGCGCTGGAGGCAGTGTTATCATTTCTCCATTGGGCACTGTTTTGGCCGGACCCAATTACCAAGGCGAGGCTCTAATAACAGCGGATCTAGGTAACCTTTAATTCATCAACAATCCTACCTACTCATGCATGGATGGGATGCTTTGCTTCTCTCACTTCCATCCATTGATGCACCCAATTCATAATAATATATACTTGCGCTTCATAATAATGCAGATATGGGAGATATTGCACGAGCAAAATTCGACTTCGATGTAGTTGGCCACTATTCAAGGCCTGATGTGCTCAGCCTGATTGTCAAGGACCATCCCGCAACTCCAGTTTCTTTTACCAGCAGCAGCTCCACCGCACCCAACACCTTGTAAACAGATTGATTATTATGAGGACATGCATGAGTTCTACCTGTCTTTGGATCCCCTTGCCCTTGCCTTCGTTTATCAACAATAATAATGTAAAACTTATGCTCTATCTACGCCTCAAGTTGGCAATCACAATGTTTATTGCAGATTCAAAGCAAATCCCAAAAAAAGGTTGTTTTCTTTGCCTATGGCCACTGACAAATAACAATCCACAAGAGTATATCGTAGTTGACATGATCCGAAACAAATTCTTTTTGAGCCTGAAACTTTACACATGCATGCATTATGACCAAATCTATAGCTATAATTGGAATAGCAATAAAATGAAGTAACGTATGACCAGACTTTCTTGGCTGATTTCCAGCTAGTTGTATTTATTCTTCCATATTCGATCTCCCATTCAGCCTTCTTCTACATCTTTAAGTTTCCAAATCGATCTACACCAGAATTTTCTAAATCCCTGCCGCTCCTTATTTTCAAACTCATCACGTAACTTCTATTCACAAACAAATTACTAGTCCAAAATTCCCAACTAAAACCTCGTTCCTTCAACCACAATCCAACGACTAGTTTTGATGTTTCATCACATATAGTATCTTGGATTTGTGGAAGAAGAAACTCATCCCCTTTGCTGATCTAGATAGCACGAATACAACCAGAAATTAAAGATCTGACCTCCCGGCTGTTAAGGAAGAAAGAATACCAGCAGCTTGCACTGGTAAAATGTTTTCGAATGTCGACATTGCAGCTGCTGATCTGTCCCTGAGCCTGCCAACTTGCCCGTCCGTAAGCATGGAGCCAAGTCTCAGTGTGCTCTCTCCAAACCTTGTACCGACCTGTGCATGCATTGGAAACACAACTCACATTACTAGAAAAGTTGCGCATTGTTAAACGCTTAAAGCCTACTGCCTCTGCTGATGCAAAAATCTACCAAAGAAAACTGAAAGAGCATATTTATATATATCTATCATCAACAAAATTAACAAAGCTTCTGGTACTGCCAACAACTCCCAAAAACATCAACAAGCCACAATCTCAAAAACAAAGTTTCTGATGCTAGTTCTGAAAAATTCACTATTCTAGACTCCTAGTACGAGAGTACTACTTCTGCAGTGTTCACTAGCAGCTATTTCAACACATTACTAACACTTTAAATTTGAGTAATTAATTTTTATTTAAAATGAAGTTGAAAATATGTGCCCTAATATAGGGGGCGTCTGAGGTCTAAGTAAAAAAAAATTAAACCACCAAGGCCCCATAGGCTAGGCAGGGCAAACCACCTAGGCCCGCTTTCCCGTCTTGAAAACACAAACTTGCATGTGCATAATCATGTATAATTTCAGAAGAATGTGCATAACTTGAAATGCTTATAAGATTTCCATAAAAAAAAATTATACACCAATCATCCTCAATCCGGTAACAGTATCCTATTCTAATTACATAAATGAGATACAATAGAAACAACAAGTTCATCGGATCATGCATTACAATGCTAAATATTTGTGTGAGCAATAATGCATTCACTGTACACAACACCATAAATCTTTTCCCCCAGTAGTTTACATTTTAAGGTTAGAAAATCATTTTATATAAAATAAATTAGCAACTACAATATTTCCTGCTCTTTTTCAACAGGCCATGCCCAATTTGGTCTGAAATCCTAAACCAGCCTCTTTTTCTCAGAGCAGAAAGATTATTTGCAAGTGTTGAAAGCTATTATGAAGTTTGACTTTAAGTTTTCTGAAGCTGCTTTGAATCTTGAAGCAAAATGGAGTTGAGTTCTGACTTTGCATGGAAAGTCCACTAATTATGCTCTTTCGCCAAAAGGTTTAAACCTTCTATTCAATTTTGTGGATCAGCCAAATTTAAGCACATATCTTTTTACTTTAGTTATGGATGAACTGACTACAAATATTCAAGAGGTTGTACCATGATGTACGTTATTTGCAAAAGATGTCCTAGTGGACGAAACCAAAGACGAATCGGATTAAGAAATTAGAATTTTGGAAGAATGCATTAGAATCTAAGGGCCCGTTTGGTTCAAGAATTAGTGAAGCCTTCCACATTTGCTTGCCTAACACATGTCATCCTTTGTTTGTTCCCAAACTCATTGTGTTATGTCAGTTTTTTTGTTGGACAATCATGCCCTTTCCACATCACTTCATCTTCATCTTCTTTTGCTCATCTTCAATGAAGACAAGGGTAATTTGTAATTTTTTTTCTCTCTCAAGTTGGTTTTACCCAAAGACAGGGGGGAGGTGTCTTTTGGTAAGCATGAGATTAAGTGTTTATGTAAACACCAAAGCCAAGCTACACCCCCAAGCAAACATGGCTCCTATCCCTAAAGCCAGGGTGTAGAGCTACACCCCAAGCAAACAGGCCATAAAAAGTTTAAGTTGAGTAAAACGAAGACTAAATACATGCATTTTGAGTTTAGAAATACTAGACATAACTAAAGTAATGGAGATGGTAAAACTTGGGGAAGTAAAAGTTTCTAAGGTGAACCACTTTAAATATCTTGGATCAATCATACAAATGATGGTAATATTGAGAATGATGTTACACAGAATTCAAGCTAGATGGAAGATATGAAGGAGTGCAACAGGTGTGATTCGTAATCGAAATATTCCTACAAAGTTAAAAGGAGAATTTTATAGGACCACAATTAGGTCAACGATGCTTTATGGAAATGTTGGGCGGTAAAGAAACAAGTAAATAAGTATCAAAAATGAAGATGCATAGGTGGATGCGTGACAAAACTCATAAAGATAGAATAAGAAATACTGAAATTCAAAAAAAAAGTAGCAGTAGCACCAATTGACGGAAAAGATTAGGGGAGGATGGTTGTGGTGGTTTGGATACCTCCAAAAAGACCTACAAATGCTTACGCTAGAAAATTCGATTCAATAAAAATTAAGAAATTTGATGATGTAGACCGAAGCTAACTTGAGACACATTGATTAGGAGTGAATTAAAAGATTTGGAAACCATCAATTGACTAAATTGAGCGAATTGGAAAATTTTGATCCATGTAGTTGACCCCAACTAATTTGGGTTGATGAGTTGTTATTTATTCGATTTTGTCCAAAGAAATTTCAAAAGCATTAAGCAAAAAACTAGTCTTAACTAAAAGCCTGATTTAGATATGCCTCATTTAGCAGAAGGAACCTTGGAAAGAAAATCTCAATCAAATGAATAGGAAAGTTTCCAATCATAAAGTAAACTGCCACAAAGAGAGAGCATGCTTCATGCACGACAGAGTATATTACCTGCATGAAAGATCTCAAAGCTGCAGCACCGAAACTTGAAGTGTCATCAAACTCAAGATTATGTGAGAGTTCTCCATTTGCATATGAATTCCATGAGCTTCTAGAAGAGATATCCTCGGAAGTAGGAGAAAGAATTGAGTTATTTGCCCCTCTTGAAGATATTTCTGGAGCACTGCATAAGAACCAGAAGGTAAAACAGGTAAGAACCTAGCAATAGAGTGTATACTGTGCAGGCATATTTAGCGGCTAAATTACGACGCAAGCTAAGTACGCATAGGCACATACTAAGAATGAGTTATTTTAATGGTTTCAAGAAAACAAATGAAATATCAAAAAAAAAGAAAAAAGTTAAGCACAAGTAGAACTAGGGTCGTATTTCTCGCAAGTAGATACATTAATGTCTTTTCAGTCTTATGTGAAAGATGTTCCGACTTCGGATCAAATAAAAGAAAATTTGGTTCAAAACATCAAACAAAGATATTAAAGATTGTTAATTCATTGAACAAGAAATTCAACAGAACAACCAACAAAGTTACCAAAATCTCAGTCCCAAATAGTTGGGGTCGGCTACATGGATCAAACTTTTCCATTGCACTCTATTTAGTGCAAGTGCAATTAATGGTGTGCTTTCCAAATCTTTTAAATGCTTCTTAATTAATGTTGTCCCAAGTTAGCTTTGATCTACCTCTACATCGTCGAATTTCTCCAGTTTGCATTAATCGAGTTTTCTATCCAGAATCTCTGGGAAATCTCAGCAATATTCTCATGAACTTGAAAATTATTCCTCAATTTACAGAAAACAAAAGAATGTGAAAGGCACAAGTAAGAGCATTTTCCAGAATAAAATACGGTGGATGACAAAACAAACCTGATTGGAAGGTATTTGAACCGTGGCACTGTAGAACACTTCATAATATTCGACTCAGTATTTGAAGGCAACTTAGGTGCTGTATTTGTATGCAAGCGCCTAAGTTGTACGAAGAAACCATAAAGAACAGCATGGCGCAAGTAAGCCTGCTTCTCATTCTCCCAGAGGTAAGGTTCATATCTGCACAAGCCAAATTGAGTGAGTATAGAAACTTGCCTCAGCCACAGGAAAGAGATCACAGCAGACATTATTAAGTGAATAAATATTTGAATGAAGTATTTCAGTAGCTATAAATGAGAATCTGATAAATATTTGAATGAAGTATTTCAGTAGCTATAAATGAGAATCTGGCAAACGGTCAAAATTTTGTAAATGGACTAATCAAACAAAATCCAACAATCCAAGGAACTCCATAATATTTTGGCCTCTCTGTAACAAAAAGTAAAACAAATGGTAAGTGATTAAAGTCAGTCCCTGCATAATCTAAGGAGTAGCTACATAATGTACTAGGATATTGGCCATACATTCAACACGTTCATACCATGACGATTCTCATAAACCTTTCATCCTCAGTAATTATCTTTTATAATACATTTTTGCAAGTGACAAAGATGTGTGGAAAAGGATTGTTGAAGCTTACGTTGCCCAATCTATTGGATCAAGCCGTTGCGAAAGAATATTGATCAAATCCATAAAAGCCTTTCCATTGGCAGAACTGAGTTTGCACTCATCGTGATTTTGCTTGTAGGCAGGCTTGGATTTTGAGTTTTTTGGTGAACCTTCATTCTCATTGAAATCACCCCCACATAGAATGTCGACAGCAAATCTCAAATCCAACAAAATTTGCAAAAGTCCTCGTTCAGTCACCTGAGGTTTACGCTCGTCTAAGGTAGAAATGAAGTCACTGTAGATACTCAGTACCTACAAATTTAAATAAGGTTAATACGACAACAACAACAACAACATAGCCTCAGTCCCAAATTAACTGGGGTCGGCTACATGGATCAAACTTTTCCATTGTGCTCGATTAAGTGCAATAAATAAGGTTAATATAAACGAAAAAAAATTCAGAAACACACCTTTCTAAGCATGGATTCTCTCCAAATCGTATCATATATTAAAAGAAGCATGAATTCTCTCCATGAGTAGGGAACTTACGCATCATATAAAGAAGACAGATCCAGTTAAAACTGAAAGGATATATACGAAGAAATGACCAGAAACAACATAATTTGAAAAACCATCTATACCAAATCAACCACATGAAATAATCAATGACCAAAGAAGTTAAAAAATAAAACTTTCGCTTAATTAACATATGATGAATGATGAATTGAATTTGGATAAGTTATGAAGATAAACTACAGTTAGGATATCAATCACGTGCAGACTAATGGACCTAGTTGCATTGTTCATCACTCTTTAGAATAATATGCTCTTCCGTCCTACATACCATCTTAAGTCAACATATTGATTGTGTATATATATATATATATATAACAAAGATGTAGCTTAATGCATTGACGCCCTGTCTACGCTTAATGTAAATCTCTTTCTCCTAAAAGAAAATTTTTTAGGTCATGTTTTGTTCCTCAGAAAAAGAGGGTGCAATCTAATAGTGAAATCCAAAGTGTCTAATTAACATCTAAGAACTGGCCTGGTTTCTGAAAAACTTCATGAAGATTTGATCAAACTCATCTTACCATTTCCAAAAGTCTTGATGCAAATTTCTGAAGTATTAATTTGTCAAGGGCATGACCTCCAACTCTATGAATTTCTTCACATGCTTGAAAAAGGAACGAAGCGACATAAAGAGACGGCATAGAAGGAAGGGCTATTTTCATCTCCAGCAAACCCTCATCAGAGTTTTCTTGCTTTATCACAGTTTCTTCCCAACCCTGCATAACACACACGCGCACGCACACAAGGTAACCGGTTACAATCAACACAACATAATCCTAAGCCGCCACACAGGTCAAACGGGGACCTGTTCTCAGCATAATTGTTAAAATAATGTGGTAATCAACACAATGTATGCAAAGGAAAACATCAATAATTTGTAAGATTGAGCAAAGACTAATGGCCTGTTCGGTTCACATGTAAAATAATCCCAAGATCATGGGATTATTTTACACTGGGATTATAACATGGGTTTGGGTATTAGTCCCAATAGAGGGACTTGTTCGGTTGGGGATATAGAGGGTGGGATTAAACCTGATTTCAATAGGTGAAGTTACTAAAGTGCCCTTTATATCTACAAACTCATTCCTACATCCTTGACAAGCTTGCGAAGGAAAATATACATATCAAAGCAACTTCAACGACACATAAACAAAGTCATTCAGAAGCAGAAGCCTAATAAATCCATTCATTAAGCAAACCAAATGTAACTTGAACCATCACATTTCCCATCAAATTAAGTGAACAAAATTCATGAATAGTGAAGAAAATTCAAAGTGAACTCGTCGGCTGTAATAATTGTGATCTGTTGTGTGATATCTATTTGTATTAGTATGAATGAAAATTGAAAATTTAATTGTGGGTTTCGTAGGATCGTGCGATATAATTAATAAATGCGGTTGAAGTTTGAACAAATATTTAGTAGTACTAAATATGTCATCGATGGATAGTGTTGATTCATGATCATGGAAACGATCTGTTGATTTGATTCGTGCGCGGACGGTAACTATAGTGCTACATCGATATACTAATGTCACACACCATAGGTTTTTTGGTGTTGGAGAGTCGCAAATAGTGAATGAATGTGTGCTTTGGGTGTTTATGATGAGGATAGTTTGGTCATTTGAAAGTCACCAAGATTGAGATAAAATAATACCATTGAATTCATGGTTTAAATTATCCCAATCCTGTGGGTTAAAACAATCCTATGGACAATTTTTTACTCGAACTGAACACCGGTAATATTTAGTACCACCGCTTATCTCACCCTATCCTATGAACGAAACAGGCTCTAAGTTGTAGCAGAATTCTCTTGGCATACAAAACTATAGAATAGGTCACAGTGAAAGAATAAAACGTAACTATGATTTTCGAAATGGTTTAGAACTGATAGAGCACAACATAAGCCATTGTAAACAGATGACTGCATAGACTTGCAATGGAGCAACTTGTAAATAATAAAGTAAAATATGATGCAAATTTCCGACATGAGCACTCAGGTATTGGACAACTTACTTTCAACGAGGTAGTTACTGACAAAGTATCATCACTCTTGAGATCCTTGGACAGAATAGTTGATAGTTCAGTAGATACCCAAGATATCCATAAGCCATGAGCTTTAATGCAAAGGTCTCTTGATCTCATGCTAAACAGCTCTAGTTTTGGGCTGGCGCTATTGCTCAACCCAAACAAAGCAGTGCTTGCTAATGGTGTTTGCTTCCTACCAGCGGTGAGATTTTGCATGCTATGACTATCATAAGAAGAGGGTTCAAGTGTCATTCTGGAGTTCCCAAAAATCGATGGTACCTTATCAAATTGACTAGCAACTGTATCGTTCGCCCACAACCTTGGAGAACCAAGTACCATTGGTATGTTACTTGAGTGATTTTGCAATGCAAATAAGAGTCTTCCAATGAAAAGTGAACGCTCAACGATTGTCACGGGTGATTCTTTGTTGTTTGCAAGAGAAGCAAATAGGTGTTCCAGCTCATCATCAAGTTCCGACAATATGGTTGAAACACTTCCATAGCATTTATTTTGTAGGTATGTCGCTAGCTCCTTCCACCTAGAAGCTGCTTTCTGAGACTCTAAGAAACAAAGTAGATCCTCTAAGATGCTTTGGCACCTACTGTCTACTGCATCTCTGATTCGAGTAACTTCTGGCCCGAAATAAGTAACGAGCGAATTTAGGAAATTGTTCGCCAAAGATGTAGCTTTGTAGCCCAACCCTGTACCAATCTTTCTACCATTTGGCTCCGAAAACCAGACTCCACCACCCAAAGAAGTTCTGTTTAAGTAGTTCTGGAAATCAATTTGGTCTCCAGGAGCCACATTAATAGTCATCACTGATTCCCTCACATTAACAACTCTGTTAAGGTCCTGGAATCCCAAGTCGATAATCACTTTCATTCTCCGTACGAAAGCATCCTCAAATATGTTGTCCCACAGATCTTGCTCATCATCCAAAACGAGTTGTCTGATTATATTCCACGGCGACTCAATCTCAGTACCAATTACACTCCTGAGCCACTCTAAACTTCCCTCCAACACTTTGCGGCTATCCAAAGAATCCCGGATCTGCCTCTCGGCAGAAGCTAGCTCCTTCCCACTTTTTATAACGTCAATGAGTAATTTGCCATTGATATTACTGACCACCTCTTCTCTGGAAGTCCTCAACCAATTGGAACATATAAGAGCCACATACTCTTTTTCCAGCACTAGCATGACAGACTCTAGTTTTTCTCTGTGCAACTTCCACAACTTAACCTCCTCTTCGGGATTGGGAAGTCCACCAAACAACTGGGAACCTGGGGGAGACCCCAGAATGGTCTTGTAAAAGAGAGGCATATCATTCAAAACTTGACGAAACAACTCCCCAACTTGTGCTAAAGTAATCTGAATTATTCGCACCACATCGCAAAACACTGAAATCACATCATTTGAAGCAGCACGTTCCACTAGTGACCTGCAGGATCCCAAATTTTGGGATATCCAGGAATTCCTGGAATCTAAGAACAATGCCAAGACTTGGTTGGGATGTAGGTCATCAATGACAGCAACAGCAGCTAAAGCATCAGCATAGGCCGCAATGGCGAGGCCCTGATCCATTAACCTCTCGCGGGTCCTCTGGGAAATCTGGGCCTTGAAGCTCTCGACGATCTGCCACTGATGGTGAAGCAGAGGAAAATTAGATAGGAAATCGGGATCGGTAGCATTGGTGGCGAGGAAGCCGTGAACCACCTTGGCGCGAAGATACCTACCGGAAGCCTCGAGAAACATGGATTCATCGAGGCAGCCCCAGATGTTCTCGGGGGTGTCGACGAGGTATTTGACGCGGCAGGCGATGGCGTAGACCCTGAGCCTGGAAGGGTTGGGAATGAATTTGGGGGTTTCGGCAGATGAGGGGGCGAGAGAGCGAATGCCGGTCTCGATTAGTAAGATGTTGGAGGAAATGGAATGGCAAGAAGACTTCATGAGTAGAATAGAGTCTGCGGAATCGATTAGGTCGCGGTACCTGTTCCCCACCAGTTGTCTCAGCTCCTCCTTCTTCTCTTCGATCTGCTTCTTCGTTGCGCCTTCCACATTGCGGATTTCTGAGATTGGGTTGGACCGGAAAAGAGATTCGGCGTCTCGAGAACCACCGCCACCGCCCGCCGATTCGTCTGATCTGGTAGTGGACGCCACCAGCCTCATCGGATCAACGAATGAATCTAAATGAATCTAGGGTAGGTAGGTAGGGTTTCAAATTCAGATCGGAGTGACAAACTCGATTCTTGAGCGCGCGCACTTCAATTCCGCAATCAACCGCCGAGAATAAGAAATTTGTTTCAAGGGAAAATAAATGGGAAGGGGGAGAAGCGGTCCCGGCTTCTTGCGCACTTTTTCGCTCTTACCGGTCAGTAGTACCATTTCATTTAGGCACTTACCACCACTGCCACGTTGGAGGGCCGCTAAGGGCACCCCACCATTTCATGAAGGCACCCCGTTAATGTGGGCACTAACCAATTTACTTGGGGCACCAAAAAATTAGACCCGAAATACCCAAAATACCCCTCTAACCAATTTACCTGGGGCACCAAAAAACCCCTCTTGCAAAACAGAGGCACCCCACCACCCACCACCGTCCTCTTGCTTGACTTTCTTCATTTCTCGTGAACGAACCACCTAGCAATCCCTAATCTAAGTTGTATTCGTTCCTCTATGTCTCTCTCCTCTGTTGTAGGACGTTTTTCGAGTTTGAAGACTCTGAGTTTTGGTCGATTTCATATCCAAATTAGGGTTCGGTTCAAGTTTTTCGTTCACACATCGATAGTGTTGAAATCGATCGTTTGAATGTGCGTTGGTAGTCTAATTAAGTTGCATTTGATAGAGTAGTTGTTATGTTTGTGTGGCGGTGCATTCAATGGTTCATTTATTGGGCGTTCGTGGTTCTCGACCACACAGACCAGAGATTTTGTTTCTGATCTCGCCAAGCATGGCGAGAATGTAGAATAGCTCTCGGTTGTCCATAACCGAGACTTTTATTGTCGTCTCGGTCACCACTTCACGAGAGTAAGTCGAAGTGTATAGTTTTTCCTGTCGGTGATGTCCAACCGAGAATGTAGAATAGCTCTCGGTTGTCCATTACCGAGACTGTTATTCAGTTCTCGGTGGATGGTGACCGAGAAGTGTGCATAACTCTCGGTCCTGCGAGGCCGAATCAATCGCGTCCGTGAAAAAACATCTGAAAATTTGAGAAACCCTACCTCGACAAAAAATAGTTCCTTCAAACCATCATATGGTTATCAAACATTGTTACCTCGCTGTCGGATGATGACAATCCGCAATAATCGATCAACGCTCGCCAAATGCAATGTGGCTTTAGGGTTCAACCTTGTGGTGGGGTGCCTTTTTTTCTTTGTCAAAATGATTTGTAGGGTTTGAATCACTATATATACAAGGGTAAAATAGTCTTTTCCACTTTTGCAGAATTTTTTACAAAAACTTTGGGTGCCTTCATTAAATGGTGGGGTGCCCTTAGCGGCCCTCCAACGTTGTTGTTACTGTCATTGTTACTCGTAGGGGTGGGCAAACCAAATCGAGGGTCTACGGTTTGGTGATTTTTCAAACCACCATCAAATCGCAAATCACTAATACCGCACCAAACCGAACCGCGGTTTGCGCGGTTTGGTCGGTTTGATTTCGCGGTTTTCATGCACCCTATTTTCAGAAGAAAAAAAAAACAGCAAGCAAAAAAAAAACATCAAGCAAAAAAAAAACATCAAGCAAAAAAAAACTAGACGACAGTGAGAGGACGGGAGTGAGGAGCGGCGGTGAGAGGGAGGTGAGTGAGGAGCGGCGGTGAGAGGGCGGCGGAATGACCGAATGAGCGTCGAGAGGAAGAGGAAGATTAGTGATTTTTTTTTTTTTTTAGGGTTTTTGGTTTGTATTTACCAAAATGCCCTCGGTTTGGTTAAACCGCGGTTTTCCAAAATGAAAACCGCGACCAAACCGCGAGCTTTAAAAACCATACCAAACCGTGCGGTTTGGTCGGTTTGGGCGATTTTTCGAAAACCACTGCCCACCCCTAGTTACTCGCTCATGTGCCATTAACCTCTATACGCTTGCATACAAATTTTGATGTGTATTATGTGAGAGAGTTGGTGTCCAAAGTAAGTTATTATTATTATATTACTATCTAGTATTAAGGCTAACTTTGAAGGGATATTGTGAGGAATTTAAAGGTTTTGGATTGAGCACAAGTTTGATCTCATCTAATGTAGCATGTCCAAACTAATTAGGGATTGAACTTTTTGTTGTCTTAGTTGTTGTTGCTGTAGTTATCATGCAGTACCCACTAAATAAATATCTTACATTATATAAAATTTATGTTGGATTTGAATAATATCAATTACCTGCTATGTGATGTCACTGTGATTGAATCATAGAAAAAAAAAATCAACAAAAGATCACTTTTCAACTCAAAAGTGTGAGATTTTACTAAAAAATGAATTGGTGTTAGCTAAAAGTCCACGAATTCGTGGATATAAGGGCAAGTGAGTCCAACAAGCAGCATTAAAAGTTGATGGTTTGATTGGGGCATGTTTGTCGGTAGTTGTAGGTGTTCCTCGATCCATTACGACAACATATCATAAATATTTATTAAGTATGATTTAATAAAAAGTAAATAAATGTAGAATATCAAGCCCTTTTTGATTAAATTCCTCCCATTTATACATCAAAAAGTTAATTGAGGACAATATCAGAACTTAATGGCGGAAAAAAAAAAGGTTTATGAAAATTAATAGAGAAAAATAAAGAGAATGGCAAAAATGAAAATTACGAAGAAGGAAAGGAAAAAATTAGACGAAGGTTGAATCGGAGTCAGCGCATTCTCCTCGCCCGAGTCGAGTCCGAGTGCAGGTGCTTCGTCTACCCTATAAGCACCCCTTCGCTCCCCACTTTCTGAAACTGAGAAGAAAAAATCTGTCTCCACTTTTCTTCTTCTACTCCCTCCACCCACTTATCCCTAAAGCCCCCCCCCCCACCCCACCCCACCCCCTCAATCATCTAACTATAAACCACCGGCACTGCGAAGAGATCATTCATCTATGGCTGCTCAAGAAGAACTTGAAACCCTAGAACCACCACCATCCGTCGATCTAATTGGGGCTGGGGATCGGACGGCATCCGATCCATCGGATCCTTCCCTCTCCAGAAACATCTCATCCAGTCGCCTCAACGCTGGCGCTCCAGAGTTCGTTCCCCGCTCTTCATCTTCTTCTTCGAATCGATCTGATCTACAGCAGGCCACCGCCACTCCGATTCATGTATTTCCAGTTCAAGCGCCTCCCTTTTGCATTCCTTATCAGAACTACGGAAACTTTCCTGAACACGAGATTGTTGTGGTGCCGCCGCCGCCGTCGCAACTGCCCAGTGAAGTTGTTGACCATGCTCCACCTGCCCCTAACGGCCTTCCCGACGAGGTTTGTAACAAGATCGTCAATCAGGTACGCCACGGCTCTCTCTTTATTCACATTTGACTTTTCAACTACTCAAATAGTATTGTTTATTGTTAGATTGTGAACTGTTGTTGTTTGCATCAACCTCCCTGCAATTCTAACTTAGTTGCGTTTTAGTACCAATTAACTGAGGTTGGCTACATCTCAATTCCATGCACTTCGATTGTATGCTTTCAAGGAAAAGTAGGAGTAGGTGTAGCACCAATTGACACAAAGATTAGGGAAGGGCGGTTGCGGTGGTTCTAGAAAACTTGACTCAATAGAAATTGAAGAAATTCAACAAGGTAGGGGTAGACCGAAGTTAATTTGGGACGCATTAATCAGGAGGGATTTAAATAGTTTGTAAAGCTCACCATCAATTGCTCTAAATCGAGCACATTGGAAGAGTTTAATCTATGTAGCCGATCCCAATTAATTTGAGACTTAAACTATGTTGTTGTTGTTGTTGATTTTATGCTTTCAAAATCTTTTAAATCCTTCTGTTCAATATATCACAAGTTATCTTAGGTCTACCGTCTACCTTGTAACATTTTTACTTATTTTTTGCGAAAATTGATATCTATTATACTTTTCTTGAATCTATGTGTTTATCGTTATATGCTTCGTTACGAATTTTGCCTCATGTTCACCTAAGCATCATCATTTTTGTTACATTCAGTTTACCTAAGGTCGGAAACTAGACTCACTAAAAATTGAAGAAATTGAAAGGGGTAAGGATAAACTTTAAATAACTTGGCATGCATTAATTGTAAAATATTTTATAGACTACCAATTCATTGTTGGGTTTTTGGAGTTGAAAAGCCATGGGATTTTTCGTAAACAATTTCGCAAACCCCAACATCTAAAAACAACTCCACTAAACTGAATACAAAAGAGTAGACCATACTTCAATTGTAAACTCCCTTTTGGTGTTAATCTATTTTAGAGACATTGCCTCTAGCGAACGTCCTCTATTAACAATCCACACGCGAATGGTGACAACGATTTGGAATGTTGGCTACCAAAGAACTTGAAAAACCTTTGTCTCCTCTCCCTTAAAGTCTAGAGAACACTAGGAAACCAAAACGAAGTCTCTATTCGTTTTTAGGGTTTCGGCCTGCAATTGTTATGTCAATTTTGCTCTTTTTTTATTACAATGTGCTCCGACTTAAGACACCTATTTATACAATCTATATATATATAAAAGATGGAGGAGAGAGAAAGTTTAAAAGCTACCTCATCTCACCATTCTATTTTTCTATTTTTCTTAATTTTCTTATTTTTTGTTATTTATTTATTTATTATTTCAAGAGATATAATTGTACATTATGTGTACATTTATTAATAATTAATAGTGGTTATCTTATCGTTAAAAGATTGAGTACGTTGAACTTGAAATCATTGGTAAATACAAGGAATTGAGTGTAGTGCAAGTTACACGCTCCTGTAAATTTCAACTCTCATTCATTTTTTTGCAATCAACTTGGTTTTTTTTTTCCTTCACCATTCAAAAAATCACAAAAAAAGTTAATTTTATTATACCTAACCTTAGATTCTTCCAATTCTCAACTAATTATCACCCAATAAATTCAAGATAGGATCGATGGATTTCAACATTGCCTCTACATTCAAAAGTTGTTCTACTTACTCATAGCTTCATGCATCCAGTGATATAACAACCATTCACAACGCTTATAAGCTAAACCACTTTCGATCGCCCTCTTTTAGGTATGTTTGCTTTATATTGGATCTAATCGTTTGGTACGTTTTCCATAAGTTCAAGACTAAAGTGAATAATTATATCTATAACACAAATCAATAATCACGTGACATTTTATGCTGCCTTTGTTATGTTGTCTGTTGGTTTAGATTCTTCAATTGGAGTGGACAAACGATATGGAGGAATTTATATTTAAGGGTTATAGTGGATCAATATACACTACTGCATGTGATACCATTGCTTAAAGATGTTGTTCAGTCCATAAAATGCTACAAAAGCTAAAAAATGCAATATAATGTTTTATTTTTTCTTATTATTATTGTTCTTTATGAACCTTTCATTTGACTCAATGAGAATAACTATGAATATAGTGTTTTATTGTTTATTATTATTATTATTATTATTATTATTATTATTATTATTATTATTATTATTATTATTATTGTTATTATTACAATATATGCATGTACCATAGCGTACAGACGATTAATTTTGTCGTCTAGCATTTTTTTTTTTTTTGCATTGTGGCGATTCATAGGTGCACATCCAATTTTTCAAATCAATATTCAATTGTTGCTATTGAAATTTTTGCTTGGGAAGAGTTCAGGGGATAATTATAGACATTGTTGGATGGATTGATTGGGGAATATTAGATTCATTGAAGTATTATGTTTGCAAATAATTAATAATGGTTATCTTAGCAACGAATGGATGAATAGAAAGAACACCTCGAACTTGAAACCATGAGCAGATACATAGAAGGGAATGTACTACAAATTTTATTACACCACCAAATAAGTTTTCATTATAACGCTCTTCACTATTTAAAAATTGACATATTTTTAAGGGTTGTAAAATAATTTAATTAACCTTTATTATATATCAATCTTAACATATCGAGGGATCCATTGAAGAATTTCAGCTCATCTAGAGCTTAGTTGATATTTATAAAAAAATAAAGACTCATGCTCCAACCTCGTTAAAGATGAAAAACAATGTTTAAGAGCCAACCTTCGATTTCTTAGTATGCCATTCCAAATTCTATGAGTACCTATGGCAAAACAAGTTCATTATATAAATTGAGTTCTCAACTCAAACCAGTAGGTTCTATGAGCCTATGATTCCTAGCAATGATAAATAAAGGAAAATTTGGATTCTTAAGGCATCTCTATGAAAAGATCCATCAAGAGTTGCTTAAACAATTAACTCCAATAGGTGAATCATTAGACTTGATAATAACAAGTTCATGGTCATAGACTCAAAATGAACAAGAGCAATCCATCCCAATCGAAACGAATAAATTTGTTGTCTTAGAGGTTTCACCAAACATATATTCCAAGCTTTTAATGAATACAACCAACTCCACTAGTTTAAAGGTGCTTAAACTAAGTATAATTCTCATTGAGGCATTTCTTCAAACAAGTGGAAGGTACCTTCATTGTTTTTGTCAAACTTTATATTTCCTTCCTTTATACTACCCTATAATTTGGGACTGAGGCTATGTTGTTGTTGTTGTTGTTGTTTTATACTACCCTAGATCTTGTACTACACAAACCACACATGCATGAGTTCAGAGTATGCGCAAAGCTTCCACCCTTGATCACCACATGGACCCAATACCAACAACAAACACAACCATAACAATGCAACACACACGACTTCTCAACAACAAGAAGATTCTCAATTTCGGCAACCATTCTATTATTTTGTAGGAATATGTTGAAATATTTTGTATTTTTGGTATGAGAGATCATCAACAACAACAACATAGCCTCAGTCTCAAATTAATTGGGGACAATCACATGAATCAAACTCTTCCATTGTGCTCGATTAAGTGCAATTGATGGTGACCTTTCCAAACCATCCAAATCTCTCTTAATTAATGCGTCTCATGTTAACTTTGGTCTACCCCTACCTCGACTTATTTCTCCAGTTTCTATTAAGTGAAGTTTTCTTGTGGGGGTATTTGCAGGTCGCCTTTGTAGGTGACCAAATCACCGTAACCGCCCTTCCCTAATCTTTGTGTCAATTGGTGCTACACCTACTTGTCTTTAAATTTCTATATTTCTTATTCTATCTTTACGAGTTTTACTACACATATACCTAAACATCCTCATTTATGCTACGTTCATTTTATGTAAATCTTGTTGCTTTATCCCCCAACATTCACTTCCATAGAGCATAGTTGGCCTAATTGCGGTCTTATACAATTTTTCTTTAACTTATTAGGAACACGTCGATCACAAATCACCCTTGTTGCAGTCCTCTATTTCTTCCATCTAGCTTGAATTCTATGTGTGACATCATTCTCAATATTACCATTATTTTGTATGATTAATCATATGTATCTCAAGTGGTTCACTTTAGGAACTTCTACTTCCCATAATTTTATCACTCCATCATCTCGATGTCTAACATTTCTAAACTCACAGTGCATGTATTCAATTTTCATTCTGCTCAACTTAAAGCCTTTAGATTCTAATGTATTCCTCAAAAGTTCTAATTTCTTATTCACTCCATCTTTTGTTTTTTGGTATAAGAGATCATTTTGAAATATTTAGAATCCTATCATATCTCATTGCTAGCTTGTAAATATTATGTAGGATCTTAGTTGCCAAATCGGAGTCGAATCGTAAAATCGGTAGGGTTGAGTTTCAAATTGAATCATCAATTGTTATATTTTTTCGATTTTTAAAGTTTACTTCTAAATAAATGTATAAATTCATTATATGCATTTAATAAATAAAAAGAGACCCCCAGGTGCATTACAAATTATATATTCAACTTAATCCAACTTTAAACATACAATATCAATTGATTTGGTTTTTTTTTTTTTTAAGCCATTGATTTGGTGTTTAAAAAACATGGAATGACGTGTATTTGTATACTTGCAACATTTTTTTTTTATATAAAATATTCAAAGAGACACAATTTTGTTTGACATGTGGTGTGTGGGGCCCACACAGTAGAAATAAAGATAGCCTTTGATGCAAAGAGGATCATCCTTCCATCCTGAAGTTCGGGTTGCAATCAATTTATGAAAATTGGGTGTCATAGGGCTGCCAGTAGGGACACAAATGGGGAGGGTAGGGGGATGAGGACCCCATCTCCGTCCTCATCACCTCTTAAGAATTCATCCCCCCATCCCCATGCGGGGATGAATTTTCATCTTCATCCCCATCCTCGTCTAATCCCCGCGGGGATGGAGAATTCCTGTGGAGAAAATTTTTTCCCTATTAGGGATCCCCTGAGGATTTTCGCAGGGAATCTCTATGGGGAAATATTTCTCTCCATTTAATTTTAAAAAAAGAATTATAAAACGTAAGGCGTCAAAGGCACATGCATACGTATACGTGTATTGATATTTTTAAATTGTATTTATACACATAATATACACATGTCTATTGCTAGCATAGGCATATAGTAAATGTAGTTTGGTAATTGGTAAAATAAGGTGTTGCAATTTTTTCATTTGATTCTAAATTTGTAAAATGTAAAAATATAATTGCAAACAATTCAAAACAAAACATATATTTAATGTAGTTTGGTAATGAAAATATTTTATTCATTTAACTAATTAAGTTAAAATTATAAATTGCATTAGAGTTTGCTTGTTATGTGTATTAATCACTAGTGTTTTGGGGTGTAAACCATGAAATATTAATATATATATACATATATATATAATATCATATGGTAATGGTATGCATGTATACATATATAGAATTGATATATGGGGATCCCCACGGGGATTACCAATGGGGATTCCCCATGGGGATCCCCGCGGATATCTTTTTTCACCATCCCTATGCTCGTATCCGCCCGGGTATGAGATTTTCTCCCGTCCCTGCCTCCATCCCCATTTAAATTTCCATACTCGTCCCCGTTATGGGAATTTCCCACCTCGCTTGCATCCCTAGCTGCCACTCATCTCTCTCTCTCTCTCTCTCTCTCTCTCTCTCTCTCTCTCTCTCTCTCTTGCGGCGAGATCCTGGTCATCTTCTAATCAGATTCCTTCTCTCCTCCCCCTTCTTTGCAACTCATCTCTCTCACTTGCTCACTACAACTCTATCTCATCATATCTCTTACTCTCTCTCGAGTCACACTCGTTATTTCTCTTTTTACAACTCTCGCTCTCAATCCAATTCTCCCTTCCCTTGGTGTTCATTGATTGATCGAGACAATTTTAACCTTGCCTCAACTCGTAAGATTCAAGGTTACGATTCAACTCGAATCTTACGATTCAACAAAAACTCAAATCGCTTTTTTGATTTTGTGATTTTTCAGCACTATTTACTCGTTCTACCTCCAAGTCAATTTGAATCTAGTAAAATCGTACGATTTTAATAACACTATGTAGGATATCTTGTTGGCTATATAAAGCCATTTTACACAAATATAAATTATATTTTTTGAAGTATTAGAAGTGAGTAGATATTTCTGGTTCTCTTTTCTAAACTTTTTTTATAGTATCAGAGCTTCAAAAAGGGATTTATAATGTTGACAAAATCATGTCTAGGGCGAGCGGGAATAATTTTGAGGCTCAATCCGTGCAATAGTCGACCCATAAAGGGCTTTGGCTCTCCCAATGCGTTTCCTCCTACTTCTGACACTCAACTTTTCCTTTCATATTCCCCCAGTTTAGGACATTAAAAGGTTCAATAAGCTGATGGAACATTTTCTACTTTGGCGGGTAGAGGATCTATTCGCCTATCCCCCTACAATTGTTTTGCAAGATGTTCTCCATGTTCCGAAATTAACCTATAATTTTTATTCTATTTGTAAGTTGACCACTGACCTGCCATGCGGTGCCGATTTCTTTAAAAAAGTCTTGTATGTCAATCTGACATACATCAAGTAGCAAAACAAATTGGTCATTCTTGCCATCGCACTACTTTCATCCATCCACACCATTTACTCTCATACATATTTGGAGTCCTTAACGTGTTTCTATTCTTCCTTCTCAAAGGTGGTTTATCATGTTTATTGATGATCATACACAATTGTGTTAGGTTTAAATTCTTAAAAGACAAATCAGTGACAAATCAGATGCTTCACTGATTTTTAAATTTTTTACCAAATGGTCCAAACACAATTTGATACCAAAATTAAAATGATTTGTACCGATACTGATACTGTATATTTTTATTCCATTCTTGGTGATTTCTTTGAACCAATGGTATTTTACACCAAAGTTCATGCATCGATACTCCAAAACAAAATGGTGTGGCTGAGTGAAAAAAAAATGAACCTTGAAGTTGCACAAGCTCTCATACAACAACAACAACAACATAGCCTTAGTCCCAAATTAATTGGGGTCGGCTACACGGATCAAACTTTCCATTGCACTCGATTAAGTGCAATTGATGGTGAGCTTTCCAAAGCATTCAAATCCCTCCTAATTAATGCATCCCATGTTAACTTTGATCTACCTCTACCTCGTCGAATTTCTACAGTTTCTATTGAATCAAGTTTTCTAGTGAGGGCATTTGTAGGCCGTCTTTGCAGGCGACCAAACCACTGCAATTGCCCTTCCCTAATCTTTGTATCAATTGATGCTACTCCTACTTATTTTTGAATTTCTATATTTCTTATTCTATCTTTACGAGTTTTACCACACATCCACCTAAGCATCCTCATTTATGCTACGTTCATTTTATGAATTATTGTTGCTTTACCGCCCAACACTTTGCACGAGCTCTCATGTTTTCAATAAATGTTCCAAATCAGTTTTGGGGGGATGCAATTTTAATTGCGTGGCTTGATTAATAGACTTTTATGAAAAATATTAGGCTACAATGCTCCACTTACATATTTTATGACCCTCTTCCCTAATTATTGTGCTTTCTCTACATTACAGTTTTGGGTCTTGTGTTGTTTTTGGTCATGTGCCAAGTCAGGGGTGATCTAGGTTAGATCCTCATTCCAAAAAATATGATTTACAATCTTTTTTACATTGGCTTTATATAGCCAATAAAATAAAGAAAAGATCTAGATGTCCTACTTCATATTTACAAGCTAGCAATGAGATATGATAGGATTCTAAATATTCTAGAATGATCTCTCATAACAAAAATACATAATATTTCAATATATTCCTATATATTTACCTTGCTTGCAACAACTCTTGCCTCTTAATCAAGAACCTTTTCTCTCACTCTCTCGCTATCCTTTTTGCGCAAAAGTTTGCATCCAATGTACTCTCTTTCTCGCGTTGCTTCTCTAATGCAAGCTCCCCTCCTCGCAACTCTCTCCTTGAGTGCACAACTTCTTGCGTAGAGCTCTCCCAGATCCGAGCTCCCCATCTCTCTCGAGTTCGATTCTCTTACTCTCTCCCTCTCTCGTAAGTTTCGGAGAGAATAAGTGAGTTAAGGCACGACCCTCTTTTCTTTTGTTTTTGTTTGCAATGGGTGATACACACCTATTGACATGAAGCCCACTTAAAGTACCAACTTTAGCAACTTCTTTTGTTTCTTTCTTCTCAACTCCTCATCACCACTTAAGTGAGGGAAAACTTGATCTCCTTCATGTAATCCTCCCATCCCATCTAGGCCTATCTTAGGGTCTTTAATCTAATGCTTATTTTACCTTTTTTTTCTAATTGGTTTTAAATGAAGGTTGTACTACTTTGACTCACCTAAGACCCTATTTCAACCTTAGGCCTTAATGTCAATTTAATTCAAATTGATATAGTTGTGTTACCATAATATTACACAGAATGGTGGCGCAATATATATATATATATATTTTAGCACATCAACTACTAAGTTAGGCCAGCTATGCTCTATGGAAGTGAATGTTGGGCGGTAAAACAACAACAATTACATAAAATGAACGTAGCAGAAATGAGGATGCTTAGGTGGATGTGTGGTAAAACTCGTAATGATAGAATAAGAAATATAGAAATTCAAAGACAAGTAGAAGTAGCACCAATTGATACGAAGATTAGGGAAGGGCGGTTGCGGTGGTTTGGTCACCCGCAAAGACGACCTACAAATGTCCCCACTAGAAAACTTGACTCAATAGAAACTGTAGAAATTCGACGAGGTAGGAGTAGACAAAAGTTAACATGGATGCATTAATTAGGTGGGATTTGAATGGTTTGGAAAACTCACTATCAATTGCAATTAATCGAGTACAATGGAAAAGTTTGATCCATGTAGCTGACCCCAATTAAGTTGGGACTGAGGCTATGTTGTTGTTGTTGAACACATCAACATCCGCAACTCTCGATCGGTTTAGGACCATTAACGATTCGTGATTAGCGATTTATAAACGAAATAAAAATACAAGTCAGTCTAATATCATGTTACCTAACATGTACTCATGATCTTGATTTGTATCCCATACATATGATCATCATATGACCGTCAAGGCATCAATCAAAACTCACAGTAGTCTTAATTCACTATAGTTCTTAACTTAATGATTATGGACATTTAGTATATTTCAGTTATAATGTATGTAAAAATACAACCAAATACCATAAACAACTTGTAATCCTTTATTTTATTAACCAAAGCAACAATAGAAACAATGTTCATAAGATTGACCTTGGGTATTTGTCCTTTCAGTCACATCTTCAACCACATTAAGTAGTGCCGAATGGAAACATAGGATCCACGTAGCTGACTCCTTGGTTGTTGTAGTTGTAATTGCCTGTTGCCTATTGTCATGCTAATAATGTCATTGACATTTTCAACGGAGAGGTATCATTATTCTCATTATTCTCTTTCGGAGAAACAAGTGTAAAGATTGTATCTCATGTGGGGCATCAGTTTTGCTAATGCAGTGACAAAAAACCGAAATTGTGCAACTACTTCTACTGGTATCAATAAGGTTTGTGAGCATGTATTTGTCACCTTGAGAGTTGCTTGAACATATTTTTTTTTCTCCCTTGTGTATTATTATGCAGGTGGAATATTATTTCAGTGATCTAAATCTAGTTACGACAGATCATCTAATGAGATTCATCAATAAAGATCCTGAAGGTTTTGGTAAGAACTCCATCGCTAATGATTATACAATACATCTTGGTCGTGTTGTTGAAAACTTAACGTACATCTACTTTATTACTTAATCGAATTGCAAATTGCATATCTATCTCGGCCTTATTTTATTTGATTCTTGTCAACCTTTTCTGTCTTTATTGTTCTTTTCCAACATGCTGTATTTGCTATTCGTTATTCTAAGTGAGGTCAGGTTTATGTACTATTATTATGTGCCATTGGCAAGGGTAATTTCTTCTCACCTCTTTAGATTGAAGGTGTTACGCATAATCACTTTCTTTGGTGGACTTCCTTGAAAACTATGAAAAGATTTCTACACTAATTTCGTTTTCTGTGACATTACGTATTATGTTCCATTAGCATAAGCTGTTTATTTCCAATGAATCCTTTCATTTGTCTAAATGTAAGGTGTTACACGTCTTTCTTTGGCACGCTATGTGCAAAAGCTTCTAGATCTCTAGTGTTACCGAAGAACATGGAATGCTTTGATTTCATATTTATTTGGGACTCATTTTACATGGTTTATTTCAAGCTAGTCGTTTGATGTCCAACTCATTCTAATCTCTTTGTTATAAGTTGAAAAAACTTGTTGTTTGAAAAGGAACACATTCTCATCTAGTGCAATTTGAATCATCCATGAAAAGTATGGTGCTACAGTCAGGCATCTTGGTGGCTCTATTTTTGCATTAATACTTGAAGCATGCATTAAGTGGCGAAGTTCATGCTTTTTTCGTTTTATTTTCAACTTTTTTACACTATAATACAATAGAAATATAACTAGTAAAACAACAACAACAACAACAACAACAACAACAACAACAACAACAACAACAACAACATAGCCTCAGTCCCAAATTAATTGGGGTCGACTACATGTATCAAACTCTTCCATTGTGCTCGATCAAGTGCAATTGGTGGTGAGTTTTCCATACCATTCAAATCCCTCCTAATTAATGCGTCTCATGTTAATTTTGGTCTATCCCTACCTCATCGAATTTCTACAATTTCTATTGAGTCAAGTTTTCTAGTGGGGGCTTTTGTAGGCCATCTTTGCAGGTGATCAAACCACCGCTTCCTAATCTTTATGTCAATTGGTGTTACTCCTATTTTTCTTTGAATTTCTATATTTCTTATTCTATTTTTACGAGTTTTACCACACATCCACGTAAGGATCCTCATTTTTGGTACGTTCATTTTATGTAATTGTTGTTGCTTTACTGCCCAACATTCACTTCCATAGAGCATAGCGACCTAATTGCGGTCTTATAAAATTTTCCTTTTAACTTAGTAGAAACATTTCGATCACAAATCACTCTTATTGCACTCCACCATGTCTTCCATCCAGCTTGAATTCTATGTGTGACATCATTCTCAATATTACCATCATTTTGCATGATCGATTCTAGGTATCTAAAGTGGTTCACCTTATGAACTTATACTTCTCCGAATTTTACCACTTCATCATCTTGATGTCTAATATTTTCTAAACTCACAGTGCATGTATTCGGTCTTCATCCTACTCAACTTGAAGCCTTTTATTCAATCCATCTTTTGTTTCATCCACTAAGACAATATCATCTACAAATAACATACATCATGACATATCCTCTTGAAATATAACTAGTACAGTTGCTTATTATTTGTCACCAACGCATTCATTTGAAAACTTCACCACAAGGCAATGAGTTGAAAGAAGTCAATTACTTTAGAAATTGTGGAATTCAAGGTAACAATTAATGACTCATTAGAGAAAATCTAAATCGATGAATGGAAAATAATGTAAAGTGGCTGAATCCTTGCTTGCTTTCTTATTTTAATCATCTGTAATTTAAGTAAAGAGAGACGGGCTTAAGGTTGACCCTTAATGTAGTCTTCTTGTAATGAAAAATTCTTTTTGCTCATTCGTACATTTCTTTTATAGTGTCTTGACACAAGCCGCAAGTGTACGACAACGCGAAAGTAATAGTGGCACCAAATAGTGTTGGTACCGGATTTATCGAATCCATAAGGACAATTTAGTGCTAATTTGTAATCTAATTAAGATAGTAAGTTAGGCAACGATGAGTTTGATTTTTAAATGGAAATTGACAACTAATTTACTCTAACTAACCGCATGGAATTTAAATTGAGTTTCAACAATGAAGAAATAATCCAAGGGAGTTGATTTCACTGAGGTCGCATTTTTCTATTCAATTCTCATAGTGCAATCCCTAATTCAAGTGCGATAGGTGAATTTTCATAAATTTTCACTCCACCCCGAGGTCTCGATGATGGAGATTCTAGTGTCGCACTCGCACTCGCACTCCAACGGTCGGCTTGAGTAGCGTAAGTGCAACGCCGCATTAGACTCCAAATTCTAAGGCCTCCCTCCGACGTATCGTATGTTTAAGGGTTGTGTTCCCTATTTCCGGGTTGAAAACCCCAAGGTCATGGGTGAGTTCAATCCATAAGTTGTATACCTACTTGATCAAGGCAAGTATAACATTAAGTTCAAGCAAACTCAAATCCACACCACAAATTGAAGAGAACATCATGAATCACATTGGTATTAGAGAGAAAAGGAACCGGGTGGGAACCATCGATCTCTGGCACAAGAGTATGAGCTCATTAGAGGGCTAGAAACAACAGTTAACATGATGAAAACTAAAGAAAACATCAAATCAATACCTAGAAATCCAAGATGAATAACCAAGTTTGATCTAATACCCTAGCTTCCCAAAGTGGGTTCTCCAAGTTTCTCCAAAGCAAAAGTTGTTAATTCTACTTATCACACTATATATAGTTCAGGGGTATTTTGGTTCGAAAAAGTGGGCTCAAAACCCTGAAAAACGTCCAAAAAGTGATCTGATTGATGGCGACGCTTAGGTGGGAGCTGAGGCGTCGGCCTCAACGTGAGGATCTGAAGAAGCAGCGTTCGATTGCTTAGTGGGCGTTGAAGCGCCAGGTGGGGCGCCATTGTTGGAAAACCCCCTGGTTTAGACGCTGTGGCACCGAGGGCGATGTGGCGCCATGAATAGGAGAACCTTGGTTTGGGCGCTGTGGAAGCATTCTGATGCTGGGGCGCCAGGTGGGGCACTGTGGCGCTAGATGGGGCGCCATGGTGCCGGGGTCAGCGCCATGACCAAAGACTGCAACTTTTCGCTCCTTCATTGCACTTCGACTCCCAGCTTTGCACCTCAGTCTTCTCACTTTATTTGTCATCTCATCTTATTGTTGTTTGGACCTAGTACACGCAAAAATACACCAAGTATCAAAACATCATTTATTTGTCTATGTTTTCAAGTGAATACTACTCAAAACCACTCAAATTGTGCTACACATCATGTCTATGTACTTAACTTGTACTCCTTTTCTTTGTAGAACCCATCAAAGAGAATCTCTAGAAACCCTATCGTATTATTTTCCCAAATATGCAAATATCGCATGAAGATCCTTTTATTTTTTTGTATTTTTCCATCCATCTTCTAATAAGGAAAATTGCCCCCCTTAATGGACCTTTCTGGCATGAAGCCAAATTGATTTGTAAATGGTTGATGATCTAGGCCTTATGTTGGATACAAAAGTACTGGGAGCAAGTGGTAAGTTTAGTCGTTTGTTTGGTTGTTCTCTCGTTTGGAGTTTCTTGTGCGCCTCTACTCCTACATTACTATAACATGGTTGGAGTAAACTTTTGCTTACCATGGTGAATTAATCTTATCCTTCGAATTTACATTCCGATTAATGTGTAGTTGTTGAACTCTACGAATCCATGACACTTGTAGAGATTGACTATAAAGATATTCAACATAACAGGTGTCAGATTCATGTCGACAATTATTTTTAAGGTGTTTTGCGAGTGCAGCTCGTTTGGTCTATTTGTATTTTACGATTCAGGCTTTATTCTTAAGATAGGACCTTGCTGTGTTGAACAGTCCCAATATCAGTTGTTGCGTCTTTCAAAAAGATAAAAGCCCTTGTGAATACTCCTCCGCAGCTTGCTAAAGTTCTCCGGAAGTCTTCAAAGCTTGTAAGTTTGGTTGTTTTCCTTATTTTTATTTTTGGAAATCTACTTTTGTTCTCTTTTTCTGATCATTATCTGTTTGGTGCTACTCTTTATAGGTTGTCAGCGATGATGGAAAGAAGGTTCGGCGCCTGCATACACTAACTGAATCAGATATAGAGGACTTGCAGGTGATCTCTTTTTATTTTCTATCAGTTTATCACCTTGATTCTCTTAGTTGGTGATGAACTCCTGAGTCTCTGGTCAATACATGAGGAAGATTTTTTGCCTCTTCCTTTTTTCCTAAATGAGATTAGTGGTCTGCCTGTTTGGGCCTAAAAAAAAGAGATTAGTGGTCTTGAATCTGTGGAATTATTTTGAAATGGAGAATGCTTTTGTCCTAGGCATTTCTAGAAGTACTATAGAATCAAGTTTTTGCTAATATACTGAGTGTAATTTCAAATCATGTTATTCAACAAATTCAGAAATGATGAATTTGCAAAATAAAAGTGTGCACTTTTTTATTTTGTTTCGTACTTATCTTTTTTGGTTGGAAAGCTTTTAAAATCCTCGTGGTTTCTTCTTAAATTATTGTGTGCAGTCGCGCATTGTTGTTGCAGAAAATCTGCCAGATGATCATTCCTACCAATGCCTTATGAGGATTTTCTCTGTAGTTGGGAGGTAGCGGGGAACATTTTTGAATAGTCTATGCTTTTACATGTGCTTGGACTTTGGCATTACTGATATGAAATGCCATCTTGTCAGTGTGAAAACAATCCGTACATGTCAACCTCAGAATTTAAATGCCGGACCTTCTGCAAGTGCAACATCTAGATCATCAAAA
Source organism: Stephania yunnanensis (assembly GCA_039657365.1). Taxonomy (NCBI): domain Eukaryota; kingdom Viridiplantae; phylum Streptophyta; class Magnoliopsida; order Ranunculales; family Menispermaceae; genus Stephania; species Stephania yunnanensis. The sequence continues at coordinate 211,426 of CM077582.1, forward strand.
GTGGAGAGAAAATTAGAGAGTGCACTTTTCAGTAACAAGGTATGTGATTTTACCTCTTAACACATCTTACCATTGATTCAAAAGTGCTTGAAACCTTTATCTTCTAAGAACTTGGCAGGGACACAAGCCTAGGATTTGGACAACACTTCTCTGTATTTGACCTTTCCTTTTTGTTTTTGACTGGGACACTTAAAGTTGTTTTACGTTGGTTTGTACGGACAGAAAGGTTTGGATGTAAAGTGTATAAATACCATCAGCTTATAAATATCTAAAGAGTATAGACTGCTGTTTCTGCCAAAAAAAAAAAAAAAAAAAAAAAAAAAAAAAAAACAACTTGGCAGGGTCTAAAACGAAATTTTGGAAAATGCAACTAAATGGATCCATTCCTATTTTTCCCCATGTTTATCAAAATGAATTCCTGTTTACATTTTTTAATGACTGTGACGTTGAGTCTTATTACCCTTTTAAGAATATATGATTTATTACTCGCTATTCCGTTCACCTTGTGCTTTAAGAGGTATCGATTAACATGGGGTTATGACTTGTAACTTCTTTCCCTCTGCTTCCCATTTGCAGTTGCATGCGTTTGTCGAATATGAGACAGTTGAACTTGCCGAGAAAGCGGTAATTGTTTCCCAAACGTGATTCGAACTTTAATTATTTTATTTCTAGAACATCTACTGACTTTTTACTTGCTTTCCTACACGGGGTTAGATTGCTGAGCTAAATGACGAGGGGAATTGGAGAAGTGGTCTTAGAGTTCGATCATTTCTTAAGCGCTCGGTATGAACATTTGAGTTTTATCTTGTTGGTGAAATTGGCTGTGCCTAAGCTTACAGGTTTTTAACTGTTCTAGTAATATAACAGAAATCGACAGAAGTGGAAATGGAATTGTGGCAAATTTTGTTAGGTGCCCACAATTATCCTTAATTTGGAGTAGTACCTACGGGCCATAAAGAATATGTCAAAAGTAATTTTTTTAATGGAGTTTTTTAAAATTTGATTAATTTATTAGTCCGGTCTCTATTGGTCTTGTACAGTCAAAATCTGCACATACGCGATCTAGAAAAGTTGGGAACGAAGGGGAGGGAAAGTTTGATACGGATGATATATCCACCTCGGAGCAGACAATTGAGAAACATCTGGAAGACCATGAACCGTCTGATGTTTTTAACGAGCACACTGTAAGGATCTACTGTTACTTTGTATTTGGAATTGTGGTTGTACGCATGATGTTGTGGTGGTCTTTAAAGTATATGCCTTGGTTATTACCTCTCTGATAGGTTGAGGACACTTATCTCCACGAAAAGGAAGGTGGTTCAAGGAGAAGCCGTGGCAGGGGACGAGGCAAAGGCCGTGGGCGTGGGCAACACCACAATCACCGTGGGAATCATCATATAGGTACGCCACCAAGTAACTCTTTGATTCAAAATGAACAATCCGTTGCAGTAAAACCACCTCCTGGACCTCGAATGCCTGATGGCACAAGAGGGTTTGCAATAGGCCGTGGAAGACCAATCGTGGCTGGTGATGCTGCATAGTCACTTTGATTGTCCATCTTTCATCTGTAATAGTCAGTGCACAGCAGTGAGGTTGATTAGCTATTGGTGGCAATGGTTTTAGAAGGGGCTATAAATGCATTTGATGGTTTGAAAATCGAACTGGCTTTTGTTATGGTGGATTGAGAGAGGAGGGGAAAGGGTGAGGGAGGTGAAAGTGGGTTGTGTTGGTATATCTTTTATGTATTTACTAAGCAAAGACAATATAGTACAAGCAACTTCATTATTAATGTAAACAAAAGGTGTAAAAAGGGGCAAAAAAAAAAGAAGTGAACAGAAAAAGTAAGGGAGTGTAGTTAGTTGTATGGATGGGGCTGCTTGTCAAGGTTTTTTTTTTTTTTAATTTTGAATAGAAAATATGGCGTTTATTGAGTGCAGGAGACGGAAACAAGGGGTGGAACATGTTGCAGCAGGTGCTTGTAGGCATTGTCTATGGAAAGATTTCTGTGATGAGTAAACTAAGTTGAAGATAGGTGTGGATGTTGTTATTTTCTAGTATTAATTTGTTGGCGATTGGAAGGCATGCATGTGTCATTTGATTGCAACACATAGCAAAACAGCTGGAAATTCGAAAGCGCAAGGGTAGACCTAAACCGGCAGCTGTTAACTAGTCATGTTTCATTTGGTCCTCGCCTAGAAAAAGCAAGTAGATCGATGAAGACGCGCTTATATGGTGCTGAAAATTCACAATCACTAGCTCGGTTGCAATGTATTCATTATTCACCACGATACGCATAAACAAATAACAATAATAATAATAATATAAATGGAGGAACGTCTAAATTAAGGTGACGCTACTAGTTTATGATGAGTAAATATAGACGGAAGGCGAAGACTACAAATAGGATTGAAGGGGAGTAGTGTATTATTATTATTATTATTATTATTGTATTGTATTAACACGACTTTCCCAACTCTCATACTCTCAACCATGAACCATGAACCATGAACCATCCTTTATGTATCATTTCAATCAATCAAAATAAATCTCACTCATCTCTTTTCATTCTCTAGCTAGTTATTTAAGGAGGTGACCAAGGAACAGTTTATTCGAGCTAGGCGGCACACACGACACACCCCTGCATAGATAACAAATTGAATAAAAATTAATTGAGAATATGATAAAATTAATATTTTAGGAATTAATTAATTAATATATATATATATATATATATTATGTCCCATCACCGTGAAACAACGGATGCCAAGAAATGGAAAGTTGGAAACTAAGGAATATTGAAGATGAGAATGAATGAAATATTGGTGGGGATTTGGCATGTTACGCATGCATGTACATGGAGTCATGGACCACTATTACCAATCTGATCTTTATAAATCAAGTTGGAAAGTCAACCATTAGTATTTACAAATGGGCCCCACACGTTTATTCATACTTGCTTGGTGAATATTTGGAAACAAAAAGATATGGAAATCTGGCTGGTTAAAACTTAAAATTGGCTTCGCATTCTTCCATGGATCCATTGGTGTGATATTTGGCCTCCCCATCCCAAGAACCTTTTCATTCCTCTGCTCATGCCTTTGACTGCACGTTCACACATGCATAGAAAAAAAAAAAAAAAAACTAAACAAATGACCTTGACATAAGCATACACCCAGGTAATGAAACAAAATATGTAGTCTATTCAACTAATCTGCCATCAAATTCAAACAAAACCCATATATTTCTTATTCTTCCACGCTCGCTCGCTCATATGTTGCTGTCTCTCTCTCTCTCTCTCAGGTCAACTCTCTCTCTCGTCTTCTCTTACGTTGAAGACAGACATATAGCTAGCTAGAAAGAGAGAAATAAACCGGACTTGCATCTCAAGAGAAAACAGCAATTCAAGGTAGGCTCATGCTTTTTGCTTGTATTTGTTATAAAACTTTTTAAGTTTATTACAATCTTCTTCCTCTTCCAAGGCTATTAATTTTCTTTGCTTTAGCAAATCAAGACTAGTGGTAAATGTATTATTTCATGAAACAGAATCCCATGCATGTATATACAATATATTAATTTGATTATGATTATGATGTGGATGTATTAATTGGCACTTGATGACCAACATTGATCAACCCTTCTCTAATGAATGAATAGCTGGCTAGGGTCATTGTATTTGCAGGGGGAAACTTAATTAATTAGTACAACCACGCATTAATCGATCTCAATTTGGTGGATGATCGAATTGGAATTGTGGGGTACGTAAGAAGAAAAAGAAGAGATGCACTCCGCGAATCACTGGGGTGGTGCCTTTGAGATAAATGGAGCAGAGGGGGAGGCCGCAACCAGGAGCAGATATGAGGAGGAGGAGGAGGAGATGAACATGGACCGTGACAATGCGGCGCTGCGAAGAAGACTGGACGAGACGCAGCAGAGCTGGCTGTTAGGCCCCCAGGATCCAAACAAGAACAAAAACAAGTATGTGGACTTGGGGTGCATAGTCTGCAGCAGGAAGGCCTTCAAATGGACTATCTGGTCCATCCTCATCGCATTCCTTGTCATTGGCCTTCCTGTCGTCATAGCCAAGACCTTGCCTAAGAAGAAGACCCATCCTCCTCCCCCCGACGAATACACCAATGCTCTCCACAAGTCTCTCCTCTTCTTCGACGCGCAGAAGTGTAATAAGTCCTCCACTCCACTCCACTCCTAAATACATATAATAAATTCATTCATTCATCAATATGTATGCATGTTAAATTAATAAAAAGTTAAGCAAGCGTTGGATGGATATTCATGATTCATGTTGCAGCTGGGAGATTGCCGAAGCAAAACAAGATACCGTGGAGGGGGAATTCAGGGATGAAGGACGGATCGGATCTGTCGGACGTCAAGGGAGGGCTGGTGGGAGGATACTACGACGCCGGAGACAACCTCAAGCTTAACTTCCCAATGGCATTCTCCATGAGCATGCTGAGTTGGAGCGTGATAGAGTACAGCCACAAATACAAGGCCATTGGAGAGTATGATCACATCAGAGACCTCATCAAATGGGGGACTGACTACTTGCTCCTCACCTTCAACTCCTCCTCCACCACAAGCATCGACAAAATCTACAGCCAGGTAGGGGTGGGGCGCAATGGTTCCACCACCCCCGATGATCACTACTGTTGGGAAAGGCCAGAGGACATGGACTATCCGAGGCCAGTGCAGACAAGTGTTTCAGGGCCTGAGCTTGGAGCCGAGATGGCTGCGGCGTTGGCATCGGCATCCATTGTATTCAGAGACGATGCCAAGTACTCGAAGAAGCTGGTGCAAGGGGCAACGGCCCTGTTCGGGTTTGCAAGGGATAAAGGCAAGAGGACTTCCTACAGCCGGTCGAACCCGGACATTGCGGCATTCTACAACTCGTCGGGCTACTACGACGAGTACATGTGGGGGGCGGCATGGATGTATTATGCAACTGGGAATTCAAGCTACCTCGCACTGGCTACTAATCCAGGGCTGCCCAAGAATGCAAATGCGTTTCGCCTTACTCCAGACTCGACTGTGTTGAGCTGGGACAACAAGTTGCCTGCGGCGGAGCTGCTGTTGACAAGGCTAAGGATATTTTTGAGCCCTGGATACCCTTATGAGGGCACGCTGAAGAGCTACCACAACCTCACTCAACTCAATGTATGTTGTTATCTTCGCCAATTCCATGTCTTCAACTGGACGAGAGGTATGTATATGTTGTTATCTTCAATTACATATGCATGTCTGATTCTTATATTGATGGATTTTACGTACGCACGTAGGAGGTATGATTGAGCTGAACCATGGAGGTCCTCAACCACTTCAGTACGTCGCAAATGCCGCCTTCTTGGCGTCTCTCTTCGCGGACTATCTCAACGCAACCGACGCTCCAGGAATGTTTTGTGGACCTAATTACATCTCCTCTGATGTTATACTCCAATTTGCTAAATCTCAGGTTCCATGCATACTACATCTCTACTACTCTCTCTACTCTCTCTTACTCCTTCCTACCTACCTACCTACCTACTTGTCGTACTTGACTTGCTCAATTAACACAATGCAATGCAATGCAATGCAATGCGCGCAGGTGGACTACATCCTCGGAGCCAACCCCATGAACATGAGCTACTTGGTCGGGTACGGGAAGAGGTACCCCAGGCATCTTCACCATCGAGGGGCGTCTATTCCGCACGACAGCGTCAGACACTCGTGCACCGGAGGATTTAAATGGCGCGACACCCCAACCCCAACCCCAACAACATCACGGGAGCAATGGTCGGAGGACCAGACAGGTGGGACAACTTCCGCGATGTCAGGGCCAATTACAATTACACTGAGCCTACACTGGCTGCTAATGCTGGATTAGTTGCTGCTTTGGCTTCTCTCACTAGCAGCGGCGGCGACACCATCGACAAGAACACCATCTTTTCTGCAGTTCCGCCGCTCTATCCCATGGCTCCACCACCTCCACCACCCTGGAAGCCATGAATCATCTAATCTCATCACTAATCACTGCGTCCTAATTGCAATTTTTCCTTCCATGCATTAAGACTGAGTCATTGATATATTTTTATACCTACTTCTGTGTGTTACTTTTTCTCAGAATTGCCAACATCCCAATTAATACACACAACACTTTCTTTCTTTTTTTTGAACCATATATAGACATGATGATGCAACTCCATCTCTTTCTACTTTCTATACATGCATAGTACAGTCTGTCCAGATCGCTCGCTCTCTGTGAGATGCACATTACTCACTAGTAGTTGTTCACCTTCTCCGCATCACTGGCGTTGCTGCAAAAATACTTCTCTCAAGGAATTATTGCCAAGGAGAACATAATCAGCAGAAATGCATAGCAGTGACCTAATCTTTCCATTATAACACAAAAGAACGTGAACTCTTCCATATGGCGCTCGATTTAGTGCAATTATAATTAACCGTTTATTCATATTCATTTACCACCACTCAGCACAAACCAAAATCCATGTAGAGGAAAACGTTCCAGAAAACTCCTCTCCAGTACTTCATCATATAAAAGAAAACATAAGTACATCATGAACTTGTAATTTACTCGACTAAACTTTAAACCAAAATTATCATAACAAAAAAGGAAGTGTTGCTGAAACTATCAAACTAAACTCTTGAACAAAAAAAATCAAACTATCTCAAAAAAGGCAAAAAAGAATTAAGACAAAATGAAACATGTTTCAGCCTTCATTGCTGTTCTCCATTAATTTCAATCTTGGCTTCTATAAACAAATGCTTCTGATTCTGATTGAGATTGGAGTCGCCTCTAAAAGAAGAAAAAGAAAAAAGAAAAAAAAGGTTAGTCTCAGTAAATTACTGTTGATAAAACAAAAAACTCATGCTTTTCCAGAAAATTAAAACAAAGTTACAACAAATCTACAGTAAATCGCAATATTATATTACTACTTGTGCACAAATCATATTCATCACGCTCTCCCTAAAGGGTATATGAAATAATTATAGCGCAAGCCAATTCCTACTTTAATCCAAATTTTGGCCCCCAAAGGTCAGCTTTTGTAATCTCAACCGTCCGCAATATATTTTGATAATTCAATAATAATTCAAAATTAAAATATCATCCATCCAGCATGCTAACAAAGACTAACACCAGCAAGGCAAAGCACAACCCCTTTCCAGCAAAAATCACAAACCTTGTGATGTTAAATGCGCCCAGCCTGCTTTAAATTTGGAACTTCTAACGTACCATCGCAGCATTTTGCCTTGATTTAATCATTCGTTTGAGCGTTGAAAGCCAGAAGTTGCATTCATCCCATACAGTTGTAGTCATAAGCACCTGTCACATAATGGATAAGATAGAAGAAAGAACAATTCAATTAAACTGGAGCAGAAAATAAGGAACCTAGTGTTTCCATACCTGGGTTTGCACTGCAGTGCCGAAATCATTGATATCCAAAGCTTGACAAAGCTGCACAAGCTTGTCTGCTGCATTCTTACTTATATCCCCACTGTTAAGTTTAGCAAACAAGGCGCCAATTTTCCTTGAATTATCCTCAATTTCCCGCCTTTTAGCTGGATTTGCATGTGAACCTCCAACTGCTTCAGATGTCTCATTGAAAAGTCTTGTCAGGGTGGTGATCACAGGTTTCAGATGAGCTGCACATCCAACACATTAACAGGCAATGTATTAAAACCGGTGAAAACTCAAGTTCAGGGGAAAAAAATTACAGTCCCGATTGATATTGTGTCAATGTCAATATAAAAACTGCCTCTTATACAACCCAATATAACCACACTTTATGATGCAAGAGCATGGCACAGAGTTTAGGCAGATTAAAGGTATTGATACATTTATAGAGCTTCAACTCAACCGTTTCAAATGGTACAAATACGAAGATGGCACTCCAACCACTGAGTTTTACCTGGCACATTAGATGTATCTGCAGTCTGTACTGTCGGTGGAGGAGCTGCAGGGGCAACAGCCGGTGCTACTTGTGCTGATTGGGTGGGACTTGGTGGTTGCATCATACCCATAGCAGGCCTCTGAGCAAATCCCGAGTTAGGCACGGGCATAAAACTCGGTGCAGGTGTAGGTGCAGCAACTTGAGGCAAATTGAGACCAGGAACTGAAGCTTGAGAAGGAACAGAACCAATTGAAGCTGATGTTGGTGGCACCGCCTGATGTGGGGGGTTAGTAACTCCCTAGGAAAAAATGCAAGGGAAATCTTTAGACAGTTGCTTTACATACAATGAACCTAAATGATGAGAGTAATTAAAAAGTGTCTGTACAGACAGGATACAACTGGGAACCCAAGGTTGGTCGCTGATACTGTTCAAAATTTCTCGGTGCCGGAGTTGCAGGAACAAATGGCCGCACCGGAGGCTGACTTGTGACAGGAGGACCATAGCTTCCCTGAAATCAAAACCAACATGAATTACAGTTCCTGATGGCAATCCATAATTGCATCATCACACTGCACTATAAAGGGAAGAAAGTAAAAGAAGAGGAAGAAAAAAGAGAGGAGGGGTGATAGATATTTCTTTGAAAGATGATTTCATTCAATAGTCAGGATAGTTAATCAAACTATTCATTCATCTAAAGGATGAAGAACCCAAACTAACAGGGCAAATTCAGATAATATAACAAATATTGAGATGGTCCTACGCATAGAAGTGCAAGAGAGAATGTCTTGTGACCATTTATTGCTTTATTAACATAGCAGAAGATTAAAAGGTGAGTAACTCTCCTTGGGACATGAGCTTTTGATAAATACCTGCGGAACCTGGGGCGTCTGTGAGGGCATAAACATTTGGGGGGGCTGCGACGGCTGATATGCAGCAGAACCATACCCTCCACCATATGATGAACTGTTTGGCTGTTGATAATCAGCATAAGGACTTGGAGCAACACTTTGTTGTGTTTGTGTCTGATATTGGAGAAGAAAAGTGCCATAAAACATGTAGGTTAGCGCCCAGAATTTATATAAAATTTAGCTTGGTACAGCAAAGAGTTGCACCTATACCTGATAATAATGCTGAGAGCTGCCTGCTACGTCATAGCCGGATTGATTTGCATTGTAAACAGATTCTGTCTGGATCTGGGTATTTTCAAGATGTGAAGTCTCAGGAGCCGCTGTTTCTGTAAAGGGATTTGCAACTTTCACTAAATTTGAAAGGTTTTTACGCTGGTTTGATCTAATAATAATTTTATCTGAATATCATGAAAAACAAATACTTAACCCAATAACTATGCTGGTTCCTTCCTTTGGGATATTCCAGCAGAGGTAACAAAATGAAAATTGAAAATTTTCACGATTAACCAAAATCCTAGTTAAAGTCCAAACTAAATGAAAAGTATATAATTCTTCACAAGCAAAAAAAAAAAAAAAAAAACAAAACAAAAGAAAATTTTTTTTGGAAGGCCCAAAATGCTCATAGTGAACCTTTGTCTCTAGAAATAACAAATTACAACTGCTGTGTCCGTCACACTCAAATGGACCAAGCTAATATTGTGGAAAGCCCCAAACAGAAAGCCAAGCATTACAACAAAAGAAAAAAAAAAAAAAAAGAAAAATAAAAACTGGAAAATACGTGAGGAAAACAAAAAAATATATGTTCACACAAGAACACCCTTAATGGAACTATTACCTTTTGCTGCAAGGGCTATACGATCACGTAAGATGGCAAGCTCTTGAGACGACTCCTCAGTCCCCAAAAGTTTCAAGTATTCCATTGCAGTTTTCAAAAGCCCTTGACTTGCAAGTAGTTCAGCGTAGTTCTCCACAAGCTTTGTCAAAGAAGCGCTAAATCTCTTTTGCCCACTTGCCAAGGCAAGGACAATGGTCTTTTCCATCAAATCCTGCAGAAAATTGGTGAGTCGTCATACTGATAAATTGGCCTATAAAACGCCCACGAAAATACTAAAAAGCTGAAAACCTCACCTGGAGTAGATCCATATAAGTTGCCCCTTCATGACCGGTCTTCAGATGTAGAGACCACATCTCTACAGTTTTATCAATATTTCCAGCACAGATGTAACAGAGGGTGGCAGCTAGAGTGTTACCAGCATGCATAAGTCTAGCAGCAAGACTATCACAAAGTTCAGTCCACTTCTTTCCCTCAGCAAACTGTTACAACGATTTGAAAATGCCGAAATAAATGAGCTGCAAGCACATTTGCATAACATTTGCACATAGAATAACATGTAGAATAATGGCATGATATGAAAGTTCATACACTTCCTAGCCTAATTACAAATTTAGAATCAATAAATGCTCCAATGCTTAACTTTATCAATCATTCAGCTTTTCGCTGCACGCATCCCCCATTCGAGAACAGGAGAAAAAAAAAAAAATGAAAATTATGAAATCCATAAATTTCACATGCTATGAAAGAGCAAATAGTTAATCAGGACTTCAGACACAACAACAACAACAACAACAACAACAACCACAACAACATAGCCTCAGTCCCAAATTAATCAGGACTTCAGACACATACTTCATGAATATTTTATTCATTAGAAAAATGGAAAAAATCTTGGATATTTTAAATTCAATATTGAAAATTATTGTTTACATAATTTCCTCACTCTTTCCTATCTAGTCTACTCTTCAAATCAATGTTCACATTCACCAAAGTATTATATTAGGGAAAAATTGGCGACATCATAATTTAAACAACTCTGTTAGGAAGAAAGGTTATGCCATAGGGTAGTCAGAATTTATTTACGGAAAGAGCTCCAGCTTAAAGAAAACGACGACTACAAAAACAAAATATTTCAAACATAAATCAGTTGGGGTTGGCTACATGAATCCAACACTTCCACTTGGCTAAATAGAATGTACATGAAAACACCAGCTTATATAATAATATATTAGATCATTATATTTGGATTTACTAATGTACAAGTTACTTACAGTGCAAAGAAGAGCAAGAGTCTCTTTCCAAGAATTCAGAGGCCTACTGTTTACAAGGCCCATGAGATCATTATTTGCAATTGCAAAGACAACCTGCACATACATCAAAAAAACATTTTGTGAGAACTTTCCCATGATAAGGTGCCATTGTCTTTTTCATCAACATATGATATTCTTGACATTTTACTCTGCAAAGAAAAAAAAAAGAGAAAGATCTCCAAATACCTTTAAGTAGGATGAACAATTATTTTTCAGATATTGATCACGCGTGCTCTCCCATAGGGAAGTGCCACCAACATGAGCAATAACTAGAGCATCAGCCATTTTGTTGGCAGATATGCAATGTGAAACAGCGCCTTTATAGTCCCCGACAACCAAAGCATTTAGAATGCTCTCATCTAATGATGAGGTGGCGCTCTCACCCTGTCCATTCAATTCTTGCTGCACTTGCTCCCCATCAGGCACAACATCGCCAACAATAAAGCTATCCCCATTATGTGAAGGGGAAGGGTCAGCTTTAGGGCTTTGAAGATTGTTGAAGAAATCCTCCCCATTATCAATAGAGAATGCACTGCTGACTATATCTCCAAATGATCCTGATTTTGTTTCTAGTCTTTCATTGAGATTGACAGCATTTAATTCCTCAGAAAGTTCATTTTGTGCATTGGTATCATCTGGTACACTGTAACCAAGATGAGCTAGTAGCTTTGTCCTTGCGGATTCTTCATCAAACATAACCTTCAAGAATGTCCATGTTTCCCGATCATCCTCAGATCTGTTCAACAATATTCGGTACAATGTCCAACGTATAAGTAGCCCGTTGTATAACGTATAGAAAAGACTGAGAATACAATGAATTTATTGTTTCCTATATTTTCTTTGCAAGCAATTAAATTATATTATTCCATTTTCATGACATACTTGGACTCTTCAGCTTTCCTATCACATAGATCCCTAAGTGAAGATTTTTCCCCACTCTGAATCGCTGCTTCAAATTCAGTGGACCGGTTGCCCAGGTTGAGTTCTGTTACTAGGTCATGGACATAAACCTGGGGGAAAAATAGAGAAACAGGAATGAAAGAACCATAAAAGTGATGCAGCGAATAAAGTGAAAATAAACAAGGCTGACACTTGATTAAGCCTTAAGAAGAAGATAACAAGTTTCTACGCCGAAACTTAACAATCAAACTTGAGCAAAGGAAGAAAAACTTAATTCTTATTCAATAATTAAATTCATAATGAAACTATAGAATGAGTTACATAGTTATAGGGTGCCATAAACACACCTAAATAGAAAGAAATAACAAAATTGGGAATTTCCTAATGAAAGATACTCTAATTCCATAAATAAGAAGCTACTAAAAGACTTATTATAGAATAAAGAAAGAAATTCCACTAATATGAAAATAGTAACTAACATAAATTAATAACTTGCATAAATTAGTAACTTCCAAATAAGAAATACTGAAAAATAGTAGTGAGATTTATGGACTTCCTTCTTGGATTTTTGTTGTTTCACTTGGTCCATAAGATCTTGCCACACAATCCGCATAAAAAAGAGATAGACCAAAACTACAAAAAAAAAAAAAAAAAAAAAAAACCTTGGCATACCTCAGAAGTTCCAGCAGAAGCACCAATAGAGGCGGACTGACTAGGTTGAAATGAGACAATCTTGCCTCCAAAACCAAATGATGCACCAACAGGACATTTTAACCATTTTGGAGCTCTAAGATGCGCTGTGAAAAGACAATAGAAATAAGAATGTATGGAGAGATTTTTTTAGGCACGCATATGGAGGATAGATTCAGAACATCAGGAAACCTCATTTGTTTCTCCTTTTTCCTATTGTCACGTAGGAAACATCGTTTCTTACAACAACATAGCCTCAGTCCCAAATTAACTGGGGTCGGCTACATGGATCAAACTTTTTCATTATGCTCGATTAAGTGCAATTGATGGTGAGCTTTCCAAACCATTCAAATCTCTCCTAATTAATGCATCCCATGTTAACTTTGGTCTGCCCATACCTCGTTGAATTTCTACAGTTTCTATTGAGTCAAGTTTTCTAGTTGGGGCATTTGTAGGCTGTCTTTGCAAGTGACCAAACCATCGCAACCGCCCTTCCTTAATTTTTGTATCAATTGGTACTACTCCTACTTGTCTTTGAATTTCTATATTTCTTATTCTATCTTTACGAGTTTTACCACACATCCACCTAAGCATCCTCATTTCTGCTATGTTCATTTTATGTAATTGTTGTTGCTTTACCGCCCAACATTCACTTCCATGGAGCATAGTTGACCTAATTGCGGTCCTATAAAATTTTCTTTTTAACTTAGTAGTAACAGTTCGATCACAAATCACTCATGTTGCACTCCGCCATTTCTTCCATCCAACTTATGTTGCACTCCGCCATTTCTTCCATCCAACTTGAATTCTATGCGTGACATCATTCTCAACGTTACCATCATTTTGTACAATTGATCTAGGTATCTAAAGTGGTTTACTTTAGGAACTTCTACTTCCCCTAATATTATCACTCCGTCATCTTGATGTCTAGTGTTTCTAAACTCACAGTGCATGTATTCGATTTTCGTCCTACTCAACTTAAAGCCTTTAGATTCTAATGTATTCTTCCAGAGTTCTAATTTCTTATTCACTCCATCTTTTGTTTCATCACTAAGACAATATCATATGCAAATAGCATACACCATGGTATATCATCTTGAATATGCCTAGTTGGTTCATCCATAACTAAAGTAAATAGATATAGACTTAAAGCCGGTCCTTGATGTAGTTCTATCGTAATGGGAAATTCTTTTGTAGCTCCTCCAAAATGTCATTATACTCGTTACTACATCATATATATCCTTAATAGTGTCTATGTATCTAGCATGCACTCCTTCTCTTTCTAGAACCCAGCAAAGAACATCTCTAGGAACCCTATCATATGCTTTTTCTAAATCTACGAATATCACATGAAGATCTTTTTTCTTTTCCCTATATTTTTCTAACAATCGTCTTACAAGGAAAATCGCCTCTATAGTTGACCTCCCAGGCATGAAACCAAATTAGTTCTCTGATATTGTTGTTTCTCTCCTGAGCCTATTGTCAATTATCCTCTCCTAAAGTTTCTTAGTGTGACTCATAAGTTTAATTCCCCGGTAGTTTGAGCACCTTTGAATGTCTCCTTTGTTTTTGAAGATTGGCACAAGTGTGCTTCTTCTCCGATCCATTGACATCCGTTTTGATTTTAAAATTTTATTGAAAAGTTTTGTTAACCAAGTCAATCCAATTTCTCCTAAGCATTTCCAAACTTCTATGAGTATTTCATCTGGGCGACATGCTTTCCCTATTTTCATTATTTTCAATGCCTCTTGAACTTCTACAATTCTAATATTGCGTGTATAGTTTACATTTCTTCCTTGGTGTGGGTTTTCATCTATTATAGTATCAACTTGGCCATCATTAAATAAACTATCGAAGTAACTTTCTCCATCTCTCCTTAATATCATCCTCGCGCGTTAAAACATTTTGATTTTCATCCTTAATACATCTTACATGACTTAGGAATTGTTTCTTTTTATCTCTTAATTTGGCTAGCCTATATATATATATATATATATTTTTTTTTTATTTTTATTTTTTTCGCCATCTCTATTACCTAACCTTGTATATAGATCTTCCATGACTAACTACTTTTTTAGCTTGTTTTCTAGCTTCTCTATATTGATTGTACACATCTTCATCTTGACACTTAGGTATTTTCCTAAACATCTCTCTTTTAGTCTTAATTGCTCGTTGGACATCCTCGTTCCACCACCATGTTTCCTTCTTTGGTGGTCACAAGCCTTTAGATATACATAATACGTTTGATCTCACTTTCCTTATGCAACTACTCATTTATAGCCACATTGTATTAGCATTTAAGTCAAGATTCCAAACATTTTTCTTTAGTAGTTTTTTCTCTAAACTCTACTTGTTTACTATGTTTTCCACCACTTTATTCTAGGGTCGCTAACTCTTTTATTCATATTATGTCGTCGTTTTAGCTTAATATTAAGTACTACTAAGTTATGTTGGGTAGTAAGCGCTTCATCGGGTATTACTTTGCAGTCTCTACATATTTTTCTATCTATTTTTTTGTTAAAAGAAAATCTATTTGACTCTTGTTATGACCACTACTAAAAGTAATTATGTGCGACTCCATTTCCCTAAAACTAGTATTTGCTAAGACAAAATCGTATGCTGAAGCAAATTCTAAGATTGATTCTCCTTCTTCATTTCTATTACCATAACCAAAACCTTCACGAACTCTTTCAAACCCATCATTACTTGGTCCGACATGCCCATTTAAATCTCCTCTAATAAAAACCTTTTCATCTAATGGTGTATTTTGCATAAATCCATCCATATCGTCCCAAAATTTGCGTTTGATGCTCTCACTTAATCCTACTTGTGGTACATAGGCGCTAAGTATGTTAATCTTTTCGTCTCCAATAATTAATTTAACTAGAATCAATCTATCCCCCCATTCTCTTAACCTATACGACCTTATCCTTATAATCATTATCCACCAGAATTCTTACTCCATTGCATTTTCTATCTATACCAGTGTACCACAATTTAAACCATGTGCTTCCTATTTCTCTACTCTTTTCTCCTACCCATTTTGTCTTTTGGAGACAAACAATATTGACTTTTCTTCTAATCATAGTATCTACTAGTTCTATTGACTTCCCTGTAAGTGTTCCTATGTTTCATGTTTCTAAACGAATTTTTCTCTCCTTTGTATTTGTTTTCTTTTCTATTTCTATTTTGTCTAAAAGATCTAGTATCATATCTATGATTTTGTTTTTGTTTTCGTGTTTGTTTTCTTCAAAACACAAAAAAAAAGTAACTGGAAGAGAGATTCAATAGAAAAGTTTGTTTTCTTTCCTTTCTCATGTCAAATAACCAAGGTCCAAGGCAGCTCTCTGGACATGTAGCATGACTTCTCTATAACTTTATGAATTTTTCAAATATGCCATAATTATTTACAAAAGCATTCTAAATTGGTATAAAATACCTCAACGTTTTTTTTGTATGTGTCTCACCTTTATCATAGATACATTTGAAGACTCTCCATATTCTTGAAGGTGTCAACCTAATGTCATAAATATACAAGCAATATGTTTTTCGGATGCTTGAAATGGTGACATATGCTCCAATTGGCAACAGAAAAATCATGAAAGTGAATTTGAAACATGAAACGACCTTTTAAAGAGAAACAATCTTAACACAATTGAATAAAGAGGTAAAAATTAAGTTGACAAGACATAACAATGATATATTATCTAAACTACGCACCTGAATTAAAGTTAGCTTCTCCAGCAGCTGATCTACTGCATCCCTGGATCATAGTAGGTGATAAGGGTAAATACCTAACATTCATACCAAAATATATGCATATATATATATAGTGATTTACATCAGAGGAGAGAGGTATATTTGAACAATTGAGCTCGGACCAATTATTCTACACAAAAAATTGAAGCAAGATGCCAAGATGAGCAAACCATGCTAACCAAATCACCCGACTTAACCATGGCTGAGCATTGGAAATAATATTAAATCAACATGAATCAAGAATTTGGAGTCATTTTATACAATGAATTATTATCATTGGTTGATCTTTTGAATTTTCATTTTTTTTTCTATCTTTTACTTTGAAATAAAAGATGGATTGCATTTCAATAAATTTTTTTTAAAAAATCAGGTTTTAATAACCTGCAGAAATATTGATGAATTTGACCACATGTATCACATTTTACCCAAACTAATTGTTAGAGCTCTTAAGTCAGAACTCAATAATTTTACCCAAAATATGAAAATAATTCTATCTTCTTGATCCTCCATTACTTCATCAGGTAAGAGATATATCAAATGTAGAATAATGAATGTGATTCTAATAACTCCTAGCAAAATACAGCAGACTATGACCCCAAATCTTGGCTTTGCAAGCAAAGATACCTCAATATTATAAAGCCCAATATTTCCATCAAACGATGAAGCTGATATCAACCCTGGAATCTTTGGATGCCAATGAATATCAAAATTCCAGTTGGTTCCAACAGGTAATTCACGTACAATCTGCAAAATATTAATATAAAGAGCAGCAATCTAGACATTAGGAATGGTATGCAAACTGTAATCAATGAAAACAAAATAATGACCAGCAAGATAATGATTGAGAATTGAAACAACAGAATACAAAATATAATGTCACGGTATTTTTTTTCTACCTCTCCAGTAACTGTATCCCAGCAAATAGTTCGATTGTCTTTTGCACAAGTTAGCAATAACGAGCTGTCAGTAGGGCACCAAGACATCGCAATCACACCTGGCACCAAATATAGAGATTGCAAAAAAAAAAAAAAAAAAAAAAAAAAAAAACCACAGACAAAAAGAACAAATCAGGAGCATAATATATAGACTAACATAATAGTGACAACAAGATGGAATGACATAGAAACCAAAGTTTCTGAAGTATAACTTCCACAATTGAGAACCCGTTATTTTTTCTAAAACTCTTTATTTAATTAAACAAATACAAGGTCTTGCTTTTTCTTCTTTGCTCTTTCATTTTCTAATTTTTGTTACATCGCTTTTTTTTTTACATCAAAGCTCAATTCTTCATTAGTTTCATCAACAAGAAAATAAGCCAAATACCTTTCACAGTCATACTCTCAAGCACAACAACTTGGTTTTTGCACATCATGGTTTACTAACAAATACAATCAATCAATCAATTTCACAACAAAATTTTCAGCCTTATCACCATGCTTGGGCACCAATGTGAAGTTTATAGTACAGATTAAGACCGTAACCATAACAAAAGGAAACTTACTATCAAGAAGATTCCTTCCCAAAAGAAAATATATGAAGATTTTTTTAAAACTAATCAATCATTTTCCTGCATATAATTTGCAACTATCGTAATTATGCAACATAATTGGCAATAAAGCAATGTATGTCTCAAACCTTTAGTGTGGCCCAAAAACTCTTTCACGGGCGATATCGTATTCCTCACATCCCAAAGCTGTGAATACATGTAATAATTAAAAACACAGGCACAAATAACAAAAGTATAAGGGGTAGGTACTAAAATGGTTCTACCCTAAGAGAAGGTGAAGCATCATCATCTGAGGCAACAATTAGTTGAGTAACAGCATCTGGATTCCACTGCAAAACTGAGCACCTTCTTCTGTTCGAGTCTGTGAAACTGATCACAACCAAAAAAATATTTCTACGTTATGTTATTAACATAAATAGAGCAAGATGCAAGGGCATTCAAGTGCTTTACATTACAAGGAAGCTACTTGCCTGATAACTGGTTTTTGCCTCTTCAAGTCCCAAACCACTGAAAGTATTTCCAAAAAGTTAATATGGACAACCATAACCAAAATTGAGTTAATATGCCAACAAGGCAACAAGTTAAGCCATGATTTTCCTTACCCGTTGTCCCATTGTAAGAAGTGGATGCTAGTATGTGTTGGACCTTATGATTCCATGACAAGTAAGAAATTTCGCCTTGAGCACTGGATCCGACATTCTGAAAAATGGTTTCAAAATATATGTTAAATTATTGGACAAGCCATCGTCCAAATTATAATGCTGTATAGAACTTCTAAGGTGTACTTAAATCTTTTATTTTCTTTTGCATACTCTAATTCTTTTACTTTTTATTTTCTGGTACTTGATTTCGGTATAAGCACATAGTCAAACGCATACAATTGGCAATGAAAGTAAAGTTGGTTTATTTGCAATTTTATTGTTGATTCATGAGGCATTATCACGAGCTTCCACAAGCATAGCAAAGACGGAAAGTGGCAGATATGATCGGTCAATTGTCGAATAACAGAAAGAATCAAGTGTGACTGTTACATACCTTGAGGGGTGGGAAAAGAGAAGGTTCTGCTGGGTTTGCCAGATCCCATATACAAATTTCTCCTTCAAGTGACCCAGATGCAAGGTGATATGGTGAGTTAGGGTTGAACTCCAGACCTCGAACCTTTCGCAAAGAATCAAATCATCAAAAAATAAAAAAAAAAGAAGCTTACTCAGTGAATTATAGTAAAAGAATTAAGATGGAGACATGTACTAAAAAAAACTATTATTTTAGAAAGCTAAACTTACTGGCCCACTATGCTTGAGATGCCTCCCAACAAGGGCACTTTCGTTTTCCTCCGAACTGCAAAAAATAAATAAATAAAGAACAAAATGTATCATAGTGAGAATCTAGAGCATAACGGTGGACTGTAAAAGGATGCAATCACAAGACTTTAATGAGAGGCCACACATCACAATTAGAAATGGTGAGGAATATGGAAACAATATCCCCCCAAGTTGTCATTCAAAATAAGGCAAGGGTATCAATGTGAATAAACTGATCTAGCACCATGTGATGGAATCAACATTTAGGCATATCCTGCAATAGTAAGGCTCAAAAGAAAATCCAAAGAACAATTCTAGCTTCATGGCGTGCTCAATCATGAATCCCAAATTAGTTGGGGTCAGGTACATGGATCAAACTCTTCAATTGTGCTCGATTTAGTGTAGTTGATGGTGTGCTTTCCAAATCCTTCCTACTCAATGTGACCAAAGTTTGCTTTGGTATACCCCTACATCATCGCATTTCTTCGGTTTCTATTAAATCCAGTTTTCTAACCGGGCATTTGTAGGTCGTTTTTGGAGGAATCCATTAAAATATAAGCATAAGATGGCAGTAGAAATCGCTTTAAGCGTCTCGAAGAAAGAGGACGATACAGTAGTCAACTAACTAATGCAATTAAATTAAAGTGAAGGCATAGAATTTGGTATCCAGTTAGACCGTGAAAAGAAGAAATCCGATGAGCAGTTTGAGTTTTAATAATACAAAGTAAAGTGGTGGCGATACCGGATTAGGGAGAGAGGGTTCCAGATGTTGATGCTGCCATCGACGAGACCGCCAGCGATAAGGCCGAGTGAGAATTGTTCGGTAGCGGATCCAGTCTTTCCCCATGAAAGGCGATTGAACCTCTCGGCGCTAGGGGAGACACCGACGACAGGAAGCTCCTGATCGTCCGATTGGAAATCGAGTTTGAAGATCTCGAGATGAGCGGATGAACTGAATGACAGATCCACCGCGCCAGCCATGGTACCGGCCGCGAGGTATGGCGAGTCCGGAGAGAAGGCAGCGGATGCCGATCTGTTCACGCTCTTAATGGACGCCATGGCAGAGAGAGAGAAAGAGAGATAGAGATCCTCAGATCCGAATTACGGAGAGAAGAAGTCGATTGCAGCGCCAAAAAAACCCTTTGGAGAGTTCTAGGGTTTCGGGTTGGTTGGAGAAGACGAAGAAGAAATCGAAGAGAAATTTCGAGCGAAATGAAAGATCCAAATGGAATTCCGATCTCACTCTTCGCCTTTGAGCTCTGAATGATCGACTTCGCACGTTTTGTGGCATTACATAGTTGCTACACACGTGCAATGCACATGCTCGCTTTTTTTTTTTTTTTTCTTTTTTCTTTTCAGTATAGTTTTATTTTCTTCCCAGGCTTTTTTTTTTTCTTAAAAGAATATCTTGAAATGTATTCCGGCCTAAAAAGAAATGAAATAACCATCAACTAATTGTTGGAGTAGTAAATGACTCGCTTTTCATCGAATAAATGCTCGAATTCAAGTATCATAAATGAAAAAAAGGGTTATGATTAGAGTCTTGTATACTATCCGATAATGACTGAGCGTCGATTATATGATATAATTGGTGCTAAGGACATTAAGTGAGAAAGTAAAAAAATAAAAACAAAACACATTCTTATTTTTTAGTAGAGAGAAATTCGCTTTAAATTTTTTCCTTACAACAACAACAGCCTAATTCCCATATTAATCATGAAGTAAGTGGATGAAACTATTTTAATTTAATGCTCTTGATGAATTATATACTTACGGTGATCAAATATAATTTTTTACTATTATACGTTACATCGTTTTAGTCTATCATTACACTGATACAAAAGCATAATGATTATTGAAATCAAATTCCACTATATAAATTATACAACTTTAGATTTCAACTTGCATTAATTACAAAAAAAATAATACATTGCTTAACTATTACAGAATTGTATTTGGTACTAATTAATAGTAGTCGTAGCTCGTCAATCAACTAGTACTAAAAACACCTTAAACTAATTAGTCCCACAAAAAGAATTTGAGTACCAAATGTAAAGAAAATAAATTGAATAACAAACATAATTAATTAAACACATTATAAAAATTTTGTTTTACTTTATTTTAATATATTTTGGAAAAAAAAAATTATTTTGTTGACATTTAGTTGAATTGGACTTGGCGCCATTTGAGATTCGCGCATCACTTTGGAGCCAAAAAATTGAAATGAAGATCTCAGAAATGTCTCCAAATCTTCACGAATCACCGAAACCCCTCCCGATCGACGAAATTGAAGCTCTGGTCAAGGAAATCGAAGCTCTCTCTCCACCGATTCATCCCTCCATTTCCAAACTCTGTTCGAAATTGCAGAAAACCTTCTCTCGATTGACATCCGTGAATCCACCACTCTCCCAACCTCACAAGCTTCAGATATGGAAGCTCAGCTATCGCCTCTGGAACGCCTGCGTCGACATCTCCAACGCCACCGCTACAGAAGGTCGATCGAATATCATCGACGAAGAGCAAGCGAAGCTTCGTCAGATATCGTCGGATCTGCTGTTTTTGGCGGGAGAAGTGGAAGGGATTCCCTCTCCAGCTTTCAAATCCGCGTCTTTCTTCTACAAAACAGGTTTGATCTGGCACGATCTCAACAAATTCGACCTCGCTTCCAATTGCTTTGAAAGAGCCACAGATCTCACGTCCAAGAACATCATCGATCTGTCTCAAATATCTGATGCTGGAGAGAAGAGGCTTCTCTTAGATCTGAACATCGCGAGATCGCGGACCGCGTGGGAGGCGTCCGATCGAATTCTGGCAGTCACACTGCTCAACAGATCCAAGAACCTGTTATTCGGATCTCCGGATAGTTACATAGCACTGGCGAATCAGTACCTGATGTTTGCCAAACTAGTCCTCTCGGACAACCAGGAGTCCTCCTCGAGCGAAGCGCTGAAGCTGATGAACGAAGCATTGGAATTGTGTGACAAGGGAATGAGAATCATGAGTAATGGAAGGCAAGAAGCTGATGTGTTGGCGGCGCTGAAGGTGCTGGAGTTCAAAACGCTGAGGTTCATGGCGGGGGCGCATTTGCAGGGAGGGGAGTTTGAGAGTGTGCTTAAGTGCATTAGAGTGTTGAGAGAAGGCGGAGGAGGAGAGGGCGACAAGCATCCGTCTTTGCCGGTTTTGGCGATGAAGGCGTGGTTGGGGTTGGGGAGGCATTCGGAAGCTGAGAAGGAGTTGAAGGGGATGGTGGTGAACAAAGGGATTCCGGAAGGAATTTGGTTGTCCGCGATTGAGGCCTACTTTCAAGAGGCAGGAGTGGCTGGTGCTGAGACTGCTAAAGGATTGTTCCTGGACTGCTGGGGAGGTGCCATGTCAGTGCCGGAGCAGCTGTAAGGATAGCGCACCGAGTACTGGCAGGAAGTGGAGGGGAGGGGTCGCAGGCGAGGGCTAAGATAGCGGTCGAATTGGTCTCGGATGATAGAGTTATGTCGCTCTTTGCCGAAGAGGAAGCAGCCAAGGAAAGGATGGCAATGCATGCTGTACTGTGGAATTGGTGAGTTGCCCTTTGATCAAACAGTAGTGAACATATATATGCTGACATAATTTGCCTAAACATAATGACATATATAGAATCTGCTAACCGTTACTTGCTGTTCGTGGATGATAACAATGATTGATGATTCTGATTATCAGTGGGGCTGAGCATTTTCGTTCAAGAGATTATGTGATGGGCGCGGAACTGTTTGAGAAATCAATGCTTTATGTTCCTCACAATGAGGAGAATAGAGTTCTTCGAGCTAAATGCTTTAGAGTCCTGTGTCTCTGCTATATAGGACTTTCCCAACTTGATCGAGCACAAGAATATATTAACGAAGCCGAAAAGGTAGATAGGCATTTCAAAAGCCTAACCTTCCCACATAAATTAGTTCGTGCCATCTAACTGATGATGCTTCTTGTTTTGTTGTATTGCAGCTTCATCCGAATGTGGCCTGCAGTTTTCTCAAGGTATATACTTTCATAGCAACATTAGAGTTCTGAAATATACAACAACAACATCAGTCCCAAATTAACTGGGGTCGGCTAATTAGAGTTCTGAAATATGAACTCGAAAAAAGATCAGATGATTCTTACAGTGCAATTAGGACACCATGGGCCTGTCCTTTGTTACTTTGTCGATCGTTCACCCCTATATAAACTTCATCAGTTTAGACTTGTTAAGTCTTCTAATTCATTCAGAAAAAAATATTTGCAGTTCAAAATTTATCTTCAAAAGAATGATGCTAATGCAGCCATAGACACCATACAAACAATGACAACCTGCATCGACTTCACCCCCGACTTCCTCCTGCTATCTGCTCACGAAGCCATAGCATCCCAGGCTCTCCCTGTTGCTATTGCATCCTTATGTAATCTTCTCAAGTTGTATTCCCCCGGAAAAGCAATGCCAACTCCAGAAGTAGTAGTGGTACGATCTTTGGTGGCGGTTCTAGCGCAGAACCAAGGCACTGAACTGAGATCCTCAAATTCACAAGGCATGCTCAGACCCGTATGCTGGAGCTCGGCCTTGAGCAGTTCTTTGGGAAAGGGGAGACTGGGACTCGTGAACGGAATTGGTTTGCAGTGAATTCGTGGAACATAGGGATAAGAATAGGTAAAGAGAAGAAGTATGCTTTATGTGCAGAATTCTTAGAGTTGGCCTCTGAATTCTATGGTGCTGCTATGGAGGGCGACGGGGAGGAGAATGGTGCTATGGTTTTCAAGGCATTGATCTCGAGTGTATCTGCCTTGATAGCTGCCGAGAAGCAAGAAAGCTCGGCATTACCAGAGGCTACTGTCAAACATGCTCTCGAACTGCTTGATAAAGCTGCAAAGGTACTGACTAAATAGAATCTCAATGTAAAGATTTGAGAAGCAATTTTTCTCACTACAATGTATTTCATGAATGCAGATACTGAAGTCCATCCAGTCTGGGACACAACACAGTCATGAACTAACAAACATTGAACCAAAGTTCTCATTCGCACTCACCTTCAACACTTACGAGCTAAGAAGCAGGCTCGGTGATCCCGGCCCTCAACAGCTCCTCCTAGTAAAGAATTTGGCGTCGTCAAAAAACTGCACTCCGCAGTGCCTTCTCCAGATAGGTCTCAGTGCGTCAGCTGGTCCTCATTTTAATCCAGAAGTAGCTGACTACGCGCTCAACACCAGCCTCTCAGATCTCCTTGCCTCCCCATTTCCTGATTTCCAAACCATTGCCATTATCATTCGGAAATTAATTGGGCTTGCAGGGTTCAGGAAAGGGAATCCAGATGAAGAGGTACATGGCATGTACAAGCAAGCCTACCGAATCATGGTGGGGTTGAAAGAAGGGGAATATCCTGTTGAAGAGGCGAAATGGCTGGCCATAACTGCATGGAATCGTGCAGCATTGCCACTGAGGTTGGGGCAGTTAGGAGTGGCGAAGAGATGGATGAAAATAGGTTTGGATTTGGCCCAGAATGTAGCAGCAGGCATGGAGTCGCCGAAAAGGTCTATGGAGGAATTTCTGGCTGGCTTCGAAAACAAATTCGAAGGCATGGAGCAGTGCGCTGCCTGATTTGAGAGCTTCCAACACTTGCAAAAACAAAAAGAAAGAAAAGAAGAGGAAATGCAAATCAGATCCAACTCAATGGGAGGCACATCCTCTCATCAACATCCTCCTTTCATAAATGCTATTCTGTAAATACACATTATATGGCTTACACATGTTTAAGAATGAAAATGCAGATACAACAGTTGAAACAAAAAAAAAAGAAAAAATTATCTAGAGCATGGAGGTTGAATGAAGAAATGAAAGTGAAAAAGAAATTACAAGAAATACATTCAATAGTTTTGAACTTTTGATGTATCGTGTTCTTTTTGGTCTCCCTTCTTCCAAATTGTGAAAAAAGTTGTGTAGTGCATTCTCTTCATTACGGATGTAGGAAAAAAATGGATCTCGGCCATAACTTCACTTTTTCCTGTCGCCCCGAATTTAAAATGGAGAACATGTAAAGTCCTCAGCATTCATGCAACAGTTCTCTTCACAATGTTAGCTCAATCCAAGTAAAAGAGAGTCACAATCTTCCTGAGGTTCATTGCTTCTTGGCATGTTTCCATGAGTAACTTACTATCATGAAACGCAAAGCAAATGACTTGCTGTACATGTGAAATTATGTCCATGTTGCATAGCCTGTTACCATTTATCATACCCAAAACAAAAATAAAAATAAAATCAATTCCTTCTAATAATAAGTTGCCATCAAGCACAGCTTTTGCTCAAATGAAGCCAATGGCGTAAAGACTCCTTCAATATAGGCAACAAATTCAGTCAAAGAATACCATCAACAGTAAAATAAGAGGTCGTTAATGGCAGAATAGAACCGAGAATACCATCAGCAAATTGACACCCAGAAATAGGGAAGTTCACAAAAACCAAAAAACAGATTAAGAAATTTATGAAAGGGAAACAAGGGCCAGGGTACATTTTAGTTTTGGGGATCGAAATACAGATCCAAAGTTTCATCTTTTTATCAAATGGAAGAAAAATGATGATTGTGTTATGAAATGGATTGACACTTGTGCATGTATGTGACCACATTGTGAAGCATGGTTCTCACATTGAATTGTAACATCAAGCATGACTCTTACACTTCATGTAACTTGTTATCCTCTCCAATGTACACCAACTCTTCCATGTATTGTCTATGTTGCTTGTGATGTGTTGTATGACTTGTGGTGTATGTATAACTTGTACACATTGTATAAGTACAATTATCATCATCACCAAATGATCTATATAAAGGGTGCCAACCCCATTGTAATTCACACACCAATGTATGAATGAAATCTCTACATTCTCTTCTCTAGTTCTCTTCTTTCTTGTCTCATCTTCTCTACTAGTTCTAGTAGTTCTTAGTTTATGTCTTCTATGCTTAAGTCTCTAGCAAGTCCAACTTAAGTTCTAGTTGGTTTACAACTTAGTTTATTACAACAACATAGCCTCAATCCCAAATTAGCTGGAGTTGGCTACATGGATCAAACTTTTCCATTGTGCTCGATTAAGTGCAATTGATGGTGAGCTTTCCAACCATTCAAATCTACAACTTAGTTTACAACAGATTGAATATTATTAAGAAGAATCGGTTGGATTTATATAGATTAGGAGGAGCCTGGCAATCAAGAATCTTCTTATATTTTCGTGATATTCTTTTTCTTTTTTTTTTTTTTGATAAAGGAAGAAGCTTTATTAAATCTTTGTCTCAAAAAATAGGTTTGAGGACATATGCACCCCTCTCCCCTATACTATTTTCGTGATATTCTTAGCTTCAAGGCTTGCATTCAAGATTAAAAAAAGAAGTGAAAATACATCTCAACCAGCTATGGTGCTAGGAACCATTTTTTCTATAGGCAGAAGTTTGAATTGACAAAGTTTGACTCGTTGCAAACACCATCAAAGCAAACGAATAAACCACTAAAAGGAAAGAATTGGGATGAACCAACAAAAAAGTAAAATGAAATAACCACCAAGCGCTTTAGCTGACTTAAAACTTACTTGGGCAACAAAAAGAAGGGAGATCTAGCATACCTGCTGGCTTCTATCAAAGGCAGATGATCATTATGGGGTTTTTCTATCACATTCTTCACCTGCATCCAGAAAGTCAAAAAGGAAAGCATGTTGTAAGAATTGGACCACAAAAGCATTCAAGGGTGCTGCTATTGCACCTCAACTTTAGACAGGTTTAGCTTCCATTCCACTTGCAATCTGCAGCTGACTGAATTTTGTGAATTATGTCAAATTGACTCCATTAAGAGCTTTGCTTCATCTCTAGATAAAAAAAATAACCCAACACAATAAGAAGATTCCCAGGAGGGGCCTCCTATATTTTGTCATATTTCAAAAGTTTTCCTTTAGTTCAAAATGTTACTGAAGGATAGATAATTTATGTTATACTACTGAAATCTATGTATGAGGCACCTGAAAATATAAATTGTACAAGAATACTACTAAGGTCAACAATTTCTCTTCCTACACACGTTCATAAATTTCTCTCCTTTAGTATGTTAACAAGCTAATACCCAACCAATGAGAAAAGATGATACCAAAAAAAAATAGAAAAAAAATGAAACTAATACCCAACCAAAATATTCCATTTACATGTGAAAAGCACCAAAAACAACAGAGATAAAAAAAAATTTGCAACAGAAGATAATAGAGAGAAAATGACCATAATCTTACTTTAGAAAGCAATTCCTGGCTCTCTGGAGGTTGCTTTTTCAAACTTTGAGGCAAGATTACTGTAAGCAGCTCTGGTTTCTCTGCTCTTAAAGCACCTCTGATAACAGCTGCATTAGTCCCTGATGCTCCAGATGTGAAAATGTGGTTTTTCTGTTAAAGAGAATATATTAAAAAGAAAAACTATATGTGCATATAAATCCCTCTCTCAATATATATTATTATGTAAAGAAGAAAGTTGGTCCTAATGCGGCAACATGAACCTGTTTCATAGAAGAACCTACAGCGTCAGTCAAATAAAGATTATCATGTCATTGCATTAAGCAGCAGCTGAGCCATTGCCTACGGGGGTTTTAT
The DNA here is from genome assembly GCA_039657365.1 of Stephania yunnanensis. Lineage (NCBI taxonomy): Eukaryota > Viridiplantae > Streptophyta > Magnoliopsida > Ranunculales > Menispermaceae > Stephania > Stephania yunnanensis. Next base: position 239,149 of record CM077582.1, read on the forward strand.
CTCGAAAAGCGCGAAATGGGCGGATTGGCCTAAAAATAAAATAAAATAGAAAGATTAGAACAATGAACACTAGAGCCCAGACTTGACTAGCTACCCCATCTTTCTAGCCAATATGAAATTACAAAAGCAACATTTATATCTAATTCCATATTGTATCCCTGCTTGATCAGCAGAAAAGAAAAATCGTCTAACTTTGTAATATCACAAAGTCCAACACGTACTGGAGCATAGTTTAAAATGCTCGGCCTTGAAAATATACATTCAGAGCACGCATGGCGAAGGTCTTGTTTAAATAGGAGAAGGATAAGGCTTAAGAGTTATATAATCCTCAATCAATCAGTCTATTTACTTTTCAAGCATTGAGGGTTCTCTCATCAACTTTTAATAGAATATTAGATGTCTACAACTTGGTGTTATAAATCAAGACTTCCACTTGCTGCTTATCTTACAGAATCATCGATAGAAACATAGTAAAACACTAAATTATATTAGAAATCATCAGCCATTTTTTAATAACAAGGATACCAGAATTCCATTGATCACCTACACTCCCATAGGGCTACGTGAATAGATCACTCCATAGCAACATGTCTTGGAGGCTCAAAGGGAGAAGTGCCATCTAGCAGTAGGATAATAGACCATGTTCCTCACTTTTTAAGGTGAGTGCCCAAACAATTTCTAAAATCTCTAACCCTGGTTCTACTAATTTGGTTTCCAACGTACTACTTTAATATTTATCCCAAACAACAAAAGAAACATCGACATCATTTAGATGAATTTTTTCACAATATACATGTGGGCAATTGACCCTACAGACAATTATGTCATTGTCTTCTATTAGGTTGAGGATAATTATGTCTGTTAGGTCAGTTTCACAATGACTAAAGCCTCACATAACAGAAGGAAGTGATGTCAGATATGCCATTAGCTTGTTTGAAAATGGAAGCATCCTTATCCCTCACTCTCATTTGGTAACCTAGATGTGAGCATAGAAAATAGAAGTAAAGGGTTAGGCATCATACAGTTATAACCATTGCGTAGCTAAGAATTTCAATGAGCTCTTGATGCATGAATCCCATATTCCGTGTCCCAAAAAAGCCAATTGTTCGAGGACCTTGTTGTTGAATAGCCAATAACTCCTGCAGAGAAACAATATACTGTAAGGAAATTGGCAACATAGAAAGATGGAGAAGGTGCAGCTTTCTGCATGAGGGAAATAGATGATAACAACAACAACAACAACAACATAGCCTCAGTCCCAAATTAAGAACATGGATCAAACTTTTCCATTGTGCTCGATTCAGTGCAATTGATGGTGAGCTTTGCAAACCATTCAAATCTCTCTTAAGGGAAATAGATGATAAAAGAAGGTAAAATGCATTTAGTGCAAAGAAATGATAAGATGCCACCCTATCTGAAAACCTAAAATTTTAACAAATAGGACTAAGATTCACCGCAGCATGGTACCTCTTGTTAACTATCAAGTACACTTCATAACTAAATGTAACGCAATATCTCTTTTTATTTGTTTTTCCTTTTCTTTCTTGGGAGGATAAAACAACTTAAAAAAAAAAAAAAAAAGATGGAGCTCATGGATGTGTTAGTGGCAGAAAACTGATGGCACCCCTAAGATCGATTCTATATTGATTGGAGGTGTTGGCAAGTATTTAGACTAACCACTCAACCAGCTGATTAGTTGGTTAAGTTCTTGTCATATCCAGATGAACATTGAGTCTATTAGAGACTTAGTTAAAGTTGTGGAGGTTAATAACCGGGGAAGAAAACGGTTCCAGGAAAATATCAATTTTACACACACAGATGTACAAGTCAACCAAGAAAAATGGACAAAAAGCAATCTATGGGGACTCGAAACAAAGCCCACAAGGAAATTAATAAAAACTTGTTGTAAGATTCTTTCCCCCTAAATACTCAACCAATTCATTTCATGCTACCACGAATTCATAAATTTAAACATCATGCTTCATTGAGCTTCAGCAGTATCAGCAAGAATGATGTGCGAGTGAAATATTTGTAAAAAAAGTGATATACCTGTAGATAATCCACATCAACCGTAGGTTTAGGTTCCGAAAGCATTACTGCTCCTGATCCTTCTGTAATAGTTTGAAGTTGAGTGGGAATTCCGATGGTAACTTCTTCATCAGATCCAAACATGCAGATTTCCTTCTGCTCTTTGTTACTCCATTCACATGAGTCTTGATGTTTTCTTGTACATTGATGAAGCCACTATACCACAACAACAACAACATAGCCTCAGTCCCAAATTAAGCCACTATACCAGGAAATGAAAAAATAAAATAAATAAAAAATATATATATAAGCAATCCCTGCTAGTAAACCATTGAGTGAGAGACAATTATCTCGAATTTGATTGTTCGATTGATTTTTCTTGCACAAGAAACGGTGGAAGGGAAAAATATCTGAGAAGCTAGAGTTGAGATTAGGAAATAAGAATAAGATTCATTGGGAAAGCATTTCTAGTGAGATGGATGAGGCATCGCTTGCCAAAGGCAAAGTTGAGGGAGGTTGTGGGTTTGACTCTAAGACAACCACTCCAATTTAAAACCTTACTTAGATTTGCAATGCAACACAAAAAAGTAGTGGATTTCTTAGCTGAAAGCTAATACATTAGAATTTCAACATGAAACATAAATGAAAGTGTATGGACTCCACTAATCTCTACTTAATGGTCTCATTTCTAAGCACCCTTACAGCCCGCATAGCCTTTGCCGCAAATTAATAAACCAAAGACGAAGCTAGCACCAGAAAAATGGACTGAAATTGAACATTAGGTTTGATGTACAGGAATTATATAGCATTGAGAGCAGGAACTATATATGAAAAAAGACGCCTTTTTTTTCAGGTAAATACCCATATAAAAGCCTACATCACAAACTTGTTGTTACTTGTTGGGAAAAGAAGAATCTGGGTTTTTTTGTTAGTATCTGAAAATGGGTAGAATCCTTAAGAGCGAGCAAATACCCATATCAAAGATGAAACAAAAATGAAAATTAGACAAGAAAGGAGGGACCTTTTTTTTTTTTTTTTTTTTTCTTTTGATAAGAAAGGAGGGACCTTTTTTTTCTTTTAATAAGAAAGGAGGGACCTTTGATTGATTCATGAGAGCACTCATATGTAAGAAATAGATAGTATTGAAGAAGAGAGAAGAGGAATTGATACCGTATGGTGTCTGTGTCTGTGTCTGGGGATTTGAAGGGATCTGCTCCATCTCCTACTACTGACCGAAGGAGAAGGGTTTGGGAGTCTGGTTGTGGTTGTGAGAAGAAGGGAATCTGAAGAGTGATGGAGAGGCAACAAAAGCCTCAGAGGACTACTGCTGCTACTCATCCTTTCTCTCCTTGTTGGTTTCACACCTCTCTTTCTTCACAGGCAGCAGCAGCGGCAACAGCACTCATTATTACGTATTAAATAAATGGAGTCAAAAACGTTGGATTGGATTTCCTTGGAACCTAAACCAACGGCTGGACCGGAAATATATTTCCCCTAAAGTATTCCATTCCCCTTAAAGCCCCTATTCTTTTTTTGCTCTATAATCTATATATATTACCTGCCTTTTCAGTTTAACTTTATGGTCTTCCTTTCATTATTATTACTACTATTTTCTAAAAGCCTGCGCTGACTTGCTGTGTTGCACTGCTAACTACACTATATGGTGTCAAGGATTGGATTACCCCCGATTAGTCCACACAAGACACGCCCACCCCCACTTTCCCAGAGAATCAAAAATATGCCTCAAAAAATTAAGAGATTTGAACATGTGACTTTAAAGAGGCCCAAGTGAACATACACCGAGAAAATACAAAATATAGTAAAGCAGGTTTATTAGTTGTTGGATACCAATAAGGGAAAATAAACTGCAAACTACCTTGCAACTTTCTTACTAGTCTATAAAAAACAGCTAGTAGATGCTCAATATCACTAATAAGAGAAATAGGAGGGAAAAGAAGTGATACTAATGGCTTTTGAAGCATTCCCATTACAAGCATCAACAAAGACACCAATTCCTACATCTTTATACTGAAAGAAACACCCTTTGATTTTTGGACATTATTAACGACTCGGTTATTTTCTGGAAATTCTTCAAACAAATGCACTGGATTTCGAGCGCCATCAAGAATGGATAAATAGGAGGCATGAGCATGGAGCTGCATGCAATTCAATGATGGTGGCCTAATTGGCAACCTACTGCTTGTAACAGGAACCAGGTTCAACAGGTACAGCACGGCCGAGACCAGCCAATGGAGCAGCAGCTACTCCTCTCTGATTCAGCAGACACCTAAAGTGAGCTAACCTTCCCGTAACTTGCCTTGGATCTTTTGCCAGCTTATTAAACGGTGTCCACATTCGCTCTGCAACAACAACAATAGCAACCACCAAAAAAGCCTCAGTTCCAAATTATTTGAGATCAGCTTCATGGATTCAATGCTTCCATCCAACTTGATCAAATGTGGCTCATGATGTGATTATGGTGATCTTTCAAGTCTTTTTAGAATTAATTTATCGGTGTTAATGCAATTTTTTTTTTAGGCTTGAAGGCTTGAACAAGTGTAGTTTGCTGATAAATTATTATGAAGAACATGTTGAAGCTCAAACATGCCATGGCTTCTAATTTAGAAAGGAATTGGCTTTGGCAATGCCAGTCCCACAATGTCTTCCTTCATTCTAGCTATATCCATATATATTATTTAGCTCATCTTCATCCTCTACTGCATATTTTGTCAATGAAGCTTACAATCAACATTCAAGATCTAATTTGGCGCCAAAGTTCACCAATGTATGAACATATTCAATTCCATTAATAAATCCAACTATATCTGGCACTTAAGAAAAAATATTTAACCTGTAGTTGGAAAAGAACATGATAATTACCTGCAGCTGCTGCAGCACGTGGCCAGATGGTTTGCTCAATGTCCGAGCCATCGATGTGTTCCCCCCATAGGCATACTTCACCACCAATAACTAACTTGTGTTGCTTGGAGTTTGTAATATTTGCTAATGGCTCATTCATGTAAAATTTATCCCATGTGGCATCCAAATGATCCAAATACCACTTATCTTGGTTGCTGACTATGCATCTTAACCCAGCTGCGACCACTCGTGGAGCAACATTACCTTCAAGCCTGACAAATAGACCACAGACAATAAGCGTAAATGAGGAAACTAACAGGTTAAGGAATGCTTTCAGAGCATTTCTTTGTGCCAACTGAGTGCTCAACCTTTGTACAACTCCTAACACGAACATTTTTAAATGCTGTCTTACAATAAGCCATTCAACCTACACAAATTTCAAATCCTATAACTGCGTCTCATTTTAATCTCAAGGCAGTGTCTAAAACTAGTCCCATTGGGTGCAGAATTTTCAAATTCCAGGGGCCTGTATTGACATAAGCAACATTTAAACTGGTAGAATTTGTTCATTTTCTTCCCATCTAGATGAGTAGAGATAATTTACATACTGTTGGTACTAGGCACTAACCATCCTTTACCACTTCGACTAAGAAATAGTAATCGTTTTTTTTTTTTTAATAAGAGAAACAGTAATCGTTTTAACTTCTAAGGCTTCATTTGCTCAGCAACAGAATGGTTTGTTTAACTTATTTTTTTGAAGATCTTCCTATATTCAGTCGGTTTTAAAGATTGCAAATGTGATAGCGCCTTTCAGATTTGTTCAAAGATAGTGCGTGTGCAACAGAATCAAAGGCTGATAGGGGAAGAAGAGCAAGAGTTGCTGATTAGAAACAAAGTGTAGCTGCAAAAAGAGTTCCCAAGGAACCACCAAAATGGGGCCACTCCCCTTTGAGACTCCTAGAGGTTGGGGATAGAGTTACCAATTGTGCACCACAGTTGATGGGTTCAGTTTGCTCCCAAAATGGTTGAATGTCTCCTCCCTGTTAAGCATGCCAACGGGAATGAAAGATATCATGAGTCACCCGCTTTCAAAAAAAAAAAGAAGACAAAAACTCTAAATCAAACAAAATCTTACCAGTTAATAACTTCATATCCATGGGACAAAGCTATTTTCTGAGCTCGCAAGACGAAGTATTCATATGCCTCAGATTCATTGAGCCCCTTTTTATTTAGCCTGCATATTTTTAAGATCATAAAACTTTAAGTTGGACAAAACCAATTCTTATATGACATTGGCATAACAAATATGTATAAGTGTCTAAGGAATATCATAGGAAAAGTAAATGTTCAAGAACTTGTGAGCAGTGTAAGTTCTAAGCAGAACTTCATTTATACAATAGCCAGATCTTGGCCCATATGTTATAGTGATCAATGAAAAGAGAGGAACAAAGCCAAAAGTTATGCCAATCCAAAGTCAAAAGTAGCTTACTATGAATTGCTTGATATCCTTAAACTTACGGCTAAAGGAAATTTTGCTAATCTACCTTATAAATCAGCAATTAAAAGAACTGTGAAGCATGAAACAGCTTTATACAATACGAGACATCTACCTTATAAATCACCACACATTTCTAATGCGATGTCCATCAGAGGTCAAGGTCATGCATTAAATGATTTGAAGGAAGCAACAAATCTTCCTTTTTTTTGACTGAGCAAATAATGGAGAATTTGGAGATTCTTACCATTCTCTAATATGAGGAACTAACGCCCAGCAAGCTGAAATCAACATTGCAAAGAAAATAAGAAAAAGAAACCATAACACAAGGAGCCAATAAGGATATTATATTTAATAAGAAAAGATTTGAGACTAACAACAAAAACTTAGCATTGACGCATAAACAGGAATAATCTTGATTCTGATCAAACTGCAGGCCATAAAGCAAAAGAAGAAGCAAAAACAAAGTGGAATCATAAGATGAAAAAGGTTGATCACCTACAACTTTGCAAACTAAAATAAATAATACAAGAACATTTCAACATGCAGATTATCATCGAAGTTATTTTTTTGAGAGGACAATTACTTGATTTAGCTATCAAATAACCATAAAAAAGAGTGAGAAGAAATAATTATGACAGATTGATAGCGATAGACCTTTAAAGCAGTGATTTGGTAATGGGCAGGCTTTGAAAATATGATCATGGATTCGCACAAAGAGGAAATAATATAGCTCAATGTAGTTGATTAAAATAAACTACGCCCGACTGTAAAGAAGAAAATACTGGGTCAAACTTACTTGTATTAACCTCATCACCTCCCAAGTGAACAAATCTAAAATTGAAAACCTTGCTGAAATCTAAAACAGAGAAAGATTACTGCTATTGTTAGTTAAGTACTCATAATTTCCGGATACAATATGTACTAACAAATCTGTCCACTACAATATAAACACAGGATTTATGCCGTTACCTGAAAGAATCCCATCTATTACTTTGAAAGTGAACTCGTTACTGACATCAAGTGGCTGTTGACAAGTTGGTGATGGCCATAGAGAAGGATACCCAGCACCCCTGAAATGAAAATATTGTCTCTAATGTTGGATTATTGATGAAACCGTTGGTAGAAAATAATTCACATATCCAAGAAGGACGTAACAAATTACAACCATAAGGAAAAGCAAGCACACCAAATCTCGTCCATAAAATGAACAAATGGCCAAACGAATTCACATTCTCAAGGTGCCATCTTGCTTCTCCATTCAATAGAAAACCGCCACCAAGAGTATGATGCAACTCTTTGAAGTACCGATACATAACTATTTTCATGAACGATGTTTTCTATAAGAATTTGGCACTCGAACTTGAAATGGAAAAAAAGGTGTTGAACTTCAAGGCCTGACAAACGAATTCTTCACCAGAATGTGAAAGATGTATTACAAGATGGAAGAATTGGATAAGCTCATCGCGAGTCTCAATGCAATTTTCAGTGATGGATCTAGATGCCAAGATGGAAGGATTGGACAACTTCTTCATAAATCTCACAGGCTCACAGCAATTTCAAATTACAAACAGGGATGGATCTGGTGACTCTGACACTAGTTAGACAAGTTCAGCAAAGATGCAGAATATGGAAGTGAACCCCTTAGAGAAAGAGGAAGGCATGACTGCACATCATTCATAGCTATGAAGTTTGCATTCTGATATGTAAAAATGCAGGTTACTGTATTTGGGATATGTCAAGACAGTAGTCTTTAGGAATCGGAATGTAAGAGATTTCATGTAAAGGATCTAGAACTGCAAGAGTTAATCCAAACAGAAAGGAAAATCAAATGTTATGATAACCTATGCCTGCAAACAAACTATTATTTGGATCATTAAAAGAATTCACTCTGTGGAGAACAGAATCACTTTACAGTACTATCAAAGAATTCACTCTGGAGTGATGTGTGGGTATTCATTATTCGTGTAGGTTGCACACAGTTATAGCATTTTCCACAAAGATCCAATAACGTCTAATGTTAGAATAACTCCACAACTAGATCCTCAACAATTGGAGATGGATTATGACAATCAAACCCAGCTGCATTACAAAGTATGATAATAAAGATAAAATGTAATGCGCGTAGATTGAACTACCATGAGCCAGCATGTCCAGGTACATCAATCTCAGCTAGCACATGAATACCTCGTCTTTGAGCAAAGCTGCAAATTTCATCGCCAACATCATGGAGTGAGCCGTCTGAGGCAAAAAAAGCATATTTTTGTTGATAAAAACCAAGCACGACACTTACTCAACAACTTCGGCTGCATCAGCCATTGTATATCGCTCTGATGACGAATAGGCACCTTTCCAGAGTTTGGGATATGAAGGTATTTCCAAGGGAAATGACTGTGAATCAACAATATGCCAATGTAGAACATTCTGCACAAGAAGCAACCCAAATCAGGGACGCACATCAACGACGCAATGCCAACAATAAGCAATGGTTTCCCATTTCATCAAATCTGTATATACAGTTCAACAGGTACCATAACAAATGAAAGCAAGAAGAAACCATCTTCTGAAAAAACAAATCCTTCCGAAGGACAAAGGAGAGCACAAATGTAGTATCTACCAATTTTGTATAGGTCATAGCATCAATAACGTTCTTTATCATCGGTAAAGGCTGATAATGTCGAGAAGTATCTGCGAAAAATGGTTTATAAATATAAGAATAATGAATTTAAAACATGAAAAAAAGGTCAAGTAGAAACAATGAACTCCTGAAAGAGAAAAACAAGACATGAATCAAATGACAAGGAGATTTATGATTGTAGAATAAATTGATTAGTTCCTGGTTGTCTTAAAACTATCAAAACTATAAAGCTACGCAGTAAAAAAAAAATACAACCAGACTTGGGTAAAGCAACTGCTGAAGCAACCGACTGGAATGAAGAGTTCTATGCTTTGATGAGGAAGAAAAGAGGAGACTTACCCAAATTAAAGAGAAAAAATTATGAATTTCAGTAAAGTTCGAATCAAGTTAACCAAATATAGGTGCAAAATTTTCATGCTACAAACCCTCTTCTTTTGGTCTCATTCTTTTGATACAAAGCCATCTTTAACTAAGAGGAAAATCACCTTCATGCGTCTTTGACAATAAATAGCCAATATATTTAATAAGACGGATTTAATTTACCATAATGATGCTCCAACACTTTATATTGTTACGACTTGCATCTTCACTCAAGAATAAATAATTAAATTGAATGTGCAAGGGGAGCAAGCTACCAATGAGAAGCCCTCGATACTGGAATCTTGGCTGATCAATTATGATCCATGGAACTTGACGAACTTCAATAATTCTTGTAGTGAAATTGAAATTGCACAATTGGCTAAATGTCTGCAAGGTCCATTTCACACAAATATACCAAGATAGAATGAATATAAACCAGCCAACATCGTGTAGTTAGATGATGAATTTTGAAAAATGAAATTCCAATCTTTTAGCTGCTAACTGTTAACAACAAGATTCATGGAATAGTGTGTGACCTGCAAGCCATGTAGAGCGCCATAAACTGTATGTGCCTGAAATATTCACAAGTATAAATAGATAAGGCAGAAGACGAATGAAAAAAAGAAGAAAAGATGAATAATGAAAATATTGAAAAGACATCTATCATAAACATCAACTGTTACATATTTCAACCAACAATAAGCTTTTCCTATCATGAAGATTGAATTTCAAACCAAGATTACGCTCAATGTTACATATTTTGGCTAATTCTTTTTTATCTAATATAACGACTGAATTGAACTTTAACACGCTCAGTTAAACCTCTAAAAAAATTTAAAATGGTATTTCAAAATTAGTGATCAAAGACGGTCACCTTAAACCCATCTACCCTCGCATAACAAAAGCAAAGATAACATTTTCCGAAACATACCTCAAGATGTGCATAGATTGGATTTCCAGTTGATGGTACTGTCAGTTTGTAAGACTCGTCAGTGCCAAATTGTAACTGAAGAAAGAAAAATGTTTCCCAAATTAAAATAATCATAAAAATAGCTGGTGAGGTGAGGAAAAAGAATTGTTAAATCATGAGCTATAAGACAGAAGGAATAATTTGTTGCAGAAGGTTCTTGTTCATGCCATTGTAAATATATCCTTCTAATAGTATCCATATAGTTGAATTCATTGAAATCTTTCACAAAGAGAAAGTAGTCCTAACAAGCATATAACAAGCACTTATAAATAAAATCTTATTTATCATAAAATCAATGAATAATCTCAACTTTTTCATCAAAACTAAATTCATTTGCTGTTGAAATTCTCGTCCAACAAAGGAAGCAACTACAACATTGTTAAAATCAATTAAGAGACTTTTCAGAATCTAATGAACAAATAAAATACTCAAAGAAAGATTACCTTGTCATCAGGCGAAAAAATCACAACATGCAATCCCTTGAGCAGTTGGGAATGGTCATAATAGGTTGAGTTCTCATCGACATTATGAGAAACTTGAATAAGATCAAGAAGTCTGGAGAAGCCATCTTTGAGAATACTAGAAGAATCTGAATACTTGCTCCCCTCAGTATCAAGCGCAAAATCTTTACTGAGCAGCAAAATCTGCTTCCCATGGTTCACTGATTTGGGCATTGGCCAAATATTCAACCCCACAACCCCATAACCAGCTGAGCTTAGAACAAGCAGTACCAGCCCCAACAACTTCATTCCTCTCTCTCCCATTTCCAAGGCCAAGCAACCTGTGTGAATTCAGGCCAATTGGAACTAATAAATAGTTCAAACAATTACAAAATCCATCATATCTCTATCTATCTATCCATTTTAATGCATTTATATAGAGAGTGGAAATCTGAACCAATTAAAGATATGAAAATATTCACTTTCTTAATATAATAAGATATTAAACATTCAATAATCTGAATGATAAAGGAGAAAATCCACTTCAGATTGTTTAACCAAATAATTTATTTTATTACTATTTCTGTTTGTTTGTAGATAATAAAACAGAAAAGAAACATAAGGACAGCAGAGTTCTCTCAAAGCACTCGATAAAGTTTTTTTTTTTTTTTGATAGGAAAGAAACTTTATTTATATATAGCCAAAGAATGAAAGAACATGGTGAGAAACAATATGTTTCACTACAGTAAAGCCGAAAAAAATAGGGAAAAAAAGCACTCAATAAAGTTGAAGAGGACAACAACTAGCATTTGAAATTTCTGAAGATGAAAGAAGTAACAACACTACCAATACACGAAAATTTCAGACTGTATACCTTCTTCAATGCAGGATCTTCATTACTCTAAAACAAGCTAGCCACACGAATTGTTCACTATTCCTTAAAATAACCATTCCTTTCCATATAAAAAAAGAAGGGAAGCTCCTTCAGATCAATAAAATCGAAGAACAAGTCTTATTGATTCATGGTTTAAGAAAGAAAATTGTGAAATGCAGAATATGGGGTGCCATGGTAGCTGAATCACTTACCAATAAGAGGTAGAGTGGCATTTTGGGAAATTCAGTGAGTGTTAGTGGTGGTACTAGGGAGAAGAGAGTCTGTACATCAATAAATTACCAATAAATACCCGCCATTGGCAGTTACAATCATCAAATGACCAATACGTCCCCTACGTCCCCCATTTCTCTATGTCTTTTCTTCTGTCTCGAGAACTTGACTCCAACAAAAATGACTCGAACTTCGACCTCCCTCGGCCACCTTGCCTTTTAACAAGTGATGCCTTGGCACATCTTATCAGTAGAGATGCTTTGGTGAAAAAGACTAAAACGCCATAAGAAGCAACTATATAAGCAAGTTAGTCACACCACTGGCCTCTCAACATCACCACATATTAATGACTTTGGTGACTGACAAAGCTGGGTTGGTGGTTCACGGGTTACCGAAGCGCTGCCCCTACGTTTGTTTGCATTTGTTTTATGCTCCAACAGTACTCATGTTGGACTTGAGAGGATGACATGCGTACCATTCACAATTACTCGCCCCTACGTTTGTTTGCATTTGTTTTATGCTCCAACAGTACTCATGTTGGACTTGAGAGGATGACATGCGTACCATTCACAATTACTCGCGATTCTTCCTTCTTCAAGTACTGGGTTATTTTATATATATATATTCACTAGTTATGGTTCATTTACAGACTTGTTTTTGTAACACTGGAAGCTTGCCTGTTGGCGCATTCAGTGTAGCTTCATTGTTAATTGGGTAGATGTAGATGCATTGGTGGTGGTTCCAACACATGTCCATAACCAAAAGAACAAAACAACAAAGCAAAAAAGGTGCACTTTTGATCAGCTCAGCTAAGAAAAAGCTAAGAAGGAATGTTACAAACAGGGCATGAAGTCTAATACAATGAGACCGGACAGATCATCTGCAAGCTCTAAACCTGCTCCACCACATTCCCTTTTCATGATATATGTATTCCAAACAACCATAATAGTTCAATAATTTATTGATGATCCTGCTTTATTCACTAAAACAATTGGCCCGATGTTACCACCATGTGGATCGGATGTCCTACCTGCTCTAGTCTGGAATTAATTAGAGCAAAAGCTCCGAAAACCATGACCCAAATAGAGAGGTATATAAACTAAAATATAGCTCTAAATTAAGGTCTGGAAACTTAATGAGATGGCCATAATGACACTGCAGAGAACCTTTCACCAACCAAGAACCAGCCACAAATTAAAAGTACAGCACAAAGGCATAGAGCATCAACACCCACCCAACGTTGGGTGACACGCAACAAAGAGTCCTTGAGGGACCTGAATTCAAAGCTGCAGAACATTGTTGATCAAAAATTTCCATCAAGTGAACAAGGGCAAACCACCTACAACTTTATAGGACATGCATATCTAGGCACACTTCTAGTTCTAGCCTCCAGGGGGAACATGCCAGTACCAATTAAAACAATAAATTTGAGCATCAGAGAAATAGAAAAAGCCAACTACTGGTGAATATCAGATTCATATGCATTTGTTAATAAGAGTATTTTTTTTTTCACCTACACACAATAACAACACATTTTTTTTCTTTTTTTCTTTTTTTTTTCCTTATTTTTAGTTACTATCAGGTTTCTCCATACACTACAACTGGTCCAAAAGGGTTAAAAAGCTTCATCATAGTTAAGAAAGGGCATATGACAGTCTCCTTTCATTTAATCTATGTCTAGTGGAGATACGGAGCTTGATACTGATACCCATTTCTGAAGTAGCTGCCATGACTAGGTGAGAGGTTATAGGCCGCGGTAGCCATGATTGGGGAAGCATGGGTGTTGGTAGGTCCAGGATATGCATACTGCCTCTCGTACATGTACGGCAGATACCTGTCAGTTCCTGTGGCATAGAAGCTCTTGTCAGGAATGTTACACACGCGGGGTGCAGGAACGGTTACTCCACCATTGGCACGAGGCCTCTTGGGTTGAGGCTTGGCTGCTTCCACCACCCTCTTCTTGTCGGCTTTGGCTTTCTCCAGCTGAATCACTCGTTTCTGAAGAGGATCAACCGGGTACTGCTCCTCAAGCTTCTGCTCCTCTATGCACTTGATGACAGCTTTAAGTGCCATCAGCTCTCGATCATTGACCTCATTCTGAAACACAATGAGTTTATGAGGAATTCAGTTACTTACTATTGCAACCAAGAAGGGAGAATTTATCATTTAACATAAAACAGCCACACAATTGTCGATGCTTGCTGTGCTGCTATAGTTAACCACAACTAAACAACTGGACTAACTTTCTAAAACTAGTCAGGCATTCTTTTTCGTCTTGTGTTTTGGGGTGGAGGTCAAGAAAGCCTTTTCCAGGCATATTCTTTCCTTTTTAATGATCTCTAGACTTGTGCAACCAGGAAATCCCAACATGAAGTTCTATTCCTGACCTTTGCTGGTTTAAGTTTCAAACAAAAAATTACACTGAAATGGGGAATGCTAAAAAATCGTAGCTACTAGCTAGTAAGCTGATTTTTTACTGCTCCAGTGGTCCAAGATATAGAGTCCATTTATCGAGTATGGACTAAATTCAACCGATGTGCTTCAAACATAGTGATCTCACTCATCTTGTCACAGAAATTATTAGTGTGGTGCCAATGAAATCAACAATATTAGAACATTAATTCTGAGTGCACCTTTGGATGAATTTAAAAAACTAAATTATATAAGAAACATAATGGCACATAAAATGGATACCTGGGCAGTGGGGGATGAGTTTCCAGATTTAACAGGTGATGAAACTTTCCTTGCCTCCTTCAAGTAAGATTTCAGCAGAGGCACGGGGGAATATTGGCCAGTAAGGTCAAATGCATGTGCCAAATTGACTGCATCTATCTGTCTTCCACTGTTAATCAGAACCTCAATCACACCTGGGAACAAAAGAAAGGTATGATCACAATCAACCAAAGCGCACAAAGTCCCAAATACCTTATGCTTATTTGTAAATTTATTTATTGAATTCATGTAGGGCAATAAATTGCATCTCCAGGTGCAACACAAATATTCATAACCTGATTACCCAGGTTCAGAAGCTTGATCCTATTCTAATGCTAGTAAACATCAACCAAAAAGACATGATATAGATACAACATGAGGCCCTAAGGGCCTCACTATAACTCAAGCCAACAATAATATACGGGGTTAAAATTTCTATATATTTCAAGATCAAACGGATATAAAAATCATGTCGAATTAACACGACGAAGTGTGTAGACCATACAACATCTAAAATCCTTACAAATTATTTAAGAAATGATTGGCAACGGCCAGAAATTGACATGTCTTGAGCGTGCACAATGGTTTCCCCTATTTTCCTATTATTTGTCGTAGTGGTAAATGTGATATCGTCTCCACAGGGATTTTTTAAATCTCAAAGTTTTTATTAATTTAGTTAATCTTATTAAACTAGAATTAAAATATTAAATAACTAAAATCAATAAATATTGACTTAATTAACCAAATTAAATAACTTAATTCAAACAAATTAACTCAAACTAAATAAAATAATACTCAAATTCAATATTAAAATAAATATCTTAAACAAAAATCTAAACAAACCCCCACTAAAAAATGTAATATATTTTTATTGCTTTCAAACACTATAACATAACATTACTTCATACTATACTTATAATTAAAAGTCTTATGCATCACTGGGGCATTTTTAACAGCGTATATCTTGAGTCGAACCCCCAACCTTGTGAGCCTCATCCAACACGCTAGAGATTCTTTGGCAAAGTTGGGCAATTATTGGTTCAGCGCTACTCACAACACACACACGTGCAAGCACGCACCAAAAAATAGGAAAGAAATAAATAAAGAAACAAACTGTGCATTGCTTTGACAGATAAAATATCAGAAGTACATGAGAAGGTCCAACCTGGCATTTTTCCTGCTAACCCAAGTGAGCGACAAAGGTCAGCAGTTTGACGGCGACGCGAAACAGCTGGTACTAATTTGGAAAGTTCTTCCTCATCAAAGTTGGACGAAACACCAAAAGTGGCAAGAAGCTGTAGAAATGCATGCGCCTCCAAAGAATTCCCGCTGCAGGCATCGATATCGAGGTTATCTAGCTTTGGCTTCCAGTCTTCAGCAATAACCATAGCTTGCTCTTTGATATCCTCTGAGATTATGCTACAAGTGGAAGCAAACCCAGCATCCTCCAATAATTGGTCAAGACACTCCATCAACATGATACAAGTTCTACGAAGACCCAAGAGGCTTGAGTCCCTCTTCCCATCCAATGAGGGTATCTCCAAGCGGTAAAAGTCATCCAAGGAGTCCAAAACCAAGCCTGCTGGGTCTGCTGCAGCTTTTAGTGCGAAAGGGATCTCCTCACGTATGGCAGCAAGATTCTTGCGGTTGTCTGAGATGAATGTATGAAGTCCTTTCGAGTCCATTTCTTCACATAGTTTAATCAATTGAGGGCGAGCTTTCAAATCCAGATCAACGTTGTGGGAAGGACTTTTAGCGTCCTCCGTCTCAATAACAATGTCCTTAGCATCAGGTGGTTTTTCCTCTTCAGAAGCATTGACCAAATCATTGATCTCATGGATGACAGCAACAGGCTCGGCAGATGATGACTTGTGCTTCTTCAGTACATCCCCAATGGCAAAAAGAGCAGCATCTCTCTTCTCCTGAAGCCTTTCCAACGAGGCCTGCTCCTTAGCTACAACTGCAGCTTCACGCTGCTCAAGGATCATACGAGCTTCTGATGCCTTGTTCTTGAATTCTTTTTCCTGGTCTTCCAATTCATGATATCTTCTCTTCAACGATCTCTCAAGACCATGGAAGTGCTCCTCAAGTTCTTTCCATTTTACGTTCAGGGTTACAGCTCGATGATTTTCAAGCTCAGCAAATGCTTGCTGAAGCTGTTGGATCTTAGATGTTGCAGAGTCTATTAATGTCTCAACTGACTGTGTGTCTGCCATGGTAAAGAGACCTGAAAAAGAAGTACGGACATATCACAAAACTAGCAAGTAAGATGGGGCATATGCAGGAAAAAAAAAAAAGGTTCTCAGTAAGGGGTCTAGGGCAGGGTTGATATAAGCAGCCTTTCTACATTTTGTAATAAGTCTGTTTCTGAATTCATACCTATGCCTTCCAATTCAAAGAGGACCAACCTGACTAGTGCACCGGGTCCACTGTTCAAAGATAAAAGTACCAAAGACTGCACATGGGGGAAAAAAAAAGGCACAAACTCAAGCAACTACTAAGTAACTAACAAACACCACAACAAAAGATGATTAAAAATGAAATCCACATACAGCTTCACCAATGAAACAAGAAAAAAAATATATGTCAAATGCAAGACAACTTCAAGAATTTCTTCCCAATCAATGTCAATCCATTGGGCATATATATACAACAAAGTATGCTGAGATAGTCATCTTTCAGACCATTATAAATCAACACACAATGAACAAATCCACAAAAGGTCCCGATGATTCTAAAGTCTAAACTATTATACTGCTTACATTCGACGTGTCCAAACACCTGAGGAATGTATAGTCACGTCACTAAACTAGCTCATATTTTTTTTAAAAAAGGCAATTAAAGTATTCAGCACTTAAAATATTTATTATACTTCCACCCACACAAGTAAAATCTATTAATACATCAAATTTAACCGCATTAATTAGGGACTGAGGCTATGTAGTTGTTGTTGTCATAAACTCAATTAGAGCATCTCAATGTTTAAATCTTTAGAATTTATTACTAAACTATTAACAAAACAAACCATTACAACAAGAACAACAACAACAACCAAACCAAACCAAACCATTAAATAGTAACAAATACAGAAAAAACATGTGAGGCTTTTACTTCTACTAACAAACTTTTTAGCAACATTAATTTCTATTCCGAAAGATGCTTTTATAAGACTTTTGTCAAAAAAATAACAATTTAACAATCTAAGTAAAAATAAAATAAAATAATGGGAAGCGAGTGGTAAGGGGGGCCTTAAGGCATGAAGAGGCCTCAGGCTATCACCCCAAGGACTCAGGCTATCGACCTCTCCCCTTGCCCCAACCCGGGCCTGATCATTCATAAACTTCAAGATGTATTAGTAGGGGATATACTTTAGGGTGAGAATTAGTGCCTGGAACCAAAGCGTCAATTTCCCTAAATGAATTGGACTTCACCTGTATTGGAAAAACTCAGTACTTAGAAACTGACAACCTCAAATGCAATTGTATACTAGTACACTTTTCTCATTTCTTTATACGAGATGCAAGAGATACTTTTTGTATATGGAATGTGGAAAAGAAAAAAAAACAGAGAGTTAATAGGACCACTAAAAAAATAGAAGGAACAAAAAACAGCAAAAGCTATATGAAAGATGGTATCATGCATTTTAACAGAGTTTGTCCCAGCTCTTAATGAGGTCAGCAGCTGAGAAATCTTAATGATTCCTCTTTCTTGTCCATACAATTCCTAATGAAAACATTTACTCTTAATTTCCACCCAATGTGGATTCTCATCCTTTTATTTTTGATGTGTCAAAAAACACTTTATTTCCTAAGAGGTTCCCAGCAGTGGTAGAGATAACCAAAAACCAAAAATGAAAGAAAACAATGGAAGAATTATCATGCACGAGAAAACCAAAACCAAAAACTAAAGACAACAATGGAAGAATTATAGGGCATGAGAAAGGAAACAATATGCCTAATTTGGACTAATGACATAGAATACATGTTTGGAAATGCTTAAAAGACCCTCCGCATACCAATCCTCCTCCAGAATGCAGTGTTATTCCCACCCTCATTTTCATATGATGAAAATAAAAGGGCAGAAGTATGAGATAAACTTTCAAAGACTTTGATAAGTAGCTTGAACACTTTTTCTCTCACTCTCTCTTCCCTTTACTACTTCACTCCAATTGTTGTTCAAGACACTATAGAAGCTTTCTAACATTCTCCGACAAATGATCATGTTCCTTTGAAAACATTTATATTCCAAGTTTCTCCATATCAAGTTCCTCACTTCAAGCTCAAACTATGATAGTAACACACTGCTCATAATGGTGACCTCAGCAAGCCATTAATATATCACTAGCAATCTTATCCTAGATTTCATTTTAAAAAAGTCGAATGAGCATCTCATTGTCTTCTTTGTCTTTAACAGTTGTTTCCATCTACTTGGCGATGGGTGACCTCAGCAAGCCATCGTACTCCAAGGAGAAAGAATGTATGAAAGAAAATGAATGCTTTGAAACCACCGAGAACTCCAATCACCACCAACGCCGTATCCCTAAACCAACCAGTTTACTTGGGCAGATGACAAAAGCTTTTCATGTAGAACGTACATTACATCACAAGATTCTTTCATAATCCATAAAATGCTAAATCGCAAGATTAACATGGCATCCTTATAATTGTAATTGTGTGAATAGTGAGTCCCGCATCAACTAATTGAGTAGAAAAATAATGGGTCGTAAGCTTAAGCCTACATAGCCGCTCTACACTCTCTAGACTTGAACCTAACCGGGTCTAGCATACTCAAAATTTGCAAGTTATCTACCTTAACGTGTCATACTTCATAGCAACAGCGAGGGACAATCGCACATAGATCAAACAAACTAGTAGATTTCAGCAGGCAAGCAAACGTTTTTGCTGGCAAATTTGGCGAACTAAAGTCGATTAACCATCATTTCACATGCATAGAAGGGGGGAAAGGATAAGAAGAAGTGAATCGATCCACGATCCCTCCTTCCCTCCATTCCCCACTATAAAGATCACAACTTCGAGTCATCGTCGCATAAACGAAATCAAGGTCGCCAACAGAGACACAGATGATGCAAGATCGATAAAAGACTCAAAACTTAAAGAAAACCCTAAAAGGAAGGGTGCCCTAGAACTGGATTAGAAGGGATCGAAGAGTAAAGAAATAGAGAGAGAGAGAGAGAGGAGAAAACTTACAGGGCAATTTAGGGATTATGATGGCGGCGGCGGAGGTGAGGCGGAGGAGGTGGTGGAGGTGGTGGTGGAGGTGGTGGTGGGTTTGGAACCACCCGACACGAACATCATCTAATCTAAATGAAAAAAGAGAGTGTGTAAGACGCACACACCCATTCACTTTTTATACATGCTGCCTCTCACTCGCACCTGCTTCTCATCACTCCAAAGGTAAAGTAGAGTAACTGGGCACTTGGCACTGGCAGACAGGCACCCTATGTGGGTGTGTGTACCTTTGGACATCACTAACGTGTCTACTGTCTACTGTCTATTGCCCTTATCCCACCCCCCTTTTTTGTTTCAAACCACCCAGATCCCAAGTCTGTATAAATGTGGTTTTAAAGTTGTTCATAATTTTAAAAAAAAATTATTTAATTAATTTGATTGAGGAAAAAGTAACTATTAAATGACTAAATTACCTTTTATCACTCTTAACACCACAACCTCTACATACACTAGTTATTAACGTGTAATTATTAGATTTTTTTTCTCATGAAAGGTATAAAAGTTAATTAAGTAATTAATGTGTATTGAAATTGTCAA
The DNA here is from genome assembly GCA_039657365.1 of Stephania yunnanensis. Lineage (NCBI taxonomy): Eukaryota > Viridiplantae > Streptophyta > Magnoliopsida > Ranunculales > Menispermaceae > Stephania > Stephania yunnanensis. Next base: position 259,542 of record CM077582.1, read on the forward strand.
ATGACAGATATTATGAAATATTTTAAAATAATTAAAAAGAAAATTAAAATGAAACAGATGGAGTATTAATTTCATATTCAAAGCTCAAACTCAATAAACTTTGTTAAGGCAGGCTTATGCTAACTCCTTGAATAAGGAAGCGCCTCCTCTCCACTATTTGCTGCCTCGTTATTTCAAGTAGGTGTTAGGCCTGCTACGCACATATACAACATAACATCAGTCCATGTACTAGCAAGCCCACTGCATGGACAATGGGCTTTCATAACGGACGGCTGTAAGAAGCAGTAATACTTGGGCTTAGCCGCTTAGGACACTAATGGTGATCCGGTCCGAATGCAATAAGATAGATTTATTAGAGTACTAATTGAGACTCCGACAAACACATATACAGCACACCGATCGATCACTTGGCAACAACACCACATGATTAATGATACGTAACTCAGACTATCATGTGATGTGATTATTACGGGCATACCATGCACCATGTGCTACATCCCATTCACATTTCATTCCATGTTCTTTCTTGGATTAGTATAATTAAGATGTAGTACTAATTAATCTTTAATTGTACGTACGTAGTAGTGCATGTTGGAGGGTCACATTTCTTCAATGAGAATGCATGGTTGACCTGAACTTATTACCACCAAAAGCGCCTAATTACACTCCGCATTATCTCCACGTGTCATGTGAAGGAAACCAAATAAAATTAAGCAAGGAGCACATGCATGCATGCATACGGCGCCATATATACGTACATAATCAGGTACGCACATCAATAATCATATATATTAGCTAGTTAACCAACACCTTAATTACTATAAATAGCTAAGTTATGTAGCTTTGCCCATAATTAACTCAACTTATATAGCTAATTACGCAATCTCCAATCAATACTAGCAGCTTATTGTCTCATCATGAGACATTCGTACATACACATGGCATCTAATTATAAGCTTATTCTCTTCTTGGGCCTCTTCATCATCTCCATCACTTCATCATCAGCAAGTACTAGTACTAGTACTACTAGTACTACTAGTACTCCTACTCCTACTAAACTATCTTCATTCAACGTTGTGACGTTTGGTGCAAAGGCAGATGGGAAGACAGACTCAACAGGGGCGTTCTTGAAGGCGTGGACCGCAGCGTGCAACTCTATCAACCCTCCAAGACTCTATGTCCCTCGCGGGACCTACTTGATCGAGAAATTGGAATTGAGAGGCCCATGTAAGAGCACTTCTCCTATGACAGTTCAAATAGACGGCACCCTCGTTGCGCCCCCTGATTATCGTCAGCTCGCCAATTCCGGCAATTGGATTGTCTTCATCAAGATCTCCGGCCTTTCCGTCACTGGCGGCACCATCGACGCCCGTGGTGCAACATTTTGGGCTTGCAACAAGAACTGCCCGTCCGGTGCAAGGGTATATATATATATGGTTTTGACAATGTCAACTAAACTAGATTATAATTGGTTTTAAGAAAAAAATTTGTCTAATTAACTAGCTTATTTTAAAAGTATATATAATCAACATTAACTCCAAAAATTTAGATAAATTCAATTTTAATTTAATTATAATTAAACTACTAGCTTCTTCGTATAACAACATTATATTTATTTGTTTCTCCCAAGTTAATTATGGGGTTGGAGTGCTCAACTAAATCTAAATATATAAAATTAGCTAAAAAAAAAAGCCTCGTAAGTAAAAAAAAATCAAAATAAAAAAATTACTAGCTAGCTTTTTAGCTTTATGGTATATTATAATTAAGATTCTAGCTAGCTAGCTTAATTATTAGCCAAATTATCAATTAGTTTTGCTTAACAAAACTATAATCACTAATTTTTGTTTGCAATCACTAATTACAAAAGTATACAATTGATAAAACTATATATATATATTAATTAATGTTATTTAGATAACAATTGAACTAATCGTAGCTAGGTACATTTTGCATGCAGTCCATAACCTTTAACAGCGTGACAAACTTGGCGGTGAGCGGGTTGACGTCGATGAACAGCCAGGCAACTCACATGGTGATAAGTGGATGTAACAATGTGGTGGTGAGCAAGGTGAGTATCACAGCTCCTGGGCAGAGCCCCAACACTGACGGAATACACGTACAGTCATCCACCGGCGTTACCATCGAAGACTCCGCCATCAAAACAGGCGACGATTGCGTCTCCATCGGTCCCGGCACGAAAAACTCTTAATTCAAGGAATCAGTTGCGGCCCTGGCCATGGCATCAGTATCGGGAGCTTGGCGAGGGAGATGAAAGAAGACGGTGTGGAAGACGTGAAGGTGAAGAACGTGGTGTTTAGTGGGTCGGAAAATGGGGTGAGAATAAAGTCATGGGCAAGACCTAGCAGTGGTTATGTAAAGGGCGTGACTTATCAAGACATCACCATGAACAATGTCAAAAACCCAATTATAATCGACGAGAGGTACTGCCCCGACAAGCGAGGCTGCCCCAATCAGGTACGTACTAATTCGAAAATCTAGTTATTAATTATTAGTTCCGATACAATTAATGGTTCAGGCTCATTGCTCTATTTGTACGTACATTCTGTAAGCAATTCTTAATTCATAAGTTAGTTGATTGATTTGTTACGGCAATGGAGGAATGCAGTCTTCTGGGATAAAGATTAGCCAAGTGACATATCAGAACATCAAAGGGACATCGGCGACGCCAGTGGCAGTGAATTTCCAGTGCAGCGCGACGAATCCGTGCAGTGGGATTAGATTGCAGAATGTGAAGCTTAGTTATTTGAATAGTGCAGCCAAGTCTTCTTGTGTGAATGCACAAGGTACTAGCAGTGGAGTAGTCGTGCCTGCTAGTTGTCTCTAATTAATTAGTTAATTAACGAACCATAGTGTTTTCCGTGATCATGGTAATTAATTAATTGATGATTGTATAGCACATGCATGCATGCATGTATACCACCAAGCACCAATTAAGCAAATGTTCTTAATTAATTAACTGTTTAAGGCCTGCGATCAGCTGATATATATATATTCTGATCACATGGGGTGGATCTTTGTTACGTACCCTATATACATATAAGGTTCCCAATTATATATATATAGTCTTCTAATACAAATTTCAATGAAACATAAGGAGTGTATATATGTTTTCGTATTGGATCAATTCAAATTTGAATAGTATGTATGTATGTATACATACACTTGAGCGTTCAGTAAACATGCAGGCATGTAATTAACAAAATTAGGAGGTAGATGGAGAATTAAATTTTGGTGCAAGAGGAGATGATCGATGGGCACGTGTCCATCCACGAACCAAAATATAACTAACTAATTGCTTCTGGATCCGTCTTATTAGCACACCACCAACCCCACTATCAAAATACATTCCGTACTATATACTAACTCCTACCTATATATGCTTCATCACATCAAATTCAAAACATCGATTAGTTGACGATCACATCACATGAAACCAAATGCACCATTTGTAATACCACATGCATGCTACCAACCAATTGGGTGTTGCCCAGTGGTTTAGTCGTATATATAGATTTTTGTTGATGAATTGTGATTTGGTATATAGGTTTAATCGGGAGTAAAAGTTCATGTGTTCGAACTCTGGTGGCATGGGGCAATTCAAGTTGCTTATTTCAATAAAATAAAAATAAAAAAAAAAAAAATCTACATGCATCTCTCCAAAGTCGAAACTCAATATTATTAATTACATATATATATGCTGACCATGATCGATGTTTGGTAGCTGCGCATATATGTTTTTGGTCAATATGAAGACTCTGCTTAGTTAATTAAAATGCCAATGTTATACATGGTGGCTGACCAAAATAACTTTATATGCGCAGACTTCAATCTTTAAATTAAATGTATATATATTCATTGTTAAGCATGGTTATTAATATCTGGGGCGTACGTGCTAAATTAGTCGTTTAGGTATGTATTAATTTGTTGTTATATATAGCTTGTCGATTCATCACATGCCATATACGTACCAAACATGTCCAAAAGGGCTCTAAATATTGGAGTTCTACCTACACAGTTCAACCTAATTACCAATCTGATCAGTCAAATATTTGAAAATTTTTGGTTAATTAGAATGTCAACTACGTACTTTAAAAAAAAAAAAATAATTCAAGCGCCAAATCCAAATTAAAACCTCTATAAATAGCTCTAGTAACCGCTCCAACTTCTTCACAACTCAACAAGTCTAAATTATCACTAAAACCAACCAGATGATGATGATGAGAAACAGCAGGGTCGTCACTTCTTTTCTCTTCCTGGTCATCCTAGCGTCTAAACCATTATCATCATCATCTGCTTCGGTCTACAGTACCATTATTAATGTGGTAAAATTAGGAGCCAAACCAGATGGACGGACGGACTCCACCGAGTCCTTCAACGCTGCGTGGGCTGCAGCTTGCTCTTCGCGAGGACCTGCTCTCATCAACGTCCCCAAAGGGAAGTACTTGCTGAAAAATGTGGAGTTCAGAGGAGGCAGCCAGTACTGCAAGAACACACCACGCATCACATTTCGCATACAAGGCACACTTCTTGCGCACCTCAACAATATTAAGTCAGAGAACTGGGTTTCTTTCAATCAAGTTCAGGGTGTGTCCATCATCGGCGGTGGCACCCTCGACGCGCGAGGCTCCGCTCTCTGGGCTTGCAAAGCTGCCAACAAAAACTGCCCCCAGGGCGCTACGGTAAATATTTAATTACATCCATGCTATCACCTACTCTATTCACAGTAAAAAACTGTATAGTACATACATAAAAAGTTGTAATAGTACATCCATGCTAATTAAAGAAGCTTCGGCTACACGTGATTAATTTAGTATGATCAGCTGTTTATGTTTTGGTATTAATGTTGGTGCAGTCACTTAGGATTACGAACTCGAAGGACATAGTGATCGAGGGATTGAGGTCAGTCAACAGTCAAATGTTCAACATCGTGATTAATCGCTGCGAGAACGTGGACATCAGAGGAGTGATGATCAGTGCTCCGGGAGACAGCCCCAACACGGATGGGATACACGTGCAGCAGTCGACAGGTGTCACCATCTCCAAGACCGGGATCAAAACAGGGGACGATTGCATCTCCATTGGGCCCGGCACCAAAAACTTGTGGATGCAATACATCGCTTGTGGCCCAGGCCACGGGATCAGGTAGGCCCACGCACCAATCATTTTCTTTTCTTTTTTTTTTAATTACATGGGCTTCCATTTCGTCCGTTTGGTTGTCATAGCGAATCGAATTCAGCTGTTTCTGAACCCACACACCAATCATTAATTAACTAATATATATATGTATGTATGTATGTTTGATGGATGCAGCATTGGAAGCCTAGGCAAGGGTATGGAGGAGGAAGGAGTGGAAAACGTGACGTTGAGGAGGGCCGTGTTCACGGGCACCGAAAACGGGCTGAGAATAAAGGCCTGGGGAAGGCCCAGTAATGGGTTCGTGAAGGGGGTGTTGTTCCAGCACGCAATCATGAAGAACGTGAAGAACCCAATCGTGATCGATCAAAACTACTGTCCCCACAACTACAACTGCCCCAATCAGGAATCAGGGATAAGGATTAGTGACGTGCGATACGAGGACATCCGAGGGACTTCGGCAACCCAAGTGGCAGTTAAGTTCGATTGTAGTAAGAAGAAGCCTTGTGAAGGGATTAGATTGAAGGACGTGAAGCTGACTTATAAAGCAAGACGGGCCCAATCAACGTGTGTTAATGCAGCTGTGTCTGCCCCAGTCCAGGCCTACGTACGTTGTGATTGAACATGCCCGCCCCATCCAACTATGTTTACCTACCTACCTACCATATATTCATTCATTTTTAAAGTTTATATGCCATATATACTTTATATAAGTACTAGCTTCTTAACAAAACATAAACACACACGCAGCTCACGCTGAACTCAAAAGCATTTTCCGAGTTTAGATGTTTATTTTTTGTATTCAATTAATTAAGCACTCAAGCTGCATGCCTTAAAAGTGTGGCTAAAGCATTTCCTCTTTTGCATATATGTTAATTACTTCTTTTACATTAATTCTGTTTCAGTAAAGCTTAACCAGTAGGGTGATTAAATTATATAAACAAATATTTCTGGCATGTTTGATATTTTTTATTAATAGTTCGTCAAAAAATATTTTTATAACCCAAGATCATGAGGTTACTTAATTTTATTTAGTGCTTGCACAAAGGAAGTATATAAAATTTTACATTGGATAGCAATCACTGGTAGTCTGGTATACAAGGAATGGTTATTGGGGTGATCTTGTATAAGCGGTCGGAGGTTCGAGCCTTAGTAGAGCCAAATTGTGTATTCTTTCTTATCAAAATAATAATAATAATAATAATAATAATAATAATAATAATAATAATTTCATATTGGTTATAACTTAATAAATAGAGTGATGCACCTAGCTAGCTTAAAATAGCTATATATTTTATAGTTTGTAGTTTGTACTCACTTTTTTTTAAATGCATATTGTCCACAAATTCAAAGTTAATAAGAAGATGTTTGTCCAGAGTATCTCAATTAAGTAGACCCTGTTTTTGATGGAAAAGCATTAGTTATTTTATTAACATTGGAAAAAGATCATCGACCTTTCTATCTACATTAAATTTTTCTTTCTAATGCCCCACAATTTGCATCATTGTCAGACGTATCTATACATGCCTTGCATTGCAAAAGCTAATGAATTGCTCGCTACTCGGTTGTCATTCTTGTATCCAATTGAATATGGAAAACGACTATTGACAAAAAAAAAAAAAAAAAAAAGACACGACAAATAAAGCAAAAGAAAAGTAAAATAAATATAAAAAAAAAGAATAGTCATGGCTTGACAGCATAAGATGGAACGAGAGAGATGAGAGGGAGGGAGCAAGTACTTATATTTTGTTTGGAACGTACATTCAAAGTACTTCATTTTGTCTCTATTAATTACTGATCATCGATGTAGCACACTCGATCCAATCCCAATTAAGGTCAATTTTTAATTCAATTCAATTATTGTGGATTAATCAATAAATTGCAATTGCAATTGGTCCATTTAATTATTTTGATAATCCGATTTAATCCAATTTACTTAATGCGCATCAAATGGATCGAGTCATGCAGATTAACAATTATAAAATTAATATTTTTAAATTAAAACTTACACAAATCTTCATAAAAAAAAAAAAAAAGAAATTTATGATTACCAAAACATTTCTAGTGAGATGGATAAGGTAATACTTGCCAAAAGGCAATTTAGGGAGGTTATTGATTCGACTTCTACTAAAGGAAAAAAAATTATGATTAGTGAAAAAATGTTGAATACTAATTTTAATTCAAACATATTAATTTTAACATTTTTTATATTAATTTGACTAGATAGCTTAAAATTGTATACTTGACTATAAGATCGAAGAATTAACTTAAATTGCGAATGTTTAGATTTTCAAGTGTATATGAATAAATAGTAGATGAATTAATTAGTGGCATAAAAATGCTAACACCATCTAAATATAGTTCAAGATTTTAAGGTATTGAGGTTAATTGGATCGGATGATGGATTGAATTCGTGGATTAAAGTTTGATCCTCAGATTGCAAAAGTTGTACCTCCAATTTAACAAATTCAAAAGGTGATCATATTAATTGGTCAACAAACTAGCTAGGAACTATAAGTACGTTCACTTTGATTGGTAAATCAGTTATATTATATAATTAAGGCATGTAATTATCCGAATACAATATGAAATGCAATTAATTCTTCGATCCATTTTAATTTATTGACTCACTTTTAGCTGGGTTAAATTTCCTAACACTGGCAGGTAGTTGGAAGTAGAACCGAAATATTGACATCTAGGAGACTAAGAAGTTAAGAAATCCCTTCTCAATTAGGTGGAGCTTTGAAACTGATATATAAATGTTCTTACAATTATCATAACAAGCAGATATATATGTACATAAGTTGGCCAATAGACATACTGTAGTTAACCGATTGTCAATTCCATGACCCCCACAAAGGAGCTAAACAAATGAAAAAGAAAGAAAGCAGAGCATATATATTGTTTCGGCAAGTGTGCCATGATTAGAGACCATGATCAGCGTAAACGTTTGAAAAGTGACCCAATTAGTATACGCAAAACGGGAAAAAACGTTTACAACATAAAACAAAATTATTTATTAGCGTAAGTTTAGTACTAGTAGTTAGTACGGTTGAGTTTCCACGTTTGTTAATATTGTGAGCGTTTTGTCCGGCCTCCGCACTCTTCGCCACATTTTTCGTGGAAGCCACCCACGACTCGCTCAGTGGATTCACACCTAATTACCTAAATTAACCACCTAATAGCACCCACTTTCCCACTTCACATATTCAACTGCTCATTCCCTTCATTTTACTAATTTCATTCACAACATCCTCCATCGTCAACTTTTCTTCTTTTTCAAAAAAATATCGGCTTTTTTAATTAAGAGGGAAGTGGTGAGATGTCACGAGTCCATCTCCTCCTTTAATCAGAGCTATCGAGTTCAAGCTCTAAAATAGAAAAAAAACTTTAAAACTCTTGCTGCCATAGATTCCTACTTTTGTGATCCTCCTTTTTAGAGTGTGAGATTAGTCGAGTCAAAGCTGACAATAGTTAAAAACAAAAACAAAAAAAGAAGAAGCTTGGACTTGTGAATTTTGATTGATTAATTAATTTTTTTTTTTTTTTTGCACGGGTCTTGCTATTTCTTCTTCCTTCAAGTCTTCAACAACTCTATTTTAAGCGAAATTGCTGTTCATTTTCAGCAGAGAGTCTCCATCTAGCGTAATGGTTACGGGCTTTACGTCCAAGATCGGCCGGATGTCAAAGTAATTAGTTGAAATTGCATCATGAGTAGTGGCCTTTTGACTTACTGTGGACAAATTAACTAGAATCGTTAGTCAACAGCATAATGGCACACTTGTAAAAACCACTAGCATATATTCCGATTTTCTCTAATTAGAAGTTAATTTATTTAGATCATAAATATGATTAGAGGACGTTGCATACGAAATATTACATCTAAAATCCGCATAAATATAAAGATATCAGACATGCATACTATTAATCAAATTACAAGCGCCCATGTGGGCATGCCTTCTTAATATGTATATATATACATAGATATTTAGATATACATGCATGTTTTTTATCATGTGGGATTCGAAGAAATTAATTAATAATAATATCTCAAATCCACCGAATGTAATAAGTGATCATCTCCCAATACATATATGTATGTCGGCTAGGGGCGATTAAATAATTTCTAAATATGCGAATGCATCATATAAAAAAAAAAAAAAAACATCCCAAATTAGCAAGGAAAACACATGAAATTAAAATACATCTAGCATATGGGAGGATTTTCCAAAAGAAGAGTTTGCAGAATATTATGTCACACATATGTCACTAGTAAGTAAGAGACATCATGTATAAATATATTAATTTATTAATCAATGTATATTATTTTATTGAATATAAACTGATGAACGAATGGCTCGGACTCGCTATTACTGGTCGTTAGGACTTGTGTCATTGTATACATAACTGTTTGTCAAAGTTTGTGTAGCCAAAAAAAGCAGCTGCACACGCACTTATCAACAATTTCAGGCGCCATTTAGCAATTCTTTCTTTTTCTTTAAAAAAGAAGAAATTATTTGATAGGAACCATTTCACAATTTTAAATATTTGTTAGATATATATAATATTGTAGAAATTGAAGCATCACATCGTTTTTTAAAACCTCTATAAATACCATTGCCATTCTATCTTCCCCCCATGTCAACCTCCTTTCTTTCATATATTTAACCGATCGATCACATTATTAATTAATAGAACTATACCACCTAGCTAGTCTCTTTTATATATATATATATATTTTCTCTCTATAGTCTATACCAACATACAACATTATACACTTTGAGAGAAATAGAAAGAGCTTGAAAATCATCACTGGCCAGCTACACAATTAATGGCAAATCCCATGTTCAATTTATTAGTATCACCACTACTACTAGTCTTGATATTTGGCAGCACTACTAGTGGTAGTAGTGCAAGCGTGGTGGTGTACAACGTGGTGAGCATGGGAGCCAGACCGGACGGAAGAACGGACTCAACAAAGGCGTTTTTGGACGCATGGGAGGCGGCATGTGCGTCCGTAAGATCCGCAGTGATATACGTCCCTCGAGGACAGTTCTTGCTTAGAAACGCAGCGACTTTCAAAGGCCAATGCCGTAACTCCGACATCACTTTCCGTATAGACGGCGTACTCCTCTCACCGCCCTACTTCAGCGACGACCATTGGATCTCTTTCCAGTACGTCAAAGGCGTATCCATCTACGGTGGTACTCTCGATGCCCAAGGCTCCGCTCTGTGGGCCTGCCGAACCGAAGGTCACAACTGCCCAAAAGGCGCCACGGTACGTACGTACGTACGTACATATATGAACATTGGTTGTTAATTGGACTACTGGTTTTTTTGGAAGGAAATTAGTTGAAAGTCACCTAGGCACAAGCGGCCTTGGCCCCCATATATATATATATATATATATATATATTATGCATCGAGATTTATGAATGTATAGATCTTGAGGTGGGTATGAATGGATAGCTTAAAAGCTTGATGTGGTTAATTCAGATGCCTTAAAGATAATTAAAAAATTATTGTTTTTTTTTTAATTATGTAAGATAGATTAATAAGAAAAAAAGTGATGGGCTGCGACTGACTAACTGACTGACTGTTTGATGGATTGTTGATTGTGTGCAGTCTCTTTTCTTTAGCAACTCCGAGGACATAGTAATAAACGGATTGGAATCGGTGAACAGCAAGATGTTCCACATTGTGATAGATGGGTGCAAGAACGTGGACGTGAGGGGAGTGCTGGTGAAAGCACCCGGGGACAGTCCCAACACGGATGGGATCCACGTGCAGCAGTCGACAGGTGTCACAATCATGAGGTCCGGCATACATACGGGCGACGATTGCATCTCCGTAGGCCCCGGCACCTCCAACTTGTGGATCGAGCAAGTCGATTGCGGCCCTGGCCATGGCATCAGGTCCTACTTCTATCAACTTTTCATTTTATTTATTTATTTTTTATCATAGTTGGAAGTGCCATTCAAAACATATTTGTCAAAGTCTTTTAACCAGTACTGGTTAGTTAATTGTACTTAATTTTAGAGAATAAACTTTGGTCCAACTAGTAGATTATGGGTAGTTAATTGTACGTTTAGAGAATAAATTAACATTGGTCTAACTAGTAGATTATGGGTAGTTAATTGTACGTTTAGAGAATAAATTAACTTTGATCTAACTAGTAGATTATGGGTAGTTAATTGTACGTTTAGAGAATAAATTAACTTTGGTCTAACTAGTAGATTATGGGTAGTTAATTTCTTTTCAGAATAAGATCATATATATGTTGTTTATTTAATTAGTCTAACATGCATGTAGTAGTGGGCAGTTGTTCTTATAGAGTAGCTAGCTAGTAATTAATAATGGTTATCGAAAGTTAATCCTACACATCTTCAACAAATATTATAATTAATCACTTTCATATCCATATATATTGTAGCATTTTTTTCAATTATGAAAAATATTAGAATGAGAACTACTATATCACGACACATTTGCTCAAAATTAATAACTGTCCATGCATGCTGCTAATTCAATTCGTGTATTATACACTGAAATCTGTATATGACTGCTTCAGTGATTCAATGTGATTTTACTAATGAATGAAGTGATTGGGCGCAGCATCGGGAGCCTAGCGAAGAGCTACGACGAGCCAGGGGTACAAAACGTGACGGTGAAGGGGGTGGCATTCAGGGGGACGACGAACGGGTTGAGAATAAAAGCGTGGGGGAGGCCGAGCAAGGGGTTCGTTAGGAATGTGTTGTTCCAGCACGCGTACATGAGCAACGTGGAGAACCCCATCGTGATCGACCAGAACTACTGCCCCCACGACCACTGTCCTCATGAAGGGTCCGGAGTGGCCATCAGCCACGTGACCTACGAGGACATCAGGGGCACTTCGGCCACGCAAGTTGCAGTGAAGTTTGATTGCAGTCCTAGGAACCCCTGCACTGGAATTAGGTTGATGGACGTCAAGCTCTCTTACAATGGAAATCACGCCGCCCTCTCTTCCTGCTCTCACGCCGACGGTACTGCTTATGGCTTCGTCATTCCTGCTAGTTGTTTTTGATGATAAGTTTATAATTAATTTGGTTAATAATTAGCTAGGTCATCAAGTTAGCTAGCTAGCTAGCTAGCTACCATATGTACTTGTGATTTTATATCTGCAAGAGGAAATTGATGCATAATGCATATGCAAAATTGATCAGTTCTCTAGCTACCTATTTGATCGATCGAGGTGTGTATTTGGACTTAATTTGGACCATACATGCATGATGTACGATATGATGTCACCCGTTGATTAATTAAGAACAATTTTATCAAAGTATATATATGTATATGCATGTATGAGCATTTTATAAGTTTTGATTAAATATCAATTATAGAGTACTAGTGCATTGAAAAGTCATGGATGTAATGTAGAGTGAAATGATATTATATACCACTACTGTATATATATTGGTTTGTACGGCTGACTGAAGTACTGGAACTGTGGAAATGAAGCAATTAGGCCTTGGGATTGCAATTCATTATAAGCTTCAATTTCAAGATTTTGAAGTTGTAATTCACGAATCAATGTTTTATATACGGCGTCAAAATGTGTTAATCACGCCTTGTGCATGCATAAATTAATCTTTCGTCTCCCCCGGCCGGCCTTTTTATATTTCCAAGCAATGCTCCCAAATTAATTAAGTGCATGCATGCATGTATTACTTTCATCTGCGTGACGTTGTCTCAATTCATATACTCCATTAATTAACAGTAGCTTAAAATGAGCACTAGCCAGTACTTTGATCATTTATTTATATTTTTCTTAATTAATTAGGGGAACCACTTTAGATAGTTATGATCAATCATACAAAATGATGGTGATATTGATAATGATGTCACACGTATGATTCAAGGTGGATGGAAGAAAAAACGAAGTGCAACATGAGTGATTTGTGATCGAAATGCTCCTACTAAGTTAAAAGGAAAATTTTATAAGACCGCAATTAAGCCGGCTATGCTCTATGAAAGTAAATGTTGGGTGGTAAAACAACAACAATTACATAAAATGAACGTAGTAGAAATGAAGATGCTTAGGTGGATGTTTGGTAAAACTCGTAAAGATAGAATAATAAATATATAAATTTAAAGATAAGTAGAGTGACACCAATTGATACAAAGATTAGAGAATGGCGGTTTGGCACCGACGAGAGCGGGGTTGGATGGAGAGTGAGAAGAGAAGGAGGGGGCGAAGAGATTGGTTTTGAGAGTGAGAAGATTTTTTGGAGTGTATAAGAGGGAGAGATTAGGTTTTCGTTATGTAAGAAAGTGAGAGTGGGCCCCCCACTGCCACATGGCGAAAAAAATTCATTTTGGGCGGGAATTTTCCTGCTCAACGATTAGCGACGGCCCCTGTCGCCAATCCCTCGCAATTTAGCGACGGGAAATAGCCCTTCCCTTTGCTATTTCTACCCATTTTTTAATTTGTAGTGTAAGGGCGAGGGCGGGACATGTGTGGGTTAGATGAACGGTCTCAAGTTCGATTTCCTACGATAGTCAAATGTCGGGCCATTAATTAGTGGTCTCTTTCGGCAATTTCATGGCCCATGAGGTTAGTCATGCAAGGATCTAGTTACCCACTTTATTTCCTTTAAACCACCATTAGTTAACAAAAAAAACAACCTTTAATAATTTAGCCATTTTGTGGGCATTCCTTTTGAAAAAAAGCCAAAATCTTTAAAAACACATTTTAATTTGTTAATAATTATGTTCTATTACAAAGTAATATATATATATTGAGAAATAAGATTAATAGGTCAATTCTTGGAAAACAATTGTATAGCAAGATATATATAGTTTCCTAAAGAAACTAAGAGTCCTTATGAAAAAAAAGGAAAACAATATTGAGAATATTTTAATGAGACAAGGGTTCAATATAGGGAAAAAAAGTATATATAGCAAGTTATATATATGTATATATAGTTTCCTAAAGAAAAGAATCCTTATTATTAAAAAAAAAAATTGTGAGGAGAAAACAGTGAGGATAAATAAGATTGAAGCTAATTTAGGGATAAAAACAATTATATATAGCATGATGATATATAGTTTCTTGAGGAAGAGTCCTTCATATGGTAGTTACTAGCTAATGTTCTTGTCATAGGTTTGTATCATCAGTACATACCTTGTATTATCTGGTTCAGAAAGTTGAACGAAATAAACTCCATATTTTAGAAATAAGGCAACTTAACTTAATTTTATATAGTTAACTTTTATATAGAAATAAAAATAAGCATTTTATCTAGAAAGGAAGAGTGAATTGGTTCATAACTGTGCATACTTTATGCACTCATCATCCCCTCCTTAATTAATTGTTACTCAAATTAAACTTTCAACTAAGTAACACCAATATCCATTTCGGCGCCATTTTCCTTAAAATATCATCAATCGATCACTCCAATTGTCACCCTATAAATTCTCACCAAACTCTTCTAAACTCCACACCAACTAATTAATTCTACCTTCTTCGATCTTCTATCGATCTAAATCTCTCTACTCAGTCTCACTTCTTTCCAATTATTAGCTAATGATTAATGTTATGGTGAAAGCCAAAGCCGAAGCCACATTTCCCATTCTCTTCCTCACATTCACTAGTATCATTTCATTAGCAGTTGTTAATGCAACGGTAGTAGTCCAATACAATGTGAATGTGATGGACTTGGGAGCCAAACCGGACGGCCAAACAGACTCCACCAAATCATTCATGGACGCGTGGGCTGCCGCCTGCGCCTCCTCTGCTTCCTCTGCTGTCATCTACGTTCCCCCGGGAACCTATGTGACTAAAAACATAGTATTCTCCAGTCAAGGACATTGCAGTGACGCCAACGATGATGATAATAAGGGTGGCAGTAGTGGTGGCACTACTAGTGTTATGTTTCGCATTGACGGAAAACTGGTGCCCCCTTCAGACTACAAAGTGATTGCCCATGCTGAAAAATGGATTTCTTTTGAGGGGGTTAAAGGGGTCACCATTGCTGGCGGTACACTTGACGCCGGTGGCGCCGCTGTCTGGGCTTGCAAGTTGAAGGCATCCTCCCCTACTGATAACAACTGCATTCAAGGAGCCACGGTAATTTCACCATCAATTGCATTTAATCGAGCATAATGAAAAAGTTTGATCTATCATGTAGTCTAGTCCAATTAATTTGATACTGAGGTTATGTTGTTGTATTACATGCTTACGAGAAGCAACTTGTCTGAACCAATTTTATTCTAATTAATTCAGTCTAGTGTGTCTGAAGGGTCAGCAAGACTATTCTATGACTAAATTTATTTTGTTTTTGTTTTCAGTCACTTTCGTTTACGAACTCGGAGGACGTGGTGATCAACGGATTGAGGTCGGTCAACAGTCAGATGTTCCACATCGTGATCAACGGTTGTAAGAATGTGAATGTGAGAGGGGTGATGATCACGGCTCCAGGTGACAGTCCAAACACTGATGGGATCCACGTTCAGATGTCGACAGGTGTCAGCATCACGAGGTCTGGGATCAAAACAGGGGACGATTGCATCTCTATTGGGCCTGGCACCAACAACTTATGGATGGAGAGCATCGCTTGTGGGCCTGGTCACGGCATCAGGTGATCCGATTATCAATCCAATATAAATGTCCGGTGGTGTTTATAATCAAAGAGTTTTTAATTTTTTGTTATTGCGTATCTCGACATAGATGCATATCTATTTCAACACGCCATTTGAAGGCCCAATATGTTTATGTTATCATTCTAGCATTATTAAAGTTCAATTGTTTTTAAAAGTTACTGGTTTTAGTCCGGACATATTCACGAATTTATATTTATTTTCTTATAAATAAAGTTGTTTAAAAATCAAATATATAATTATGAAGAATGATGTAAAAAAAGCTGTTATTTTATAAAAAATAAAAAGAACAAAACAAAAAATTGAAAATAATATACTTGGTCAAAACTAACTTGAAAGCAATGTAAA
This sequence comes from Stephania yunnanensis, assembly GCA_039657365.1. Taxonomy (NCBI): domain Eukaryota; kingdom Viridiplantae; phylum Streptophyta; class Magnoliopsida; order Ranunculales; family Menispermaceae; genus Stephania; species Stephania yunnanensis. The sequence goes on from CM077582.1 coordinate 275,682, forward strand.
GTTGACATGCGTCAACATGTACACATATAGCTTTTATATATATATATATATATATATATAGATTTTTAAATTAAGGTAGGAGAGACGCAACATTCTTAATTAATTTTAAATTAGCTTTTCTTTGTTTTTGTTTTTTTTTTCCATCAAAAGCATATTAATTTGTATTATGTAAAACTTAATCTCTTTCCATAAACAAAGAAAAAACAAAGATTTTACACATGGTGAAATCGTTTAGTTATGATTTATTTCCATCCTTTTTGAAACACAAAAATAATTCCCTTCTAAAATTATGTCTCAATTAACATAAATTGGTAATGTTCTATTCATTTGAATTCACCAATCAATTCTTAATCAGACATGCACGTAACTTAAATCAATTCAAAATTACCTAAATTAGAGCATTAATTTTATTGATGGTCTAATTAGTAATTAACATATTTGTAACGTACACATGGAATTAATAATGTTGCAGCATTGGAAGCCTAGCAAAGGGGCTGAAGGAGCCAGGAGTGGAAAATGTGACAGTGAAGACGGCAGTGTTCACGGGCACTCAAAACGGACTAAGAATCAAGGCATGGGGGAGACCAAGCAATGGCTACGTGAAAGGTGTGTTGTTCCAACACGCAACAATGAACAATGTGGAGAATCCAATCTTGATCGACCAAAACTACTGCCCCCGCGACGACCACTGTCCTAATCAGGTTTCCGGTATTAAGATTAGTGATGTCAAGTACAAAGACATCCATGGTACGTCCGCCACCCAAGTCGCGGTTAAGTTCGATTGCAGCCACAAGAACCCTTGCACTGCCATCACACTGGAGAATGTTAAGCTTACTTATGATCAAGATGACCAGCCAGCGCAGTCCTCGTGTGTCAACGCCAATGGCACTGGTCTTGGCATTGTGGATCCAAAAAAGCTGCTTGTGGAACCAACCAAGTGGGTGGCCAATGATTTGGTATGAGATTTGGAATTAAAAGGTTGTGAGTTCAAACCTCGTGGATGCAAAAGTTATTTCTTTCTTGTAAAAAAAAAAAAAGAAAAAGAAAAAAAGCTGTTTATGTAGGACATTAATTTATTAAGTATTGTAATGAATTTTCGTTCTTCATTTGAGGCATTGCTGGGATGCCCAACGAAGAACAAATTAAGAAGGTAGATTAATTAGGATTAAAATGTTGTTTGTTTGTTTAAGACTGATTAACACTAATAATAAGCATGTACCATATATAGTACGAGCAATTTACTTTCATTAATTAATTATCGAGTTCATGCTTCCAAATCATTTTGTTAGGGAGCTAGCTAGCAAGCTAGTCAACCCAGCTCTATTTCACATGCAGTTGGAGGCTGAGACTTGAGAGATCGATCGATTGACCAAAAGAAAAATTAAAATTTGATATTCATGATGTGCATGGTCCATTTTGACTAAAAATTAAGGCATTGCATTCTTTTATGCAGAGTTCACACCTTATAATTGCAGTAGCCAATTAAATTAGGTAATTTAATAGGCATGTGAGTTTTGTATTGATTGACTGATGATGATGGAGCAAAAAATCCAAAGCTATCTAGCGTAAAGTAGTGCGAGGGAGAGAAAGTCCCTCAAACACTAACATCAATGCATAATCACATGGGATAAATAAGATAAAGTAAAGATGCTATCCTATGGAAACTCTTGGCCAAAACCACAAATGCCTTCAACACTCTCACTCAACACTCTCAATCGCTCAATCGCGTCGCTCACTCTCGCGAACAGCCCTCACTCGCTCACTCGCTCACTCGCGTCGCTCACTCTCGCCCAACAACCCTCCGCGAGAACCCTAGCTTTGTTTCCCCAAACGCGCTTCAATTCTGTTCCAATGGCGGTTCTAGATTCTGTCTTGTTGTTACGCGAAGTCTCTGTTCGATGCCTTCGCCGCACATGTTCGATCCGAACGAGCCGCCTATTGTTCGAGGCCGGCGATCTTGGTGGATGGGGTGAAGAGGACGCCAAATCGACTAGTTTTGGTGATTTTCCGCGGAATCGAGACTCATCAAAGATGAATCGATTACCGAATCTGTTGATGTTGAGGCTATGAATGAGGAATCGGAAGATCCGCGCTTGACGACGATGAGTGGTGGATCGGTTGCTCGGCGATTCGTTGGTTTTGCATTTCTGCTTTGCGGCGGCGGTTTATTTGTCTTTGCGAGTCTCTAAGGCTCGCATGAGTATCTCACTCGTGGCCTTCCCCTGTCTCGCGAACGCGCGAGGTAGTGAAGTAACAAAGATGAGGTTTTGTTGTTTGATTTTGAGGTTATAGGTTGGACTGATTGAATTTAGGTTTGATTTCATGATGTTGGTGTTTTGGTTAGGTGAATACGGTCAGAGGACGCATTGGTGGAAGCTTGGGGATTGATTGAATTTAGGTTTGATTTGATCTCATTTGTGTTGATTATGTTAGTGAGATTGTTTCTATGGTTCTATGGTAAATGGTTACTTGATTTTGCTCTCTCTCGCCTCTATATTGATTAGGTTAAGCTGAATTTTGTTTTTAATGGTTTTGTGACTTGAATTAGTGATGAATGTAGTTGATTTCATAGGTTCTATGTTGAATTGGCTTTGATGATTGATTTGCTCTAGATCGAACGTCCAAGCAATTTTTTTGCTCTATAGATTGAAGCGTGATTGATTATTGAACTACAATGATATGTGCCTACAACTAATTGATTATTGAATTTGAATATTTCTGTTGGAATAGATTTGCATATTTTAATAAGATCACAACCAATCTGATTTCATTAAACCCCCGAAACAACTTAATCAAGCAATGATTGCATTTCGGTCATTTAATTTCCTCCACATTCAACAATGGATCTTTTCAAATGTACTCTTTTGAGTTCTCTTAACTACAAACCAAAATCCACAACAAAGGCGGGACCTTGAAACCCCCAACAAATCCAAAACACCAAAACTTGAAACCAGAATCAATAAGCTGAAGAAATTGAATTGAGAATCCAAATGACCCCTAATTGATAGAGACGAAACATTAGTGAACGGGCACATGAGAGAATGAAAGCCAAGTGAGAGAGACTACTAGTTTACTACTATGTACACTTACCTTAATTTTTTTTTGTTGTTTTTTGGTTTCATTGATTACCCTTTTTTTATTGTGTTTCGTTGCTTGATTTTGCATTAGCTATGACGAGTTATGGATTGAGGACACGCGTGGAAGCAGTTCTTCCTGGTTTGGTCTTCTCGCTTTGCTTTGTGAATTGTGGAAAATTAATGTATATGTGGTCATTGCTATTTTTATTTGTGTATGTATGTTTCACAAATACTTTATGTTTTTTTTGTTCAAGCTCTTCTTCTTTTACTTGTAGTATTAATTAGTATCAATTACTTTTCTGTTTAGTAATTGTTGAATTAAAGTATCACTTTAATTCAACACAATTACTTTGTGTTTTTTTTGCTCAAATCAATGTTGATCAATAAAAGTCTTGTCTTGTATATGCGAAAAAAATTAGTGATTTGTTGTGTGTTTATTATTATGCTTGTTTAGCCATATTAGTGTCATTGGAATTATGTCGTAGTACTTTCATCTCCATAGTACTTTATAATTGCCTCATCCCACACCTTGAGCTTTATAACCTCTTTAAGGTTGGTGAGCAAATATGGATTAAAGTGAATGTTGAGCAATTTGGTTTCTACAGTGGTAAAATATGATGATGTACTTGCAACTCAATCGAAGGATCGTCTCTACCATTCCAGGTGAAGCCAGGTGAGTAATATTATGTTTGAAGTACTTTAGTGAATGCACAAATTCTGTTTTTTTTTTTTTTTTTAAAAGATGTGATTTGTGTCTTGTATATGAGCTGTCAATTTATTTATCAAAATGGATCTACTTTGTCATTTCTTGACTTATTTGAGTTGGTTTCGATTCGCAAATCGCAGGAGCTGCATCATTTTTCTTCGTTATTTGGGTTAGTGGCGTGGGTGCGCTCCTAGTCTCCGTGGGATAATCGGGCTTAATCGGGAGGGCTAAGGTGGTTTAAACACCCACGGTCATTAAAAAAAAAAAAAAAAATGAGTTGGTAACTTGGGTCCATGTGATTTAGTGATTTCTTGCTTGTGTGCATAGCTTTCTCTGTGTTTGATTTTCAATTGTTTAACTAATGAACTAGTTCTCATTAATTGTAGTTGAATTGATATTTGTAAATGTTCAATCAATGTGATTATTTGAACTTAATATTATATGGGACTCGGTTAATATTTTTTGATGAATATAAGGTTTGGTTTTCTCTTTTCATCCAACTTAGTAACTTGTTTGATTGTTGTTTTTCTCTTTTTTGTTCTTGTAGGTTGTACATGGCATATACATGCCCTTTTGCTAGCCGCGCTTGGATTACTAGAAATTACAAGGTTGTTCGGTTCCTTTTCGCTCTACGAGTGCTTGTATTGTATTTTTTTTTCTCAAGAAATCATTCCTTACTTTTAATCTGTGTGTGCAGGGGCTCCAAGACAAGATCCAACTGGTCCCTATAGACTTATGGAAGAGGCCTCGCTCTGGTACAAGGAGAAAGTCTACCCCGAAAATAAGGTAATCGTCGTTGAACATGATTAGTTTTATTACTTAATTTGTTGGTGAATGTCTAGTTGTTTGCTCTTATTGGATTTTCAAGAAGAAGATGTTGGCTTTTTCGATTGTTATCCGAATTAGAATGATACATTCACTTTCGGTGTTGGCGATTCTAAAATAAAAATCCTATCGTGGTTTCACTTGTTACGTATGCGCGAAAATGCTAGCTTATTAACTCTTTTTTTGTATGTTAATGAATATTGAAGTCCCTCGTGAAAGTTCATGAACCTTATGCAAATACAATGGAGAAATTCTGTTTGCTCTAACTTTAGACTTAATTCTTTATAGGTGCTCGCTTTAGAACATAACAACGTTGTGATAGGAGATAGCCTTGACGTGGTTAAATACATCGACAACAACTTCGAGGGCCTTCACTCCTCCCGAATGTAAGATGCTTAAGGTTTTTTCGCATTTGGATTGAATAACGGCTCAATGGTCGCATATTTCATTATTTTGACCGTGAATGCATGCTTATAGGATCCTGCAAAAAGAGAGTTTGTGGAGGAGCTTCTTGCCTATACGGACAAATTCGTTGGTCTTGTTTACGCTCGTCTTCGGGGGTGGAGATTTGGTGAGACATAGTACTTCATTTTTAGTTGAGTTTTAATGAAGAAACATGCATGTTTCCGCGACAATCTGAATTTAAAAGAATTTCAACTTGTATCAGGTGCCCTTTTAATTACCTAGAAACAAATTTCTCCGTAAATTTACCGACGGGCCTTGCACTTATTCCTCAAGTTATTAGTCAGTTGACTTGACTTGCAACTAGTATCAAGTTACGTATGCTAAGCTAATTCGATATTTTTCTTTCGTTTCGCAGGATTTGAAAGGAAAGGTGGTTCTTGGATTTTTGGACCAATTGTTTGTATTAATTGCATGCATATTTTGCCGATTTTGGATTTTTGGAGAAAAGAAATATAAAGATAAGCTAGGTAAATGGCTCCTATTTCATTTGAAGTATGCATTCTCGCTTGATGTTTCCTTTTCGTTTTCGTACTCTTCTTTTGCATGATAAAAATGCATAATTCTTGCTTTGTAAATAGAAGTATGCATCAAACTTGTTTCACTTATGTAATCTTATTTTAGTTATGTAGCATACCCTATCTTACATTCTCGCTTTGCTCTCACTTCTCTATACATACATGCATGTGTCTCTAACATATGGTTGATGCTTGTAACATGGACATAGCATCTAAAAGGGTGGACTAAGGACACTTTGCTCTTCATCAAATTCTTACATTTTCATGCATATTATCACTTAATTGTGATGGAATAAGTCCATGTTATGTTGGTCTTTGAATCGGTGTAGGTTGATGTAGAACAACAAGTGTAAACTAGAAAGCAAAGCTCGTCGCATGACCACATATAAAATCGGTACGTGGTTCTCCAAAGTAAGATTTTTAGTTTTGATTCTTGGACTAAGTTTCTCTCATTTTCTAATACTTTGCTTGTTAGTTTGCACTTGCGGCTAGGAGCATCATATAAAATTTTTGGATAGTTGAAGCAATTGTAATCGAAGAGGGAAAGGGTACTTCAATCTATTTGTATTCTTGTAAGTAAAATCTATTTGTTAATTAGATCCTTCACAATTCACCTAAATTGATTTGATATATATAAGCAGTCATTAATCTGCAGTATTCTATTCTATTTTCGTTTCGATTATATAGATTCGGTAGTAGTAGTTGTTGTTGTTGTTGTTGTTGTTGTCTTATGTTGAGGTTTTGAGCGATTGTGATGGAGATTGATGGCTTTATCTAGTTTTGAAGAGAAAAGCATTGACAGGTGATCATCTCGACCGTAATTAATTTTACTTGATGATTATCTTTGATTTATGGTATTTAATTACTATGTATGAGATCTATGATAAAGATATATTTGTTTTGTGATTTGTTTCTATGTTTAGTTTTGATAAAATGTATTCAAGACTAGTTACTTTTAATGTGTCCAAGATGTAAGTTGTGATCTTTTAAGGAATTTGCCAAAATGAGTTATGAACTTATGTAGACAAGGTCGCCACGAGATTGGGATGCTCAATTTGCATGATTAATTGTACACATAACACATGAGAAACTTGTTTTCTTCACTTTTTTTAACTCTTAGAAAGTATTCCGTAAAAGAAAGAAACGAGAATCGAGAAGTTTTTCACATCCGAGTTTTCCTACAAGACATGCCAAGCCAACCATCTCAATTAGTCCCAAACTTAATTACTTGGGATCTATAAACGTATATTTTGTTTGACTGGAGAAAAAATAAATAAATCCAGAACTTATGAGTTAAAGATGGTTAAGTTGAGGGTAGTATCGGTGCTTGCAGAGGTTGGATGAATTTTTTGAACTCATATTTAGTGCATTTATTAGTGTGGGATTTGGGTAAAATGACTTATATTAGAAAGAGTAATTTGTTACCATTTATTTCTATGAATCTGAATTATGTGGTGTAGAATATTGTTGAAGCGGGGTGATCGCTTCGGGGGACAATGCCAGACCCAGGTTCATTGGCAGGGAATGAAGTGACAGATCTGGTAGTGCCAGTGACAGTGACATAAGCGCGAAACTAAGATGTTTAATTAGGATTATAAATTTTTGCTTTTTTTTATTTTGATGGTTTCTTCCTGGTGTTGCAGAGATGTCTGTTGTGTTAAGACCGGAGCAAGGAGAAACCCGCTTCGGCATGGACATTAAGAGAACTGAAGAGGTAATCATAAAATGCTTCTCACATAGACATAAAAGGTTATGTTGGGATATCCGTATTTCGTCGTAAAGGTATTTCGTAAAGTCGGCTTAGACTAATTAAACGCTAAAAAGTTAAATGCATATGAATTGTCATTACCATTAAACCAAAGCATGCGAACTTATTGATGATGGACATGAGAATGTTTGGTATGCGGGGATTTATCTCGCATTTACGCGTGATGGCTAAAAGGACTCGCCGCGGATCTATCGTGGCTTCGACATCTACACGAGCAAGCGAGGGAATCCGCCACTATTAGTGTTGTCAAGACTAGAAGGGAATTGTATCTGGTGCCATCCACAAAGGTGTCATCTATCGGGCTAATACACTGCTGTGACAATGCAGAGGTGAAGGACTTCCTTGCCTCAAGCAACAACATGGACTTGATTCACCTCCATTTTAGTGGGTTTTGTGAAATGTGTGGCTATCGATTTGTTGTTTTGTTGATTGGTTGTAGAACACTGTGAATTTTTTGATGGAATAATAATATTGCGAGTGGAATTTAGATTTGTATATTTTCAATTGAAAATGGAAATGGAAATTAATTTTGAGCATTTTCAGCTTTTTTTTTTTTAAAAAAAAAATTACATTTGATAGGGGTTTGAAATCCCTATGTAATCCTTTGATGATAATATAGAGGTTTCAAACCCCTATGAAATCACTACAATTGATAGGGGTTTGAAACCTCTATGGAAGCCTTTGAAGATATTATAGAGGTTTCAAACCCCTATGAAATAGCCAAGATTTGATAGAGGTTTGAAACCCCTATGAAATAGTCAAGATTTGATAGAGGTTTGAAACCCCTATGGAAGCTTGGAAGATAATATTGTCGTAACATAAGTACTAGTAGATATATATTGGCATTAATTAATTCAATGCTCCTAATACAACGTAACTGTGCCCGAACATGCATGCGGTCTGGTGCACCATGGTGGATCGGATCGGATCGGATCGTTACTCCATGGATCATTGTTAACATTGGTAAGATTATTTAATAGATAACCCCTTGATTCATGCAACTTATTCATATGAAGAAAAAAAATTGGAAAACCAATTAGTACATGCTCTATGAAATCTTCAATCTTTCATTTAAGGAATCTATTCTAATAAACCAATCTTTCCATAGATGTACATACACAAGTTCCTTGAATTCCTATAAATATTTGCACCAATTTTTTTTTTTTTTTTGTGGCCGCTCGTACCAACTAATTAATTAATTGACATCTCTGGGCGCAGTACTCGATCTTCACCATTATAGGACTAATTAACCAATCTTTTATAGCCTAATCTCTCATTCACATTGAAAATGGTAATGCCCAGATTTCTAGTATTCTTTACTTTCATGATCTTCTCAATCATCATCATCATCATCATCATCATCAGCTACACCATCATTAGGCTGCTTCAATGTTGTCAAATTGGGTGCCAAACCCGACGGCATAACCGACTCCACCAAAGCCTTCCTTGCGGCATGGGCTCATGCCTGTGCCTGCGCTAACTCTGCCACCATCTGCGTTCCTCCGGGGAACTACTTGCTCAACCGTGTTGTGTTTTCCGGCCAATGCAAGGCCACCCGTATCACCTTCCGCATTGCGGGAACACTTGTCGCCCCGTCCAAGTCTGCCGGAAGCTGGATTGCCTTCCAACAGGTCACTGGAGTCTCAATCTATGGCGGCACTCTTGAAGGAAACGGCGCCCCGACATGGGCTTGCAAGGCATCCGGTGAGAGTTGCCCTGAAGGAGCAACAGTAAGTGTGACATTTTTATTTTTGGATTATGGTCAATGAACTTTACATGGCTCCTTCATTTCCAAAACTCAAACTCGAGCCCTCTTGTTAAGGATGGAGTGATCCATGCCATTACATGACATTTGAATGTGTGATGAATGAAACATTTTTAACCTAGACGGGTATAGCCTAGTGATAAGGGTGAAGACGGGTTGTGTGGGTTAGGTGCACTGTCGGTATCTTTCGCAATCCCAAGCCCATGAGACTAATTAAAAAATTTAAAAAAAAAAAAAAATGAAAAAGTTCACTTTATTTCAGTTGTGGCTAACTAAAATCATTCATGATCCTGTGCTCACGCAGTCACTTTCCTTTACCGACTCCAACAACGTGGTGATCGACGGATTGAAATCGTTGAACAGTCAGATGTTCCACGTGGTGATCAACGGGTGCAGCAACGTGAGGGTGCAAGGCGTGCTGATCTCAGCCCCCGGAGATAGCCCCAACACCGACGGGATCCACGTTCAGCAGTCGACAGGTGTGACAATCAGAAGCACCGGCATCAAGACTGGTGATGACTGTATCTCGGTGGGCCCCGGCGCCAAGAACCTCTGGATTGAGGACGTGGCATGTGGGCCAGGGCATGGCATCAGGTAATTAAGATGGTTGTTGAAAAATATAAATCCCAACGACCAACGACCAACGACCAACTTAACTAACTATATATATATTTGTTGTTGGTTTCAGCATTGGAAGCTTGGGGAAGGATTTTGAAGAGGAGGGAGTGGTGAACGTGACAGTTAAGATGGTTGTGTTCACAAACAGTTTAAATGGGCTGAGAATAAAAACATGGGCGAGACCCAGCAATGGCTACGTTCAGGGCGTTCTGTTTCAACATGCTATAATGAAGAATGTACAAAACCCCATTGTCATTGACCAAAATTACTGCCCTGGCAACCAAGGCTGCCCTAATGAGGTCCTTATAAATTCACCACCTTAATTTGCTTCACATACATATTTATATATATGTACCAATTTGAGTTATTTATTATTATTATTGTTAAGGAAATTTGATTTGAATGTGACATCGCAGGATTCGGGAGTGAAGATCAGCAAGGTGACATACCAAGACATTCGCGGGACGTCGGCGAGTGAAGTAGCGGTGAAATTCGACTGCAGCAGGAAGAGCCCATGTAGGGATATTAGATTGGAGGACGTGAAGCTCTCTTATATGACACAACCCGCAACTTCTACATGTAACAATGTTGTAGGTTCCGCGGGCGGTATTGTTGTGCCGGCTGCCAGTTGTTTGAAGAAAGGCCCGTAAGATTCTGTTTTAATTGTTTCTTCTTTTGTCGTGGCATTGCTGTGATGCCCAAAAAAGAACAACACTATGTTCCAATCAAATTAATTTAATAATTAGCTACATTGCTTGCTACATTTATAAATTTTTAATCTTTGGAAGCAAAGTTTTCTTTTTCTTTCAAGAAAAATTAGTTTCTTTACTTGCCGCGACTGAATATTGTATAGATTGTAAATGAGAAAACAAATGGAATGTTATGTAGCTTATATTATTCCAGCTTATGTTGGGAAAAACAAGGTTAGCGGTTGCGTAATGTATCTGGGCTTGTACGATGATTTTGAGGATGGATTGATTAAGAGCTCAGTGCTAGCTTGATCATTCAAATAAAGCACAAACTCCATTTGCAAAGTGCTTCTACTTAGATATATGGAGAGAGAGATGGGGAATGGAGATGAAGTTCAAAACAAGCAAGTTATTTTTAGAGATTATGTCTCTGGGCTTCCTAAAGAGAGCGACTTGGTCGTTAATACAGGTACTATTGAGCTGAAAGTTCCCGAAGGATCGAAAGCTGTTCTATTGAAGAACCTATACTTGTCTTGTGATCCATCCATGGGGGTTCGAATGAAGAAGCTGCCCGACAGTGCCAGCTACTTCCCTTCTTTTAGGCCTGGTTCGGTAAGATCACCCTTATTGATTTTTAAGCTTTTCTGGTTTGTTTTTCTTGATTATGGATTACAAATTAATGATATTTTGTGCTTCAAAGCTTTCTTGCTTCATTATTTGTATTCGTAGGTGCTTTTCAGAAAATTGGAAATTAAGTTAATGGGCATTGTTTGAGACCTTCATATATTCTCACTAGCCATAAAAATTTATTGCTTCCCTTTTAAACTAGTTTTTGTACAAATGGAATATGCTATTGATGATGAAAAGGAAAGTAAGATCTTTATCCATTATCATCTATCGCTATTAGCATACTGCCTCACGCATTACTTTGAGTTCATAATCTATATCTGGTACTGATGTTGTTAATCCTTAACTAAATCTTGGCAGCCGCTATATGGTTTTGGCGTGGCTAAAGTTTTGGATTCTGGACATCCGGACTTTAAGGCGGGTGACTTGGTTTGTGGACTGACAGGATGGGAAGAATACAGCCTCATTCAGGATTCCGGAAGGGTTGGAATGCTGAAAAAAGTCCAGTTCACTGATGTACCTCTATCATACTACATCGGAATTCTTGGTATGTTCTAATGTTTAGCTTTGTTGTCATTTTCTAGTTTACATTTCTATGAACCAAAGGAAAATCAATCCAAGTTGTTCGTCAAAAACTGAAAATGAAGAAACAACCATCTACTTTTGCGTGTTGCCTATACAGCCATTGCAGTTTTTCCTGCGTGTCATTTACAGACTTAACAAGCTGATCAGATTATTTTCGGTCGTGTGTTTTGGAAAGTAAAATATGATTGAAGATTGATCCATGAAAGGACTCTGCTTAAAGCAAACTATAATAAGCTCGTTGTGTATCAGAATTTGTTGTTGCCAGAAGTAGTTTTTGAAAGTCTTCATTGCCATTTGTGTGATAGATTTTACAGTTTTCCACTTGTTTTACTGCTCAATCTAAGTTCTAACGATAGCTCACATTCACTGCATAGGAATGCCTGGTTTGACTGCATATGTTGGTTTTTACGAGATTTGTGCTCCAAAGAAAGGCGAGTATGTGTTTGTGTCAGCAGCTTCTGGTGCAATTGGCCAGCTTGTTGGACAGTTCGCCAAGCTGATGGGTTGCTATGTGGTGGGAAGCGCGAGCTCTAATGAGAAGGTGAGTTCATATTGATGACTTTTCTTTCTGGTTCTTTGTCATTGAAATAACTTCTCTATTTTGCGTGCTATAGTTATCAATCAGTTTAAATTAATGAGATGAAAGTCTTTTAATAAATAATATATACATATACATAAATTCAATGCTACTCTGATACGTTGTAGTGTTCATATTTTTTTTTTATAAGAGGGTTAGTGTTAATGTTTACTTCAATGGTGATTCATACTCAGATTGACTTACTGAAGAACAAGCTTGGATTTGATGAAGCTTTCAACTATAAAGAAGAGCAAAATCTAGCCGTGGCTTTGAAAAGGTGAGAACCTTAAACATTGATGTAGTTGCCAACTTGTAAGAGTGACAAACACATAAGGTAGACGAACTAGAAATAATTATATCTGGCATAGATTGTTTTGGGGTATGAAAGGGTGGAACCACTTGAAACTTTGCGAAGATCTTTTCGTGTATAGATAAAATTTAGGGTGAACAGATCGTCCACACAATTGATCCAACTACTCACTGTAAGAAGAAAATCTTAGTTTCATTGAGCCTTACTGTTTCTTGAAAAGTTGTACGGTTTATATTTGTTTCAGTAATTAGTTAAACTCTAGTCTAGCTAATGCTTGTCCAGCTACATTTAGGTATTTTCCTGAAGGCATTGATATTTACTTCGAGAATGTTGGAGGTAAGATGCTTGATGCGGTCTTATCCAACATGAGACTCCATGGTCGTATTGCTGTCTGTGGGATGATTTCTCAGTACCACAACCTCGATGAGCCTGAGGGAGTCCATAACTTAATGAGCTTCATTGTAAAGCGCATTCGAATGGAAGGCTTTGTGGTTTCTGATTACTTCCACCTTTTCCCAAAGTTCTTGGAGTTGATGAGAGAGCACATTAAAGAGGGAAAATTGGTGTATGTTGAAGACATATATGAGGGCCTCGAGAACGCACCTGCTGCACTCGTTGGACTCTTTCATGGCAAGAACATTGGGAAACAGGTTGTTCTAGTTTCCAAAGAATAAACATGTTTGAGTCAAAATGCCCCCCCAGAAGAAGTAATTGAATTCCTTATTTTACATGTTATTCCTTGATGTTTTGGAGGCACACCGACTTCAAAGGAGAGCGTCGCAGCTTGAATTTGATAAAACATTGTGACTAGTTGTAATGGAAGAATTGGAAGGTTATTGATTGTCAATGGTGATTTTACACATTATTGAATAAAGCTTCAAATAAATTTGGATTCATTTATTTTGAATAGCTGTTTTTGCTGTGAAGAAAGGATGAGTCCAGAAACTAGTCTGAAAATTGTCCTCATAGGACTGATTTTCAGAACGAATATTACACTGTATTAGTCTGTTGACATTCACTTAATATAATGTGTCAATAGACTATGTTGATCTATTATGCTTCATCTGCGAGGACTTGAGATCTGTAATATAAATTTGAGGAGTTAGGATCCATTGAAGAAATAAAATGAATGAAAGATAAACTTGAGGTTTAAGTTAAGATTTGAGAGTGTATCTTGATATTGCCAAAGGCCACTTTAGGAAGCCTTAGTGAGAAGGTGTGTTAAAATTTAAGAGAAGTGGGAGAAAGACAATTAACAATAATGTCACTCCACAAAATACATGGACTCACAAGAGCCATCCATGTGAACATCGAGATGTGATCATATACAGATCTCGATGCATAACACAAGGATCGAGGTCGCATGGAAGATGTGTCTTGTGGCGTGACATTATTGTTGTCGTACTGGTGGTGAGGATCATATACATCCGCACATTAATTAATGCATTAAAGTGGAAGTGGTGAGAGCATCACATCCAAACTGGAAGTAGGGCTTGTAGAGGGAGGGAGGGAGGGGGGGTTGAGATGGGAGAAGAAGTAGAAGTAGTAGTGGAGAACAAACAGGTGATCTTGAGAGACTACATCAATTCAGGCGTTCCCAAAGAAACTGATATGATCCTGAGCACTTGCAGTACTATAAGGTTGAAGGTTCCGGAGGGATCCAGAGGCGTGGTATTGAAAAACCTCTACTTGTCTTGCGATCCCTACATGAGAGGTCGTATGAGGAGCCCTCATTCTTTCACTTCCCGTCATGTTCCTTCCTTCACCCCTGCTTCGGTAAGTAATCATCAAATTAATTCACATTAAAATTACCTTCTTTTTTGTTTTGTTTTTTTTTTTTTTTTTGTTTTGTTTTGTTTTTTAATGAATTTTGTCGCAGCAGCCTATTGTGGGGTATGGTGTTGCTAAAGTATTAGATTCCGGAAATCCAAACTTCAAGGTGGGTGATTATGTTTGGGGTCTGACCGAGTGGGCAGACTACGCCCTCATTCATGAACCCAATTCCCTCTTTAAAATCAAATACACTGATGTGCCGCTCTCCTATTACGCTGGAGTTCTTGGTATGCCTGGTATCACTGCTTATGTGGGCTTTAATGAGCTTTGCTCTCCCAAGGCAGGGGAACGTGTGTTTGTATCTGCAGCTTCTGGCGCTGTCGGTCAGCTTGTTGGACAGTTCGCCAAGTTAATGTCTTGTTATGTTGTTGGGACTGCTGGATCCAATCAAAAGGTACCTACCTACCTACCTACCTATATTTACTTAATTCAATCTCAACTCTCGACTAGCTAGTTCAAAAAATAATATAAATTGCTTATAAGTTTGGATTGGCAAACATTTTGGAGTAATCTCCCACTTTCGAACTTTAAGCCCATACATGAATAAATTAGTCACCGCATTGGACCGGCCCTATATTACAAAAATTGTACATCAAACAGTAAGATGTTCATCAGTAGCATTGACATTGCCATTGCCATTGTAATTAATTAATTAGGATAGTAGAAAGGTTGTTTATGCCACTTAGCAGATCTTAGTCTTCTTGCAACCATAATCTTCATCCTTCATTTTCTCTTTTCTTGATTCATCATGCAAGGTTGACTTATTGAAGAACAAGTTCGGATATGACGAGGCTTTCAACTATAAAGAAGAGCATGATTTGGACGCAGCTTTAAAAAGGTATATAACCTCCAAGACTCACATGACCAATTAATATAAGTTGCGATTTGAGTGACGTCGTTTCAATACCGAACTTCTTTTATATATAAATAAATGATTTTTAGCATGTGTTTAGAATTCAAGCATGTCATTTCTTTGGTCCGTTTACTAAAACCTGCTCCTCCTATTATCTACATCGATTGAAGAATGAAAGGATATCAAGTAGAAAGTTTACATCTCCATAGAATAGCCATTATTGGCTTTATTTGTTTTTTTTGAGAATTGGAGACTTGCTCCAGAAAGTTGTATTGATCAAAGAATTATATACATAGGAGGAGGGAATGTGTACCCTCCCAGCTATGTTCCCATAGCAAGAATGTGAACAATGCTATGTACACGTATAAAAATGTAAAATTTTGGTGCCACCAACCAAAAACGAGCAACTTCCTCTATATCTCAGGAAGCCTGAATAGGCCGTAGCCACAACTAGAGCCTCTAGTAACAAACTACTAGCTCTCCCTGCAAGCTTGTGTATACTTGGAGTTAACTCTCATCTAGGAGAAGCTAGGAAAAGGATCAAGAGCGATCGATGCCCCTAAGGCTGTCTTAATTTATCGTTTCAAGTCGATAGTGATAAAAACCATTAGACTTAGAAGTTTTGTCACAAAGTTGAAGAAAACATGACATGTCATTTAAAACTTTACACCATTTGCCTGCAACTTCTGCCCTGCCGAATTCAGACTTCTTCGTCTCTTGTAGCACCAAGAAATCTGGATTAGTATTCCGAATCTCTTCTTTGATTAACAATCTCTTGTTGGGATTGTTAAAACCTCTAATATTCCACGATTTTATCTTCATTTGGAAGATCCGAGTGCTATAGTCTAGTTTAAACTCCAGTCTGGAAAGTTCATTCTGCAACGCCTTTGGCCTGCCAGCATTACTTGTCTCCCCTAGATCCGTTTGTCGCTTCGGCTTCTCTCTCAACCTGATTCCATTTTGTGCGAAACATGTAATTGACCTTCTGTCATTCCCCTTGGGCCGATCCAATAGAACATGTCTGTTGGGTACGTAATGGAAGCTTTGTTTAGTACTCATTAATTTTATGCCTCACTTCTCATGATCAGGTACTTCCCCCAAGGCATCGATATTTACTTTGAGAATGTTGGGGGCAAGATGCTAGATGCCGTGCTGCCTAACATGAGAATGAATGGCCGAATCTCAGCATGTGGGATGATCTCCCAATACAACCTGGAGAAGCCCGAAGGAGTGCATAATTTGATGGAAATTATCATCAAGCGCATCCACATTTTCGGCTTCGTTGTTTCAGATCACTATCACCTCTACCCCAAATTCTTAGAGTTGACAAAGCAGTACATCAAAGAAGGCAAAATCACCTACGTAGAAGATGTGGCTCAAGGCCTTGAGAGTGCTCCTGCAGCCTTGGTTGGACTCTTCTCAGGTCGCAACATTGGAAAACAAGTAGTTGTTGTTGCTCATGAATGAGGCTTTGCTATGTGTGTGTGTGTGTGTGTGTGTTTTTTTTTTTTTTTCTGTTAAATAAAATGACTTTGTAGGAAGACAATTGAGACTAAGGATGAGCTGTGTGGTGCACACATCATCAATCAATAATGGAGATGCTTAGGAATTTTCTCAATTTTATTTTATTTTTTTTCTTACTTTTCTTTCACTTCCATTCGTTGGTTATGGATCTGGAAATTGAGTCTTTAGTTTTGAAAAAGATATGCTGCTTAGGAATTTTCTCTCTTCATTATGCTAATCGAGTTGGAGACCTCCGATATGATTGATTTTTTGAGATTTGACTAATGAAAAAGGTTTATTAATTAGAACATGAGAGAGGGAGGTGAACCCTGTGAGTGAAGGAATGAGCTTTGCCATTAGTTTCACTATACTTTTTCTTAAAGTGCATTTGCTTTAATAGATTTCTCAGAACAGGGAGGAACTCTGGCCTTCAAGAAAAAGATAAAGCAAGAAATTCTTCGGTACTAAAGGTAATTAGTTAAGCTTTAATTGATTGGAAAGAGAGAGGGGGAGGGATGGCGAGTGGAGGGGATGTCGATGAAGTTGAGAACAAGCAGTATTTACTGAAAGATTACATCGCTGACCTTCCCAAAGAGACTGATCTGATCCCCAGCAGTAGTACTATCCAATTGAAGGTTCCTGATGGATCAAATGGAGCAATTCTAGTGAAAAATCTCTAATTGACTTGTGATCCTTACTTGCGAAATCTCATGCATGCAGAGGCCTGATTATCGCACCTACGTTCGTGGTGTCACGCCTGGTTCCGTTAGTAACTTTCTTTTTTTTTCTTTTTCTTGTTTTTTTGTCATCTCGTTAGTAACTCCTTAATTACTGCTGCTTTCCTGTCATGTAACATTTGGTTCTTAGTGATTAACACGCAAGTGTATTTGTTAAACTATGATCAAAATAGTGTATCTTTTGCGAATGGCAGCCCATGATTGGATATGGCGTAGCCAAAGTTTTGGACTCACAGCATCCAGACTTCAAGAATGGTGACTTAGTTTTGGGGTTGACAGGCTGGGAAGAGTACGTATAGCCTCATTCGAGAACCAGGGGAGCTCGTTAAGATCAAATATACTGATGTGCCTCTTTTATACTACACT
This sequence comes from Stephania yunnanensis, assembly GCA_039657365.1. Classification (NCBI taxonomy): domain Eukaryota; kingdom Viridiplantae; phylum Streptophyta; class Magnoliopsida; order Ranunculales; family Menispermaceae; genus Stephania; species Stephania yunnanensis. The sequence goes on from CM077582.1 coordinate 293,501, forward strand.
GGAATTCTTAGCAAGGAAAATGCTTTAATTAGCTTCATTGGCAGCGCTTGAAGATTGTCCGACTGTTTATATGGTTGCTTGATAGGTATGCCTGGTTTGACTGCCTACGTTGATTTCCATGAAATCTGCTCTCCCAAGACAGGAGAATATGTATATGTGTCGGGAGCTTTTGGTGCTGTTGGTCAGCTTGTTGGACAGTTCACCAAGCTGATCCGGATCAATGAGAAGGTGACTTGATTTATATTCTCCTCTCCTGTACGTACTTCTGTCTTTTGTTCTTCCAATTATCCTTGCTTCTATTCACAATGCGTAGTCTGCTTATATAGGTTGAGTTATTGAAGAACGAGTTAGGATTTGATGAAGCACTGGTATATCTGTAAGTCATGGATTGTCTTCTAAAATAGACTTGACATGCATGCCTTCCTGATTTATTTCCTACTTGTAATATCTGGTCTTCTTCAGGTACTTCCCTGAAGGCATTGATGTATACTTCGAGAACGTCGGGGGTAAGATGCTTGATGCAGTGCTGCCCAACATGAGGATCCACACATGTATAGGTAAGTGAATGCAAGTACGGGGGGCTGACATGAACTCACTGACAACATGAATAGCATAAGCAATGTCCGGACGACTAACAGTAAGATAAACAAAATTCCTCACATGTATAGGTAAGTGAATGCATGCATGCACAAGCACAATGCTCATATAAGAGACATTTATTTCTATGATCACTACATATCTTACTATAACCGGCCCTACTCGCGGGCAACAACCCCTACTGGTTTCCCAACATTGTTGCCTGCAAAAACGCGTACAAGGGCCGCAGGAGCGGTATGAAGGCCTTCAGTCACTTCTTCCACATAAACAATCTTGTTTTCTTTGATGTACTGCCTTGTCAACTCTAAAAACTTTGGATACAGGTGATAGCAATCGAAAACTATGAAACCCTGCTTGCGGATGCTCTTTGTAAAATTAAGAACAAACTATGGACTCCCTCGTGCTTGTCCAGATTGTATTGAGAAATCATACCACATGCAACAATTCGACCGAAAGGTACTTTATTTCATGGCCTCCACTTCTTTGACAACGTTGGTATTATCGGGTTACTCCGATGCAGATTGTGCTAGTGATCCTACCGATCGACGTTCTACTACTGGTTACTGTTTCTTCTTGGGCAACTCATTCATATCTCACGAAGCAAGAAACAAATAGTAACATCTCTCTCTAGCACAGAATCTGAGTATCATCGGGCTTTTGCTGATGCTACCTCTGAATTACTTTAGCTTCGATGGTTACTTGAAGATATAGGAGTTACACATGCTTCTACTACCATTTTCATTGTGACAATCAAAGTGCGATCCAAATTGCACACAATGATGTTTTTCATGAGAGAACAAAACATACTGAGAATGATTGTCACTTTATCCGTCAGCATCTAGTTCGGGACACTCTTCAGCTCTCTTTTGTTTCCTCCTCCAATCAGATGGCTGATATCTTCACCAAAGCTCATTTTTGGGTCGCTTTCATGCCTTGGTTGACAAACTCAAGTTGATTTCTACGAATCCACCTTGAGTTTGAGGGAGGGTGTTAAGGAAACTACCAGTTAATGAAGCTCGTTCGTGTTAAGGAAACTCAATATTACGTTTAACAGTTACGAAAATTAGTATCTTGTGTAATTAATTAGTAGTTTCATTTTGTATTCTAAGACTTGTGCATGTATATATAAGGTAGTACGGGGGGATGACATAAACTGACTGACAACATGCACTGCGTAAGCAATGTCCGGACGACTAACAGTAAGATAAACCAAACTCCGACGATATAAGGTAGGATCTGAAAGAAGTGTACCATCTGACGGAGTCAGCTTGACATTTGTGTCTAGTGGGGTGGATGCAATATCAGTATCCGTGATGACTGAACGAGATAGCAAATCGAGGCATATTTTGCTTGAGAAAGATAATACCCATCGAAGTAGAATTGACTTCAAACCGAGAAAATAGCTCAAATTACCCAAGTCTTTCATCTCAAAGTGGCTTTTGAGATATTGTTGTAAGTCGAAATCCCAGTTGAGTCATCCCGGTGATGATCATGTCATCGACATAAAGGAGGATAGTACCATATACAGCCGCAGAATCATACCGTGTGATAATGGAATAAGATGGTTTAAGCCCATATGAGGCAAATTTGGAGGATGAGAATAGCCAGGAGGGAGACACATGAGACTCTCTTCGCAAGATCACCGTTCGAAACGCATTTTTAACATCCATTTGAAACAAAGGCCAATGGCGAACAAATGCTACAACAAGTAAACTTCGAACAGAGGTCACGCGGGCTACAAGAGCAAACGTTTCTTCATAGTCAATGACATATTCTTGTGTGAAACCTTTAGCAACCAGACGAGCCTTATATCGCTCAATAGAGCCATCAGAACGAGTTTTGATTTTGTAAATCCACTTGCATCCAATCGGAGTTTTCGAGAGGGTAGCTCCTTAAGTCCCAAGTATGAGTCTTCTCAGAGCATTCGCTCTTCTTTAATTGAGACGATAGGAGGAGGGCTCATGTAAAGAAGAAATGAGAAAAACAATGATAATCTTGGAGGTAAGGAGGAGATTCAGAAAAGTATAGGAACAGGAGAATCGAGAGGCAGATTCTTCGACAACGGGAACAGTAGCACGATCATTGAGCTCATCCGACATACCCGCAGTAGGAGATGGAAAAAGCTCGATAGAGGGGTTAGTGAAAAATGGTTGAGGACATGATAGCGAACCGTCGAATTTGGATAGGGTAGAGAACATTGTATTTTCCCAAAAAGTGACATGGTTGGAGATGCGTAGTCTCTTAGAAAGAGGATCCCAACACCTATAGCCCTTATGTTCTCGTGCCATACTCGAGGAAACAACATGACGAGCACGCGGTTCAAGCTTGGTATGTTCGGGGGTTAAGAAGAACGAAACATGCACAACCAAATACCCAAAGATGAGAATAGCCCGGTAGTGTACCATACAATCGTTCAAAAGGAGAGACGTTCTGTAATACTGGTGTAGGAAGGTGATTAATGGTAAAAACACAATTCAAAGCAGCTTCACCCCAAAACTTTTCAGGACAGGACGCAGAGAGAAGTTGGGCTCGGACAGAATCTAAGATATGTCGATGTTTTCTTTCAGCTCGACCATTTTGTTGAGAGGTATACGGGCATGAACGTTGAACAATGGTGCCTTGCTGTTTAAGAAACTGAAGAAGAATAGAATCACGGTATTAATTCTAAAGCATTGTCAGTACGAAAAATTTTGATTGAACGGGCAAATTGAGTTTTGATCATATTAGCAAACTCAATATATGTTTGAGATATTTCAGATCGATGCTTTAGAAAATATATCCAAGTGAATCTTGAATAGTCATCAATGAACAGTACAAAGTATCGATAACCATTCACAGTGGAAGTAGGTGCAGGACCCCAGACATCAGAATGAACTAACCCAAACGGAGTATTATTGATAGACTCGTTAAGACTGAAGGAAGAAGCAGGTTGTTTTGCTAATTGACAGTGCACACAATTAAAAGACTCAAATTTAGAAATACCCAATAAACCACCGGAAACAAGAGTACGTAGTTTCTTGGTCGATGTATGACCAAGACGAAGATGCCATCGATAGATTGAGGGGGTGGAACTGCTGCGAGAAATTTGTGTGACTACAGGTATGTGAAGTGACGTGAGCTCAAATAATCGTCCGACTTTGATCCCCATTCGAGAATCCGACCCGTCTGAATGTCCTGTACCTGACAACCAGTGGGAGAAAATAAAACAGTCAAGCCTTGATCACATAATTGACCAACAGAAATTAAGTTCAGAGTGAGGTTAGGGACTCAATGGGTTTCTGGGAGATTCAAACTATGGTTGGACACGGTTCCTGAGTGGGTGACTGACATAGAGCTACCGTTTGCAGTTTGAATTCTCAAAGAATGTAGGGAAGGACTACTGTTAGATAATAGAGATATATTTGGTGTCATATGATTACAACACCCAGAATCAAAGAACCATTGGTTACCTGAGGTCACAGATAGGGCAGTGGGTTGGGTAGGTATCACCTGTTTGATGATTGCTTCTAAGTCACTCATAGAGAACATCGGAGAGGGAGGTGGCCCATCAGAGACAACAGCAGCAACAGAAGAACCAGTGTGAGAGACAGATGCAGACTTAGGTGTGCTGTTGGACGAGCACGTTTATTTGGGCAACGCTGCACAATGTGACCGCGTTCATGATAGTATCGACACTCAATTGTAGGACAATTGGCAAACGAATGTCCCGTTTTCTTGCAGCTTATACAAGGGAGAGCGATTTAGGCCATGATTGAGTGGTGGCGAGGGTGGCCACTTCGATGAAGAGGCGAGTTGACCAAGCCAAGCCGAGTTTCCTTAAATAAAATTTCTTTAACAATTTGCAAGAGAAGGTAGTGGATCGCGATGCAAGAGAGGCCGCACGGATCGATTCATATTCGTGGCGAAGAGCCATGAGAACTTGGATGAGATGAAGGTGGTCTTTGCTTGATTTCTACTGCTGTAATCTTTGGTTCCATATTGGTTGAATGAGTGCTAAAAATTCATTGATAGATCGACCAGCCTTCTTGTTTCAAACTGTTCAAGGTGGTGAACAATTGATAATATTGTGCCAAACCAGATGTTTTGTATCTAATGGCAAAAAAATCCCAAATTTCTTTAATTGTCTCAAAATCAATAAACTGAATATGAATAGAGGGAGTAGATGTGTTACTGAGAACCAGGTGATGATCTCGATGATTTTTTGTTCGATCGTCAAGTCGGCCAAGAAACCGGGCTTGTGTTTGCGTGACATCCTTTTCTCGGTTTAGAGTTGTCTCCGTAACGATTCTCCACGACCAATTAAAAAACTTTTAATTCGTCGTTGGGACCAAAGTGAGATTTTTCCCATCAAGAATCATGGAGATAGTCGTGAAACGTCAAGTTTCTCCATTGAATAAGAAACTTCTCCGAAGAGGAAGAGATGATGTAGCGGATCCGGTGGTCATGCAATGGTTAGGGGAGACGGATCCGATTGCTCGACGGCACGGAATCAGTGGTTCAGTGCAGCGGCGGATGGATCGATTGACGTCGCGGCCGTCATGGTGGTTGGCTGGATGGGATCGACGCCGGTTCAGTGCAGTGCATGAGCGGATCGATTGACGTCATGGTCGGTGGCCAGCGGGATGCGAACGGCTTGTAAGGCCGGGCGCGGAAGTCGATGGCGGTGTGGCACCGGCCGATGCGAAAGCACAAGGAATGGTTGGCCGATCTGGCGCGCGCGGCGCGGCGGTTGCCGATCTGGTGGCGCGCGTGCGGCGGCTGATACGATCTGATCCCGATCGTCGCGCGCATGGGCGGCGGCGGCGGATTCTGGGGCGCGTGCGCGGCGGATCTGGCGCGCGCGGCGGTGGTGTCGTGAACGGCAGAACGAGGCGAAAAGCGAACGAGCGATCGATAGTGACAAGTTGTTGTATTTTAGTTGTGTCTTGCACAACCGAGAAACCCACAAGATGGGCTCGATACCATGTTAATTTCTCGAATGGAATAAGTTTATTTAAGATCCACATTCAATGTGAACAACATGTCATGTCATCAACAAAGTTGTATGTGGACATTTTAACTGGTCATATCATCAACTGTATGTAAACCTATTAATTATGCACCACAAGCGCACAAGCTCTAGAGAATACTTGCTTTTTATTTAGTTTGGTTGATTTGTTTTTCATCATCAGAGAGAGATCGAAATGGCGAATAGTAATGAAGAAGTAGAGAACAGGCAGATTGTGTTGAGAGACTATGTATCTGGGTTTCCCAAAGAAACAGACATGGTACCCTCTAAGACCACTCTCAAGCTTAAGGTCCCCGAGGGGTCTAAAGCAGTTGTTCTTAAGAATCTCTACTTGTCATGCGATCCCTACATGAGAAATCGCATGAACAAGTCTGATGGATCCAACTACGTCCATTCCTTCACGCCCGGGTCGGTATGTATACAATTGATTGAGAATTTTTTCACTGTGCTACAGGCGCCACGTTTCTCCTCTTTGTTTTCATTAATCACACAACACAATCTTATGATATGCGATCTAATATTAATAATTAATTTGCAGCCACTAGTTGGATATGGTGTATCTAAAGTTGTGGATTCAGGACATCCTGACTTCAAGAATGGGGACTATGTTTGGGGGATGACAGGCTGGGAAGACTATAGCTTGATTGAAAATCCAGACTCCCTCATTAAAATCAAGTATACTGATGTCCCCCTCTCATATTATACAGGAATTCTTGGTGAGTGGTGTTTTTTTTTTTTTTTTTTTTTTAATATTTGTGGGGAGGGACGAGCCGCCTCAGCCCCTCTTGATTCTGGTCCAACTAATCCTACGGAGGCTGATGGGAGCACCATTCTTGAAGTCACTTAATTAACTGGTTAATTTGTTTTCTGCATGTTTGATTATATATAATAGGTATGCCTGGAGTTACTGCCTATGTTGGTTTCTATGAGATCTGCTCCCCTAAGAAAGGAGAGTATGTGTTCATATCAGCAGCTTCTGGGGCCGTTGGTCAGCTTGTTGGACAGTTTGCCAAGCTCTTGGGTTGCTATGTTGTTGGAAGTGCTGGATCAAAGGAAAAGGTCACTTTCTTGAACACTTATTGATTCATGTATTAATTAATTGCTCTATGTGTGTACGGTGCCCATATGCCTAGACTGGAAATAATTAAGAATTGTGTTTTATAGTTGAGTTTTTCTGGTAGTGCTGTGTGGATTTTCATTCTTACATTTTCTTCTACAATCATGAAAATTAGGTTGATTTGTTAAAGAACAAGTTTGGATTTGACGAGGCTTTCAACTATAAAGAAGAGCCTGACTTGAATGATGCTTTGAAGAGGCATGTCTCTTACCTATACAATATATATTTTGAGCATCACTTGTGTCTGTTCATATCATGTTTTGGCCTTTTCTCATATTCTGATGGACTGAAGAAGTCTATATTGTTTTTGTTCATAATTTCAGGTACTTCCCTGAAGGCATTGATATATACTTTGAGAATGTCGGAGGCAAGATGCTGGATGCAGTACTGCTCAACATGAGGAATCACGGCCGCATCGCTGCCTGCGGGATGATCTCGCAATACAATCTGGAGAAACCCGAGGAGTGCACAATTTGTTCTTAGTTGTTGCCAAGAGAATTCGCATACAGGGCTTCCTTGTTTTCGATTACTATCATATGTACCCCAAATTCCTGGAATTCACAAGGCAGCACATTCTGGAAAACAAGATTGTTTATGTGGAAGATGTGGTGGAAGGCCTCGAAAATGGCCCTGCCGCCCTCGTAGGCCTTTTTGCAGGTCGCAATGTTGGTAAACAGGTAGTTGTTGTCGCCCGCGAGTGAGAGTACTCCAGTAGATGGCAGTAGTCAGCATATCAAATAAGTGTTGGGCGTGTACCTTATGTCAATCTATTAACTGTCTTTATGAATACTTTTAATTAATAAAATAGAGGATTTCGTTTGCTGTTTATTATAATTAATTTGAATGTTTACATTATAATAAGATCCATGGGTATTTACAGAAATATCATAAATGTTCATAGTCGATCATTATACTGGAAACTATAATGAATTAAGACTAGTGTGAGTCTTGATTGATGATCATATGATGATAATACGTCTAGAGATACGAATCAACATCACGAGTACTTGTTAGGGAACAAAGTACTGGACCAAGCCGCTATGAGAACATCACATGGATTAAGTTATAGTTGTTTCTCACGATAAGTATATTTTTTAGTCCTCTGACTTGAGATTACCAGAGACTTCAACATTAGAAACACAATGATTTGACACAATCAAACATTGTCTTTAACCGAACGATTATAAGTTACTGTGTGAGAAATGTGATGAAGTTGTGTAATCGAAATAAAATTTATCCCTCTCATATAAAGAGAGGTATCCAGTGGATCCCTCGATGTGTTAGACTGTTAAAAGGCCTAGTCTAAGTGAATTGATATTGATCAATGTCGCTTGGATGTTTTCGGTCTACCTAGAGATCAATATTAATTAATACGATTGAACATGTTGGATGACAATTTCATGCCTTATGTTTGATCAAAATGATATCGTGTGACAAAAGGATGTTATATACACTATTGATTAGGTTGCATCGATTTGATATTCGTACAACTTGGATAGTCATAATGTATTGCTAGAGGCCGCTTATGACTTGTATACCAAAATATGTTTTGGTACACTGAAACACTGCCAACGTTTGTATAAGCCTATTGGGTCGCACACTAAGAATGATTTTGCAAGATTTTAAGATGGTTCAGAAAAACAAATTTTATATGATAAAATTCATAACAGAAACATCATTGTGGTGTATTACACTTATACTTCATTAAGTAGGGGTATATGTGTAATTTATTTAACCGTCTATATACAATGTTGTATAAATAGACGCTTTAAGTTAGAACACACGTATGAAAATTAAGGGCCGAAACTCTATTTTCGTTTTAGAAACGAATTAGGGTTTTCTGGTACACTCTGGATCATTTTAGAGAGAAACAAAAAGGTGTAGTCATCCGTCTCCCATTTCTGCTTCATCCTGATCTGCTCGACAGTTTCATCGTCGGACTCCATAGGTTTTGGTGTATCCAAAACATACACCAGATGAAGCGCCACCAGCAGGAAATGAACTCGCTTCTGCCACCTCAGGAAATCGCCTCCATCGAAGCGATCCAGCTTCATAATGTTAGCCGACAGTTCTTTAATTGACGAAGCCATTGCAACAGTAGCAAAAAGATTTCCTTTAGATTGTTAGACCTGAGGGACTTGCAATGACTTCAAAGTGTGTAACACTGCCACTTTCCTAAAAGAAATTTTGCTCTCTATACTGCAAGAGTTAGCAAATATCCTAAAGGATACGATGAAGTAAACCCACCTTTCACTTTGCAGTAGTGAAAGATGAAAACAAGAGCAATTGCTAGTGAATTTCGAGATAATTTCTTCCTCCCCAAACCTCTCCTCTTATAGAGCACTGGTCATGACCAGTTAGAGTGCAAATGGGGTAGTAGAGTAGTGGAACAATCAAGCATTGATGCTATGGAGTAATGGAGCAGTCAAGCATTGATGCAATGGAGTAGTGGAGCAGTAATGGAGTAATGAAGAGCAGTTTCAACTGCACCCACTCAGCCACTCTAATAACTACCCATTTGTGAGGGCCCAGTCCCACCGTGTAGCTTGTTATCCACATAGCTCAATTGGTACACAACTAGCTCAATTGGTACACAACTTGATGGGCTCACGTATTTGACCCCATGAGCGTGAGTTCGAGTTGTGGGGGTGGGGTAAAACGTGTATGTGTGGATATTAAGCCATACACGGTCTTGGGGGTCCCAGCGTCCGGTGTGTATGTGGATAGCAAGCTACACGGTGGGACTGGGCCTTCACAAAAAAGGCGCCTTTTTTGTGAGGGCCCATCAAGTTGTGTACCAATTGAGCTACCTAGCTCAATTGGTACACAACTTGATGAGCCCTCACACCATTAAATCTCGAAAATGGTAAAAATTAATGGTAAAAAGTTTTACCCATGCTTAGCTTGCACACATAGACACACACACGCTCGTGCTAAGTGCTAAGTGCGTCTAAAATGCGCCATATGCGCTGCGCCGCGCGCGCGAGTGTGGCTCACCTTGCATAGCACTTGTATTTTATTTTACACACACTATGGTGCAAGAGTACATATATATTCTTTAAACTTGAAGTTCCTAACCAATGTGTGACTAAACATTTATTTTGAAAATGTTCAACAATCCCCCGCCATTTTCAAAATAATCAGATCATTCAATCCACGAAATCTCAAACATTATATGCATAAATAATGGTATCTTGCGATTTGAACCACTAATTTGTGAAAAGTTCATTACATCATATCAGAATTAAATGGTAGATAAACTTTGAACCAATGATTCTATTCGATATGTAGCATAAACATATCATGCATATAACTTACACCAGCAAATAGCCATAAATATCCTAACACATTCAACATTGGCCTTGTGTCCCGCATCTTCTCGTGAATGTCTTTGGAGCCAAGCCCTTGAACTCCTTGAAGCGGCCGCACTTCACATCTACATATGTAGTCTCCATTCTAGTACCCCCGCAATTTAAGCACCTTTAGAAGACTATTAAGAGATCATCTCAACCTCCTCTCTTTACATGCAGTACCGAGCACTAACAACCTTGGGATGGTTATTAAAATTTAGTGCTCACCAGTCACTCTTATAATGAATTTGACTGCATTGAACTCAAGACTTAACGTAATGTTAGGCGTCGAGTTGAGTTTTCACTATTGGTGACCTATAAGTCATGGGCTTGAGACCCGTCCCCCTTGATGTTTTATTCACCAAGTCTCTTGGCAATCCTTTAGTAAGGGGATCTGCCAAGTTTTGACTAGATTTCATATAGTCAATCGTGATAACTCATCTTGTTATCAATTCTCTGACACAACTATGTCTCAGTCCAATATGTCTGGATTTACCATTATACATTTGGCTATAAGCTCTTGCCAATGTGGCATGACTATCACAATGTATAGAGATTGGAGCTACCGGTTTAGGCCACAATGGTATCTCGATGCGGTGGTAGAACAATGCTTGCGCGAATCGATCGGTTGTTGGATCGGCATATGGATCGTATCCTCCCCTTCGAGATGACGGATTACGTAGGTTCGCGGGGAGATGGAGGGACTCCCATCACGGATCGAGAGAGTTCGTGCGTTGGGGTTCGGAGGACTTGCGCAGACCTTCAGGTCATAGTAAGCAGGGCGGTTACCAGTTATCTTCGGAGGAGTCCAGTCGGGGGTTTGTGCCGTCTCGTGCCGGGAAGAGGAGCGCAGAAGAGGAGAGCGGTTTTAGGCCCTCGCGTTACGGGGAGGCGACGGGAAGTATTATGCCGTGGCGGCGTGCAACGAAAAGTGGTCTTTCGGCCAGAGAGCGGAGAGGAGGGCACGGTTCGGAGCAAGGACGCCAACATGATGTGACTATTCGACGCCGGTTCACGAGTTCGATGATTCGGGTTCGAAGGCGACGCCGAGGAAGAGATTGGTGAAGAAGAGTGGGGACGAGAGAGAGGACGCCCGATTTTGGGATTGAAGATGAAGAACCAGCGTTCATGAGAGATGAGTTTGCGAGCGAGCCGCCATCGTCGCAGAAGCGAGAAGGGTCGAAGGAAGATGGGTTTAGAAAGAAAGAGAAGAAATTGAAGGGGGATAAGAAGTTTGATAAGGGAGGAAGATGAGCTCGAAGGGTGGGAGCTTGTCGACGATTTATCTGGCGGCGATCGCGAGATGAAGGAGCTACGGGATACGGTTGCGGGGCGGATTACGAGGATGACCAAGAAGGTGTTAGGACTATGGATGACGATAACTTCATAAATGATATCTTGGAGTGGATCCGGTGGCCAGACGGCAGTGACAACGAAGGCTTTATTGGGGATGCGCCACCAGCTTGAGAAGGGCCACGGAACTAGAGAGTCTCTTGATATTACGCTTGGCAAAGCGATCTCTTACAATCCGCATGGTGAGGTTCTTTTGGCCGAGGGATGCCAAAGAGAAGTGGCTCGCAGTGAGGTTGACACTACTAGAGCGATCCTTTGCAAAAGCGTATCTTTGCCATTACAAATTCGAGAGGAGATTTTGCTTGCTTTGCAATTCAAACCGAATCAAGGCATGGTAACAAGAAGGAATCGATATCGATGGCAAAGCGAGAAGACTTTGTTCGTGGGTGCAAGAGATTCACCAATTTATCAAAGTTAACTTGCGTGAAAATGTCTTGACAAGTACAAGGATTGATCAGTGTGAAAATTAATGTCAAACATCTTGTTCCCTATTATGGAGATACGTATGATGATGACAATTCGAGGGCGAATTCTGTCCACCCTTGGGAGAATGATGAAGTCCAAGAATTATCTTGCAAATTCTTGATAGGATAATGAAGCCCAATAATTAGTTCGCAAATTCTTGATAGGATAATGATGAAGTCCAAGAATTAGTTGCAAATTCTTGGAAAAATAGGAAAAGATATGACTCGCAGCGATCCGGGGGTATGGGTTTATTGGAAACGGCGTGGAGATCACAACTCACAGCTATGCTGTGACTACGACGTTTTTCGGCGAAATTCCATCGTTTCGCCCTCCGAAACGGCAATTTTGCTATTTTAGGAAACTTTTGTTTCGCTTATAACTTTCATTAGGAATTTCCGTTTTTATTGTCGTTTGCGGCGTTCGTTTCTATTTTTCGTCTAGTTTTCAGTTTAGGGCTTTTTGGACTTTTACTATTTTTGGCAAATTTTAGGGTTTCGCTATTTAAGCGATCTATTGGGTGTAATTCGTAGTTTTTGCTGAAATAAAAGAATTTTTGAACTTTGGCTTAAGTTCTGACCTAGATCGAGTTGTTTGTGGATTCGTTCAACTGGTTTAGAAGATCTCCGCTGCGTCAGTATCTCGTGTAATAATTCACGTAGCCATTCAGCTTCTTTTGAAGCTGAGGCCAATGCATTAAACTCTGATTCCATGGTAGAACCAGCCATTAAAGTTTGCTTCTTTGAAGCCCACGAGATTGCACCTCCAGCAAGTGTGAAAATCGACCCACTTGTAGATGCATGATTTTGATCTTTCACAATCCAACTTGCATCTGAAAACCCTTCTAAGACCGAAGGATATCCACTATAGCATAAACCATAGTTAATTGTTTTCTTCAGATATTTCAAAACTCTTCGAATTGCAAATCAATGCAACTCACTTAGATTGATTGTAAATCTGCTCAACTTGCCTAATGCCAAGGCAATATCCGGCCTAGTGCATGTCATTGCATACATTAAACATCCAATTAATCTAGAATACTCCAGTTGTGAAACTGGATTGCCTGTATTTTTCACTAGCTCAATACTTGAATCTAGTGGGGTCGAAACAGGGGCACAATTCAAGTGATTGAATCTATTGAGAACTTTCTCAATATAATGAGATTGAGTTAGAGTAATACTCCCCTTATCTCTTACAATCTGAATCCCGAGAATGACATCTGCTTGCCCCATATCTTTCATTTCAAACTGGCTTGAAAGAAACGTTTTGGTCAACTGAACTTATTCCAAGTCAATTCCAAAAATCAGCATGTCATATACGTAAAGAAAGATAATGACACCATTGCCTTTTCCATCAAACTTGCTATATACACATTTATCAGATTTATTTATTTTGAATCCAAAAGCAAGTACAACCTGGTCAAATTTCTGGTGCCACTGTTTTGGTGCTTGCTTTAAACCATACAATGATTTTGCAAATCTGCACACTTTATTCTCATGACCGGGCATTATAAACCCTTCAGGTCGTTCCATGTATATTTCCTCATCCAAATCTCCATTTAGGAACGTTGTTTTAACGTCCATTTGGTGGATGACCAGCTTGTTTATATTTGCAATTGCAATAAGCAATCTGATAGTAGCAATTTTAGCTACTGGTGAATAGGTATCGAAATAGTCTATTCCATGCTTTTGGGTGAAACCCTTAGCAACCAGTTCTCACTTTGTGTTTTTCAATGGATCCATCAACTCTTCTTTTCCTTTTGAAGAGAAATTTGCATTTAATGGGTTTACACCAGGAGGTAGATCAACTAGCTCCCAAGTGTTATTTCCTATTATTGAATCCATCTCATCATTTAATGCCTCTTTCCAGAAAGTTGCATCTCTTTCTTTCATTGCCTCCTCTACTGTTTGAGGATCAGCCTCCATATTAAAACAATACGGAATTTGTCTAGTTATTGTTTCTCTACTTCCTTCAACTAGGAATGTATAGAAATCATAACCAAATGACTTAATTTTTCGACTCGTTTGCTCCTTCGAAGTTTAGGAACTTCTACTATTTCTTTGTCATTTTCCATTTCTATGACTTCCTTCCCTTTTAGGTTTTCTTCAGGAATATTTTTGGGAACATATTTAAATCTTGTCTCATCAAAGATTGCATCCCTTGATTCAATTACAGTGTTTACTGAAATCGAATTATTAGGCTCAATTATCATGAACCTATATGCCTTACTATGTTGTGCATATCCAATAAATATGCACTCCACTCCCCTTTCACCCAATTTCCTCTTTTTGGGTTCAGGTACTTTTACTACTGCTCTACAGCCCCAAACTCTTAAATAATTAAGATTTGGTTTTCGCTTATTCCAAAGCTCATATGGGGTGACTTTATTCCTCTTTTGTGGAATTCTGTTCAAAATATGGCATGCAGTCAGCAATGCCTCTCCCCAAAATCCACTACTCAAACCATAGTTTGATAGCATAGCATTAACCATTTCGGTTAAAACACGATTTTTACGCTCAGCCATACCATTTTGTTGTGGTGTATAAGGGGCAGTAGTCTCATGGATTATTCCAATGGATTCAAAGTACTTTGGATCATAGTACTCTCCTCCCCTATCAGACCTTAAACATTTTTATAAAGGTCTCACATTGCAATTCAGTTTCTGCCTTATAGGCCCGAAACTTAACCATTGCCTCATCTTTGGAATGCAACAAATAAACATAACAAAATTTGCTATAATAATCAATAAATGTTATAAAATATTTATTGCCTCCTATTGAGGGTGTACTATGTATGTCACGTACATCAGAATGTATTACGTCTAGCAACTTTGAATTTCTTTCAACATTAGGAAATGAATTTCTAGTTATTTTTGTTTTCATGCATGCATTGCAATTTCCTTCATATTTATCAAAATAAGGCAGTAATTCCAGATTTACCATATCATATAATTTCCTGAAATGAACATGTCATAATCTATGATGTCATAAAAATGAAGGAGACTCAACAAGATACGCAGAAACAACATTCTTATTAGATAAAGCTATTACATTGAGCTTAAACATGCCCTCATAAGCATAACCATTCCCTACATATACCCCTCTCTTGGAGAGTACAAACTTGTCAGCCTCAAAGACAAGCCTAAAACCAAACTTATTCAAAAGACCACCCGACACAAGATTCTTCCTCACTTCTGGTGCATAATAAACGTTAGTGAGTGTTACAATTTTGCCAGAAGTAAATTTCAGATCAACACTACATATGCCTTTAACAGGGACAGTAGCATCATTTCCCATGTACAAGACAATATTTTTATCTACTGCCTCCATGGTCTTGAAGAACCTCTTGTTCTTGCAAACATGTCGAGTAGCACCAGAATCAACCCACCAAGCCACATCATTTTCACCGATGTTGATTTCAGATATCATAGCAATGAGATCATCATTGTCGTTACTTGCTGATGGGGCATGTGCCCTAGGTCAATCCATTAACCGTCTTTATGAATAATTTTAGTTAATAAAAATAGAGGATTTCATTTGCTGTTTATTATAATTAATTTGCATGTTTACATTATAATAAGATCCATGGGTATTTACATAAATATCCTAAATGTCCATAGTCGATCATTATACTGGGAACTATAATGAATTAAGACTAGTGTGAGTCTTGATTGATGATCATATGATGATTATACGTATAGGGATACGAATCAAGATCACAAGTACTTGTTAGGGAACAAAGTCTTTGGACCGACCCGCTATGAGAACATAACATGGATTAAGTCATAGTTGTTTCTCATGATAGGTATATATTCCAGTCCTCGACTTGAGATTACGAGAGACTTCAACATTAGGAACACAGTGATTTGACACAATCAAACGTTGTCTTTAACCAGGACGATTATAAAGGTTGTGATTGGTTCTTGTGTGAGCAATGTGATGAAGTTGTGTAATCGAGATAGAATTTGTCCCTCTCATATAAAGAGAGATATCTAGTGGATCCTCGATGTGTTAGGCTGTTAAAAGGCCTAGTCTAAGTGAATTGATATTGATCAATGTCACTTGGATGTTTTCGATCTACCTAGAGATCGAGACTAGTACGATTGAACATGTTGGATGACAATTCCATGCCTTATGTTTGATCAAAAGGATATCGTGTGACAAAAGGATGTTATATACACTATTGATTAGGTTGTATCGATTTGATATTCGTACAACTTGGGTAGTCATAATGTCTTGCTAGAGGCCGCTTATGACTTGTATACCAAAATGTGTTTTGGTACACGCAACGTTGTATGAGCCTATTGGGTCGCACACTAAGAATGGTTTTGCGAGATTTTAAGACGATTGAGAAAAACGAATTTTATGTGATAAAATTCATGACGTAAACGTCCTTGTGGTGTATTACACTTATACTTCTTTAAGTAAGGGTATATGTGTAATTTACTTAACCGTCTATATCTGAGGTTGTATAAATAGACGCTTTAAGTTAGAACACACATACGAAAGATCAAAAGGCCAAAAACTTTTTTTTTTTTCGTTTAAGAAACAACTTAGGGTTTTTGGTATGCTCTGGATCGTTTTGGAGAGAAACAAAAAGGTTTGGCATTCTCTCGACGCTAGCACTTCGAATCTACGCGCCGTTCGTGTGTGGATCTGGCGATAGAGGCGTTCGTCGTTAGCGGCGCCTTAGAGATCGATCAACCTTACGAAAGGTATATTGCGATTGAGGTATGATTAAGTTTTTCATGGTTTAAACGTTTTTAATGGAATTAGATTCGGATCCTGTTGGGGTTTTTTGTCAAAATTGTTTTGTAATCTCCATTGCGTATGAACCCCAAAACCCAGCAAGTGGTATCGAGCCATCGAGTTCGATTCCATTAAATTCATTGCATGTTTTCTTCGATATATGCATGATATATGATCGAAAGCATGTTGATAATTGATGTATATGTGATATACATAAGTTTTCTTTGAGATTTATTATCACGTTTGTGTATATGATACACATATTTGTGATTTAATTGAAATCATTAGGTATAATCGTTATTCTTTGTGCATTGATGCATGGATGAAATCTCTGTAATTCAATATGCATATTTAGGTTACATTGTTTTACGTTTCTTGAATTGTATAAGGTTGAATATTAATTGAAACTAATATGATTAGATTCGATTGGGATAGTAGTTCATGATTCAATGACATATTTGTGATTATCTAGATGAGGACCCGAAATTGCAAATAACTAATTTTCGAAATTATTTATTTATAATTAATTAATTTTCGAAATTAATTATTTATATTGTTATATCTATTTTGTTATGAAGTTTCTATTTTATAAAGATAGATAACAAATTAGAATATGAGATAAATATCAAGAATCTTGTTATTGGTGATATAATAGGATTAGGATAAGATTAGTCCTAATTGGATTAGGATAAGATAAGTCCTAATTGGATTTGGATAAGATTAGTCCTAATTGGATTAGGATAAGATAAGTCCTAATTGGATTAGGATTAGTCCTAATTGGATTAGGATAAGATAAGTCCTAATTGGATTAGGATAAGATTAGTCCTAATTGGATTAGGATAAGATGATTAGTTAGATGTGGGCCTAGGGTTAATTAAAAATGTTTTAATTGACTTAATTTGGATAAATTAAGGGGTAAATTTAGTATAGTAAAATCAACGAAAAATATGATTTTCTATAGCGAATTTCAATTTTCGGAATTGAGATCCGTCTTCTAAAAAAAAAAAAAAAAAAAAAAAGCGAGGCGCCGCTACTGTATTTCGTCATTGACCAAATTAGTGAACCACCGCCATTGACCGCCAATGGGACCATAAATCTAACTAATCCTAGCGCAAGGAAATTCTTTTATTGGAGAATAATATAGAAATTTCCAAATTGTTTAGTGATTGAACAAATCAATAGAATATATGATATTTTATTGTTTACATAAAAATCACTAAACACGAATAAAATCCCTCTATTAAATTTTAAGTCTCATGTCATCCATTTTTAAACACTTGTCAAGGCCTCGATCACACTAATACGAGTTTCGGCCATAGTGGGTGTATTGTGTTATCTTGGTGAGACAAGTTGGGTAAGTTACCTAAATGTTTAAAATGGTCCGACTTAATAAAGCCATCAAAATAGTTTTGAGCTTTAGGCAAATGATGAGATAAAAACATGCTAAGACATAAGATGTCTCGTATCTCATAAAAAAGATCTAAAAATTACATAAGATGTAATTGGTAATCATTACCTACCTAAATAATCTAGTTCTATGTTTCATGCCATGCCATTTGTCATAGAATTAGGTGAAATATGGATTTTAGTCCCCTAAATAAACGATGACGTTTTAGGAGGGTTGTTAATTTAGTGGGAGTCTATTCCTCTATACTAAAATAAACTTTGCATAATCTTTATTGTAGATCAATGGCCTCTTCAAGTAACAATAATCCCCTGTCATCGCGATCCATCCTTGAGAAGGACAAACTATCGGGACTAACTTTCTTGATGGTTGAAACTTGAGAATTGTTCTTAAGCATGAACGCAAGTTGTATGTCCTGGATGCTCCAATCCCCGAGGACCCTTTGACCCAATGCTACGAAAATTTGTGAAGGATGCGCATAGTAAGCATGTCAACGATTCTACGATGTTGCATGTATTATCGGCAACTATGGTTCTGAACTTGAAGGACATGGAACTAATGGAAGCCTACGACATGGCTATAACTTATTTGAAGGAAATGTTCCAACAAGCAAGCTAGGCAAGAAAGGTTCGAGACGGTCAAAAACCTACATTCTTGCAAGATGAGCGAGGGTGCGTCGGTTAGTCCTCATGTTACGAAGATGAAGGGCTATGTTGACCAAACTTGATAGACTCGGATTCCCATAAGCCAAGAGTTGGCTACGGATTTGATCTTGAATTCATTACCAGAGAGTTACTCACAATTTGTGATGAACTACAATATGAATAATATGGAGAAATCAATTTCGAGTTGCATTTGATGCTCAAAGCTGCTGAACAAAATATCAAGAAACCTCTAGTAATGTGTTGATGGTCCAAAAGGGAAAGGGAATGAAGAAGAAAGGTAAAGGCAAGGCTAAAGTTGCCAAGGCATTGTTGCTTGCACTGTCGCAAAGCCTATGGAACAAGTCAAGCCCCACTGTTTCTACTTCAAAACACCCAAAAGAAAAGGAAGGAAATTGCCATTTTCGTCATGCACCTGGACATTGGTTCGAAATTGCAAACTCTATCTGGAAGATCTAAGGAAGAAAAAGGGTAGTGCGACTACCACTACAGGTATTTATGTTATTGAAATTAATTTATCTACTAGTGATTCCTGGGTATTAGATACGGATGTGGATCTCACATTTGTATAAATGTGCGGGGACTCACCGAAGTAGAAAGTTGAAGAAAGGAGAAGTCATCCTCCGCGTAGGGAATGGAGCAAGAGTTGCTGCTCTGGCTGTTGGATCATATGACTTAGTTTTATCTAGTGGACTTATTTTAACTTTAAATAATTGTTATTTTGTGTCTGCCTTTAAGCGAAACATCATTTCTGTTTCATGTTTGGATATGGATGGTTTTGATTTTATTATTGCTAATAATAGATGTTCCATTTCTCGTAAAGGCATATTTTATGCAAATGCTGATTTGTATGATGGTCTTTATATTCTAAGCATGAAAACGTCCATCGATACTCCAGTCTTTAACATAAATACAAAGAGGTTCAAGTCAAATGATTTGAATCAAACCTATCTTTGGCATTGTCGTCTCGGGCACATAAATGAGAAACGCATAACGAAGCTCCATAAAGATGGACTTCTAGATTCATTTGATTTAGAAACATATGAAACGTGCGTATCTTGTTTCTTGGGCAAGATGACTAAAAGTCCCTTTACTTGGACACGGTGAAAGGGCAAGTGATTTATTGGGTCTAATACATGCGATGTATGCGGTCCTATAAACACAATGGCTAGAGGAGGTTATCAAGATACTTCATTACATTTTGATGATTTCGGCGAGATATGGTTATGTATATCTTATGAAACATAAAGCTGAATCATTTGAGATGTTTCGAACGTTTCAAAATGAAGTGCGAGAATCAACTTGGTAAAACTATCAAAACACTTCGATCGGATCGAGGTGGTGAGTATTTAAGCCAAGAATTTGATGATCATCTTAGAAATTGTGGGATTGTCTCCCAATTGACTCCACCAACAACTCCACAATGGAATGGAGTTTCGAAAGGAGAAATCGAACCTTATTAGATATGGTTCGATCTATGATGAGTCGAGCAGATCTTCCATTATCCTTTTGGGGTTATGCATTACAAAGCTGCAGCTTTCACTCTAAATCGAGTTCCTTCTAAAGCGGTTGATAAAACACCATATGAGATATGGTACGGGAAGAGACCTAGTTTGTCTTTTCTTAAGATTTGGGGTTGTGAGGCTTACGTAAAGCGACAAGTCTCAGAAAAACTAGCACCTAAATCTGACAAGTGTTTATTTGTGGGGTATCCTAAGGAAACAAAAGGATATTACTTTTATAATCCCGCTGAGAACAAAGTGTTTGTTGCTCGGTATGGTGCCTTTATGGAAAAACAGTTTATTTCAAAAGACACTAGTGGGAAAGAAATAAATCTTGAAGAAGTTCAAGAATCACAGGTAAACACTGACCGCTCTTTGGAAGTTCAACAACGTTCCGAACCAGTTGAACCTCCACAAGTGACACAAGGCCCACGTAAATCTAGTAGGGTAAGACATGAGCAGCCGAGAGATTCGGATTTCTCATTGCGATAGTCGTGATGTGTTGCTTATAGACCAAAATGAGCCCACCACTTATCGGGAGGCTATGTCGGACCAGACTCGGATAAATGGCTAAGTGCCATGAACTCGAGATGCAATCCATGTATGATAACCAAGTTTGGAACTTGGTTAATTTACTGAAGGTGGTAAGACCATTGGATGTAAATGGGTTTTCAAGAAGAAAAGCGACATGGATGGCAAAGTGCATACTTTTAAAGCAAGACTTGTAGCAAAAGGTTTGAGCAGACTCAAGGTGTTGATTATGATGAAAATTTTTCGCCAAGTAGCCATGCTTAAATCCATAAGAATTTTAATTGCCATTCTTTGCATATTATGACTATGAAATATGGCAAATGGATGTAAAAAAAGCATTTCTTAATGGAAAGCTGCTTGAGGACGTGTATATGACACAACCTGAAGGTTTTGTACATCCTGAGAATTCTAGGAAGGTATGCAAGCTTCAAAGATCCATTTATGGATTAAAGCAAGCTTCTCGGAGTTGGAATCTTCGTTTTGATGAAGCAATCAAGGATTTTGGTTTTATTAAGAATGAAGATGAGCCTTGTGTATACAAGAAGGTCGAGTGGGAGTGTAGTTATTTTTAAGTCTTGTATGTAGATGATATATTACTCATTGGAAATGACATCCCAACATTGCGAGAATGTCAAGTCTTGGTTAGGGAAGTGTTTCTCAATGAAAGACTTAGGAGATGCGACTATATCCTAGGGATAAAGATCTATAGGGATAGATCTAAAAGGCTAATCGGTCTAAGTCGAGTGCTTACATAGACAAGGTCTTGAATAGGTTCATTTGCAAGACTCTAAAAGAGGATTGTTGCCAATGTCTCATGGGATAAGTCTCAAGAAGACTCAATGTCCTAAGACAAATGATGAGCGAGACCGTATGAATAAGATTCCATATGCATCGCCTATTGGATCTATCATGTATGCCATGTTATGCACTCGACACGATGTATCATATGCTTTGAGCACTACAAGTAGATATCGATCAGATCCGGTGAGAGTCACTTTGGATAGCGATAAAGAACATCCTTAAGTACTTAAGAAGGACTAAGGAAGTGTTCTTGGTCTATGGAGGTTTTGAAAATGATCTAGTTGTAAATGGTTACACAGATGCAAGTTTTCAAACCGATATAGATGATTTTAGATCGCGATCTGGATATGTGTTTACTTTGAATGGGGGTGAAGAAGTGGAAAAGTTCAAAGCAAGAGATCATGTAAGCAGATTCTACAAATGAAGTTCGAGTATATTGCGGCGTCGTCCGATGCAAAGAAAGGAGGCGATTTGGATCAAAAAGTTCATTTCGAACTAGGTGTGGTTCGAGTATTGCTAACCTGTTTGTTTGTATTGTGACAATAACGGGGCAATAGCACGAGCCAAGGAACCTAGATCACACCACAGATCCAAACATATACTCGGCGTTTTCATCTCATCGAGAGAAATTATTGAGAGGGAGACGTAAAGATTTGCAGAGTACCTCTCGAAGACAACGTTGCGGATCCATTGACAAAAGCTCTTCCACAAGCAAAACATGATGGTCATGTTAGATCATTAGGCATTAGATGCATGTATGATTGGCCCTAGTGCAAGTGGGAGATGATGGGGCATGTGCCCTAGGTCAATCCATTAACCGTCTTTATGAATAATTTTAGTTAATAAAAATAGAGGATTTCATTTTGTTTATTATAATTAATTTGCATGTTTACATTATAATAAGATCCATGGGTATTTACATAAATATCCTAAATGTCCATAGTCGATCATTATCTTCGGGAACTATAATGAATTAAGACTAGTGTGAGTCTTGATTGATGATCATATGATGATTATACGTATAGGGATACGAATCAAGATCACAAGTACTTGTTAGGGAACAAAGTACTGGACCGACCCGCTATGAGAACATAACATGGATTAAGTCATAGTTGTTTCTCATGATAGGTATATATTCCAGTCCTCTGACTTGAGATTACAGAGACTTCAACATTAGGAACACAGTGATTTGACACAATCAAACGTTGTCTTTCTTTAAGGACGATTATAAAGGTTGTGATTGGTTCTTGTGTGAGCAATGTGATGAAGTTGTGTAATCGAGATAGAATTTGTCCCTCTCATATAAAGAGAGATATCTAGTGGATCCTCGATGTGTTAGACTGTTAAAAGGCCTAGTCTAAGTGAATTGATATTGATCAATGTCACTTGGATGTTTTCAGTCTACCTAGAGATCGAGACTAGTACGATTGAACATGTTGGATGACAATTCCATGCCTTATGTTTGATCAAAAGGATATCGTGTGACAAAAGGATGTTATATACACTATTGATTAGGTTGTATCGATTTGATATTCGTACAACTTGGGTAGTCATAATGTCTTGCTAGAGGCCGCTTATGACTTGTATACCAAAATGTGTTTTGGTACACTGCCAACGTTGTATGAGCCTATTGGGTCGCACACTAAGAATGGTTATGCGAGATTTTAAGACGATTCAGAAAAAACGAATTTTATGTGATAAAATTCATGACAGAAACGTCCTTGTGGTGTATTACACTTATACTTCTTTAAGTAAGGGTATATGTGTAATTTACTTAACCGTCTATATACAAGGGTTGTATAAATAGACGCTTTAAGTTAGAACACACATACGAAAGATCAAAAGGCCAAAAACTTTTTTTTTCGTTTAAGAAACAACTTAGGGTTTTTGGTATGCTCTGGATCGTTTTGGAGAGAAACAAAAAGGTTTGGCATTCTCTCGGCGCTAGCACTTCGAATCTCTACGCCGTTCGTGTGGATCGCTGGCGATAGAGGCGTTCGTCGTTGGCGCGCCTTAGAGATCGATCAACCTTCGAAAGGTATATTGCGATTGAGGTATGATTAAGTTTTTCATGGTTTAAACGTTTTTAATGGAATTAGATTCGGATCTGTTGGGGTTTTTGTCAAAATTGTTTTGTAATGTTAGCAAGTTCATCAAGAGTTATGTCATCTTTTTTATGCTTAAGAGTTCGTTTGAACTCCTTCCAGGATGGGGGCAGTTTATCAATAATAGAAGACACAACAATAGTTTCATCCATGACAAGATTGTGTTGAGAGAAATTATTTCTAATCCTCTCAACTTCACGAAATTGTTCCATGACAGACCTTTCATCAACCATTTTAAAATTAATAAACTTTGATATAAGGAATTTCTTACTTGTCGCATCCTCCTTATGGTACCTTGCCTCCAGTTTCTCCCACAGCTCATTAGCAGAAGAGACGTCATGGTAGAGGTCGAACAGTGAGTCCTTCATGGCGTTCAGAATGTGACCTCTACAGGTGTGGTCATCCGACTCCCATTTCTGCCTCTTCCTGATCTGCTCGACAGTTTCATCGTCGGACTCCATATGTTTTGGTGTATCCAAAACATACACCAGATGAAGCGTCACCAGCAGGAAATGAACTCGCTTCTGCCACCTCAGGAAATCGCCTCCATCGAAGCGATCCAGCTTCACAATGTTAGCCGACAGTTCTTTAATTGACGAACCATTGCAACAGTAGCAAAAAGATTTCCTTTAGATTGTTAGACCAGAGAGACTTGCAATGACTTCAAAGTGTGTAACACTGCCACTTTCCTAAAGGAAATTTTGCTCTCTATACTGCAAGAGTCAGCAAATATCCTAAAGGATACGATGAAGTAAACTCACCTTTCACTTTGTAGTAGTGAAAGATGAAAACAAGAGCAATTGCTAGTGAATTTCGAGATGATTTCTTCCTCCCCAAACCTCTCCTCTTATAGAGCACTGGTCATGACCAGTTAGAGTGCAAATGGGGTAGTGGAGTAGTGGAACAATCAAGCATTGATGCTATGGAGTAGTGGAGCAGTAATTGAGTAATGAAGAGCAGTTTCAACTGCACCCACTCAGCCACTCCCACTCAGCCACTCTAATAACTACCCATTTAATCTCGAAAATGATAAAAATTAATGGTAAAAAGTTTTACCCATGGTTAGCTTGCACACATAGACACACACACGCTAAGTGCTAAGTGCGCCTAAAATGCGCCATATGCGGCGGCGCGCGCGCGTGTGGCTCACCTTGCATAGCACTTGTATTTTATTTTACACACACTATGGTGCAAGAGTACATATATACTCTTTAAACTTGAAGTTCCTAACCAATGTGAGACTAAACATTTATTTTGAAAATGTTCAATAATCCCCCGCCATTTTCAAAATAATCAGATCATTCAATCCACGAAATCTCAAACATTATATACATAAATAATGGTATCTTGTGATTTGAACCACTAATTTGTGAAAAGTTCATTGCATCATATAGAATTAAATGGTAGATAAACTTTGAACCAATGAATGAGAGAGGGAGGTGAACCCTGCAGTGAGTGAAGGAATGAGCTTTATTGCCATTAGTTTCACTATACTTTTTCTTAAAGTGCATTTGCTTTAATAGATTTCTCAGAACAGGGAACTCTGGCCTTCAAGAAAAAGATAAAGCAAGAAATTCTTCGGAACTAAAGGTAAGTTAAGCTTTAAATGATTGGAAAGAGAGAGGGAGGGATGGCGAGTGGAGGGGATGTCGATGAAGTTGAGAACAAGCAGTATTTACTGAAAGATTAATTACATCACTGGCCTTCCCAAAGAGACTGATCTGATCCCCAGCAGTAGTACTATCCAATTGAAGGTTCCTGATGGATCTCAATTAATGGAGCAATTCTAGTGAAAAATCTCTACTTGACTTGTGATCCTTACTTGCGAAATCTCATGCATGCAGAAGCCTGATTGTCGCACCTACGTTCGTGGTGTCACGCCTGGTTCTGTTAGTAACTTTCTTTTTTTTTTCCTTTTTTTTGTCATCTCGTTAGTAACTTCCTTAATTACTGCAGCTTTCCTGTCATGTAACATTAATTTGGTTGTTAGTGATTAACATGCAAGTGTATTTGTTACACTATGATCAAAATAGTGCATCTTTTGCGAATGGCAGCCCATGATTGGATATGGCGTAGCCAAAGTTTTGGACTCACAGCATCCAGACTTCAAGAATGGTGACTGATGTGCCTCTTTCATACTACACCGGAATTCTTAGTAAGGAAAATGCATTAGTTAGCTTCATTGGTTGTGCTTGAAGATTGTCCGACTGTTTATTTGGTTGCTTGATAGGTATGCCTGGTTTGACTGGCTACGTTGGTTTCCATGAAATCTGCTCTCCCAAGAAAGGAGAATATGTATATGTGTCGGGAGCTTTTGGTGCTTTTGGTCAGCTTGTTGGACAGTTCGCCAAGCTGATCCAGATCCAATGAGAAGGTGACTTGATTTATATTCTCCTCTCCTGTACGTACTTCTGTCTTTTGTTCTTCCAATTATCCTTGCTTCTATTCACAATGTGTAGTCTGCTTATATAATTTGTTGAATTGATCAATAACATGAGGAACCACGGTCGTTCTGGACAAGCACGAGGGAGTGCATAATTTGTTCTTAATGATTGTTACAAAGAGCATCCGCATGCAGGGTTTCATAGTTTTCGATTACTATCACCTGTATCCAAAGTTTTTAGAGTTGACAAGGCAGTACATCAAAGAAAACAAGATTGTTTATGGGGAAGAAGTGACTGAAGGCCTTCATACCGCTCCTGCGGCCCTTGTACGCGAGTAGGGTTATAGTAAGATATGTAGTGATCATAGAAATAAATGTCTCTTATATGAGCATTGTGCTTGTGCATGCATGCATTCACATACCTATATATGTGTTGGTAGGCTTTGTATTGAAACCATGTAACAAAAGGTTTCAGCCATATATATATATACCAAGCTTATAAATGATCACATTGTCAAGCATGACTCTCACATTGAATTGTAACATCAAACATGACTTCTAAATTGAATGTAACTTGTACACTCTACATAACTTGTATTTAATTCAATGTATAATCAGTTATCCATGTATTGTCATGTAACTTGTAATCTTCTCCAATGTACACCAACTCTTTCATGTATTGTCTATGTTGCTTGTGATGTGTTGTATGACTTGTGGTGTATGTATAACTTGTACACATTGTATAAGTACAATTATCATCATCACCAAATTGCCTATATAAATGGTGCCAACCCCATTGTAATTCACACACCAATGTTGGAATGGAAATCTCTACATTTCTCAACTCTAGCTCTCTTCTCTCTTGTCTCATTTTCTCTACTTGTTCTAGTAGTTCTTAGTTTATGCATTCTATGCTTAAGTCTCTAGCAAGTCAATTTAAATTATAGTTGGCTTACAACTTAGTTTACAACATATATAATAGATTTATTACCTTGTCGTAAAACTTTTGAGTAAAGATGGGATTGAGGATTTCTTGTTGTTTGTTGTGTTTTTTTGGGGAACTCTTCAAGGTAATTAATTGAGACAGATTGATTAAGAAAGATTCAGAAAAATATGGAAAGCACGGCATCATTAATTACATAAAATCTAGCGAAATGAAAGTGCCGGTTTGATTCAGTAGTGTCCAATGTGAATATAATCATGGATGGATTAGTACGCGGTGGTCCTCCAACAGCTTTATACCAGCCACAAAAAAAAGATAGTTACTAATTGAGATCCACATTCAATGTGAACAACATGTTACGTCATCGACAAAGTTGTATATGGACTTTTAAACTGGTCATATCATCAACCGTATGTGAACCTATTAATTATGCGCGCACAAGTTCTAGAGAATACTTGCTTTTTATTTAGTTTGGTTGATTTGTTTTTCATCATCAGATCTAGAGAGTGATCGAAATGGCGAATAGTAATGAAGAAGTAGAGAACAAGCAGATTGTGTTGAGAGACTATGTATCTGGGTTTCCCAAAGAAACAGACATGGTACCCTCTAAGACCACTCTCAAGCTTAAGGTCCCCGAGGGGTCTAAAGCAGTTGTTCTTAAGAATCTCTACTTGTCATGCGATCCCTACATGAGAAGTCGCATGAACAAGTCTGATGGATCCAGCTACATCCATTCCTTCACGCCCGGATCGGTATGTATACAATTGATTAAGAATGTCTTTTCCACTGCGCTACAGGCGTCTTTTCCACTGCGCTACAGGCGCCACGTTTCTCCTCTTTGTTTTGATTAATCACACAACACAATTTTATGATATGAGATCTAATATTAATTATTAATTTGCAGCCACTAGTTGGATATGGTGTATCTAAAGTTGTGGATTCAGGACATCCTGACTTCAAGAATGGGGACTATGTTTGGGGGATGACAGGCTGGGAAGATTATAGCTTGATTGATGAAAATCCAGACTCCCTCATTAAAATCAAGTATACTGATGTCCCCCTCTCATATTATACAGGAATTCTTGGTGAGTGATGTTTTTTTTTAAAAAAAATTAATTTTTAATATTTGTCTCCTGATTCTGGTCCAACTAATCCCACGGAGGCTGATGGGAGCACCATTCTTGAAGTCATTTAATTAACTGGTTAATTTGTTTTCTGCATGTTTGATTATATATAATAGGTATGCCTGGAGTTACTGCCTATTTTGGTTTCTATGAGATCTGCTCCCCTAAGAAAGGAGAGTATGTGTTCATATCAGCAGCTTCTGGGGCTGTTGGTCAGCTTGTTGGACAGTTTGCCAAGCTCTTGGGTTGCTATGTTGTTGGAAGTGCTGGATCAAAGGAAAAGGTCACTTTCTTGAACACTTATTGATTCATATATTATTATATTAATTAATTGCTCTATGTATGTACCACCGCCCATATGCCTAGACTGTAAATAATTAAGATTTTATGGCTGAATTCTTCTGGTAGTGCTGTGTGGATTTTCATTCTTACATTTTCTTCTACAATCATGAAAATTAGGTTGATTTGTTAAAGAACAAGTTTGGATTTGACGAGGCTTTCAACTATAAAGAAGAGCCTGACTTGAATGCTGCTTTGAAGAGGCATGTCTCTTACCTGTACAATATATATTTTGAGTATCACTTGCGTCTGTTCATATCATGTTTTGGCCTTTTCTCATATTCTGATGGACTGAAGAAGTCTATATTGTTTTTGTTCATATCTCATTAATCTCCAATTAATTTCAGGTACTTCCCTGAAGGCATTGATATATACTTTGAGAATGTCGGAGGCAAGATGCTGGATGCAGTACTGCTCAACATGAGGAATCACGGCCGCATCGCTACCTGCGGGATGATCTCGCAATACAATCTGGAGAAACCCGAGGGAGTGCACAATTTGTTCTTAGTTGTTACCAAGAGAATTCGCATGCAGGGCTTCGTTGCTTTCGATTACTATCATATGTACCCCAAATTCCTGGAATTCACAAGGCAGCACATTCTGGAAAACAAGATTGTTTATGTGGAAGATGTGGCGGAAGGCCTCGAAAGCGCCCCTGCCGCCCTCGTAGGCCTTTTTGCAGGTCGCAATGTTGGTAAACAGGTAGTTGTTGTCGCCCGCGAGTGAGAGTACTCCAGTAGATGGCAGTAGTCAGCATATCAAATAAGACTATGGACAATGTGTGCTAAATCAACCAAATGCAATGAATTTTCACATATTGATATGACTGTATTCACAGGAATTGAGTTGCTAAGTTTCATTGTTTTAAAATTCTGAATTCTGGAATAGGCAATCATTGATGAGTTCATAGCTAGCTTAGTATAAAAAGAAAGTACTAGACTAATACATTTGTGCATCTGAAAACACAAAATGCTTAAGAGATGGAATAACATAACAAAGGAGGAACTCAGTTTTCACCAAGACAAAAGACAAGTAGATAAACTTCAAGTGATACACTCTAAACTAAGTACTAGTCCTCACTATACACATCCATAAAACCAGTCATCCCAGCAACTTAACATTTTCTTATTTACTCTAACATGAAGAAGGAGAATGAACTGGAACAACGAAGAAAACAGGCTTACTTGAAACTTGATACAACGGCTGCAAGCTCTCTTTGACCATTATTTGGAACTATAAGGAAGCCCATACCCACGAAGTAACTTGGAGTCGACTCCAGATTCACGTAAAAGTGACACACGCCCGGTTCTTGCAACCTTAAAAAAAAGGAACCATGAATTATTTAAAGTAAACAAAAATAGACTCGTAAAAATGCAAAAAAAGATAAAAAAAAAAATGCAGGAAAAGCCAAATGAATTCCCCTTCAAAAAAGCCAAAATAAAGAAATATAGTAGAGAATAGGTATCATAAGCTGCAACATGAAGAATGGAATTCTTGACACCCACCTCACAAATACCATAAGGCTCCAATAACCTTTGTAGCGCAACCATTTTGTCCAAATCTCCCGTTAACTGAATTTATGTTGAAATTTCATAAGAGGCATATAGTCAGTGACAAAAGCTCAAATGTTTAAAAAAGCACACACAAACAGATGGGATGACCAAAATTGAACTGTGCATGTCTTGGTAACATTTCTATTGAAGCAAGAAAAATAGTCACCTCAAGGGTGATTGTATGATCAGATACGTCAACAGCTTTAGCCCGGAAAATGCTGGCAATGTCAAGAACATCTCTTCGAGCACTTGTATTTACAGCAACCTTTATCAGCATTAATTCTCTCTCGGCAAATGGCATGTGAGTGAGGTCTTGCACCTGAAAGCTCAATTTTATTAGCATTTTCAGACAAGCACAGATGTTAAGAAGTACAGTTGATTACAATTGAAAACATGAACTTGACAGCAAATAGCTCAATTTTATTGGCCAAAAAAGCTGACAAGAATATGTAGAAGCATATACTTATCACGCGCAAAGGAACGTCAAAACTAATCTACAAAAATTAGTTTCATCTAAACAAGTATTTCCCAGAGGTTATTATTTTTATTTTATATTTTTAAGAATGATATTTGCACTTTTTAAGATATGCAGCTATGTTAAACAAACTCAGAGAGTCACACTTTTGTCATACAATCGATATCATAAATTGCACCATCATTTTATTTGCTTCAAACATTATGCGTGTTTCCTGAACCAGTTTGATGCCCCTTACCTCGTGTAAGTCAATAAGCTTATACAATTGTTGAATCAATTTGCTGATTGATTCATCAGTGCCAGGAACAACAGTGGTAATGCGAGAGAGGCCTTCTCTTTCAGCAGGACCAACAGCAAGACTCTGAGACAAAGAGATAAAAAAGATACGAGCATGAGAAGACATGAATATAGAAGCAGAAAGATCACAGTGCTTGAGATTGACATGCCTGTATGTTATAACCTCTGCGTGCAAAAACACCAGTAACTATGTTAAGAACTCCTGGAGCGTCATTTACGATCATAGATAATGTATGAGACCGGAGACCAGATGACTGGGAAAACATTAGACAAACATCAGAATTTCTCACCTTACAATGTTAAAATAGCTGTAGTAATAAAGCCCAATGGAATCATTTCAACAAGTTGTATTCAGTTTTTTCACAAAAAAAGTTCTACTCCATAGTAACTGATAAAATGTGAACCGGCAGGAGAAAGGTACTTGAACTAGTTGATAAGATTTACTCCTAAATTCAAGGATTGGGTGAATGGAAAAGTTAGTTATTTTTGGATCAAAAGCAACCAAATGGTTGAGGAGACAAGGTTCATCATGGATTCAACAAAGATTGTAGCTTGGGTTTTCCACGAATTTATATGAATCTGGAGAAAAGGTGACAGGATTATGAAGAGAAACTGATAATATTTGACTGTAAACCATTTTTAACAATGAGTTCCACCTCATCCATACAGTGCTTCCCCTTGTATATAAATGGAAAAATAAAAAAGACAGACAAACAGTCTCGAATATAGGTGTTTCTTACATCTTCGTCATCAAGAACACCCCAGTGAGCGTCAAGAACTTGATTCATCGATAATCTGTCATTGGTCTCCACAGGATAAACATCTCCCTTCAAGTAAAAAGAAAAAAAAAATTAATATAATAAAATGATTCACAGGATAAACATCACCCTTTAAAGCAGCACATACCCCAGAAGATAGTTCTGAGTCACCATTTAATGCTTGATTAGGGGACCCAAGACTATTATCTACAGGTACTGCCCCTTCAAGATCCGGATATGAAGCAGCACAAAATCTCCAAAAAGGAGCATTTTCACCCATCCTTTCTCGTCTCAAGGCGATCTGTAAGAGAGAGTAAAAGCGTGATCTAGTGATATGTGTTATCGAAATTTCAACTATGGAAAATGGAGTTCCACTAAAAGAAGGAATGTTCACAGATATTCAGCGTACGCATCTGACCTTTCCAGTTCTTGCCAGCTCTTTAATCCCAAACTTGTTAAAATTTCTTTGAACAGCTACCATCTTTCCAGGATCTCCAGTAACCTGAAATGGCAAAATGAAAGTAATCTAACTCCATGACCTTCAAGATTTAACTAATACTAATGAGAACTATATTTACTTCAACCCTCAACCCACGCCTCCCATCCCAAAAGAAAAAGGATATTACTAAAGAAAACAAATAAAAGCTATGAACAGCAACAGAAGAGAAAAGGTCAGGCCCAACTTTTACAGTTACCCATACGGCAAATCTTCCCAATGGGTTAGAATAGTTTGTTAATTTGTTCATACTTTCAGAGACAAAATAACACTTGAGAAGTTATGGAACACTACATTAGTACACTTTCTTCGTGATGTACATCAGCAAAATTGCAGAGGATGGAATTAGCGGTCACCTCAATTGTCACTGTTTCTTCCGAAATATCCACAATTTTTGCTCTAAATATGTCCACCAGCCACATTATCTGAGACAAATAAGCATAGAAAAAGTTCCTTTTTAAGTCATTCAGTCCATCTCCGAGAGAAAAAGCGGCACTAAGATTAGGAAAAACTAAGCATGACATATATATTCTCTCAAATGGATGCCTTGATCACAAGAAATAATCCTGAGAATGTGAGAACCATCAGAATGGGCTATTCTTTTTATCTAGAAGTGAGGGATCACCATATCATATGAATATGTACATATGCCCATAACACATCGACATTAAACCATACTTCTCTACTGCACAAGCAAATCGAATCTCCAATAGCAATATTTAAATATCAAACACATAGATACCTCTGGATGGTTGCTGGGATCAACATTAAGTTTAATTAGCATCAGTTCACGTTCTACCTGTGGTTCCCTTGAGAGATCTTGCACCTTCAAAATTGGATCCAACACATTACATGGAAGCAGAGACAATCAATAAAAAGTTAAGAAATAAAAATAAAGATCACATCAATATAACAGGAGCTAGTCTCCTCTTCTCAAAAAAATCACATCAATATACGACGCATCACAGAACGTGCTTGCGATTTTGATTATGGGAAAAAAAAAGGTCAAGAGAATACAATACGTCTCTCAAATCTCAATTTTATGCCAATGTGTACAAACTCAAATAAGTCAAAAGCAGCAACTACAGTGAAATGGCTCTAGATAATCAAAGAGACTAAGCAGCAGTTTTTGTAATTTTCATGAATGGAATCATAAGTATTCCTTAGAAAGATAATCATATTCCATAGACTATGCCCTGAAATTCAACAAACAGCTCATCACAAAATTCATTATGTAATTCCGAGTCAGCAAGAGGGGTTTATTTGTTTGCTATATTGAGACTGGGAATAAGATTGCAGAAGCTAAAAATGGCATGAGTTAATTCTTTTTCTGTTTCTGAGTACATAACAATTTCTAGCCTGATTCATCCTATACCAAGTCATTTTTTCAATTTACCAGTACCACTATGTAAGTCTTTTTCAATCATCTAATGATAGTCCCATTTATCCATCTCCTCCTGAAGAGTTTGTTCAGAATGTTTTTGGTAGATCATGAAATCGATAAAGTTTAATACTCATGAAAACTGCAAATGAAGAACCACTTAAAATTATTTCCCCACTGTCATGATTTATGCATGAGAATGAGGAGAGCATTGACCATATTTTTTTATAATTGTTCTTTCTCAAGACAATTTTGGAACCAATTGTCATTATTCACTGAGGGTAGAATTAAGATAGATGGCCATATTCTTTTGCTCTATTGGTTTTCGCAAAGAAGCGTCACAACACATACGGGATTGGTGTTTTAGTTACAATGAGGATGACTTAATTGGAGAGAAAGAAATAAAAAGATTTTTCTATTAGCTACTGTTAATTACATATGAGAACCAACCGTTGTTTGCAATATCGAAAGAGACAACGCAACAAAAATATAAGCCTTTGTTATTTCAAACAAAGCAATATTTTCCTAGCAGCTATGCAAAAGTACAGAAAAAAATTTTAAATGCTTGACTTCAAGGAAATTCTAGTCACTAGAAAGATTAAAGGTATTGTGAAGATATTATAGAATACAGTAATATCAACTTATTATCAATGCAACACCTTGGGCAACACCTATAACACTAAAAAGGCTAAAAAGAAAAACTTAAGGAGGAGAATATGACCTGGATGACATTTACAAGTTTGTTGAGCTGCTCTACAACTTGTCGAAGCACTTTTTCAGTCCCAGACACTACGATTGTAAACAAAGCCTTGTCCTTGTTCAAACCAACAGCAAGGGACTCAATATTATAGCCCCTTCTTGCAAACACTCCCGCAATTCGATTAATCATTCCACTTTCATCCCCAACAAACACTGAAATGGTATGGCGTCTCACCCTACACTCGTATTAAAACCAAATTAAGAACATCAAATACATAAGCATTCAAACAACAACCTTTACTGGACTAAAATATAGGAGTGTATGCTTAATCTATACATCTTAAACAACAACAAAAGCCTCATTCCCAAATTAGTCGGGGTAGGCTATATGGATGAAACTCTTCTATTGAGCTCAATTTAGTGCAATTGATGGCGTGCTTTCCAAATCATTTAAACCCCTCCTAATCAATGTGTCCCGAGATAGCTTTGGTCCACCCCTACCTCATCGAGTTTCTTTAGTTTCCATTGAGTCAAGTTTTCTAGTAAGGACATTTGTAGGCCGTCTTTAAAAGGCGTTCAAACCACTGCAACTACCCTTCCCAGTGTCAATTGGTGCTACTTTTATTTTTCTTTGAGTTTTTGTATTTCTTATTATATCTTTATAAGTTTTACCACACATCCACCTAAGCATCTTCATTCCCGCTACGTTCAAACCTATGAGTAAAAAGGAGAGCTTAGTAGTAAGGAGAGTTGATTGAGTAAAATTAAGAGAAGCCCATGTTGTGATTTCCATTAAAATCATCTGTAATGGCAAAAAGAACACAAATTTGAAGAAAAATGAATTTGAAACTCGACTGATAACTTAGTAACAACACAAACATCCCTATGCATGAGAAGTAAAAAAGGGAGCTTGGTAGTGAGGAAAGCTAATTGAGTAAAATTAAAACTCACTTGGAAGAATTCCTGGACGAGGGCGAGTCAGTCACAGCAAGTGCAGTGTCCCCCATTGAGACCTCCAATTTCTTGAGCCTTGCATGCCTAAACTTGGATTTGAAGCCCAGTTCTCGCTTGGGACAAAAAGGGTCCATCGGAAATCCCACATTGGAACCCATTGAGGACGGAAATCTCACGTCTTTGATAGCCAAAGTGGGTGCTGACACAAACGCCATGTCCACTTGGAATGAAGGCTTGAAGATAGCCGCCATGGCATACTCTGTTACTCAACAGGATGGAGCGTTGGGTTTGGGGTTTTAGTGAACTTCAATTGGACCATTTTGCCCCTCCCATCCCATTTGAACTCGGTGTCTCGGACCTTTATTAGAGTTTGTTGGGCTTCGTCCCAATCTTGACCTTCTTGGACAAGGCCCATTGCTTCAAAACAAGTTGGCCCAAGAAAGTGAGGGACTTGTTATCTTCACTAAAGTTTTTGAATTCGAGTCTCGTGAACAAAAAATAAAATTAAGTTGAGAGGGTTGGACAACACAAATCTAAATTGACTACTAGAGAGAGTCCATCCTCCTCGAAATTATATTATTAGTTCTAAACACAAATTTAGTGACTATATATTCGGATATGAAGAATAATTTATTGCTCACTTTGTTATTTAATTCGTTTACTAAAACATTATCATTTCCGAAAAATGTTTATTCACCACAACAAATTAATTAAAAAGAAATTATAGAATTATACATTGAAATTCGCATGCAAGCATCTCGATGCATGATTCAATGGACTTCATTAATGTTGTGTCTCTCTTGGCACTTTCCTTAATTAACCTGTACTGTATGGGATTTTCTCTGGTTTTAATTAATATATATATCAAAGAAAAGAGTGCATGGTGTCAATTATGTAGGGGACATAATCGAATCTACAGGTCACGTATATGGGTGAAGTCAAGATTGATGGCTGGTGGGTGGGGCGCTGGTCATCAGATCCACAGTTTTGAAGTTAAAGAGAGCATGCAGATTGCAGAGTCGTCCTTGAATATTGGCTGAAGCCATGGGGTCTTGCATTCTTAATTAAATAATCAATAGTACCTACTTATTGTGAGCTAGGTGTGATGAGCTTGCATGTGGCTCGATCGTATATAGTCTCCAAACTATATATTAAATTGATTGAGCTCACTAAATGTTACACGTGAAATGTATATATGTTCGCATAACTGGTAGAGGAGGGGTGCCAAGTGCCAACCATTCAATCCAATATATATATAATTGTCGGTTACTTAAGTCTTGAATATTCTAATCTTTTTTTTTTTTTTTGGTACAATAATATTCTAATCTTTTACCTAACTTTATGGAAATGGCCCAAATGCGCCAAGTTTAATCAAATGCCATAAGTGGAAGAAACAAATAAGATATTATTTATTATACAACCCCTAATATAAAAATCGTTGACAAATTCTTTACACGCATATAATTAAAAAGGTGGATCTAGTCTTAGCCAAACTAGATGAGTTTAGGTAGTCCTAATTGGCCATAATATTTAATGATATTTTGTACAATATACATGCATACAATCTATATATATGTGAGCCTAATTGGCCATAATGGACTTACATAACTACTAAAATCCATAAAGAACCTAGCTACATTATTGTATCGATATCCATAATAAATTTGGACTAACATTGATTATTATATGTATTTAATGAGACTTAAACCTTGTTTGTTAATTTAATTATTAGAAAGCATCTAACTTTTACATTATGATCTTGTAACTTTTATCAATACCACAACATAAAGGAGGCTTGCCTTCATATAAGATTCGACAATATTCGAACGTAAATTATTAAGTGAGCTTTGCGTCAGACACTATGTATTATCAACTTTGAAATACTATTAGATTATCAATTAGTTTTGGAGAACCTAAATATGCTAGTGCTCCCAAAACTTAATCCTCATATGCAGCTCAACAAATCAGGAGGAGCATTGACCAGAGCTCTTGACGATGATGGTCAAGCGCGAACGTGAGGGTGACGATGAAGGAGAAATTTAGATGCCCTATCGCTCTCGGCCTACTTGTCAAAGCAAGATGAAGATGAGAGCCGACATGGGTTTCGGGGTCCACCGCTTTCGGATCCTTCAACTTTACTTGTATTATATAAGCAAAGGTACTGAATGATCCAGTGCTTCTCCACCCTTTTGGAACTCGACCGTTGATTAGGACGAGATCGCTGTGATTTCCGCGCCTTGCTTGCTCGTCTTCTTTGCTTATAAATTTGCGGTTCCCAAGTCCACATCAAAAGCCTAGATTTTGTTGATCTATGTTTTTGAAGCAAAACACCATAGCCATTCATATTATCCAACGTACGTACAAAATATTGGAAAGTGATTGAGCAACATATATTTCATTTTGGTACAAAGTTGTTTGCCCTTGGACGTATTATATCCAAACATACAAATATCTCCATATATACATACGCACTTGTCGCGTCATGATGTGAAAGTCAATGGACGACAACATGTACGTGGATAAAAAAATAGATTTTTTTTTTTATTACTATCCATTTCATCTTTAAACTTTCACAAAAAAAATTCATTTAATCATTCCACCATTTAAATTATTAAATTTCAGCGATGTGGATGTGACTGATCGAGAAGAATAAAATAATTTATATTACTCAACTCAACAACTAACATCCACCAACAAAAGCTAAATTTTTGTTTTCTTTTTTCCAACAACATAAAAAATTAAAAGTTTATGAATCAAATGTATAACAATGAAAGTTTGAGAACCAAACATACACTAATTAAAGTTCAGGGACTAAAAACATAAAAGACTCAAAGTTTAAAGACCAAAAAATATGTTTCACCTTTTTTTTTTTTGAGTGATCGTGGGTATCTAAACACTTAATCTGGCTAGTCTCACGAGCTTGGGATTATAGAAAAAGACCACTAGTAAGTTTGACGTTTAGTTATCATTGAGAATCGAAAATGAGATTGTGTGGCTAATCTACACACCCTCGTCCTCACCTTCACCCTCACCCCTAGATCATATACAATCAGGTTAAAAAAAAAGTCTTAAATTTGCGAAGTAGTTTATTTGTGTCCTAGTAGCATAGGCTCCTTTTGGACGAAGGGGGGTTAGCTAGTGGTGCAAGTCATTGTTTGCACAGCTAGACTATAGTTGAAAATGAATCGACACTAATAAATTGATAGATAGATTATATATAGAGAGTATATGGGTGGCGCTGTAGGTGTCACATGGGCGCATAAACAAACAAGGATGCGATAAGTGCGCGCCACGCACTCCGTCAGATCAGCGACTCTTTATTTATGTAAATGTAAAATGTAGTATTTGTATTATTATTATTTGTACTTAGTTGATGATCAAGTGAGTTACACGTAAATGAGATATTATAGAAAAAAAGAAAAAAGATAACCGTAGAGAGAGAGAAGGGAAGAGAAAATCGAAGAGAGAGAAAGTATAATGAGTGGAAGAGAGAAACATGAAGGAGAAAAAAATAATAATTTTAAATTTCATTTTATTAGAAAACTCGCATATTAATTTGGACTTATCAATTAAATTATTAATTTATTATTATTTTTAATTATTTTTATTAATTTATAAGGTCATTGTTGAGATTTTTAACTAAAAATATTTCATAATTAATCGTTTTGAGATTGCTATTATAATAGTATAAATATGGAATATGACGTGCGTGCGTGTTAAAGGGGAGAGGCGAATTCGTAGGAATCGGTTCCTCCTTTCCCTCCAAACGCCCCAATTGGATTGACGGATCATCGATCGATCGCCTCTCGATCTTCTCTAATGGCGTCCTCATCTCCTCTCATCTCGTCTCGTCTCGTCTCGTCTCCTCTGATCTGATCTGATCTGATCTGATCCACACCCCCGGTCGAGGGCTTCGGGAGGTCGCTCTCCAAAAATGGAGCTCGCGGCGCAGTTGAAGCGAGGGATTTCGCGCCAATTCTCGACGGGGTCGTTGAGGAAGGCGAGCGCCAAATTCAGCTTCTCAAGGCAGGCATCATTCGATCCCAGACGCAACGCCTTGCGTTTCAGCTTCGGCCGCCAGTCCTCCCTCGACCCCTGCCGCCGCCGGAGCCCCCTCAAGGACGAGTTCTCCGTCCCCGACAATCTCGATTCCACGATGCAGCTCTTGTTCATGGCTTCCCAAGGCGACGTCAAGGCCCTCCAGGATTTGTTGAATGCTGGGATTGATGTCAACAGCATTGATTTGGACGGTCGGACTGCTCTCCACATTGCCGCCTGTGAAGGCCACGTTGATGTTGTCAACCTCTTGTTGAGTCGCAGAGCCAACATCGACGCCCGTGATCGATGGGGCAGCACTGTACGTCCTCACTCCTCTCTTCTTTTTCATTTTCTGCCTTTTTAGGCGCACTTCGATTCCTTACTCACGCTCGCCTAGATATCAAAAAACTCATTACACGCGAAATTACTCGAATTTCTATTGTGCTGATCGTAATTGAAAAGCCCCTTCAACTCATGAAAAAATATGGTATAATGAATTCTGTAAAGTTGTGTCATTTATTTATGAAGTTAGGTGGTTATGGTGGAATCATGTATTGGATTTGGACCCCATGTAGCTGCATTAAAGGAAGATAAAAAAAAAAAAAAAAAAAATCAAACTTGTTGATTGTTTGAGTTGGACTATTTTCCTATTCCCTTGAATTTCCCTTGCATTATGCACCTGCTGAAGATCTCTTTTTTTAATTTTGAAATTTGGGCATGCATTTGTGGTTGATGATTGAACAAACACTAGAAAATGGGATACTCGACTTTTTTTACGCGATCATTCTATAGCTATTTTGGCTGGTGTATTAGTTCTTGGAGAACAATGCCGAGACGGTATATTCCTTGTTGGTTTCATATTTACAAATCAGTTGTGTTGGTGTAACAGGCTGCTGCGGATGCCAAGTACTATGGAAATGTGGAAGTCTACAACATCTTGAAGTCTCGAGGAGCAAAAACTCCTGTAAATATTAATTTCGTCGCCTCTTGCTTCTTCTTTTAACCAATTCTTGTTCATCTGCTTGTTCGGCGATATTCCTTTTTTCAGTTAAGAAAACTTGCCAACTATGTATGTGTAGAAAAGCAGAAAGACGCCCATGGCTGTCACAAATCCTCGAGAAGTTCCAG
Organism: Stephania yunnanensis; assembly: GCA_039657365.1. Lineage (NCBI taxonomy): Eukaryota > Viridiplantae > Streptophyta > Magnoliopsida > Ranunculales > Menispermaceae > Stephania > Stephania yunnanensis. The sequence goes on from CM077582.1 coordinate 333,710, forward strand.
AATACGAACTTAATCCATTAGAGCTTCAAGTTCGAAAAGGTGATAAAATATCCAAGGTTAGTTTTGTTTTTGACTCTTTTTTTTTTTTTTTTTACTTTATCTTCCATTTGTTCATTGATTTTTGTTGTAAACTTATGGAACTTTATGTACGAGGTGTCGACAAAATCTTCTCTTTGCAGGGCTCATATCAAGTGGCTAAATGGAATGGTACAAAGGTTGCTGTAAAGATACTCAACAAAGACTCATATTCAGACCCAGATAGCATGTAATGTTCTATCTGTTACGTTTATTCTTTGGAACTTGCATCACCATAAAAAGTATAATTAGTACTATAGTACTATATTCAAGATCTATCTTAATTATCAAAATTGTTTGCTTGTGCGTGGACTTGCTATTATGATTGGAATGAGCGAAATATATTGTTTGGCAAAGCAAAACTTGTTTAATGATCATAAACATGCATATTATTATTGGAAAGAGCGAAAAATATTGTTTCAGCTCATGAATAATTTCACTTTCTCTTCCTGATATTCAGTCCCAGTAAGAGCTGTGCCGATAATTTGTTGTTGATTTATTCAGACGTTAGTGTCTGAGTCCTGAAATCAATTTTGAATGAAAACATTTAGGTAAAGAGCCCTAATATCTGTTTTTTGTCCTATATGTTTTGGAACAGAAATGCTTTCACGCATGAGCTGACATTGTTGGAGAAGGTTCGACATCCTAATGTGGTACAATTTGTTGGAGCTGTGACTCAAAATATACCCATGATGATTGTTTCAGAGTATCATCCAAGAGTAAGCTTGACCATTATTATAGACATTATATTAAAGTTCTATTTAAAATAAAAAAATTCTTGTGTGAAAGAGATCCTAATTCTTAAGACATAAGAGTGGCTAAGCAAAAAGCATTTTCTTGCAACCTAACAACTCGTGTTAGTTTAAACGTCTTGCCTCTACATTTCTATATGTCTTCACACCTTGTCCCAGATATTTATAACGAACTTGTTGGTACTATTTTCCTCGTATCTAAATTTCACTTCTATCCTATTAGTATTTTTTTTTTCCCTGAATGTTAATCTTTACATAGTTCCTTTAAGGAGCTACTGTTCTATTTTCGTCAATTTATAAAGACCGCTGAATGACATATGTAAACAACAGTCTAATTATTCTCTTGTGTTTTCAGGGTGACCTGGGAAGCTATCTACAAAAGAAAGGAAGACTCTCTCCCTCTAAAACTCTAAGATTTGCCCTCGATATTGCTAGGCATGTCAGAATTTGCTTGCAACTAAAGCACTTGCTATCTTCCATTGTTTCGTGTTGTTTTTTTCCCATGTCGATGCATGTATTATTAATCATAGTACCTAACATGTTTCTTTCATTGTTTCCTCTTTTGCAGAGGAATGAATTATCTTCATGAGTGCAAGCCCGACCCAATTATTCACTGTGATTTGAAGCCAAAGTAAGAGAACGAAAAAGTGTTTGTTTTAATAGGTAGAAGAGTTTTAAATTAATCTTAATTTGACTTATCTGCGTGATTACTGTTCTTTACTATTTGAACTTTTGGTAAGGTGCCAGAAATATTTTCCTGGATAATGGGGGGCAGTTGAAGGTTGCTGGATTTGGATCGGTAAAGTTGTCAAAGATCTCTGCAGATAAAGTAAAACTAGCACATGCAGCAGATCATGTTGACGCTTCAAGTAAGCACTTTTTTGTGTTAAAACTCCATTTTTTTAAAGCAAGATAGTTTGTTTCTGGATGGAAACTCTTTTTTTTTTTTTAAATTGGGAAAATACATATTTATGAAGATGTTCCGTATCTTTTTTTTTTTTTTTTTCTTTTTTTTTTGCTTTCATCACTATATATTATATAGTATATAAAGCTGACAAACTTTGTTGAGGACCCGCAATTCTCCAAATGAATCTCATCAAAGCGAGATATGGTAATACCCATTATCTAGTTTGCTTAGTAAGTTGCTCCAAAGGTCTTTGCCTTAAATAAATATAGGAAAAAGCTTCGGTAACATACTTTGGACACCGAGATTGGGCACCGACACACTCGGTTGCTACGCAATACGCCTCGAGATGTGCTAACTAAATAAAGATACCCATCTAATGGTCAGGAACCTTCATCTTGGAGATGATTTCATTATCACATCCCAACTTACTTTTTAAAGTTATGATTTAATTAAATTTACTGGTTATGATTTTGACTGTTGATGCTAGATTTGTACATGGCACCTGAGATCTATAAAGATGAAATCTTTGACAGAAGTGTGGATGCCTTCTCATTTGGAATCATTCTTTTTGAGGTATTGCTTCTTTCAATATTCTCACTTCTCATGCTTATCAAGGGGTTCAATTCTACTTATAGGAAATTGCCATGTTAGACCTTTACTTCTTTGTTTTGAGTACAATTAATTTTCATTGGCTTGAGCTTTATCATTCCACTCAAAAACAGACCAGATAGAGAAGCATTCTATATTCAAAATGGAATTTTAGATGAGGAGTGTTTAGAGAAATTCATAGCAAAAAATGAAGGATTCATTCTATTTTTAAGTTTTTAACTAACTTGTCCTTAAATGTTGGTGATCTACTGGATTGTCTGATTATATTATATTAGTGTCGACCATCAAGTTCACTTACTGGACAACAGTAGTCTTATAACTACTTGTTACTTGTGTCTTTGTTTGATTGAGTTCAGATGATTGAAGGAGCGCCACCTTTTCACCCCAAGCCTCTTGAAGAAGCAGCCAGAATGATATGTTTAGAAGGATTAAGACCATCATTCAAGAATAAATCAAAAGCTATCCACCTGATGTCAGAGAGTAAGTTCACTTCCATTGTGTTGATACAAATTTTTGTTTCATTCCCAGTTTGTTTTGACTATAATTAATAGATTTAATATATATCTGGCATGCCATTTAGGATTGCCATTTTTGTTCAAAATTTTTATCTACTTTTGACAAGCATAATGTTGACAATTTTTATTTTGTATTTTTGTGAATTTGTTTGATAACTTGATGACACATTTAACCTTAACGGTTTCACCGGATCTGCTTCTTTTCTTTTTCTTCCCCATTTACTCCACTTATCTAAACAATCTTTTGTTACTGCCGAAATTTGGCAATTGGACCAGATTGATTGGAGAGTGTTGGGATATTGAACCAGTGGTTAGGCCAACATTTTCTGAGATTATTGTACGGCTGGATAGAATTGTCGCAAACTGCTCTAAGCAAGGGTGGTGGAAAGACACCTTCAAGCTTCCTTGGTATGCATCTCTTCCTGAATTGTTTTTTTATTTATTTATTTATTTTTTTTTTCTGGGTATGGATTGTCTTTAAAAGCCAAGCTCATTTTTCTTGGTTCGATTATGAGGGAAATTTAAACTGGTCTCTTTCTTCAGTGAAATACTTGTCTGTTTCTCTGACATTTTAATTAAATTATCGTGATTCCTCGTCACTTTCATTTGCCGGCAGGAAATGAATTGGTCCATGAAGATCCGTTGAGAGTGGAAAAGGAAATAAATGGAGCAGAAGAAACGTGACCTAATAGGGCTATCTATGAACGACGAGGTTTTGAAATTCTTGTACTTTTTTGAACTTCAAGATAAGGATAACTTCTTTTGGGGTGATGAATCAGGTATGTAACCTCCTTGTAACATGAGCTGGAACAGTTCTGTCTTAATGTATAATTCGTCAATGAATTTCATTCTAGGCCCTTCAGCTGAGTTATACTTTCAATTGTGCAATTTTACTTGTTGATTCATTCACACCCAGATTAATGTAAAGAGTTTTCACATATATGAAACTGTTGATAATGTGGTTTAGCAAGATATTAGCAAGCTTTTGCTTCCGAAAAACATATCGATAATTTGAAATGGATACAAGAAAACTCAATGCAACCACTTGCTCTTTGCTTTGTTCATGGCATCTAGACCATTGCAGTAGAGAAAAATGCATTCATAAGTTAAAAAACATTGAATTATTGAATAAAGTAATGGCACACTTGTTGAGAATCTCATTGTGACTTGGATACAAGCGTCTCTATAAATTTTTCAATGTTCTTGTCTGAGCTTCCACCTTCATCAACAGCCTCCTTAGCAAATTCCCTCAACTTAGCTGCATTGTTTTTTATCTCTTTCCCCCTCTCTCCCTCTAGAATTTCATTTATACAATGCTTTATTTCATCTCTTCCTATAATTCCCTTCTCATCAACATGCACCCTAACTCCCACTTTCCACACGTCCTCCACGTATTTGGCATTAGTAGTTTGATCTGTCCACTGCGGCATTGCTATCATCGGTACGCCGAAGCTCAATGCCTCTAGTGTAGAGTTCCATCCATTGTGAGTTAGGAAACATCCCACAGCCTTGTGAGACAACACATCCAACTGGGGACACCAAGTCACCACCAAACCTTCCTCTGATGCAGATACCTCCTCTGCAAACTTACTAGGAAGCTTGTTCTCCTCTGTTGCTCTGACTACCCACAAAAAAGGGTTCCCACTTGTTTTGAGACCCATTGCAAGTTCATTCATTTGTTCATCTCCCAGGCTGACCAAGCTCCCAAATGATGCATACACAACAGAACCAGCTTCCTTGTTGTCTAGCCAACTCATGCAGGTGCCTGTATCAGGCTTGAATAGATGAAGCCCATAATCCTTGTCTCCTTCAACCCTTTTGTCTAGATACATGGAAGGAATGGTTGGTCCGATCGTCAGCGTTTTTGCAGGCCATTGCTTTCCCATCCAATCCAACACCTACCAAGAAATCAATAAATCCAAATTAGTTAGGATTGGCTGCATGGATCCAACTCAATTTCTATAATTATACTTTCCCTTATAATATTTTCCATTTCTAGCTCGTTGAGTTTCCTAAATTGTCCAGCTAGTGGAAAAGTACTAAACAGACTCTTCCAATGTTTGTGTTCCTACTAACTATAAAGAGTGAGAAAAAGTAGTAGCTAGTCACACTCACCTCTTCCTCTAACTTGTCAAATGTGTTAAAAAGAAGAAGATCAATGCTATCTAAATTGGAGAACTGAGACAGAACAAGCTTCAGCAGACCCGGATATGACTCAATATGTACAACAAATGAAGGCAAATCATGCGATTCAAGCACTGGTAGTCCCGGCAATGACACTGCAGGGCCACTCGCAGGGAGACTCAGCTTCCCACTCTGTCCATGAAAGTATACAGCATTAACAGCCAAGCTCTGCGTGTAAAACGAAGCCCCTACTATTCCTAATCGCCTTGCTACATCTGCTGCCCACGGCAACACAGAATCGAAGACAAGGCAATTGATGGGGCTGTTGGTGCCACTGTACTTCTCAACCACTGCAGCTATGGTCTTGTGGCCGATCACTTTGATGCGCTCAATGTAGGAGTCATAACTTTCTTCCTTGGCACCCTCTTCCTCTCTGCCATCAGAGAATGTGTGTACTGAGACTGAACCGACAAGGGGTGGAGAAGATTTGGCGACAGAGATTGGAGTGGAGAGAGTGACTTTGAGACCCTTGGAAGCCAAGCGCTTGCAGAATTGGAGCATTGGGTTTATGTGGCCTTGAACTGGGAAGGGGAACACCAAAACATGACTTCTTCTGCACATCCCCTCTCTTCCTTGTCCATTTGTTAGTTTGTAGCTTTTGTTCTGCTGCTAAACATAGTAATTTATTGTGAGCGATTCAGGGAGATCAGATTAATGCATTGGACGTCATTGCATACGTAACTTTATCAACTCGTACGTATCATCATGTTCATGTCATTGTCATGGAGTAAATAATTATCTAATTTGTTCGAACTACCGGGGCACTTAATCGAGCACAATGGAAAAGTTTGATCTATGTAGCCGACCCCAGTTAATTTGAGACTGAGGCTATGTTGTTGTTGTTGTTGTTGTTGTTGTTGTTCGAACTACCGGGGCATTGCAATTAATTACTGCACCATGGGAGTCGTCTGATGTACCTTGACTGTTTTAGCTTCTTCAAGGACGATGAGGTTGTGGACTGGTACTGCTCAACATTAATTAGGATATGCTGGGTTTAGTGATACCCACAATATGGATACTTGACTATAGCAAATCTTGGCCACTAAATTAGTTGTTTTAGTCAGGTGTGTGAAAGCTGATACAGAAACTATAAATCTATTTACAGTACCATTAATTTCAGGATTATTCTAGCATATCTTAACATGCACAGATTTTAAAAGACTTTGCTTTCCAATTTTGAATGCTGAAGAAATAGGCATGTGGATATTATGCTGAAATGACCCGCACTTATTATGGATTCAGCTCAAAGATTAATTTGATTTCTTGAGGTGTGGTAAGGTAAGATTCCTCTCTATTCATGTATCTTTATTTTACTTAATTTGATTAAGTTCATGTTTCTTTATTTATCAAATTAAGCGCGGTCCATATTTTTCATCCATTTGGTTCATTGTCCTTCATTTTGGAATTGCATGACCATGATGTGTATCATGTTTGGCATCATCTTCCACATGCAATGTCTTAGTTTTGATTGCAAAGTAGAACCAGAACCATCTCTCACTCTATAAAGACACTAAACATACATATTATATTATACATAGACTGTGAGAGTACTTTTTCTTTGGCCAGTTTGCCTATTTTGGTCCTTGTTTAATTTTGAATGAGGACATTAACTTTTCCAGATTCCTTTATGTATAACTGGGCCACTAAATGTTATGATCTTTTCGAATTTTTTTAGCTTCATGTGAAACAAAGAGATGTAAGTCGTGTTTCTAAGAAAACTATTGATATAGATAGTGAGAAGTGCCTGAGAAAACTTGATAATCTTGTTGGTCTGATATATTCTTCAGTATTACTGTTTCTTCTTCATTGTTAATTTAACAGCTCCTTTTTTGTTACCATCTTCTTGTTTCATGTGGCAGTTGATTGTACTGCTTTGTTGTTTGTACATCCTTTTTTCTGCATTATTACCCTTGTTGATTGAGTAGGAGATTCTAATTTATGATCTATTCTTCTAAGTTGTTGAATTGATTGCACTTCTCTAGATGCATGAACAGAATAATTGAAGACATCTAGTTTCCTCCATGAAAAACCCATTAGCTTATATATATTTAAAACGTCCTAGTTTCCATACTTTAAGCTTTAAGAAATCGTAACATAAGAAAAATCTGATATAACCCTCTAGAATTGACTGTTTCTTCAATACGTGAAAATATCCATGCCCTTGAAGTAAAACATGGATCTATCTTTTGCAGCAATGTCCTACATGGAGGGGAATGCTAGTGGAAAAGATCTGATTTGGATGTTTCATAGAATTAAAAATCTCAATTGAGAGTTGACAATGACTAACTAGACATTAGTTTACGACATTCGTAGGTCTTCAATTGTTCTTGCCTGAACTTCCTACCAACTCTGTACAATAGTTTTAAGTTTGAATTCTTCAATCGGTGACATATACCTAGCTGACAAAGAAGAAGAATCACTTTCGCCAAAGTCTAGCTGCAATTGCCTCGGTATTCCTGTCCGACCTTCCACCTTCAACTACAGCCTAGCTCCTTAGCTAGCACCTTTCCCTGTGCAGAACTTTTATGAATATCTTTCCATCTCTCTCCCTCCATGACTTCATATAGTTGAGCCTCGACTAGGAACACTTAACCTTCTGTGGTAAACGTGGTGGTAAATGGCATTTGCGGCACAGGGAGGCGCCAAAAAATGAAGCTTTTATGAGGCCAAGCTGCTTGGCAACATCCTTGAAGAAAGTAGTGACACACTTGTTGAAGTGCTCATTGTGGCTTGGATACAAGCCTATCTACAAACTTTTCAATGCTTTTGTCTGAGCTTCCACCTTCATCAACAGCCTCCTTAGCAAGCTCCCTCCACTTCGCTGCATTGCTTTTTATCTCTTTCCCCCTCTCTCCCTCGGGAACTTCATTTATACAATGCTTTATTTCATCTCTTCCTATATTTCCCTTCTCATCAACATGCATCCTAACTCCCATTTTCCACACGTTATCCACGTATTTGGCATTAGTAGTTTGATCAGTCCATTGCGGCATTGCTATCATCGGTACGCCGAAGCTCAATGCCTCTAGTTTAGAGTTCCATCCACAGTGAGTTAGGAAACATCCTACTGCCTTGTGAGACAACACATCCAACTGGGGACACCAAGTCACCACCAAACCTTCATCGGATGCAGATACCTCCTCTACAAACTTACTATGAAGCTTGGACTCCTCTGTTGCTCTGACCACCCACTGAAAAGGGTTCCATCTTGTTTTGAGTCCCATTGCAAGTTCATTCATTTGTTCTTCTCCCAGACTAGCCAAGCTCCCAAATGATGCATGCACAACAGAACCAGCTTCCTTCTCAGGTGTTTGTATCAGGCTTGAATAGATGAGAACCATAATCCCCGTCTCCTTCAACCTCTTTGTCTCGATACATCAAAGGTATGCTTGGTCCGATCGTCATCGTTTTTGCAGGCCATTGCTTTCCTATCAGTCCAACACCTACCAAGAAATCAACAATTCTAATTAGTTAGGATTGGCTACATGGATCCAACACCTCCACTCAGCTCGGTTTCTATAATCATACTCTCCGTTACAACTCCTCCAATTTCTAGCACGTCGAGTTTCCTAACTTGTGAAGCTAGTCGAAAAGTACTATAAAGAGAGAGAGAAAAGTACTAGCTTGTCATACTCACCTCTTCCTCCTACTTGTCAAATGTGTTGAAAAGTAGAAGATCAGTGCCATCTAAATTGGAGAACTGAGACAGAACATGCTTCAGCAGACCCGGATATGACTCAGTATGTACAACAAATGAAGGCAAATCATGCGATTCAAGCACTGGTAGTCCAGGCAATGACACATGGCCACTCACAGGGAGACTCAGCTTCCCACTCTGTACATGAAAGTATACAGCATTAACAGCCCAGCTCTGCGTGTAAAACGAAGCCCCTACTATTCTTAATCGCCTTGCTACATCTGCTGCCCATGGCAACACAGAGTCGAAAACAAGTTAATCAATTGGGCTATCGGCGCCACTGTATTTGTTCACCAACTCAGCTATGTTCTTCAAACCGATTGCTTCAAAGCGCTCAATGTAGGCGTCATAGCTCTCTTCCTTGGCACCATCTTCCTCTCTTCCATCCGAGAATGTGTGAACTGCAACTGAACCCATATTGGGTGGAGAAGATTTGGCGATATAGATTGGTGCGGACAGCGTGACTTTGAGATCCTTTGAGGCTAAGCGCTTGGAGAATAAGAGCATTGGGTTTAAGTGGCCTTGGCCTGGGAATGGGAACACCAACACATGGCTTCTTCTCTCTTGGTTTTCCGTTTTTGAATTGTTGTGTGGATTTGTGTCCGATGAACAGATTCATTTATGGTGGGCAATTCAGGGACAAATGTTTTTGACATCACTGAGTATGCAAGTTTTTCGACTCGGAGTCTCAGACAAATCATGAATCTATGATTAATGATGATGTTACTGAGGAAAATGTCTTATTTGGTTTGGCTTCTTATGGATTAACAGAAGATCAGGGAAAATCGACTAAGACTGACTGCGACAACCCCACAAAAAAGAAAACATCAATTCTAAATTAGTTGGGGTTAGCTAGATAGATCATATTCTTCTATTCCGCTTGATTTAATGGCAGTGACTCAATCCGGGTGCAAGTTAAATTATACTAAAATGGTGATTAGACAAGGAGATCGTTCTAATCATGCCTAGGTTTGTGGTGTGGTGCTATTTCAAGAAATGGGATAGTCGTGGTTCAGTTGCAACCCTGGGTGAGTTTTAAACTTGGACATTTGCAATCAAGACTTCACTTTGCTATAGCAAACCTTGGCCACTGAAGAATAGTCATGTGATAGTATATGCTCAGTGGCAACACGTTAGGGACAGATATTGATGGCAAGAAAGCGAACGGGAACCACCCTATCAACCCATGAGTGATTGCTCAACCTCAAACTTATTATTGTTCTTGTCCTGTATTCATCTAAAAAGAGTTAATAGGAGTTCTTGTGGTGGTGTAAGATTCCTCTCTATTCACGTTTCTATGTTTTTGATATCAATTCTCGTCCATTTTATTTGTAGTTTTGTTTCATTATCCATTTTTTCATCACCATGTTGTCTATAGCTTTCAGTACCATCTTCCACATGCAGAAGTCTTAGTTTTGATTCTAGAGTAGAGCCATAACCATCTCTTTCAGTCTATACAGAAACTAGACGGTAGGTATACATGTTATATGAATAGACTCTGAGTTGTACTTTTTCGCCAGTTTGCCTTTGTTAGTTTCGTAGTTAATTTTGGATTTTGAAAATAATAGTATCATTAACTTTCATATATATAACTGAGTCACTAAATTCTGTGATTTTTTGAATTTTTATCTTTATGTGAAACACAGTTATGCAATTTTTTTTTTTCAAGATAATATATTGAGACTATTTCTTCTTCATGGTTATGGTGTTAAACATGATAGATTTTGGAATTGGTATCGGCTTCCAATATTTAAATTTGACAGCTCTCTTTGTTACTGTCTTCTTGTTTCATGTGGTAGTTGATTATACTGTTTTGTTCTTTGTACATCCTGCTTTTCTGCGGTAGACCCTGAGTGATTGAGAGGAGATTCTCACTTCTGCTCGACTTCTAACTTTGAAGTTGATAAACTTTAAGGTTTAAGTAATCGTAGCATAAAAAATAATTTAAAATATTACTGCTATGGATATTGAAGAGGACAGCCAGAAGACTTTGAAAAACTTGATGGAGAATTGGAGAAATGTTGTTCCATTTATTCTGGGAAACATAGTATGTTGTAATTTACTGCTATGGATATTGAAGGACAAAGCTAAAAACAGAAAACGTAAAAAAGTTGTAAATTATCAATCATGATAAACAAACTTCTTCATTTGTGTTGGTATAATCCAAACAAGAGGACTCCAATTTTGAAAACAAGAAGAATTACTCTTCATAGAAGTCTAGCTGCAAATGCTTCAATATTCTTGTCTGAACTTCCACCTTCATTCACAGCCTCCTTAGCTAACGCATTCCACTGCGCTAAACTCTTCTTTATCTCTACTCTTCTCTCTCCCTCCATAACTTCAACCACACAACGCTCAATTTCTTCTCTCCCAACAACTCCATTGTCATTCGCGGTAGTTCTAATTCCCACTTTCCACACATCCTGCACAAATTTCGCGTTTGTCATTTGGTCAGTCCATTGAGGCATTGCTACCATCGGTACACCTAAAGCCAACGCCTCTAATGTCGAGTTCCATCCACAATGTGTCAAGAAGCCTCCCACAGATCGATGAGCCAACACTTCCAATTGGGGACACCAAGTGACTATTAAGCCTTTCCCCGCAATCTCCTCCACCAACTTTTCTGGGAGCTTCGACTGATCCGTTGCTCTGACCACCCACAGGAAGTTGTAGCCACTCCTCCTGAGGCCCCAAGCCAACTCTTCCATTTGTTCCTTCTTCATGTCTGCGACACTACCGTACGATACATACACAACAGACTCATTTTCCTTGGTGTTTAACCAGTTCATGCAGGTGCTGGAATCTTGTGCAAATACATTAAGACCATAATCTTTGTCACTGTCATCTTGCTTTCCTTGATAAATAGATGGTGTGCTTGGTCCTATTGTTAGGACCTTGTTTGGCCATTGCTTTGCCACCCAATCTACTACCTGTCCATGATCATCAACACATAGAGTTAAAGAACAAAAATCCTATACAAGCATTTGACTAAGAGAACTCAAAACTGAAAAACAGCTCTCTTGAATAAATGCTTAACAAATGAAGCTTTGGACATGTTCCTACTAACTAACTAGATTGATAAGAAACTACATATATATAGATGATACTCACCCCTTCCTCTAACTTGTCAAAAGTGTTGAAAAAGATGAAGTCTGCATCGTTGACATTTGAGAATTGATTCAAAACAATGTTGTGAAAAATGAAAGGATATGATTCTACATCATTAACAAATGATGGCAGATCTCGACGCTCAAGGATTGGGAATCCTGGCAATGAAACAGTTGAGCCTTGAATGGGAACGCTCAGACGTTTATGGTAGACATGATGGTAAATGGCAGTGACGGCGCAAGTTTGTGTGAAAAATGAAGCTCCTAATAGGCCGAGTCGTTTGGCTACATGTAGAGCCCATGTTATTCCAGAGTCATAGACAAGGCACTTGACAGGGTACTCGGAGCCATTGTATTTCTCAATGAGTGCACACAAGTTCTTGGAACCGTGTAACTCGAAGCGCTCCAAATATCTTTCTATGCCAAGTACTTTTGCCACACCATCCTCCTCACAACCATCCGAAAATGGCTCAAATGTGAGTGAGCCGCCACCTTCGGTTTCTAAGGACTTGGAAACGGAGAGTGTGGTGGCGACAGTGACTTTAAGTCCTTTCGAGGTGAAGCACTTAGCTAACTGAACTGCTGGGTTTATGTGGCCTTGTGCAGGAAATGGAAGCACTACCACATGGGCTCTACTAGTACTCCTTTGGACTATTGCCTGCTCCATTTGCTTTTTGTTCACTCTGTGATTTGGAGAGTAGTTCAAAGATGGGTATTTAAATGCATTGATTTTCAATACATACAAAATAAGATGCTTGCACAGCAAGGAAATATTAGAAAAACCAGAAACATAAATGAGAAGTCGTGATTACCAAGCAATCAGTGCTCTTGGCTCATGAGAAGGATATGTGCTATGAAAATGGTTTTTTTTTTTTTTTCTTCGGTCTAAGTCACTCGGTTTGATTAATTCGGGCTCACGTCGGGTAGGACCACTATATATATAGGTGGCCACAGAGCTCTCCATCATGGGTTTTAAAGGGACTTCATACCAGGAGCTCGAACTCGAGACCATTAATTAAGGCTGACACAACTCGAGCCATCACATCAAATCCCTTTGGGGTTTTGAAAATGGTTTTAATGTTATGGGCAAAGGCTCTGAGGTCATTGCATACGTGAGCTCAACTTATTTAATAATACAACAGACAAACAAACAAGTGGACAGTACCTCCATTTACAATGGACAAAAAACTATGTAAAATCTGTGTCATGTATTTTCCATTATATAAAAGACTATAAGAACGTTGGGAGTTTTTTAAATACGAAACAATTGAATATATGTTGGGGATTATTGGGAAAGCATGTGATACGTTCTCATAGGGGTCAGTCATTAGAGTTAGTTAGTTAGACCTCTGAGCATTTCAATGCCCACTTTACTTCAGATCTGAGTTCGCCAATCGACACCTCAATGGCCGAAATCCTCTTCGCTTCCTCTTTAATTTGATCTAATCGAGCTTCCAATCGATCTAATCGAGCTTCCATGTTTGAAAGTGTGCTCTGATACCAATGATAGAATACTAACACAACTAACACAACAAATCAAGAGTAGCACAACAATTTTATTGATGAAGAACTAAAAAGAGAAATACAACCAGAGACGAGAGAGAAGAACTCTGATCTCACCAGAGAGAGGCGCACCTCTTCTCACCAGACCTAAGTCTCAATTACATTCCAATTTCAAGATACCCCATCCTACTAACTTGCCCCTATTTATAAAGTGTCTAACTAACTAACTCTAATGACCGACCCCTTGTGAGAACGTATCAGCATGCTTGTAACTAGAAGAAGATCATAGAGAGAATTGTCTCTGTTGCATATTAAGTTAGAGAAGATCATGGAAAGAATTATGGAGACAATCATGGTGACTATTGTTTAATTTAGATTTGAATTCAATGTGCATAATGTCTATATAAACACACGCCTGTTGTATCAACACACATCAATGAGAATAAAAATCAATTTCAAAGTTTAGAAACACAATACTCAATTTTTTTTATAAGAAACATACTTTTATAGATGTAAAGAGACTTTGCAAATACAAAAGATAAAGCTGATGAGGAAAGTCGAATCTAAATTATAAAAGTATGTTTCTTATAAAAAAAAACTGAGTTTTGTATTTGTAAAGTCTCTTTATTCCTCCACTTTGCTTCTCCAACTGGACATTTCGGGACTGAGGTTTGTCCCACTTCAGTCACTACCACATTTCTCTCCATGATCTTCTTCTAGTTACAAACCTGCTTTCCTAATAGGGATTAATTCCATGTGTTCCAGTTTTTCCTTACTTCAGTTCGACTAATCTTGCCAGATTTAGTCAATCAAAGGGGTATAATGTAGCTACCATTATTAGATCTCATAAGTTATTGACCAATTTACTGATCAGATGGCTTAGTAGCCTTAGTATTAGCATACAGAACTGTATATTTGACAATCATTTGTATGTAAAGTCGTAAATAACATGAGGTGAATAACAAAAAAATAACACGAGATGGTTTTATTTGAGTCAATCGAGTGTATGTAGACATCAAAAGTAATTTATTGAGATATAGATGTCTATAGTTGTTGCTGATTATTTAGTTGGTCCAATTATGGGATCACATGGTTTATGGTGAAAAACAACAATAGTTAACTTGGAAACACAATTACTTAGTTGCAAATTCTTCAATGTTTCTGTCTGTACCTCCAAACACGAAAAAGGCATTAATGAATTACTCCCAACTGTATCTAGACATCAAATGCAGCTCTGTCGAAAAAGGCATTAATGAATTACTCCCAAACACGAAAGAGGACTTCACAACCTAGTTGATCTGCACTCGTCCTGCGGACTAATAGATCTTTGCTAGTACTGATACTGTGTCCAATTAGTCCAAGCCAACGAAAATGATGGTTTTATTCCAAAAGACTTTAATACTATTTGAGGTGATATCCACATTAATCCTTCGTTCTGAAGTTGATCTTAACTGATGAAAGACTATATTTCGGTACACACATCACAATTTAATATTTACGGAGAATGATTGGGCGAAATGAAATCAGTGTGATTGGGTGAAATGAAATCAGTGCCTTTTCTTTGACACCAAAAAAAAGAAATAGGTGTCTTTCGGGATAAATATAAACAACATGCAGCAATTGAGCAGAAACGAATGAAAATTATGCAATGAAGAACATAAAACTTCATTGAGCAAATGAAAATTATGCAATGAAGAACATAAAACTTCATTGAGCAAATCAGCTACTTATCAACTTTAGTGTCTATAATAGTCGTTGATTGGTTTCAAATATGAGACTACCAATCAGTAATCAAAAAGTAATAAACTGATACACTAGTTACTCAATAGCTTGGTTGCAAACTCTTCAATATTCTTGTCTGAACTCCCACCTTCATCTACTGCCTCCATAGCTAACTGTTTCCATTTACAAGCAGCACTTCTCATTGATTTGCCTCCCTCTCCTTCCATCACTTCTCTAATACATGCTTCAATCTCATCTCTCCAGTGCATCCCTTTTTCACCCACTTTAGGCCTCAGCCCAACCTCCCAAACATCCTCAATGCACTTTGCATTGGTTGGCTGATCGCTCCATTGCGGCATTGCCACCATTGGAACTCCCAAGCTCAATGCCTCCAATGTAGAGTTCCAGCCACAATGTGTCACAAAGCACCCTACTGCCTCATGTGACAGTACCTCCAATTGTGGGCACCATCTCACTATTAGTCCCTTCTCCGATGTTTCCTCGGCGAATTTGCTTGGTAGCTTGTTCTCTTCTGTTTCCCTCACCACCCATAAGAAATAGCAATTGCTTTGTTTGATTCCACAGGCTATCTCCTCCATTTGTTGTGGTGTTAGTGAAGCTAAGCTCCCAAATGAGACATACACCACTGATCTAGCTCCCCTTTTGTTTAGCCACTCTATGGTAGCTTCAGTGCTTGGCTTGAATATGCTGAATCCATAATCTTGGTCTCCTTCAACTCTTTTGTCCAAGTATGCAGAAGGCACAGTTGGTCCTATTGTCTTAATTGGCCACAACTCCCTCGTCCAATCCACCACCTACATATTATTAGCTTCAATCAGATTCAATGTTCTAACCAGCAATATCAAAATATGTACAAGAATGTGTCAAACTCGGAATAGATACAAGTGCCTATAGTGCAGTGGAAAATGCATGCTCCCCACCTTTGTGAGCTCGGGTAATTGAATCCTTAAAAAATAACAAAAGCAAATGTGTGTATACGTGCATAGCAAACCAAAACAAATGGAGAACAACAACAACAACAACAAGAAACACTTGCCTCCTGTTCTAGCTTGTCGAAAGTATTAACAAGGACCCAATCTGCCCTGTCAAGATTGATGAATTGGTTCACCAGAAGAGTCAGCAAAAAAGGCGTGGTTTCGCGGTCCGATACAAAAGAAGGCAGATCGGAGACTTCCAATGGTGGCATAGCGGGGACAGAGACGGGAGCAACCAACGGAATCTGAAGCAGACCCATTTGAGCGTGGTAGTAAATGCTATTGACATGGGCTGCTTGAGTGAAGAATGGTGCTCCAAGTACACCATACTTTTTTACAACATCAAGCACCCAAATCAAGAAAGAGTCATACACAACACAGCTTACAGGATCATGGTCATCTGAGCTTTGATGCTTTTCTATAAGCTCCCCCAAGGTTCGAGACCCTTCCGCTTCAAAAGTAGAGAAGTAGGCCTCAATGCTCTCAGCTCCTTTGCTGCCCGTTTCGTCGAATCCATCTGAAATTGTCTCAATTGGTATTGGGCAGTCTTTGGTTTGGAGAGACTTTGCATTGTGAACTGTGAGCACAAGAGTGACTTTGAGACCTTTGTGGATTAAGCGCTTCGCGAATTGCAGAACTGGGTTTATGTGGCCCTGGCTTGGGTATGCAAGAACAAGAACATGGCTCCTAGCGAACCTGTTGTCCCTCTCCATTACTCTCTCTCTCTCTCTCTCTAGCTAGTTCTATTAAATGCAGATAAGAATACAAGTGTAACAAACTTGTGCCTGATATATACTTGTAGAGTTGAGAGTGATTGAATTGGATTCATCTTCATGGATGAATGGTATAAGAGAATTGCTATTTTTGTCTCAAGTCCATTGATAACATCACTGCCGACGCAACATTTTCCCAACTTGACCTATTATATGCTGCTGGCTGCTGCCCTTGTACTTGGAAGTTTGTCTTCCATTGGATCTTACAAAAAGTTCCGTTAGTTTTGTTGGACATTTTCAAAAGAAATGTTTAGTCCTACATTAGTTAGAAACTTCAAGTTTAAAGAGTATATATATACTATTGCACCATAGCATGTGTATAAGGAAAACTCAAGTGGTATACAAAGTGAGCCACTCACTCCTTTTCTTCTCTAACAGGTTTTGACCAGTGTTTTATAAGAGAAGAGGTTTGGGGAGGAAGAAAGATATCTCGAAATTAAACAACATTTGCTCTTGTTTCTGCTTTCACTATTGCAAAGTGAAAGCCGAGTTTGTTTCATCGTATTCTTTAGGATTTTTGCTGACTCTTGCAGTTTAGAGAGCAAAATTTCTTTTAGGAGAGCGACAGTGTTACACGCTTTGAAGTCATTGCAAATTCTTATAGTCTAACAAGTTTCTCATCCTTCAAACCTACAGAGGACAAAATTGAACAAAATAGAAAACTGGACACCATTATGCATGCATCTGGACTGAAACATTTTGCAGAATATATTTTAGCAAGTGAGTAGTACTTGATATTAAGCTAACAAAACGGAAAAATATGAATAAAAGAGTTAGCGACCCTAGAATAAAGTGGTGGAACCTAAAACATTGAAAGACAAGTAGAGTTTAGAGAAAAACTACTAAAGGAAAATGTTTGGAATCTTGACTTAGATGCTAATACAATGTGGCTAGAAATGAGTAGTTGCATAAGAGGGTGGGATCAAACATATTAGGTATATCTAGGGCTTGGGACCTCCAAAGAAGGAAACATGGTGGTGGAACGAGGATGTCCAACGAGCATTTAAGACTAAAAGAGATATGTATAGGAAAATACCTAAGTGTCAAGATGAAGATGCGTACAATCAATATAGAGAAGCTAGAAAACAAGCTAAAAAAGTAGTTAGTAAAGCTAAAACAAATTTCATAGAAGATTTATATACAAAGTTAGGTAATAGAGATGGCGAAAAATATATATATAGGCTAGCCAAATTAAGAGATAAAAAGAAACAAGACCTAAGTCATGTAAGATGTATTAAGGACGAAAATCAAAATGTTTTAACGCGCGAGGAGGATATTAAGGAGAGATGGAGAAGTTACTTCGATAGTTTATTTAATGATGGCCAAGTTGATGCTATAATAGATGAAAACCCACATCAAGAAAGAAATGTAAACTATACACGCAATATTAGAATTGTAGAAGTTAAAGAGGCATTGAAAAGAATGAAAATAGGAAAGCAAGATGAAATACCCATAGAGGTTTGGAAATGCTTAGGAGAAATCGGATTGACTTGGTTGACAAAGCTTTTCAATAAAATTTTAAAATCAAAACGGATGCCAATGGATTGGAGAAGACGCACGCTTGTGCCAATCTTCAAAAACAAAGGAGACATTCAAAGTTGCTCAAACTCGGGGAATTAAACTCATGAGTCATACTATGATGTGTGGGAGGATAATTGACAATAGGCTAAGGAGAGAAACAACAATATCAGAGAACCAATTTGGTTTCATGCCTGGGAGGTCAACTATGGAGGCGATTTTCCTTGTAAGACGATTGTTAGAAAAATATAGAGAAAAGAAAAAAGATCTTCATATGGTATTCGTAGATTTAGAAAAAGCATATGATAGGGTCCCTAGAGATGTTCTTTGGTGGGTTCTAGAAAGAAAAAGAGTGCACGCTAGATACATAGACACTATTAAAGATATGTACGATGGAGTAGTAACGAGTATAAAGACATTCGGAGGAGCTACAAAAGAATTTCCCATTACGATAGGACTACATCAAGGATCGGCTTTAAGCCCATATCTATTTACTTTAGTTATGGATGAATTAACTAGACATATTCAAGAGGATATACCATGGTGTATGCTATTTGCAGATGATATTGTCTTAGTGGATGGAACTAAAGATGGAGTGAATAGGAAATTAGAACTCGGAGAAATACATTAGAATCTAAAGGCTTTAAGTTGAGTAGGACGAAAATAATACATTTTCGTGAGTTTGGAAACACTAGACATCGAGATGACTGAGTGGTAAAATTAGGGGAAGTAGAAGTGGTAAACCACTTTAGATACCTAGGTTCAATCATACAAAATGATGGTAACATTGAAAATGATGTCGCAAATAGAATCCAAATTTGGATGGAAGAAATGGCGGAGTGCAACGGGGTGATTTGTGATCGACATGTTCCTACTAAGTTAAAAAGAAAATTTTATAGGACCGCAATTAGGCAAACTATGCTCTATGGAAGTGAATGTTGGGCAAGTAAAGCAACAACAATTACATAAAGTGAATGTAGCAGAAATGAGGATGCTTAGGTGGATGTGTGGTAAAACTCGTAAAGATAGAATAAGAAATATAGAAATTCGAAGACAAGTAGGAGTAGCACCAATTGATACAAAGATTAGGGAAGGACGGTTGCGATGGTTTGGTCACTCTGCAAAGACGGCCTACGATGCCCCAACTAGAAAACTTGACTCAATAGAACTGTAGAAATTGACGACGAGTACGGGTAGACCAAAGTTAACATGGGATGCATTAATTAAGAGAGATTTGAATGGTTTGCAAAGCTCACCATCAATTGCACTTAATCGAGCACAATGGAAAAGTTCGATCCATGTAGCCGACCCCAATTAATTTGGGACTGAGGCTATATTGTTGTTGTTGTTGTATATTTTAGCAAGTGAGTATGAGCCTCAAGAGACATATTTGAAAGACTAATGCTCAAATGAATGCTTTTATGCAACTCTAGTATTTAAGAGTACTGTAAGATGAAATGGTGATGTGCATCTTGAGATTGTACCACATTCATCTAACGGTCGTAAATGCGAGTGCAGCTGTTAATTTGGACCATACAATATCGATGAAAATGATGTTACCCAAAAACAGGAAACATTAAAAATCAGCACCTAACCAACTTTGGCGCTGGTTCGTTAAGTTAATACATCAATGTTCACGTTCTTCATCAATTCTACTCCTAAATTAAACTGGAACAGTACTCTTAAAGGACACATCCAAATAGACCGCGACTTCCCTTTCATTCAAGTCATTTAATTTGACTGTCACTGCTTGGCTTGAAGAGATTGAGAGCATGGTATTTGCCATCTTTCAAATGCCCGCCGAATTAGAGCCTGCAAGCAGGGAATTTCAAAGAAGTAGGATTTGAATGCAAAAGTAGCTTTAATAGAGAATTAATTGATGAATACGAATGTGGCTTATTTTGAAGTTGAAAGAATCACTTTGCTCTCCAACTCATTGAATGTGTTGAGAAAAAAAAAAAAAAAAGTCAATCTTCTCTTAATTTCTCTATGTCAAAAACTAAAGTTGGCATGTCATGGGGACCAAGTTTTGGAAGTCCAGAATCCTAGTTTACTTTGGTACAGTACATGGTAATAATTGAGAAAAATAAAAAAAATAAAAGTCAATCTTCTCTAAAAGAAATTTTGTTCTCTTTACTGCAAGAGTTAACAAAAATATGATGAAATAAAAATCAGCTTCCACTTGTAGTAATGAAAGCACGTTGTTTAATTACGAAAGTGTTTTTTGCATCTTCTTCTCTTATAGCACTCTAATCAAAACTACCTGCCTATCAATATTGACTCAATCAAATGAGTCTCCCATTAACCAACTACCACCTAATTGACTGCCCATTTAATGTTAAGTGGATGCATCCTTGTAACATTTAATGGGCATAGGTCTTGTGATTTTTCTTTCATACTCAATGTAGTGCAATAGTATATCTACTGTTTAAAGTAAATGTTTCTAATCAACGTGGGACTAAAACATTTCCTTTTTAAAAAGTCCAAGAATTTGTTATCAATGGAAACAAATATAATTCTACTGATTGGCAAGTAAATTTCTCATATTTTCTTCACAACATTAGCTAAAATTTGAGTGTTGAAGTCCTTGAAATGCGTTCAAATTGTTGATTTTATCATGCTGCAAGTGGTCTCCTCCATTTTCACACTTCTCCACATGAGCCTATGATTTCCGCCAAGATCGATATTGCCCCGACTTGACCACCTTTCAATTTTTAGGTATGGGGTTTTATCTTAAAAGACCTCGAAACTAGATGAGGGGAGATCACTACTTATATATTTCACTAAAAAATTTCAATTATCCGATGTGAGACTATCACATCTCAAAACAAATGTCATTTTAACTACATTTATGGTGATAGTGCACAATCATGAGTATGATCTGATATATTTTCAACTCCTACTCCAATATGACTTTTGGTGCTTGTATATGGTTTTAGTGCATGATAGATACAGTGACTGCTAGGGTGATTTTGAGTCTTTTTGGAGGATGCTTGTTTAGTAAATTGGAGCATTAGATTTATGTGGCCTTACATATGAAATGGAAGCATTACAACATAAGTTTTGTAGGTTTTTACCTCTGCAATTATTATTTTTCTTTGACATTATTGCACACAAGGTTGACCAGAAAGAAATTTCAGAAGAAGATAAAAGAAATCCATCAGAAACCAATTCTGTTACGGCACGTCGACACATGGCCAGGAAAGAGACTTGTTCAGTCCAAGTCAGATGGATCGATCATAGAGTTGATATAAATGATATAGTATACACTATATGCTATGCATGCTGTGGTCCAGAAATGTTAGTTGTTACAAATGCATGAAGGCATGAAAGCTAAGTATGTGGTGCTTATATATGATCTCTTTTGGCTGCTTTTTTGTGTTCTTTTCTTTGCTAAACGGCTCAACCTTCTATATAGACCATATTCTCATACATTGCCATGTGAAGGGCATCCCAAGACTTTGAGATTGACATGACACAGCTCTCCACTCTCGGATTAAATATCACAAGATGTACTCATATCAGTACTGTTGAATGAATCCAAGGAAGAACTTGGTTACTACAACGCCTCAATCCCGAGTTAGTATAGGGGTTCGACTGCATGTATGGATTAAACTCTTCCATTTCACTCGATTTAGAGAATTGCATCGTATCAAATTAGAAAATTAAGGTGAACAAGTCTATCATGAATATCATATTTGTTTCTGCTTTAGAAAATTATTACTTGGTGAGAATTCAAGGAAATAAAAACACAATATATGGATAGTGATCATTACAAATAGAACATATGAAAACTTTCATCTAACTTTAGTTGTATGGTAGAAGCCTAGAACTAACCTCTAATCAATTCATGTTGCTTGATAAACTCGCGACAAATTCTTCGATGTTCTTATCTGAACTTCCACCGGTATCCATCGCCTCTAAAGCCAGCTCCCTCCATTTTCTTGCATTCCTCTTTATCACCTCACCTTTCTCATCACCCTCCATAACTTCTCTTATGCACCTTTCAAGTTCCTCCCTAGCTATCACCCCCTTCTCATTCGCCTTAGCTCGGACGCCAACCCCCCACATCTCCTCGATTAACTTGGCATTTGGAGGTTGATCCCATTTGAGCGGCATTGCCACTACTGGCACGCCTATGCTCAAAGCTTCCATAGTAGAATTCCATCCGCAATGGCTTATGAAGCACCCTACGGCCTCATGCGCAAGCACCTCCAGTTGCGAGCACCATGGCACCAACAACCCCGCGTCGTCCTCAGCAATGTTGCCTGGTAGCTTGTCTACTTCCTTGTCCCTCACCACCCATAAAAAGCTCTTGTTGCTCTGCTTGATCCCACCCACAATTTCCTCCATCTGCTCTTCCCCCAGTTCCACTATACTCCCAAAGGAAACATAAACCACAGACCCCTTCTCCTTCCCATTCAACCACTTCACATAGAATGCATCATCAGTTGCCTTGTAAAGATTGATATTATAATCTACATCCCCTTCGACGCGCTTGTCTACATACATCGACGGAGTTGTCGGTCCTATTGTCTTCACCCTAGGCCATTTTTCCGCCATCATCCTCAATGCCTACACACGCATATAACAAACAATGAAATGAAACAAAACTCGTGGGGCATAAACCCTTGACTAGAGGTCTCGTGTTCGAGCTCTCTGGGAATAGAGTCGCCTTAAATCCTTGGGCCAGGGGCACTGCTACTCAGTTATCTTACCAACCCCGAGTCAAGGACTAGCTGGCCAAGGTGAAGCCTCGAATACTCGGGCGCTGGAAAACCGGTACCAAATAATACGAAAAGCAACTTATTTGTATCAAACAATATCTAGAGCTCACCTCACTCTCAAGCTTGTCAAAAGAATTGAAGAACGACCAATCCGCCTTTTCCATATTGGAGAACTGGCTTATGAGCAACTGCTGGACAGCAGGCTGTTCTTCAATGTCTGTCACAGTTGAGGGCATGTCTACAGCCATTAGAGGTGGCAATGAAGGAAGCAATACAGGGTACTCTGTGACGGGTATAGGCAATAGCCCACTAAAAGCATAGTAGTATAGAGCGCACATAGTGATAGATTGAGTGTAAAACGTTGCACCCACCAAACCAAGCTCTCTAGCCAAATCAAGTGCCCATGGACATATGGAGTCATGAACAATACAAGTGAATGGATTGTTGGACTTCTCATACTTCCTAACCAACTCTCTAATACTATGCATGCTTACTTCTGTGAATGTGGTAAAGAAGTGGACGGCATTTCCGGCCCAGGTCGGACCAGTTTCGTCGAACCCATCGGAGATTGCCTCAATCCCCACCTCACAAGGCTTGATTTGAACTGATTTTGAGAGGTGCACACTTACGGCTAAGGTGGTCTTCACCCCTTTGGAGGCTATTCTTTTGGCGAACTGGAAAGCTGGGTTTATGTGGCCTTGTGCAGAGATGGGGAAGAACAGAACATGAGGAGGAACTCTTGTCTGTTCATTCTCCATTGCTTCTGTTTTCTGAAACTCAAAAAATAAGTTGCATATATATATGTCGACTATATTTATATATAGTACTATAGAGGTATTGGTTGGATTTGCGGTACCTGCACCAGGGGTGCCTCTAGTAACCTCATTGGATTAGTCGGACCTTATATACATATCTGATACTTTATTTTAGTTCGATTTATGGTAGCTACATTACATTTTCTTAAATTTTTCTAAGTTATGAGATTGAGGCGCCAAACTAACTTTCATATGATTACTCGAACTAAAGTAAGGATATTAAATTTTATTGTCTATGCACCCACTTGGATCGAAGATTTTGCCACTAAAAGAAGTTTGAAATTGCCCCCAACGCGAGTGTGATATGGTAACTAGATACATTATCTTACTCTTGTCTTCCTAGAATTAATCTAACTAAAGTAAGGGAAAGTAAGGATGGTAAGAAAAATAAGTTTGAAATTTACATGAGTAAATGGGAAATAATGTTTGGCCAACTGTTTGTTTGTGGATTCGTGATTTTCAACGGGGCCGAGGTAACAGTGAAATTATATATCATAACTTACTAATAAATATGAAATGATTGAAGTGTAATTAGATGATTTCGTGTTGAGTTATGAATACGTCAGTGCATGCATAAGTTGATTGACGAGTAATCCAAAGCAACAAAGACAGAGCCATTCCATAGCCGCCTCAAATACTTCGTCTCTTATGCGTTGAAGATGCTCGATCTCTGTCCCCAAATTTTCCGGACCAACCAAGGACGAAAGTGGCTTATTTTAAAGTTGAAAGAATCACTTTGCTCTCCGACTCAATGAATATGTTGAGAAAAAAAAAAAAAAAAAAAAAAAAGTCAATCTTCTCTTAATTTCTCTATGTCAAAAACAAATGTTGGCATGTCATGGGGACCAAGTTTTGGAAGTCCAGAATCCTAGTTTACTCTCACCCCCTCAATAGCGTGACCCGAATAGGTTGGGCTGGGCCGCTGGTAACCTAGCAAATGATCGAGTTCCGGAGGACTCGGGTGGTTCCATGGAGGTTAGATGCTGAATCTCGGAGGGTTGCAGCATGGCATGCAGTGATGCGCGCGTGTAGTTGGGAAATATATTACATGCGGCAGTGTGATGGGCACGCGCGGATGGACGCGCGCGCGCGCTTGGGCGAGCGCGCGTGGACGCATGGACGAGCGCGCATGGGCGCGCGCACATGGACGAGCGCGAGGCGTGATTTTCCTTGGCACGGCGCCTTGGCACGCCTTGGCACATCTTGGCGCAAGGCACGGGCGGACTTAGGTACGCGCCTTGGCACGAGGCACGGGCGGATATGGTACGCGCCTTGGCGCGAGGCATGAAACACGGGCGGACTTAGGTACGCGCCTTGGCACGGCGCCTTGGCACGTCTTGGCACGAGAGCGGGCAAAACCTTGGCACGTCTTGGCACGAGCGCGGGCATGAGCAAGACTTAGCGGAGTAAGTATGCACGTGCTTGGCACACGGAAAATGTTGACAAATCTTGACTTGGGCGTTGACCCAGGTCAAAGTACGCTTGGTCTCATTTTGGGATATTTTCTATTGGAACCGAGGAAACGGCTTAACATCTACTATAAGGAGAGGTGTGCTCTCTCCTTGGGTGGCATGGGCAGACTAGCAGGGACCCTCGAGCATGCCTTGGGCACAATGCCAAGGCACGACCCATGGACGGACCATGGCGTCGACCACTCCTCGAGCCGGTGGGACTCGGTCGGACCGAGCCCCGCTAGAAAGCGAGAGGTGCCTAGGCGCGCAGCCTAGGCACCACGAAGCGACCCTGTTCGGCGCCAGAAAACATGAGCCACGCTCCTTGTGGCGTGGCTAGACCAAGTCAGACGGCCCAAGGCGATTGGGTAACTACCTGGTCGTGGGTCGGAGCCATGACTAGGGCGGCAAAAATACGGAACGGACAAAAACGGGACTGGACACCCATTTTGAAAATGTTTAAAATTGGTGTCCAGTCCCGGTCCCATTTTTAAAACGGGCACGGTTTTTTTGTCCAGTCCCGTATGTTTGTAAAACATACGAAACTGGTTTTGCCCGTTTTTTTTTAATATGATAGCAACAGTAGTTAAAGGACGAATTTTTTTCGAGTCATCTAAGATGCTTACGTAGTGTCTAAGCATTTATCTCTTTCAACAGTACTAGCTAAACAATTAGCGGAACAAACATTCTTTGATAAAAATCAAGACTGGAATATAATTCAGTGATGGGATCAAATTTACAGATCTGAAGCCCATGTATCAGACTAAAAGATTAATCTTTTCTAAGACAGATAAAACCACTCAAATTAACAAGGTGTATGAGAAATTCAACAAAGACCCCAATTCGAATTCTCTTCCACAAACAGATCCGATCAAGATCTCTCCGCTTTACTGCCGAGCTCGCGATACCCAACACAAAATCACAAATTTAACCTAATCAAATACCAAACAAAGCATCCATAATTGAATCTAACATTCATTCTCAAATAACTAATCAACTAAAAGATCACAAGATCGAAAAACCTAACCTTCTTTCTCTGTTCTTGCTGCATTTCTTCTCCACCAATCTCGATCACAAACCAAAACCCTAATCACCCAAACTACTTTCCGAATCGAAAAGCCGCTACACGATTCGACGAAAGTCGTCCGATTCTCACTCAAGCACGAATTGAGGAGCAAATCAGCCGCATTTGCCCCACCTACCCCTGCTCCGAATCACAAGCCGCAATCTCGCCTCAGTCGCCCCAAATTCTTCACGAAACATAGAAATCGAACCATATCCCTCATGCACCCCTCGTCCTCCAACTTCGCTTCCCAATAATCTCCACCACGAACGCGAGTATCCGATTCACCAACGAAGATCATAGATCGAACAACCCCTCCGACGTGAAATTCAACATCTCCGGATCTCAAACCCTCGGAACCCAACTCCTACAACATCAATTCGCCGAACAACCCAGAAAAACCAAATTTCGATCGGATTAGGGCATCAAAGAGAGCTAGAGAGAGATCTTGAGAACCCTAAAAAGGGGGGTTTGCGAAGAGGAATCGAAGAAAAACCCCTTTGGATCTCTCGAGCGAGAGAGAAATTGAGAGAGAGAGAGAGAGAGAGAGAATGAGAGAGGCGTTGGAGAGAAGAGAACGAGTGAGTCCCGTATGTTTTTCGCTGTGAAATTACTTATATGCCCTTCAAATTAATCACAACCAGGTACCCATTTTTTTGAAATTTCTGTCCGAACTGGGTCCCGTATTTTTAAACGGACAAAAAATATTGTCCAGTCCCGTATTTCACAAAAATCCTGCCCGGTCCCGTTTAAAACGGGTCCGGACGAAACCGGACAAACGGGACCGGGCATATTTTGCCAGCCCTAGCCATGACCAAGGCACGACCAAGAAGTCCCGAGTACCAGGAGCCTAGGCGAGCAGCTAGGCACCACGAGCAGTCCCTGTCCCGAATTCAAGGTGAAACGAAGGCTTGGGCGGACCAAGTCTCAGGCGATTCTGGTGGTTAGGTAACTACTCTGGGTCATGGGTGAAAGCATGATTAATCCACGTTCCAAAGAGCTTCAGCACGAAGAGCATGTGCCTCTTGACTAGGGGGTCAAGGCGGTTATGGAGCGAGGTGGCGCGAGAGGGAGCAAGGCAGTTCGGTAACTGCCTTGACCATTAGGAGTGGTGTTTTACCCAGTCTAGACGGTTATGTAACTGATTGTAGGCTGGTCTATAAAGCCAAATGCTCTAGGTGAGCAAGAGAAGGAGGCAATACAGGGCGAAAATGCATAGGAGTGCATGAGTAGATGTATGATTTGAGTTCCACAATTGTATTCCCCATTTGAGAGCTAATAGAACATTTCCTTGTTGCCCATTGCATTGTTGTTGCTAGTACTTGCTGTGTGTTATTCTTCCGCATTGAGTATTGGTTGTGCTGAACTAGGGCGGTCCCTAGGCACCACAGGGTTGGGTTGAGTGTGAAAAATTCATAGTGAAAAACCCCTCTTCATTCGGCCCCGTGACATTTACTTTGGTACAGTACATGGTAATAATTGTAGAACGAGAGGACTCGGCAATGACTTCAAAGTGAGTAGCTATATCACTTTTCTAAAAGAAATTTTGTTCTCTTTACTGCAAGAGTCAACAAAAATATGATGAAATGAAAATCAGCTTGCACTCTTTAATTACGAAAATATTTTTCGCATCTTCTTCTCTTATAGCACTCTAATCAAAGTTTTTCGCATCTTCACTCTAATCAAAACTACATGCCTATCAATATTGACTCAATCAAATGAGTCTCCCATTAACCAACTGCCTACCTGATTGACTGCCCATTTAATGTTAAGTTGATGCATCCTTGTAACATTTAATGGGCATAGGTCTTGTGATTTTTCTTTCATACTCAATGTACTGCAATAGTATATCTACTGTTTAAAGTAGATGTTTTTAATCAACGTGGGACTAAAACATTTCCTTTTTAAAAAGTCCAAGAATTTGTTATCAATGGAAACAAATATAATTCTACTGATTGGCAAGTCAATTTCTCATATTTTCTTCACAACATTAGCTAAAATTTGAGTGTTGAAGTCCTTGAAATGCGTTCAAATTGTTGATTTTATCATGCTGCAAGTGGTCTGCCCACTGCGCTTCTCCACGAGCCTATGATCTTCGCCAGTACTGATATTGCCCCCGATTTGACCATCTTTCAATTTTTAGGTATGTGGTTTTATCTTAAAATACCTCGATACTAGACGAGGAGATATCACTACTTATATATTTCACTAAGAAATTTTAATTATTCGATGTGGGACTATTATTTCGGTCCACACATCTCAACACAAATGTCATTTTAACTACATTTATGGTGATAGTGCACAATCATGAGTATGATCTGATATATTTTCAACTGCTACTCCAATATGACTTATGGTGCTTGTATGGTTTTAGTGCACGATAGATACAGTGACTGCTAGGGTGATTTTGAGTGTTTTTGGAGGATGTATGTTTAGTAAATTGGAGCATTAGATTTATGTGGCCTTACATATGAAATGGAAGCATTACAACATAAGTTTTGTAGGTTTTTACCTCTGCAATTATTATTTTTCTTTGGCATTATTGCACACAAGGTTGACCAGAAAGAAATTTTAGAAGAAGATAAAAGAAATCCATCAGAAACCAATTCTGTTACGGCACGTCGACACATGGCCAGGAAAGAGACTTGTTCAGTCCAAGTCAGATGGATCGATCATAGAGTTGATATAAATGATATAGTATACACTATATGCTATGTAATGTTGTGGTCCAGAAATGTTAGTTGTTACAAATGCATGAAGACATGAAAGCTAAGTATGAGGTGTTTATATATGATCTCTTTTGGCTGCTTTTTTTTTTGTTCTTTTCTTTGCTAAACGGCTCAACCTTCTATATAGACTATATTCTCATACATTGCCATGTGAAGGGCATCCCAAGACTTTGAGATTGACATGACACAGCTCTCCACTCTCGGATTAAATTTCACAAGATGTACTCATATCAGTTCTGTTGAATGAATCCGAGGAAGAACTTGGTGACTACGTACAAAGCCTCAGTCCCGAGTTAGTATAGGGGTTCGACTGCATGCATTGATCAAACTCTTCTATTGCGCTCGATTTAGAGAATTGCATTGTATCAAATTAGAAAATTAAGGTGAACAAGTCTATCATGAATACCATATTTGTTTCTGCTTTAGAAAATTATTACTTGGTGAGAATTCAAGGAAATAAAAAAAAAAACAATGGAAAGTGATCATTACAAATAGAACATATGAAAACTTTCATCTAACTTTAGTTGTATGGTAGAAGCCTAGAACCAACCTCTAATCAATTCATGTTGCTTGATAAACTCGCGACAAATTCTTCGATGTTCTTATCTGAACTTCCACCGGTGTCCATCGCCTCTAAAGCCAGCTCCCTCCATTTTCTTGCATTCCTCTTTATCACCTCACCTTTCTCATCACCCTCCATAACTTCTCTTATGCACCTTTCAAGTTCCTCCCTTGCTATCACCCCCTTCTCATTTGCCTTAGCTCGGACGCCAACCCCCCACATCTCCTCGATTAACTTGGCATTTGGAGGTTGATCCCATTTGAGCGGCATTGCCACTACCGGCACGCCCATGCTCAAAGCTTCCATAGTAGAATTCCATCCGCAATGGCTTATGAAGCACCCTACGGCCTCATGCGCAAGCGCCTCCAGTTGCGAGCACCATGGCACCAACAACCCCGCGTCGTCCTCAGCAATGTTGCCTGGTAGCTTGTCTACTTCCTTGTCCCTCACCACCCATAAAAAGCTCTTGTTGCTCTGCTTGATCCCACCCACAATTTCCTCCATCTGCTCTTCCCCAGTTCCATTATACTCCCAAATGAAACATAAACCACAGACCCCTTTTCCTTCCCATTCAACCACTTCACATAGAATGCATCATCAGTTGGCTTGTAAAGATTGATATTATAATCTACATCCCATTCGACGAGCTTGTCTACATACATCGACGGAGTTGTCGGTCCTATCGTCTTCACCCTTGGCCATTTTTCCGACATCATCCTCAATGCCTACACACGCATATAACAAACAATGAAATGAAACAAAACTCATGAACTAGAGGTCTCGTGTTAAACCCGAACTCTGGGAAAAGTAGAGTCGCTTTAAATCCTTGGGCCAGGACTAGCCAAGGTGAAGCCTCGAATACTCGGGCGCTGGAAAATGGGTACCAAATAATATGAAAAGCAACTTATTTGTATCAAACAATATCTAGAGCTCACCTCACTCTCAAGCTTGTCAAAAGAATTGAAGAACAACCAATCCGCCTTTTCGATATTGGAGAACTGGCTCATGAGCAACTGATGGCCAACACGCTCTTCTTCAAGGTCTGTCACAGTCGAGGGCATGTCTACAACCATTAGAGGTGGCAATGAAGGAAGCAATACAGGGTACTCTGTGACGGGCATAGGCAAAAGCCCATTAAAAGCATGGTAGTATAGAGTGCACATAGTGATAGATTGAGTGTAAAACGTTGCACTCACCAAACCAAGCTCTCTAGCCAAATCAAGTGCCCATGGACATATGGAGTCATGAACAATACAAGTGAATGGATTGTTGGACTTCTCATACTTCCTAACCAACTGTCTAATGCTATGCATGCTTGCTTCCGTGAATGTGGTAAAGAAGCCATTTTCGGCCCAGGTCGGACCAGTTTCGTCGAAACCATCGGAGATTGCCTCAATCCCCACTTCACTAGGCTTGATTTGAACTGATTTTGAGAGGTGCACACTTACGGCTAAGGTGGTCTTCACCCCTTTGGAGGCTATTCTTTTGGCGAACTGGAAAGCTGGGTTTATGTGGCCTTGTGCGGAGATGGTGAAGAACAGAACATGAGGAGGAACTCTTGTCTGTTCATTCTCCATTGCTTGTGTTCTGCAAACTCAAAAAATAAGTTGCATATATATATATATATATATGTCGACTATATTTATATATAGTACTATAGAGGTATGGGTTCGATTTGCGGTACCTGCATCAGGGGTGCCTCTAGTAACCTCGTGGGATTAGTCGGACCTTATATACATCTCTGATACTTTGTTTTAGTTCGATCCGTGGTAGCTACATTACATTATACATTACATTCTCTTAGATTCTTCTTGGTTATGAGATCGAGGCGCCGGACTAACTTTCATATAATTAGTTGAACTAAAGTAAGGATGTTAAGTTGTGTTGACTATGGACCTACTTGGATGGAGGATTTTGCCACTAAAAGAAGTTTGAAATTGCCCCCAACGCAAGTGTGATATGGTAACTACATACATTATCTTGATTTTTCTCGAGTTACGAGATTAAGACTGTTATCTTCGTAGAATTAATCTAACCAAAGTAAGGATGGTACGAAAAAAGTTCGGACACCTTTATAATTATAAGAAAAATAAGTTTGAAATTCACACGAGTAAATGGGAAATTATGTTTGGCCAACTGTTTGTTTGTGGATTCGTGATTTTTTGTTGGAGATCAAGCCGATCTTCATTAGGGTTTGGAGATCTCAACTGTTGATTTACATACACATGTTACACACACATACAACACTTTCTCTTTATACTACCACAGATCAGTCTCGAGATACTCACTAACATCATCTTAATGATTGACTCTAACATCCCCCCTCAAACTAAGGGAAAGTGAAATGAGACTTAGTTTGTCCCGAAAGTAATGAAACCGAGATGCTGGAAAAGCCTTGGTAAAAATGTTAGCCACTTGATCAACTGAAGGAACATGATGCACATTAAGAATACCTGACAAAAATTTATCTCTAACATAATGAATATCTAATTCTATATGCTTTGTGCGAGAATGATATACCGGATTCTTGGCAAAAGCAGCAACACTCATGTTGTCACACCATACCATAGGAACAACACCAATAGACACCTGCAATTCTGATAACAAGGACTGAAGCCAACTAATTTCAGTAGTTACCTGAGCAAGAGCTCTATATTCAGATTCAGTGCTTGGCCGAGCAACAACCTGTTGTTTCTTAGATTGCCAAGAAATCAAGTTAGAACCCAAAAACACAGCATAACCAGCCACATATTTTCTATCATCCACAGAGGCAGCCCAATCAGCATCAGAATATCCAGTAAGAAACAGTTCAGAATTCGGCTTGAACCATAAACCCAAATCAGCAGTACTTTTAAGATATCTCAAAACTCTCTTAAGAGCTTGCCAATGTACAACAGTAGGAGACTGCTGAAATTAACTTAGAGTATTCACAATATAAGCAATGTTAGGTCGAGTATTGACAAGATATTGGAGACCACTAAAGAGTTTTGTCATTAAAAGAAGCACTACCATCCTTGTACAACTGCTTCCCAACAGGAAAAGGAGTATCAATGGGCTTGGCATTGGACATGCCTCTTTTTGTAACAGCTGCTGCATGTAAGTTGTTTGAGTAAGGTACAGTCTTTTGGTAGTCCTATGCGCTTCCATACCCAAAAAAAAATTGAGATCTCCAATATCTTTTAATGCAAACTTACCATGCAACTTATCAATAAAAGATTGAATAGAAGTTTGGTTGGAGCCTGTAATTATAATATCATCCACATACAACACTACTTGTTCATGATGAAAGATGAACAAAGAGTTGTCAGCTTTGGAATTGTGAAAACCCCAAGACAATAAAGTGGATTTCAACTGATCAAATCATGCACGAGGAGCTTGACGAAGACCCTACAATGCTTTATGTAACTCACACAGCAGTAGGTTGAGAAGTATCCACAAATCCCAAAGGTTGATTTGTGTATACTTCTTCAACCAACTGACCATTCTAGAATGCATTATTGATATCAAATTGTCTCGAAGACCACCCAAAATGGACTGCCAAAGATAAAATCACTCAAATAGTAGAAGCCTTAACCACATGACTGTATGTCTCATCAAAATCGATTTCGGGTACTTGTTTAAACCCTTTGGCCACTAATCGAGCCTTATATCGATTTATAGACCCATCAGAATTCTTTTTCACAGAAAAATCCATTTATTGCCAACAATATTTTGAGTAGGAGAAGAATGAACAAGAGACCAAGTACCATTCTTCATGAGAGCCCGATATTCCTGATCCATTACTGCCTTCCAATAAGGAATTTGAAGAGCAGCAACAACTGAATGAGGAATATCATCCTCATGATTTGAGGTATTAGTGAAAAACATTTTCCTTAAGCTGATTCCATCTTTAGCTCTAGTAATCATTGGATGTGTATTTTGTGGAATGGCCACATCGGACCTTGATTCCTCTTCAACTGAAGGTGTAGCATTTGCTGAAACAGGTACATCAGACAGTTCAGAGGCAGAAGAAGACCCGGATAGAGGTTGATGTGGAACCAGTAAAGGAAAGCTAGTAGTCGACTCAGGAGATGAAGTTGTTGTTACAGGAGAACCAGTAGCAACGAAAAAGTTATAAGGAAACTCATTGTGAAAGCCCAAGGTACCCCGGAGAACGACGTATCGACCCAGCGCGAGCCCTTGGCACCTCCAAGGCAGTGGGAGCTTTCTAAGGCCTCCCACCATCCACGTCCCCCCCCATTTATGCTTTCTAAGGCCATAAATGGGCGTGGTTTTTCGCCCCCCACGGTTCGAAACCAAGACCTGGAGGCTTAAGTACTTGATTTTGGCAAACCGTGCGCCTTTTTTGTGAAGGCCCAAGGTACCCCGGAGAACGACGTATCGACCCAGCGCGAGCCCTTGGCACCTCCAAGGCAGTGGGAGCTTTCTAAGGCCTCCCACCATCCAGTCCCCCCCCCCATTTATGCTTTTAAGGCCATAAATGGGCGTGATTTCGCCCCCAGCGGTTCGAAACCAAGACCTGGAGGCTTAAGTACTTGATTTCGAACCGTGGGGGGCGAAAAACCACGCCCATTTATGGCCTTAGAAAGCATAAATGGGGGGGGACGTGGATGGTGGGAGGCCTTAGAAAACTCCCACTGCCTTGAAGGTGTCAAGGGCTCGCGCTGGGTCGATACGTCGTTCTCCGGGGTACCTTGGGCCTTCACACTCATTTTCATGAAAAACAACATTTCTGGTGATATAAATCCTCCCAGATTGACTCAAACATTTGTAGCCTTTATGTTGACTGCTATACCCCAGAAAAATGCATTGCTCAGATCGAAACTGATATTTATGGTCATTATATGGTCGTAAATATGGAAAACATGCACATCCAAAAACTCTGAGAAGACTATAATCTGGAGAGACTTTAAACATTTTTCAAAAGGAGACAATCCATTCAGAACTTTGGTAGGAAGACGATTAATAAGAAATGCAGATGTAGCACATACATCCCACCAATATCTCAATGGTAATTTACCATGAGCTAGTAGTGTAAGACTCATTTCAACTATATGTCTATGTTTACGCTCAACTCTACCATTCTGTGCATGTGTATGAGGACAAGGGTGCTGAAAAATTACACCACACGAATCAAGAATAGACTGAAATGATCGACTCTCCTCCCCAGTCAGATTGAACCCTCTTTATAGTAGAGCTAAACTGATTTTCAACCATAGACTTAAAATGCATAAAAGCTTTCAATGCATCAGACTTCAGTTTCAAATGATATAACCAGGTAAATCGAGTAGAATCATCAATAAAATGAATGCAATATTTGAAACCACTTGGAGAAGTAATTGGTGCAGGACCCCACAAATCAGTATGGATTAAGTCCAAAACATTATTCGACATTTTACTGGATGAATGAAATGGTAATGCATGACTCTTGCCCAGTGGACAAGACTGACACATATCAGTAATTGAACTGAATGGAAGATGAAGTTTATGACGCATAACCTGTTGAAGTGTCTTTTGTGCAGGATGACCAAGTTTGGAGTGCCAAAGTTTAGACAAACATTTATTGGACACAAACAAAGCAGCATGCGATGTAGATAACTGTGCAGGTGAACCAGAGATGCGATAGAGACCATTTTGTATTGTTACGTGAAGAAGAATCTCATTGGTTTGGATATCCTTCACGAAACATACATGAGGATGAAACTCAATCAACACATTGTTGTCTTTTGTTAACTGAGAGACACTCAACAAATTCTTTTTGATGTTAGGCACACACAGAGTGTCGTGAAAAGATAATTTAGAGCCAACAGATGGAATGCAAGCAGACCCTGTACTAGCAATTTTTAGCAATTGACCATTACCAACCATTAAAGACTGTGTACCTGAATAAGCTGAATTATTCATCATCTGATAAGAACATGTGAAGTTGCAACATTGTCCATGTACCATGAGCTATCATATTCAGTTTTCTGATGCGGTAAGGAAAGATGATGGTGTATGAGATGGAGGATAGAAATACCTCATTTATGACTGCTGGGTATTTCCAGTTTGAGTACCCATATACTTCATGTATGCCCTATAATAACAGACTGCTGCAGAATGGCCAAACTTTCCACAAATCTGACATGTAGGCTTATTATTGCTACTGGATGATCGAAAACCTCCTCGGCCTCGAAATCTTCCAAATCCACGACCTCTGGATCCACCATTTCCTCTGTTACCATTGTTATTCCAATTTTGTACATTCAACTTTGAACCACTTCCTTTTATTTCAGCAGCATTTACAGAAGGTGAATCATGTATCACCAAAGAATTCACATCTTGAGCAACATTATACTGATCCAGAGTTTCTTCAAACCCTATCAAGGTAGAGTAAAGTTCTTGCCACTGCAGATCACACCTTCCTTGCAAGAATGTTGTAATTTGCAGATAGTCTATATCTAATCCAATAAGTACACTTGAAATCAAATTATATGTGCTCACCACTGACCCATCAATAGCCAAGTTATCAGAGATGTCATTCATCTTTGAAAGATATTCACTCATCTTCATGGTACCTTTACGGGTTGTATGAAATGCTTTCTTGAGAGACTGAACATAGACTCTACTATTAGAGCCATAGTATGCCTCAATCGATTTTCATAATTCACTTGTTGTCTGTTTGGGTGTATTACCTATGATCTACATCCCGGTATCTGGTGTCATAGCATTTATCAACCATCCTAACAGAAATCGATCTCTACCGAACCATACCTTGTACTCTGGATTTAGTAATCCATCAGTCAAGATCTTGTCTGGAATATCTAGTGTTCCAAACAAGTGACCATCCAGATCAAACCCTTGAATAACAGGAACCAGAATAGATTTCCACATAAGAAAGTTTGATCCATCAAGTTTTACAGTAACAAACTGACTTAATGAATTACCAAACAGAGTTCCAGAACTCAAACCTGAGTTTCCACCTGAGACAAACCCCGATGAAGGAGATCCTTGCTCCAAGACTCCAGATCTGACCGCCATCTCTGCAGATCTCTTGATTCCTTAACCAGATCTAGTATCTTGAAGTGAGATACTTCAAGATTCTTTAGATTTGTTGTTGTAACTCGCCAATCACACCAGAACTTCTTCAGATCTAGTGATTTTTCTTCCAGATCTAATGATTTCTCCACCAGATCTCTTGATTTTTCCTTTAGATCTCATGATGTCTCTACCAGATCTCTCGATTTCTCTTCCAGATCTGATGATTTTCCACTGGATCTCTCGATTTCTCCAAGAACTTCACTTGACTTGCACCAGAAGTAAGATCGCAAGATCTTTTTCGCTAAGCTTTCACGAACATCACCAGACTCTACAATCGATCTTGCTCTAGAGTTTGCTGAGTGGCTCTGATACCATGTTGGAGATCAAGCCGATCTCCATTAGGGTTTGGAGAAGCAGTAGCTCAGCAAACTCGCTGATGCTACTGTATTTTTCATTTATATATGAAACCAAGATTACATCTGAACCGTTTATCTGTTTACATCTCAACTGTTGATTTACATACATATGTTACACACACATACAACACTTTCTCCTTATACTACCACATATCAGTCTCGAGATACTCACTAACATCATCTTAATGATTGACTCTAACATTTTCAATGGGGCCGAGATAACAGTGAAATTATATATCATAACTTACTAATAAATAAGAAATGATTGAAGTGTAATTAGATGATTTTGTGTTGGAGTTACGAATACGTCAGTGCATACATAAGTCGATTGACGAGTAATCCAAAGCGACAAAGAAAGAGCCATAGCCGCCTCAAATACTTCGTCTCTTATGCGTTGAACTTGAAGATGCTCGGTCTCTGTCCCCAAATTATGCGGACCAACCACGGACGAAAGCGGGTTCTGGTTTTGGTTTACTCAAAACCCGGTCAAGCGAGTCTTATTCCAGTTTCCTTGTAGCTAATACCTGTTTATGGGCCTGCTCAAAGTCCATGAACAATTAAACGTCACTCGAATGGGCCACCTGCTCGTCAACGGATTGTGTAACATCCGAGGGAGTGAACAAATTTGCTTTGTTCATTCTTGATGTCCGTTACTTATTAAATAAGTAAATGAGATCAATAATTAAGTATCATAATCCATGCTCCCAAATTAGTTAAAATTAACTACATACATCAAACTCTTTAATTGCATGTTTTTGTACATTTAACTATCTTTATATAATTAAATAATATCTATACTATTATAATAACAATCTCAAAACGGTTAACCGTGAATCTTTTTTGGCTAAAAGTCTCAACAATGACCATGTGAATTGATAAAAATAGTTAAAATTAAGGATAAATTGGTAATTTAATTGATAAGTCCAAATTAATATGCGGGTTTTCCTAATAAAGTGAGATTTATAGGATTTTTTTTTCTCTCTCCTCCACGTTTCTCTCTTCCACTCATTACACCTTCTCTCTCTCATCACGGTTCTCTCTTCCCTTCTCTCTCATCACGATTCTCCACTAGAACATTTTTGGTCTTTATAATAGAGGTTTTAAAACCCCTATTAAATAGAGTGTTATTAAATGTCATGTGAAAATGTGTTATGTTTTAATTTTTAATACATGTATCACATATAGGTTTTTTAAAACACCTATCAATTAGGTGTTATTTAATAACACCCCCCTTTAATAGGGGTTTAAAAACCTCTATTAAATATCGAAATTGTTCTAGTGCTCTCTTTCCCTTCTCTCTATAATATCTCCCTCATGTTCAACGCACGTGCTCATCGACTAGTTAACTTAAAGATATATAATAATTTATGGTAAAACATTTTTCTCATCGCTTGACAAGATCAATGAAAGAAATGTCTTCTATGTAACGAATTGAAGAATTTTTTTTTTTTTTTTACTGTTGTTTATTAAGTAGTGTTTTATCTGCTTAGAAAATACCAACCCCGAGTCCAGGACTAGCCAAGGTGAAGCCTCGAATACTCGGGCGCTGGAAAACCAGTACCAAATAATATGAAAAGCAACTTATTTGTATCAAACAATATCTAGAGCTCACCTCACTCTCAAGCTTGTCAAAAGAATTGAAGAACAACCAATCCGCCTTTTCGATATTGGAGAACTGGCTTATGAGCAACTGATGGGCAACAAGCTCTTCTTCAGGGTCTGTCACAGTTGAGGGCATGTCTACAACCATTAGAGGTGGCAATGAAGGAAGCATACAGGGTACTCTGTGACGGGAATAGGCAATAGCCCACTAAAAGCATAGTAGTATAGAGTGCAAATAGTGATAGATTGAGTGTAAAACGTTGCACCCACCAAACCAAGCTCTCTAGCCAAATCAAGTGCCCATGGACATATGGAGTCATGAACGATACAAGTGAATGGATTGTTGGACTTCTCATACTTCCTAACCAACTGTCTAATGCTATGCATGCTTGCTTCTGTGAATGTGGTAAAGAAGTGGTCGTCATTTTCGGCCCCGGTCGTCAGGCCAGTTTCATCGAACCCATCGGAGATTGTCTCAATCCCCACTTCACTAGGCTTGATTTGAACTGATTTTGAGAGGTGCACACTTACGGCTAAGGTGGTCTTCACCCCTTTGGAGGCTATTCTTTTGGCGAACTGGAAAGCTGGGTTTATGTGGCCTTGTGCCCAGATGGGGAAGAACAGAACATGAGGAGGAACTCTTGTCTGTTCATTCTCCATTGCTTCTGTTTTCTGAAACTCAAAAAATAAGTTGCATACATATATATATGTCAACTATAATTATATATAGTACTATAGAGGTATGGGTTCGATTTTCGGTACATGCATTAGGGGTGCCTCTACTAACCTTGTGGGATTAGTCGGACCTTATATACATCTCTGATACTTTGTTTTAGTTCGATTTGTGGTAGCTACATTACATTCTCTTAGATTCTTATGAGATTGAGGCGCCAGACTAACTTTTATATGATTACTCGAACTAAAGTAAGGATGTTAAGTTGTATTGACTATGCACATAGAATTAATCTAACCAAAGTAAGGATGATACGAAAAAAGTTCGGACAACTTTGTAATTATAAGAAAAATAAGTTTGAAATTCACATGAGTAAATGGGAAATAATGTTTGGCCAACTTTTTGTTTGTGGATTCGTGATTTTCAATGGGGCCGAGGTAACTGAAAACACGTCAAATGATTATATATCATAAATTACTAATAAATAAGAAATGATTGAAGTGTAATTAGATGATTTTGTGTTGAGTTATGAATACGTCAGTGCATGCATAAGTTGATTGACGAGTAATCCAAAGCAACAAAGACAGAGCCATTACATAGCCGCCTCAAATACTTCGTCTCTTATGCGTTGAACATGCTCGGTCTCTGTCCCCAAATTATCCGGACCAACCAAGGACGAAAGTGGCTTATTTTAAAGTTGAAAGAATCACTTTGCTCTCCGACTCATTGAATGTATTGAGAAAAAAAAAAAAAAAAAAAGTCAATCTTCTCTTAATTTCTCTATGTCAAAAACTAAAGTTGGCATGTCATGGGGACCAAATTTTGGAAGTCCAGAATCCTAGTTTACTGTCACCCCCTCAATAGCGTGACCCGAATAGGCTGGGCTGGGCAGCTGGTAACCTAGCAAATGATCGAGTTCCGGAGGACTCGGGTGGTTCAATGGAGGTTAGATGCTGAATCTCGGAGGGTTGCAGCATGGCATGCAGTGATGCGCGCGTGTAGTTGGGAAATTACATGCGGCAGCGTGATGGGCACGCGCAGATGGACGCGCGCGCGCTTGGGCGAGCGCGCGTGGACGCATGGACGAGCGCGCATGGGCGCGCACATGGACGAGCGCGAGGCATGATTTTCCTTGGCACGGCGCCTTGAAACGCCTTGGCACATCTTAGCGCAAGGCACGGGCGGACTTAGGTACGCGCCTTGGCAAGAGGCACGGGCGGACTTAGGTACGCGCCTTGGCGCGAGGCATGAAACACGGGCGGACTTAGGTACGCGCCTTGGCACGCCTTGGCACGGCGCCTTGGCACGTCTTGGCACGAGAGCGGGCAAAACCTTGGCACGTCTTGGCACGAGCGCGGGCACGAGCAAGACTTAGCGGAGTAAGTATGCACGTGCTTGGCACACGGAAAGTGTTGACGAATCTTGACTTGGGCGTTGACCCAGGTCAAAGTACGCTTGGTCTCATTTTGGGATGTTTTCTATTGGAACCGAGGAAACGGCTTAACATCTACTATAAGGAGAGGTGTGCTATCTCCTTGGGTGGCATGGGCAGACTAGCAGGGACCCTCGAGCATGCCTTGGGCACAATGCCAAGGCACGACCTATGGACGGACCATGGCGTCGGCCACTCCTCGAGCCGGTGGGACTCGGTCGGACCGAGCCCTGGCTAGCACGCAGAGGTGCCTAGGCGCGCAGCTAGGCACCACGAAGCAGCCCCTGTTCAGCAGAAAACATGAGCCACGTTCCTTGTGGAGTGGCTAGACCAAGTCAGGACGGTTCCAAGGCAGTTGGGTAACTACCTTGGTCATGGGCTGGAGCCATGAGTCCATGACCAAGGCACGACCAAGAAGTCCCGAGTACCAGGAGCCTAGGCGAGCAGCTAGGCACCATGAGCAGTCCCTGTCCCGAATTCAAGGTGAAACGAAGGCTTGGGCGGACCAAGTCTAGGGCGGTTACAGGTGGTTAGGTAACTACCTGGGTCATGGGTGAAAGCATGATCAATCCACGTTCCAGTAGCTTCAGGCACGAAGAGCATGTGCCTCTTGACAAGGGGGTTAAGGCGGTTATGGAGCGAGGTGGCAGCAAGGGAGCAAGGCGGTTCGGTAACTGCCTTGACCATTAGGAGTGGTGTTTTACCCAGTCTAGACGGTTATGTAACTGATTGTAGGCTGGTCTATAAAGCCAAATGCTCTAGGTGAGCAAGAGAAGGAGGCAATACAGGGCGAAAATGCATAGGAGTGCATGAGTAGATGTATGCTTTGAGTTCCACAATTGTATTCCCCATTTGAGAGCTAATAGAACATTTCCTTGTTGCCCATTGCATTGTTGTTGCTAGTGCTTGCTGTGTGTTATTCTTCCGCATTGAGTATTGGTTGTGCTGAACTAGGGCGGTCCCTAGGCACCACAGGGTTGGGTTGAGTGTGAAAAATTCCTAGTGAAAAACCCCTCTTCATTCGGCCCCGTGACATTTACTTTGGTACAGTACATGGTAATAATTGTAGAACGAGAGGACTCGGCAATGACTTCAAAGTGAGTAGCTATGTCACTTTTCTAAAAGAAATTTTGTTCTCTTTACTGCAAGATTCAACAAAAATATGATGAAATGAAAATCAGCTTGCACTCGTAGTAGTGAAAGCACGTTGTTTAATTACGAAAGTATTTTTCGCATCTTCTTCTCTTATAGCACTCTAATCAAAGTTTTTCGCATCTTCACTCTAATCAAAACTACATGCCTATCAATATTGACTCAATCAAATGAGTCTCCCATTAACCAACTGCCTACCTGATTGACTGCACCTTTAATGTTAAGTGGATGCATCCTTGTAACATTTAATGGGCATAGGTCTTGTGATTTTTCTTTCATACTCAATGTAGTGCAATAGTATATCTACTGTTTAAAGTAAATGTTTCTAATCAACGTGGGACTAAAACATTTCCTTTTTAAAAAGTCCAAGAATTTGTTATCAATGGAAACAAATATAATTCTATTGATTGGCAAGTAAATTTCTCATATTTTCTTCACAACATTAGCTAAAATTTGAGTGTTGAAGTCCTTGAAATGCGTTCAAATTGTTGATTTTATCATGCTGCAAGTGGTCTGCCCGCTGCACTTCTCCACGAGCCTATGATTTCCGCCAGTACTGATATTGCCCCCGACTTGACCACCTCTCAATTTTTAGGTATGGGGTTTTATCTTAAAAGACCTCGAAACTAGATGAGGAGATATCACTACTTATATATTTCACTAAGAAATTTTAATTATTCGATGTGAGACTATTATTTCGGTCCACACATCTCAACACAAATGTCATTTTAACTACATTTATGGTGATAGTGCACAATCATGAGTATGATCTGATATATTTTCGACTCCTACTCCAATATGACTTATGGTGCTTGTATGGTTTTAGTGCATGATAGATACAGTGACTGCTAGGGTGATTTTGAGTCTTTTTGGAGGATGTATGTTTAGTAAATTGGAGCATTAGATTTATGTGGCCTTACATATGAAATGGAAGCATTACAACATAAGTTTTGTAGGTTTTTACCTCTGCAATTATTATTTTTCTTTGACATTATTGCACACAAGGTTGACCAGAAAGAAATTTCAGAAGAAGATAAAAGAAATCCATCAGAAACCAATTCTGTTACGGCACGTCGACACATGGCCAGGAAAGAGACTTGTTCAGTCCAAGTCAGATGGATCGATCATAGAGTTGATATAAATGATATAGTATACACTATATGCTATGTATGTTGTGGCCCAGAAATGTTGGTTGTTACAAATGCATGAAGACATGAAAGCTAAGTATGAGGTGTTTATGTATGATCTCTTTTGGCTGCTCTTTTGTGTTATTTTCTTTGCTAAACGGCTCAACCTTCTATATAGACTATATTCTCATACATTGCCATGTGAAGGGCATCCCAAGACTTTGAGATTGACATGACACAGCTCTCCACTCTCGGATTAAATA
Organism: Stephania yunnanensis; assembly: GCA_039657365.1. Lineage (NCBI taxonomy): Eukaryota > Viridiplantae > Streptophyta > Magnoliopsida > Ranunculales > Menispermaceae > Stephania > Stephania yunnanensis. The sequence continues at coordinate 377,099 of CM077582.1, forward strand.
TCACAAGATGTACTCAAATCAGTACTGAATGAATCCGAAGGAAGAACTTGGTGACTACAAAGCCTCAATCCCGAGTTAGTATAGGGTTTTGACTGCATGCATGGCTCAAACTCTTCTATTTCACTCGATTTAGAGAATTGCATAATATCAAATTAGAAAATTAAGGTGAACAAGTCTATCATGAATATCATATTTGTTTCTGCTTTAGAAAATTATTACTTGGTGAGAATTCAAGGAAATAAAAAAACAATATATGGATAGTGATCATTACAAATAGAACATATGAAAACTTTCATCTAACTTTAGTTGTATGGTAGAAGCCTAGAACCAACCTCTAATCAATTCATGTTGCTTGATAAACTCGCGACAAATTCTTCGATGTTCTTATCTGAACTTCCACCGGTATCCATCGCCTCTAAAGCCAGCTCCCTCCATTTTCTTGCATTCCTCTTTATCACCTCACCTTTCTCATCACCCTCCATAACTTCTCTTATGCACCTTTCAAGTTCCTCCCTTGCTATCACCCCCTTCTCATTCGCCTTAGCTCGGACGCCAACCCCCCACATCTCCTCAATTAACTTGGCATTTGGAGGTTGATCCCATTTGAGCGGCATTGCCACTATCGGCACGCCTATGCTCAAAGCTTCCATAGTAGAATTCCATCCGCAATGGCTTACGAAGCACCCTACGGCGTCATGCGCAAGCGCCTCCACTTGCGAGCACCATGACACCAACAACCCCGCGTCGTCCTCAGCAATGTTGCCTGGTAGCTTGTCTACTTCCTTGTCCCTCACCACCCATAAAAAGCTCTTGTTGCTCTGCTTGATCCCACCCACAATTTCCTCCATCTGCTCTTCCCCCAGTTCCACTATACTCCCGAAGGAAACATAAACCACAGACCCCTTCTCCTTCCCATTCAACCACTTCACATAGAATGCATCATCAGTTGCCTTGTAAAGATTGATATTATAATCTACATCCCCTTCGACGCGCTTGTCTACATACATCGACGGAGTTGTCGGTCCTATCGTCTTCACCCTAGGCCATTTTTCCGCCATCATCCTCAATGCCTACACATGCATATAACAAACAATGAAATGAAACAAAACTCGTGAACTAGAGAACAAACAATGAAATGAAACAAAACTCATGAACTAGAGGTCTCGTGTTCGAGCTCTGGGAAAAAGAGTTGCCTTAAATCCTTGGGCTAGGGGCACTGCTACTAAGTTATCCTACCAACCCGGAGTCCAGGACTAGCCAAGGTGAAGCCTCGAATACTCGATCGGGCGCTGGAAAACCGGTACCAAATAATATGAAAAGCAACTTATTTGTAGCAAACAATATCTAGAGCTCACCTCACTCTCAAGCTTGTCAAAAGAATTGAAGAACAACCAATCCGCCTTTTCGATATTGGAGAACTGGCTTATGAGCAACTGATGGACAACAGGCTCTTCTTCAAGGTCTGTCACAGTTGAGGGCATGTCTACAAGCATTAGAGGTGGCAATGAAGGAAGCAATACAGGGTACTCAGTGACGGGAATAGGCAATAGCCCACTAAAAGCATAGTAGTATAGAGTGCAAATAGCGATAGATTGAGTGTAAAACGTTGCACCCACCAAACCAAGCTCTCTAGCCAAATCAAGTGCCCATGGACATATGGAGTCATGAACAATACAAGTGAATGGATTGTTGGACTTCTCATACTTCCTAACCAACTCTCTAATACTATGCATGCTTGCTTCCGTGAATGTGGTAAAGAAGTGGTCGCCATTTTCGCCATTTTCGCCATTTTCGGCCCAGATCGGGCCAGTTTCGTCGAACCCATCGGAGATTGTCTCAATCCCCACTTCACTAGGCTTGATTTGAACTGATTTTGAGAGGTGCACACTTACGGCTAATGTGGTCTTCACCCCTTTGGAGGCTATTCTTTTGGCGAACTGGAAAGCTGGGTTTATGTGGCCTTGTGCAGAGATGGGGAAGAACAGAACATGAGGAGGAACTCTTGTCTGTTCATTCTCCATTGCTTCTGTTTTCTGAAACTCAAAAAATAAGTTGCATATATATATGTCGACTATATTTATATATAGTACTATAGAGGTATGGGTTGGATTTGCTGTACCTGCACCAGGGGTGACTCTAGTAACATCGTTGGATTAGTCGGACCTTATATACATCTCTGATACTTTGTTTTAGTTTGATTTGTGGTAGCTACATTACATTTTCTTAAATTTTTCTAAGTTATTAGATTGGGGCGCCAAACTAACTTTCATATGATTACTCGAACTAAAGTAGGGATATTAAATTTTATTGTCTATGCACCCACTTTGATCGAGGATTTTGCCACTAAAAGAAGTTTGAAATTGCCCCCAACGCGAGTGTGATATGGTAACTACATACATTATCTTACTCTTGTCTTCCTAGAATTAATCTAACTAAAGTAAGGAAAAGTAAGGATGGTACGAAAAAAGTTCGTACACCTTTATAATTAGGGTAGTCCTAGATTGACTCAAAAAGTCCGGACTCAAACAACCAAAAATACATAAATACCCTTAATTCAAATTCATTATTAGCGTTTGGGGGTAGAGGGTAATTAAGTCTTTTATTTAGATAGATATCTTAAATTATTAATAAAAAATCTTTGAGTATGGACTCAAAGAGTCCAAACATATTTTTTGTTATAATTATAAAAAAAATAAGTTTGAAATTTACATGAGTAAATGGGAAATAATGTTTGGCCAACTGTTTGTTTGTGGATTCGTGATTTTCAACGGGGCCGAGGTAACAGTGAAATTATATATCATAACTTACTAATAAATATGAAATGATTGAAGTGTAATTAGATGATTTTGTGTTGGAGTTATGAATACGTCAGTGCATACATAAGTCGATTGACGAGTAATCCAAAGCGACAAAGAAAGAGCCATAGCCGCCTCAAATACTTCGTCTCTTATGCGTTGAACATGCTCGGTCCCTGTCCCCAAATTATCCGGACCAACCAAGGACGAAAGCGGGTTCTGGTTTTGTTTACTCAAAACCCGGTCAAGCGAGTCTTATACCTGTTTATGGGCCTGCTCAAAGTCCATGAACAATTAAACGTCACTCGAATGGGCCACCTGCTCGTCAACAACTTTGCTTTCTTCATTCTTGCTGTCCGTTACTCATTAAATAAGTAAATGAGATCAATAATTAAGTATCATAATCCATGCTCCCAAATTAGTTAAAATTAACTACATACATCAAACTCTTTAATTGCATGTTTTTGTACATTTAACTATCTTTATATAATTAAATAATATCTATACTATTATAATAGCAATCCCAAAATGATTAACAGTGAATTTTTTTGGCTAAAAGTCTCAACAATGAACATGTGAATTGATAAAAATAATTAAAATTAAGGATAAATTGATAATTTAATTGATAAGTCCAAATTAATATACGCGTTTTCCTAATAAAGTGAGATTTAGAGGATTTTTTTTCTCTCTCCTCCACATTTCTCTTTTCCACACATTACACATTCTCTCTCATCACGGTTCTCTCTTCCCTTCTCTCTCCTCGCGATTATCTTTTTCCCTTCTCTCTCTAATATCTCCCTCATGTTCAACGCACGTGCTCATCGACTAGTTAAGTTAAAGATATATAATAATTTATGGTAAAACATTTTTCTCATCGATTGACAAGATCAATGGAAGAATTGTTTTCTATGTAACGAATTGAAGAATTTTTATTTTTTTTTACTGTTGTTTATTAACGATCGATCATCATGTACGATTGACTAGTTAAGTTAAAGATATATAAAAAAGTTTTTGTCTACATAATTAGAACGGTATCCGCTGCTATAATAGCCATATTAATTAACATATCTAGATTTTCTCCAAAAAAAATATATACAATTCAGATTTTCGTTATAATAACATTTTAATGACGCAATCCGTGACGTGCCATATGGTCCATCAATCTCGATGTTCCAAAGAACTTCCTCTTCATTAGACTATTGTCCATTGTCTCATGCACCCACTACGTCAAATGTCAAACCCCTCCGACCGAAGCTCATTACTTAAGAGGGCCGCTAACGAACCCCACCTATTAATGAAGGCACCCAGTTAATGTGGGCACAAATCGATTTATCTGGGGCACCCAAAAATTAAACCCAAAATATCGAAAATGCCCCTCGTGCAAAAAACCCTCTAACCCCACCACCCCCACCACCACCTTCGCCGAACCCTAAGCCCCCCCCCACCACCCTCCACCACCTTCACCGAACCCCGAGCACACCACCACCTCCACCGAGGCTGTTGTGCAAGAACCCATTTGGTTTGAACCGACCAAAGTGAGAGGAATCCCCGAAATCGTGTTTCCGTGTATCGTCTTGTGTTTCTCCTTCGATTTACGGCTTTTTTGCGATTCGTAGGGGTAGTGGTGTGAGCCGATTTCGTCTCCAAGTTAGGGTTCGGTTGAATAGTTAAAGAAATGGGAATTCGCGGTTCTCGGCCACACAGCCGAGAGGCGTGCTGCTTGTCTCGGCCTCGCATGGCCGAGACGAAGCTACATTTTTGGGAACTCGAAGTCTCGGCCACAAAGGCGGAAGAGTTCACGGTGTCTCGTTACGCATGGCCGAGAGTACTCTAGTTCTCTCGGCCGAGACATGACGAGAGCTACAATTAGTGGTAGGTAATGTGGTGTCGGTGGTGTACAACCGAGAATGTGCTCATACTCTCGGTTGTACACTGACATACCATACCGTGACCTAAGTACACCTCTCGGTCCTTTAGGACCGAGACATCACCATACATCTCGGTCCTGCGAGGCCAATACAATCGCGCACATCGACGGAAACTTCGGATAACCGCAAAAAAAAACACAATAAATTTACAAAATTACCTCAACTTCGACCTCCTCTTGCACCGTAGCAGTACAATCTTCCATTATATAGTGGAAACAAGTTCGGATTTGAGCAAATAATTACCAAACCCTACGTTGACATACAAATCATCATTTTCACTGTTTTCCACAACTAAACAGTTCTAATAAACTATCATATGGTTGTCAAACAGTGTTAACTCGCTGTCGGATGATGTCAATCCGCAAGAATCGATAAAAAGCCGACAAACGCAGTGTGGATTTGTGGTTCAACCTTGTGGTGGGTGCCTTTTTCTTTGTCAAAATAATTTGTGGGATTTGAATCATTATATATACAGGGGCAAAAGGGTCTTTTCCAGTTTTGCTGGATTTTTTACAAAAAATTTGGGTGCCTTCATTAATAGTTGGGGTGCCCTTAGCGGCCCTCTTACCTAACTTGCATGCATGCACATATGAGCCGTCAGATTACATCAACAAATATAACAAAACAAGATCCAACAGCTGTAATCTAATTCGCAGGCAAGTTCAGTAGTACCATATCATTAAGCACTTTAATGTTATTATATCGCGAGATATTGAGACTCACGGTGTAACGCCACGTGTCAAGCGAGCTCACAAGACAAGACGGTAATGGCCTCCACTTTTTGTTACTCTCTCATTCAAAAGACTCCTCACTTTGTTCGTGAAAATCGCAGAAGAAGATTCAATTAGAGAGATCGTCCTTCAATACCCAGATTAATTTGTGGCTCACCCTTCACAGGAGATTCTTTTTTCCAATTCAGGTCCAACTTTTCTTAACTTTGCATGTACAAATTTCATGCTATATACTCATGCTATATACTCATGATTCACTAATTCATGCTATATGTATGTTGTGGTCTAGAAATGTTAGTTGTTACAAATGCATGAAGACATGAAAGCTAAATATGAGGTGTTTCTATATGATCTCTTTTGGCTGCTTTTTTTTTTTTTGTTCTTTTCTTTGCTAAACGGCTCAACCTTCTATATAGACTATATTCTCATACATTGCCATGTGAAGGGCATCCCAAGACTTTGAGATTGACATGACACAGCTCTCCACTCTCGGATTAAATTTCACAAGATGTACTCATATCAGTACTGTTGAATGAATCCAAGGAAGAACTTGGTGACTACGTACAAATTAAGCCTCAGTCCCGAGTTAGTATAGGGGTTCGACTGCATGCATGGATCAAACTCTTCTATTGCGCTCGATTTAGAGAATTGCATCATATCAAATTAGAAAATTAAGGTGAACAAGTCTATCATGAATACCATATTTGTTTCTGCTTTAGAAAATTATTACTTGGTGAGAATTCAAGGAAATAAAAAAAAAACAATGGATAGTGATCATTACAAATAGAACATATGAAAACTTTCATCTAACTTTAGTTGTATGGTAGAAGCCTAGAAGCAACCTCTAATCAATTCATGTTGCTTGATAAACTTGCGACAAATTCTTCAATGTTCTTATCTGAACTTCCGCCGGTATCCATCGCCTCTAAAGCCAGCTCCCTCCATTTTCTTGCATTCCTCTTTATCACCTCACCTTTCTCATCACCCTCCATAACTTCTCTTATGCACCTTTCAAGTTCCTCCCTTGCTATCACCCCCTTCTCATTCGCCTTAGCTCGGACGCCAACCCCCCACATCTCCTCGATTAACTTGGCATTTGGAGGTTGATCCCATTTGAGCGGCATTGCCACTACCGGCACGCCTATGCTCAAAGCTTCCATAGTAGAATTCCATCCGCAATGGCTTATGAAGCACCCTACGGCCTCATGCGCAAGCACCTCCAGTTGCGAGCACCATGGCACCAACAACCCCGCGTCGTCCTCAGCAATGTTGCCTGGTAGCTTGTCTACTTCCTTGTCCCTCACCACCCATAAAAAGCTCTTGTTGCTCTGCTTGATCCCACCCACAATTTCCTCCATCTGCTCTTCCCCAAGTTCCACTATACTCCCAAATGAAACATAAACCACAGACCCCTTTTCCTTCCCATTCAACCACTTCACATAGAATGCATCATCAGTTGGCTTGTAAAGATTGATATTATAATCTACATCCCCTTCGACGAGCTTGTCTACATACATCGACGGAGTTGTCGGTCCTATCGTCTTCACCCTTGGCCATTTTTCCGACATCATCCTCAATGCCTACACACGCATATAACAAACAATGAAATGAAACAAAACTCATGAACTAGAGGTCTCGTGTTCGAGCTCTGGGAAAAGTAGAGTCGCTTTAAATCCTTGGGCCAGGACTAGCCAAGGTGAAGCCTCGAATACTCGGGCGCTGGAAAATGGGTACCAAATAATATGAAAAGCAACTTATTTGTAGCAAACAATATCTAGAGCTCACCTCACTCTCAAGCTTGTCAAAAGAATTGAAGAACAACCAATCCGCCTTTTCGATATTGGAGAACTGGCTTATGAGCAACTGATGGACAACAGGCTCTTCTTCAGGGTCTGTCACAGTTGAGGGCATGTCTACAAGCATTAGAGGTGGCAATGAAGGAAGCAATACAGGGTAGTCTGTGACGGGAATAGGCAATAGCCCACTAAAAGCATAGTAGTATAGAGTGCAAATAGTGATAGATTGAGTGTACAACGTTGCACCCACCAAACCAAGCTCTCTAGCCAAATCAAGTGCCCATGGACATATGGAGTCATGAACAATACAAGTGAATGGATTGTTGGACTTCTCATACTTCCTAACCAACTGTCTAATGCTATGCATGCTTGCTTCTGTGAATGTGGTAAAGAAGTGGTCGTCATTTTTGGCCCCGGTCGTCGGGCCAGTTTCATCGAACCCATCGGAGATTGTCTCAATCCCCACTTCACTAGGCTTGATTTGAACTGATTTTGAGAGGTGCACATTTACGGCTAAGGTGGTCTTCACCCCTTTGGAGGCTATTCTTTTGGCGAACTGGAAAGCTGGGTTTATGTGGCCTTGTGCAGAGAAGGGGAGGAACAGAACATGAGGAGGAACTCTTGTCTGTTCATTCTCCATTGCTTCTGTGTTCTCAAACTCAAAAAATAAGTTGCATATATATGTCGACTATATTTATTATATAGTATTATAGAGGTATGGGTTCGATTCTTGGTAGATACATTATATTCTCTTAGCTGATATGAAATTGGGGCGCAGGACTAACTTTCATATGATTAATCGAACTAAAGTAATGATGTTAAGTTGTGTTGACTATGCACCTACTTGGATGGAGGATTTTCCCACTAAAAAAAGTTTAAAATTACAAAAAATCTGTTTGGACTCTTTGAGTGCGGACTCAAAGATTTTTTTGTTAATAATTTAAGATATTTATCTAAGTAAAAGACCTAATTACCCTCTATCCCAAACACTAATAATAATTTTAAATTAAGGGTCTTTATGTCTTTTTGGTTGTTTGAGTCCGGACTTTTTGAGTCCATCTAGCACTACCCTTAAAATTAATTGCCCCCAACGCGGAGTGTGATATAGTAACTACATACATTATCTTTATTTTTCTCGAGTTACGAAATTGAGGACTCTGATTTTCGTAGAATTAATCTAACCAAAGTAAGGATGGTATGAAAACAAAAAACCTATTTAGACTCTTTGAGTCCAGACTTTAACAGCTTTTACTAATAATTTAATTTACCTGATTAAATGAAAAGACATAATTACCCTCACTCTAGCACCAATAATACATTTACCTCTTCCACCATGTAAAGGGTATTTATGTCTTTCTTGTTATTTGGGTCTGGACTCAAAAAGTCCGGACTCAAACAACCAAAAAGACATAAAGACTCTTAATTTAAATTCATTATTGGTGTTTATGGGTAGAGGGTAATTAGGTCTTTTACTTAGGTAGATATCTTAAATTGTTAACAAAAAAATCTTTGGGTCCGGACTGAAAGAGTCCAAATAGATTTTTTGAATAAGAAATGATTGAAGTGTAATTAGATGATTTTGTGTTGGAGTTATGAATACGTCAGTGCATACATAAGTTGATTGACGAATAATCCAAAGAGACAAAGACAGAGCCATTCCATAGCCGCCTCAAATACTTCGTCTCTTATGCGTTGAAGGTTCTCGGTCTCTGTCCCCAAATTTTCCGGACCAACCAAGGACCAAAGCGGGTTCTGGTTTTGGTTTACTCAAAACCCGGCCAAGCGAGTCTTATTCCGGTTTCCTTGTATGTAATACCTGTTTATGGGCCTGCTCAAAGTCCATGAAAACGTCACTCGAATGGGCCACCTGCTCGTCAACGGATTGTGTAACATCCGAGGGAGTGAACAACTTTGCTTTCTTCATTCTTGCTGTCCGTTACTCATTAAATAAGTAAATGAGATCAATAATTAAGTATCATAATCCATGCTCCCAAATTAGTTAAAATTAACTACATACATCATACTCTTTAATTGCATGTTTTTGTACATTTAACTATCTTTATATAATTAAATAATATCTATACTATTATAATATCTATACTATTATAATATCAATCTCAAAACGGTCAACCGTGAATCTTTTTTGGCTAAAAGTCTCAACAATGACCATGTGAATTGATAAAAATAGTTAAAATTAAGGATAAATTGGTAATTTAATTGATAAGTCTAAATTAATATGCGGGTTTTCCTAATAAAGTGAGATTTATAGGATTTTTTTTTTCTCTCCTCCACATTTCTCTCTTCCACTCATTACACCTTCTCTCTCTCATCACGGTTATCTCTTCCCTTCTCTCTCATCACGATTCTCAACTAGAACATTTTTTGTCTTTAATAGAGGTTTTAAAACCCCTATTAAATAGAGTGTTATTAAATGTCATGTGAAAATGTGTTATGTTTTAATTTTTAATACATGTATCACATATAGGTTTTTTAAAACACCTATCAATTAGGTGTTGTTTAATAACACCCCCCTTTAATAGGGGTTTAAAACAACAACAACAACAACAACAACATAGCCTCAGTCCTAAATTAACTGGGGTCGGCTACATGGATCAAACTTTTCCATTGTGCTCGATTCAGTGCAATTGATGGTGAGCTTTGCAAACCATTCAAATCTCTCTTAATTAATGCATCCCATGTTAACTTTGGTCTACCCCTACCTCGTCGAATTTCTACAGTTTCTATTGAGTCAAGTTTTCTAGTTGGGGCATTTGTAGGCCGTCTTTGCAGGTGACCAAACCATCGCAACCGCCCTTCCCTAATCTTTGTATCAATTGGTGTTACTCCTACTTGTCTTTGAATTTCTATATTTCTTATTCTATCTTTACGGGTTTTACCACACATCCACCTAAGCATCCTCATTTCTGCTACATTCACTTTATGTAATTGTTGTTGCTTTTCGCCCAACATTCACTTCCATAGAGCATAGCTGGCCTAATTGCGGTCCTATAAAATTTTCCTTTTAACTTAGTGGGAACATGTCGATCACAAATCACCCCCGTTGCACTCGCCATTTCTTCCATCCAGCTTGGATTCTATGTGTGACATCATTTTCAATGTTACCATCATTTTGTATGATTGAACCTAGGTATCTAAAGTGGTTTACCCTAGGCACTTCTACTTCCCCTAATTTTACCACTCCGTCATCTCGATGTCTAGTGTTTCCAAACTCACGGTGCATGTATTCAGTTTTCGTCCTACTCAACTTAAAGCCTTTAGATTCTAATGTATTTCTCCAGAGTTCTAATTTCCTATTCACTCCATCTTTAGTTTCATCCACTAAGACAATATCATCTGCAAATAGCATACACCATGGTATATCCTCTCGAATATGTCTAGTTAATTCATCCATAACTAAAGTAAATAGATATGGGCTTAAAGCCGATCCTTGATGTAGTCCTATCGTAATAGGGGTTTAAAAACTTCCATTAAATATCAAAATTGTTCTAGTGCTCTCTTTCCCTTCTCTCTATAATATCTCCCTCATGTTCAACGCACGTGCTCATCGACTAGTTAAGTTAAAGATATATAATAATTTATGGTAAAACATTTTTCTCATCGCTTGACAAGATCAATGAAAGAATTGTTTTCTATGTAACGAATTAAAGAATTTTTTTTTTTTTTTTACTGTTGTTTATTAACGATCGATCATCATGTACGATTTACAAATAAGTTAAGATTTTTCGTACTCTTAACGTGGCTTATAAAAAAGTTTTTGTCTACATAATTAGAACAGTATCCGTAGCTATAATAGCCATATTAATTAACATATCTAGATTTTCTCCAAAAAAAAATGAGCACCGCTAAAGGCACCCCACCGTTTCATGAAGGCACCCAACTTTTTTGTAAAAATTTCAGCAAAACTGGAAAAGACCATTTTGCCCATGTATATATATTGATTCAAACCCTACAAACCATTTTGACAGAAAAAACGGGGCACCTCACCGCCAAGCTTGAACCTAAAACGACATTGCGTTTGCCGACCGTTTATCGATTCTTGCAGATTGACATCATCCGACAGCGATGTAACAATGTTTGATAACCATATGATGGTTTGAAGGAACTGTTTTTTGTCAACGCAGGGTTTCTCAAATTTTCGATGATGTTTTTCACGAGACGCGATTGATTCGGCCTCGCAGGACCGAGAGTTATGCACACGTCTCGGTCACCATCCACCGAGAACTGAATAACAGTCTCGGTAATGGACAACCGAGAGCTATTCTACATTCTCGGTTGGACATCACCGACAGGACATAAACTATACACTTCGACTTACTCTCGTGAAGTGGTGACCGAGACGACAATAAAAGTCTCGGTTATGGACAACCGAGAGCTATTCTACATTCTCGGTCATGCTTGGCCGAGACTGTAAACAAAATCTCTGGCCTGTGTGGCCGAGAACCACGAACGCCCAATAAATGAACCATTGAATGCACTGCCACACAAACATAACAACTACTTTATCAAATGCAACTTAATTAGACTACCAACGCACATTCAAACGATCGATTTCAAAACTATCGATGTGTGAATGAAAAACTTGAACCGAGCCCTAATTTGGATATGAAATCGACCAAAACTTAGAGTCTTCAAACTCGAAAAACGTCCTACAACAGAGGAGAGAGACATAGAGGAACGAATACAACTTAGATTCGGGATTGCTAGGTGGTTCGTTGACGAGAAATGGAGAAAGTCAAGCAAGAGGACGGTGGTGGGGTGGTAGGGTGCCTCTGTTTTGCAGGAGGGGTTTTTTGGTGCCCCAGGTAAATTAGTTAGAGGGGTATTTTGGGTATTTCGGGTCTAATATTTTGGTGCCCCAGGTAAATTGGTTAGTGCCCACATTAACTGGGTGCCTTCATGAAACGGTGGGGTGCCCTTAACGGCCCTCAAAAAAATATATACAGTTCAGATTTTCGTTATAATAACATTTTAATGACGCAATCCGTGACGTGCCATATGGTCCATCAATCTCGATGTTCCAAAGAACTTCCTCTTCATTAGACTATTGTCCAATGTCTCTCGCACCCACTACGTCAAATGTCAAACGTCGAGTGTCAAACCCCTCAGAAGCTCAGGGGTTTTTGCTTGATTGGCACATTTGATGAAAATATATATCCCATTAACACACCCAAAGAAATATTTCCAAATCTAACACATTTGGTGCCACGTCACTACCAAGTAAGCGGGAAAGCAACTCAACTGGTGGTGGAAAACGTTACCTCGGGTTACGATTTCCATGTGACCCGATGTCACACCCGTGATTTCTTCTCTCCAGTAATTGTGACCAGCGGTGTTCGATTCAAGGTCAAGTTCGAGACCAGCAGCGGATTTTTCACCAGGGTGTTCGATTCAAGGTCAAGTTTGATTCAAGGTCAATTACTTGGAGTGCTTGGAGTGGTGTTAATAACGGTTCTTAACCCAACTATGGCCACTGTTCACACTGTGGGAGACGGTTGTAAGCAGCGGTCGCGGCAGGCGGGCAGCGGCGGCGGCACGTCCGGCAGCCACCAAGAGTCACCTAAAGGTTAGAATGACCGGCGGGCAGCGGCGGCGGCACGTCTGGCAGGCACAATGAGTCACCTCAAGCTTTCAACGACCGGTGGGTTACGGACCACGGAGGGCGGACGGCCGATCTTCAATTCGCCGGACGGGATACATAGCCGGAGGCAGTCGCCGGAGAGAAGAAATGCGGCGGCGGATTTGAAGGAGATGGCTGCTTGGGGTGCTTGGAGTGCGGGGGGGGGCGCAGGACACCAAGGTCGCGCGGGGGGGGGCGGTGTGGTTGGAGTCTTTGGGGGGGCCTTAATCATCGGGTCACGTTTTCATCGGGTGAGTTGCTATCCCGCTTACTTGGCAGTGACGTGGCACCAAATGTGTTAGATTTGGAAATATTTCTTGGGTGTGTTAATGGGATATATATTGAGGGTCGCTAAGGGCACCCCACCATTTCATGAAGGCACCATGTTATTGAGGGCACAAAACAAATTACCAAAGGCACCCAAAAATTACACACGAAATCCCGAAAATACCCCTCCTGCACAAACACGAAAAAAACCCGCTGCACCCCACCACCCCCTCCACCACCTTCACCGATCTTGACTCCAAGAAACGATTTGGTTTGAACCGACCAGTGAGAGGAATCTCCGAAATCGTGTCTCACCTTGTGTTTCTCCTTCGGTTTACGATTTTTTTGCAGTTCGTAGGGTCGTGGTGTGAGCCGATTTCGTCTCCAGGTTAGGGTTCGGTTGAAGTTCGTCGGACACACCTTATTTAGTGTAATTAAGTTACATTTGGTAGAGTAGTTGTGATTTACAGTGGTGGTTGTTCAATAGTTAAAAAATGGGAATTCGCGGTTCTCAGCCACACAGGCCAGAGACTGTGCTAACTGTTTGGCCGAGAGGGAAGCTACATTTTTGGGAAGTCGCAGTCTCGGCCACAAAGGCCGAAAAGTCTCACAGTGTCTCGGTTACGCGTGGCCGATAATACTCTAGTTCTCTCGGCCGAGACTTGACGAGAGCAAGGCGAATTGAAATGGTCAACCCATATCGGTGGTGCACAACCGAAACCTTTCCATCGGACTCGGTTGGACACCGCCGACATATTGGAGCAATTGTCGGTCATGGGTGACCGAAAAAATGGGCTGGTTCACAAACCTGCTTGACCGAGACATCAGAAATGGATGAAATTGAACATTACTTTTTGTAAATTTTTTGTTGGGTTCTGTTCCATGCGCTTATATGTTGTAATTTTTTTCAGGTATGGCTCGTCCGAAGGCACCGGTGACTAGGGAGGATATCAAAGGAAAGATGAGGATACTTAGTATCAGGGTCACTAGGTGATCTTATGAAATACCAAGGAACATTAGAGAGATAATAAAAAGACTCGATGATTAAAACTGCAAATAACACAATCATAAGCGATGGAAAGGTAGTCCTACATCATAAGCGTCATGAGGAATCTGTTTTAGTAAAAGCAAAGCCACTTCAAAAAGCAAAATATATAATAATTACAACCAGACAAAAGTAAACAGTGAAAACAAATAGTAACTACTATTTTACATAATAAGAGACCAAAAGCAAAAACACTGCGGCATGGGCCGGATGGCTAGACACGTCTATGAAGCATGGGCTTGATGTGAGGATGGCATGGGCCTGATTAGTCGCTAGGTCCTTGGTAACGGATAATGCAATGTGATGATGCGGGGGAAAAATAGAGAAATTCCCCGAGAGCAGCATACATATAATGAGGGAACCGCATCATAGTCGGAAAATGAATATACACACGTATAATGGGACATCCCAATAAATACCATAAGGCAAGTAGAAGACAAATATCATCTTGTGTCCACACATAGCTGATATGATATGTGAAAATGTTGAGCGAATGCCGCATTCGAGGAGGATTCCAGACAATCTCAACGCCATTGTTGAATAATTCTTGATAAATGAACTCTACCAAAGGATGATGAATGCCAAGATTCATGGTAACCATAGGAGCTTCACAGCTAGTCACAAATCTGCATCAAAAAGATTCTGAATGTTATCATCAGAAACAGATCTGGTAGATGACGAACATTTAGAAGCGATCTGTTTAAATTCAACCAAAATGTACAACACAAACACGAAAAAACCAAAAAAAAAAGGTTGTCGGTCGTACATATCCGAAACTTTCTTCTAAGTCTCGCTCACGAACGACCGATAGTTACTGATTACTCTCGGTTTTACCATTCCGTGACCTACGTACACCTATCGGTCCTCTATGACCGAGATAAAACCATAAATCTCGGTCCTGCGAGACCGATACAATCGCGCACATCCACAGAAACTTCGGATAACCGCATAAAAAACACAATAAATTTGAAAAATATCTGTGAGTTCGACCTCCTCTTGCACAGTAGCAGTACAATCCTACATTATATAGTGGAAACAATTGTACGGATTTGAAGAAATTATCAAACCATACGTTGACAAACAAATCATCATTTTCACAGTTATACACAACTAAACAGTTCTAAAAAATCCGAATATGGTTGTCAAACATCGTTACCTCATTTGTCGGACGATGTCAATCCATGAGAATCGATCACTCTTCGCCAAACGGAATGTGGTTTGTGGCTTTGTGGTTCAAGCTTGCTGGTGGGGTGTCCTAACTCCTTGTCAAAATGGTTTGTGGGGTTTGAACCATTATATATATACAGGGGCAAAATTGTGTTTTCCATTTTTGCTGGACTTTTTACAAATAAGTTGGGTGCCTTCATGAAATTGTGGGGTGCCCTTAGCGGCCCTCTATATATTTCCATCAAATGTGCCAATCAAGCAAAAAAGCATGCATGCACATATGAGCCGTCAGATTACATCAACAAATATAACAAAACAAGATCCAACAGCTGTAATCTAATTCCCACGCAAGTTCAGTAGTACCATATCATTAAGCACTTTAATGTTATTATATCGCGAGATATTGAGACTCACGGTGTAACGCCACGTGTCAAGCGAGCTCACAAGACAAGACTGTAATGGCTTCCACTTTTTGTTACTCTCTCATTCAAAAGACTCCTCACTTTGTTCATGAAAATTGCAGAAGAAGATTCAATTAGAGAGATCGTCCTTCAATACCCAGATTAATTTGTGGCTCACCCTTCACAGGAGATTCTGTTTTTCCAATTCAGGTCCAACTTTTCTTAACTTTGTACAAATTTCATACTATATATATACTCATGCTATATACTCATGATTCACTAATTCATGCTATATGTATATGTTGTGGTCTAGAAATGTTAGTTGTTACAAATGCATGAAGACATGAAAGCTAAGTATGAGGTGTTTATGTATGATCTCTTTTGGCTGCTCTTTTGTGTTCTTTTCTTTGCTAAACGGCTCAACCTTCTATATAGACTATATTCTCATACATTGCCATGTGAAGGGCATCCCAAGACTTTGAGATTGACATGACGCAGCTCTCCACTCTCGGATTGAATATCACAAGATACTGTTGAATGAATCCAAGGAAGAACTTGGTTACTACAAAGCCTCAATCCCGAGTTAGTATAGGGGTTCGACTGCATATATGGATTAAACTCTTCCATTGCGCTCCATTTAGAGCATTGCATCATATCAAATTAGAAAATTAAGGTGAACAAGTCTATCATGAATAGCATATTTGTTTCTGCTTTAGAAAATTATTACTTGGTGAGAATTCAAGGAAATAAAAAAAAACAATGGATAGTGATCATTACAAATAGAACATATGAAAACTTCCATCTAACTTTAGTTGTATGGTAGAAGCCTAGAAGCAACCTCTAATCAATTCATGTTGCTTGATAAACTCGCGACAAATTCTTCAATGTTCTTATCTGAACTTCCGCCGGTATCTATCGCGTCTAAAGCCAGCTCCCTCCATTTTCTTGCATTCCTCTTTATCACCTCACCTTTCTCATCACCCTCCATAACTTCTCTTATGCACCTTTCAAGTTCCTCCCTTGCTATCACCCCCTTCTCATTCGCCTTAGCTCGGACGCCAACCCCCCAAATCTCCTCGATTAACTTGGCATTTGGAGGTTGATCCCATTTGAGCGGCATTGCCACTATCGGCACGCCTATGCTCAAAGCTTCCATAGTAGAATTCCATCCGCAATGGCTTACGAAGCACCCTACGGCCTCATGCGCAAGCGCCTCCACTTGCGAGCACCATGGCACCAACAACCCCGCGTTGTCCTCAGCAATGTTGCCTGGTAGCTTGTCTACTTCCTTGTCCCTCACCACCCATAAAAAGCTCTTGTTGCTCTGCTTGATCCCACCCACAATTTCCTCCATCTGCTCTTCCCCCAGTTCCACTATACTCCCAAAGGAAACATAAACCACAGACCCCTTCTCCTTCCCATTCAACCACTTCACATAGAATGCATCATCAGTTGCCTTGTAAAGATTGATATTATAATCTACATCCCCTTCGACGCGCTTGTCTACATACATCGACGGAGTTGTCGGTCCTATTGTCTTCACCCTAGGCCATTTTTCCGCCATCATCCTCAATGCCTACACACGCATATAACAAACAATGAAATGAAACAAAACTCGTGGGGCACAAACCCTTAACTAGAGGTCTCGTGTTCGAGCTCTGGGAATAGAGTCGCCTTAAATCCTTGGGCCAGGGGCACTGCTACTCAGTTATCCTACCAACCCCGAGTCCAGGACTAGCTGGCCAAGGTGAAGCCTCGAATACTCGGGCGCTGGAAAACCGGTACCAAATAATATGAAAAGCAACTTATTTGTATCAAACAATATCTAGAGCTCACCTCACTCTCAAGCTTGTCAAAAGAATTGAAGAACAACCAATCCGCCTTTTCGATATTGGAGAACTGGCTCATGAGCAACTGATGGGCACAAGGCTCTTCTTCAAGGTCTGTCACACTTGAGGGCATGTCTACAAGCATTAGAGGTGGCAATGAAGGAAGCAATACAGGGTACTCAGTGACGGGCATAGGCAATAGCCCATTAAAAGCATGGTAGTATAGAGTGCAAATAGTGATAGATTGAGTGTAAAACGTTGCACCCACCAAACCAAGCTCTCTAGCCAAATCAAGTGCCCATGGACATATGGAGTCATGAACAATACAAGTGAATGGATTGTCGGACTTCTCATACTTCCTAACCAACTGTCTAATGCTATGCATGCTTGCTTCTGTGAATGTGGTAAAGAAGTGGTCGCCATTTTCGGCCCAGGTCGGACCAGTTTCGTCGAACCCATCGGAGATTGTCTCAATCCCCACTTCACTGGGCTTGATTTGAACTGATTTTGAGAGATGCACACTTATGGCTAAGGTGGTCTTCACCCCTTTGGAGGCTATTCTTTTGGCGAACTGGAAAGCTGGGTTTATGTGGCCTTGTGCAGAGAAGGGGAAGAACAGAACATGAGGAGGAACTCTTGTCTGTTCATTCTCCATTGCTTTGTGTTCTCAAACTCAAAAAATAAGTTATATATATATATATATATATATATATATATATATATATATATATATATGTCAACTATATTTATATATAGTAATATAGAGGTATGGGTTCGATTTTCGGTACCATCAGGGGTGCCTCTACTAACTTTGTGGGATTAGTGGACCTTATATACATCTCTGATACTTTGTTTTAGTTCGATTTGTAGTAGCTACATTACATTCTCTTACATTCTTTCAGGTTATGAGATTGGGGCGTCAGACTAACTTTTATATGATTACTCGAACTAAAGTAAGGATGTCAAGTTGTATTGACTATGCACATAGAATTAATCTAACCAAATTAAGGATGATACGAAAAAAGTTTGGACAACTTTGTAATTATAAGAAAAATAAGTTTGAAATTCACATGAGTAAATGGGAAATAATGTTTGGCCTGTTTGTTTGTGGATTCGTGATTTTCAATGGGGCCGAGGTAACTGAAAACACGTCAAATGATTGTATATCATAAATTACTAATAAATATGAAATGATTGAAGTGTAATTAGATGATTTTGTGTTGAGTTATGAATACGTTAGTGCATGCATAAGTTGATTGACGAGTAATCCAAAGCAACAAAGACAGAGCCATTCCATAGCCGCCTCAAATACTTCGTCTCTTATGCGTTGAAGATGCTCGGTCTCTGTCCCCAAATTATCAGGACCAACCACGGACGAAAGCGGGTTCTGGTTTTGGTTTACTCAAAACCCGGTCAAGCGAGTCTTATTCCAGTTTCCTTGTATCTAATACCTGTTTATGGGCCTGCTCAAAGTCCATGAACAATTAAACGTCACTCGAATGGGATCAATAGTTAAGTATCATTCTTGCTGTTTATGGGCCTTCTCTTATGTTGAACAACTTTGCTTTCTTCATTCTTACTGTCTGTTACTCATTAAATAAGTAAATAAGATATATAATTAAGTATCATAATCCATACTCCCAAATTAGTTAAAATTAACTACATACATCAAACTCTTTAATTGCATGTTTTTGTACATTTAACTATCTTTATATAATTAAATAATATTAAGTTAAAGATATATAATAATTTATGGTAAAAATATCTTTTTTCATCGCTTGATAAGATCAATTGATGAATTGTATTCTATGTAAAGAATTGAAGAATTTTTTTTTTTTTTACTGTTGTTTATTAACGATCGATCATCATGTACGATTTACAAATAAGTTAAGATTTTTCGTACCGTTAACCTGGCTTATAAAAAAGTTTTTGTCTACATAATTAGAACAATATCCGTTGCTATAATAGCCATATTAATTAACATATCTAGATTTTCTCAAAAAGAAATATACAATTCAGATTTTCGTAATAATAACATTTTAATGACGCAATCCCTGACGTGCCATATGGCCCATCAATCTCGATGTTCCAAAGAACTTCCTCTTTATTAGACTATTGTCCAATGTCCCATGCACCCACTACGTCAAGTGTCAAATCAAACACCTCCGAAGCTCATCACCTAACTTGCATGCATGCACATATGAGCCGTCAGATTACATCAACAAATATAACAAAACAAGATTCAACAGCTGTAATCTAATTCGCAGGCAAGTTCAGTAGTACCATATCATTAAGCACTTTAATGTTATTATATCGCGAGATACTGAGACTCACGGTGTAACGCCACGTGTCAAGCGAGCTCACAAGACAAGACAGTAATGGCCTCCACTTTTTGTTACTCTCTCATTCAAAAGACTCCTCACTTTGTTCATGAAAATCGCAGAAGAAGATTCAATTAGAGAGATCGTCCTTCAATACCCAGATTAATTTGTGGCTCACCCTTCACAGGAGAATCTGTTTTTCCAATTCAGGTTCAACTTTTCTTAACTTTGTACAAAATTTCATGCTGTATACTCATGATTCACTAATTCAGTACTTTCTGTTCATTTCATTTGTTCAATTAGTATTCACAAAACCCATGTTTGTTGGATTTTGATTTATGTTGAGATTGGCCTTATTATATACTTTTGATGTTTGTTGGGTAATCTCTCCATTTTTTGTTTCTTTTTTTGGTTGATCAAACAGAACAGTTGAAGTGTTGTAGTGGGCAAACCCCCATTTTGGCCAAATGTTTTGTTTTGCTATTTGAAGGTTCTTGGTTTTGATTGTTAGTCTTGACATTCATGTTTATTCCTCTAAGATTGGTTGATTCTTTAGAACTATATGTGGATTATTGTTTTTCCCTTTACTTGGGCATGCCTTGCAGATTTCATGTTTCTTGGTCTACAAGTCAACATTGATTAATCTGCATTGTTTCTTTGGTTATGTTTCAGATGTTTTTGAATTGTGATAAAAAATCAATCTATGTCTATGATGAGCTCTTCTTGTTGTTGGGAACCTTCATGCCCCTTTGTCTGATCTTCTTTTAAGATGAAGAAATGTTCATCTTAAGCTATTGTAAATAGTAGTTCATGAGTTGTTGATTTTGTTTTTCTAACTGTATTTGATCTGATTTTTCGGCTCTCTTAATTAATCTTGTTTGTTTCTTCAGATATATTGAGCAATTTTTGAAATAGTATCATGCAAGCCATGTTGATGGCACAGCGGGAGAATGATTTGATAAGGGCATCCTTGAGAGGTGAATCATTTAAGGATCACTGTTATGATCTGCAGGTTCATGAAGGGAACCTGGCTGACATTATACCGATAGTGGACGTGGCCTCTACTTCGCAGAGTCAAAATGATAGGATCCCCAAACCTCCTCCCCCTCCTCCTGTTTCAATTTGGACCAGAATGAGTTTGCGCAAGAGGGTCGTCGCTTCTGCAAGTTGTGTCCCGACGGAAACAAAAGATACGTGGGATAAACTTTTTAGCGAGGGCTACAGATCAGACGTTTGTATTGTCACCTGTGATCAGAACATTGTTCTGGCTCATTCTAGTGTCCTTGTGAGTAGCTTTTATTGTTTCCATTTTGCTTACCGAAAAACTTTTGTTGCGGATCGATTTAAATGGAAACGGATTATGACTTAATTGGAGATAGTTCTTGCTTTATCTATTTGGTAGCTTCTCATTTTTCAGGAAGATTATTGATGATGTGCAAGAAGGCAATAGTTATGGTGACCAAAAATTCTGACATAACAAAAGAAATACCGATTTGGATCATTATGAATCTATGATATTTCATAGCATAGATCTGCTCATTCAATTTTAAGATTTTCAGTATGTTTATTATATTTCATCATGTGTTGCGAACTTTTATCCACTTTTGTTTGTTCCCTCAATCTAACTTTGGAATAGAAATTAAGGAATTGCTATTTTATGGAGGGTGTCTCATCAATGATTTGCTGACATACATACCTAAAAATGGTAGTACATGTGTGCTTTGCATCCCCCATCGACATGTTGTATCGAGATAACATACGTAACTTTGTCTCGACTTGAATGCGAAGCTCTCTTAGTAATTTTATTTTGATTGTTTCTATTTGCAAACCATGCATTTTCATTTCAATATTTCCCCTGCCGCCGTACCTTGGCCTAGTTTTCTTCTCCTTTGTTCCTCAATTTAACTATGAAAAGAGAACTAAAGGAGTTGCTATTTCAAGAGTGGCGTCCCATGATTATCATCAATGATTTGATCTCGTGCATACCTAAAATGGCAGTACATGTGTGCTTTGTACCTCCACCGATATGTTCTTTCAAGAAACCATACATAACTTTGCCCCGAATTGAATGCGGATCTTTTCTAGTTATTTTATCTCATTTTTTTTTCTATGTGTAAACTATGTGTCTTCATTTCAATCTTTCCCCCGATGCCGTACTTTGGTTAAGTTTTCTTCTCCTTTTTTCCTCAATTCAACTTCGAAAAGAGAACTTAATAGTTGGTATTTCAAGAATGGCGTCTCATCAATAATTTTCTCTTGTGCATACCTAAAATGTCAGCACGCGTGCACTTCTTGCCTCCGCCAATATGTTGTTTCGTGGCAAGTTACGTAACTTTGCCAGGACTTGAATGCAAATTTCTCATAGTAATTCTATTATGATCGTTTAAATAGATAACCAAGTGTCTATATTTCAGGCTTTCCCTTCTCGCTCCACCTCGAACAACTTCCAAGCCAAATGTTTTTATTTCTGGTCTGACAGAAAAAAAAAAAAAGCTTGACAATTAAGGTTTCCATTTATTTAGTTAAGAAGGATGGAACTAAAAGATTGCCGTATATGAACATAGTTTGCTGGTTTGATTGACTTGTTAAATTGATCAATAAATAAATAAAAATCAAAGCACGACATCTACGGCT
This sequence comes from Stephania yunnanensis, assembly GCA_039657365.1. NCBI lineage: Eukaryota > Viridiplantae > Streptophyta > Magnoliopsida > Ranunculales > Menispermaceae > Stephania > Stephania yunnanensis. The sequence continues at coordinate 399,651 of CM077582.1, forward strand.
AGTTTGTACAGTCAATTTTAGAGTTTTGTCCAAATATGAGGGAGGTATACACTTTTATTTTCAACGTATTTGGTACGATTTTTTTTTTTAACTTATTTAGCTGTCGATGTATGAATATCATGTTTAGAATGTGCTACTCCCTAATTGAGCTAAAAGAAAAACATATACTTAGCAGATGCGTACTGAGACAAGGGAGCTTTTTCATTCTGTTTCATGCAGGGTGTTGCATCACCTGTTCTGAAAACTTCTCTGAAGCTGGCAAAAGTCAAAGACGGTGTGCGATACCTCAGGATTTCAGGTGTCCCTTCCATGGCTGTCCGTGTTTTTATCCGCTTCCTCTACTCTGCCTGGTATAATTTGAAGACTTTTCTTAATTTCTCACTGTCTAAGTTATACTTCTCCAATGTTGTAAATAAGAATCTTACATGAAGAGTCTTTAGGATGCAGTTTTCTTCCCCATTATTTTGTGACTGCATTAGCATTTTCAAATATAGAAGGAAATGCCATATATCATATTATCTTTCAGTTCCTCCACAACTTATGCATGAACATGCGCCTTTTGTTGCTCGATATTTGGAACCTTTTGGAAAGTCTTCACTTGTTAGAACTTTTCCTGCCAAGGCATAGATAATCTTTCCTTAGAAGTATAGATGTTGTGGCTGTTGGTTCAATTTAATAGAGCAGTATAGCTGACTTATGCTTGGTTATCACTTATCTATATGTGTCATATTTTTTAGTTTCATTTCTTTTTAGACTTTAAATTTCATGTCCTATTCAAGCTCATGATTCACTTCATTTGTAAGTTGATTTTTTTGGTTAATAATAACAAAGGAAAAGAAATGTAATTATGAAACAAAACTTCAGTTTCTTGTAGTCGAGACAAGACTTCTTGTAAGAAATCATACATAATTTTAACTCTCTAAGTTTCTAATCCACCGTATGTTATATAATGAGTTGTTAAAAGTTGGAGCTTTCTTTTTCCTATCACAGCTTTGAGGAGGACGAATTGAAGACATCTGCACTACACTTGCTAGTTTTGTCTCACTGCTTCCGTGTTCCTTCCCTCAAAAGAGCTTGCATAAATGTGTTGGAGCAGGACTGGATGAGCGCTGAAAATGTGATCGATGTGCTCCAATTAGCAAGAAAGTGTGATGCACCTCGACTCTATCTTATGTGCGTTCGTCTGATTGTGAAGGACTTCAAGAAAGTTTGTGCCACCGAAGGATGGAAAGTTATGAAGAAGGTTGATCCTGCATTGGAGCAAGAATTACTGGAGGCAGTTGTGGAGGCGGATTCCGTAAGTTTCCTCTCCAACTTAAATGTCTGTCGTCGCCACACATTATATTCCAAAACCTTAGTATCACTTTCCTTTCTCACTTCTCAAATCATGATCATTGTCGAGGAATATAGAATTGAATTAATTCGACGTGTGAATTGCATAAAAACTTGTGGTTCTGAAATCCTTTCGGTGTACACGCAGAGAAAGCAAGAGAGGATGAAAAAGATTGAGGAGAAGAAGGTATACATGGAACTGAACGAGGCAATGGAGGCTCTCCTGCACATATGCAGAGATGGGTGTCGAACAATAGGGCCTCGTGACAAGGTGCTAAGAGGTGGCTACTTTGAATGTCCCTTTCCAGCTTGCAAGGGGCTCGAAACATTGGTCCGTCACTTTGCAACTTGCAGGATTCGAATACCGGGTGGATGTGCTCATTGCAAGCGAATGTGGCAGCTTTTCGAGCTGCATTCTCGTATGTGCGATGAACCGGACCTTTGTAAGGTTCCCCTTTGTAGGTAAGGCAGCTCCCACCTAAAGTCCCTCAGCTACAAAACTAGTCATATATATGCTTCATATTTCTTTGATGATCAATGAATGCATATACATACTCCTGACATGTTTTTGGTCTAATAGTACTATAAATGCAAACATGATCCTCTTAAGGTCCTGACTTAGCATGCTGAGCCTAAATTTATCTAACTTTCCAAGATACATGCTTTTGTGGAAACTATAAACATAATTGGCCAAGACAGCAGTAGTAATTTTAGTTTAATTTGTGTTGGTTTGTTAGGCATTTCAAGATTAAAATGCGGCAAGAAAGCAAGAGGGATGAGACAAGATGGGGGCTCTTGGTAAGCAGGATTACTGCAGCGAAGATTGCGACAATGCCTTTCAATGGTCGACGGGCAACCATCGTGTCGTAACCAACATTTATGTTCATATATATATATAGACAATTAAACAATAACCATCAAGTTAACATAAAGAAAAAGATGTTAACATAGTTTTTGTTTATTAATGACCAAGTATATAGACTGTGTTTACATTTTCAACAGAATAAGGTGAGAAGAAAGTGAAAAGAGCAGTAAAAAGTCTTTTCCTTTTCTCTTTTAATTTGTGAATCAATATTTACATTCATCTTATTAAGGTTTTTCTTTTTAGCTTTTTAATGGAGATTTATAAGTGAAACTATTTTTCGCTTTGAATTGCTTATTTTGTTGATTATAACTTCTACACATCTCTTCTACATATTTTTTTAACGAGTTAGCACCCATCAAAAAAAAAAAAAAAAAATCTAATAATAAATAACTTTGTAATCAAGTTTTACGAAAAAAAAAAATCATATTTTCATTCTTGCATGTCCATTAGATGATGCATTCAAGATTTTTATTCAATTTTTCTTTAAACCACAAAGAGTTTCGATATTCTCTGTCTATCATTATATTGATTCAATTTTAAAAAACATATAAAGTTGAAAAGATAACACGATTTTTAAAACTTAACACCGACTCTACAACAACAATTCAAAGAAATGCTTGATCTCAATTTCTCCATATTCTTTTGCCTTTGTAAGAATTGAGTAAAGGCAATTGTTTGATCTTCAACCTACATCCATAGAACAACAAAATTTATTTGTAATCAGACGTTATTTGTAATAGCCTACGTCGTCTGATTAGTTGGATACCATCACTGCAAAATTAGCTAATTCAATGCGTTGAGGAAGAGATTGGTCAACTTGGTCCACGCGTGGACTTGAAGTTAATAGAGCTGGAAGCGATCCAATAGGAACACTCGTGACGGAACTGCCTACGGAGGCCACGTGGGAACTCCCCAGTGGTCCACTTATTCACGTTTCATCCTCTGCAATTACCACATCCCGATAATACCACGATATATCGCGCTTTTCGTCTCGCGCAAAAAAGTTCGAAAATTCAAATCCCCGATTCCCGATTTATTTCTGTCAATGTTCAACGATTGGGGCTTAAATTTGGAGCGCTTTCAGATTCTCTCTCTCTCTCTCGTTCATGACATTCGCGTTTCTTCGCTTCCGATCTCACATGGATTCCGCGCATTGAAGTGTTGTTGTCTCGATTTCTCGCTGTTTTCGAGCTCTTGCTGTTCTAGGGTTTGCGAAAGGTGGAGTCTTGGGAAGGGGAATTAGGGTTTCGCTAGTGTCTTTGTCGAGGTGTTCGATTTTACTGGAATTCGTTAGGTTTTCGTGCTTGTTTTACTGTATTTGTTGGTTTTCTGAGTGAAAGATGTGGAATTGGGGGTTCTTCGACTGGTTTGCGATGTTGCGGGGAGTGGAGTCGGTGTGAAAGGTGGGAAATTGGTGGGGGTTTTTGGTGAAAGCGAGGGAATTTAGGTTTTTGAGCTTGGGATTTGGTGGTTTGCGCGGAAGGAGAAGATAGTGGAGTTGAATTCTCATTTCTCTGTGTTTTTTATGTGTGGAGGTTTGGATGGAATTCTAGGGTTTCTTTGAGCTGCAAGTATGTTCTACTCACAGTTTATCTTGGCGAAGAAGGGGCCGCTCGGGACGATATGGATAGCGGCACATTTAGAGAGGAAGCTTAGGAAGAATCAGGTTGCAGATACAGATATTGGTGTTTCAGTAGGTAAGATTTTTGATGTCATTGTTAGCTGTTATTCTGCTTTATCTCTTCTCTAATAAGCATGTTGTGATCGTAATGACCTCCATTTCCTAGTTCCCTTATGAAAATAAAAGGAGACAATTTTAACTTTACAAGCTCTTTATGGCTTAAATATATTGATCTCAGTGGATTAAACTATAGATGAACTTGGTATAGAAGTGGAAACCATTTACAATTAGTTCAAAATTTGTTTCCGCGAAGTTCACGTCAAGTCAAGGGGATCAATTTTAGCTAGTGTCATTTCAAGAATTAAAATCTCGTCCGCTTTTTTGCTTAAATATTAATCATCTTATTGTGGCGTGTTCATTTGATGTGAACTATAATACATCTGGATGATGGTAGCATTTCCCGTTATATAGCATTTTGGGAAGCTTAAGCTCCTTGGTGCGAACAAAAGTTCATTATTTCTAGTTGATGAGATTTCCATATCTTTGTATGTAGCATTTTCAGAAGCTTAGGCACCTTGGTGTTGACATGAGTTAAAATATCCTAGTTGATCAGATTCACATTTCCCTACAAGTTAGTCTTTGGAAGTGGCGTTGAAGTTTGTAAGATGCAATTGGCATTTCTCTACGTGTTTGTCTATGGAAGTGTTATTGAATCTTGTGAGAATGGGATGCATGGAACTTTATAGGATTAGTTCATTTGTTATTGTAGGCCCTATAAATACCTATGTTGTTTTTGGATCATGTTTAGCTCATGGACTAAGCTATTAGCTAATTTTAGGGTGCTTTTGTGTGTGTGTGTGTGTGTGTGTGTGTGTGTGTGTGTGTGTGTGTGTGTGTATAGTGATACCTTAAAAAATGCCCATAACATGATTATCTTAATAATGAACCTTGGATTAACATCAACGGTCTTATTGTGTAATTAATGTATTGGAAAACAACATGTCAATTAGGAAATATTAATTGCATGAATTAAAATCTTAAGGTCGGACTATTATTTCGATCATCATAAATAATGATGTATTATCTTTTTTTTTTGAATATTTTGAGTTATTTTTCAATATTGAGTGGGTAAAATTGAATTGATTATGCAGCTACATTAATTGCACTTTATAATTGTAATATTAAATCTTGTGGGCATGCAGTCATACTTTGCCACATAGCTAATTGATTTTTTTCTTCAAATAAGTACTTTTTAAAGAAATATGACCAATAACCGGTTGGTCTGAGTGATAAGGGACTTATTTCCCTTATGCGAGGCTTCGAGTTTGAATCTCGTGATTGGAAAAACTAGTTTGGGAGGACCTGCCTCTTATATGAATCTTGACAATGCCCGGGCGTGGATTAATTGGTGTAGCTGTTGCTAGATGCCACGTGGGAAAGCAAAAAAAAAAACAAAATTTAAGATGCATCATATTTTCACTTGGCTGCCTTAGCTACTATATTTGTTTGTATTGTAAAAAAAACCATTTTTAATCTTATATGTTTATCAACAAAATTGGCATAGTTGACTTGATTTTATTCGAGTAAAGAATTAATTGCTATTTGTAATAGTCTTTATTATTTAATTTTGTGTCGATGTTATTGGTGGTGGTTTAGTTATTTTTTTTTAACTGGACTAAAGTGTCTAATTTTATTCTTAGAAAAGAAAAATCAAATGCTTTGTTTATTGATTGGTTCCTATTGGAAACACGGAGTTCAATAATAATTTCAGATAGACGAAAGTGTTAGTTGGATGTGGAGATGGATTGTTAATTAATTTAATTAGGAAGTTACGGTTTTGGATATTATTAGTTATTTTTTGTGTGTGAGTTACATTAGTTTAGGATTAGATTTGTTTAATCAATGTTTATGTCGAATAACCATTATATAATGAGTCCATTAGAGTTTAGTTTGCCCTTAATGTTTTGACTTATAGAGTCCCGATAGTTGTAGCAGTTTAGTTTTAATAGGATAATTTTAATTAGATTAGGAGTCTAAGTATGGTCGGTCATTATGAAAGTCTATATATATGGCTATGTGACAATTATTTTAGGTGGTTGATTCATTGATTAATAAAATTTTGGTTTTCGAGAGATAGAGAATTCTCTTAGACGATGTGTTTCTTTGTATTTGTCTGTTTAGGAGTAAACACTGGTAAATAAATGAGTATTTTTCAATTTGGGTATTCGCAAAATCAACGAATTTGAAAAAAATATTGTTCTATTTTTGTAGCGAGAAAATTCGCTAATTCCTCGCTACATTAGTGCCAAAATTAATTACTCTCCCATTATAAAATAAAGTTTTTAGCTAAAAAAATTATTAACGAAATAAAAGGCACACTATACTGAGATTTTTCTAAATTATTAAAGGGGCTTGCTACGCACACACTACAAACCACTTTTGTTTTTTATTTTTGGACCAAACTACTCTCACTTTCCACACACCACCTCCTTCCTCTCTACACACCATCACCCTCCCCAACCACCACCATCGCCGGCGACCACCTCCGCCAATGCCGTCCTCCTCCACAACCAACACCACCACCGTCGTCGTTAACCACTCACAAAAATCGGTTTGTATGGTGTGTGTAAGGACAAAGGGTATGTGTGTTTAGCAAGCCCCTTATTAAATTATATATATTACTACAAACAAACTCACAATGAGCTAACTCCGCTCCTTCAAAGGCCATCTTAATTACAAGCTCATGAGAAGTTATCTGTTTTACTAAGTATCTATTGTGTCATCCACAAGACCTAAACCCTGTTCTCCCAAGTATATAACTAGACCTTGGTCATCATAACTATTTTATGGTAGTTAATTTTGTATCATAATTATCATTATCAATTCCTATGCAATTAACTTGACTTTAGTTGATCACCAAAGTATCTATGTGAGATGTATTAGCCATCTCTTTCTAAAGGAAAGGTTGGGGGTTTGATTCGTGTTGGAGTCAAGAGTGTTGTAATTTAGTTGTTTTTTTTTATGAAAAATTGATTTTAGTTGATCGAACATTGTACTTTCTTAAAATAATAAATAAAATCACAATTAATTTTTATGATAGCCATGGATGAATGAACCTTTTTCAGCCCTACTTACTTAACTTCAACGAATCCCATTAGAGTTAGTCGGGCACTCCAACTCCATAATTTCAGAGAAACAAAGGAATATAATGTAGCTACCTAGAATCAAACCCACAACTCTTGTCCCTAGTCCGAGTTATGGTGTTCATTTTTTTCTCATTGCACCACACCCCTTGGGGGCAATTTTTTTTTTTTTTTTTTAAGAATCTAGTTAAATCACAATTAGTTAAATATCATATATATTTTTCCAATTATTTAATTTTTTTTAGCTGTTTAAATCTATATATTACTTAATTTTTTTTTTGACTTTACTCATTTATTGTGATTATTTTAAAAAAAACCAAGCTTTATAGATATATTAATTTCCATAACTATACAATAATCTTTCAAGTTATGGGACTGATGTTGGCAGTTGATTTTTTTAATAAATAATGCAAATTAACAATTTGACTGATCTTTTATTTTTCATTAACCTTACGAGCATCACTGAATAGCATTCGAGTAAAACGTCTCATCAATGCGTCACTCGATAATTAATAATATGATTCATTAATTATTATGTGTGTATTTAATGTAGTAATTACTCATCAATTATAGTGTGTGATTAGATAAATAGGTTACCCATTTTGAAAGAATCGAAACTAAGCATCCATTGATGTTAATCCAAGGGTCATTATTAAGATTCCCCATGTCATGGGTAGTTTTGCTAGATCCCATTATAGAAATACCCATACATATATTCCACTAAATTTGATTCTTGAGCTTGTGGGAATATTGAAGACACTGAACTCTAGGTGCTTAGGTTTAATTATTCTAAACAAAGGAGAGATCAGAGATGAAATCACCTATGGAATCAAAGTAGATTCAATCAAAAAAAAAAAATGCATTGAGTACTACTTATATATAAATAAGTATTTGGTAGGAAAGAGATTCCTGATTTACAAGGGATACGTTTTGTGCAAAAAAGAATCAAGTAGACCTCCAGAACTACAGAAGCACCTACAGTGTATTTATATGACAAATGTGTCTCATTAAGTTGAAATGAAAGATTCTAGATGGACAACTATGGTAGCTATCTTTTCTGAAATCGAATGTCGGGTGACAAATAAACAACACATTAGTGAAATTAGCGTCGTGGAAATAAAAATGTTTAGAATAATGTGGTTGTACATTGGATAGTAAAATAAATCTCTAATTATCTGTATGGAAATGGTAGGAGTTGCATTAATTGGGGAAAAAAAAGAAAACGAATCACGTTAGATAATTTTTACAGGTAACTCAATGACCCATTGATGCGTTAGTGATATGACCTGTTAATAATAAATGAGATTATAGAGGAAGAGGTGACTGAGAATAATGTTGGCAGCAATAATAGATAAGATATTTATGTCACAATCGTGATTGTTGATCGCTGGTTGTAAGTGTATCCTTAAATAGATTTGAATGGAGGGACTGAGAAAGCAAATTTACAGAATTAATCTTCTATAGTTGAGGAAAAGGTTTTCATGCTGTTGATTGTATTGACAGTGGAGGAATAAATGGTCCACTTTCTCCTCCTCATACACAAAAAAACTCACCAAATTTTGTAAACATGGAACCTTCTATGAAGCAAGGAAATTTTTCGGCGTAAAAATATTTGTAGTTTATCAATGAAGTTGCATAATTTTTTTTTCTTGTTTTTATCCATAGACCAATGTCAATTTGTAGTTGAAACTATGTGCAAACCCTCAATAAGTTTATCCTCACTCCAATGTTGATGATTGAGTGTGCCCAGTGTAAAAGAATTTTTAAGCAAACCACTGAATGGGGTGAAGTTTGTGTGAACTGTGTTATTAATTGTGAAAGCATTGGAACTAACTCTGCCCGGGTTGCAATTGTCAACCATCATGGGAACTTGTAGGCTAGGCTTAGATCCTAGTTCTTAAATTTCGATTCAACTTCTTTGTTATTTACACCATTTCATATTTGATGCAGATTCAATTCTTTTTCCTGAAGTTCCTATTGCACTTCGCTTGTCAAGTCATCTTTTGCTTGGGGTGGTGAGGATATATTCTCGGAAGGTGAATTATCTTTTCCATGACTGTAGCGAGGCTTTGCTTAAGGTAAAGCAAGCTTTTCGCTCCACAGCAGTTGATCTGCCACCTGAAGAATCTACTGCACCATATCATTCCATTACATTGCCAGAGACTTTTGATCTTGATGATTTTGAGCTGCCAGATAGTGATATATTTCAGGGGTTAGTTCTGCAATACATTGTGATTTGGCGTAACAATTATTGAAAAATTTGCTTAAATAATAATGCAGGGACCATTATCTGCTAAAAAGTGGAACTGGGATTTTTAGGAGATTTATCTAATTTATGGAAAAAAAATCTTTTGATTGGTAACTAGTTAACTACTGATTTTCATAAATTGGTAGTACTGATAAATAGCTCTCTTCAAATTCTCATTTTCAATTCTGGTACAAGGTAACTACTGTCATATATTGTTAAGGTTTTGCTGTGACTGTTATTGTGACTAACAGTCATCCCATCATATGCAGTAACTATGTTGATCACCATATCAGCACAAGGGAGCAGATCACCCTCCAGGACAACATGGATGGTGTAGTTTACTCCACATCTAAGTTTGGACTGGATGGTCAGTATATATTGTGGCTACATCCTAGAAATGCTATTATCTTTTATCTTCTATTCCTATTTTTGTCTTCTTGATTCTTAGTTGGATTTATCGAGATTTATTATATTTATCCAGAGCGGTTTGGCGATGGTGATACTTCTCAAATTGGTTTGGACCTTGATGAGGTAATTCTTTCATATTTTTCTTGGTTGGTGTTTCTCCTCTTCCACTAGTTTTGAGGTGCTCAATTATGGGTGGAGAGAATTAGAAGGACCTAAGAACATCCACTTAAAAATTCATTTAATTCCAAAACCTTAGCAAACTCAAAATCAAATTTACCCAAACCTTTGTTCATTTAGTTTTGGAACTCGATTTTTAGTCATTGTTAATGATATTTTATCTTCTCGTGGTGATTGTCTTGATTCTTTTCACTATGCTTGGTAAAATTGTTAGGTATTCGTATTCTTTGCTCATATTTTTTTCAAAAGGTGAAGCTTCTTTGGTAGTTTACTCACACATTTGCATGAGAAAACATTGTGACTCTTTTGGAATTTAAGCTTTCCTTTTATCTCTTGCATTGCTTCAATGATATTTCATTAATTTTTAACATTTAGTCCGTACTCCATAGGTCTGGTTAAATAAACTTACTCTTTTGTTGCGACCTTAAAGACCTCGTAAGTTTCTAGAAGTTTCCTGCCATGCTTATGAGTTGTGAATCTTGTGATCATGTGAAAGCGTACATTTTTTAAAGCAATGACCGTTCTTAACCTCAAATTGTGAAGTTTTTAAAAGTGCTGCCCCGTGGCTGTCATTGGATTGAGGTGTACATTACCTTGCGTGGGTCATTGGATGCCATGTCATGTCATTTATTTTCATAAAATCACATGGTTGCACAGTGATGCTCTTGTCCAAGCTCTTTTTCTATCCAATTGCCTACGATAATTACCTGGACGGTGAAATCTAAACAATGCATGAGCATGTCTGCTTGGTTTATCTATGGAACTTCTCTCCCAGCTAACTTTCTTCAGTGCTATTAGCTAATAGTATTTTTCTGTTGTTGGCGCCATTGCGAGCAGGAGTTGTTTTTGGACAAAATTAATATGCCTGGACACACTGATGATTTGTTGGATCCTGATGAGTAAGTTCTTATTCTTTGAGGAATGTTTACAGAATTCTTGTTTCAGTTATTCCTTCCTGTCTCATATTATTTTCCAATTAATCCTTATTTCTTTTTAATCATCCCTTAATTATTATTTCCTTTTTAAATGTAAATTAGATGTCTGAAAATTTACATTTTTCTTGTCTAAAACTTGTGGAAGATTATGGACTTTAGAAGCTGGGATTACTTCTTGAATAAGCTAAATTGATATACCAGTTTATTAGGAGGTTTGATAACTAAATGTCGGCTTTGATCTGCTGAATTTCAATTACTCAAAGTTAAAGACTAGCTTTTTCAAATTGCATTTTGTATTTTTTTTTCTCATATTTAAATGGTAGCCAAGTGATTATGAAATTAGAATTCTTTGAGAATCCATGCTGCTTGCCTAGAGAACCATCTGGAAGTTTGAGGTGAAAATTCTTTGAATCAATTATTTTTGGCCGTTGAGTATGCCTTGCTGAATGAAGTGCATCTTATTGTGTTCTTAATGCATTTCTTTTCTATGTTTCAGCATGGATCCCCAGGAAACCCAACCTACAACCCCGTTCTCCAAAATGGATATTGACGAGCATCTGAATGAGTCTGCTGATGATAAGAGAGGTGATGATTTAGAGGCTATGAAAACTGATGCTGATGAAGAACATATTAATCCTAATTATAGTCATGAGGGAACTGATAAGCCTTTGAATAATAGTACACATGATCCAAAGCTGAACGAAAATGGTTTTCCCAGTGAACAAGATGGGGCAGATCCATCTGAAAAATATGCTCAGGCTACATCTGCTTCTAATTTAGCTGAAGAGATGATTCTTTCTAATGGCCATTTTGAAGAGTCTTCAACTGTAGCTCTGATTAAGGACACTTCACTGCATAACTCTTCTGAACTGGTAAGGCAAGATGACAATGGTAATCTTCTGGCGGAGTCCGAACGCTGCGAGTCAACACAAGCGGTGATTGATGAGAACCCAGCAAATTGTTCTAGTAAAACTGATCTTCATATTAAAGATACAAATGATGCAGGATATTGTTCGTTGCTCGACAAGAGCTCCGAAAGCAGTGCACTTCTTATGCTCAATGATGAAAGTACTAGGGTCAAACAACTAAATCAAGTTGATTCCCCATCAGTAAATGTGCTGGGGGATACTATTTCAACTGGTGCTAATGGTTCAACTTGTTCGCCCACTTCTGTTCTAGCCGAATCACCCAAACCAAGTTCTCCAGCCTCGGAATGTTTAGCTCCCACAGATGGTGGGGAGAGATTCTGGACACCACAAAATGGTGCTGTGGCAGACAACGCACCAAGTGGATCATTTGTTTCCCAAACAGATGCGGGTACATTGTCAACCCTAGTAACTTCTGTTGATAGCTCAGGGATGTCTATTTCAGCTGAGGCTTGTGGTGGTCCTCCTACTGGTGCTGAAAGTGCTTGTTTGATGTCTAACTCGACCAATAATTGTCTAAGCAAGGAGACTTGTGAGCCTCATGCTTCTGTAAATGAGGATCATTTGCAAGAATCTTGCTCACCTAACCTTGCCTTACCTTCTTTTGGGGAATCTCAATTGGGCGCAAGCGAGCATGATGTTGATAAAAATGAAGTTAAGGCTTGTTCTGAACCAGAAGATAGAGAAATTAATGGTAGTACCGAGCTAGATGGAATGCTAGGTCCGGACAACTATATGCTAACAGCAAGCAATTCTGTTCAGAAGGAATATGATATGTTGCCTACAGAAGGGGAGGGAAGTCCGTTGGAGGTTTTAGGGAAGGAAACTCAACTGACTTCCTCTAAGATGTCAGCTTTATTGCAAGGTTTTGTCGACAAGATCTGTATGTGTTTCTTTTTCGCTATAAATTCTGTTGTCCTCACAATAATACTTTCCTTTTTTGATTTTACAGGAGAAGGTTTTGACAGTACTAGGGATCAGGGTGTCCCTTCAGATGCTAATTCTAAAGATAATCAGTCAGATAATTTAAATCAACTATCAAATTGTGATTTTCCAGCACCTGAGGTACTGCTTTCTGCTCCTGTAGCAGTTGCAGATGTGCCAAGTGATTTTCTATCTTCAGAAAAAGAAGTGCCTCCTGAGGTTGAAGGCAATAGATTGGAAATCCTTTCTGGGAAAGAGTTTCCCTCGACAGAGAGCACACCACTATTACAGAATGACAGTTCAGCCAAGCTTTCTGGGGTTTCACGGTCCAAAAGGACTTTGGAATCTGTTCCTGATGACGACGACTTACTTTCATCCATCTTAGGTGTTATTCTTGTGCTTCTTTTGTGTTCAAGTAGTCTAATGTTTTGGACTGAAAAATAAATAACCAAATAAAAGGGGTCTAATGAGTACATAATCTTCTATTCGCCTTTCACGTTCTTTTTTTTAAGTGTCTAAAAGTGTGTCATTAACATGTTTTTGTGGTTATTAGCTAATGTATACTATCTTATTTTGTTGTCGCAGTGGGGAGAAGGTCTGCATCTTTGAAAATGAGGTCCACTCCACTTCTGCCTGAAATACCTTCTTGTAAGCGACCGCGGCTAAATCCTAGGGCTACTCCTAAAAGAAAGGTCCTTCTAGATGATACCATGGTTCTGCATGGCGAGTATGTTCAGATCTTCCAATCAATATTTAGTTTATCGACTTTTTAGTTTTGTAGCTTTGCATGTACCTTTTTTCTGTTTTCACGTGCTATTTGATTTATCTTGCTCATGATTTGATTGTATTAGATTTCTGTTTAATGTCCACTATCTGTTTTTCTTCATTTCATGTTTTATCCTAATTATTTGGCAGTATTTTTAGTGTTAGCCATGGCCCTTTCTGAGATTGTGAAGGCGTAATGCAAAAGTTGCACAATTCACTGAATCATATAATACTGATAATCCTGATAATCTTGAAAGAAAATTTGTGAACTGTAACAAATTTGGGTATTACCCATGCAAGATACAAATAGTAAATGTTGGAATTGAGGAACACACGGTTTAGCTACATGCAATGTGTTTTGTCATTTAGTAATCAGTAATTTGTGATTAAAATTAAGAGTTTTCTGCGCTTGGCTTTCTTTTTTCTTTTTCTGATATGTTTTTTTTTCCTTTTTTTCTTGGGATATTTTTCTTGTTTATTAATAGAATTTAAATTTATGTTTTTTTTTTCTCTACTTTTTTTAGTACAATACGGCAACAGTTGACAGGTACTGAGGACATACGTCGCACAAGAAGGAAAGCTCCTTGTACTCGCCCTGAAATATGGATGATTCAGCAGCATTTCTTGGAGGATGAAGTATTTCATGAACCTGTATTTACTGGTGAGTTTTGTTCACATGAAACCTTAGTATTCTTGCAAGTAGAGAAGTTGTTTTTTACCCTTAAATGGCCTAGAGCTATTTGTTTTTGGTGAAGGGCCTATAACTATTTATACTGTGAAAAATCATTTTGTCTCCATTCACAGAGATTATTCGACTTTTTATTTTGTCATTTCATACCTTGCATAGTTGCATTGTGAATAAAACTGTTCATTGGGCTGGGTATACCCGCCCACCCCATCCATTTGGTTGAGCTTCCTGAACAGGGATACTTTTAATGGCCTTTTCAATTATGACTTGATGTTGCCCGTCTTGCTGTCTTGCGTTTATTGGCTCAGGGTGGTAGAGATAATCTTTCTCTTGGTTATTGAAATTAGTGAATCACTTGTATCATAATAATAAAATTTATAGGTTTGAACTTTTGATGACATTGACCTTAGAGTTCGATATGCTCACATTAATGATAAAACATAAGATTTGACATAGTTATATTTACTTTGTGCTTGGTAATTGGGAGCAATTCTTAGTGACATGTGTGCCTTGCATTACAAATTAATAGGTTGAAACTTTTCTTTTCTATATCCATAACTAACTTTAGATTCTAAAATACTAAAACATTAATAAGCTACTTCCTTGCTGTTATTTTTAAGATTACTTGGTGATTATATACTGATTTTTCTTTTTCTAGACATAGATGCAAATTATGTTTACAGATACAGGAAGGTTAGAAGAATGATGTCCTCCATAGCAAGAAACAAACTAAAACAACTGAAAACCTAATTGAATATATCCTATTTTCAAGTTTTATTATGTAGCCAGTGGTATAGAAGAGACTAATATGCCATTTGCCGGTTAATCTTCGCTTATCTTGTGAACTAGAGCGTAACTGCTTATCTCGAAAACAGTTCTCAATGATGAAAATATAATCTGTGCTTATCTTGAGAGTTGAGAGTAAGTCTTGATGATGAAAGCGCTAAATCGTGTGATAGTGTAATTTTAGGTCTCTATAGTCTTCCAAATTTTGCATCTGTAACATATAGCAAGAAATATTGGTTAGTTGTTTTTGTTATTGACATTGCTGAGGTCAATAGTCAATTGATTATCGGACCCCTGATTCCCTGCACCATACCACCAATGTGATTTTGTAATTTGATGATGTTGAAAACTATAAAGGCCTCTTCTGCATGCGTCATTAGAAATAGTTACTTGTATTGCATTTTTGAAGATTGATTCTGTATTATCTTTGTCACTCACCCCATTTCGTTGCTTTTTTTTTTTCTTTTAAAAAAAACTTTTCTTTAATTCGTCATCATATTTTGTAGAGATCTTTTTCCTTGTCCGAGTTTGTCTGAAAACTGAACAATGATTGGTTTTTATTTTATCAGGTGTGACAGCGGAGCTAATTAGTCTGCATAATGGAAAATATGATCTTACTAACGTCAGGGTTTGTGACATCGCTGTTGGCAACGCTTTTTCTGAGGTACAGAACAATGCTGGATTTACAGTTGATCACTGTGGAGTAACTGGCATTGATAATGAACCTCCAATCGCATCTGGTAATCATGGGAAAATTCTTGAAACTGGTGAGACACAGATGGTTGCAGAGGACCATTCATCTCAAAGTCTTCCAATATTCCACGAGGGACATGATGCTCATGAAAAGAGGTATCCACTTGATGAAACTCATGATTTACAAAGAGTTGGCCAATCAGTGGTAACAGAGAAGCAGGACAAGGAAGATGCGCATATGGAAGAACATGGCACTGTTATTGGTGATGAACTGCCTATCCTGACTGATCCTGCTCCTGATGATAGGTGTAATGCATCTTCCAGCCCTATGAATAGTCTGATTGATGCGACTAAAGATCACGTTAAGGATAGAACCATTGATGGAGGGGATGCCTGTGAAATGGAAGAAATGAATGGAGAGAATATAGCTCTAATCAATGGTCCAAATGATGAATCTGTCAATCGGGAAACTGGAATTGTTAGCTCAGATCGTATGGTGTCTCAAAACTTGTCTCAAGATTTCCAGTATGATTTAGGCGACGCTACCAATTGCCTTGGCATTGCTAATACAGTGGACAGTGGTTCAGTTGAAAATTCTGTTGACATGACAGATCTCCCTGCACAGGATCAAGTAAAAATGATCACGATGGATATGTGTTTAGGAGATGGTGGACCCATGATCCGGCCTTGTGTGACCGATGAGATTACCCATGAGAAAATCAGAAGTGAGTTTGGGAATGTGGTTGAAGATGAAGTACTAAATAGCACAACTGGGGATGGATTTGGGCATGATAACCCTCAACTCATGCATAACAAAGAGCTTCAAAGGGAGTCATCATTTCCTTCAGGACATGATGTAAGCACTGAAAATATTCCACCTCAATTTGATGAGCTCTATGACGATTTAAGAACTATGGAGGAAGATAATGCCGCAACAAACAATGCTTCTGTGAGAGTATCTGATGTAAGTTTCTTTTTATTCCATGTTAATTGTTGTATTAGCTTTCTCAGTCTTTTGCAATGCTTTTGTCTTCTTGTTGTAAACTCTTTAGATACCTGTTTCTATTAACAAAAACACACAATTATACACACTGAATCAAACTCTCTATGTAGTTTTTCTAAAAGATCCATACGAATATAGGAGCTTCTTTCATATAAAAAGGGTCACACCGTTTATATTATGCTATTGACAAAAATGCACATATGCATGGATGAAATCATTTCTTATGCGCTTTCTCCTTATTTGTTTTCTTGTTGAATATATCTATTTCTTTTCTTGCTTATCCTATCAATTTCTATTGTCACAGGACTTCGGTAGTACAATGGATGGGAATGATACAGGTATGTTATATGTTGCGACTTCAATCATTTGTTGTTTGCATGAGTAGCTTTGATTGATAATTGGCCTGATGTTTTCATTTGGTTATAAAAAATCTTATCAGTTCAGAAACCTGATTTTGAAGTGAATTATTCCTGTTGCAAATTTCATTTTTACAGTTTTACTTGCAAAAAATATCTTCCTTTTTTGCCTTCTGTTCATGAATCATGTACTTTTTTTGGTCAAAGAATCATGATGTATTTACGAGGGTTAGTTTTAGGAGAACTAAAGAGAATCATGTATCATAATTCCTGTCAAAGAAATAGGTATTATCATTATAAATTCATTCTAGGTGTAAATATATTTAATCTGATTTCTTGTGTACTTCAATGACTTATTTAAAGTGTTGGTTTCCATTCATCCTGAATATTTAATCTGATTTCTTGTGAACTTCTATATGTTGCTATCGTTATGCTGATATTATTCTATTAGCTCTTCCTTACTTGGGATTGTGGATGCTGTTACAGGGTTTCTTAATTTTGATGACGATGATGATGATGCACATGATGAAGAGGACAACGGTATGCCGACTGAGGAATCCCACCTACTCGATAATAGTGGATGGTCTTCACGTACAAGGTGAAATTTCTTCTGATTATTTTGATCTTATGTAGCTGTAGTCATGTAGCTACCACTCATCGCTCAATCATACCTCTAAAGTTCAAGGCGAGCATTTAATAAGAAATGATGGCTTCGATGCCTGATTTTAATATAGTAGCTGCATGGTTGAAGTTGACTTATGTTTAATAAAGACTCTGCATGACCAGCAGGACAACCTCTGCATATTTTCTTGCTTAACTGCATTTGTGCCTCTACTTCTGTGCCAGTTTTATTTATTCGAGGGAACGGACGAGTCCTCGTTCCCATCTTTGCTAATTAATGCTTGAGAAGAATAGATCATGCCGTTTTATTTAATTTTGACTATTTAATCTACTTTGATATTTTCTTTACTGATATTTTCTAATTTCACTTGTCAGGGCTGTTGCAAAGTTTCTCCAGACTTTGTTCGAGAAGGAATCTGGCAGTGGAAGAAAGCTTCTACCCATGGATAACCTCTTATCTGGGAAAACTCGAAAGGAAGCTTCAAGGATGTTTTTTGAGACATTGGTATCACCTCTTATGACCTCTACCATTATCTATTTATGGGCCTTCATAAACCAAATTGACAGAAGTTTACTGCTAGAATTTTCTTTTTTTTTGTGCATTTTCATGGCCCATCAACATATTCAGTTGATGTTCTAGAATTTTCTTTTTATTGTGAATTTCATGGCCCATCAACATATTCAGTTGACACCTGCGTAAGTGCAATTTTTGTAAGATCGAGAAGTTGATCTTGGATATCTGACATTCAGAAGAAATAGTCCTAGTGAGAATGACTAGAACTCACTTATTTGGTGATATTATCGGCATGTAATAAAGTTGGAAAAATTGGTGGAGACCTACATTCTTTTGGAATGGATGCAATATCAATACCCCGTTGCACATCTCATGTTATTTCTAGGAACTATGTATTTGCCATCTTTCTTTCTTTTCCCTTGTAGCGATATGCTAGCTAGTTTTTTATATGAAGATAATTCGACATCTTATTTCCTCTTAAAATTTTCCTTGCAATGCAGGTCCTCAAAACAAGGGATTACATACATGTGGAACAAGAGATTCCCTTCGACAGTATCAACATTAAGCCCAATGTAAAACTCATGAAATCGGAATTCTGATCTGTCAAAGTAAAGGGCATATACAATCAAATTTACAGAATTTCCCTGTGCTTCTACACTCACCTGATTCTCTGTTCCTTTCATTGACCCATATGTTCTTCCCTTTCACTTTTTAGTTTTTTCTTTTTTGTCTAAATTATGTATTTTCTCCTGTTAATTATTTAGATGATAGGTTAACATGTCACCAGGTTGAGCTAGCTCATGTATTTTTATTACTAAAGATTCACCTCTGTAAATAAACATTGTAATGTATTCCTAAACTGACAAGCATGTTGCTTCAGTTGTCTCATTTAAATATTTCTTTTCACATAATTGTCTCTTACCATTTCCTTTTTCTTACTTGGAGGCTTGCTAATCTTTGTTCTGCGGCTTCTGCGACAATTTTGACGGTAAGCTTATCACTTTGTTCGTGGTTGTTTATGCTTAAATTTGATTTTTTTTTTTTGGATGTTCCCTATCCTTTTATCCTAAATGACTCAAACGATAATCTCGTATCAAACTTTGAAGTTGCAGTATTTTTCATTATCAGGTGGAGAGGGGTTTGATGCAGATGACTTGCCACTCTGATGGTAAGTGTAGCCTTTGTTAATATGTTGCACATCATAATATTATTTGCTGCTGGTTAAGATCTGTTCTATTGCACTCTTATTAGTGATCCTCTTATTTTGCATAACTTGATTCATGCCAGTGTTGAGCAGGTAAACTCGCTACTTCGGAAAGCACTCAACAGGATTCAGGAAGGAAGGTCAGACCTGCTCCATTGATGACTCCACTGATTGATTTGCTTAATCTTCCAAAGTTTGTACTCGATTTCATTTTTTCATAGCCGTTCCCTTGGTTCTTAAGCTCTTCCTACTTCGAAAAGTTAAGGCGTTCATTCCGTTATCTTATCTTTGCTCGTTAATTCTTCCATTCAGAGAGCCCTTCCTCTTTGTTTAGCATCAATCTTTCTGGTTGCTTCAAATTCCCCATTTTCTTTCCGTGAGGTTGAACTTATTTTTTTCTCAGAGCTTCCCCTCTAACTGTGCCATTCTCCCTGCTGGTTAAGGTCTAATGTAATGGTGGATTCTTGTCATCTTGATTGGTGTTTCCCTCCTCTTTGTCGATTGACGGACTCCCTTCTTGTCGGGAGATTGAAACGCGATCGACAATGTAGTTTTTGCTTCTTGTTAAATTAGTTTTTGTTGTTTCAGTACTTTGGCCTCTCTTGTGACTTCATTGATGCTCTCCTTTTGGTTAGTGTTTCTTAATATCAATGTACAAGTGTTGAGTTAGCTTGTTAGCACAAAAGAAGCAAGTCATGTAGAAATATTTGAGGGAGACAAGGGAACAATTTGGAAGGATGAAATTAGATTAGTTGGTGCAAAAGGCGTTTTCGCCGTTGGTCGGAGCCACTGTCGCAACCGTCGCAGGTGCTTAAGATTGAGCTCAAATGGACTGACATTTGCATCAAACATAAGTTAGAACAAAACCTTATCGCCCATATAAAGATAATCTATCTGTAACCTTGTAAAGTTGCTAGGCGAAACCATTTGCATTGTGAGTTTTGAAATACGCTTTCACCTGCCATCTTTGGCTCAATGGACTGACGTTCCATTTTTTTTTTTTTTTTTGGGGTGTGTGTGTGTGTCTAATGACAAATGACAAACCCTACAGTTGGTTTGCCAGTCTTTCTCACTTCGGCCACTGACATTTGCATCAAACATAAGTTAAAACAAAACCTTATCACCCATATAAAGATAGCTTCTTAGTTTTTGGCAGCCCCACACTTGATTCCAGTCCATCCATCATCTTCCCCGCAAGTCATTTTCGAAGAACGTTTATGGTAATGCCGGCGTCTTATGCGCTGTACTGTAGTTCATGGTAGGCCATTTTAAGATTGTAGCTTTGATAACCCAAGCTTGATGATTGGTGACCAAGATTGTACAAGTGCAACAAGTCCCAAGTTGTACAATGCAAACACTAAACTTAAATTTCAACTGATTTACAAGATGGATGTGATTCATCCTTAACTAGACCTTATTCATCACTGATATAATCTCCTCCTTTGTATATAATAACATGTAGCAGCATAAAACAATTCCAAAATCTTTTACAAGGGATTTTATATATAGATACAAATAAGAGACTGAAACTTCACCAGCAGTACCATCACAACTACCCTCAGTTTTAAATGCTGAAGGTGTCAAGTTATGGATTAAAGGTGAGTAGGCGACCATGTCTTCGTCTGTCTGAGGATGATCGTTGCTAGGAAGACGATGATGAACTCTCGTCGTCAGAGGAACTGAATTGTTGCCTTGCATGAAATCTTGGAAACACTGGTTGCTGTGTTGGATTTACAGGCACTGGAAATTGTCTAGCGGAGCTGACAATGGTGCGCTCGTTGACCTTCCCGACTTCTTTGCACACCTTGTCTAGAATGTTGAGGAAGTCGCGGACCACCATGAAAATCCTGAATGGGTGAGCTTCTTCCTTGGCCGAATTGCCATGGAAATATTCAGTAATTTCCTTTACTAGCGAGAGAGCGACGCTTTCTAGAGCTTGAACCCGGATGATTTCCTCCTCCGCTTTTTTCAAGAATTCATTCATTGATTCGGAAAACCTTAAACGGTTCTCTTTGGGACCGGTCGATTCATTCAACCTTACGACCTGGCCAATGTTGGCGATGCCTCCTGAAAGCTTGGAAACATCACTGCTAAGCACCTCAGAATCCATTGCTGCAGCCTTCTTCACATTTGAGAGCTCGCCGCTAAGGCCAGCAACAACCTGCAAACCAAGCTTCCTGAATTCCATGTCATTCTGCAGACCGGAATGTACTGTTTTCGATGCTGCAGAATTCTGCTTGGCACCAGAAAGACGAGACCCTTCGGCTCTAATGATTTCCTGCACGACAAAATGAAGTAAAGTAGTCTTTCCATCGGTTCCCTTCACGTCGACCAACTTTAGGAGTGTGTCGAGCTTAAATGCTTGAGCATCCCCACGATTGGTGCCTACATTCATGCGATTCCCAGTCTTGAGCACTGCTTCGAGAAGCTTCAGAAACATTTTGCTGTTTCTCAGTTCTTCACAGGCTGCCTGCAAAATAAGTAACAGGCCTCGCTTAGAAATTAATACGGTACAGCCATTAAACATATAGCAAACTTGAATGGTTCAGTTATCAGTGAACAAGATGGCCTCCTTAGATTGTTTCATGCACAAAGTTTATGAATTCACTCAATGTGATTACATAGACTGGACAAGGAAGTTACTAGTGGTAGTGGAAAGTATTATATTCAGCATTTCTGGTTCAAAATGGATCTCACGTTTATAAACTGAGACGATAAAAGACATTCTACTGATTACATTTGGGCAACTGCACAAGGAGGTGAATATAATCACTTGGGGTCTAAAATCGTCAAAAGGGCAATGACGGCGCAAATAAAGGGTTAATATCAGAGGCAATTGTAATGAACAGCAAACCTTCAATTGAATAGATATATAGGAGCAATAAAACAAGCTAGAGTAACCTTTTCTGCTTATTCAGAGGCGGCGCAGCATTATTATTAAGCCTAATTTGGGAAGATAGACCAAGATATCTTAATTGCAGTAAACACAAGGCAACAAAAAGTAGAATGACAGGAAATTGTGATTACCTCTAAGGTTGCAAATGATCTCTTCAGATAATCAACTTCAGAATCAAAATTAGCAATGTATAGCATTGCCTCCACCTCTTAAATGCAAAAGGAATGTCTAGCACTGCCTTGAGGAATTTCTCAGCAGACCCAAGCTTATACGGTGAACTATCGTCGTACTCTAACAATTTCCGTTCTTCCTCTTTCGTCGGGGCCATCTTCATTAAGCTTTCTAGTAGTTCCGTTCCCAAGCTATCGGCATTACCTGTTTTAAATGACAAGTTCTTGTATCAATACATTTTTTTTTCGTCATGCGCATTCTCAAGGTCCTAATATACATAACTTTGCATGGCATTCCTTTATAATGTATTCTAGTTTGAATTGAAACTCACGGCATCCTAGCTTGATGAAAGATAGGATAAATTAGTCGAAAGGCGGGACTGATCATCAAGGTCCAATTTCTACATTCAATTCGACTTACCCTACTCTAAAAATGTCTAATTGTGATAACTCTTACAGTCATACTCATCAATTTAAGTAACTACAAATGGCAATTTCATGAACAAGGTTCTGCAACAACTAACAAATAGAGTTACCTTCAGTAAGAGCCTCACAGACTTCTTCAATGGTCACATTGAGGGCCCTTAACAAAATCGCTATGTTCTGCGACTTCTTTGGATCGAGCACCATATTCTCTTGATTAGCCGGAGGAAGAACGGGGCGCCAATGAGGCTCTTTCGGAGTCAAATTCGATGCATTCACCATGAATAGCGATTCGATCATTTCCTCATTCAACCTACAAACAAACAAACAAACAAACAAACAACCAGTTCACACAAAATTACACTACAATTAGCAATCAAAATGAAGTCTTTGAAACACAGATTAACCAAAGTGTAGGAGTGCAAGATCATACTGGAATGAACTAGACTTCAACTGATCCCACACCATTGCTCGATCCGAGCTCGCCCTGACCTTATCCCAATGCAATGGCTTAAGCTTCGGCTTCGGCGTCTCCTGATCATTATTACTACTAACACTACTCATCTCAACACTCCCACCAGAATTGCCACCCAATTCATCTATTCCTGGACTACTCAACACAAGAGGTTTAGTTGGCGCCACAAGCACTGGTGGCCTAAACCCAATCCCAGGCTCCCGGATCTGACCCGGCACTTCCCATAATCCGCCCGGCATTGGCGGTGGAGGAGGTGGCGGCGGGGGCCTCGGCGGTGGAGGAACTGAATTTTGGTCAGGAGGAGATGGGGATATTGAAATTAAGCTCTCATTAGATTCTTCCATAGTGTTCAAACATTGGGATTTCCTCTTAGGAGCTGCATATGGCGGCGGGGGAGGCGGCGGGGAGGCGGCGGAACCGGCACCGCCACAGGCTGATCCGGAGATCTAGACTTGTAGCTGCTACTTCTAGGACTCAAACTGGGAGATCTAGAGTGAGAATTGGAGACTGAACGAGTGGGTGAAGTTGGGTATGAAGGAGTAGTAGAAGCACTCCCCAAATTCTCCATCTCCACCGCCATGAATGCAGGTCTTGAGCTAGACCCATTAGCCCCAACACTCTCCTTCCCACCAGACGACCCTCTTGGAGAGTAAAACTCGTCTTCTTCGTCCTCCCCTGACGAACCCATCTCCCCATTTCCCCTCCCCTGCTTCGCATTCATCCGCGAGAGGGGCGGCAGCGGATGCAGCTCCGGCGAGCCCATCTTATCAGATTCAGACCCATTAACAGAATCACCACCAGCAGCACCACCACCACCAGCAGCAGCAGTGTGAGAGTTGTTGACCAATGTGCCCAGATAGAGAAACTCAGAGCTAGTGAACCCAGTCCGGGACTTCCTTTGATGATGATGAACCCCATTTTCTGGGGATCTGGGAGCGGTGCGATTGACAGATCTTGAAGAAGAAGAATAAGACTTGGTGATGGCGGTGGGATTGGGATTGGGATTGGGATTGGGATTGGGATGTTTGGCTCTGCAGTAGAAGAGGAGGGCGAGAGAGATGAGGAAGGCAGAGGAGAAGAGGGCGAGGATGACTGCAATGGCGATGATTTTGGGGGAGATGGGCTTGCGGCGCGGTGGTTGGGGAAGATGAGGTTGGAGATGTTGGCGGGGAAGGTGGCGGAGATGGCTCCGGCGGTGGTGGGTGGCGGCGGGGGAGAAGACTGGATGGAAGGGAAGAAGGAAGGGGGCTTGTTCGGCGGGGCAGAGGAGAATGGGTACTTGGGCTGCTGCGGAGGTGACTTTGTTGCTGTTGTTGAGGCTGAGAAGATGAAAGAAGAAGAAGAAGAAGAAGGTGTGGGGGGTTGTGTTGGGGGGAGTGAGTCGAGTGGGAAGAAGGGCTGGTGGAGGATCCGCCGGTGGTGGTGCTGGTGGTGGGCGGCGGAGGAGGAGAAGAGGAGGAGGAGGAGGAGGAGAGGTGGAGTGGGAAGCATTGTGGGTTGAAACTTGAAACCAATCCAATCTCTCTCTCTCTCTCTCTCTGAATCAATCAAGACAGCTTGAGTGGTAGAGAATACTAGTGAGTCTGAGTTGTTTGATTCCATGCATTCCATTTCATCTCTCAACATTCATGAATGGAGGATGGGCGGTGCCATGTTCAGATCTTTCAGACTAATTAACTACCACCCAAAAACAGAGAGTCGTATACTAACTACTAAACCACCCATTGTCTGAATTAACTATCTCGCTACTACTCTTAATGAGGGTCGCTAAGGGCACCCCACCGTTTCATGAAGGCACCCAGTTAATGTGGGCACTAACCAATTTACCTGGGGCACCCAAAAATTAGACTCGAAATACCCAAAAAACCCCTCGAACAAACCTCTCACACCCCACCACCCCCACCACCACCACCACCGAACTCCTTGTGAAAGAACTCATTTGTTTTCAACCGACCATTGCGAGGATACCCCGAAATCGTCATTTCCGTCCGTCTCCGTGTGTTTCTCCTTCGTTGTAGGAGGTTTTTGCAGTTTGTAGGCTCGGGGTGTTTGCCGATTTCGTCTTCAAATTAGGGCTCGATTGAAGATCGTCGAACACGCAAATTTTGCGTGAAATCGATCGTTTGAAGTCACATTTGGTATAGTAGTTGTAATGTGTGTGTGGCGGTTTGTTGAATGGTTAAAAAATTAGGAAATCGCGGTTCTCGGCCACACAGGCCAAAGAGTGTGTTAACTGTCTCGGCCACGAAGGCCGGAAGAGTTCGCAGTGTCTCGGTTACGCATGGCCGAGAATACTTTAGTTATATCGGCCGAGACATGACGAGAGCTACAATTAGTGATAGGTAATGTGGTGTCGGTGGTGTACAACCGAGAATTTGCTCCTACTCTCGGTTGTACACTGTCGAGAGGGTTAGAGTAGGCTCTCGGTCTTGCGAGGCCGAAACAATCGCGCACATCGAGAATTACTCAGTACTCTCGGTCGTACCATACCGTGACCTACTTACACCTCTCGGTCCTCTATGACCGAGACATTGCTATACATCTCGGTCCTGCGAGGCCGAAACAATCGCGCACATCGACATAAACTTCGGATAACCGCATAAAAAACACAATAAATTTGCAAAATTTTCGTGAGTTCGACCTCTCTTGCATAGTAGCAAAGACAATCCTACATTATTATATAGTGGAAACAAGTTCGGATTTGAAGAAATTACCAAACCCTACGTTGACAAACAAATCATCATTTTCACGAGTTTTACACAACTAAACAAGTTCAAAAAAACCATCAAATTGTTGTCAAACATTGTTACATCGCTGTCGGATGATGTCAATCCGCAATAATCGATCAACGCTCGCCAAACGCAATGTGGATTTGTGGTTCAACCTTGTGGTGGGGTGCCTTTTTTTGTCAAAATGATTTGTGGGGTTTGAATCACTATATATACAAGGGCAAAATGGTCTTTTTCCAATTTTGTTGAAATTTTTACAAAAACTTTGGGTGCCTTCATTAAACGGTGGGGTGCCCTTAGCGGCTCTCCTCTTAATTCGCCCGAGTTCCCACGAAACCACACACCATCCAAACTATTTCTTCTTACTGCGCCACCTACTTTTATTTTTGACAACAAAAAATATGTTCAGACTCTTTGAGTCCGGACTCAAAATTTTTTATTAATAAGTTAAGATATCTATCTAAGTAAAAGACTTAATTACCCTCTATCCCCAAACACTAATAATGAATTTGAATTAAGGGTCTTTATCTCTTTTTGATTGTTTGAGTCGGACTTTTTGAGTCCATCTAGCACTACCCATTTTGGGGGTTCAAGTCTTCGCCTACATCAAGAAATTCATCGCAATGGATATGTTCGATTTGGTATTTATAGGATACAACATTGGGTTTTGTCATAGTGTCGGACCTATCTAACTTAATTTTAAGGTTCCGCAGCTGAATCAAATGAAACAAAATATTACAACTCCTACACAAAAATATGTATATATAATGAGTTTGAATCTTATTTAATTTCAAGACATGCTAAGTTAAAACTTTTGAGCATCTTCAATAATATATTGATTGAATGTCAATGTGCGCCACATAAGATGATATTACTAAAGTTATTTCGATCTTTGATCCACATGCCACATAAGTGGATTGGTAAGTGTGCGTACCCAGGGAAGAAAAATGAGCTGTAGCCGCAGGAGGAGACAATATGTATGTATGTAGATTTATTGTTATTATATATACTCCACTTGGATGAGAAAGCTAGCTTTCACACGCTAACGCTTTGAAAAGATGTAATAAAAGTTGAGGAAGATAGAGAGAGAGAGAAGAGGCGTTACATAGTTGCATGCATGGTTGCATGCCATGTTGCCATCTGTAGATAGACATACATTTCATATCTCCAATCGTAAATGTGGATTATAAGTATAGATTTATGTCACGTTACCAATGTGAAAAAATATCCATCATAAGTGGTTTGAATATATATTAAAATTCAAAAATATTCTTCGATATTCAATATGAATTACACTTTTTATTTTAAAATTTTATTATTTTTTCTAACCCTTTTAGAGAGAATTGTTGACGTAACTATAGATTGCACCGTACACGTCAACTACACTTTCGAAATACACATTTGCATTTAAAATAACTTTTAAGTCTTGATTGGCGTACATTCACATCCAATTCTCATTGTAGATATTCTTGCTGTCTGCTTCCCTGTTTTTCTCTGTGTTTTCTCCAATGTAATCACTCTACCTTCCCTCCTGCATGTCCGTACCAAAAATCTTCATACCGACATTGACTTCCACAAACAACATTAATATTTCCTCCCAATAATATATCACGTAACTTGGAATTAAGGAACTAATTAAGAGAACGTAGCAACTAATCACATAACTTGGAGGAAAACCAAGCATTGACGAACACAAGCATCACCTTTGCAACAGTTCAGAGTTAAAATGCTCACACTAGATCTTCAAGGGCTAATTAAGTTATTTTGACCTAATTACCTTTTACCCCAAACACCAATAATGAATTTGAATTAAAATGGAAAATCATCTAGAATAAGTTACGAAGAAAAATAGAATGACAATAGCAATATTGCAACACAAGATACATTGGTTCACAAAATCGAACGACTTTCATATGACATCGACTCGGGTATTATGCATCAAGATTTGTATATATATCTCTGCATCTCGATGTGCACATAAATAGCTATTGCTAACTAATGTATCTTGTGGTGTGACTTGCTATTCTCATGGTAACACTTCTCTTTTGCGAATGCTATATATTAGAAAACTTATATTTGTCAATCAATTAGGTAGCCCAATGATTTAATATGAAATTTGAAAATACGAGGTCATGAAATCAAATTTTATTGAGTATGAAAATTGTTTCTTTCTTATAAAAAAGAAAACTTCGATTTTTATTATCTTGAATTATTTGACTGGCATTATCTAATATTAAGTACAATATAAAGAAGGGTAGAGGTACTAGCTAGATCCATGCATAAATACCTTGAATAATTCTTGAAGTTACTTTGTGAAAAGGATTTAAAGGATCATACAAAGACATAGTCAGCAAAATTAAATCGAGTGACCATCACTTGAAAGCTAGATTTCGATACATATATATATTTGATCGACTCCAAGTAGCTAGAAGTTATTGTGGTTGTTGTTATTGTTGCAGTAGTGTGGATTATAAAAGAGCAAAATACTCAAACTGACACCCCTAATCGCGAGAACAAAATGCATAATATCGTATTAACAATCGCGTTATACATTTTGAGATATATATTCATAACAATAACAACGAAAATGACAACATAACCTTAATTTCAAATTTATTGGACTTAATTGCATATCTTCTCTTTGCAACAAAAACAACGATACATATTCAGGTAGAAGTCGGGGCTATATAAATCAAACTTTTTTATTAACTTCAATTTAGTGCCATTATTTCCATATGGAATTGGAGCTAGAAAACAAAGGTCGAATCCAAGGTAAAAGGTCAAAAAGGTGTCGGTGAACCATTAAAGCAATTTTCCTTCTTTATGTTGCGTGTTGACTGTACACTTTTGTGTGCGCTTTTCGAGGATCATTCTCTGGTGTGACAGTGGGGCTCGCTCTCATCGGCTTATCTCTGCCGTTGATCAATACTGGCACGCTCTCCAATGACTGCCGCGTCTCGCTTCCACTATTGTTTCGGGAATCACGGGTGCTTTGCACGTACGGCCTCCCATGCGCCCCGCACGTGACTCCTCATGCACCTTTTTTTTTTATGCATTTTTTAAATACAAAAACACTTCTTAAGGTTTAATTAGTGTAATAATTAGACGTCCGTACAAAATGATCATTCTATTTTAGCGAGATAGATATGACATCACTTTTCAAAATAAACATTGGGGTTTCAGTAATTGTATTTTAGAATTGAAAGTGTTGATATTTATTAAAATAAATAACTTATCGATTAATTTGAATGGTAAGGGACTCGATTGCTCTTAAATGAAGTCTTGAGTTGAGTTTGTGGTGGATAAAAAATATTGATTTGGAAATGTGGCCTCTATACACAAGAATTAATGAAAAAGTGAAAGACTCAATCCATGTACAAGAGTTAATGAAAAATCCCTTGAAATTACAATTAAAATTTTAAATATAAATGACAAAAGCAAAAGACAAATAATTCGAGGGCAGCATGTATAGCACTTACATATATAGTAAGTTGGACTTTGATTAACTTATAAATTAATTGAGTACTAATATTTTATTTTTTCACTGCAGACATTAATTTATTAACCATATAGTTCCTTCATGCTTTATTATTTTTCAAATCCCTAAGCAATGCACATCTGCAGCACCGACAGAGTATAATATAGTTTCTTTATATTTAATATAAGTATAACTGCTATATTATTATTTTTTAAATTTTCTAGCTATTTCATTATTCTTTACGAGTCTTTATTACCTATATATAACCATAAAAAAAACTAACTATACATATATACAGTATCACTTATAAATTTTGATAACCATTAAATAAGTTTTCTTTTAACTTAAAATAGATATATAAAAGTTGGAATTCCTCTATTTCTTCCATCCATTTTGTATGAAATCATCAAATAATAAAAAAGGTTCGGACTCGGAAAGGAGAAGACTACTATTCATAGTACGTACATAAATACATTTGTTGAGATCAATTAATTCATGCATAATATTAATTAAGTGCATGTATTATTTATTTAGAGGTAGGATTCCATGTATGTTGTTTGTTTCTCAAACTTCTGTTCATGAGAGACAGATCACACCTGCTTGTTGTTTTTATTTTTATTTTTATTGTTAGGTGGCATGCATAGGCTACGTACTTTTGTTTTTAACACATTTTTCTACTGATGTACTACGAACACATTTTTTTTTTTTTGGTGGAGACAAAAATTAATGCAAGTCTGGCCTTCCATATTTGACTATTAGCTTGTTTTGTGGAAAATATGTATGCACATTATAATTAAATGCTCCATTGCTCCATCGTACTACCAAGTACTCTTCTTCGTTTTTGAAAATTAGGCGCTCCTTTAATTTCCTCTCAATATTAAATTAAGTAGTCTATGAAAAGCACATGGAGAACAACTAGATTTAGGTGCATTATGCAATAAGAAAAATTAAATTAATGTTTCCTTCATTTGTCTTGATTGAAATATCTAATTAGCTAGTTGAAACCTCTAATTATTATTATTAATTTTTTTTTTTGATATTCGTAAGTATTCATGCGAGTTTGCCTATTTTCACGAGGCCCTAGTGCAATCAGCCCGAGTGTATCCCAATGACCAGAGCAATTTTGCCGCATCAAAGAATTGAAACCGCGAAGTCGTGTGTCTAATTAACTCATACAACCTCTTTTAATTTTTACCGTCGTGGCAACCCGATCGGATTAAACCTCTAATTATTTTAATAAAAATTAATCTATACATCTGCATGAAGAGTGATAAACAGGTTGACATACATATTATTGTCAGCAAAACACACACACACATATATATATAAACTTGGGCGTTAATATTGTAAAGTGTGTGACAGGGGCCCCAATTATACATGCACACCAATCTATGGACACTTTTTCGAGAGCTGGCATGCAGATGCATATAAATTATGCTTAATCACGATGTGAATAAAAACAGATATCCAGTATTCATAATATTGGAAAAATTAACTTTTTCGAGAGCTGGCATGCAGATGCATATAAATTATGCTTAATCAAACGGTGTGAATAAAAACAGATATCCAGTATTCATAATATTGGAAAATTAACTCGGACGAGTTGACTCAACAATAAAAGTAAGTTTGAGATTGTGTACTAAGTTAGGCACACGGTCCCAAGTTCAATTCTTCGCTACATCAAGATTGACCCATAAAGAGTTTTAGCTCTTCCAATAAAAAAAAATACATAGAGATGACTCATACTCGATACCACTACTTAAGAGGCATGAGTACCAAGCCACTTAGACCACCCATCCGGTGGTATATATTAACATTTCTTTTTAGACAAAAGAAATTTATAATCTTTCCGGTTTCACTATATATGATATATTTTGATTCTTTTATCTAAAGGTCATTTAATTTATCACTAGAAAGAATATTATGCTACATTAAGCTCCAGTTATATATCTTAATTAGATTCAAGAATACTAGCTCAAAAGCCCTTTAAAATTGTAAACTACTTATTCTTATATTTTAAGACATGCATTCACTTCTCAGTTTTCACAATATTCTATGAAAGAGTATTATATATCTGTGCTTAGCATTTGCCATTTCTGTTATATATAAACTGGTTATAAACTGATAGCTAATTTTCTTAGTTAACTTTTTTTTTCTTTTTAGACCAGGGGACATAGCTTTACAGCTCACATATGGATTGGATTGCCTTTTGACTAGCAAGTTCCCATTTTAAATTCACAAAATTAACCCTAGAGCTTTTGAAAATGTGTTCCCTGCCTAAAAGTTTTTAAATTCCAAAAGGGTTCCCTCACTAAAGTTGAAGAAATTAAAGGGTTTCTGTAGGACTTAAAATTTGATTAGTGGATCTATTATATTACTTGTATATATATGTAGGTGTCTGTAGACTTAATTTGCTATTTGGCTTTCCAAACAAGATTGTAATTGAGTTTGGTGCAGGGTGTTACTTTTAATTTTTTATGACATATTATAATTTCAGCTGTACTAAGTGATCTAATTAACTAAATTATCATCATTGCATGATTGTTTATGTATGCATACATTATCTAAAGAGAAGATCTACTTATGTTACAATATTGTAGATATTGTGCACCATGATTTTAATTTTAATCATTTTGAACTTGAACTTAAAGTCACTCCATTGTAAATCATAATAATTTATGCTCTTTATACATATGTATGGTTCAAACAAACTTAATGTTTAGCATTAAAATCTTACATTTCGATATGCCAATTGCAATGATATATAGCCTTTAATTTGTCAACATCATCATAGTATTGAACGACCGTTCATAAATGTAATTAAAAGAAAAAAAAGCTTAATAAACAAATATATCTTAACCTTTTACGTCTTTTTGCAAAAATACCATTAATATTTTATTTTTAGAGGGTACATCCAAACTTTTTAACCCGTTTCACTTCAAATTGTACCCTCGAGTGGTAATTAAGTTATGATTTGATGATTTCTTCAAAAAAAAAAAAAAGTTATGATTTAATTTGTTGATGAACAAACAATTAATCAAATTGAAATTATTGAGATTGATTGACAGTGTATTTTGATTGTAGAAAGAAAGAGAGGAGACAAAGGGCAATGGGGCTTCCATCATGTCTATGATTGAGGAAACCCTTACCTATATCCACATGGGAGACAACTAGCTAATCCATGCATACACAGATTCTATTATATATATAATGCACTACTACTATATATGGACTATATATGCCTATATGGTGATGCTTCCTCCCTAGTTATATAGCTTTGTTTAGTTTTTCTATGGATTCTATATATATATATTCATAAATACTCTCTCTATGAAAGATCTAAATATAATAGAGAAACTCACATTAAAAATATCAATATGAGCCTTTGAAGAAGTGGTACCAGCTGTGGGGGCAACCAAATGTATATGAGAATGAGAACAAGCCTAACTAACTGTTTATAACCACCTACAAGTATACCTGCAGTTAAATTGCAGACCAAGTACTACAACATTGGCATAAACATTTGCAGCTCTTACAATAAGCAACTGGGCCACTGCAGGTAGCCTAATAATCGCGGGTGTCTGAGGACTCTGAACTTTTACCCAACTCCTTATTAAGCTCGATTAATCCCGTGAGAGTCATTTGTGCGTCTAACACCAATATAATTTTTTTTTTTTTTTGAGAAAATAAGAGACAAGCTTCTGAAAGTTGCGTATATTATGTAAAAAAGTAGACACCAACGTAAACATTTCAATCACATGGATCAATCTAAAATATGAATTAAATTAACATTGAAAAGGTTCTTTGAGAATAAAGTCAAAAGCAATTTTATGTCTACTTTTTTTCAGATCAACCAAATGGTTGATTAGGGCATTTGAAGGCCAACAAAAAAAAAAGAAAAAGAAAAAAAGAAAGAGCTGCTGGGAAGGCAATACTTTTTGCTTGAATTCTCTTAAGATTCCTGAGTGAAAGCACAATATTACTGGACATTTGAGTCTGCGTCAGCATGTCATTTCAAACAAAGCTCCAAAAATCTTTCCTTTCCATCTCTTTAATTTTAGTGGACCGAATGATATCTATATGGACCCCCTTTTCCCATATGAATAAGGGAAACTAAGGAGCTAATGTTGGTAATGAAGTTTGTTTTTGAGGGAAGTAAGTTTAAGTCATAATTGTGTGTCGAAAGACCAAAATAGGGGAAGCTAAGAGCCATACTTCCTACAGAAGTAATTACTTTGGGACCCGAAAAATAGTATACTTCAACAACATATTTGATGATATGGAAAGCACTTTGATTTTTGAGATGATAAATTATGGTTTGCATTGATGAGAAGTGCACTTCATAATCTTCATGATGGTTGCTATCATGTTATATCATCTAGTCTTCCATGCCAGGTTTTAATCAACTAATTTTTTTTTTTTTTTTCAATAATTTTAGAGAAAGTTTTTAATAAATAGTGAGTTTTCTCAATTTTTCTTGTCTGTTGCTAAAAATCAGAATCAATGACTAAACCAAAAATCTATAGATCCCATCTAACAGTTAATGCCTCATCTTCTCAATAGCTTGGCGTGTTGGACTACTTGTTAAAGGAGAATATGAGTGAGGGCCAAATTAACCTTTGAAGTAACCCAAGAGGGTGTGGCGTGTTGGCACAGAGAGCATCGCCCCTAACCAAGTGACTTGAGTTCGAGTTATGAGAATAAAATCCCTTTAAAATTCTGGGCTAGGGCCTAGGGGTGCCACCACTAGAGGTCCTACCAACCCTAAGTCTAGAACCAGTCGGGGCAAAGCCTCGGATACTTCAAGCACTAAAAAACCAGTATAAAAAAAAGAAAGAAAAAAGAACAACCTTTGAAAAGGGGCCTATTTAAAAGGGGGAGAGCTCATCCGTTGAGATGAAGTGCAAACCGTATATATCAATCTTCCAAAAGCCACTTCTGAGAAAACCCAGAAAAAAAACCTAAGAATGATATGAAACTTTGGTGATTCAATTTCATGTGTTGTAAATAATATGTAGCTTTTAAATGGTAGAACATATGTTGGATTGATCAATCAGTGGCCTGATCAGAAACCACATTGATATTTGTTGGTAATGTACTAACCAAAATATAGTTTCACATTGGTTGACAACTTCCTTATGGAGTAAAACACTGAGTTATAACGATGAACGTATAAAATGTACTATAGATGGTATAAATGGTGAAGTTCCAATGTCAAATAAAGTAACCAAGAGTGAGCTGGTTGTTATATACCTAGTAAACGATTTGCCGCTTTGACATTGAAGATAAAATTTAGTCCGCCTTCCCATTCTTTTCTTCATTGCTTTTCAAGAAACGAGAGAACCAGATTGCAGAGGCTTTTGGATGCCGAGAAAGCCCATTCTTGTAATCCACATAAACCAGACCAAAGCGCTTGGTATAGCCTTGAGCCCACTCGAAATTGTCCGCCAAGGACCATGCAAAGTAACCTCTTACATCTGCTCCATCCCTATCCATGCATTGTATACATAAGAGTTAAATTTTTACTTTAACTACTACTCATTTATAATCAAGTTTGCACCATTGACTCGTGGTATTTGAGTTGTATACGCCATTTAACGTCTACAAAGTTATGATGGAAATTTCAATATTCAAACCACAGGGATGTCATGGATCGATTTTGGCATTGAAAAACATTGTCCTCCACCATTTATGGATTCAAACCATGTAGCAGATCACATTGAGTTCGTAACTAGGAAAGGTCTTATCTTAACAAGAAGTTATAATACAGACAAAAGATGGAGTAAGATTTGAACTACGCATACTAGTCGGACGATAGCTAATGAAAAGGATGTACCTGATTGCTTGTGCTACTGCGGCAAGGTAACCCTTGTAATAGTTAAGTCTCTTTACATCATCGAGCATCTCATGGAGAGGGGAGGTACTGCTGTCCTCATCATCCATACCTACAAAATTACAGATAAGGAGGGTCTTAACATTGACATGTTTCAGAAAAAATCAACGTAATTCTCTCTAGTTTGTCCGATAAGATGTTTAGCCATGCTTCCAGCAGTTAAGTTGCAACTTAGGTGCATCCAACCTAAAAGATCTTCCTTTTCTTTCTCTAAGAAGCTCAATACACATTTTTCAGCCGTGCCAGAAGACATCTTTCTATGGACCTTTTTTTTTTTTTTGCTACCTTGTGGACTGGTTTTGATGACACGGTGAAGCTCTTTTTTTTTTCTTCCTCTCATGTGCCCTTATAGGAGGGATTCTTAATTGGAAGATCATCTAAATTCTGGTTTACAATTTAGATTGCCAGAACATCGTCATAGATGTCATAGTATAAGCCTATAAGGAGAATGGGAAACAAAAAGAAATTTATCATCTTCATTAAGTTCACATCATAAGATCATACCATTTTCAGTAACATAAAGTGGAAGATTGGGGTATCTATGCGCTACATAATTTAAAAGCCTTCGGATGCCCCATGGAACAATATAAAGCCAATCTGATGCAGCCTGAAATGTAAAAAATCATCAATGACATAAAACATTGCTGCGATGGATGCAAAGGGAGGGGGGAGAGAGAGAGAGAGAGAGAGAGAGAGAGAGAGAGAGAGAGGTTCATACCCGCTCACCAATTATTTCCCCCTCTGACAATTCGGCTGAGGATAAGAATTAAAGGAATCTCAATAACATACCAGAAGAACGAAAAAGAAAAGGAAAATGAGAGAACGATGTCATCAAGTGTTATATGCTTAAATGAAGATGTGAGCAAGGACCTTACTAATTCTTTTCAATTTTTGCTCTATGAAGAATTCATGATCTTCAGAACCTATGGCTTCATGAGCAATGTATCTGGTAGTATAGTGATTAATACCCACAAAGTCTACTGAGTTCCTTAGTAACTCTTTCTCCTCATCTGAAAATCTCGGCAGTCTATCTCCAAGAGTTTCCCGCATAACCTCAGGATAGTCGCCATAGTATATCGGATCCAAGAACCTACACCAAACCAGAAATTTTAAAATAAAAAAGAAGAAATGCAAGTCTTCCTTTCATGAAATCGCACCCATAGAACACAAATCATTAATATGATTTTCATAAATTGGAATTATATTGTATAACTACAGACCAAAGACACTTACACAAATTTAGAAGAGACAACACGATCTTATTTTTTTGATCGGACGAGACAACATGATCTGATTTACACTAACATAACTGACTCTGATGAAATATTACATAAGGTTTATCTAATGCTGGCAAGATGTAGTCATTTTGCTTTGCAATGCACATAATAGAGTTTCCCCTTTTTTTCAACTTCATCATTTAAGTTGAATGAATATGTAAAAATCTCAAGACTTTTCATGATTAGTCTCTCTGGTGGTCTTGATGGTTCTGTGCCGCACAACAAAAATGAACAAGTCAGTTATGAGGTTTTATCCAGTTCAATTCTCTGAGTCTCCCAGCAAAGTTGCTTCTCTGTCCTAAAGACTTCATCAAAGACCAAACTAAGATTGACTTGCTATACAGGAATCCCTATCAAGCGACATTAATAAAGGGAGAACTCAAAGTTCTTCATAGAACACTTTCCAATATTTATATAAAAATATTATGGATGCATGGAAAAATAGCATAGAAAAACTAAGTAACACTTCCTTATCCGAAATCTCAGATTGATCAGCCTTTGCTCATAAAGTAGCCTTAAATTCTTCTCTTTTCTGGTGAATAAGTCGCTTCTTCCATGTTACATTGTTTAATAATTACTTTTAGAACTTTCATAGTATTATTTCCACAAGAAGATACTGGTATAATAAGATCTAATAACATGCAAGAATGATAAGATTTATATGAAAGTAAATTACCATCTAAGCTGAAAAGCTATGCGCCTCTCTGCTGCATCCTTGTCTTCCTGCTTATCCGTAAAGGCTTCTGCCCATTCACAATCAACCACCAGGCCTATTTCCCCACCTTGTTGGGCCTAGACATAAAGAGATGAAATATCTCATTTCTAGTGACTTGCATAAAGAAGAGAAGCACTCTGAACGTAAAGCCTTTTATTAATTTAATTAAGTCAAAAACTAAAAAAAATTGCAAAGAAAAGTCAAATTCCTAGAACTGATATTAAAGGAGATACTTGTTAATCATTTTGAGTCTTTTGACCTAAAACCGTTTTTTAAAATAGAGCATACCACAAAAGCCTTTTACTTTAATTTTTCATTAACTTTCATCCAAAAAATAATTTGAAATACACGGAAATTCATTTATTAGGCTTTATTAGCAGCAGCAATTGCAGCAAGAGACGGAGCGGGGAAATAAGCTCCTACTACTTTTTCAAGTGTTTTGTCGCGTTGTTCTTTTTACCATGGTGTCTATACAGCTCTTGGAGGATTTCTTCCCTCCTTAAGCCTCTTTCATAACCAAAAGCTAAAAAAAAAAAAAAAAAAACTCGAGAATTAGTTTTAAAAACAAAAAAGAAAGGACCACGCTGTTACTGTTACCTTAAATTTCTTATTGTAGACAGAAACAGCTGCTGCATGAGCCAAGAGTTGGTAGTGTGCAGCCAAATATGGTTCAGTTAATGGACGCTCACTTCTTCCAGGGGCAAAGACCCCAACAGCATATCCATTAACCGCAGTTTGAAGAGGTTCATTAAATGTTATCCAGTGCTTTACTCTATCTCCAAAACTCGCAAAACAAGTCTCTGCATAAACTTCAAAGTATTTTCTGGATTTTCCATGTAATGCACAACAGATGAGTACCCATTTAATGTGAAAGCAAACAAACAAAAAATATTTCCTAAACCACATTTAAGGGAGTACATTAAAATCTAGTCTATCATGAATCAGAAACAATAGAGTTATGTTCCATTTTTTTGATAAGAAGCTATGTTCCAGTTTGGCATATATGTATCCATAGACAAAGAAAGTTCATTGCCAACGTCTTCATGTCGAACTTCAAAGACACAAGGAAAACCTTCGAAGCTTCAAGAAAAAGTTCTTGCGTAAATTCATGAATAAATAAACAACAGCATATTGATCCATTTCATTGAAACTTACACAATTTTATCACTTAACCAACCATCAATTGATTCATGAAGATTTAAGGGAAGATCCCAATGGTATAGCGTTAGGTAAGGCTCAACACCTGCAAGAATTATAAGTATGTCGATGCAGGTCGAAAGAAGATTTTGAATGAAAAATAAAATAGAGGGAAGTTTTAGAATGAAGGATCATAAACCTCTTTCCAATAGGGCGTTAATGAGATTGTTATAATATTTGATTCCATCCTCATTAATTTTGTTTCCCAAACCATCTGAAAATATGGAGATATCACTATCAGAGAAATGTATGTCCTCAAGCAAATGAAATGGGGTTATATGCCCATAAACATGAAGCGTCAACTAGTGGGAAGTTGGGAATCAGATAGTTTGGATATTAATCATCGGCCAGAATCATTAAAAATCTAAAATGAAAGTTTCAAATTTCAGCTCAAAGGACCTTAAGTATCGCTCCTAACAATATCGATGAGGGTAAATTGCAAATATACCCATGGGTTCACCATAGTATGCACTTTAGTCCCAATGTTGTCAAAAATATGCACTTTAGTCCCTTAAAAATATTGTTAGCTAACAGAATGACCTTTTTCAGCAATGACAAGTAAACTTGAGGGGCTAAAATGCATATTTTTCAAAAATATAGGGTTGTAAGTGATGATTAGAGAAAACCAAGGGCGAATTTGTAGTGTACCTGAAAGTGTATTATTATTATAAAATATGCCGCATTATCACAAAAAAGGAAGAATAACAAAATGACCTTTTCGAGCGACAGAAAATAAATTACAGGGACCAAAAGTGCACATTTTTGAAAATAGAGAGATTAAAGTGCAGAATTACAGGTTATGACAGACCTCAGGGGTCAATTTGCAAATTACCTTATTAGTAAACAAGTGAGGCTTTTAGAGCAAAAATACTACCAGGGAATATGCGAGACCATGAAATTGAAAAGCGATAAGCGCCAAATCCCAACTTGGCTATGAGTTCAACATCTTCCTGCAATTTGAAAGAGTAAATAAATAGAGTTAAAAGTGAGCTGAAACAACAAATAATTAAGACCGTTGCTGAGATAGACATTCCAACCAAACCTGCACTCCTACCATGATGAAAAGTGATCAGAGTCTTCAACAAATGAATCATGAATGTCCGATGAGTCAAGTCATTTTATCAAGCAATAATTGTTCGTTTGAAGCAAAATGGATTTAAGACTTTCGAACGTGCAGTTCCAAAATAGTGAGAACCAAAAAATCGGGCAGAGAAATAATTGTTCATTTGAAGCAAAATGGAAGAGAAAAAAAGGAGGCCACATGCTAGACATGAAGAAATTCCGTATTTGGAACTTATTATAATGTTGAATTAAATCATGAACCTTGTAGCGATGATATTGGTCAATTGCAATGTCCCCATTGCTACCATCAACTATTTTTCCTGATGCAATAGAGAATAAATAAATAGTTAACATAATCATAATTGGACCTTACTGCCAAGTAAATTTGCTATGCCAAAACGGCACACCAATACCTTCTGTGTGAGAAAAAGCATCCCATATACTATCACCCCTGCCACCCTCATTACGCGCTCCTTCAACCTAAACAAAAACACCTTCTCGAATCTTAATAGAGATATATAATCAAATAGAATACATTCACTACACAATACTAGAACAGATTTTCATATCGAATCACTAACTCAAAATGACTACTCCATTTAGTCATATAGCATTTCCAAAGTTACTAAACTTAATTAGTCGACGCGCTTCGAAGATCAAAAAACATGACTTTAAACCAAAACTGAATGAAATCTTCCATAAATAAAGCTTCAAACAAGTTGTCATAGACATTTCGACAAAAAGCACTGCTACATCGATCATACTAAAACATTGGATCTGCACAATGTTATAATTCAAAAAGGTGCACTTAATTCCTCAAGTGAATATGATCACAGAAACTAACAAGACAATCAATCAATCAATCAATCAAGACCTCACATTTCCAAACAACATATATAGATTCAAATCCTAATTGAAGATTCAAAACACAATCACAGTAATCTAAACTCAAATTCCCTTCCTAACAAACAAGTTAACGAAGCGCAAGACCAAATCTGAGGTTTCGCGTTCGAGAATCGAAATCACAGATCAATGAAAGTAAGATCGGATCGATCGCGCGTGAATTAGTTGGTACTTGCCTGATAAGCAGAAGTGGCGACGCCGAAGACGAAGTTGGGAGGGAAATCGCTTCGACGGACTTCTCTCGCGATCTCTTCTTCTTCTTCTTCTCCTTCTCCGTCGATTCGCGGTCTCGCCATTGTCGATCGCACTGAAAACAACGAAGAAAACTAAGAAGTGAAGTGGTTGGTTGGTTGGTTGAATAGTCCACTTGTTTTCTTTGCTTTATATAGCGGTTACAAGGGGTCACAAAATTGGGTCACCCATTTAAGACACTAACCCGCATGAACTCATGAGCTCAATAGTAACTCGCTAATGTTCTGTATTAACCGTGTCGTTTTATCATGTCATGATCCATTTTGTCTTGCCACCACTAAATGCAGGGGATAAGAAATTATTAGACAACAATCGATAAGACTTTTAATTAATTCAAGTTGATCGTAGATGCCGTCACGTAGAATAACAAAGATTTATTATGAGCTCCTCGATCTTAGTAGGGGTTATGGATTTGTTGTGACTCGTTTAAGTTATATAAGTCTACTATACCGATCAAGTTAGATTGAAATTACTTTTCGTGAGCTTTAATTGAGACAAAATTACCTCTTTTAAAGGAGTAGAGACCTCGTCGTGAGCTTATAATAATTCAACAACAATAACATAGTCTTAATCTTAAATTAATTGAGATCGATCATATGAATCAAACTTTTTTATTGTGCTCGATGGAGATAGCCTAAAGACACGTATAGTATAAGATTTGGAAGGAAAAAGAAAGCTTTAGGTGAAAACAAACCATTGGTTGAAGAACACGTGTATCGAATAAAATCATTTTTTGAACATGAATAAAATCATTTTAGCATCTACAGAAAGGTTGATGAGCAACTCCCCAATGAAAATGAAGCATCTGTGAGACTGTGATTAGTGGAACATTTAAAAGTGATTAAGACATTTTGAATTTGTTTTCAGTGTGGACCAAAGCCAAAGTTTAACTAATTGAAAGGTAGGTGTTATAGGTCTCTTATTCTTATTCTTGTCTTCAATCACATGACTCTCTTCACAACATCATTTCACATTATGCCATACTGTTTCTTTTGGATTTCAACACATTACACAGTAGGTTAATTGGTGAGGAGAAAATGTCATTGAATATATTTCAACAATATCATTTCTTGAACTGCATGTCACATATTTTTTGTAGTGATAAAGTCCTTACCTTTCCAGAAGACTGTTGCTAAAGAAGATGTGGAATCATAATTCAAAAATTGCGAGGGGGAAGAAGAAATGGGAG
Source organism: Stephania yunnanensis (assembly GCA_039657365.1). Taxonomy (NCBI): domain Eukaryota; kingdom Viridiplantae; phylum Streptophyta; class Magnoliopsida; order Ranunculales; family Menispermaceae; genus Stephania; species Stephania yunnanensis. Next base: position 441,519 of record CM077582.1, read on the forward strand.
AGAAGCGGGATTTTTACGTGGAAAACCTCCAATAGGAGGAAAAAAACCACGGGCCTGCGGCCAAGTTCTTCACTAACAAAACAGAAATACAAATGGAGAGAACAATCAATGTTTGACAAACAGTACAAAAGCTAAAAAAAGATATAACAAGAAGGAACCATTTGTGCTGCTCTAATGTGCTTGATCTGAACTTAATGAGGACTTGATGATGGAAACTCTGAAATCAATAGCATACACGCCTTCATATCCTTTCCGCAGAAAACTGATAATCTTTTGCTGCCTAGCTAACAGATAATAACTGAAACTTCAAACAAATTTGAAAGCCGCAGCAGCATGATTGCCACCAGAGGCGCCTTCCTTGCTACAACTGGTGTCCTTCCCTTGATCAATGCAAATGCAGCCTTTTTTTTTTTTTTTTTTTTTTTTTTTTTTGGTGAAGCAACTATGCAGCCTTTTATGTTGCAGAAAATATAACACATACACCCCCCCACATACAGAAATCTGGAACAATTTGTCAAGAAATTGGTGTCTTCTTCTCATGTCACTAGCCTATCACAAATGAAAAAAAAAAAAAAAAAAAAAAAAAAAACATAAATAACCTTCATGGTAAGTAATTTGATAGATGTAGAATTCTCCATTATATATTGAAAGAAACACAAAGAAGCAGATAAAAATAGATTTCATAAAGAAATGCAAGATAACCATTCTCCAAATATATTAATGTTTCAACTCTACTAAGGAAGATACCGAATGCATTAATAAACATTGAGAATCTTTCTAAAAGTATTCCTTTAAGAGGGAATTACATTTTCTAGTCTAAATTTTTATGGATGTTATGCATCAGCCATCAATAGAAGTTTTTTTTTTTTTTTTTTTTTTTCCTCAATCAAGTCAAATAAGAACCTCTTAATTTGGGACTGAGGCTATGTTGTTGTTGTTGTTGTAAGTCAAAGAAGAACCTCATAATTTTATCGAGTTAAGATGATGAATTCAAAACCACAGAACTGAATATGAAGATCTCTAATCCAACAGCCATGTACTAAGCAAACTGGGATTAAAAAGAAAAGATTAACACATATGAAGCAATCATTAATTTCTCTCTCTTTACCTGGATACGCAGAATCAAAAATAATTGAATGACATATTTTTTATCAGCCACCATCTGCCACGGATAACATTTATTGAATATAAGAGTGCAAATCGATAAACATAAACTAGAGCATGCTTTGATGGACAACCACAAGCAACACTTAAAACATTGATTGAAATGTAAAGAGAGATTGGAAGCGGCGCAAACCTTATGTTAAGAAAGATCTTGAATGAAATTTCCATCAAACTTTATTGCTGGGATGTGAGCTATCTTACTCCACTCCTCGCTGTTTTCCTCCTTGTTGCACCTTTCCTTGAGAAGAGGACAATTCTTGATCTCCAACCATTTTAGCGAAGGGAGACGTCTCATAGCTTCTTTTGGAGGCAAATGCATTAGATTTTTGCAGTTTGAAATGAACAAATCTGCAAGAGAACTGATGTTTCCCAGCCACTCTGGCAAAGCAATCAGAGAGTCGAATCCATCTATTGTGAAGTTCTTCAGTGCTTTCAGATGCTGAATTTGGTCAGGCAAGTACTTGAACTCAGGTGATCCGACGATCCCCAGCTTATAGAGGGAGACAAAGTATGGTACTTGAACCTCTGGGAAGGGAAGATAGTCCATGTCCTCTGAAAGCCGACCGAGTCCCATGTGCTCAAGATGACGGAGGAATGGCAAATCCTTGGGGTAAGACTTGAGAGCTCTGCAGTTTTTGATTTCCAAGTACCGAAGAGATTGGAAGCCTTGCAGATTGATTGATTTTAGACTGTGGCAACCGCGCATTACAAATCTTGTCAAACCCAAGTGTTGGACTCCCTTGCCCTCGTCATTTGGCAGAAAATCACATCTAAGTTGAGGGCAATCAACAATCGATAAGTAATCAAGATGCTTATTTTTTGAGATTAAGTCTACAGGAAGCGATGAAAGGCCTGGGAGGTCTTCGACCCAAAGGTATGTAAGAGATGTAAGCTTAGCAGTCAACAACTCCGCGAGCATGTCATTGCTATTAATGATTGCCAATGCCTTGAGAGCGGGGACTGTATCCGGAATTGTGCTAAACTTGGGGCATCCAATGATATCCAAAACCTCGAGAGCATTAAGGCTCACATTCAATGTTCGGACATTGTGAGGCGAGCTTTCAAGAGTAGAGTTTGCACTGCAGTCGCCCTTGTGTTTCTCAGAAAAGAAACCTTCAAACTGAGGGCAGTTTTTTATCTTCAGGGTTTGAAGCAACTTGTTTTTCTGCAACAGCTCTTCGGGCAAAACTGTGAGATCCGAGCAACCATCGATGAAGAGAAAGGTGAGAGTCTTCAGGTTTGCTGATAATGACCTTACTGCAATGTCACTGGTCTTTGGTGAAAAGTCTAGACTTTTGAGAGAGGGAAAGGAGGATGGGGTGATCCTCAACTTGGGACAATTCTCAACAAACAAAGTCTGAAGGAGTGGGAAAGAATTTGGCACTGGTTCCAACCATTCTTCTAAATTTGGCATCTTTTTTAGGTGAATACTTTCTAACAAAGGGAATGCTGCCGATGTCATTGCTCTTCGCCTTGCTTCTTCTGCTCCCACATCTTCAACACATTCATTGTTAGGCCAGTCATTCCATGCACCACCAAAACGTTTTACATTTCTCATTTCATTTATGTATATTTTCTTGAGAGCAGGCAGCTGTCCAAAATTTGGCAAATATTCGCATTTGTTGCACTTATAGAAATAAATCTCTAGTACGCAACTAAGTGCTGTACAACTAACGATCCACCTCGGAAATCTTGTACCTTGAAACCCTCTCATCCATAGTTCTTTCAGATTTGAATGAGGTTGGAAGGCTTCCAACACGGAGTCGTCAATTATATCATTGGCAGTGCTACCAAATCCCTCGCTCCTATCCCATTCGATCCCCAGAGAGTATATGCCCTTCTTCCCTTGTAAATTTGCCATTTTGGCAAATGCTACATTTTTCAAGTTCTCCAAGTAATATAACTTCAATTTACCTCGAAGGAGGTTCAAGTTCTCCAACTCTGAAACGGAGCACCCATCGTCATTGCTTCCGACTTTAAATACAGGCAAGGATTGAAGGTTGGTTAGTTTTCCAACTCCTCTTGGAATTTCGCTCCATGAACCAGCTAAATCAGTTTTTAGATGCCTCAAATTGATTAGTTTTTTTAAGTTTTGAGGAAGCACTTTCAGATTTTTACAACCTTTCAACCTCAACGTCTGCAAATTATAGAGGCCTCCAATGGACTTGGGTAATTCTTCAATCTCCGTCTCAGAGACATCAAGGAACCTCAAATGCCTTAACTTCCCAATCGAAGAAGGCAACTGCTTAATCACAGTAAAACTTACATCCAGCACGCGTAATAACTCAAAGTTCAAAAGCATATTATTAAAATGTTCATCCACAACATCAAATCTATTCCACACATAAAATGTACGCAACTTGTTCGCCTTGTACAACTCTTCTGGTACTTTTGCTCCATGAAAATCATATATCATCCAACGAGTTCTTGAAACATCCGTCATTGAAGCATCACTAGTGTCTACAGCCGAACGTTCTGTCCCACTAATGGATATTGCAAGATCGTGCACAAGATCGTGGATCTTGCATGCCTTAATATCCCCAAATTTATTCTTCTCTACATCTTGAAAGAGCGAGTTCCAACACAAACTGTTGAAAAACTCATTTCCCAAGTCCTCCATTGCCTTACTTCCTCTAGGCAACCCAAGAAATCCTTCCGCCATCCACAATTGAATCAACAACTTCTTTCCGATTCTAAAATCTTTGGGAAACACAGAGCAATAGGCAAAACAACGCTTCAAAGGGGAAGACAAATTGTCATAACTCAATTTAAGGACACTAATGATCCTACTATCAGCATCGGCAATATTCCAAATCGGACTATTTTGGATCTCCAACCATTCCTTCTCTTCATGTTTCGAATGCATTAGTCCACCCATTGTTTTCAACGCTAGAGGTACCCCCGCACATTTTTTCACGATTTCCCTACCTATTGCCTCTAATGTGCTACTCTTCGCAGGTCCTCCCGCGCAAAACGCCCGTCTCTCAAAGATATCCCAACAATCCCCACTCGGCAAAATCTGCAAATCATATATTTGAAGAGGACCTACAATACTAGCAACCTCCCTACTCCGAGTAGTAATCACAATTTTGCTTCCCTGATTCCCACACCTCAAAAATGTACTCAAAGTATCCCATTTCTCCCGAAATTGCGCCTCATACCACATATCATCCAACACAAGTAAAAAAGTCTTCTTGTTCAATTTATCGCGGAGACTAGTTTGCATCACATCCATACTAGAAACCTCAAACTTATTCTTTGAAAGCGACTCAATCATCTCCTTCAACACCCTCTTCACATCAAAATTATTAGACACACATACCCACATTTTGGGATCAAACTTGTTCCCCACCTCATCATCATTGTACACCAATTGCGCAAGCGTGGTCTTCCCTAACCCCCCAAGCCCTACAACCGGAATCACATCAAACACATCCCCTTCCCCACTCTCGATCACCCTCCCCACTATCCTAGACTTATCATCCTTCCTCCCAACAATCTCCGAATGATCGACAAACGACGCCGTCTCTCGATTCACATGACTACTACTCCCCCAACGCCCAATTTGACTACTCACACTACTCACATTACTACTAAACTTGAAACCCTCTTTCTCCCTATTAATCTCCACCAACCTCTCATTCAAATCCCTAACTTTATGCGCCACTTTTAACCTAAAAACCAAAGGATTCGACATCGAAAAGAAGTTTAGCAATTTACCCTTGACGCGATTCTCCACCTCAATCTTTCTCCTGGCATTGTCGAACTCCATCTCGTCGAGTATGTCGTCGGCGTCGTACGCCACGTCTTTGAGCTCTCGAAGCCAGATTCTGACGTCTGCGTCGTCGGTCTGCTTCTTCTCTGCGTCGTGGAGGACTTCTTGGATCTTTTTCAGGATTCTCTCCAGCTTCTTCACCTCCCCCTTCACTCCCCATACTAAGCTTATCTCGTCTATCGCTTTCGAGATCACCGCGTTGAGGATGTGCTCCGCTCCGCTCACAGCTATCTGTTCCGCCATTAATGGAGGTTTCTCGAGTTCAAATTGCAGTGCAGTAATGGAGAAGAAACGGGTCTCTATTTAGTATTTAACGACTTTGATGAGAGAGTCAACTTTAAGACAACATGTAGATTACTACACCAGACTTACGCAGTTGGGTGACGTACGGGTTGGGATCCGCGAAGGGAGATTATGTACGTATTTTGAGGTGTATCTGATGGTTTGTGATGTGGGAAGTACGATGTGTGTTAGTGGGGAGTTTGTGGAAAGGATGGATTAGCGGTTGAGGTGTTTTTGGTAAATTCAGATAGGAAATGTTGCTCCGCTGTGAGGACTTCTGTGAATGAATGTAAAAATAAGAGGGCCGCTAAGGGCACCCCACCTATTAATGAAGGCACCCAAATTTTTTGTAAAAATTCCAGCAAAACTGGAAAAGACCCTTTTGCCCCTGTATATATAATGATTCAAACCCTAAAAATTATTTTGACAAAGAAAAAGGGCACCCCACCACAAAGTTGAACCACAAATCCACACCGCGTTTGTCGACTTTTTATTCATTCTTGCGGATTGACATCATCCAACAGCGAAGTAACAATGTTTGACAAGCATATGATGATTTTTTAGAACTGTTTAGTTGTGAAAAACTGTGAAAATGATGATTTATTTGTCAACATAGGGTTTGATAATTTCCTCAAATCCGAACTTGTTTCCACTATATAATTGAGGATTGTACTGCTACCGTGCAAGAGGAGGTCGAACTTGAGGTAATTTTGCAAATCTATTGTGTTTTTTATGCGGTTGGGAGAAGTTTATGTCTGGGTGCGCGATTGCTTCGGCCTCGCAGGACCGAAATGTATAGTAATGTCTCGGTCATAGAGGACCGAGAGGTTTCACGTAGGTCACGGACTGGTACGACCAAGAGTACTAGCAAATTCTCGGTTGCACACCACCGACACCACATTACCTAGCACTAATTCTAGCTCTCGTCATGTCTCGGCCGAGATAACTGAAGTATTCTCGGCCATGCGTAACCGAGACACTGTGAACTCTTCCGGCCTTTGTGGTTGAGACTTCGAGTTCCCAAAAATTTAGCTTCTGTCTCGGCCGTGCGAGGCCGAGACAGTTAGCACAGTCTCTGGCCTGTGTGGCCGAGAACCGCGAATTCTCATTTCTTTAACTATTCAACCGAGCCCTAACTTGGAGACGAAATCGGCTCACACCACGACCCTATGAACTGCAAAAAAGCCGTAAATCGAAGGAAAAACACAAGGCGAGACACGGGAAATACGATTTCGGGGATTCCTCTCACTGGTCGGTTCAAACCAAATGGGTTCTTGCACAACAGTTCTGTGAAGGTGGTGGTGGGGGTGGCGGGGTGCTCAGGGTTCGGTGAAGGTGGTGGTGGTGGGGGTGGTTGGGGCGCGGGGTTCGGTGAAGATGTTCGGTGAAGATGGTGGTGGTGGGGGTGGTTGGGCGCAGGGTTCGGTGAAGATGGTGGTGGTGGGGGTGGTGGGGTGTGAGGGTTTTTTGCATGAGGGGTAGTTTAGGTATTTCGGGTTAAATTTTTGGGTGCCTAAGGTAAATCAGTTTGTGCCCACATTAACTGGGTGCCTTCATTAATAGGTGGGGTGCCCTTAGCGGCCCTAAAAAATAATAATCCAAGTTGTCCAATAATTGTCCTTCCTTCTTTCCTATCCTCCAACATGTATGACTACCAATAGTACCATTAAAAAAAAAAAAAAAAAAAACAATAGTATACTAGTGGGACAAATGTAGGATTAATTAAGGATGTTAGCAATGTGGTACCTGCTACATGTATATTTTAAAGGGAAATGCTAGAGTGATACGTTGGGAACATTAGCAGAGACACTCAGCGGGGACACTCGCCCCCAAAGTTGTGCTTTGGAGGGTGGAAGCCTATTATCTGTCGGTGTCCTGCTAGGTGTCCCCAATGGGTCATCCTAGCATTAACGTTGCCCGTATATTGAATTTATCGTGGTTGTTTTATTTTTTGTTTTTTTTTTTTTTTTTGCGGCACAATCTGCTTTAATTAGACTAAAATACTTTCACGAGAGTTAGACACTTGCCAACTAAGAAAAACAAATATATTTTTGAGTTATGAATAATTAATGGCAAGGGGGTGATTGTTAGAAATAGAATATAAGGTGGATCAACTTCTACTTTATGTATTAGCATTATTTAGACATTACTAGTAAAATGATGTTATCCTTGTAGATTCATAACGTGAAGAACTAAAAAAAAAAAAAAAAATTACTCCCTTTTTTTGGGTAGAATATTCATTTCTTTTTTTCATTCTCAAACATAGAGTTCATTGCTTGTGTTCTAAGTAATTTCTAACCTTGAGGTGGGAAGGACCATGTTGGCAATATTGAGAGTCAATTGAACACTCCAACTCCATATATAACTTGAGAAGAAACCAACATATTTAAAATTGAAAGGCAAGATTGCATCCCACAATCTGCTGTACCAACAATATTCAATGTAGACATTCTTTTGCTAGAAGCTTTTACTATATAGTAATTGAAGGTCAATATCAACAATTGGTGGTGCACTCGGATTTGATCCAATTTAAGTAGGGTCAATTTATAATATAATCCAATCATTGCGGATTGAAAAATCACAACCCAGTCTGGTCCATTTATTTTGCTAATCCGACTTGATCCTAATTGGATTTAGTCGTGCGGATTGACAATTATAAAATTAATATTCATAAAATTATAAAACTAACGTTTTAAATGAAAACTTAAATAAATCATTTGAAGTAAAAAAGAAATTTATGATTGTCAAAGCACCTCTAGTGAGGCGAGTAAGATATCACTTGCTAAAAAGGCAATTTAGGGTGGATGTTAATTCGACTCATATTAAAGTAAAAATAAAAATACAATAAAAATAATGATTCGTAATAAAAAATGTTGAATACTAATTTTAATTCAAACATATTAGTTTTAACATTTTTTATATTTGTTTAACTAGATAGCTTTAAATGTGTACTTGAATATAAGAAGAATTAATTTAAGTTGCGCATATTTAGATTTTGAAGTGTATATAAATAAAGTAGATGAATTAGGGGTATAGAAATGCTAACGTCATCTAAATACGGTTCAATATTTTAAGAGTATATGTGTATGTATAATGTAAAATATATAAAGGTTAATTGGACTGGATTGCGGATCCACGGATTAAGGTGTGCAATCCATAGTCCAATCCAATTCATGCGGATTACAACCGCAATCCACAGTCCAATCCAATTCATGCGGATTACAACTTTTGCAATTCAATCCAATTCAACAAATTCAAATTATGAACCAACTAGAGCTAAACAGACTGATCAAATTGAGTACGCGGATTCATGAATTTCATGAACACCATTAATCGGTACCACGGGCAGGCGAACCTCTCCTTTATTTCTTATTAATTAATATGGTCCACATGAGACGTTCTAGTATATGAATCTTATCAATATCAATATTGGCATAAATAATGTATAGTTGCCTGTATTTATAATAATCAATCAATTTCCTGGTTTGGTGAGACAGCCATGTCTGACAAATTTATGACTTAAATTAATTCTTCATGATTAAGACATAATTTATTTTTCATTTGGAGTTGTTTGACTTTTCTTTCATAAGTTTGGTGAAGCTGCATGTTATTACCTTTCATGTCCACTTAACTAGTAAATCTACAGTGTGTGCAATCAAGGATTCCAAATTTAATTTCTTCATGAATGGTATGCTATCTATGCATGTCAGCATTCATATGTTACCATGCAGAAACACTTAGTAACATGTACTGCACATTTTTTTCAAGAGAATGAAGTGTTATAAAACCACAATGCACCCATAATTTGAAAGAAGGGAGCCAAGAAGGAGCCGAGGCGAGCAGATTTTTACGTGGAAAACCTCCGACAGGAGGTAAAAAACCACGGGCGTGTCGCCAAGTTCTTCACTAGTAAAACAGAAATTACAGATGGTAAGACACTGTCATGTTTCATATACACAATACAAAAGCATAAAACCTGAAAAACACAATAGAGGGATACCCTTCCAATTCCTCTCTGCAGACATTGATGAGTTTTCACTGTCCAACTTCAGAAGACACCGCCGAGAGAAAACTTCCTCATAAATTCGGAAATGAACACAGCATAAACATCAGAACGGGCGTCCTTCAATTGCACAAGGAACTACAGGTCCACAGCCTTTCATGTCGCAAGAAAATGATTTGCCGAACCGCTATACGAAGTTCTTCCTCAACTTGCTAGTTCGCTCATCAGCCAATCACGAACCAAATAAGAAGCTGCAAAGACTATGTCAGATAAAGCATTCATTCGATCAAGACTACAATGCATGTCCACCAATACAAAAAGAGAACCTCGGAATTCTTATGGTGGATTGATTCCAACAGCTAAGCAGTTTTAGATCTATGACCTCCTTATACTAACACTCGAAAAGGTATATATATCTTTGAATCTTTGATTCCCCAGTCGTATCTAGATGCAGAGAGAGTAATAGTACACTTTTCAAAATCCCTACATACTGAATGAAGAACTAAGGGAACTAAGAAAACCATTGTGTTTTTGAGCAACTGTAAAATGCATGTATAAACCAAAGCGAAAAAAGGCATGCCTTCACTTTCAGTACTACAAAAACAAAAGTTATCTCCAACTACTTTCAACATATTTTTAGGTTAGGTGTTGTAACTAGCAAACTGAGGTTTGAAAATGAGAGGAACATGGAATGAAGCAATCTTTTCTTTTCCTGTACCTGGATTTGAAGAAGAAAAACAATGCGAAATCTGGATCATCCATTTGCAGCCAACAAAATTAAATAATATATAGCAGAAAAAAGCAAAACACAACGGAAAAGAAAGGATAGATTTTGTTTCCTATTTTCAGATGGGAGGCGCAGAATATTTTGATGGACATATATGTAGAGCAACTGTAAAAACTGATTGAAAGGAACTCAGTAAATAGACAAAAGACGCATACCTTATGTCAAGAAAGATCTTGAATTAAATCCCCATCAATCTTTATTGATGGGATGTGGGATATCTTGTGCCACTCCTCGCTGCTTTCCTCCTTGTTGCACCTTTCTTTGAGATGGGGACAGTCGTCAATCTCCAACCATTTCAGTGAAGTGAGGCGTCTGACAGCTTCTTTTGAAGGAAAATTCATTAAGTTGCCACAGTTTCTAATGAAAAACTCTTCAAGTGATTCGATGTTGCCAAGCCACTCTGGTAAAGCAATCATAGAATCAAACCCATCTATCCCCAAGTTCTTTAGTCCTTTCAGATGCTGAATTTGGTGAGGCAAACACTTAAACAGTGGTGAGCCGATAAGCCCCAACTTATTGAGGGACTTAAAGTATGGTTCTGCAACCTCTGGGAATGTAAGATTAACCATTTCCTTTGAGAACCAACTAAGCCTTGCATGCTCAAGGTGACGTAGGAATTGCAAACCGTTAGGGAGGGACTTTAGACCACTGCAGTTTTGTATTTCCACGTACTGAAGCGACTTGAAGCCATCTAGATTGATCGACTGCAGAGAGTGGCAGCCTCGTGCTACAAATCTTGTCAAACTTGGGAGTTGGAGTCCCTTGCCATCATCATTTGGGAGAAAATCACCGCTAAGCCGAGGGCAATCGACAATTGATAAATAATCAAGATACTTGTTTCTCGATAGTAAGTCTCTTGGAAGTGATGCAAGGCCTGGGAGGTCTTCAACCCAAAGGTACGTAAGAGATGTAAACTTTGCCGTCAACAACTCTGCAAGCATGCCATTGCTGTTTATGATAGCCAATGCCTTGAGAGAGGGGACTGTATCAGGAATCCTGCTAAAAGAGGGACATCCTATGATATCCATAACCTCAAGGGCGTTAAGGGTCACATCCGAAGTTCGAACATTGCAAGAGGAGTTTTCACCCGTAGACTCTGCACCGCAGTCACTGTTGTGATTCTTAGAAATGAAACCTTCAAACAGGGGGCAATTTTTTATTTTTAGAGTATGCAGCAGCTTGTTTCTCTGCAGCAACTCTTCAGGTAAGCTTGTAAGATCGGAGCAACCATCGACATAGAGAAAGGTGAGAGTGCTGAGGTTGGCTGACAACGACCGCACTGCAATGCCACTAGTCTCTGGTGAAAAGTCTAGAATTTTAAGAGAGGGAAAAGAGGACGGGGTGATCCTCAACTTGGGACAGTTTTCAAGGTACAAAGTTTCAAGGCGCGGGAAAGAAGTGGGAAGCGGCTCCAACCATTCTTCTAAATTTGGCATCTTTTTCAGGTAAATACTTTCTAGAGAAGGGAATGCAGTTTTTGTCATTGCGCTTCGCCGTGCTTCCTCAACTCCCACATCTTCAACATTAGCATTGCCAGGCCAGTCATTCCATGCACCACCGAAACGTTTTACATTTTTCATTTCATCTATGTTGATTTTTTTGAGAAGAGGTAGCTGTCCAAAGTTTGGCAAATATTCGCAATCGTTGCATCCATAAAAGTAAATTTCAAGCAGACAACAAAGTGCTGAACCATTGACGATCCATCTCGGAAATTTTGTGCCACAAAACCCTCTCATCCAGAGTTCTTTCAAGTTAGAATGAGGTTGGAAGGCTTCCAGCACAGATTCATCAATTATATCATATTCAGTGGTTCTATCTTCCTCACTCCTATCCCATTCAATGCCTAGAGAATAGATGCCCTTCTTCTTCTGTAAATTTGCCATTTCAGCATATGCCGCATTTCTCAAGTTCTCCAAGTAATAGAACTTCAGTTTACCTTGAAGGAGGTTCAAGTGTTCCAACTCCGAAACGGAGCACCCGTCATCATTACCTCCAACTTTAAAAACGGGTAAAGATTGAAGGTTGGTCAGTTTTCCAATTCCTCGTGGGAATTCACTCCATGATCCTGCTAAATCAGTTTTCAGATGCCTCAAATTAATTAATTTTTTTAAGTCTTGAGGAAGCGCTTTCAGATTTTTACAACCTTTCAACCTCAACGTCTGCAAATTATAGAGACCTCCAATGGATTTCGGTAATTCTTCAATCTCCGTCTCAGAGACATCAAGGAACCTCAAGTGTTTTAGCTTCCCAATTGAAAGAGGCAACTGACTAAGGACAGCAAAACTTAAATCTAGCACCCGCAATGACTCGAAATTTGGGAGCATATTGGTGAAACCATTGTTCTCCACATCGCAACTATTACACACATAAAATGTACGCAGCTTGTTCGCCTTGTACAAGGCTTCTGGAACTTTTGTTCCATAAAAATCACATATCATCCAATGAATTTTAGAAACATCTCTTGAAATGTCATAGGTGTCTACAGTTGAACGTTCTACCCCACTAATAGATATTGCGAGATCGTGTACAAGATCATGGATCTTGCAACCCTTAATGTCTCCAAATTTGTTCTTCTCAACATCTTGAAAGAGGGAGTTTGAACACAAACTATCAAAATATTCACTTCCCAAATCCTCCATCATCTTACTTTCACTAGATAACCCAAGAAAACCTTCAGCCATCCACAACTGAACCAACAGTTTCTTTCCAATTCTAGAACCTTTGGAGAATATTGAACAATATACAAAGCAACGCTTCAAAGGGGAAGACAAATTGTCATAACTCAATTTCAGCACATTAATGATTCTACTATTAGCATCAGTTATATTCCAAATTGGACTATTTTGGATCTCCAACCATTCCTTTTCTTCACGTTTTGAACACATCAATCCACCTAATGTTTTCAATGCTAGAGGCACTCCTCCACATTTTTTAACAATTTCCCTTCCTATTGCTTCTAATTTGCTAGTCCTTTCTGGTCCTCCAGCGCGAAATGCACGCTTCTCAAAAATATCATAACAATCACTACTCGGTAAAGTTTGTAAGTCATATGTATGAAGAGGACCTACAATAGAGGCAACATCCCTACTACGAGTAGTGACCACTATTTTGCTTTCTTCATTTGCACACTTCAAAAATGAGCTCAAATCATCCCATTTCTCTAGAAACTGTGTCTCATTCCACATATCATCTAACACAAGTAAAATTTTTTTCTTGTTCAGTTTATCACCAAGACTAGTTTGCATCACATCCATGCTCGACACTTCAAATTTATTTCTAGAGATTGACTCTATCATTTCCCTCAAAACCCTTTTGACATCAAAATTATTTGAGACACAGACCCACATTTTGACTTCAAAATTGCTTTGTACCTTAGCATCATTATAAACCAACTGTGCTAGCGTAGTCTTCCCAAGCCCCCCTAGTCCAACCACCGGAATGACAGAGAAGACATCCCCTTCACTAAGTATCTTCTCTACTAACCTAGACTTATCATCTTTCCTTCCAACAATCTCAGAAGGAACGACAGATGATGCGGTTTCACGATAAACGCTACTTCCTGAGATCACAGGTGCAGGACTCACAGAACTCACATTGAACTTAAACCTCTCCTTTTCCTTTTCAATCTCTATCAATCTCTCATTCAAATCTTTCACTCTATGAGCCATCTTGAAACGAAAAATCACAGGGCTCGAGATCGAAAAGAAGTTTCGTACCTTCTTCTTGAATCGGTTCCCGATCTCAATCTTTCTCCGAGCGCTCTCGAACTGTATCTCGTCAAGTATGTCGTCTGCATCATAAGTCACCTCCTTGAGATCTGTCAGCCAAAGCCTCACATCAACATCTTCGACTTGCCTTCTCTCTGCGTCTTCAAGGACTTCATGAATCTTTTTCAGAATTCTCTCCAACTTCTTCACCTCGCCCTTCACTCCTGAAGCTAAACCGATCTCATAAATCGCTTTCGAGATGACCGTGTTTAGTATGTGTTCAGCTCCGCTCACAGCAAGTTCCGCCATTAGTGATTGCTCTATATCAATTTCTCACAGAGACAGAAGAAGTAGCACAAATTGCAGTGCAGAATGATCAATCCCAATAGCTCAATATATAACGACTTTCAAATGACTTCAAGTCATTATATATTTAAATTTAACTACACAACACGTTTTCATAGTTGTGTACCTCTCATCCTACTTGGTGATTTAGACCGTTGACCTACCATGTATAACTGTCAGTAGCGTGCATATGATACCTTTGCATTATTGACATAAATATTAAACAAGTGTTAGTTGTCTGTAGATGACAAATCAATCAACTTCATAGGTTTGGTGAGATGATTAATTTATGTGCAGATATTACTAAGTCTCATGTTTATGACTTAATCTATTCATGATTTTTTAGTTGTTTGACTTTCTTTTGTAGTTTTCTCACTTTTGAAAATTATGTGAAGCAGTAATTACTTGATGTCTATTTTAGTAGTCAGTTTTATTTTATTTTATTTTGTAATTTTTAACAGTGTAGTCAGTCTTGTCTTGAGTTGTACAGTATGTGTTCATTGGCATTTGAAGTTTTATACAATAGAGAAATACAGAAGTGAAGAAAAAGCCTTGGCACAAGTTCAGGAATTTTTGTAGATTCCTTGAATAACTCCAAACAAAACCAAACCTGATGATTTCATTAATTGGTTCATTTCTTTTAACATAGATTCAGAAAAAATTAGAAGAACACCAAGAAATTTTTATGTGGAAAACTCAAATAGGAGGAAAAACCACGGACTTATTGCCATTAAATTCTCCACTATAGAAAAGTACATAATGATGAGACAATCCATATTTTACATGCACAGAACATAAGTAAAATCTTAAAGAAAACAAGAGAAAACCATCATTCCCGAGTCTGCTAACCTGGAAATAGTACCTCACAAAAGAACTTGAAATGAGTTGCACGGTCGACTCCTGTAGCTCCCGGTCGCGGTGATAAGCTTTCATTGCCTAGTCTGAACAAATAACAGGAGTAACTCCACATAAATCTGAATGAGACTTGAAGAGTAGTGTCTTCTCAGACAGAACTCCAAATTAATGATCACCTGGTCAACACTCCCAAGTGTACTGAGAACTTTATGAAAATAATGTTCTTTCGTTCATCATCTGCGTAATCACCAAAAAATAAAAAAAATATTTAAGCAAGAGATTATACATTTAGGATTTGAAGAACTTCTATCTGCTTTTGATGATATTTACCCAATAATACTAAAACCAGACAAAAGATTCAGGAAGAAGAAAAACTGTACAGATACGCATTCAAAATTGATTGGGAGGAGAAGATAAGAAAGTGAATGGAACAGACCTTATATCAAGAAAGATCTTGAATCAAACGCCCATCAATCCTGACTGAGTGGATGTTGGTTATCCAACTCAACTCCTCATTGCATCTCTCGCTGCTCCACATTTCTTTGAGAAGGGGACAGTTTTTAATCTCCAACAGTTTCAGCAAGGTGAGGCCTCGCATAAATTCTTTTGCAGGAAAATGTACCAAATTTTTGCAGTTCCAGATGAACAATTCTTTGAGTGACTTAAGCTCGCAAAACCAATCCGGTAAAGCAGTCAAAGAATCAAAATTATCTATTGTTAAGTTCTTGAGAGCAGCCACGTGCTGAAGTTGTTGAGGTAAAGACTTGAGCTTAGGCGAACCGACAATCCCCAGTTTATGAAGAGAGACAAAGTCGTGGTTTGCAACATTTGGGAATGGAAGATAATCCAATTCCTCAAGAATTTGACCAATTTTCAAGTGTTCAAGGAGAGGGAGGGATGGCAAGTCCTTGGGAACCGACTTGAGACCTCTGCAATTCTTTAATTCGAGGTGACGAAGAGATTTGAAGCCTTGTAGATTGATTGAATTAAAACTGTGGCAACCTCGCACGACAAACTTTGTTAAACTTGTGAAGACTTGCTGCTCTTCTTTGTCATTTGGGAGGAAATCACCTTGAAGTTGAGGACAATTGACAATCGCTAAACAATCAAGAAGCTTGTTGTTGCGTAGTAAATCCCTTGGAAGAGAAGACAAATGTTGAATGTCTTCAACCCATAGGTAGGTGAGAGATGCCAACCTTTTAGTCAACAACTCCACAAGCATATGATTGCTCTTTGTGATTCCCAAAGCCTTTAGGGAGGGCAGTGCAATTGGAAACATGCTCAGCTTAGGACACTCGGTGATGTTCAACACTTGTAGAGCAGTAAGCTCCACATGCAATATTACGGCGGGTTGAGGGATAAGCCCAACCTCCTTGTTGCTGTTACATTTGCTTCCCTCCGGAACAAAGCCTTCAAAACTTGGGCAATTTTTGAAGTTGAAAGTATGAAGAAACTTGTTCCTGCGCAACACATCTTCTGAGAGAAACTGGAGATTTGAAAAGCCATCAGCATAAAGACAACTGAGACTGTCAAGACTTCTCATGATTGATTCCATTGCAGCATCACTGCTCTTTGGTGAAAACTCCAGAGTTTTAAGAGAAGGGAAGGAAGATGGCAACATCCTCAATTTGGGACAATTGTCAATGTACAAAGAATCAAGGCAAGGGAAAGAATTCAACTTTGGCTCCAGCCATTCTTCTAAATTTGGCAACTTTCCTAGAAGAAGACTTTCCAATGAAGGGTATGCTACTGTTGTCACTGCACTTCCGGCCTCTTCAGTTTCATCTTCTAAAACTTGATTACTTGAATTACCAGTAGAATTATAACATGCACCACCGAAACGTTTTAAATTTCTCATTCCACTGATATAGAGTTTCTTGAGAGAATGTAACTTTCCGAAGCTCGGCAAGTATTCACATTTATTGCAGCTATAGAAACTAATTTCAACCAATCCACCAAGTCCACTATTGATCCATTTTGGAAATCTTGTACCATCAAATCCTCTGATCCATAGTTCTTTCAAAGTGGGATTAGGTTGGAGGGCATCTAATACCAAATCATCATTGATAATGTCATCACCATCCCTATCCCATTCTAGGCCTAGGGAGTGAATGCCCTTTTTTGCCTTTAAGTTTGCCCCCATAGCATCTGTTACATCCTTCACGTTCTCCAACTGATATATACTCAACACGCCTCGAAGGAGATTTAAGTTCTTTAATTCTGTAATAGCACATCCATCATCCTTCCCTTTGACTAGAAAAAGAGGTAACGTTTGAAGATCAGTTAGTTGTCCTATTCCTTTTGGAATTTCACTCCATTCTCCGGACAGATCTATTTCAAGATGTCTCAGATTGATCAATTTTCCTAATCCTCTAGGAAGCTGCATAAGTTTCCTGCAATCCTTGAGTATGAGAGTTTGCAAATTGTATAGGCGAGTTATAGACTTAGGTAACTCTTTAACATCAGTCATTGATAGATCCAGGAATCTTAAATGCTTTAACTTGTAAATTGAAGAAGGGAGCTCCTTAATTCCAGTGAAGCCAAGATCAAGCACACGCAATGACTTGAATTTCAAGAACTTGTTGTCAGATATATCTTTCCCCACCTCGTAGATGTTATAAGTGAAAAGTGTGCGCAACTTCCTTGCAGCATACATTCTTTCAGCAAATTCCTTTGTTCTCCCAGAGTCGTACGACATGTAACGAATTTCGGAAGCATGTTCTGGCATCTTGTCAGCTTTCACAACTGAACATTCAGTTCCAGCAATTGCTTGTGCAAGATCATGTACTAAATCATGCATCTTGCAAGATTCTACTTCTCCAAACTTATCCTTACTTATGTCTTGGAAGAGAGAATTCGCACACAATGTGTTGAAATATTCATTACCTATATCCTCCATCATTTTACCTCCTATTGGCGACACAAGAAGTCCTTCTGCCATCCATAATTGGATTAATGTCTTCCTTCTAATCGTAAAATCATGGTAAAATATAGAACAATATAGGAAACACCTCTTCGAAGGAGGATCCAAATTGTCGTAGCTCAATTTTAATACACTTATAATCCTCTTATCAACATCGGCAATATTCCATATTTCACTACTCTTGACAGCCAACCACTCATTCTCTTCCTTTTTCGCATGCATCAAGGACCCTAGAGTTTTTACAGGTAGAGGCACACCTGCACATTTTTTCACAATTTCCCTCCCGATGTCTTCCAAAGCTTGAGTCCTTTCTGCCCCTCCCTCACTAAACGCCCGACGTTCAAACAATCTCCAACAATAATCATCACTCAATGTTTGCAAGTGATAAGCCGGAAACTTCC
Source organism: Stephania yunnanensis (assembly GCA_039657365.1). Classification (NCBI taxonomy): domain Eukaryota; kingdom Viridiplantae; phylum Streptophyta; class Magnoliopsida; order Ranunculales; family Menispermaceae; genus Stephania; species Stephania yunnanensis. Next base: position 459,761 of record CM077582.1, read on the forward strand.
CTCCAACAAACGATGCAACTTCACCACTCCGAGTAGTCACCATTACTTTACTTCCTTGAGCACCACATTTTAGTAGGACTACCAAAGCATCCCACGTCTCCGAGAACCGAATTTCATCCCACCACATATCATCCAACACAACCAAAAACTTCTTCCCATCAATCTTATCTCGAATAATCCTTTGCATCGCATCCAACGTCGAAACCTCACATTTCTTCGACGAAACACCCTCCACCATCTTCTCAAACAGCTTCCTCTTATCAAACTCATCAGACACACAAACCCAAATCTTCAAACCAAAATGCCCCTTAACCCTCACATCATTGTACACCAACTGCGCCAGCGTCGTCTTCCCCAGCCCCCAAGCCCCACAATTGCAACAACAGATACCACATTGTCACTATCTTCACCATTCAACAACATCTGAATTACCCTAAATTGATCATCATCCCTCCCGAAAACCTCCGAATCATCGACAAACGACGTCGTCTCCCTATCCAATCCCAACCTCACATCACCACTCCCCACCAAAAACCTAAACCTCTCCTTCCCCCTCTCAATCTCCCCCAACCTCCTATTAACCTCCTTAATCCTATGCCCAATTCGCAATCGAAACAAAATCGGATTGTACATTGTGAAGAAATTCAATACCTTGCTTCGGATCCGATCGGGGTTTCGATCCGGCGCCTTAGGGTTTCGAAATTGATCTCGTCTAAGACGTCGTCGGCGAAAAAGACGACGTCTTTGAGATCGTTGAGCCAGAGGCGTATCGCGGCGTCGGATTCCTGCTTGTTCTCGGCGTCAAGGAGGACTGTCTGGATCTTGTTGAGGAGGGTTTTGAGGTTGGCGATGTCTTTCTTGACTCCCCAAATTAGGCCGATCTCGTCCGCGGCTTTGTCGATGAGGATGTTGAGGATGTGCTGGGCGCCGCCGGTGAGGAGCTGTTCCGCCATTGTTGAGGGATCGGAGAGGATGATTGGTTGGAGATGGAGTGAAGAAGAAGAAGAAGAACATGAGAGACAGAGTGAGTGAGTGAAAGAGAGAGAACGCTCAACTCTCTTGTTGAGTCAACGTGGGTCAACGTGGGTCTTCTTTGTAAGATCCGGTGGTCCCAATATATCATGCGTGTTATGTGTCGAGAATTGCGTGTGTAAGCATTTTGAGATGTGCTCAAACGACTCTCATAAACTGATGGGACTTCGAGGGTGTGACTTTAGTGATGTCAATTTAGTTGTACGTAGGTGTTCGAGTTGCTAAGTCCATCTCGATTCTAGTAGAATAATTCTCTAGTTGAGTTAACTTGGGTCTTCTTTGTAAGATCTCGTAGTTCGAATATCAAATGATTTAGACCAAAAATAAGTCACGCTTTGAAGTCACATCGACCTTTGTGTGCTCTTCAAGATACATACCCTAATACCCCATGCGTTATGCACCGAGAATTTGTGTTTAAGTATCTCAAAGCACGCGTAGACTCTCATAGGCCGACGGGACTTCGAGGCAAATCTTCATTTAACTGCCAAATAATTGTCTCATTCCTATTAAAAAATAAAAAAATATTAAAATGACAACAACAATATCACAATCACACCACAAATACATATTAGCTCATAAGAGTCTTTTATGCGACCTCGAGCCGAGTGTCATGCATCGAGAACTGTGTATGCCCGCATCTCACAACGCACATAAATAGTTATGTTGAGCCAATGTGCACATCTTTTATATGGAAACCATGTAACTAGTTAAGTAAAAATACACCAGGGGTCGGTCTTAAGTATTAGGGCACGGTGACTAAAGTTTGCAACTCAAGAGAATGGTATGATGCTGTAGAGACAATATTTTCTTTTTATTTTTGACAGGTTTTGAGACGCCTAGAAAATTGATACTCAATTATTGATGTCCATTAATTTATGTATCGATGTTTGTTTGCATGTAAATCGATGTATATTGAATGAACACCAATAACTAAGTGTTTATTCTTTTCAAAAAATCTATTTGGACTTTTTGAGTCCGGACCCAAAGATTTTTTTGTTAACAATTTAAGATATCTACATAAGTAAAAGACTTAATTACCCTCTACCCCCAAACACTAATAATGAATTTAAATTAAGGGTCTTTATGTCATTTTGGTTGTTTGAGTTCGAACTTTTCAAGTCCATCTAGCACTACCCTATTCTTTTATGTCTTAAAAAAGTCATTCTAACATTATCCGAAAATGAAAGACTCATTTCTTTATCCGAAAGAAAAAAAAAAGTCATCTAAAAAAGTTTAAAAAATCAAAACAACTTTTGTGGGCCTCATGCGTAGTTTTTATGCATTGAAGCCCACTTAGACACCGTGTGATGTAATTGATAGCAATAATTGATAGATTGAATCACATCATCCAACTTTAAATATGTTGGCTTCTTTTAAATGATTGAGGTATTTTACTAGTTGAGTCTAAAATTTGATAACAATAAGTCATAAGATAAAATCATGTCATTCAACTCCAAATATATTGTCTTCTCTTAAGTGATTGAGTGCCTGACTAACTCTCGTGAGAATAGTGAGTCTGAAAATTGATAACAATAAGACATATGATAGAATCATGTCATCCAACTTCAAATATATTTGATTCTATTAGCTTATTGGTGTGTTTGACAAACTCTCGCGGGAATAGTCGACTACAAAAAGGCATAGACACCCACAACTATCCCAAAAAAAAAAAAAAAAAAAAAAAAAAGTTTGACAACGCGCTAGTAATGGATCATTAGAGAGAGCAAGGTGTAAGATCCGACGGCATAAGATACTCTCAACTTGTATAGAGATTCGCGCTTCCCATCGCGGAAACGCACTACGCACTCAAACGAGACTGGGCTCCAGCTTGGGCTAAAGCCTAATAGGCTTTCGTGATCCATAATGGCATTTTCGTAACTTCACATGGCAAATCCTCGTTAAACCAATCCCCGCCTCGCAGAATCCCAATTTACGCGCGCGCGCGCGCGCTCTCTCTCTCTCTCTATATATATATATATGAGAGACGATCAGATTCAAAGAGGGAAGAACAGATTGTGTTCACAAAGCTACGATTCAGGTACGCTCTCACGTTAATCTTTGAAATCTCAAGTTCAAATTTGAAACCCTAGATCAGTATCTGAAGTTTATGTCGTATATCATTTCAATTGCGGATTCTTGTAGTGCAGGCAAGCCCTAGGCTTGGAGTTTTATCTGGTTAATTAGACCAAAATCAACTTGTTTTCGGGAATTCACCGATGTTTTGCGACGAGAAGAAAGGGTTTAAAGTTTTGGATTTGACAATACTCATCATTTGGTGCCTGAACTTTGTGTTTTTTATATGTACTTTTAGTCCTTGAACTTTTATTACTACATGTTTGGTCGTCGAACTTCACAAAGATCTACATTTAGTCCTTCCACCATGTAAATTGTTAAATTTCGGCGATGTGGGTAACGAGAGCGTCGTGTGACTAGTCAAGAAGAGTAAAGTGGTTTATATTACTAAACCAAATGACTCACATTGACCACAAAAGCTGAAAAAAAAATTAATTTCTCCCCAAGACATAAAAAACTTAAAGTTTGGGAAGTTCGGGGACCAAATGTTCAATAATGAAAGTTCAATGACCAAATGTACGCTAATGAAAGTTCAAAACCAAAAACATAAAAGCCTCAAAGTTCAAGGACCAAGAAATATGTTTTGCCTTTGGATTTTGAGAGATTATATATGTAGCAAAATGTTAGTGTTGAATGAAAGAAACCTCATCTAACAATGACTATATGAACAAGATGGATTTTTTACGTGGAAAACCTCCGATGTAGGAGTAAAAACCACGGGCCGAAGGCCGTTAAGGTTTCCACTAATCATTTGAGATAGAGTACAGTGTTCCAAGAGCATACAGAGTTAACTAAGTACAGAACCACAAGTAATAAAAAGAAAATACAGTGAAATTGTTTTTTTTTTTTTTCCTTTTCAACCTCTTCGCCCATGTTCTTGGTTCCGATCGCTTGTCCTGTCATAATCCATTGATAAAAAGAGATGTTGAAAAATTATTCTGACTTTTAAATGAAAATAAATTTAAGAGTTTCTATCTAGTGCCGCATATGAAAAGGGTCAAATAAATTTAACAACGAAAAAGAAAGAAATGGAAATAAAAGGGGAATGTGTTGGAGATGTGTGGACGGAAATATAGTCTCACATCGGTTAAGTGTGACTTCATAAAAAGCACTTAATTGTGGTAAGCCCTTGAAGCATTTTCTCATTTTCTTATATCACTGTGCTACTGGTGCTGATCATGCTAAGCCCTTGAAGCATGATGCTTGTATATGTGGTATGTCCTGATACTTATTGCTAGGGTTACAGTTCAAAGTAAACCAATCTATAGGACAGTCAGTGATTATAATCAGTTATCAAGATGGCCTATAACAATTTAGAGGCCTGTCCTTCTGATCGAAAATTTAGATGCTAGTCCTAGTTGTAAAAAAGAAAAACACTTACGTTCTTAGTTGCCTACATTAATTGGAAGGGAGTGGCCATAGTAAAGTTTATCATAACAAACAATACATAGCTTTTTCCTGCATAACTACAGCAGGTAGTATAAGCTTCCTTCAACGATATGTATCAGATCAAAATGAAACTTCGCTTAATCTACTTCATGATAAAAAGTTAATTAACTCGCTGAGAAAAAAGGGGCAGTTTGGCTAAAAAAGATTATTTAAAACAGATCAAGAAGGTAAAAAAAAAAAAAAACAACAACTTAAAGTAAAAAACAAAAACAAAAAGCTTAACATAAAACAGTGTAAAAAATTAAGCAGGAAAAAAAAAGAAATAGAGAACAGCACAAACCTGTGTAAGTCAAAAAAGATCTTAAACATTATCTTCGTCAATATCGATAGTTGGGATATGTGATATCTTACTCCATTCCCCATCTTGTATGTTGTTGTTGCATCTCACTTTAAGAAGAGGACAATCCTTGAGCATGAAATATTGCATTGAAGTGAGTTGCAGCATCACTTCCTTAGAAGGCAGATGCATTAGATTCTTACAGCTTTCGACTTTCAATTCTTCAAGTGAAGAAAGGCTTCCAAGCCAGTCCGGCAAAGAAACCAAACCACTGAATTTTTCTATGCGCAAGAGCTTTAGATTGGTAAGATGTTGCAGCTGATGAGGCAACAATTTGAGTTTCGGCCAACCAATAATCTTTAATTGATCTAGAGAAGCAAAATGGTTTTCACGATGAGAAGTTGCAATTTGTATTTGTGACTGATCTTGATTTGGGAATGGGAAATACTCAAGATCCTCGCAGAAGTGGCCAATTCTTAATATACAAAGGTTGGGTAGCAATGACAGACCTTCGGGGAATGACTTAAGTCCTTTGCAGTATTCAATCTCAAGATGATGAAGAGAAGAGAAATATGTTAATTGTAAATTGATCAAATTTAAAGCATGACAGCCATGCACTGATAGCACTTTGAGACATGACTTGGGTGGGAGCGTTACTTTATTTTCTGCCAAAAACTTGCCACCATCTTGAAGAAATGCACAGTTGAAAATCACGAGTCTCTCCAGAGATTTGTTGTTATATAACAAGTTTCTTGGAAGAAATAAAGATCTTGAATTCTGTCTAGGTTAAGGGAGGTGAGAGAAGTCAAGTTTCTTGTGAACAACTCTACAGCCATAGCTTCACTGTCGTGGATGGTCAGCTTCTTTAGATGTGGAAGACGTACTGCAGTATTTGTAATGATGGATTTTAACTTTGGGCACCCGCTGATCATTAACCACTCAAGGCTAGTAAGCATTCTTGATTCATTTGGCACTGAAGGAGACATGACTTTTTCCGCATCTTTAGGAGGCAATGGAGCAATAGCAATTGCATCATCCTCTCGGCATCCTTCTACTTCAAGGAAACCTTCAAATTCAGGGCAATCGATAATTCCCAAAGTATTTAACAGCTTGTTCTTTCCTAGTATCCGTTCTGATAGAAATTTGAGATCTAGGCACCCTTCAATGTGAAGAACAGTTAGAGAAGTGAGGTTCGTTGCTATCGATCGGATCCCATTTCTGTTACTAGGTCCTGTGAATTGCAAAGATTTGAGGGATGGAAACAAACTCGATGGTGTCACTCTCAACTTGGGACACTCCTCTATGAATAAACTCTCCAAGCAAGGAAACGACGAAGATGTCGACCATATTGGTTCCTCCAACAACCATTCTTCTAAATTTGGCATTGTCTTCAGCTGAAGTTCTTTTAATGAAGGGAATGCTACAACTGCAACTGTTGGGTTGTCTGTCTTTCTGAGCTCATTGGAACAACTATCCCCAAATCTCTTTACATTTATCATTCCTTGTATGATAACTTTCTTTAAAAAAGGCAACTCTGCAAGGCTAGGCAAATGTTCACATCTATTAAAATACATGAGAATGATTTCAACCAAACCATTGAGAGTTGTGCCCTTCATGATCCAAGTCGGCATATTGACACCTCTAAAATTTCCAATAGAAAGTAGTTTCAAGTTACAACTGGGCTCCAGCGCTTCTAACACCGACAAATCATCATTATTAACATTGTCAGCTCCATCTTTCGTTTGTCCACATCCTAGCAATAGAGAGGAAACATTCTTTTTCCCCTTTATGTTTGCAATATTGGCATACTTGGCGTTTCTCAAATTTCCTAAGCCCTCAATCCACAATGCACCACTGAGGAGGTTCAAATGTTGTAGCTCTGTGATGGAATTTCCTCCTTCCTTAGTCCCCACTAGAAAGTATGCTAATGTTTGAAGACAAGTTAAACGCCCTAGCTCTTTTGGCATTTCAGTCCATTCTCCTTTGCAATCTATATGGAGATGTCTTAAATTGATTAATTTCCACAATTTGTGAGGCAGTGATTTAAGTTTTATACATTTTTTTATTCTTAGAGTCTGCAAGTTGTACAAGCATGCAATCGACTCTGGTATCTCTTCGATATTAGTCATGGAGAGATCAAGGTATCTGAGATGCTTTAACTTGCTTATTGAAGAAGGCAATTCCTTAATTCCTGAGAAACTTAAATCTAATACACGTAACAACTTCAACCTCAACATCATCTCTGTAGGAACTACTTTTCCATATCGATCCTTACTATATACATAAAGTGTGCGCAACTTTCTTGCTTCATGCAAGGCTTTGGGGAATGCTGTCCTTCCAGTTCTATAGCCCATATATCGAATCTTTGCAATATCATCTGGTATCGCGTTAGCATCCACAATTGAGCCTTCTTTGCCACTTACATAGTGTGCAAGATCATGTACAAGATCATGGATCTCACATCTCTTTATCTCTCCTAACATGTTGTATTCTACAACTTGGAAGAAACAATTTAAATACAACATATTGAAATAATGATTCCCAATATCCTCCAATGTTCGAGTATCATTTTCTGAAGAGACCAAAAAACCTTCTGCCATCCATAATTGGATTAACCTCTTCCTCCCAACCCTTTGACCCTTCAGAAGTATGGAACAATAAGAGAAACATCGTTTTACTGGTGATGGCAAATTATCATAGCTCAATTTTAACACATTCATTATCATTTTATCCGCATCAGGTATGTTCCAAATCTCATTATTTTTTATAGTCAACCACTCGTTTTCTGTAGTTTTTAAACGCATAAGTCCCCCCAGGCATTTTATTGCTAGAGGTACTCCCCCACATTTTTTCACAATTTCTCTCCCTATTGCTTCTATGGTTGATGTCTTTTCTGCTCCCCCATTATGAAATGCTCTTCTCTGGAATAGGTCCCAACAATCATCTTCAGGTAAAATTCCCAAATTGTATGTATGGGAGCTCTCTACAATTATATTTGCAACTTCGTTACTTCGAGTTGTTACCACTATCATGCTTCCTTGATTGGCATACTTTAGTACTGTTTTAAGAGTTCCCCATTTCTGTTGGAAGTCATCCTCAATCCACATATCGTCTAGAACAAGCAAAAATCTCTCCCCTCGTAGCGTCTCTTGAAGACTGCATTGAATCAAATTCATATTTGATAGTTCATGTTTTGTTTCAGAGGTGTACTCCCTCATTTCCCTCAATAGTCTTTTGACATCAAAATCACTGGACACGTAAATCCACATTCTCAGATTAAAATGTTTTTTCACCTCTTCAGCATCATATGCTAATCGAGCTAGTGTCGTCTTTCCTATACCCCCAAGGCCAACTATTGGAATAGCAGATACTGCGTGAGCATCTTTAATATTGCTTGGTTGAATTAACATATTTATTATTTTTAACTTGTCGTCATCTCTTCCAACAATTTCAGTATCATCAATAAGCGACGCAGTTTCTATGTTTGGGAATGATGAACTCCCAGCTGTAGCAGTCACGAGGGTTACTTCATTAAAATTAAACTCTTCTTTTTTCTTTTTGATTTCTCCCAACTTGGCATTAATATCTTTGATCTTATGAGCTATCTTGGTGCGAAAAACAAGTGGATTAGAGTGGGAAAAGAAGTTTCGCACCTTGTTCTCCAATTTCCATCGAAGAGTTCCATATGCAATGCCATCTAAAACATCTTCAGCATCATAAGCCACCTCCTTGAGTTCTTTCAACCAGACTCTCACGGCTACCTTCTCCAGTTGCTGCTTCTCCGCATCTTCCATCACAGCCTTAATATTTGTAAGAACTTCTTTCAGCTTATCCACCTCTCCTCTGACTCCCCATATCAGGCTTATCTCATCAAAGGCATAAGAAATGAGCTTGTTTATGATTTCTCCCGCGCTTCTCACCAGCAGATCTTCCGCCATTGTTGATTAATTGAAGCTTCTTCACACACAACACACTTGCAATTACAAGGCAATGGATCAAGTGAAGAACTGAGTCCAAACCTTCAATTAAGTTTATAGACTATGAGGGGAATCAAGGTCAAGTATTTTTAATATTTCAATAATCAATCGCTCCAATACTGAACATGATCTCAGATCGTTAACAAATGAATCTGACTTTGTCTCCTATTTGACTTCATCTCTAGCTAGCTTTAAAATGTTGTCAACTTCTGTGATACTTCTTTATATTTGATTGAACTAGTCTAGTCGTTGATCTTATATTTTCCATCACTCTTATATTGCAAATAACTTGAATAATCTCGTCTCCAATCTCTAATACACTTTCTTTTTGTAAGATCATCCAACCAGTGAAGAGAAACAAATAAGACTGTTCTAGATGAAACTCTCTGTCGAATATTATTTATTTTATCTTTTGTACAAGCTACATTCCGTCATAGGCTTGAGTTTAATTCTAATTTGTTAATTATTTCCATTTGACATCCAATTTTCCACTTGAAAGATCGACTGGCTGGGTTTGTTCTTGTATTGTTTCTTGAGTGTCTTCTTTATAATCATAATTAATTAAGATGGATTTTTTTTTTCCTTTCCCTCGCTCCTTTATTTCTTTTGGCCTTTTGAATCTTAATTTTGCTAATGTCGAACTTCATAATTTGATTACTTCATATCTAGCTTTCCTCATGGATCAGAATCAATGAGGCCGATTATGTATTTCTCGTAAACTAACTTTGCTCATAGTTGAGAAGCAAAACTAGTGATATAGCAATGTTCTGCATATTGGCTTATGACACAAGAATAATTAGTAGTCAAAGACTGATATTTGAACTACATCTTTTTTATTTTGTTGCAGTGAATGGCTTGTGCACCACAAACTGCATTGAATCGAGCGGAGTGGATGAGTTTGATTTATGTAGCCAGCCCCAAAGCTAATTTGAGATCGAAGCTTTGGTTGTTGACTTGTTTTTGGAATGGTTCACACAGCTCATTATAATTTAAAAGGAGAAATGGTCTACAAAAAGATAAGGTACGCCAAGAGTGAACTCTTGACAGTGCAAAGCTACCTCAATTTTGTTTCATTTGATTTGTGCATATATTTGCTACATTGCACAGTTGCGGTAGTCATTTGATTTGTGCATTTGACGCATGCGTGTGCCTTGATGTTTGTTCGAAGGACACTGATAACTGTTCTTTTGACATACCTAGCTAATTTATGTATTTCATTCGACGATATATGTTGAGGTATGTGCATACATACTCTCACTCTCACTCTCACTCTCACTCTCACACAAGGACTCTAATGTGGGAGATGTGACCTTATAGTGCATGTGAGAATAACCATTGAAGAAAACTCACAAAGCAAGTAATGACATGGTGCATGGGAGAAATGAAAAGTCACTAGAGGACCCCATCTTTGAACCTAACTTAGCCAAAGTAGATATGTTGTTCAAAAGACTTTGGTATCAACGAATAAAGGGAGATTCCTATACTTTCATATAGATATATTTTCATGTTGCCTATCAAATTAGATGTAGTACGACATGTTAATTAGATGAGTGATGGTGATACAACATAATCTGATATGGACAATACATGCATACATGTAAGTAAGAGCACAAAAAGCAAAAAATCATGTTCTTAATTGGTTTCATGTTATGGCTTTGAATCAGTATCCGCGTGCATGTCCATAGATCTCATTGGTATCGATATTGTCCCCGTACATCTTAATTGGTGCTCCAAAAGGCATTGGTGCTAATTGGAGAGAGATCCATACTAACTAATGTGGTGACTAATATATATTTCAATCCATACATCCCCATCAACCAAAACATATGAAATCAGCCCTACTAATACTAAAGATGTATAGTAACTCATGAATTTTGTTTCATTTCTAAATTTCTTCAATGTTAGTTTCTTCATTTTTAGCTGAGTTGAACCCTCTGATCATCATAACGCAATAGAATATTTTTCTACATGTAATGAACTAACACAAACAGACACAATTACAGTCAAATTTGTATTTTTTCTCATAGCAGACACGGACAAGATATGCAATACATCCAAACAGACAAATACTGTAAAATAAACGAGAACGTGACACACATATACACATTATTTTTATATATAGATAGCACATCACAAACTCTATCCTAATCAAACATCATCTTCTTTTTCTTGACTTTCTAGAACATCGTCCCCTTCCAAAACATTATTTTTAGTCACTAACACAACTATTGGTAAAACAGCAGGTGATGTTGGTTCAGGTAATAAAATGAGTCTAAAAAAAGTATTGGCCCATAACTAATTAACATACTTTGAGGCCCATGCACATGTGATTATATACTAAGTATATTCAAAACAAAATCAACACATGGTCCCAAATTAAAATGGCCCAAATCATGCACCCTAAAAACGCCAAGAACTCCGCTGTGATTCATCAATTTTTAGTTAAATTCAGCTGTAAAGATCCGAACACAGAGCTCTCTAATTTATGTTATTTGGATCTGTTTTCAGTTTCCACAACAAACAAATATCTCTAAACACAGAGAATAAAAAATAATAGTAAAAATAGGAGGGACTAACACGTGCGACGGTTTGTTTCCACTTTGAGTGCCCAAATTTCGGCACGTGTGGATTCAGATCCAAACAATACTCCGCTCCCTTTGTCTTCTAGGCGCGTATATTGTACAGTCCAACGATTTCCCTTCCCAATAAACCCCTTCTGACGCCAAATGCCACACCTCCACTCCATCACCGCCCGATACAAATCGAGATCCATCTTTTGCACGTCTTGATCTGAGTCAACGAGTCACGTCTAATGTGTGTTTAACTGCGTTACCGTTTTTGTACAACTGCGTCAATGACTCGACCCTCTTGTGTCGTAAACGTTTCAAGCGCGCCAAAACCCGCAACGTGTCGTGTAGATGAGTTTTCGAGCATCTCGATGTGCGTCGATGAATGGGAGAGTGACTGTGTGGGCAATTAGTATTGGAGTGCGTTTTTTTTGTTCGTATAAGTAAATCGAGTTGCGTTTGCGTGAAATTCCTGCTTTTGAGAAAGTGTGAACAAAAAACGAAAAAGAAGACAGAACACAAACACACAAAAGAGACGCAATTAAAAGAAGAGAAGAGAGGATTAAGTGTTGAAAATCTAGGGTTTCGAGAGTCGGAGCTTCAAATTCGCTGCTTCAATGGCGGATTTGAAGGTTCTGAGCCGTTGATATTAGGGTTTCGATGGAAGGGATGGAGGAGAGTGGAGCAATTGGGGAGTGGAGAGGTTCGGTTTTGAGCCCTAGAGGGGTGTTGTGGTCGGGATGTGGTTCGGAGGGTTTAGCGATGAAATCGCTGTCTCAGGTGTTGAACAATGGCTCGGATTCAGCTCCGGAGAGTGTGAATTGCGAGAAAGTCGAGGGCTTTGCGGCGAAATCTGATGAGAATTGTGTGGTGTTTGGTGGTGGTGGCGGTGGTGGTGGTGGTGGTGGTGGTGGTGGTGGGAGTGATTGGAAGCCGAGGAATGTGGGGAGTATAGCGGAGAGGAGGGCGGCGAGGTGCGGGTTCAGCGCGCCGAGGATCAATACGGCGAGGTTTCGATCCGGCACTAGTCCTCTGTCGTCGCCGGCTGTTCGTTCTCCGTATCTTACGATTCCGCCGGGGCTTAGTCCGACAGCGCTGCTCGATTCTCCAGTCATGCTGCACGATTCCCAGGTGATCATCATCTTTTGGGTTTCAATTGAATTATTAGTTGGATTGTTGGATTTACTTCAGTTGAGTTCCAGTTGATGGAAATTGTTAAGTCTTAGATTTTTGGAAAGCTGTTCCTTTTATGTTTTCTTAGCACCACCATTATCATGGGTTAATGAAAGTTCACCTGCCATGAAAACTATTGAAACAAACGATCATGCTCTGATACCATGTAAATTTGAGCTAAGGTGCTTTGATTTTACATTAATGCTCCTTAAATAGGAGATGTACAAGAGATACATTGCAACGGCTACATTGCCTTGATTGGGGGAATTTAAATTACTACCTAATTTACATAGATTGATAAGTACATGTTTGGTATGTATGATTGTATGTACTACGGTCATTTGCTGATGAGATTCCCATAAATCATTCCTTAATAATAGGTGTTCTGTGTTTTAGAATTGATGATAGTTTGTGAACAGTTTTCAATTGTCACATACAATATTTTTTATCAAATATGGAGTTTAGTGTAGAACCTATAATGTTAGCATGCATGGGAGTCTGATGGCTGATTTATGGAAAAGGCTCATCTTTCCTGTTAGGATTGCTTTATCAATTCTCCATTATTCATTCCTATGGGGAATGACCTGCTGTTTTATTAGCTGATGGTAATAGTGCACTGCATTTGTTAATTTGTAATTCTTATAGGTTGTTGCATAGAAATCCAAGACCTTTCATGGTTAAATTATTCAAAAAAAAAAACATGTAACTTAATTATGAAATAAATATTTTAAATTTCCTACGTAATTATTCATGATTAAATGATTTTTTCTCCACTTTTACATAAATTATCTTTGCAACGCAACGACCTCTTTCTATTTTCTCAACTTCCTTCCACTTCTTACCTCAAAATAAAAAAAAAAAAAAAAAAAACTTCCTTCCACTTTTCGTGTGTAGATCTCCCTCTATTTTATTTTAATCCCACTTTTTCCTTAAAAACTTAGATCTTAAACATTTAGCTTTTTTTTTTTGAAAAAAGTTATTCAGTAAGACAATTAATGGAATATTGTATGTTTTTGTAAATTTCAAGCATAATTAAACACCTGAGTTAATTATCGTCCATACATATACATTTACACACACATGTTGAACTCTTGTAAGTTGCCTCAATTAATTTAAAGTTGAAATATAACTTAATTGCGAGACAAATGAGGCATCACTTGCTAAAATGCAAGGTTAAGGGAGGTCTCATCTTCGACTCGTGTTGGAGTGATCATTTATTGAAAAAGAAAATTTAGTTATTGTTGTTTGTTTTTATAAACTTTAAGATCAATTAAGTGTGTTTTAAACTATTAATCCCAAACTCACATATTTTAGTTTCAAACCATGGAAGAATTCTAATCACTATTAATTAATTTAGCATGCTAATTCTAATCATATTTAAGATAGATTTGGAAAAAAAAAAAAAAATAACATTGGGAGAGTACTGGTGGCGATGGGGGGCCAAACTAGCTATAAATTAAGTATGCACAAGAGCAATATATATAAGAATGTATACTAGCATATAAGGGTACGGGCGGCACCGAGGGGCCATGGCCCCCTGACCATAGCTTTGACTCCACCTTTGCATGAGAGTACGTTTTGGTGAATGTATCAATTTGGTGACAGGACGTTCTGGTTGAGAAAGAGGGATTCTTAGAATACTGAGGTCGATAGTCCATATTTTTTTTAAATCATTTTTATTCATGTTTGTTCTCCTCAACTGCACTAAATGGAGTTCATTGGAAGAGTTTGATCCGTGTAGCCGACTCCAACTAATTTTGGATTGAGGCTTTGTTGTTGTTGTTGTTTGTTCTCCTCGATAATGTTATTTGTTTCAGCAAACACTGTTTTTTCTTAAAAAAAATTATGTTATTTTTTTCTAGATCTTGAAAGATATGGGTAGTCCAATCTCTATGGTTTTAGATTTTGTTCAGTACACTTATATCTAACTAGTTTTGATTTGTAAACGAATCATTTGAAAGAAGCTTGGGTGTTAACTATATAGCTGCATATGCTTTTTCCATGTAATTTTAAAATTTTGTTAGTGCTTAATTATTTTGAATAAAATTGCAAGTGATAAGACAATGATTACCAGTAAACATCCTCCTTTGTGTTATATTAGAGAGACATATTGAACAATGATTGATGAGCCAAGATTTTTCCTGCTAATGAACAAAAGGAACTTGGTGTGTTGGATCATCTAAGAATAAGAAATAATATGTAAATCCAATTCGGCATTATTTGTTTACATGATTCTGTTGGGTCTCATTGGGAAGTAGATCTAAAGGCGACTTTGCTAAAGTTGATCTGATCGTCGTTTATTATGGTTATAACAATAATCTTTTACAAACTCTGAATGGATAGGGGCATGGAATTGGAAATCAGTTAAGTGATTGAACTAATTTAATGCCCACATCCATTGTATTTGTAGTTTGAGTTGTTAGGTCCATGATTGTTCTGTATGTGGATGTAGAGGGTGAACTTTTGGCTCCCTATGTCTTATAAACACTTGTTTGTATTTGTGTTAATAAGAATCACTTACATGTTTTATAAACACTTGATTGTTGTGTATGTGGATGTAGTGGGTGAACTTTTTGCTATATTTGGTCAATGACGAAATTGTTTCCAGCATGGGAAAGCATATCTTGTTGCAGATATAGCTTACAGGGGTATATTTTTTTTTTTTTTTTTCCAGATTACTGGTATATCTTGATTTTGAGATTAGTGCCTTTGAAATATTTGCAATTTTTGTCTTCAAGAACAAATTAAAAGAAAATGTTTTGGGCTTAGAAGTACTATATTATGTGTAGAAAATGTGCTTTGTTGGTTTCTACTGAAAGGTTTTGTAGGGATCTAAAATTAGTATTACATCGTTATCATATATTCTTAAGCATGAAATCCTTTTCGTGTGGCATCTTGCATGATAAGGTTTAGTGCTCATTAGGTTGATAATTCATATCCTTAAACATCTATATATAACTTCAAAATTTTCTTCATTTATTGCATGGCAATCAAGCTGTTTCGATGCGCAATAGATTTTTTGTTTGTTTGGGCTTTACTTTCTTATCACAATGTTCATTTTATCTCTCCTGGTGTATAGGCACAGCCTTCACCCACAACAGGCACTTTTCCATTCCCTTCTCTTGGTGGAGATATAGTACCGATGGAAAAGGATGGTGTAGATGACCTGGAGTCTTCATTTGCATTCAGACCTCCTGTGAATTCTGTTCTTGTGCAACGTTTTTCTGTCCCTGAAAATAAGGTAACTGTGTTTTAATTTCAGTTGTAGTCTTTGGGCTTTTCTGATGAATGAATATTCCGATTCAGTCGTAACTATTAAATGGTAAAACATGGCACCTTCTTGCTAGAGTAAACATGCAATAAAAGTTGGATTAGGAATCTCTTTTTGTGCTTAGCATGTTGTAAAACCTAGGAAAGTAGGGTCTGAAAGTATTTACTTGGAAAATATACATTTGAGTAAGTTTTTGAAAAAACAAAATAAAAAGATGCCTCACCTTGATAAATTTGGACTCATGTACTAATTGCATAGTGACACAGTTGACCTCCCTAAAGTGATCCACATCAGGTCCTAAGGAAGGTGGATGTCTGAATGACAGCCTCATCTTTGATGCCCACTATCTTCAACAAAGCCTCAATCCAAATTAGTTGGGGTTGGCTAATTACATAAAGAGTGACTAGAGTTATACGTTGATGTCCCTTATCTTCATTGTCCTAAAATCTATATGTTTAGGCCAGTCAATCTTTTTTCAGTTCTTTTGCAACGATAAGAGTATATAACAGTCAAGAGCTAATGAGTTGCACATTCTGATTTGATTGAGCTTATCTACTTCCATTCAGACTCAAAATGTGGATGTGCCTGATGTTAAAGATCAAGTCTTCGCACCAATTCTAAAAGTGGAATCAGAGTTTCAAGCAGGGTTACCAAAAGAAACGACGATCAAGAACCACTCACCTGCACGTTCTCCCTCTGAAGCCGAAGGATCCAATAGTGGGGTTGTGAAGTCAAATGGTACTGCTTTACTACATAGATCTCATTCTAATGTTAGCAGTGATCAAGCACACCAACATGAGGAGCAGTTGTCAGCAGAAGATTCTGGGATGCAGCTCATGTCAGAAGGTGAACGGGGAGCTTATGCAAACATGGGGACAGGAAGACCATCGGAAGATGGATATAATTGGAGAAAGTATGGTCAAAAGCAAGTGAAAGGTAGCGAATATCCTCGTAGCTACTATAAATGCACTCATCCAAACTGTCAAGTGAAGAAAAAGATCGAACGTTCTCATGATGGTCAAATAACAAAAATTATTCATAAAGGTTCTCATTGTCATCCGAAACCTCAGCCCAGTCGTCGCTCTGCTCTTGGATCTGGATTTCCGCTTGGTGAGATGCCAGAGACAGGTGAGGGATCTGGAATGTACATGAAAGCTGAAGGGGGTTCCTCCTGGAGAAATGTTCCTCAAGGGTCTAACGATAATAGGACCAGCTCAGATTGGAGGGCCGACGGTTTAGAAAGGACATCATCTGCTTCAGTTCTAACAGATCTTTCTGACCCGATGTCAACTGCCCAGGGAAAACAATTGGGTGTGCTTGAAACTGCTGATACTCCAGAGCTTTCATCAACACTTGCTAGTCATGATGAAGATGAAGATAGAGCTACTCAGGGAAGTGCGTCAGTTGGTGATGATGGTGACGATGTAGAATCCGAGTCAAAGAGAAGGTGCTTCTTTTTTCCCAGTTTCGAATATGTGAAATAAATGTTGGAAAAACAAGCAATTTGATTTTTAAACTGTGTTTATTGCAGGAAGAAGGATAGCTGTTTGATTGAAACAAATATGGCATCCAGATCCGTTCGTGAACCTAGGGTCGTTGTCCAGACTGACAGTGAAGTGGACATACTTGATGATGGATATCGTTGGCGTAAATATGGGCAAAAAGTTGTCAAAGGAAATCCAAATCCTAGGTATTTCATATTTCTTTCATTCATCGACTTGTTCATCGATTCCTTTTTAGGGAAAAAGGTTGTCCAATACATGTCCGCTCATCCATCTGCTTTTTACGATTTTTTCTTTCGACTACTACAGGAGCTACTATAAATGCACAAGTGCTGGATGTTCTGTGAGGAAGCATGTAGAACGAGCTTCGCATGATCTGAAGTTTGTGATAACCACATACGAGGGAAAACACAACCATGAAGTACCTGCAGCACGAAACAGTAGTCATGTGAACTCAACTGCCGGAGTGGCGTCTGCTACAAATCCAAATGCTCAGTCTAACCTAAGCCTACCAAGAAATAACACCATACCAAAGCCTGAACCAAGAATTCAAGATCTTGTAACCCGTTTCGAGAGAAAACCTGGACATGTCAGTGAGTTCTTGAAGGCGACTAATCTAGGGGGCTTCGCTAGTGACATGAAGTTCGGAACTCCCGCCTGTTATGACATGAAGCTTCCACCCTTTCCAAATGCAATGTCTTGTGGCTCTTTCGGATGGAATGTAAACCGCGCTGAAACTCATCTGGGGTCGTCGATTTCTCATGTTGGTCCTGATTTCCCTATGAATCTGCAGATGTCTGCTGCAAACCTCGCATTGAATAACTTCGGTTTCAACGGTCATGGGAAGGCCCATTTTCTTGGATCTCAAATGCCGAAAGAGTCTGATATGAGATTTATAAGGCCAAAACAAGAGCAGAAAGATGATGGTGTTTTTGAGAGCCATCTTTCAGTCAATCAGCTTGCAAATGCATCCTCATCTGTGTTTCATCAGATGATGGGCGATTTTCCTATGTAATTACAACCTGCTTTCCAGACAAAAGTGTCCCTGTTAGCAGACGAGTTTTCCTTTGTAAGTATTTTTGTGTCTCCTCTGATGCTGCAATAGTCCTCAACAAGGTTGTAACATCTGATGTGGAAGCTCAAGAGATGTCTGTCTGTTTGTTTGTTTGTTTGTTTGTTGTTTCAGTTGTCATTCATAGAAAACGGTTATATTAATTTGCGATCCAATGCTTATAAGATATAATAGTTCAATCTTTTGTCTATTCCAAATGAGTGCACATTTTCTGCAACCAAATTTTCTATACAAATATTACAATCTTATCCAACAACATTGACTAGATATTGTCACCTTTTGCGGTTCTTCCTCTTCGAGTCCAAGATTTAAAGCTCTGCTGCGGATACAGGATAATCTAAGAAGAATGTGATTGTTGAGATTATTCACCAATGTTGTATAGAACCCTCAGCACTCCAAAACTGCACTTCTCCACCATCATCAAAAACCAACTCTTCTTCACCACCATCCTCAAAACTCTCCCACTCTTCACCATCAACAAACAAGTCCTCAAAACCATCTTCACATCCTCCATCGTCATGATCGCCGCCGCCACTATCATAAGCGACGAAATCATCGACATCACTCTCGTGGCATCCAGCATTGAAGTTCCTCCTCTCCCTCCTCATCACCTTGGACTCCCTCACCAATCCCATCAACCTCTCCTTAGCCTCCACAAGCTCATCCTTAACCACCAACCCACCCTTGTCATCATACCCTTCCAACAAAAACACTGAGTCCCTCTCCCCTTTCATGCTCACATAAAACAATTCAGGGTGCCTCACTATCATCCCCCTCAACTTGTTAGGCAATCCAAAATCCTTCCTAAAATGTGTCAAGTGATCCACCAATGTCCTCCTCTCCATTGTCATCCCCAACACCTCCCTCACCACCCCACACGCCCGCTTCTCCGCCGCCATCGTCTCCGGCCTGATCCCAATCCCCCCACCTCCTCCTCCCTATACAACTCCACCTCCTCGCCTAACTCCTGGAATTTAATCAAATACTCCCTATGCTTCCTCTTCACATTCACTCCCCTCCTCAACCTCACATGCTTAAACTTCAAGGGCCTCTCCACAATCAAATCTTTAGTCCAATCCCTCAAAAGGGTAGTCTCCAAAGGCACTGCAAGACTAGAATCCCAACTCACCAACTCAAGTGCACGCCCATATGAGGTCTCCACAACCTTAAACCTATCTGGGTATTGATTACAAAGACAAGACCTGAAGTTTCTGGGCAAACCCAGATCAGGACCCAAATGAACAAGCTTGTTCAACAGTAATCTATGATGGGTAGCCAGCATTAACAGCTTCTGAAGCTTGTTTGCAAGTAGAGACTCAATTGAAGCTTTGAGAGTCTGTTCTTGCACAGAGAGAGCCAGAGCTTGTTCAGTGAGTCCAACACAGAGTTGTTCACAATTTGGGGAGAGAGGGGAGTGAGAGGGGATTGTGAAGAGTTGAAAGATTGATGGGTATCTGTGGATCATGGAGAGGATGGATTTGGGCTTGTGGAGGGAGAGATATGAGCGGCATTTGTAGAGGATTCTGATGGGGATGAAGTGTTTGGGCTTGGAGAGGAGGAGTGTTTTAAGTTTTTGAACAAATCTCATCTTGTTCTGCTTCACTATGTGATTGTCTAGAGAGGGGTTTTTCACTATTTTTAGAGATGGTGAAGAAGAGCATGTAATGGGGTTTGGAGGTCTGATGAGGTTGATGGAGTTGTTGGAGATGGTGAGTTTGAGAGATGGGAGGAAGTTGGAGTGGAGAGAAGGTTTGGTGGGGTTTGAGGAGAAGATGTGTGGTGGTGAGATAGTGCCATTGTTGAGCTCATCTGATGATGATGAGTCTTCTTTCATTGCCATATAAAAATCTAATCTAGACTTGTCAATGCAGCAGCATTGTAGCCAATAAGAACTAGTAATTTGGTTCTTTTGTACAAATTATGGTCTCATTACTGGTTAGCTCGAGTGGTTCGACGCTACACTATACTCGACACTCTAGTGCTTAAGTTGTGACTCGAATTCGAGTTTTACAAATAGAGATGTCAGCCGTTGGAGCACTTTGTGGGCCGACTCAGAGTGAGTTCGAAGTAGTCGATTAGTTTGAATATTGAGAGATCTAGATCGAAAAAAAAAATATTGTCTAATATTTAAGTTTTTATTTTTTATTTCGTGTGTGATATTCAATGTCAATTTCGTGAATTAATCTTGGCTCAAGCATTGTCAGGCGACTCAGGCTCCATTTAGAGAACATTCATTCCAACTCATTTTTTATATTCACGATACTCAAACTCGAGACCTCACTTGATAGGAACTAAGTCTCTCACCACTCGGATTAACAGTTGTTGAAAAAAAAAAAAAAAAAAAATTTATAGTCAAAAGTTATGTAAAAGTTCTATACAATTTTGAGACATTTAAAACTATATTTCGAAACAACCAAAAAAAAAAATCAAACTTTAAAAGCGTGAGATTCTCTTCATATGAGGCCCAACAATACTTGAGCACGAATTAGGTATCGCGTGGGTTGGAAATCAGAAAAAGGAGAATTTTCTTCCCAAAAATGTATGCGCAGTCAAGGGAAGAGGTTTTGACAACAAACTACACTATGATTTTTTTTACTTTTACAAAATCCAAGTGTTACTCAACAAAATCATGTCACAATGAATTTTTTGGAACTATCACTTATACCTAACAAACATATCCTGGAATCAAAGTCATCCACTCAAAGTCTAGCAGCCCCACCACTTTAATCCAGAGAGTGCAATTTTTCCATCAATGTCCCAAATGAACTTGCCCAAAAACATGAGCACTTGGGTCCATTGTTTGAGCTATCAAATTGTTACAAAGACCCAACATTAACCATAACAAATGGACAGTGGACACTTCTGAATCCCAGAATCTCCTTTTTGATAAGAAAGCATCAGACTAGGGCCCACCCAGAATTATTTGCAGAAATCATGACCATCTGATGCGATTACCCACACAGTTGATTAGTTTGATTGATGGGTCCGTCAATCTGATCTGATTTCTAATATATATATATATATATTTTTTTTTTTCTAAGCCACCCCTTTTTGAGCTCAAGTTTAATAGGATCACTAAATGGTGTCAACTTAAGAATTACGAACGAACTTCATACCTAAGGCCACTACTTAAGGCTGATGTTATCCGAGTTATCGCGTCAAACTTTCTCCCTTATGTAATTTATCACTTTTTTTTTATTGGGTCACTCGATATTTGCACTATCCGACTACTTTAGAAGCTTTCCGAGTCCCAAGTCAGCCCATAATTGAGGTAAAGAGCTTCCTGTAGTTGGCATCTTCTTTTATAAAACTCGAACGGAGTCACAACTTAAAGATCGGAGTGCCAACCACTCTTTTCACACTTGCAGATCCAGGGAAGCTAATGGGAGTTGAACTGACACTTGAAATACCAAATTTACCCATATGAACTCCATTAATGACAACAAGGACAAACACAACAGTGAAAATTGAACACAAAATACTTGTGTTGTTTCATCTTCCTCTCACACCCACTTTTGCATTCTCCATTTTTTTCAGTGTAGCAAAAAAAGACTCTATCTTTGAAGCCATCTTTGCTGTTCAAATCTTCCTGCCCACCTCTCTCTCTCTCTCTCTATCTTTCTCTTCAATTTTCTCTCTCTAAACCTCCATGACTTGTGTTGATGTGAACACTACTTTGCACTACTTTTATTTCAGTTACTTTGCATTGTTACTTTGTTTCTTCTGCTTTGCTTCACTGTTTTCCATCTGGGTTTTCAATATAAACATCAATTTCAAGAGATTCTGCTCTCTCTAAGCTCTTTAATCTTCTTTTGTGTTGAAGGGTTTCCATCACATTTTGTACTTTATGATTTTATGGAGCTTTTGGACCCAAACACAGTTTTGTTTGCTGGGCTTCACTACTTAGTCTTAGTTCTGAATCTTTGATAGGCAGTGAAGAATTGTTCTGAAACTGTGACAAAAATGGGTGCCAACACCACACCATTCTCTATTAGGTATATGGGTTTGTTTGGGTTTCCTTTAAAAACACTTTTTTTTTCTGCCCATGAAGGTCATGCATACACACTTGTGTTACCCTTTAAGGATTTGGCATCAAGGGTGTACAGCTTTTTCAAAATCTTGAGCTAGTCATGATTTAGTACATGTGATGTTCAATTTTTTTTTGAAGGTTTTGTGCTTCATTGCACCTCATTATTTTGATTAATTCTTTATCTCATAGTGCTATAATCACAGAGTGCTTAATGAACTAGGTGTGATTTTCATGTTGTTATGGTGTGTCTTTGATTAGTTTGAACATGTAATAGGTGTTTAATTTATGTTTATTAATTGGTGTGTATATATTAACTGGATTTGTTGGTTCAATTAACTCTGTTTGACATCTGTTTAACACTTGAAATATTGTTATTGTATGTTCATATGTAGCCTTTGAAATCATTATTTTGAGGAATTATGATGATGTATATATAGTTTCTGCATTTCATTTTATTTTGAAGGGATGTGTATGTAAAGGGTTGTTGCACTTTTTCAAGTAACTGTTGATTTCCCTTTCTCATTTCATCGTTAGAAGTTGTATTTTGGTTTTCTTATTCTATGTATTTAATTTCTTTAATTGATCATGACTAACTTGAGGCATTGTTTTCCTGACTCGCAGGAATTATGTTCTCGCGGTTCGTGGTAAGGATATATATCGCAATTGGCCATTTCACGACGAACATTTACAGTTCTGTATGAAGCTTGGAATCAGCAGAGTGCTCCCACCTTTTGAGTCTCATGATTTGATGAGGAAGAACAAATCAAGTGGAAAAAATTTGGATCCAATCATGCCAAAGATGTCAAAACTATTTTCAGTTCCATCGACAAGCCTAATATTGTAGGACTTGACAGAGAGGAAGAACATATGATGGAAAGACATGATCATATAGAAAAAATAAGTGTTATGAATGGTCTTCATTCATTGAGTCCCATAGTTCTTCATTTGAGCACTGATGAAGCTTCTAATGACATGGATAAGTTTGTAGCAGCATCGACCGCCACCAAAAAGATGAGGTACAAGCGAAAGAAACGAAAGGGTAAGCCTAAAATGCGTTCAATGGCGGATATTTGTGCTGAAGCAAGGCCTAGCACTTTGGAGGAGCTAGACGGGACTGGTCGGTCAAAGTGGCGGTTTGATAGTCGAAATTTAAAGCCATATACCGATAATCAAGTTGCTATGGAAGTTGAGCATATTGCCAATGAAGTAAATGAAAGCATGGTAACAGTGGATTATCATGATAAAAGTTGTGCGGCGATTGAGAATTTCTGTAAGACAAATAACCCAAGTGATGGAGTTGGCATTAGTCATAAAAGCGCGTTGGATAAGCGGAACCTTTTAATGAAGATTAAGCTCAACAGGTGCAGATCCTAACTACAGAAGGACAACATCACCATGAACATGCAAGGATTTTCAAGGTATATATGACTTTTCATCCTTAATTAGTAACTAAGATATGCAAGCTTTTTTTTGTGAGAAGAAATATATATATGGTGAGCATATAAAGCATGAATGAAAGAACAATCTGAAACAAGAACATGAACAGAATATTACATTAATTAGATTTCTTTTCTATTTTAGAGTCAATATGATTAGTTTATATGAAAGTAATAGCTATGTACCAGGATTGAACTAGTTGATTATTATATGTATTGTGAAGCTGTCTACTTGTGGAAATATAATATATAGAGTATGTATTATACGTACAAAGAATAACATTCATATATTATCTTGAAATAGAAGGTTAAAAACATGTCTAAAATCATTTCTCATCATGGTATAGCTTGATTTGAGAATGAAGTGCTCTCCTATCAGGCAAGTCAAGGTCAGATCTGCATCATTAATATCACATGTTGAGATTACATGTGGTCACTTAATCGAGCACAATGAAAAAGTTTGATCCATGTAGCCGACGTTAATTTGGGACTGAGGCTATGTTGTTGTTGTTGTTGAGATTACACGTGGTGATGGATTGATTATGAAGAATCCAAATAAATCCTGGAGATCAAACTAAGAAATGATCTTTGTGATCGATAATCTGTCTCTAGCGCATCTTATATAAGGCAAGATTTATTTTGTTTTACCACCAAATTTAATTACATACTAAATTATTAATGGAACAGTAATGATCGATACATATACATGTATTTCGTTTTGCAAATTTTCAGATTATTCATGAACTCTAATCTGCAATATACAGGAAGGAAGAACCATGCTTGGTGAATTAACAAAGGAATTGAATCTAGCATTGGATCACAAAATTCCAAGAAGGCGGAAATTCAAAAGCGAAAGATCACATCCTGCCGTCCGAGGAATTTTCACATCTAGAAAGAGAAGATGTTGAGAGCGAAAATGCTAAAGCATCAGTTTTATCTAACATCTCCCTATAATTTGTGATGTAAACAGCCTCCTTGAACTGAGAAAATTAGCCAAGATCAAGAGAAGCAGCCATTATGTAACCTGATCAAATATCAATCATCAAGTGAATTTCTATTCTTTTTCTTTCTAAAATTTTAGTGATCTTTCCCCAATATGACAGCAAGCAAACAAACTTTTGAGTTGTGAGAAATGAAGAAGGGAGTTAGCTAAGTTTGCTCTTACAACATAGAATAAGTATATATTCAACAGATGTGAAGTAATCCAAATTGCAACAGAAGAAAAATCATTGCTACAAAGAAATTCAATTGAATTGATGAGCTTTAATGTAACTTTATGAGTTTCTTTACAAATGATTCAAATACATTAGGAGAATTTAAAAAAAAATTACAATATCAATTAACAATATTGGCATGTCAGATTACTTAAATTCTGGGTTGATATACAGAATAATGAATGCCTAGCTTGCTCACTGAGAACATGTGATTATTTTGTGTCGTGATGCCATGCCTCTTAAGGAACATTGCTTTTACTTTTACAGCTGCATGGCAATTGATAAACTATGCCATGCAGTTCAAGGCTCAGGGCTAACTTTGCACACTTCTGTAGTGAAGCCGCAGTCCTCGAGAAGCAGAAGCCATGCTCGCTGCTGTTCTGAAAGACGATCTCGAGGGCCTTTTACTTCGACTAGTTTAGCCTCACCGGAGTATTCCCCAAAGAAACGCCAAAGCAACAAGTCAGGCATGCCACTGGACCAACTCCTGAAATCTTGAGCCAGCAGCAGACACAGTGAGGCCAGACAAGACCCGCCAACACAAGTAACAGCAGCCCGTAGGTCAGGCAATGAAAACCGGTCCCAGTTAACGCCACGGCAAGACGTTCCAAAATGTGATTCCCATGAAGTAATAAGGATCTCCTCAGCCATGCCTCCTTTAATTCTTTCTAGATGAGATTCAATTAGGCTCTTTCTTGCAATGTAGAAGTTATCAGTTTCAAGATCCAGGGGTGATATCTGCAAAAATCTTGGATTCATCATTCATGAATATTGCAATTCTTTTACATCATGTTAGATAATCATGGCTATGGCTATTAAGTGAAGATACAAACTATTCCAATAAGATAAATATTTCAATCATGAATCATTCATGATCCTCATTCATTACCATGCTGAAAATGCAAACATAAAATAGAGATTTCAGAATACAATTTTAAGAACTTGAGAATAAGGAAAACTCAATTGCATCATTTGAGATGATATGTAGTTAAGACTCTCCAATTAATAACTCCAACCTCAAACAAGAATAAGTTAAAGGGGCAGCAACTATACGGAGCTTCTTGTAACTAAAAAGAAGCATACCTGGAATCTTGTGTGGAAGACATCAGGAATATCAGCAAACATAATTTCCCACATGAGAAGTCCAAAAATAGTCATCCAAATACCACTTTCTGTGTGTACGCCATGCCAACCACCTCCTTCTCCAGCATAGTATTGTAGAACCAGCTCCTCCACTCCACATTGCTCTCCATCTTCACCATAATATCTGTTTCTCATACCCAGATCACAATTCAAAGGCCTCCCAACAATATGTACCTAACTTATCATCAAGTAGAGGAAAAACTCTTTAGAAACAGCCATTATATTTAACGTCAATTGCCAAAACTACATATAATATAAAATGCTTCGGCTTCAATTGTCGTAGTCACACGGTATCTGACTTGCTAAAAGAGCTTTGACGGATACAACAGCTCACCTCCTTGATTTTCCTCTTGATGGACTGAGAGAAGCTAGGAATTTTCCAGCGTCTTGGAGGTTTTGCCAATCGCAATACCCTCCTTTGCAGAGCCATCCTTGAACCAGCACGAACCCAGGAATCCAGTAATCCTTCTTCAGCAACTGAGAGGCTCTCATTAAGATGGCCAATGTGCTCCAAGTCAATAGACAGCCTCAAAGTCCAGTACCCTCTTCTTCCATCCGAAGAAATATCACCCAGTAGGCGCTTCAATAACCTTATTGCATCATCATACCTAAAAACGCGAGTAACTTCTCTTAAGACACAAAATTCAACTAGTTGATCAAGTCCAAGCATTTTCCCTTCAAGAAGTGCTTCCACCACATTTTCCATCAGACAATCAATTAAATAATTAAACGAATATAACCTGATTATATGAAACAAGGACACAAAGGACACAAAGGAAGAAGATAAAAAGCTGCATGCAGCACACAAGGTAAATTAAATATTTAAAGCTATACTGTGTCATTAAACCCTAAGACAACACTATAGATAAACTGGGAATTTAAGTAAAACTAAATATATGTTTTACGTCATTACATCAAAAGTTTTTGTTCACATTTGTTATATAATTTACTAACCAAAAATGTATGTTATTACTAAGTTTCAAGAGCTTTTTTAGTTTATTTGCCTATTTCAGTTCAAAATTAAAGCACAGTTAATAAAAGATGACTAGATGAGTTAACAGGACATAATCAAAATACTATATCATGTGATATATTAGAAAAAAAAAAAAAAAATGAAGATAATGAAATCATCTCGAAAGGAATATAACTGTAAGTCTGTAAATAGTAAGCAGCAAAGAGAACAACCTCCATACCTACGTTCACGCTCCAGAAAGGATACGCCAAGAGTGACTACTTTTGAGTAGACCCATGGAGCTGAGAAAAATAAATGAAAGGTAATAATGGCATCAGGATGAAAAGATTGGGACCCGTCACATGTTAAGCGACCATCAGAAGTTTCTATGCATCTCATCACCATTTCAGTGTCATTTGCATCAAGGGCTTGATCCATAAGTTGTGCAACTTCAATAGCCTGTACTACAGCCCAAAGATCAAGTACCAATTACTATAAAATTAAAACATAACGAGTTTTGCATGCAGAGATAGACACCTCTTCATATGCAAGCAGTTCCCCCCGGCTTGAGAATAGGTGGTTTGATATTGCACAATTATAAGTTGGGTACTTAACGCGTCCTAAATCTACCATCAGAAAAGCTGATAGATCCTGCTCTCCATTGAGAAAGAAAAGTCTCTGCATAAATAAAATAAGAATTAGTGTCCAAGAAAACTCTAATCCAACAGCGACACAAAACATCACACCGGGTTACCACACAGCTAGCATATTGATATTGATGAAATTGGAGACCACCTGAACTCGCCACAGAAGGAAATCCGCAGTTTGAGATATTCGAACACATGTTCCTGTCCTACAGAAAACCAAGCTTGGTAGCGTTGGACTGCCCATCATTAAATCGAAATCAGCCCATACTGACAAAAGTTTTTTTTTAAAATAGATTAAGTTCAATTGAAAAGGACTTCAGAAAAGGAAGCCAGATATATACCACATTCCATCTGTATATGAGGACAACAGAGATGTTATTAGTTCGTTCCTTCTTTTTGAACTGATTCCTCTATGAACCTTCAGGAGAAACAGAAAAGGAAAGATAAGGTTTTAGGAGGTTCATCAGAGCAACACCAAACCTTGCAGATGCAGAAATGCGCAGAAATCAAAGCTGCTGGACGTCTACTAAATTGCAGAGATATTTTTAATGTTGATTCAAAACTAATGTTAAAACATGTCAAAATGACAATCATATCACAGGTATGAGTCAAGTGATTGCCAAACATTTGTGAACAAACAAGGAAAAATAAGACAGGCAAACCCAACAAAACAGAAGAATCAAAGAGCAAATTATCTAAATGCTACTGTGACTAAAATTCAACTAGCTTTTTTTTTGAGAAAATTCAACTAGCATATTGAGAACTAATAAAAGAGTACATACACACTAAAGTTCCTAAATTTTTGTATACTAATGATTTTTTTATAGGATTTGCATGCCAATGTCTTGTGTAAATGATAATCCATGGTAAAAGTATTTCTCAGTCAAATTTATAATAACAATATATCCCACAACTCAATAAATAGCAATACCCTAATCCCGGTCAATATTTTTATTTCATCATGTTAAGAAAAGCATTCAAAATATTTACAAAAAGAACCGATCAATTAAAATGATGTTCAAAATTAAAAGAAGAAGCTCAGATTAATGTATGACCCGTATCTGTCCACATAGAATGCCTTTTACTACGTAGTCATCAGAAGCCAATGCATAATATTGGAGCATAAACTAAGGCAGAATCCAAACTTAGGATAGACCATTCCAAATGCTCCAAACACCCCACTAATAAAGCAAGAGAATAAAAATATCTGGTCCTGATGTCTAACCAATCAATCATAATTAGAAGTTAAATCATGAAAAACTATATAAGCACCTAGATTAAAGAATAGATTCTAACTATATTTTATTTTTTATGAGAGGGGTGTCACACAAAGGGAGAGACAGGGGGAAGTGCTATTCTTGTGCTTTTGAAGAGTTAGGAGACTTTAGAACCCTAACAATAATCCATCAGTATCGAAATGACTTATTGTATTTTAAAAATAACTAGGCCAAAATTTCCAAACCTTGGTTTATTGTTAAAACAATTTGTCTTTCAACTAAATTATTAACCATCACTCTCAACTACCCATACGGGATACCATTCCTCAAATCCCTACATCTGACTCAACATATATTTTTCTTTTTTTTTTTTTGAAGATTAAACAGGCACATTGATTCATTCCTAATTCAAATATGTTTTAACAAAAATATGTAACAAAACTTTTCCTTTGTTTAGTCAGTCAGGGCATGATAAGACCGGGTAATGCTACCAAAACATCCAGTTCTTTAGTCAAAAAAGTAAACACCTACTTTGAATTATTCTACTATCTAAGTAGAGCAAAAATTATATACTGTCAATCAACACCTTTGAAGATGTCAACTTCATAATTTCTCGTAGCTCAGAAACGGTGAGCAAATCCAGCACCTCCTTCATATCAGCATTGCAAGGATCCTTCTTGTAGTCTACGGAATAGAAGAATCCCTTTGCTGGAACATGACAAATAAACTTAGATGGATAACTATCTGTGCCACTTCAAAGTATCAATTTGCAATTTCGTGAATGCAATGAAATACAAAAATGTCACAATCCATGGTAAGTTTTCAAATTCAATTACCAACGAGGGCCACAACTGCTTGTTGGCAGTCCACTATTTCTGGGTAGGAAACCTCAGACATCCGGAACCATGGTCCTAAAAAATAATAATTTGCATATAGTTGCATTAGACTGTAAATGACCCAACAATTAAACAGCCGAACAATTTGCAATCTGTAATACTAGAAAGAAAGAAAAAAAAAAAAAGATATTGTCATCCTAAATTCACCAGAGTGCAGAAATTTTGAACACTACCCGGGAACATAAAAAGCATACTTTTTAACACATCCTCAACTTAATTCACATATTTGCAAAGATACATATAGCTGTACAAGTGGCAATCTAATTATACTTTGCTTTGTAGTAGAATGTTCAATAAAGAAGTTGACATATACTGGATGTTTAAGGAAAGTGATTAGGGGGCATACTTTTGATACAGACATTTGCTATACTGTCATTGAAGTCCTTTGGAAACATGTTAAAGTGTATAATCACATGTCTTGATGCAAAATCCAGAAGACTCCAACAATTATGTCACTTATGTATACATCAAACGCATGTCAACAATTTTTTCCATTTGATTATTAGGTGGAGAGAGTAAGGTACCTTTCCGTGTATAAAGACGAATGAAGAGCCTTTGACCCTCATCAGATAGTGAACTGAAACAATCTATTAGTGATGAATGGCATCATTTGTTAGGTTACTGAAAGATTAGGAAAAGGATGATAATTGATCTCAAATAAAAGATCATAAATGGAAAAACAATAAAATGCAGAAAACATCAATACCTATGAATAGTTTTTCTTCATCGGTGAAAAGGTGACAGTGATTCTTCAAAACCTCTTTGACTAGGATTTGAAAATTCAACTGGTATTTGGTCGTGTTAGGCGGATAAGTCTGCATGTCTTCAACAACTTCAAGAACACTTCTCCATTCATCAATGAACTCCTTTTCGTTAGATGTCATCTCTTGACAGAAAATCTGAATTGGAACCATATCAACAGAATGTTTTGGACGAGAAATTACTTCTCCCTGCAAATTCGCAAGATGATGTCAACTTCAAGAAATTCAACAAATGGAGAAAAAAATATCTTTCATCAAAATTTTATAAAATTTTACACAAGACTAAATGAACTAAAGCCATCCATATAAAATACCTGGTGTTAATGAAACACTTATTCTAGAAATTCTAAAAATGCAAGGACCTATCTCAGCATTGCACTGCAGTAGTGCATTGCAATTGCATAAAAAGAATGATGTTTGATTGAGAACTCTAAAAGAATACAGAAGTTAAAATCCTGCTCGACCTTAGACTCTCAAACAATATAAGGTCCTATTAATCTAGGACTCGAGATATGTCCTGGTCAGAGGTTACCACATGCTGGTTCAATTTTCATCGTTCGCCCATTCATCTTTTGAACTTCTCAGATTTTGCCAATAAATGAAAACAAAAAACGGGTTTTATTGAAGTTTCATCGTCAAAAGAGTGATTCTGAAAAGAATTAGTACCACAAATTGCATGCAACATTTTCATTTACCAGATTTCATGGGCCGTCGATGATAAAAGTCATCAAAATAAAAATAAAATCAATTGTTCTTCTAAAAGGATCAGAATAATCTAATTAGGAAATATCATTGACTTTTCTTCAATGGAATAGAAGAGAACATAATCAACATATAAATTAATATGTTTCAACATTTTGAATACGGTGTTACTAAGGCTCATTTCTAACATTCAAATTAGTCAATGAAAGTATTATTATACTTCATATGAAGATAAACTACATGCCCATTTGAATGAATTTGAGGATTTGATTCAAAGTATTTCTTGCCAAAGCTCCCAATCACAGACCGTGAACTATAAAAAGAAATAGCAGCAGCAGAAAAGAACCTATAGGGGAAACAATGTCTTATCCTACAAAGATAAACTACAAAATAAATTTTTCAGTCCATAATTGTGAGTCATTTACTAAAAAAAATGTAACACGCATTTCAAGTGAAATAAACTGTTTGCAGCTCAACATTCGTTGTACCTTGAATGTGAGATCATACTTCTCTATTAGAGGAGAAAGATGCTTGGATAGTTCTCGAGGCAGAAACCCAAGCACTTTAGCACCTTCAGAATCTGCAGAAAGAACCTGAGCCAAAAGGATCGTCAGGTGATTTGAACAAAAATGAAACAAAATAAGACTACCGAGCAATCACCACTGAAAAAAAAAATACCTTGATTGCATTGGAATCCTTCACATTACCAGGGTCCCTCAGAAGAAAAATGCTCTCTCCTTGCTTCAATTCAACTTGGTCAGCAAATCTACGACCAACAATAAGTGTAGATATAGTTGACATAGACTTTTCACCCATTGAACAATCCTTATCAAGGGTAGTAATGTTGGGAAGGACTGAAGGAGTGCCCATACTCTTGCCGATGTTGCCGTTAACATCTGCAACTTCCACATCTTCCGTGAACAACTGAACACAAGTTTTTGAATTTAAGTCCGTGGTGCATTCAGCATTATCCTTCCCGCTGACAACTTCAGCCACCACACAACCATGATGCTGCATATCGCTATCACCCACACATTTTTTAATAAAATCAACACCTACACAACTTGAGTCTTCCGAGTACTTATCTTTCTCTATCATTGTAGGGTCAAATCTGAACTGAAGAAGAGTGGACTGCGTGAAGTTCCAGTTGCTCCCTTTTGCAAGGCATGCATCTGCAGCCAATTGCATGATAATAACCATTAAATTCAAATATGTTCAACACAACGGCAACAACACCCGATTTACATGAGATGAAACAACGCCCTATTCAACAAAAAACAACAACAAAAAGCCTCAACCCCAAATTAGTTGGGCTCGGCAACATTGACCAAACTCATCAATTTCACTCAATTTAGTGCACCTAATGGCATGCTTTCCACGAAACAACACGCTATTACAACTAAAAATCGGAGATATCAGCAACAACCAGTTACAAATTAAGCAACCTAACGCAAAACCTTCTTATCCGAACATTCTCAATCTTCGGTTCACAATTCAAACTTAAACATGGGCATCGAGACACTGAACAAATCCTATTTTGAAATTCGAACAAGCATTCACCAAATATACATATAAACCCTAATTCTTTAACGAGTTTTGATTCCAAGTGAGCTGCTTTGAGCCCTAAAATCAGCAATTCGCCGCGATTCATGCACCGAACTTATAACAATCAAACGAAATGAACAGAAAAATCAGAACTTGAACAGAAGAGACATTACCCAAATGAGAATTGACCTTGTCGTCTCTCCCATCAATCTTCTTCCCACAAACTGGGCAATCAACCATATCAAGATTGCCCTCGCCGGTCTCGTCTTCGTCGCCGCAATCGCCTGCCCCATTAGCCCTAGACGACGCTCCGCCGTCGCCTTCTTCGGCGCGATTCGCAAAACCCTAAACGAAAAAAAAAATCCCCAAATTGAACAAACAAAATCGACATTTTGAATGAATAGAGACTGAGAGTGTGCCTCGGGATGCGTGGGGACGAGAGATTGACGGCTGGGGAGGATTCTTCTCCGTTTTCCGATGAGTCTGATCAAGCTTTCTCTTCCAGTGAGCGAGGACGACGACGAAGACGTGGAAGCTCCTCCTCGAGATTCTCGTCGTCTCCTCATCGTGATTTGTGATTGGGTCTCTGTAAGTTTGCCGCGTGAATTTGTAATTTTTATGGATCGACTCGCTCGCTGTTCCCGCCAAAACGGACGCCTTGTTTAAGCTGCCTAGCAATTGAAGCCCGATGGGCCCGACTAATCGAACTCAAGCAGCACAGCTTGTGCGTTGCAGTGATTCGACACTCCAACACTTTAATTAAGAGGACTCCACGAGCGCATAAATTATCGCTACCGAAAGAGCTTTACTCCTAAGTAGGCCAACTCCGACTCGAACCCAAAGTAGTCGGTTAAATCCAGATATCAAGTGTCTACTCAAAACAAAAAAAAAAAATCATACCCAGTACTTGAATTCGAGATCACTAATTAAAGCTAAGTGCAATTCGAGTCATTACGTCGGAACTTCCCCTTTAATAAAGAACCCAATATTTAATGACCAAATTATGCATCAATTAAGAATAATTTAAATAATTTGGAAAGCAAACTATCAAACGCAATAAAAAAGTTTAGTCCATGCAAGTAATCCCAACTAATTTGCAATTGATTTTTAGATGCATCTTAAGTATATGTTAAGTGCAATTTCCAAAACATCACTACACATGCACATTTGATACGAGACAAGCTAGAACGCTCCCATCAATTTTTTTTCATTTAGTCTGCTAAAGTTGATAAAGAGTCCTTTGAGCATACATACATTAAAGCTTGCTACTAAAGATTAAATTAGTATATACTATAAGCTGTAAAGTAGTGAACAATACTAGTTTAATTTCTTTGATAACAAATAAAGGGGAGGAAAAGAAAAACAAAAGTATGATTAAAGACTGCCAGCTATATTAATGTTGGGCCTACCCATGCCTTTATCCCCGATCCGTAGATCTCAAAAATATTAACATTGTCCCAACTATTTAAGTGAGAGATAATCACTTAAGTATTTTTTTTATCAATAAATCTACTTGGACTCATGAGTCTAGACTTATAGGGAGGTTTTTCAAATTTTTACAAATATTTAAAGGGTAACAAATGATTTTTACAAGTGATTGTGTGTGCTTCATTATTTACTTGAGGATGACTTTGAAATAAATTTTTTTTGAGTCTGGACTCATGAGTCCAAATAGCGCTACCCTTTTTTTATTGAGCCACACTTGATTAACGTGAGACTATTATTTGATCCGCGTATCCCAAAAACTAAACTCAAGAACCATTGAAAACATACTACATAGCTACATGGAACAATTCAATCAAATAATTAATTTATGTTATCTCTTGTTGAACTCAACATCGATGATTGAAATTTATTTATTTATTTTATTTTTGGTCTGGTGCATCGAATCTTCCATAGTCTGCGTCTCCAATGCCATGTAATAAACCATGGCTTGTAAATGTGGACATGCCATTCACATCCATAGATTTGTATATATAACACGTCACGACAACATATGGTGTCACACATCAGCTTATTTTCATCTTCTCTTCTATTGGCTTAATTTATGTAGGTCCACCGTCCAATTTGTCCATCCTTTTCACCCATGCTGTGTTTGCTTAGACATTTGAAAGTGAAAACTTCTTCAATATCATTTTAATTAAGAAATGTTGATGATGCCTCCAAATTAGAAAGCTTTAAGAGTCGCCTTAGGTTCCGACCTAGTTGCGGTGTCATTCAATACACCTCGACATGATTTGAAGTTTATCGAACAGTGCACCACTGAACACTCAAATTGGTGAATACACATCAGCATGATTTGAGGTTTATCAAATATCGCTACCCTTAGTTTACACATTCCTAACATATTCCGTAAGTTTATGTCGCATAGTTGTCACAAAAAACTCATGGCACAACAAAAAAATTATTATATGCTGTGGTTATTGACTCTTTATGCTTACGATACCCTTCTCTAGCATGAATCAAACCATTCAATTTAGCCTTAATCACCAATCTCACTAAAATAAACCATCCAATTTAACCTTCATCGCCAATCTCACTAAAATGCTTTGGAAGACTTCAGTAAATTTAAACATAAATACTATTTAATTTTCAAACAACACAAAAGTATTTGCTCCCAAAAATTATGATTCAATACTATTATAATTAGGACAAAAGCGATGACTATTTTCCATCGACCTCTAAGTAAGTGAAGGGACATCGATCATTGTAACTATCGAGAGATAAGTCGAGTCTATTACGTGCAGAGGCTCGAATAACCTCGATTAACACGTTAATTACCCCCACTAGTTATAGTCATTACCACGCATACAAGCAAATGAGTCAGAGAAAATCATTACTGAGAAACCCAAGAAATCTTTTGGCGGTCAAAAAGATTCATACACAACACTCGAAACCCCCGCCACGTGTCCAAATCTTCTTCGCCCAACACCGGCCACAGCTGGTCCTGATCAAATACGCTGTTATTTTTGTGTACAAGTCCAATCACCAACACACACCGTGGATTCGTGTCTCGATATACGCAAACACGACAAATTTCAACGCCACCATGAGTGTTTGGATAAGACCACGTATAGACCACAATCTATTACATGCGTATCTCTATGCCCATCGACATACAAACTGAACTTCGTATCAATCGTAACACAAAACAAATACGTAGTTAGAGAGAGAGAGAGAGGGAGAGAGTCGACTTTGCCGACTAGGTTTTTGTGTGTGGTCTCTGAAGAGAGCGATTTCAATTGATTTGATATCTCAGTAGGTTCTGCAATCGCAATCGCAATCGCATTGAAAGGTTAGCGATCAGGGCTTTTCACCCATTTTTTGCCCTAATGTTTGTCACTTCAAGACCTGATTAGGATTTTTTTGGCTGTTTTTGCTCTAATTTTGAGGTTTTGAAGTGAAAATCTGTGTTTTTTGGATCGAATGGAACGTTTTGACGTGTTTTGTATGTGAAATTAGTGAACTCGGAGCGATTGAAGAACAAACAAGGTCTTTATTAGGGCTTTTTTCGGTTTTTTTGGCGTTGATTGTGAGGTTTTGAAGTGAAAAGTTGTGTTATTTGGATTGAATTGAAGAGTTTGATGTGTTTTGTATGTGAAATTAGTGAGTTCGGAGCGATTAGAGAACAAACAAGGTCTTGATTAGGGCTTTTTTGGGTGTTGACTATTAGGTTTTGAAGTGAAAAGTTGTGTTCTTTGGATTGCATTGAAGAGTTTGATGTGTTTTGTATGTGAAATTAGTAAACTTGGAGCGATTGGAGAACAAAGGAGGTCTTAATTAGGGATTTGAGTGTATTGTGTACATGGCGGAGGAGGCGGAGATTGCTAACATGGCGGACGACATGGATGAGGAGTACTACGATAAGGATGAAGACAGCGAGGAAGTGGAACTCGATGGATACGACATGGTAATTGGTTTGTTGAGTTTGGATTCAATTTTGGGTTTTTAGGGTTCTTAGGTTATTCATGTTTGGATTTTTTCACATTTCAATGGATATTTTGCAATTGGTAGTAATGATTTAAGGGAAGGTTTAATGTTTTTGTTTTGGGTGTCGTTGGATTGGATTTTCAATAGCTAACTAAGGTAACGGACACAACTGCGGCGCAAGCGAGGAGGGGCAAAGATATTCAGGGAATACCATGGGAGAGGTTGAATATTACTAGAGAAAAGTATAGGCAAACGAGGATTGAGCAGTATAAGAACTATGAGAATGTCCCTTCATCTGGGGAACTTGTGGACAAGGTGTGTGAAGCACTCCCTCTTTGAACTTATTTTGTTTTTGCGAAGTTACTTTGATTGCGTCGACCGCAATTGCACTGCGTTATCATGGATGTATTTAGGGTAACAGCCAGACTTTGATTTTGGATGTTGTAGTAACTTGTTTGTATGTTTCCAGGAGTGCAAGCAAATGGAAAAGGGTGGTAATTATCATGAATTTCGGCATAACACGAGATTGGTGAAGCCAACTATTCTTCATTTTCAGGTCTGTAGCTTTATTGATTATCTTTTGGGCATGGAGTTCGTGATCTCTCTTGTTGCTTCTAGCTTCTCGATCTATTTGCGAGCTTGTTTCTTGATCTCTTTGTTGCATTGTTATTCCATGTAAAGCCCCAACTTTGTTTCCCTTATCTGGGTCATAAGTTAATGTTCTTTAACGGTAAAAGTGTGATTATATTGGGATGCTGTTAGCTTAAGTTTGCCAGCCATGCTTTATGAAAGTAGTGAACATTAGTGAAGAAACAACGCCTGCAGACGTAAAATAACATGGTGCGATAAAAAGAAATTTGAGAAAATATAATTATGGAGAATTGCTGTAATGATTGTAACAACGTCTCCTGCCTCCTGGTATTGTGTAATGGAGAAGTTTTTCTTAGATAACCTCATTGCTACTGTGAAAGGGCATTTTTGAGTTGAACAATGAGAAGGTTTTGTAAATATGAAAGTTTTGCCGAGTTAATTGTTTTTCCCCTTGCTTGAAGATTACCTCGAGGCTTGAGTGTAATCTCCATTTGCCTAAATATATATGCAATATATATATATATATATCCAGATTTTGGAATCATGAGTTGCTTGCTTATGCAACGAATTAGCTTTACCTAATAGAGAATTTGGTCTTTACTAGTGCACTAACTTCTCAGTTTTTCCATATATGCAGCTTAGGAACTTGGTTTGGGCACTTCAAAGCATGATGTCTATCTAATGTCAAATTATTCAGTGATCCATTGGTCCTCATTATCATGCAACTTGTCAGAGGTCCTCAACTTTTCAGGACATGTGGCGCCTACCGAGGTTTAACTCTTTAGCTTCAGCTTTCTTCATAACATCTGTTTTTTTTTTTATGAGAGTTAGCAACGGAATTAGATCTCAAGCATGTCGATGATATACTTGTTACCCTTTTAAAATTGATATTTTTTTGGTCATTTTCGTTGTTGGCCTTATATTTATAGATCATTGGACATGGATGTATGCTTCTAGAAATCCCTTGGGACCTATTTCAGCTCGTGCATTCAAACATAAATATGACACGATATTCTGCAGTCAAAGAAAGGAATGAAAATTCGGAAAACCAAACTCTTTAATATTTACCTTCTCTCCATTACTCTGTGAACTTATTTATTTTTATTTGAGTATATTGCTCCTTTTATTTCCTACTATGGAGAAATCATGCCATCTTCTGAGTGACATATATTTTTTGAATGTCTAGAAACACCAAGGAAGCCTGTTGGAAGGTTTTACCCAAACTCAAATTAGCACGCTTGCTGTCAAGAATAATTTACTTGTTGCAGGAGGTTTTCAAGGAGAACTTGCATGCAAGGTCAGTTTTTTCTTCCCCTTTGTTGTATTTAGGCATGGTATATGATTTTATGAAAAAGGCTATTATCACAACCATACCTCATTTTTAATGGCAAAAGAGAATCTCAGGTTAACATTTTATGTTGCGTTTTCACTTGGTTTGTGAGTCCTAGTAATCCTTGAATAAATGAAGAATACATAAACTTTCCTTTGAGAATACCACAAAAATGACAGGAATGACATATGGAGGAGAGGATACAACAACATAAATTGAATCCCAAATTAGT
Source organism: Stephania yunnanensis (assembly GCA_039657365.1). NCBI lineage: Eukaryota > Viridiplantae > Streptophyta > Magnoliopsida > Ranunculales > Menispermaceae > Stephania > Stephania yunnanensis. Next base: position 498,780 of record CM077582.1, read on the forward strand.
TGGGATCAGCTACATAGATCAAACTCTTCCGTTGTGCTCGATTCAGTGCAATGGATGGTGAGCTTTCAAAACCATTTAAATCTCTCTTAATTAATGTCTTCCAAGTTAGTTTTAGTCAACCCCTACCTTGTCAAATTTCTTCAATTTCTATTGAGTGGAGTTTTTAGTAAGGACATTTGTAAGCCGTCTTTGGAGGTGTCAAAACCATCGCGATTGCCATTCCCTAATCTTTGTGTCAATTGGTGCTACTCCTACTTTTTTTGAATTTTTGAATTTCTTATTACCATACATCCACCTATGATTCCTCATTTCTGCTACATTCATTTTATGTAATTGTTGTTTCTTTACCGCCCAACATTCATTTACATAAAGCATAGCTGGCCTCATTGCGATCCTATAAAATTTTCCTTTTTAACTTGGTAAGAATATTTCGATCACATATCACACTTGTTGCACTCCTCCATTTCTTCCATCCGGCTTGAATTAGTTGTGTGATATCATTCTCAATATTACTATAATTTTGAATGATTGATCCTAGATATCTAAAGTGATTGACCTTTGAAATTTCTACTTCCCTTGGCCCTAATTTTACCATTCCATCATCTCGATGTCTAGTATTTCTAAACTCACTATGCATGTATTTGGTCTTCATCCTACTCAACTGAAAGCCTTTAGATTTTAATATATTCCTCCAAAGTTCTAATTTCCTTATCACTCCATCTCTTGTTTCATCCACTAGGACAATGTTATCTGCAAATAATATACACCATGATATATCCTCTTGAAATGCTTAGTTAATTCATCCATAAACAAAGTAAAGAAATATGTGCTTAAAGTTGATCCTTGATGTGGTTCAAATATAAATATGAGGAAGAGGATAAAATATGAAAATTTAATGACTGATAAAAGCATGATGGACGTGCTATTAAGTGTCTCTTCCCTATGTTTTAGTGAGTGCTGTCTATTTTTGTGTTGGTTGAACATTTTTCTCTCAGTTGCCTGAAATGGAATCTATCATTTATATGTCAAATTTTTTTTTTTTTTGGCTTTGCTGAGTTTCTGTTTTTAGCATAAGGTTTTGAGATTGTAAAAGATAAAAATTATAAGAAAACAGAAAAATAGTTGGAAGGAGCGGCAGAAAGAATATGAAATGGTTAAAATTTTTGTTGCAGACATCAATAATAAAAATTCTGTTCCCAATTTAATTTGGTTTCTTTGCCATTTTTAGCGTTTGGATAGGAGGGGAGTTAGCTTCTGTACCAGGACAACCTATGATGATAATTCAATCACCAACTCTGTCGACATCTACCAAAAGTCGAGGTATTTTAATTTTGCAATTAAGCTGCTGAATACTTAGTTCTATCCTAGAATAAAAAGTTTGATGTAGACTTCTTTTTCCAGTGGAATGCATTTTATGGCATCCAATAACGATTGTGGGGTACGGGAGTTCGATGCCGAAAGGTTTCAGCTTGTAAATCACTTTAGATTCCCATGGCCAGTAAATGTAAGTTGTTTGTTTCCTTTAAGTCGTTATCTTCTTTTTTCTTATGCTTTATAATTTTCACATTATATTCTTTTCATTTCTGGTTATGTTGTATAACCTTGGCTATTTCTGACGGTGTGAGCTACCTTGCAGCATACTTCAATGAGTCCAGATTGTAGACTGATCACGGTCGTGGGAGACCATCTTGATGGGCTGCTTGTCGATGCACACAACGGAAAGGTTTTTCACTTCCAATATAATCACTGGCAGTAATTTATTTTTTTCAAAAATAATATTATAGTTGGGACTTATTATTAGCAACCCAATGCATTTTCCTTCTCAAGCTTAAAAGTTGGTGATCCCAATGATAGTCTTAAGTTCCTAACAATGTTTTTCATGAATTGCAGGCTGTCTCTTCGTTGGTGGGTCATCTAGATTACTCATTTGCTACTGCTTGGCATCCGGATGGTCGCACATTTGCAACTGGTAATCAGGACAAAACATGCCGAGTGTGGGATATGAGACACTTAAAATCTCCTATAGCAGTTCTTAAAGGCAACTTGGGGGCTGTCAGGTCTATACGTTTCTCATCAGACGGCCAATTCATGGTGGTGGCAGAACCTGCAGATTTCGTCCATGTATATAGCACCAAGATGGATTACAAGAAGAGACAGGAAATCGATTTCTTTGGGGAGATATCTGGTATATCTCTAAGCCCGGATGATGAGTCCCTTTATATAGGAGTTTGGGACCGAACATATGCGAGCTTGCTTCACTACGGCAGAAGGCACTCCTACTCCTATCTCGATTCCTACTTGTAGAGTTGATTGATTGAAAGATGCTTTGTCTCAATTTCGATTTCCTCGTGCAAAGGGAATTACAGCTAAATGAAGTGACAGTTGTGGTTAAAGAAATGAGAATAACCAGTCTCTTGGTACCACCTTCGAGGCTTCGAGGGAACATCCAATCTTCTGCGCAGTCCAGTTCGACGGAGGAATGCTGAAACTCGAAGAAAAAAAAAAAATGCTTCATCTTGGTTTCTCTCATCTTTTGTTCAGTCTGTACTTCCCCCTCTCCCTCTCCATCTTTTTGCTGGTCTTCCTGTAAAGAGTTGTATTTCAACCTATTATACAGAAGTAAGAAATGTCATATAAACTCTTGGTTTGTATGTGAGCCAAGTTGTGATTTCATGACAAACAAATTAATCAAGAAAGATAGAAATACAGTGTGGGGTGGACATTTTTCTGAAGAGCACAGTTTTTTTGTTGTTTGTTTTGTGTTTTTGATAGCTTTCTATATGACTTGGGCAAGAAGCACAGTGTGCACACATTGCCAAATGAGTTGGGAAGGTCTTGCAGTGGATCTGCTGAGCATTTCTACACACATAAATTTTAACAGGACCATGCTGTAAATCTCTGAAAAGCAGGTATAACATTCTCCACTGCTGCACACATTGCCAAAAGTGAAGGACCACAGAGAAATTGTACCAATTTTTTTTTTGATTCAGAAGCCTACTGGTTTTATCCAATTTGTTCCTTTCGCGCAACCGATCGAAGAATGATCCGTGAGGTGGTCCAAAACTTCAGAAAGTTGAATGGCTCCTTGCAACTTTAGCATTGGAGAATTCTCTGCCTGAGCATCAACTGGAGTAGTAGTTTATGACACTTTTGAGTGCCTTGATTTCTATGAATATGAAACATGATAGAAAGTTAGAAACTACATCTCTCTAAGGTTACTTGTGTGGACAAAGCTTAACTGGGTATTTTCAGGTTGTGATAAATGGTAAATGCCCTTGAGAGGTCACAGGCAAAGCAATTGTTTGCGTTTCGACGGGCGGCGGTAGATCTTTTACTCTTCCTAGTTCCTACTATACATGCATTTCCAATTTCATAGTATGAATGTTGCTGTCACAGAATCCTTAATGAAGAAAGGATTTTAGAACCACATCATTCCATGTATAAGCGTCGCAACCAACTGCAGAACAAAATCCATGCAATTCAAGAGTTTGAAGCGATGCTAGTAATTATCGAAGCATCAAACTGACAAAAAAAAAAAAAAAATCATTGAAGGAAGATACAGAAATACAGTGGATACACCAGAAATTGAGAAAAGAAATGTTAAAGAGGCTTACATAATCTTGGAAAGAAGAGAAGAAAAAGTGAAGTTGAAATGACTTTTTTCAATGATACAAGATTTTGAAACTGCTTGAACATGGATCTGCCTTAGAATGCTTCCATCCTTTGTGGCACTGGTGTCTTGATCACCTGTAGTATCTGCACTATTTCTGCCATCGACGGCCTACTCGAAGGGATCTGAGATGTACAAACCAGGCCTAACTTTAGAACTGGCAACACTTCCTCCTCAGGATACTCAGTCATGTTTGGATCAATACAATCAAGTACATTTCCTTGTTCAAGATGAACTCTCACATGATCACTAAGTATCACTACATCGTCGTCTCCATACTCCACTGACCTTCGCCCCGTCACAAGCTCTAGAATCATAATGCCGTATCCATATATATCGCATTTCTCATTGATCCTCATGTTCTGACATGCTAATTCGGGCGCCACATACCCGAGTGTGCTTTGAAAGCGGCTGTTTATTATGTGCTTATCGAGCTTTGTTAGAAGCCTTGCCAGCCCGAAATCTGAGATCTTTGGATTGCAATTCTCATCGAGCAAGATGTTGCTTGGTTTCACATTGTAGTGTATAACCGGGGGACGGAAAGAATGGTGAAGGTGAGCAAGGCCCTTTGCTGTTCCTAGCGCAATCTTGAATCGGTTCGCCCATGTAAGGGGAGGCGTAGACGGCAATCTTTCATGAAGCATGGAGTCTAGGCTCCCATGTGGAGCATAGTCTGATATCAATAGCTGCAACTGAGGAGTCCAGTAGTACCCTTTAAGTGTCATCAAATTTGGATGACTAACTCTCCCTAGAATTCGAACTTCTCTGTCGAAATCTTCGGGATATTGGATTATATTCGACGTCACTAGCTTCTTAATGGCTACCATTCTTCCTTGATCTCCTCCTAGTGAAGCCTTATAAACTGTTCCAAACACTCCTCTTCCAACCTCGGAGGCCTTGTTAAGTATAGTCTCCGTGTTTTGCGACCACTCTTCGGATGATCTCGAATCGAACAGGACAAGCTTCCCAGTTGTAGGACACCCTGATCTTTGAGAGCTTGAAAAAATGCTTTCCAATGCATTGTCAATAAAAGCAAGCCTTCTTCGAGCAGACGCATTCAGTAAAGTCACAACTATGATGCCAACAACAATAAGGATCGCTGCAGATATAGCGATAATAGCAGAAACACTGAGGAACCTACGGTGTCGAAGTCTTGCAGGAGTCGACGATTTTGGTCCCATGTCGCCGTGGCCTCTCTGGTTGTTAAACGCATACGGGTTTAGTACTAAAGGCTTCGGAACATTCATCTTGCAAGGTCCTTTCAGCAGTGGTGAACAAATGCCTAAATTTCCTTCCAATGCACTTGCATCCAAGCTTTGAAATATGCCTCCCACAGGAAGCCTTCCAATGAGTTTGTTATGGGAAATATTAACCGCGAGAAGATTGTCTAGCGCGCTGAGCTCCTTCGGTATCTCTTCACTCAAACCATTGAATTCTAGCTTGAGAATCTTTAGTTTCTTCAACTTTGACAAGGCTCTTGGTATAGAACTGCTTAAGTTGTTGTGTGACAAGCTCCTGCAACAGATCACAAAATTCAAGCAAGCCTCACTAAATGTAATTTATGTTTGGTGACATGATTCTTTGGATTCTAATTAATTCAGAATGATTGAAAGCAAGACTTACAGCAAATAGAGCGACGAACAATTGCCTATCGCTTCGGGTATAGGCCCGTTCAGCGAGTTTCCATCCAGTTGCAGAATGGCTAGGCTATTGGCTTCACATAAGTCCTCAGGAATCTCTCCGTAGAAACCGTTGTTGCGAAGGTCCAACACCGATAAATTCTGGAAATATCCGAGCTCGGGAGGCATTCTCGACTCGAGATTATTCCATGACAAGTTCAAGTATGTTAAATGAGAGAGGAGTCCTATCTCAGCTGGGATATCCCCAGTGAGCTTGTTTCTTGACAGATCCAAAGCATGAAGAGACTCGAACAATCTGCTCGAACCGATTGGGATGGAATCACTGAACTCGTTATGCGACAAATCAATCTCCTCCAATCCCATGTCGAACAATCCTGGCGGAATGCTGCCATTGAATCCATTCCCCCTCAACTCAATTCTCAACAAGTTAGTACATTGAACTATCGTCGAAGGGATCCCTCCGGTCAGCTTATTATCCGATAGACTCAAATAATTCAGCGATTTCAGATCGCCTATCGACAATGGAAGCTCCCCAACAAGGCCATTGCTAGCAAAATCTAAGTACTCCAGATTGCTCAACCTACCAATCCAACTTGGGAAACTCCCAGTCAACATATTACTAGATGCAGCGAAGAATGTCAAGGAATTAAGCTTCTGCAGCGAATCCGGCACTGCGCCGATGAACGAATTACTGCTGAAATCCAAGTGTGTCAAATGTGGACACAGTCCAATATCAAAAGGGAGTGAACCAGAGAAGTGATTTCTCTGTAAATTGAGCTCTTTCAAGCTATGAACATAAGAAGCACCGACAGCGACGGTACCCGAAAACACATTGTTGGAAAGATCTAACACTCTCAACTTTCTAAGCAACCAAAGCCCATGAGAGAATTCAAGAGTACCTGAAAGTTGATTGCTGGACACATTGAGACCTCCCAGTGAAGCACAATTGGAGAAGAGTGAGCTTGGGATTGAGCCTTCAAGAGAATTACTAGCCAAAGACATGAAGTTTAACGACGAACAGTTCCGAAAAAGCTCATCCGGGATCGGCCCGGTTAGTGAATTCTCAGACAAATCAAGAAACTTGATTGAATTCATGCTTAAGAGACTACTGGGTATCCTACCAGAGAAGCCATTGTAGCTGAGATTCAAGTTTCTAAGTCTACTTAGAAGCGACAAGTCTGGAGTTATGGAGCCAGTGAAGTTGTTGTGAGAGAGTGAGAGAGCTTGCAAGCTTTGCAACTTCTCTAGGCCTCTACCAATCTTCCCTTTTAAGCCAAGTCCATCAAGGGACACTTGAGTCACTCTTCCAGTCCTGGGATTGCACCTTATGTACCGCCATGAACACGGGCTGTCATCGTCTTCGTTCCAAGACGATAGCCATGAATTCGGGTCTTGGAGATCCGACTTGAAGACTATTAGGCCTAAGACGTCGTCGTTGAGCTGCGAAGAGGCTGTGCAGTGACTTGCCATTACTACTACTACTACTACTACTAGTACTAGTACTTGTGCACAAAAAATGGACATAGTGATCAAGTGTTGTTGGTGCAACATTTTGTTGTTCATGCACATGTATATATATGCATGTCTTTTGAGTGATGTTTGTGAGTTTCAGTGGTGTTTAATTAGGAGGCCATGAGAGAGGATGGGGAGTGACTACTGAAAGTAGAGTAGTATAACAAAGAAGAATTTGTGTTTGTGAGGGTTGGATCCTTGATGTGATGTCAGCTTGGAATGAGAGAATTCTAATTAAGGTGCCCTTAGTACTTGTGTTTCTTCTTCCCTTTTTATGTTTTCTTTCTTTTAACTTTTAACATGAAGAGATGTGTGCATTGTACTTCAATGACCTAACCTGGTGAAAAAGAAGAAGAAGAGAGATTTTGAAGCAAATGACAATCAAAAGTTAGGTTGAGTGATTAGGATATGATGCCCCTTTTTAGTAAGGGGTTTTGAGTTTGAGCGTAACATTAACAAAAGTGGTGTCAGAGTCGATGGTTTGATTTGGGAAAAGAAGGCATGTTTGTTAAGTGATTGTGGTGTTTCTCGAGTGGATTCTTTTTTTTTTTGATAAATGGATCGGCAATACTCCTTTTCACCCATCAAGGTTTGAACTTACGACCTTTCACTTCCACGTCCCATATCAAACCATTGAGTCACCCAATTGGTTGGTTTTCTCGAGTGGATTCTCAAGACAATGGCAACGTCAAATCATGCGATGTAAACACTTGGATAGGTTTTTCAAGGTGGAAATTGTCGGGGATGTGTGGATCGAAATATGGTCTTGCATCGATTAAGTAAAACTTGCAACAAAGAATATAACTATACATCTCTCCCCAAATAATACCGTTGGAGTAAAACCTCACACATGTGAGTTGAAAGATGGTTAAATTGGAGACGACATCAATATTCAATTTTATGAAGTAATTTTGAAATCAAATCTATGGTGAGTCTATATAAGTTTTTGCCACTTCTAAAGATTAGTTAACTCTAAAAATGTTGGTTTCCTCGAGTCATGGGGATATTTAATTTTAAGAAGTCGTGTTTTAAACAAATCATCAGCAAAACTGGTTTAGTCTTCGCCACCTCTAATTAAACATCAATTAACTCCTATTAAATATATCGGTTTCACTTAAGGTCATGAAGTCGGAAACTCGATTAAGACTAATTAAGCCTAATTAGTAGGAAGGAATGCCAACCTAACAAGTAAAAAATGGGTGGAAGAGGAAAATGAATGCAATAACTAGTAGTAACAGTGGTATGTAACATCGCATAACACATTGATCACATAAACTATTTATGTATATCTCGAGATGCAGACATACATAAATATGATGCATGATGCGTGGCTTAAGGTTTACGGTTTAATTTTGTTGCCAACGTTTGATTTACTATTTTTGAGTGACAAATACTGGAAAGAGTGAAAGTGATGAGACAGAGAGAAGGCATTAATGAATGGGACTCGAATCATTTTCGGACCGTTTTGTCTCTACACACGTTTGGGTGTTTGTCGTGTAACAGCAACTAAGCTACACTAAGTGTAGTGGGGGGTGGGCCCATTTAAAATAACCCAGCATGTGACTCTCTGCCATCCTCAATCTCAGCCGTCCATCTTCATCACATCACAGATTTCATTTGCTTCAATGGTCCACCGGGTTTGTCTCCATTAGGTGCTGTTTGGACTGATGTTGATTTGTAAAAAAACACATCGCACTTGGCTTTCATGCATTCCCAACTCCCAATACAATTCTCATTTTCTTTTAATTTCCATTATGTTAGGAACTTAGGATAAAAAACTTAGACAGTGTACATGCATGCCATATCCGTCAATGTGTGCAAACATGCATTATTGTTATACAAAAATTCAAAATACAAATCATTTGTTCCACATATATATATATATACACACACCTAATAATACGAACATTATTGAGACCAAATCATATATTGAAAAAATGATATATATATATATATATATATATACTAGTTTTAAGACGTCTACTGACGATTAAATTTACCGCCGTTTCATGGCGGGAATTAATTTCTAATAATTTATTAACAAAATTTAAAATTGTAATTAAAATTTAAAAATTAGAAATTTTAGCTTATCAACATTCTCTCTTGTGATTGAGATAAGATGTGAATGGAAAAACAAGCTAATCATGCTTTAGGACATTACTTCCTCAAAAAAAGTGTATTGGATTGATGAGAATGAGTTCATAATTGATTTGGAGAAAAAAAAAAAAAAAAAAAAACGGTTAGTGGATTGATAAGGAGTTAAACTTTGATTTGGATACAAAAGAAAAGGTTGATTTGGAGATAAAAACAAGTATGGGCAAATAGGTAAATTTCATTACCACTCAAAAATTTGTGATTCGTTCTTTTATATATATGATATATATATATATATATATATATATATATATTTCTTTTCATCTCCGAATCTGATGATCGAGTTGTAAGTTCATTCTTTAATTAACACGTTGATCTAAACAAATGTGATGAGTTCGAAACTTGCTATGACCGACTCTCTTTTCCCTCTTAATTTTTTCTTGAATTCTGTCTGGCAGCGGGGTAATTAAGGACTTGAGAGATTAGTCAAATTTACTATCATTCCAGTGTCAGCGAGGATGACTTGAATATCTTCAACTATCAAAAAAATATATATTTTTATTTGTTATTTGTTTGATTTATTTTATAAAGATTGACAAACGTTTTACGCTGTTGTAATTTTTCTACATTTCAATTTAGGGCCAAATGTAGAAATATAGCTATTTAGAAGGGGGTGTTATTAATGTAGATGAGAAAGTAAAAAATGAGAGGTGCAAAAGCGAGAAGTGGGTGAGGGAGGGAGGGAGGGAGGGTGGTGTCTGTGTCACGTGAGTCACGGGCGCTTTGTAGCAGCAAAGTCAATTAAGTTATCAATGCATGGGGTTCTTGATTTCTGTTATGCTTTCGGTTCAGTGGGTCCGTGCACCACTCGATCATTCATGTCTTTAATGGTGCTGTCACACTTGGCCTTCACGTGCATGCTCTCTCTCTCTCTCTCTCTCTCATTTCGCCTCAACAAAATAGATATATTAAGTGTGATTTTATAATAAAGTATATATATATATATATATATGTCAAATATTAGAAGGACTCCCTTTGTGACATTCGTAGTCACAAATCAAGGTGCAGTGATTGAATATTAACAATGAGTGTTCATTTTGAGTGTCTCAAAAAAATCACTATAACATTTTTTTTATATATATAAGATTAATTGTGAATTTTTCTTAATTAATTAATTCGTACGAAAGTTTTTAGAGTGAAAATCTGCACCGATGAGTTGGAGTGGTAAAATTGAAGATAATATGCGAAATGATAATTTGTATTGTTCAAAGTTTATTATTAAACTTAACTTGGTTACCATATATAATATTGAATTGGGAAATATTAGAATGACAACAACAAAGTCGCACCACAAGAGTCATCTATGCGACCTCAACTCACGCGTTATACATCAAGTTTTATGTATGTTCATATCTCGAAGTGCACATGAATGGACTCGTGAGTCCGGACTCAAAACTTTTTTTAATTTCAAATACATCCTCGAGCAATTAATGAAACAACCATAATCACTAGTAAAATTACTTTGATACCTCTAAAATATTTATAAAAATTTTTAAAACCTCCTTATAAGTCCGGACTAATGAGTCCAAGTAGACTTTATTATTATCATTATAGTAATTTTAGATTGAAGTAGCTTTCTTGACAAATTAAGGAAGAAAATTTACGTACCTAGCTAGCTAGCTAGTTGTCAGTTGTCGCAAGTGAAATAGTATAATTAATGTGTCAACTAAGGTCATCAAGGACCCCTAATCCATGCTAATCGTGTCACTGTCATCAAAATATATATATAGTTTTAATTTTAATCATTTTAGAATGATTTGAAAGAGGTGCCACTCGTCATTCAAGACGAAGAGGCATCGAATTAAACAGCACAATGGAAACTAACAACAGATTAATCTAAAGTTAATTAGAAATCAATCAACTTAATAATTTAAGTTGAACTATTCCATAAAAGTACCACACATTTTGTTTCTATGTAGCGTCGAAGATTCATATTTCGTGCATCTTTTTACATGATGAAGGACGAATAGGAAAAAAACGCGAATCTCCTCAACATGCATGCATGCTTGTAGACTTAAAAATTGAATTGATTTCTTCAAAGAGAGTATCAACTAAGACATCAATTAATTAAACACTCGAATAGGCCTCTTTGAGTTTTGCTAGTTGCTAAATTAATAATTAAGAGTTTTACGCATTCCAAAATTCATCAAACTTAGACATATATGCATTCAATTTTTATGTGCTTAAAGTATATATATTATGTGAATTATCTTCTTTTTATGTTAGTCTTTCCTCATCGAAAGTTTTTAATTATTTGTTTTCCTTTGTTCAAAGTTTTATTTTTTGTTATAGTTGTAATAGTATGTTTGTGTACTATTAGACTCCAAACGATTATCAAGAGAATATTGTTGATTGTCATGCATGTTGCTATTATATTGTTACAATCAAATTCTTTAAAATTAACTCCGTGACAATCAAATGTTTATTTGAACCGTTAAGATAGTGAAATCAATGAACTACTTTTATCAAGGTATTTGATTATATATCTGATCATATTTTATTGAATATATTAAGCTATCATGATTAACGAAATTTTATATATTTTCTAAAAAAAAAGAAAGTAACTTCATTTTTTATTTTTTTTTACAGATACATGTTGAACAAACATCAACTCCAATAAAAACAGCGTATACACCAAAAAAAAAAAAAAAAAAAAATCCAATAAAAACTGAACAACTCATTTGAGTAATGTTCTTTTAATTTTTTGTTTCTAATGTTGTCGAATAGAAGGCAAGGATTGGTGATGCATGAATTGAAATATGGATTATTGAATTGTGCAACGTTTGTCCAATGTCTTCTTTTTTGTTTGTCACGTAGTGAGAGCACGTTACATAAGACAGAAACCACTGAATCACGTCAAGACTAAGGGACCTGATTGGTCAATGCATGGTCATGATGCAACTGCTACTGTAGTTCAACTTAGGCACGTGAATCTGTTGGACTTCAAAACATAGGTCTAGTGTTGTGTGGCCCAAAGATGGCCCAACAACAAAGCCTGCAAATCATGGACCCTAGTAGACCTCGTAAAGATAGAATAAATACATAAATTTGAAGAAAAGTTAGCCCGGCACTAATTAACGTTTAGGCATACAAAAGCTAACTTAAGTCGTATTGATTAAGAAAAATTTAAAAATTTTACAAAACACAACATTAATTGCACTGCATCGAAGATAATTAAGAGTTCGATCTATGTAGCTGACTCTAACTAACTTCAACTTTTTCTTCTTCTTGATCTGATTTTTCTGCTCCTTGTGATGAATTTCCATTGGATAAGAATACAATGTGGTTATCAAAAAAAAAAAATCTCACCCTGTCAGTGCTGTCACCCAATCATTTTCCTCAAATGTTTATTTTTGTTTCTTTTCTGCCCCTAGAATGCTCTGACAGGCATTTGTTTCATAACAATCAGCTCCCAATAATTGATAATTAATAGAAAAAAATAAAAAAAACATGAACTGCAGAGCTGCATGGGAAGAACAAACAAATTTTTGCATTAACAATTACTCAGTAATGTAGAAGAACAAATTAAGGCATAAACATGAGAGACTAGATAATGAGGACACATTTCATAGAAGTCTTTAATCTTTTATTGTCGTATGGCACCATCCATTACAAAGTGCACCTTTAAAAAAGATGTAAAAGGTTACCAAAAAAAAAAAAAAAAAAAAGAAGCTCCACTATTGCTCAGTAGCCATTAAAAAGTTGAGGCAACTGAAGGAATGATCCTCAGTAAGTGAAATGGACTTGCACTTGTTGTAAACAAATCAACAATGATGAATTCCGTAATGCATTAGGTCTACTATTCGCTAATTGGAAGTAATCCGCTTCTGGTGTAAGTTCTCTTCCGTGTAAATGAGGCGTCTGTTGTGGATTGCGGATCCTTGATAGCGATAAATGATACTGTAAAGGCACTGCCTCAGGCTTGATGCATCAAACATTTCCAGAAATTTCATATCAGTATCCCTGGCTTTAGCACCGGCAAAACGCTGGTACTCCTCTAGCACTGATGGCAGACACCAGTTCATCAATTTCCTCAAGCAACCTACAAGGCAACCTGTTCGGTGCTGTTGTAGAAACAATACATGAATTAGAAAACAAACAACGCAATAAAGCATACATTTATCGAGTCTAGCTTACTTAAATATGCTTAATTATCCATTTAAATCAAGTTCAAAACGTACTTGAAATTTACCATCTGCAAAGAACTAACATGATTGTTGGAACAAAGGTATGTTTGCCCAAGTTCTCTCCAGGCAAATACCACTTAAAAGTTCTACGGTAATGTGATTCCACAAATAAAAGACACTTTTAAAAAAATAAAAATAAGAAAGTGAAGAGTGTGAGATGACTTACCTTTCCACGCTTGCAATGAATCAGAACTGGATGATTTCTCACATCTGGAGACACCAAAAATGCAAGAGAACTGTTAAAACAGTATTCGAAACTAGAGATGAAAATTAATTTTTTTTTGTGCAACTGCTCTAAATCAAGAACAAATAATCTAATCAAAAGAATCATATACCAAGTAAGATTTTTAAGGCCACCGTGATGGTATCCTTAGGAACAGAATCAAAAGGTTCCTGCATTTACAAAAAGTACAAACAGAATGAACATACAAATTGAAGAATCGTCACCATTGTACACAATCACAAGATTGGTAAGCCTTCAAATGTATGTATATAAATTAAGAAAGATGAAAAAACAAGAGGGATATTCACATATTCCTCCATACATTCACTTAAAAGATGACAAAGACATTTCCTCGCATGTTAAGATATTTGAAACTATTTTAAACACATATTCACCAAAAAAAAAAACTATTCTAAACACAAGTAGGCTACTTTTCTGCATCCCCGCCAAAAGGTGATTTCACCAGAGTCCAAAATAACCCAATTGAAATCTCGAGCAGTTTCTGTTATCTATTCTCTCCTCACTCTCTAAAGTAAGCCTAGATATCATAAGTAGTTTCTACTTGAACCTCATATCTTTTACCGTTCCTGGCGGGGGCAGGGGTTAGAAACACTGTGCTCATGCCCAGCGCTATCACAGTCAGATCTCTATCAATGATTTATTCATACTACCTACCCATTCCCAGATTCTTCCTACCAACCATGCATAAACATATAATCAGGCAATGCTCATATTGAGCATCATGCACAGAAACCTCATATCTTATCCTAAAACCTTAATCATAATCTGGCATAACAAGAGTTCTAATCATAATCTGGGATAACAATCTACAAGCTGGTGAGAATAACAAGAGCGATACAATCGAGCCCTGAGCAGACTGAATCAACAAATAAATAACAAAGACTCCATTACTAAGGGTACTAATCCAAATAACTTATATGATCCACATAACTTGCCATAAATTCAACAATCATGACCAATAATTCTTGCCCTAGTATTTCAAAGCAACTACCTTTTTCTTAGAACACGAAAGTAACTACTTTGATTTACACTACGAACAATGCAAATTCCGTGCAAAGCCAGAAAGGGCTTCTCAATGCATTCAATGATGATAATGGTGACAATTCTTGATCCTAAGATGGCTAATGCCTTCACTTCAAATAAATAGACATAAGAAACTGGCAATGCTTGCCGTCACACAAGGCAATGATTCAAGATTTCACACAACTTAATCTTGATGAAGAAACACCAACAAAAGAAGGCCGAATTCGCCAAAGAAGTAAAAATCAAAACATAGAGAAGAGAAGAAATTCACCTTCTTTCCATCAATCCCAAACTGGAAAAGCTGAATTTCATGAGCCTTCAAAAACTCCACGTTCTCTTCCGGATACGCCTCAGGACACAAGTATCTGCTCAAATTCAATATCAAAAACACCAAATCAATCAAATCAACAACAACAACAACAACAACAACAACAAATCAACCAATCAAAAAAACAACAACAACAACAACCAAATCAATGAAAACAACAACACACATTATGGAGCGCAGATTGAGGGTTTCGAGGAAGGCGAAAGAGTCGCGCTTCGGAAAACTGGATCTGTAAATCCCTCTCTCAACCATCGAGAAATTCGTCGGCGGTAACAACAAGTCCTCTCCTTCGATCATCACTCCCATCTCTCTCTCTCTCTCTCAACCAATCGATTCAATCACACAAACAAATCTCTATCAATGAAGGCTCAAAGAGATCTCCAATCGACAAATTAGGGTTTCGCTAGGATTTGCGATTGGATTTGGATTTGGATTTGGGGATTTTTCTTGAACTCTCTTTGGATTCGAAAATATTCATCGTCTCTCTTATTCCCGGAAACTAACTTCTCTCTCTCTTTATCAAATATAGCAACCTTTTTTTAATTACTAGTAATTTAAACCTAACCCTTTTTTTAATTTTATTTTATTTTATTTTTTGTCTAAGCCGATCAAACTAAATAAACTTCTACTAATTCAGGTTCAAGCCAACTAGGATCATAACATAGTACAAAGTTCTCTTTCGAGAGATTTAAAATTATCTCTAATCCGTAAACTACCTCTAATTTCTCTCTATTTTTTTTTTTTATCTAAGTCGTCCGATATCCGAAACTCAATGGGTTATGATTAATTTGAGCTTGAGTTGGGCAATGCTATTAGGGGTTTTATAGGAATTTTATATTCAAGGTTTGAACTTGAGATTACTTAGACGGTGTAGATCATATCTTTATATTTTATTTATTTATTTATTTATTTATAATCGAAAAAAGGAAAGTTTTTTTTTTTTTTTGTTTTATGGAGAATGATTGATTGAAGGGAGAAAAGAGCGCGAAGCGGCGGGGAGGGACCAGAAAGAGTCCGAGGTTTTGAGGGGACGTTTGAGATGTTGACACGTGGAGGATGGTAGGATTGGATGGTTGGGATTGGGTGTGAGTCGTGTAGGGACTATGGGGAGCACGTGGAATTTGCTGTCGTGGTGGGACCGGGGGGGAGTTTGGATGGATAGGGGTCTTTGTATTTTTTGAGTTTATCTACACAAACTAATCATCAAAGTCATATGTTATGGTTTTATTTAATGAATTCGTGAACACCACAAAAACTTTTGAATTAATCTTAGGGTTGTTAAGCTAAATAAATTAATCCTGAAATTAGTTTGGGGGTCATTTAAGTGGCTCGACATTGTGGCAATCAAACCCTTTTAAATAGTGTTTTTGAACGAATTTTTTAACCTTACATATAATGGTATGTTCGCTTCACCGTTTTAGATCGGATTAGCCACACTGGACTGGTTAATCCGGTGTTCGCTTGGAGGATTAACTAGGCCACGGGATTAGTTAATAGGCCACGGGATTAGTTAATAGGCATGGGAGGGGACTAAACAATACCACTAATTTTGGTGGGATTAGCTAATCCATAGTAGGTGGTTATTGGAGATTACCACTTTACCCCTCACATTACAACCATCCTCACCGAACCTCACATTTCTCCATCTTCACTGAATCACACATTTCTCTTCGTCGAATCACACATTTCTCCATATTCACCGAATCACACATTTCTTTTCGTCGAATCACACATTACAACCCATCTTCACCGATTCAAGACCACCAAAGACATACGAAAACCCTATAAAAGGACTGTCGATTGACATTCCAAACTCAATTCAAGGAGCGAATGACTCACTTAAATGATCGGCCTCTCGGTCGTTAAGAAGACGACGGAGCTGGAAGCAAAGAGGCCTGATGGGATCGAGAGCGGCCTCGTCGAGAGGCTGGCTGGATACGGTTCCTACGCTCGGTGAGGAGTCGCGCGTCTCTCGAGAGTGAGTTTTCGTCTTGCGGGTCGTTGATTCGATTTCGACCTAGAAATCTCATGCTGAGGAGGAGAATTCCAGTAATGGCGAAGAACTGGATGAAGCTGTCTTTCCTTTTTATGCAAGGGTATTTTGGTAATTGTATAATTACAACCTCATTTAATCACAACCTTAAAACTCTCAACCAAACAAGATACACAAATTGGACTAAACCGTCTAAACTCATGTGTTAGTCCCATCACAAATTAATCCCATGTGTTAGGACTCACTAAAATGTGAAGCGAACAGGCCAAAGTCTCTATTATTAGGAAAGATAAAGGCTCTATAGGTCAGCAACAGTTCAAACCCGAAGTATTTACGTAGTCGGGACATCTAATAGTTTATATCAAAAAAGAAAATGAAAAGAACAGAGTTTGCTAGCCCCTCTCTCTTTTATTTTTATTTTTGTGACTTCATATATGGGATGCGGACTGTGTCAACTATATAATTCACGCTCAAAGTACTATTGAACTCGATTAGAGATGACCTTCCCAAGTCAAATCACAAGATTTGAAATCAAAACTTTATTAAAAAAAATTCAGTCTCGTATCATCGATACGTCACTTAGTTGTTGGAAAGTTGAATATAATAGTTTTATGTAAAAATTATAAGTTAGTTCTATAATAGACAACTTTCGGTGAACTTGTAATAAAAAAATAACTTGGTTTTATGTAAATATTAAAATCTTTTATTTCTCTCTATTTTGGATTGAGAGTTGATTGTGGCTATTTTATTGGAGTGGAATATTGGTAATTAGGTATTTCATATACAAAAAAAAAACAAGGTGTGTGTTACCACTTTTATTTATGACATTTGGTGAATTTTACACCGCACACCTAATGTTCTTAACAAATTAATTATTGATTAACTATTTGGTGGCTGTTAACTTGTGAGACAGGATATTAGTTAAAAATGAACCCATTGCATGTATTGTCTAGTCATAAACCAAACATTAGATTTGGTGAATATATATTTTAGTCACTGTCACATGACTTGGACAAAAGAAAGCATATTTTAAAGTTCTTATATATTACATGAGTAGTAGTACCAAAAAAAAAAAAAAAAATTCTTGTTGCATGTAATAATTGATCTAAATATATGAACAATACAATCTTAATAAGATATTCAATTGGGAATTAAAAGGTGGATGATATAGAAACTTTATAACTTTCCATATGATCAATCAATTTAAGCCCTACAAAGTGGTAGGCCAACCATGAAGTGATGTAAATCCAAATCAAGGGAATCTTTAATTTGTTTGTTGTTTCTCTATAATAACAAACTATATATAAAGCACCCAAAAATTTAACTATATAAAGGTCTTAATGAGGTAAGCTTAGATTATTTAAAACTTCATTCCAACCATGCTATATGGTTTGGGGGGTCAAAAAACGCATACTTTCAAACGTGCTGGCTTCAACTTCATCAGAATTGTTCAAACAAATGTATAAGCTTTGGAAATTGGAAGTGAGAATTGATGACTTCTTGATCAATTGTTTCTTCTTTGACTTGAATAACTCTAAAGTTCCCATGCATATTGGTTTGTTACCTTACTTTTTAAGCCAATATTGAATGTTATATAATTCCTACCTATATAACATGCACTGCAAAATTCTACAAAAATTACCAACGAAATTCAGCGACGGAAATTATTTTGTTGACGATTGGCGACGACGGATTAGAAGATGAAAATTTATTGAAGTTCAAATTTGGCTAGTGGGAAACGGATTAGCGACATAATAACAACAAAAATTAATTAAGGACCGCCATTGAACTAGATGCAAGAAACATTCATGTCCAATGACGTTGAAGTTATCAATTAATATATTGTTGTATTTTTTTTAAGAAATTCATATATAATTAATTGATTTAATTTAAAGGCGAGGATTTGAAAAACACATTATCAATTGCCTTTATTATAATTAGCGCAATGAAAGAGTTTGATCATATAACCGACCCAACTAATTTGGGATTGATCCTTGTAACATTTGCTTTGATTAATTTAATTTGAAGCTGATTGGGAACTTACTTTTGATAGAATACACCAATTGCCTCAGAATTATTGGAATCTTTTAAACATTATACATTAGTATATGCAACAACTATATAGGTAAGTATGTCATCAAATTATGTCACTCAATCTTTTGCTTAAGACTTTAGCTTATTAAAACCATGAAAGTGGCATTATGAGATGGAATTATATTAATCGAATAATTTAACTTACTTGTAAATGGCATATAATTAATGGCTTTAATTAATAAAATTTTTAAAAATATAATGAATGCTATATATTTCTTTTTCTTTTTTTTTGAAGCCATATATAATGACTGCTATTATAGCCATATCTCTATAATGGGAGAGGGAATCAAGCATATTCAAGCATATTCCAATCACAGTTTTGTCTTCTATATCTAAGTGAGCAGACAGTAATGGAGTGGTGACATGGAGACACATAG
Organism: Stephania yunnanensis; assembly: GCA_039657365.1. Taxonomy (NCBI): domain Eukaryota; kingdom Viridiplantae; phylum Streptophyta; class Magnoliopsida; order Ranunculales; family Menispermaceae; genus Stephania; species Stephania yunnanensis. The sequence continues at coordinate 518,002 of CM077582.1, forward strand.
TCCATGCCCATGTATTATTATGTATATTCATGAGAAGCTTTACTTTTTTTTTTTTTTTTTTTTTTTTTTGGGTTTTCATTGATCGCCTAATTTTAGAAGCTTTGGGCCTCTACTAATCTAGGCCCAATTTAGATACTTAAAAAGCGTGATAATTTTTTTTTAAAAAAAATTTTTTTTTTCTTTTAGAAAAACTCCAAAGTGATTATGTTCTTCCAACAAATAAAGCAATTCCTTTTTAGAACTTAAAATTGATTTAGTGGGAGTGGGGTGCGACTTCGAGATGAGTTCAATCTATTGATTGGATCCCATTGTGAGGAAGTTTTTTGTTTAATTACTCAGCAGATACGGATGGCGTTTTTTTCCTTTTTTTTCTGGCTTTATTTAAGAGAACATACTGTTTCTAGCTTCATTACTATTTTTGGTTAATAAATAAAGTCTCATTCTTATTAAAAAAATTGACATCTACTTAAGAGATTTCATGAGTCATATCACTCTACCAAATTGTTAGGGTTGCCTTACTTTGTTTATTATTTTTACTTGACCCATTCATATATATATATTATATTATTTTTAGGGGCTTGATCCATAATGCATATCGCATGAGAATTTATTTAATATAATAATCTATTTTTATATTTCAAAGAGTATACCACTTTATTTTTATGACTTAATTGACATCTACTTAAGAGATTTCATGAGTTGTATCACTCTACCAAATTGTTAGGGTTGCCTTACTTTCTTTATTATTTTTAGGAACTTGACCCATAATGCATATATATATATTACGATATACTAGTTTCTGGAGCGTTCTACGTATGCTTGAATTCGCTCGCCACACTCGCGAGAATTTATTTAATCTAATAATCTATTTTTATATTTCAAAGAGTATACCACTTCATTTTTATTTTGACTTTTTTGATAAATAATTATAGTTATTTAAATTTAATACAAGAATACTCTTAATTAGCAAACTTACATTAGTGTGCTAATTGAGATACAGTACTCACTATTAGCTCTCCATTATTGAAAATAATTAGATGGTCATGGCAGGCAGAACATTGTAATCCATTTGCTCATCATGTTCTTAATTGAGCCTTTTAATTAGTTAAAAAATTTAACTATGGGCAAGTTATTATTGTAAAACTATTTTCTTTAAAGAATTTGCCCCTAAATCAACAATTCATATTTACTGCACCAAATCATCTTGTTAAACTATTTTCTATGGCAATCCCAATTAATCCACCCACCATAAATAATGTCTTGTTGTAGAGGTAGTGATTGGGACCTATATTAATTATTTACTAGCTTGGACCTTTAATTATAAGGCCATTGATTTGGATCTCTTAATTTTTGACAACACGGTATGAAAAAACAATTAATCTAGTCATGGTGATCCTATATATCAAGAAAGGTGTTAGTTAGGGATACCTATTTTGTACGTCAACTTTAGACACTTAACGGTTGTGCGTTATGATACACCTCGAGATATTTTTATTCGAGGTGTATTAGATGGCGCACGATCGCTAAATGCCCAAAGTTTTGGTGTCTTAGGACCATCCAACAAGAGCGGTGGAGTAGTAAGAATTTTGTACGTGGGTTTCTTTACTACGAGGAGGTCACGTATTTGAGTCCTTGTGTCAGCAAAAAAATTATTTTCTGGTGATCTCTTCGGTCAATGGATTTGGTGGAACCGACTTAACCTTATGAGATTAGTCGTACTCGAAAGATACCGATACCTATAATTATCAAAAAAAAAAAAAAAAACAGTCATTGTCTATTGTGTGTAACCCGGACATTTTTCATAAAGGAGATGCTAGAGTAACCCTAACCAACTTTCGACACCTAGTAGACTCAACTGAGTATCCAGCCGTGCGATACATCTTGAGACATACACAAAACACCTCAAAATGTTCGCTCATACTCCTCAAGGTGTATCACATAGAGAGACACTCACTCGGACCCACTACGTGCCTAAAGTGGGTCACCTAGCAAAGCATTTTCCTTTCCACAATATCAATGGTTACAATACCAGGGAGATGCATAGCAAGAAAAATCTCAGACACACATTATCATTCATGATTTTAGCTAGAGTGGATAAGAGATAAGGGCACAAAAACCTTCCATCCAATGAGAACTCTATGTTTGATCATCTCAACTCTTAAGAGCCACAAAAGTGTGACACGTGTGCAGATAGTCACTCCCTCCAAATCTCATTGAAGTCTCTCCTATCACTCCTTTTGTGACACTAGCTACTTAGATATTGCAAACCAAAAACACACATCACCTACTCTCACTTGAACTGCTTCTCTAAACATGGCTGCTGCTTCTCCAATGGCCAGCCAGCTGAAGAGCAACTTTGCTTCATCAATCTCAAGAGGGTTGTTGGTCTCCCCTAAAGGCCTCTCTGGGTCTTCATTCAAGGTCTTGCCCTCTAAGAGGAGGACTAATTCCTTCACAGTTAGAGCAGTCCAAGCAGACAAGGTAATTAAGCACTCCTAGTAGTAGTCACATGAACAAGGCATTTTCTTTGTTGAATTATTAGTGGATCTTAATTTTGTGCATGTGTAAGCTCATAATCAGAATGAGACCACCCTTGAATCAATATATATATATATATGTATATTTAGATGGGCTTCTCCCAAATTCAACACTGATCACTCTATCTAGGGAATTTATAATGAGACCAATATTTAGTTTAATTATATAAGTAGTAGTTAAAATATTGATTATTTGAATGGCTAATTGTCTACTACATATATGAGATGATGTTCAAGGATGCATTAATTGTTGAATTGGCTAAAAGGGAGGCTGGGGGGTAATGCACATGCATTAATTTAGTTCAACTACATATGTAAATGTGTTTTTAATAACTCAAACTAGTTGGCCCAATGAAAATATTTAAGGGCGAGCTAAAGATTGTGTAAGTTAGACGCACATGTAAGCATTTTTAAACGCAAGAAATATATCAAATACTCGTAAAACCCAAATATTGTATCGCCCTCATAAGCCTCGACACATTTGACACCTTGTTTGATAGTACAAGTGTCATTTTATAAGCTTGAAGGAGAACCTTTAAGCTTCCCACATTAATTAACATCAATTTTATCAAATCGATAATGGTAATGGAAGCTTAAGACTATTTCAATAATTCATACAACAACAACAACATAGCCTCAGATCTAAATTAGCTAGAGTTGGCTACATGGATCAAACTTTTGGTAATTCATAGATTACATAAGTTTGAAACACATAATTGTCTTACAGCACAGTCCCAGGTTTGATTTTCGTTGCGTCAAAGGCCTCGTTGAAATAGTCAAACCGTCAAAACACCAACGAAAAGGTCACCATAAATTGCACTTAATGTCTGTCCTCTTTTTGCATGATTAATTGCATGTATGTTATAGTAAAGGTTTGTTATATATATATATGGTCTAAAACCATGCATGCATATTGATTTGGAGAGTAAGATGAATTAATGGAATTAAGAGAAGACATGTAAGTTTTTGTTTGTTGTTAACTTGTACTTGCAGCCAACTTACCAAGTGATCCAACCAATCAATGGAGACCCATTCATTGGAAGCCTTGAGACACCAATCACCTCAAGTCCCCTAATTGCTTGGTACCTCTCAAACTTACCAGCATACAGGACTTCAGTGAGCCCTCTTTTAAGGGGTATTGAAGTGGGATTGGCTCATGGATACCTACTTGTAGGACCATTTGTAATAACAGGACCTTTGAGGAACACCCCCATTGCAGGGGCAGCAGGGTCTCTAGGGGCCGCAGGTCTGGTCACCATATTGAGCATCTGCTTGTCAATGTATGGCATTGCGTCTTTCAAGGAAGGCGAGGCGTCGACCGCACCGGCATTGACGCTTACTGGGAGGAAGAAGGAGCCTGATCAGTTGCAGACTGCAGATGGGTGGGCTAAGTTCTCTGGGGGTTCTTCTTTGGAGGGATCTCTGGTGTCATCTGGGCATACTTCCTTCTCTATGTCCTAGACCTTCCCTACTACATCAAATAGATTGTCATTTTTAATGTCTTTAATTCTCTTCTTCTTAAGAACTTCTATGATTGTATATTTGACAGACTACTGGGCTTCTCATCTAGACTTCATATTGTGAATGTAAAAGCTACAATTTAATTAGTTTCTTCATCACTTCATGCAACTCATATATCAAACTTACTTTGATGTTATTATTAGTAGAAGTGTGGTAAAACTCGTAAAAATAAAATAAGAAATATAGTAATTTAAAGACAAGTAGAAGTATGATGCAACTCTTATAACAAACTTTCATGCAACTCTTATATTATCAATTGACACAAAGATTAGAAAATATCGGTTGCGGTGGTTTGGTCACCTGCAAATATGTCATACAAATACCCTCTATTAGAAAATTTGATCAAAGTAATTTGGGACGCATTAATTTAGAGAGATTTGAATTATTTGGAAAAGTCACAATAAATTGCACTTAATCGAGCACGATAGAAGAGTTTGATTCGTGCATGTAGTCGACCCTAATTAAATATATAGGCATGCAATGCTTCAGTCCTGCACTCCCGCAAAGATTTCCCTCTTCTCATACTAAGTAATTCAATGACCTTACTACTAACGACGACTAGATCGATTTTTCCTCTCCTGCACTATATACCCTATGGTATATTAGGTCAACCCTCAAATTCCTTCAATTTCTATTTCGACCAGTTGTCTATCAAGGCATTAAGAGCATTTATATTGATAGTCTTTGAACGTGTCCAAAGCACAACGACAGTTCTTCCTTAATTTTTGCATTTATTATTGCTATTTCTACTATTCTTTGAATTTTCGTATTTCCTACATAATCCATGCTAGCCACTTTAGAATTCTTATACTTTTAGCCATGTCCTAAAGGTTAATAGCTAGGGAGACTAAAAACTTAAGTAAGGTTAATTAATTAGTCTTAATTAGAGCTAGCTAGCATTTACACATATTCAAATCAATATATATATAAATTCATGAAGAAAAAATGAATATATACTAGGAAAGAAAAGAAAACCAGCAAGAATAAAAATTATGTCAATGGCTTGAGCTCAAAACTTAAGAAAAATTAAGTCAAGGATCAGCAAATGAACAAGGTGCAAACCGGGATAAGGAGTGAAGTGGTTGATGACTACGAGAGAGAGTACGCATGTCCACAGTCATGCCACTCTTACACGAATGCCGACTAGCGTGCTCTCTCTCGTTGTCATTTGTCACTGCATATCTGCAAACCAAAGATTAACACAACCAAATCGACTAATATATATATATATATATATACGAATGTATGAAAACTAAATCAAACTTCATCGATGGATCACCACCAAGTTCTCCAGATGAATCGTATTGATCCGTCAGAGTCTCTACATGCATTTATATAGCCTTAGGAGCTAATTCGAATGTCATCACGAATTATCGTCAAATTACGGGATTGGACATGGGAGATGGAGTGGTTTCACGCATGTGCCACTAATAAATGGAGGGACACCGTGGTCCTTGTCGCGTCAGTCGAGGGTAGTACTGTAACATGTGGCGCGGCTGATCAGACGCCAACCAATCGGAGCGAAGAATGTCGTTCAGGCCATACCTGCACATGATACGTGTCGGTCTGAGAGAGCCGTTCAATCTGACTTCCGTGCACCGTACCGTAAGTGGGGAGTACCCTATCCTGTTTGTTGACCAATTGGATGCGAGAAGTACTATACATCTTACGCTCTTGTTTCCCGCTCCCGCCTCGGGATGTCCATTCCCGCCAAAATTCCTCTATTATCTTCACATCTTTTCCTTTTTAAAAATGTTTTTTTTTTTAATAAAAAGAATGATACAAGTTTTTTTTTTTTTTTTTTAAATGTTCCAAGCCAATTACAATGACGCAATGGCTTTAAAGCGTGTATCTACCAATTACAGTGATGCAATAACTTCAAAGCGCGCATCTATATTGTTTTTTTAAAATAAATTTTTTCTCTCAATTCTACAAGATTAAGCAAAAATCAGTTCTATTAGAATCAATTAAAATCCTAAAAAATACGATAATGACTCCGAGATTTTTTGATGTGTTAATCTTCCTTCCATACTTCTATTTTTATAAGTGCACGTATAAATGAGCCATATGTGGCCGACTTGGCATAGCTCATGTGAAGCTTCTTTTAGAACTTAAAGAAGTGTAAAAGCTTTTTATATTCTTTTTGTGGGACCAAACATTATTTTATTTAAAACGTTCAACATTATATAAGACATTTCTTAGCTTAATTTGCAATGCACTGTCGAATTTGAGCCGAGTCGGCCATTAAGAAGTAAAACTCTTTCACCAGTGATTTCTACGTCCGTGGAGTCTCAAACTCAAGATTTTATCATCTTTAAGTCGATCCATTAAAATAAATCTCATAAAATTAACCCAATTTAAATGAGAAGCTAGGCAAGAATCCTAAATTAAAGTTAAGGCTACGCACGTGCCAACTATTTGAATGGTTCAATGATTTGATATGAATAATTATCGTATATAAGGTTGGAGGTTCGAGTCCTCGCAAGAGCCATTTAAGTTTCTTTACTATAAAAAAAAAAGATAAGGTTAGAACCTTCAAAATTGTCAAAACAGTGAAATAGTATTCAAAAGTATATGATTTTCTTTTTGTTACAAAAGCACATTATATTGATGATTAATGTAATTTTTATTTTACCATAGTAAGTTTAATTTCTCATCAGCAGCTTTTACTCCCCCAAGCTTTGGCTGTAGCAATGGCTTCCACTTCCGTATCTACTCTGCAAATGGTGAGAGCATTTGTTCATCTCTTTGTTCTCTCATCAAACAAAAACCATCAAAACCCAATTCTCACTACCCTTGTTTGTTAATCTTTGCAGTGTTTCTCTCAAAGATCAATCTTTCATGGGCAGCAACAGTTCTTGATGAGTTTTCCTCCAAGAACCACAAATTGTTGTGCATCCCAACCCCAAGTGAGTGTCTTCCTATCTCTTCTTACACACTTTCTTTCATTGATTAGATTAGACATGCTTTTCAATGTTTCCCATTTGAATTTTGGGTGGTTTGAATTGAGAAATGATGTTCACATTAAGGGTAGTATGCAAAACATTGAAAGATTGCTAATTGATGATTGATTTGGTGATAAAAATATTAAATTGAAAGTAGGTGTAATTGGGTATGTAGAGGATTGAAAATTAATGGGGGATGTGCAAGATTACATTAAGATTGTGTTTAGAGCTGTTAAAGTGATAATGGGCACAGTTGAAGAGTGTTGATTTAGTGGTAGATTAGTAGGATGTCGAGGAACGACGGATGAGGATAAGGCGTCGGCGAGTGATGGATAACTAAAGAGGGATGTGTGCATGGGCATTGTGGAATTGTTGGATCATTGAGGATGAATTGTTTGAATAAATGCTTAGTTGGAAGTGTTTTTCAGGAAGGAAATAATAAATGAAAGGTTTCATTTCAAAGGGTGGCGCTATGCGCATTTTTATGGTTGATCTATGTGGAAATATCATGTAATTGTCTCCATAATGAAGACATCGATCGGTGTCAATACCCGACTCACTATATGCGAAGAATATGCTTGTAACTTAGCATTAAACTTCATAGTTGTCATTCAGAGTTACAGTGATTGTAAAAGGAATGACTGATCAGGTCGATCCATTGTGAAACATCACTTGACTCATTTTCTTTTTTTCGATTATTTGCTGTAATAGGGATGGTTCTGCCCAAATGCATAATGAAGTCATCATGAATTCATGTTAACTATATGGAAACAAGACGCGCGTCACCAAGCATTAGACATCAAAAGTTATCATTCAAAATTGCAGTACTGTTTGTAAAAGAAATCCCTCAAGTTGATCCATTGTGGAAAGGTGATCTGCTAATGCCCTTTTCGATTCTTTGATGTAAAATAGTGATTATTCTTTCTGAGTGCCTGATAATATGTTAACTATATAGTAAGAAGATGAACGTCACCTCGCATTAGAAATGAAATGTTGTCATTCAGAGTAATAGTGATGGTGAGTAATGAATCACTGCCTAGGTTGACCAGGATGAGATAAAATGTATTGCTATAAATGGCACAAGGAAATCATAATGTCCTCCACCAGCATATATAGTTCTGTTGAGAATTTGAAATACATCTCTAACTTTAGAATCACTGTAAAATTGGGAAGCAATTTTATTGCTAGAGTTATTTCGTTGACTCAAGTTATCGGTATGTGTATATCTTCCTGATTTGCTTCCATCCTGCAAGCATTTGTACAGTAGTTTAGATAAAATTTATTTACATCGATGGAGGACTAAGTTAAGTGATCTTGAATTTAGCCCTCAGCAATTGGAGCCAAGAAAGCGAATTTATGTTGCAAAACCATTTAGTTGGGAACTTAGGAAAATGCTATTTCTTTTGGTTATGTGTCTGCATATTCGAGCCTTGAAAATGTTATTGCCCAAGGATTATTACCTTCATATTTATGTATAAAATGCTTATTACATGGTAGTATGGTAGTATTAAGTGATAACTAAGAAAAAAATATGGGTAATTCAATATAGACTGTTTTCTGGAACTGTGAACTACATGGTCAGCTAAAACTATTTTCACAACTAATGCTTTCGTTTGGTATTTTCAGACTACTAATCAGTTCCATGTGGAATACAGAAGGCTGCAAGTGTAGAGCTGTTTAATCATCAAAGTTCTTCACAGGAAAGAACCGTAAGAGAGCTAGACAGAAAGCTTCATGAGACGGAAAGCAACAAAAGGTTCATTTTGAGGTCGCAAACACCTCTCCAAGACAAAGCTCCACCTTTGGTTGGTGCTTTAAAAACTTCTGCAGAACAAGATGTGGCTTGCTTTCACTTCCCTGGGCATAACCGAGGACGAGCTGCGCCTTCTTCATTGGTTCGACTCATTGGACTAAAGCCTTTCCTTCACGACTTGCCAGAGCTTCCTGAACTTGACAATCTCTTCTCTCCACAGAGTTCTATCTTAGAAGCGCAAAAACAAGCGGCCAAACTGTTTGGCGCATCAGAGACATGGTTTCTCGTTGGTGGTACCACCTGTGGAGTCCAAGCTGCAATCATGGCTACGTGTTCCCCTGGAGACTATCTCATCCTTCCTAGGAACTCACATGTATCGGCCACTTCGGGCATGGTATTATCAGGTGCAATGCCCAAGTACATCATACCGGAGTATAACTCAAATTGGGATATTGCGGGTGGGGTGACGCCGTCACAGGTATTGAAGGCAATGAAAGAGTTGAAGATAGAAGGCCGCCAAGCTGCGGCAGTCCTAGTTACATCTCCTACATACCATGGCATATGCAGTGATTTGGTTGAGATAGCAAGGCTTTGTCATTCACACCAAATTCCTCTGATCATCGATGAGGCCCATGGCGCCCACTTTGGATTTCATCCTGATCTTCCTTGTTCTGCTTTGCAACAAGGTGTTGATCTCGCAGTGCAGTCCACCCACAAAGTTCTGTGTTCTCTGACACAGTCATCGATGTTACACATGAAGAGCGACATTGTAGATAGAGAGAAAATATGCCGGTGCCTCCAGGTTCTTCAAAGCACTAGTCCCAATTACCTACTCCTGGCATCATTAGACGCCGCTAGAGCTCAAATAAGTGAGAACCCAGAATCCATTTTCAACCAAGCAATGAAATTGGCCTCTTACGCCTCCAAAACAATCAAGAGCATCCCAGGTATCTCATTACTCGAACTTCCAATCTTCTCTAACGTCGCTGCCATTGATCCTTTGCGTCTCACTGTTGGCGTACAAAATCTTGGCATATCTGGTTATGAAGCAGATGATTTCCTTTGTGATAAACATGGGATTATTCCAGAGCTTGTCGGGACCCGATCTCTCACGTTCGCCATCAACTTAGGTACGTGCAGGGAACATGCAGACAGGCTTATGTCAAGTCTGGTTTACTTATCTTCAACTTTCTTCCAAACAAGTAAAGAGGAAGGTAGAGTGGAGAAGAGTGAGAGTGCACCCTTTGCAGATATTAACATTAGTCTTAGTCCTAGAGATGCTTTCTTCGCGAGCAAAAGAAAGACGAGCATAACCGAGTGCCTCGGAGAAACATGTGGCGAGCTTATATGCCCTTATCCACCAGGAGTTCCAGTGGTGTTCCCTGGTGAGATTATCACTGAGAAAGCTTTGAATTATCTTCTGAAGGTTAAACACAAGGGTGCTGACATTAGAGGGGCCTCGGATCCTACACTTTCTTCCATTGTAGTTTGCCAATAAAACATGGGCAGAACTGCTGAAATCAACATGATTTTTTGAAGTCATTGATCTCCTTGAATCACACAATTGTACGCGATTTAAGGGGGCTCGAATCATAGAGCATATAAAGTTACTGCTACAAATTGGATGTCTAGTTACTCTAGTATTGTTACTGTGGCATCAATGTTGAGTCAGATTTGTTCCTTGGAACTTAATACAGTAAACATTCTTAGAAGATTAATATTCTGCTGTTGGTAGTTACTGAAATACTTAGCTCTGACAACCAAAGAATCTATCTTAAATTAGTGTCCCTACTGTAATTCAGATTGAATTCATAGCATAAGTACCAAGTCCTTGTCTATTTGGTGTTTTTCATGACTTAACATCTAACATCTTGTTGCAGCTACCAGTGACTAATGACTGGATTACCAAATTTATATTGCATCAAAAAATGCATCGTCTCGCGCATTTCTCATTTTCTCATGAAGTACAATTTAGCCAACTTTTCTCAAATGATGGGGATTTGAAGCATTTGATTATGTAGCCGATTCTAACTAATATGCGTATGAGGCTTTGTTGTTGTTTTGTCAAAAACCTTGTACTTAAAACCATAATCAATAAATATTCATGTTAAGACTTTGTTATGCTAATCTTCATTTTCAAATGTTGATGAAGCAACTTTAAGTAGTTTCATAATGGTAGCTGGTAGTGGAATTCATCATCTCAGTGGTTTTTTATTTATATACATGTGGTTATACTTGACATCATGGAAGGGCCACAAATGTTTTAGGTCCATGGCATGTTTTAGTTGACATCAATCCTAACCCATTAACTATCTCTTCTTCTTTTTTTGTCAATTTTTATAAGTTGAGATTCTTCCATGGAATCAAATGACATTTTAGCTAACAATTGGTCTTAATTCAGTGCATATATTGTTAATTAGACCTCATAGTGCAAAGCTACCCATGATTTGATTATTTAATTCAGTAGTATTAGTATTAGTCTTCATTGATTTCTAGATTAAAATTGACTTGACACCTCACACCCCTATTAGCTCATCTGGTTAATTGATTTAAGTTAAGCAATCATAATCATTACTGAACATAAAACTTTAATTAATGCTTAAAAGAAATTAAAGACATTACCCATGTGTCAACAAATTGTAAAGAAAACCTTTTGAGTAGACTTGGTTTTTTTTTTTTTTTTTTGAAACAAAAAACCATTAGATATATAATGTCATGATGAGTAGACTTTGATTAGTTAGATTTTAATCAATTGAAAAAAAAAAATAGGAACATTTATATTAGAATTTCATCCAATGTATAGATGAGTACATATATTGGAATGGCAGATACATATACATGAAAGGTAGCTTGATTAAGATGATGTGCTTGCTATCCCAATCAATCATCACATTATTAGATATACCCATCAAAAAGAATGATAGCAGTGTATATAATGTCGCACTCATTTAAAGGATAGTCTTCAAACATTATGACATTATAAAACATTTATACATTATACATAACTTAAATATATGGTTTTCTATTAATTTAAACAATAAGAAAAAGAATATGTATGATTCTTTTTTTTTTTTTTACTCAAAGATTACATTTCTTATTAATTACGAGCTCGCAAGAGCAGTCCAGGATATACTAGACAGACTTAAACGATCGTAATAGATTTAAAGAGCTTAGGTGGATCACGATAAATCCATATATGGAGCCTAGATATGAGTCTAGCGAGCCAAGTTCTACATAACTGCTACAATACATAGTGGACTACTTAGAAATTTCCATCAAGATCTACGGTAGACTTGTAGAGTTGTACTAAATATTTATAATTGCGAGGAAAAGAAAAAAAAAACATAGAAAATAAGTTAAAATGCTTTGGCATGTACTAAAATTAATTATATATTTCACTTGCCCATCACTTGTAAATATACTTAAAATTATAATCTTATGTGGGCAAAGTGACTAAACATTTAAAACATCCATCATATATTAACACAGGGAAGTTTCCATATCTAAGTGAATCAAAAAAAAAAAAAAGATTGAAATGGAGAGTTGGTGTAACATAAGTGCAAGGTGAAGAGAATCCCAGAGACACCCATATATCATCATTTCATGATCATCAAAGATTTGTATTGTCAACTTAGCTTAGAAGAACCAAGAACAAGAGGCTCATGATGATCTGCTTTGTGTTGCCATGGCAAGCTCAAACTGCCTTAGAGAGAGAGCAGGAAGGGAGAGAAGCTCTTGAGGGCCTCTTAGGCTCTCCCACCCCTTCAAAGGATTGGTGGTTCCAGGCCCATCCCATCCTATGTGTGTCACATGCTTCACATCTGTTGGAAATCCAATCTCCATATCCAACTCTTCAACATCTTCTTTGTATACTTTTTGAACAACCAAAACAAGAAAAATAAAACCAATCAAGATAAGTAATATTACAACAGGACTCATAAGTCCTAATCACAGAACTATATTATAACAAAAATACTAGTTAATAAAGCCTCGATCGGAAATTAGTTGGAGTCGTCCACAAAGAACTATAAACGGTGAAATATACGACCGAGGAGCGTTTCTCAATTTAATTTCAAAATGGGTAGACGAAAATTTATCGTATGATTCACTATTTATAACTGTTGACACTTCAATTCAATTAAGACTCACCAAATAACTGAGAGAAATTCTTGAAGCCCTTCATCAACCTTTGGAGCCTAAAGTTGAGCTTTGGAAGCGGCAACAACCCGAGTGAGGCCTTCATGTTTGCACCAGATAAGCTCTCTTCTTGTACTTCTGCACCCATAATTAACAAAGGATTAGTTATGAAGAACATGTTATTAATATTACTCAAATGAAACAAATAAGATAAAAACAAAATAGAAAAAGAGAACAAATGATAATGAGAAAGAAGAGGTTAGACTTTGAGCAGATGGGATGTTATTTGACTGATCATCAGCTAGCTTAGATTTCTTCGGGTTTGTTTCGATCACTGCGACGCTGGAATGAGAACTGCAGCCCATGGAGAAAGGAAGAACAACAAGTCTTTCCATTCTTTCTCTCATCACTTCATGGACAACCTCAAAAACAAGAATATTATAAAATCGAAAGACGGAGAAGTACTATTGAGAGTATTATATATGAAAAACTTTGAAAGGCATGGCATGTCACCAAAACAAGTGAGAAAGTTATTCTTGTTATATTGGATGGTATTGGCTTTGTTGACAAGTAAGAATGATTTTACTTGAGAAAAAAAAGACAGACATTCAGAGTTTGGTGAGGAGAGCTAGCTGGGCTGCTATTATGGAGTGGGTTGGAGAGGTTGGTTGGTTAAACTGTGCGACTCAATCTGCTTCTATGCTCATTTCAAGTCCAAATTTCATGTCATTTTTGAAGAGCCCACTATTCAACTTTAACACAAATTTAAGCACTTAAAACTGCAAAATTAATGTAATGTGTTACAAGTGGGCTCCTCACCTCACTTGCCTCTCTTGTAGACCAAGTCACACCAATTTCAATACCACTCTTTTTGTGCTTTTCCTTGATCTGAACTCAATTCCATCACTAAAATTCCACCTGGTCCATGTAGAGTGAATTCAAAGCAATTTCATGTAAAAGAGAATACAAATACAAATTCTTATCTTGGTTTTCAAGTTCTGGGGTTCTAAGAATCTGAAGCATGGACAAAAACACAAGGTTTTTTTTTTTTTTTTTTTTTTTTTTTAAAGTTAGGTGAGAGGGCACATGTAGATAGATCTTTCCATGCACATTTTTAAGTTCAGATCCATAGTAAATTAAGTTGTATTTCTGGGGTTTTTTTTTGTTAATCAATCAGATTTTCTACTTTTCCCACATTTTTTTTTAACATGGTTGCTTCTTGTGAAGGTGAAAGGTTTGGGAACAAATCTATGTCTAGCACCAGTGTGTCCCAAAATGTCTGCTCTAAAGCAAACACGTTGCTTTAATACCTTGGAGAGATCCCAAGAAACCTACTGACTTCAGATTGAGACCAGCACAAGAACAAGCTGTGTCACTTGTAGTCAATCTGGTAATAATTTGTCACTCATTCCAACTCCAGCTCATGATTTGTCCTAATTATCAAGCCATCAAATCCAAAAAGATAAGAAATATGATGCACATATGTATTTGAATTCAAGACTAATCATTTCCATTAATTAGTTAATCAATAAATTAAGATCTGCATTCTGGTAATTTCTGATCTTAAATGGGAAACATACATGATCGAAATGAATAAAAGGATACATCGTCAATTTAGCCGAAAACAGTATCGGAGCATAGATTGAAAAGGTAAAGATAGATCGGCATCACAAACACACTGAACCGCCCGACTTTTACCACCAAACGTGTCTAGTGCTCCTCGGGAAAAATATGATCATGTCAGCATTGTCAGTAAGCACAGATCATGAGAGAGTAGAAAAATGATTGATTTGCAACCTTAATATATGAGATAAAATGATTAAGTGCATCGTAAATTGTCGAACACATTTCAAGGTCTCATGTAAATAAAACACAATACCTATGAAGCTGATCTAGCTTGACCTTTGGGGTACACCGCAACAAGGCAAGAACTTGAGTGGCTGAAGGGGAATCAGTGATAGACCTGACAAAGGCATCCAGAGAAACAAGTAAAAGGAAGAAGAAAGCAATAACCAAAAAAGAAAACGAAATGAATGATAGGGACATAGACAACTTACCTTCATTATTAGTGGTTATTTACTAATAAAATTGAACCAACATGACAATCGTCAATATTTAATTAGGAAAGATATCAGCAGCCATTTAACTTCCTGCCAAGACGCCTAGAGGCACAACATCACAAGAAAGTAAAAAATGTGGCTAATCATAAGGAAAGGACTGTAACTCTATTGCAGTCAATATCTCCATTTTTTGGTATTCAGTGAATCTGTACGAGTAGGCCATGGTAATTGGTATATCATTTAGGCCTCGGTACTAGTTAAAAGGAGATCACCACTTATATACTTCATTATGAAGTTTCAATTATCCGATGTGGGACACTATTATTTCGGTCCGCACATCTCAACACTCCGCCTTGGACCGAAATCTATCCAAAGGTTTTTTCTTCGACAGGTCCCGATCGAACCATCGGCTCTGATACCATGTTGATTTTTCATGCCCGCGGCACTTCTCCACGAGTCTATGATCTCGCCAGTACCGATATTGTACCCAACTTGACCACCTTTCAATTTTTATAGGTGTGGGGTTTTATCTCAAAAGGCCTCGGTATTAATTTAGAGGAGATCACCACTTATATACTTCATTATGAAGTTTCAATTATCCGATGTGGGACTATTATTTCGGTCCACACATCTCAACAACTACTTACCTCAAGCCTATGCAAATGCATTCTTAAAGCATAACAGATAAGGCCACCTGCAGGACAAAGAAAGCATTATGACCTTATTGACGGTTAATTTTTTCTGGTGACATATTGATGGTTAATCTTCAGATAAAGATGTGATAGTTTTCAGCATTTTACAATAATTTGCCTATAGATCAAGTAACATTGTTTGCTTTTGACCCAATTCTCTACTTAATACTAAGCCAAGAAAAAGGAAGCATTGCTTTTGGATGACTGAACATAAACAGATCATCAGAATTCATGAATTATGAAAAGTTACATCACTGTGCTTGAGATGAGTTCTGTTTCGAGATGGAATCTTTTCTAGATAAGGGAAAATAAAATATTAGTTCTGGAATCACAATACCCCATGAATAGAACTTCTTTCTTTTAATCATGAAAGAACTCAAATGTGCTCCAAAAGGAAATCGCAAGCCACTACATTGCTGCAAGCTAGTGAAAATTTATTCTAGGAAGCATCCTTGTGTCGTATATTTCATATACCAAGTCTTTAGCTCAATGTTGTTTTGAAAAATAAACTCTAGATCAGGAGCAGTTTCCAGAGTCAATGTAGTCTCAATTTTACAGTTGTATGAATTTAGGATTTGAATCATCACTTGTTATATTAAATATTATAAAAAAAAATATGCAAACTTGCAAAGTACATACAGGCATTTATTTTTGGCTTCTTCATGGCCATATCAATCTTGATAAATATTAAATCAGGTAGAAATCCTTGTCCCTTGTTTTTTCTTAAAAAAAAAAAAAAAAAAAAAACATGTAAATTTATGGAATAACTCGGTATCAAGAGATAGTCATCACCTGGAGTTAGACTTTTGATTGTCTCATATGAGTTAACACTTTATCTCAATTTCACCAGTAATCCTTGCATGAACAGTGACCACTCTCGAAATGATGAAACCGAAGAGTGTCTCTAATTGTAATCTTCCTATCCGTTACTAAAGAAATATACTTGATGGCAGTATGGCAGTCAACACAGACTCGAATGTTCTTCATAACCAGAATGGGGGATCCACTCGGTGTGCTCATAATGCCATATGCTATAGCGAGTTTCTCACTATGGAAACCAAGAAAGATCTCTTTTTGCTCTTCTTCAACATCATGTGTAATAAGGCTCGTGTCGGAAGAATATCCCACTTCCTTAAGTCTCACAATTAGCGTCTCCAAGTAAGAATAAATCTTTTCCGTTTGTGGGTGTGTTCTATCTCCAGCAAAAAATGTATGAATCTTATTGTTTAACCTGATCCAAGATAGACCTGGGCGTTTTTTTACCCCTCTCTTACGCATCAAAGTTCTCGTCTCAGCAGCATCCATCCACTTATTACTGGTGGCACAGATGTTAGAAAGCAAGACATAAGAGCTTTCATTGCGAGGTTCGAGTTTGAGTAGTTGATCAGAAGCCCACTTTGCCAGTCTTATATTCTTGTAAACTTTGCAAGCAGATAAAAAGGCTCTCCACACGCCCATTTGATCAGCGATACAGTTCGCATAAATAAATTCCTTTGCTTTATCAAGAAGACCTGCTCGTCCCAGGAGATCAACCATGCAAGTGAAGTGTTCCATCCTTGGAACAATGCCATAATCTTCTTGCATTGATCTAAAATATGCACATCCTTCCTCAACCAGTCCTGAATGGCCACATCCGGACAAAACGCCCAAGAAAGTAACATCATTTGGCGTAATCCTCTCATCCAACATTCGTTGAAAGAGTCGGATTGCCTCCTCACCCTGCCCATGTAATGCACAAGCAGATATAACTGAAGTCCACACTACAGTATTCCTACTGATTGACTGATAAAATATTGATAAAGCATCATCTAACCTTCCACATTTAGCATACATGTCGACGATAGCAGACAGCAAGAAATCGTCAGGTTTGTGCCCTTGTTTCTCAATCAAGGCATGAATCTGCCTACCCTGCTCTATAATTCCCGAACCAGCGCATGCCAAAGCCATGCTGGTGAGAGTGACCTGATTCACCTCAACCCCTTCTCGAATCAACCTCCTAAAGAGCTCAAAAGCACATTCAATACTTCCATTCTGAACATACCCGGAAACTAATGAACTCCATGAAATCGTGGCGTCCAACATTCCAGATACCGAACTTTGCAAAACTTGAGGCTTTATACCACCTAAGACTTTCGATGCCATTTCCATTTCCCCGCATTTGCAGTACATATCAATAAGTGAGCTCCTGACAATCCGGTTTCGATCAAATCCAATTCTCAATATCTTGCAATGTATCTGCTCTCCCAATTCTACAAATGACAATGACCCAGACAAAACCAAAGCAATGGAGAAAGTAACTTCACTAAACACATTCCCAAGTTCAACCATCTCATAGAGAAGTTCTAAAGCCAACCTGTTGCACCCGTTTCGCAACAACCCGCTAATTATACTATTCCAGCTAGCGACATCTCTATACGCCATTGTTCGAAACAAATCAATGGACTTATCCGAGTCTCCGGTATCTACATACACCCCAATCATAATATTACAAGACACAATGTCCTTCACCGGCATTGACTCGAAAACCGCCCTCGCATACTCAAACTTCCCACTCTTAGCATAAAGATCAACCAATGAATTCCCCAAAACAACATCCACCTCCACCCAATTCCTCAACAACCACCCATGAACCCCCTCACCCACATCAAACTCCTTCAATCCAGCACAACACTTCAACACACACGACAAAGTGAAGCGATTCGGAAAACCCCGTCGACCCACATCTCCCTAAACACTCCCAAAACTTTCCCCAACTCGCCCATCCGAGCAAACCCCGTCATTAACAGAGTCCACGCATACACATCTCTCTTGGGCATTTCATCAAACACTTTCCGGGCATGGCCCAACTCGCATTGCTCCACATAGAGATTCAACAAACGGTTGAATACCCACTTGTGTTGGATCGAATTGGTCTTGATTGCGAGAGAATGGAAGAGATTGGATGATAAGATGAAGGTTGAATCATGGCGGGAAGTTGTGGAAGTTGAGAGAAATTGTGGTCGTTTGAATGGGTTTGAGGAGAAGAGAGAGCGAAGAGGAGATGTTGGAAGCATGGAAGTGATGGAGTAGGTGTTCTTCCATGGTGGCATTCATTCGGCGCGTAATGCACTCAGTTCAAACAATGGGGGCTATAGAGGTCTAGGTCAGACCATGCAGAGTAGGAAACCTAATTTAATTATTTAAGCATGCACGAGTTTGAATTAGTCCATGCAGTTGTCATTAAATACTCATGCAGACTTTATTGTATGCTAAAGCCATGAAAAGCAGAAAAACTTAGAGACTTTATCGTATATGTTAAAGCCGTGAGATAGACATAACATCACTTACCAAAAAAATAAGATTCATGTGTGTCACGTGAAAAAAAAATAATTTAATAAGAAATAAATAAATAAATAATAGTTATATAAATTATTTGTTTGGTATAAGCTTGTCAGAATCCAAAAGATAAAAAGTCCAAACCAATTTGAGCTTGAGCCGAGCCAAGTAAAACACTAAAACTGCTAGATAGGGACGAACAACAACTTGAGAGTTTTAAAGGGAGTTGTATCAGAAACCCAATAAACCTTGACTAACTCATACTATCCTCCCCTAAAAAGTTTTGAAGGGACTCCAATATCGAAGACTCAATGGACCTTGACTAATCCGGACTTAAGCCGAGTAAAACCACTAATTGGTGGCAAAAAGTTTGGAACTTCATACCACGACTCAAACTCAAGACCACTGATGAAGTACCCTCACCCAACAAATACGGGATTGACAAGTGACAGAGCAACAAATCAACATGTGACACCAACCATGTGAATTTTGGAACACCTTTTCCCTTAAAACTTACAGTTACTGATCCAAGCTGCAAATTAGTTTGCAAAATTTGAACAAAAGAAACTAGACGCCAAGTTGGAAAGCTGATTCAGTACAAAAGAATAATGTTGAAGTGTGGTCTATCTTGTCAATACAATAACTTCCGAGTGAGAAATAACAAAATTACAAGGGCTGAAAAGCACTATGTATCTTAAGCTTGTATGGATTAGGTTAACCTACACTAACAAAATCAAAGTGGAGGATAGAAGTATGATGATATTGAAAAGCCGAGGAAGAGAAATCCACCGATAGTCGCGACTGTGCGCTGCGATATTTTAGCTGCCAGCATGCTCCCTCCCAACACTGCGATTGATGTACAAATTGTGTGTCCAATTGTCGCCCCCACAGCCACTCCAAGTGCATTTTTGTGGGTGGCAAGCTGAAAGATCGAAAAAGGCAAATGTCAAGCTCAAACCACAAGGACGGTGATGGAAAAAAAAAAAAAAAAGAGAGAAAAAAGATGGGTTTCGCATCAAGCACAAGTGAGTGAGGTGCAAACATGAAGCAAAGTCTAACATGTTGCAGCATCTTAATTTATACATAAGTGTTGTAAAAATTTGATTCCTGCGGCCGACCCCAACTAATTTGGGATTGAGCCTATGTTGTTATTTGAATCATAAGTGGCCAACTAAAGGAAAATCATAGTAAGCATACAATTGGAGGGAGCAAGACAGACTAGCCAAAAGCATACAATGGGAGGGAGCAAGACAGACTAGCCAAAGAGACAAGCCAGTAAAATCTCAAGGATAGCAACAAGCAAATATAGAAGAAAACACTGCAGACCAAAAGCCTATCAAGGAAGTTGCCTTCAGTGAAGTGGTTATTTGTCTCCCGATTATCTAATAGGCATGAGAAAGATTTTCGGAAGTTGTTTTCTGCAATTTATGTTCATTCAGAATTCGAAGTATGACTAGGAAAGAAGGTTCAGACGTTAAAGAAGGTTTATGTCAACTAGAGTAAAGCAGTGCATATCAATAAGCCAAATCAAAGCTAAAAGAAGAGAAATAACTTACAGCAATTGTTGCTATCTGGCTTCGGTCTCCCCATTCAGCCAGGAAAGTCAGAATGAATGACTGCAGACAAGGGAAGTAAAAAATTTCATTAAAAGAAAACCACCATTAAGCTATTTAACCTGCTAACAACATCCAATATAAATGATCCATGAAGTAAAATCAAATGTATACTAAGAAAAAACCTAGAAGAATAGTAAAATCTGATTTAACAAAGTATGTAAGCAAAAAGCACCAGGAAACAACTTTGTGCATTACCCACAAATGAACAGTCCTCTGCAACGTTATACACGTCAAGAATGAAGAAATAAAAGGATAGGAAAGAGTGTACCTCCAGAAATATAGGTGTACAAAAACGTGAAAAGAAACGGCGAAATGATGTTTTTCCTTGACCCCCCTCCAGTTTTTCTTCTACCTGCAACAAAATAAGCCAGATAAGATCTCCCCACTCACTAACATAACTCAGGCTTTGGAACTGGTCGTCTGATAGTAGAACAGTTGATCTATGAAACAAAACCCTTTTGATATTTCAAGCTGAATGAAACACTTACAAGATGCACAAATGAATCATTCTTATTCACGGTTTAACTACATAAAACATTCTAAGGGAGTGGTAATATCATCCAAAAAGACAAATGTTCAGGCGTAATGAATCTAATGATTGAGATTTTATGACCTATCTAAACAACAACCAAGCCTCAATCACAAATTAGCGGCGTAATATTCCACTTAGTCAGATTTTATGACCTATCCAAAAAGACAAATGTTCAGGCATAATATTCCACTTAGTCAGATTTAAAGCAATAGAACATGTGTTTGATCGTTTAATCATTCATCATTAATACATCAGAAGTTGTCTCGCAACCTATATCTGCCTCAAAAAATTAGATGAATTCAAGCATCTACTGAAATGCAATAGAACCTCAATCCCAAATTAGTTGGGTTCAAAGCATCAACTGAAATAGAACCAAAAATCACAAAAGTCCCAGTCAAGAATAAAAATGAGCACCACATACATGTAAATTTCCATGTGAATAAACACATTGTAAAAAAGACTTACCTCTTCCATCTCCTTTTTCTGTGAAGACTTTGAATCTGATCTCCAGGCAATATAAAGTAGTCGTAACCCAAAGAATGCATATAGAACTGCAATTAGATTAATGAACAAGTAAAAAAGTTATTTCCAGAACAAGAAAATAACAGTGACTAGAAAATGACCCTTTTTTTTGGTAAATTCAATGACCCTTTTTTTTTGGGTTAATTCAATGACCCATTTAAAAAAGGATGTAAACATCATTTGTGAATTATGATGGTACCAATAGGATAACTACAAACCTAGCAAGATTAGAAACAAAAAAAATTCAAATTTTATTTGAGATTCAAGAATATTACTTAAGATAATGGATTTGAGCCTTGTAGACGCCTTATTGTTTTATTAGCACTCTTAATAGAAGCCATGAGAAAAGTCAGATGAAGTACATTTTCTCATCAGGATATAGGAAGCCAACTTCATATATTGAAACAAGTACTCCAACTTCATAATGAACAACGCAACAAAATCACATGTCCTATAAATAAGTAATGAACTACACAAATACCTGTAGCTGCACTATTTGTATGTTTCCTTGATATTAAATTTGGCACGATCCTACCAAGTCCAGTGGACAGTACCTAATTCACAAAATGAAAAAGAAAACATAAGCAAATTCAAAATTAAATTTTGTAAATTAGGATGTGAACTCATAATCCTCATGTGCATGATGGAACCATATATCACAGTGGGCTGGTAGCATAACATCAAAGTGAAAACCAACACAGCAGAAAGCAGTCTCAAAAATAAATAGCTCAAACCAATATGATGAATTGAGACGGGAAGAGCTTACCGTCATGACAATCAATGCAGCAAGAGCCCCAGATAACACAATTGATTTAGGATGGCGCATAGCCATAAGTGCAGCAATTATAAAGGTTTCATCTCCAATCTAGCAAAAGTTAGAAAAGTACCAAACATGCATCAGATCAAGCGAGAAAATATGGAAAAAGTGGTAGAAGCAATAGCATTAACAAATGTAGCTTCAGATTTGTTCATTTTTAAATGCAAACTACCTTTAAAAAATGTATAAAGCACTTTTGATTTTGAGATAGTGTGCAAAACAAAGTATACTAACTTAAAAAATTCTACCAGTGCCATATTCTGTATAAATTTTAGCATATATTTGCTGATAATCCCATATGCACCTTAAATTGGCTCACATTTACCATCACCCTATGCCACAAAACCGACATCCAATCCAAAAAAAAGAAACCCAGCATAAACTTAACGGGATGAATAATGAATTTCATACTACAATGACCAGAACGGACTTCCCCGAAACAATTTAAAACTTTAAGTATTGAAGTTCCATGTGAATCGAGCATAGAATCCTTTCACCAGACATTCAAACATATATTTCCATACGCGCCTTCAAATTACCGGCTAATCCACCACACATTAAAGAGGACAACAGAACAGTGAACCAATCACGCGTACAGTGTTACCATCAAGATGTAATTTTGAATACATATTAACTTGACACAATGCAATGCGGCAATGTCGCAAGTTGCAATACATTCTAATCAACACAAATTGCAACCATCGTGGCGACGTGAAATACTAATAGGGCAAATGCACAAACCTCGCTAACCAAGATCATTGACAAACTGGCAAAGAAAGCATCAAAAATCCCAAGACCACTTGAGGCCGGAATTTCCCCGCCCGCCGCATCCCTTATAACCAACTCCTGATCATTCTTATAACCCCATTTACCATCCTCCAGAGACTCCAATTCAATCTGCACAACAAAAACACAAAATCAACACTTCTGAACTCACACAAACCCTAGTCTTTCTCAATAAAAACCACAATCCTCACTTTACTTCGCCGACCGAGGTCTTTCGCGACTCTCTTCAACGCCCGCTCTTCCTCTCACTCTCCCGTTCAAGTTCCTGAAAAAATCAAAACTCCAACACAATCAAAACCTAACAAGACGGATCAGATCAAAACCTAACACAATGTCGAGATCTGCCTACCTGAGCAGACACCGAGGCCGAGAACGCGACCGCGACGAGAATCACGAGGAAGAGACCTCTGCGGAGTCGGATCCAGTCCACGACCATCGCGAATCGCGAATCGCACAAACCTGTGAAAGCGAAACGAAACCCTAGCTCATGAGATTGAATGAAGAAGTCGTTTTGGTTTGGTACCTATAGATCTGGACGGAAGTTGTAGGAGCGGAGACCTCGATGTGGTCGGGGTTCAATCTCGAGCTCGATCGGAGAGTGGTGGTGGTGGTGGATCTTATACGTGGAGAGTCGGAGATCTGAAGAAGATCCCGTTGTTGTCGTTGTTGTTGCTGTTGTTGCATTGTGGTGTCGTTCGAGCAGGATCCCCGAACCTCGTCGGTTGCATGTTGGGTCATGCGAGTTTTAGTGGGATCGGCTTGTTCTCTTCCGATAATGCCCTTGTCGGCTCTTTGCGCGCTCTTTTTTTCTTTTCTTTTTTTAAATTTTTAAATTTTTTAGTTTTTAAATTTTTCTCTATTTTAAGGTCTTTATTTATTTAAGGTGTTTAAGGTGTTTGGTTGTTTCAAAGAATATATTAATTCCCTCATTTATTAATTGACTAACAAAAAATTTAGCGCGTAAAATTTAAGAGCATCTATCTCGGTCTCTTAATTATTTAATTAAAAAAAACCAATTCCGAACTTTGAAAGTTTTACACTTTTGAATCCCTCAACTTTCAAAACAACACATTTGGTCCTCATTTTTATAAGGTGTAAATTTTAAGGTTTTGTTGTTTCAAGGAATCAATATTGATGATGTGGCGAAAGTTAATCGCGTAATTGTGCGCCACGTGGCAATCTATTTCATCTTAAATGTTGGTTCGATGAACCAACCGGTTCGATAAAAAAAACCAATGTTCTCTCTTCTTCTCTTTGTCTCTGCGTTCTCTTTCTTCTCTCTTCTCTCCTCTCTCTCTGCGTTTTCTCTCCTCTCTGTGTCGATCTCTCCCGCTCTCCGTCACGCCTCGCTCACGCCCTTTTCCTCGCGTGCGAGCCTTGTTGAACTCTTCAATTCGCTCGCGCTCGCTCGCGATGAACAGAAGTTCTCTGTTTTTTTTTTTAAAATGTATTGAATCAATGGGGTTCTGGCAAGGAACCCATGGGTTTCCCCTCCCCCCATCGTCTCTTCCCTCCCCTCTTCTTCCTACCTCACCTTCTCCCTCACTCGCTCACGGTTCCTTTCAGTTTCCATTTTCATCACTATTTTTTTCTTCGATTTTGAATCAAACATCCTCCTCTCTGTCCCTCAATTCAATCACAAACAAAACCAAACAACAACAACTTCTCCCAATTCGATTTTGAATCCATATACCAAAAATCAGTCCTTAAAACCAAAAATCGAAATTTAAAACTCACCTAAGCCACCGGCAGTCATGGCTTCAATCTTCAATTTCAGTAAAGAGAGAGAGAGAGATACGAAAGAAACCAGCCTTGTTGAACTCTTCAATTCGCTCGCGCTCGCTTGTGAGGCAGAGGGCGTGAGCGAGGCGCGACGGAGAGCGGGAGAGATTTGCACAGAGAGGAGGAGAGAAAACGCAGAGAAAACGCAGAGACAGAGAAGAGAGGAGAGAGAACGAAAAGAGAAAGAGAAGAAGAGAACGCAGTGGGAGAAGAGATTGGTTGGTTCATTGAACCGGTTGGTTCATTGAACCAACATTTTAGATGAAATAGATTGCCACGTGGCGCCATGTGGATTGATTTTTGCCACATCATCAATATTATTAATTGACTAACAAAAAGACTTAATTTACTATATAAAAAGTTGAGAGACCAAATGTGTTGTTTTCAAAGAGCATCTGTAAAACTTTCAAAGTTCAGGGACCAAAAAATTGGATTTGCCTTTAATTAACTGCTAATTAAATAGAAATACACTCATAATTAATTATTTAATTAATTAATTGAGTGCGAGCATTTACATTGACCGGTTACAGCTATGCATGCATAGTATCATCTTGCTTGCAAGTTCACTTGAATGAGAGATAAAGTTTTACACGTTTTCTCCTTTCACCATTTCATTTTAAGGATTTTCTCAATTTCTCTATTTTCTAATTTTAAGATATTTGATATTGTAGTTATTTATTGTTTTAAGATATAATCATCTACCATTTTTAAAAAATGAAAAATTCAACTTTGAACAAGCAAACAACGAGTCTAATTAATGAATTATCCATCAATGCATTAAGTCTCTATTTCGAATATTACACCATCAATTTAGTTACCGCAACATTATTTATATATATTGTTTAAGGCTCTGAAATAACAATTAAGTTCATTCGAATTCTTTCTTTTGTTAATAAATGGTTACTTCAATGATTTATAAATAAACTATTTTTTTACCCTCTATTGTATAATTTTTTTCTAAGAAATATGAGTTTATTATTGTGAATTGTAGTTTTAATTGTAAAAAATATTACAATATATTCATGTACTCCTCTGCATAGAGCGCAAGAAATCGACTAATTTTAATATTAAAGAGGAGGTCGAGGTCTATTGGGCCAATATGACTTTTATGTGATATACTTGATGTTATTCTACTTTTTTGAAACATGCGTCTGGCATGGACCAAGACGTCACACACTTGTTAATGTGCATGGGTTCATATTAAGATGCGTGCGAATGCATTTTAATGAAATTAAGTTTTCAATGGAGGCTAGCACATGCATGGCTGTGTTGTGTGTTCATGTAGGGGCACAAAAGTATTTTCCTTTTTTAATGAGAATTTATTTAATAAACTTGACTAGATAAAAATTAAAGAAATTAAATAAAGGGTAAACCAAAGCTAAGTTTGAGACGTGTTGATTAAAAAGGAATTAAAGACTTGAAAAACCTCTCATCAATTACACTAAAAACAAGTGTGATGATCCATGAAAGAGTTTGATCTAAGTATCCAACCCTAACTAATTTGAGATTGAAGCTTTATTTTTATAATTGGGAATTCTCCTTAATTTTTTTATGAAATGTTATAGTGATGTAAAAAAAAAAAAAAACTACGTCATATAAACAAACCCATCAAACTAATTAAATCCCTAACAACAACAATATCATAGCCATGAGCCTCAATCTCAAATTTGTTAGGGAAATTAATTAAATCACAAAATTTTAAAAAATAAACATATTTCAAGTAAATAAGTATTTTTGGAGAGAATAATGTTCCTTAAACATGCAACGGCACCTCACAAGAGCTAACAACAACAACAACAACGCCTCAGACTCAAATTAATTGGGTCGGTTACATGGATCAAACTCTTCCGTTATGCTTAATTTAGTGCAAGATCTTCAAAAAGGGATGAACAAAGTTACACATATGAACATGATTAATTAAGAGGACGGCAGTCAATTATCCAAGCCATATTTCTTAAGATACCATGCTCAGTCCTTCTATATTCATGTTTGGGACTTTGAGTTTATGGATGCTATGCAATTGCTCATACAACTCAACAAGATCATCACCATCTAGATCGGTTGAAGCTATACCAACAACGCCGGCGATGATCAAGAGCAAGCGAAAATGTGGCTCCCTTAAATATCTCATATTTCTTATAAAGAAAAAAAAAAAAAGGTGATCAAATGCATTAATTAAGTAGAATGAAAAGAATGAAAAGTTTCATCCATGATTTTATTACCAACTAATAAAATTCTCAGATAAATGAGTGTCAGAAACAAAAACTAGAATCATTGCTGACTTGAGATACAGAATAGAATAATATGTATATAAACATAGTAAAAAAATGAAACTAACTGAAAACAGTTCCTTGACATATTGAGAAGCTGAGGAAGCTAAACAGGTCTGAGAACCAAGTGTGTGCATGAAATGGTAAGAATTGTGATCTACATTTATGACCTTGGCCAGTAACTCAGAATTCATTGCTGAGCGCCACTGAGAAATGATTTTAAGATGATTTTGGATTTTCCTCGTTGTCTATTTCTTTGTACTTGATCAGTCATGGAAAAATTCGAGTTCACAGCAGCATTAAAATTCTGAAATTATATATCATAGATGGAAATAAAACACCTTTTAAAGGAGTATGCACATTGGATGCTCTTTAAGACTATGAAGTTCTTTTCTTTTTTGAAGAGAAGACTGTGAAGTATTAAATTGTCATGACAGTTGCTTTTCTTCAGTCGTCAACACCTATTTAAACCATTCAATTATTGACTGCAATGAACTTGGAGTCCTTGCAATCTAGTCCAAATTAGTAGGGATGCTACAACAAAAGCCTCTACTCCAAATTAGTTGGGAACTAGCATGCAAGACTGTACAAAAAAAAAAAAAAAAATTAATTCAAAATAGTATCAAAGTCGAGATTGTTTGCATTTCAAAATCTCTTCAGTTTCATAGCTATAGTTAGTTTCTTTCTTTCACTTTCATTGCTAGAAGCCTACAAGTCACAACTTTAATCTTTCTAAGCTGTTGCTATTTGGTTACTCTTTTTGGTCCTTCCTAATCAATTGTTTACGCATAAGTCCTTCCCATAAACTGTCCTAAATTGAGTTCTACCTACTTCACAGGCACTGTAAACAACTTGCATAAAACTACAAACCAAAGGTCATAAAAAGATTTCTTTAACTCACAAGTTCTCAGCTCTGCGGCATCTTGAGATCAGTCAACATCTTCACCACCTCAAGCATGGTTGGCCTTTTCCATGGCTCGTCAACGGTGCAAGCCCTTGCAACATGAAGAACGCCGATCATTTGGTCCCTCCAATGTCCCAGACTTGCAATGCAAGCATCAAGCACTGCATCCTCCATTTCCATATCACTCATCCACCTCACCCAGCCCACCAGGTTCCCTCCCTCGATGTCAGCCTGACCTGTAGGAGCCCGCCCTGTTAGCACCTCTAACATAACTACACCAAAGCTGTAAACATCGCCTTTTGTTGTCGCCACCATGGTCTGCCCATACTCGGGAGGAATATACCCAAGAGTTCCTGCAAGGCCAGTGCTAACATGAGATTCATATGCACTGATTATGCGTGAAAAGCCGAAGTCTGAGACTCGAGGTTCAAAGTTGCTATCCAATAATATGTTGCTGGACTTGATGTCTCTGTGGATTATGTGGGGAACAAAGCCATGGTGAAGGAAAGCAAGACCTCTTGCTGATCCAAGACAGATTTTGAAGCGACTCGGCCAGTCCAAAGCTTCGACTGCATCAGCTGGATTGCTCAACCAAACATCAAGGCTGCCATTCTCCATGTACTCATATATCAGGAACCTCTCATCTTCGTAGACACAGTAGCCCAATAGAGGGACCAAGTTCTCATGGTTAACCTTTCCTATTGTCTCCATTTCAGCTAAAAACTCTCGATCACCTTGGAAGCGTCCGCTCTTAAGCCTTTTGACAGCAATTGTTCTGCCCTCTAATAATAATCCTTTGTACACAGTGCCAAATCCGCCATCACCAATTATGTGGGTCTCGCTGAAACCACCAGTAGCTGTTAAAATGTCAGTTGGGTGCAATCGCTGCAGAGAATGCTCAAAAGTGGCAAGATTAATACTAAGCGGCTCCTTATGCTTCGGCTTCTTGACAAGAAGCTCTTCAGAGGAAGTTGGCTCAACTGTTGTTGCAGGCTTTGTCTTGAACAAGATAGGACATCTAGACTCTTGTTTACCCATCCACCACTTGAGAAGCCCAAAGAATAGAACTAAGAATATGAGTATGGAACCAAGTACAATGGCCATTACATAGGCTCGATTAATAGAGGGAGCAGGGGCATATGCTTGTGGAAGTGCTAAGCCTCGCAGTGTGCATTGCTGATCGGTAACAGAACAATTTTCTGGAAGGTAACCTTTGATTCTGTTTTTGGAAAAATTGATGAAGTCAAGACTCAATGTGTTACAGATATTGCAAGGAATGTATTCAATGTTATTGTTGGACACATCAAGGTATGTTAAAGAGGCTAGACTCATAAGAGATGAGGGCAATGCACCGGATAAACTATTGTTGTGAGCATCGAGGATGGAAAGAGATGTCAAATTTGAGAGTGACTCGGGGAGAGGGCCAAAGAAAAAATTATTGCTAGCATTTAGGAGCAAAACAAAGCTTGTAGCAACCACATTTTGAGTGAATGCAATTGGACCAGTTAGAGAATTCATACTAATGTCCAAGTTGGTCAGGCTTTTGATATGGAAGATGGATGGTGGTAGGGAACCAGTAAGCTTGTTGCTAGACAAATTTAGCTTCACTAAGCTTGGCATAATGGAATCCAGCTTGTCGGGGATTGAGCCACTCAGTTGATTATGAGAGAGGAGCAGTCCTTGGAGGTTTTTCATTTCAAAGGAGCGAGGAAATGCTGGCCCTGTTAGAGCATTGAAAGATAGATCAATGTAAGTCAAGTGCGCGAGATCTGCCAGCTCCGAGGGAATGTCACCACTTAACTTGTTCCCTTGCAACATCAACTCCGAAACTATGACACACTCCTTGATTGATGGTGGAATGAGACCAACAAACTCATTGTATGACAGGTCAAGCATGCCATAATGTTGGGTGAATTCTGAATCAGGGAGAGGCACCTTTTGAAAACCAGAGCATATCTCACTAGGAATCTGTCCTGAAAGAAGATTGTTAGACAACACAAGATTGTCTAGCAATTTCAAGCGAGCTATGGACTTGGGAATTGGACCGGTAAGCCTGTTTGCACCAAGATCCAACGATACCAGATTCATACAATTGAAAAGCTCCAGCGGTATCTCACCACTTATGTTGTTCCCATGAACTGACAGATTTGTAAGGTTTTTTAGCATCCCAATGGAATTTGGTATGGTACCTTCAAATTGATTGTTGTCCAATTGCAGCCTCCTTAAATTTAAAACTTTAGCTATGTCACTTGGAATCAGACCCTCTAGCAAATTGTTGCTGAAAGATATCTCCATTAGAGTCTTCGAATGCCACAGTTGTGCAGGAAGTTTGCCTGAAAATTTGTTATGAGAAAGCTCTAGAGTGACAAGCTGAAGATTTCCAAGGTAGCCAGGTACTTCGCCAGAGAGGTCATTTCCAGCTAGTTGTAGATCAGTGAGACTCAAACATCTCCGAAAAGAACTGTTAATATTGCCAGTGAATCTATTTTCTGATAGAGCAAGAGTTGACAGCATATCAGCATTGCATACTTCCAATGGAATGCCACCAGAAAGATGATTAGAAGTGACATCAAATAAGGTCAAGTATTGCAAATCTAATGGTGGGAGAGGCCCGGTGAACATATTCTTACTCAGCGTTATTGTGTTCACTCTTGTCCAGTTGGAGATCCAATAAGGAATCGATCCTGAAAGATAGTTAGAATCTAGCACTAGTGAGCTTATCGATTCCATCCCTGAAAGACCCTTCGGTAATGGTCCAGAAAGGGAATTGAATGCCAAATTCAGAATCTTAAGCTTCTTGCAGTTTCCCAATTTCCCTGGAATGCTTCCATTTAATCCAGCATAGGCAGCAACAAAATAAACTAGCTCTGCGAGCTCTCCAAACCTAGAAGGCAATGCTCCCTCAAAACTGTTTTGAGCTATGTTCAAGGATGTCAAGCTCCTCATATTTGAGATTTCTTCAGGAACCATCCCTGTGAATTTGCAACTCCCAACATTTAGTACCTGCAGCTTTGTGAGATTCCCAATTGCGGCTGGTAATGCTCCACTTAGGAAATTGCTTTCAAGTAGCAGATCCTTGAGATTGCTTAAGCTGCCTATTTCTGGTGGTATAGGTCCTGCCAATGAGTTCAAAGAGATGTCAAGTTTCTCCAACCGAGACAATTGTCCGATCTCTGAAAAAATCCACCCAGTAAATTTGTTCCGACTAGCATCCAAGTACAAAAGACTTGAAAGATTTGCCAAGCTAGAGGGTAAATTTCCGGAGAACAGATTCTCACCAATGTCCAATGACTCCAAACTATGTAGATTCCCCAACTCAGTCGGAAGAATTCCAGAGAATGAGTTTCCATACACTGACAACTCAATCAAGTTCCCCAGCAATCCAATGCTTGAAGATAAGAAGCCAGAAAAGGAATTGTCATCAAGCACAAGCTCTCTTAGCAATTTAAGGTTTGAGATGTCTGAAGGCAAAGTTCCGGATAAGTTATTACCGCTCAAGTCCAAGGACTCCAAAACCTTCAAATTCCACACCCTAGATGGGATTTCACCAGTGAGACCACAGAAGCTAAGGTTGAGATATTTAAGATGCTTGAACTCCCCAATGATTTTTGGAAACGGAAGATCAAAAGGCCCAATCGTACATGACAAGTCTATCCTCTGAACTTCAGAGCCAATGCAACTTATACCTGACCACTTACATGGTGGGATTTCTGAGTTAAACCAGCTAGGGATGACATCTCTTTTTTGAATGAGAGAATCTCTGAGAGCTACTAAAGACTGAATTTCATCAGAGTCAATTTCCAAACTGAGTGCAGGGTGGATGAAGCAGATGTGAATTAAAGCCAACATGCACCAAGCTTGCTGTTTTACAACTGCTGAAAACATTCTGCTTCTGATCAAGTATTTCCTTTGTCCAATTCAAGTAGGAAGCCCTTGTAAACTTCAGTAAAGCTCACTCTTGAAATTGACAGAAGATACCCTGAACCATTAGGACATAAAAAGGTCAGTAACTTGAAGTATACAGCTATGCAAATCACTAACTAGTCAGTTATCATCTAGAAAGTGTATGTAACAATGTAACATGTACCTTATATCTGTAACTCAGAACTTCTCCTCTTCCTTCAAAAGAAATTCAAAGTAGAAGAAAGCCACCTTCACTGTACAGATAATTCATAATTAGCAAGAGTTACTAGGAAAACCCCAGATAGCAATCAGCCAATCATGCTTTTAAAGTACTAATCTGTATCTGTAAATCCAAAAAAAAAAAGAGAGCAACTTTCAATGAAAAGAGAGAAACGTGAGGTTTTTGACGCTTTTCCAGTTGACTTTTACCCTTGAAGGACAAAGAAGAGACTATTTCTGTTCCCCATGTGTGTGTTTACTGTTTAGATTATTTGCTAACCCAAAATGGGGATTCAAAGAGGGCCCTAACTGTGATCTCTAATAAACGAAATTAAGGACACATTAAAGAATATAGTTTGCAACTTTGCATACCGTAGGGCCTACTCTGAACCCTGATACAGACCACTGTAGAAAAGCCCAATATTGAAAGCGACAAGAACTAGAAACAGCAAAAGAAGAAATTTCCCAAATCATCCATCCTGCGAGCACCAGCTGTGAAGTGAAATGGAAAAACTCGTCAGTTCAAACTTAAAATCACAACTGAATCACTGAGAATCAACTCCATGTGAAATGCAGAGATGCGGTACTGCAACACAGTCTGCAAGAAGAGCAAAAGCGCAACTTTTCTTCTTTGGAATAAAAAAAAATTCAACATTGTTCGAAGTACGCATTTGTGCGCTTGAAAAAGAGTGGTGAAGAGCTTTTAAGCTCTAATGGCGCACTAAGCAGCACAATTAGTCATATTAACAAGCATAAAAGCGAAAGATTTCAAGTTTCCGCATCAACAAAAGCAACTTGAGAGAGACGTAGAATCAACAACACAAATCTTCAACACAACGAAACCAGATCATCAATCGCTATGCAAAACTTCAAAAAATCTGGAAAAAGCGCGAAACGTAGTGGATTTCACGATTCAAACATCGACAAAACAGATTTCACAACAATTCATCGAAACGAAATCACTCAACTGGACTTGAAGATCAAGAACTGACGAAGAACCTCTAATGGTGACCACGCCGAACTCACATTTACAGAGTCACTCAACACAGAGAAATCGCCACCGTCGCTCGCTCTGAGAATCACAGTAATCGCTGATATGAACAAGTGTGAACGCCATTACAGATTCCAAGATTCAAACATTCACAAAACAAAATCCAAAACAATTGAAAACGAGACAAGCACTCAACTGGACTCGAAGATCGCGTGAAGAACCTCTAATTGCGATCAGGCCGAGCTCATCGAACGATCGGCACGACTTCACGAAACACAGTGCGAGAAATCACCACCGTCGCTCGCTCGCTCTGAGAATCAACAACAACAACGGCGACGGCGACAGTCGCTGATACGATCGAACGAGTGTGAACGCCATTAACGATCATCAGATGCTTCGCTTCTGTTCGTTTGTTTGAAAACGCGTTT
The DNA here is from genome assembly GCA_039657365.1 of Stephania yunnanensis. Lineage (NCBI taxonomy): Eukaryota > Viridiplantae > Streptophyta > Magnoliopsida > Ranunculales > Menispermaceae > Stephania > Stephania yunnanensis. The sequence continues at coordinate 551,732 of CM077582.1, forward strand.
CTCGTTTTCTCGTCGTTGCGAGCACAGACGGCGTGACTGCGTCTGCATGAGTGATCGAGCGCTTGCAGCTGTGCAGTGCACTCTCCGGAGTCCGGACAGTTATGCCTCGCTTTCTCTCTCTACTTTCTCTCTCTAAACACTTGCAGCTTCGTGCCTGATCTTGAGACACGTGTTGAGAGCTTATCTCGAGGTGTTGATAGGAGGGTTGAATGCGGGCACGTGGCGTGGTTTTGGTGGGTTATGATTAGCTGAGGCCGGGTGCTGCAGGTTGAACGGAATCTGGGGGATGTGAAGTGGAGCAGTGTAGAGTTTGGACTAATGAGGGACTGACGCGTGGCCTACTGGTGGGTAGTCGGTCAGGTAAAAGTATAGAAACGTTTTAATTGGTTATAGAGTAGGAATTGTTGTACCAAATAATAATATTGTTACCTTATTAATGTTACTCAATATTATTGTACTAATGAGGTTTTATTTTGAGATTTCTTGTTAAGATAGTCAATGCAACTCCACTCATGGATAACATTACGAGCGCTATATAACAGGTCTCGATGTTTGGATAAGAGATGACTTCGTGCTAAGAAAAGTTTCAAACTCATTTTTTATAATCGAAAAATTAAGGAGGGAGGGGATTACGATAGGTTGACGCTCAACGTAAAACTTTTGTAACTCTTCATAAAATGAATAGTCAATGTCTCAATATAGGCTATGTGTTCATTAAATTATTCAACGATGAATATTGTGAGCATACCATTTGCTAGTAGTATGTATTGGTGACTAATTGCGATTAATGTAGTAATCACTCTATCTATGTGACACGATAACAAATTTTCAATTTCGAGACCAATGGTAAAGACAAAGCGAAACTGTGAGGATTAGACATACAATCTCGAGTTCGATTCTCCATGACAATTAATTGAATCACTGGTAGTTTCTTTTCGTAATCCCAAAGTCCATGAACTAGTTAGAAAAGTTTGATTTAAATACTCATGGTTAATTGGTTTCTTTTCGTAATCCCAACCAAAAAGTCTTAATTTAAATTCATTAGTTAGAAAAGTGTGGTCTTTTTTAAATACTCAAAAAATGGTTAAAGAAAATTCCAAATAATTTTTTAAAAAAAAAAACATTCAACTTTGTGTTGAAATAAGTGCAATGTATGGCCCCCATAAATCATAAAAGTTTCTTTTTTTTTGGAGATGTTAGGGTGATTTATATTGAGACACTCAATAATAATGTTCATCCATTCATGTATCGGATCGATTTGAGTGCACACCACACACATCAACGTGCGAATAAATTGGTGTCCATTCCGGTGCTCCAAAAAAGATCATCATCGTATCTTCCTTCTTTTTTACTTACAAATCATAAAGCACAATATGCTTGAAGAGGCTTTTAAAATTTTCTATAAACAAACCAACCTTCTTTTCAATTCTACAAAACCAAACAAAACTTTAATATCCAACAGGGTAGGATCCTACATAAATAGATCAAAATCACAGATGCATGTCAATATCAAACAATTACTTCAACGAGCTACTAACCAATAAAGCCAACTCCTCCAAAATTCAAAAAAAAACTGGTCTAGCTAATTGGAGCTTTTTAAAAAATAACGTGCAGATAACCTAAAAACATAATGCATTATTGTTCAAATATCAAACTCCACGGATCGATTGTATTAAATTAAGCTTAATGTGAAGATTTTGATCCAAGTAACAAACCATATTAATTATAATCTGAATTGAAGCCTTGTTTTAGTAGTTTTTTTTTGTTTTTTTTTTTTTTTTTTTTGTCAAAGTTTGTTGCATTGATGTTCCTAACATTCATGAAGGGTGCAACAATTATTACAACAAAAGTAATAGAAAATACATGTTATGAAGCTCAGAACAACAACTCATAAAGGAGGGCAACAACCCCACGCAATAGACAACAACCTCTCGAGGGAGGGCAACAACCCATCGCAGGGGATAAACCCACCAAATGGAGACAAAAAATCCTAAATTTCTAAAACGAAACAAAAGAAAAAGTAAGACTACTAGTACATCTACCAGTGCAGGGGCAAACGCCGCAAAGACGCCGCTTGTTGCACCGTAAGGTCGGTCATCGACGGCGGCGAAGGCCTTGCCAACCCCAATGAGCAGATCTAGAGAGGGGCGGTTAGGGTTTTTGTTATTGTTGCTATTGTAATTCGTACTACACGGACATCTTTTTTCCACGTTGTATTGGTTCTTTTCTTCTTTTTTTGTTTGATGAATACTTTTGCATTGGTTCACAACTTCTCTTCTTCACTTTTATAAATATTATTCTTTGTTCCATCAATTTTATGTATCTTTATAGCTTTACATACTATAGTTATTCTCGATAATTAGATTCTCATTTATACTTTTTGTATTACTATAAATCCTTTATTATTTTTGTGCCTTTTTTTGGCATTCTATTTTTTGTTCTTAAATTATTTGTTAATTTGAGATCAAGGCTTTGTTAACAAAAGTTTGATTTAATTATACATGTATGTAGCTGAGGTTAGTTAATTTGAGGTTGAAGCTTTTGTTGTTATATTTACTAATTGTAATTATTAGTAATTTGCAAGTTTAATTAAACACAATCTCAAATTTTAAGAACAAACCAAAAAATAAAAAATAAAAATGTTCTTTTGCAATATCTCATCACTTGTTGAGACTTGTGGATCAAAATATAGTCCCGCATATTAATATAAAAGTACTTAAGTGGTTATCTCTCATCAAATAGTACCGAGACATTTCGGAGTAAAACCCGCACACGTGACTTAATGGTGGTTAAGTCGAGGATAATATGGTATTAGTGATATTTATGAATCCGCTAATAAATACGCGGGTGGGTCCAACATCACTTGCAATGGTCTAGGCATGGATGTGACTCCAAGCCTTACAAACCAACATCAACTAATAAGAAAAGAAATGGACATTACATCATTTATTGTTTACTATTAATGAAAGATTGCTTACTTAAGCAAACACGCAATCAATGAATATTTTTTAATTAAAAAAAAAAACATACTATTAATTATGCTGAAAAAAAAATGAAAAAACACACGTTTATAGATATCTCGAAAATACTGAATTTATGATCTTGACTTGCAGGTAGCCCTAACAATATTAAAAATGAAGACCCTACATATATATGGTTAAATAAACTAATCAGTATTTAAAAAAAATCGAATTTTATGGTGTATTATAACCAAGTCAACTCCCATGGAATTCTTATGGGTTGTCTATGGTTGTTGGCTTTAAATGAAAAGTTTCATAATTTTCATTTTATAAGGAGGGAAAGTTTTTTTTTTTTTTTTTTTTATCAACTCCACAATGGAAAAGTTTGATGCAATTAATTTGCATGCAAGTTTCTTATTATATTTCTTTATTTATTATGGCTCAAGCATATACGTCTATATATATATTTACAATAAGGTGAAAAACGATAGGGATAAAAGTTAAAGCTTAGAGATTTTGATTAAAGTATGATATTGATTTTCAATTACGCAATTAAAACCAAGATTGATCAAAATGAAACAATTAATAGCAACATTTGCTTATCATGTTTATAAAGATCCTTTAACACTTATCATTTGAATTCACATTTACTTATATGGATGCATGATTTATAAGTCTTTTGTAACTAAGATGCATCAATGAGAATATCAATAACTCATTTGTAATCCAGCAACAGCAGGGTCCTTTGATTTTAGCAAGGTCATTTGATTTTTCACATCGAGTACATACATCTCGATGTATATTAAAATGATACTAGCAACTGCACGCCATTGGTGCATGTAAAAGACAAGCGATTGTTAGTGTCCTTTAATTAATTTTTTCTTTGAAGAAAGAATATTCTCTCGTGCAAATGTCACCTTAGCACATCACCGTTCGATGCTCCCAAGTATATGTAAAGTGAACACGTGCTACAATATAAATTATAATGTAAAGAAAAGAAGAAAAAAAAAGTGAAAAGATGGAGATCCCTAGGACCATATATGAGTCAGCATATCATCAAATGACTCCACGTGGCTTGTTATAGTCCGTTCTTTCCCGCCCAAACTGCCAAAACAGCACAGGTTCCCGGTCGCGCCCTAAAAAACCGTACGCGCGCGCGCGCCACCAACCCGGTTCAAACGCCCACATCAACGGCTTTCTCATGTCTCAATCCGGTTCGTATTGAAAGACTAATTAAGCCGAGATTAAACCATGTCATTTTTTTTTGTTAATTATTGCATGTAATTGTGGCCATCAACAACACCTTCTTGATATTGCATCATCATTAAAATTATAAAGACAAAAAGTAATAGAAATATTTTACATTTCCATTCTTACCTCTCCAATATATACTTTAATCAACTAAGCATTTAATGCGGTAAATTTTAACGAACATCATTTTGTAAAATCAATAGATTGAATGTTCAAGTATTGAGCTTTCGATATTAGTACTCGTGATATGTTGTTGTTTTGAATTATGCAAATAGTATCATTTGATCCCTGAACTTTCACGTTTTTCTTAATTTTGTCATCAAACTTTCATCAATTCACTTTTGGTTCATAAACTTTTATTTCCCCATACATTTGATCCTTTTATTAAATTTGGAGAGTAATCGATACCTACGAAACAGTTCACAAATCATTTTTTAATTTTGGTTGATGATTCCGTTGTGAACCGCGCGTGAATTGTTCATAAAACGCTTAATTTGTTAGCCTCTATTATTCTCCAAACTTAACAAAATGAACAAAAATAAAGAGAAATAAAAGTTCAAAAACCAAAATTGAACTTATTAAAGTTTGAGAACCAAATCAATAAAAACTTAAAAGTTCATAAACCAAATAATACTTTATTATGTTTGCTAAATAAAACTCATTTACTTAAACGAATTTTAAGTTATAATCAAAATTTATGAAAAAATAATTATATTTTTTGCCTAACGCTAGAGGCTAAGAGCGATCTCCAAATTGCGTGAATTAAGGCATGGTTTTAAATTCAATTATTTATTGCGTCCATATTGTTCGGATCAGAGAGGTACGCTGACAATAGTCAAACGACATATATAAGAAAAAAAAAAAAAAAAAAAAAAAGGGGAAAACAAGTGTGTGTTGCGCGTGTTTTGGTGGATGTGCTGTGCTGGTTTTTATTCCTCACATAATAGTTTGTGGAGAGGAGAGAACGATCGCTTCGTCGTCTTCGCTCTCCATTCACTCTCTCTCTCTCTCTCTCTCTCTCTGCGATCACAGAGCGATCTCTCTCGAAACCCTAAATCCGATCCCACAAAGGCGCGTAATCGGCGATTGCGAGGCCGAATTGGAGGCTGAGATGGCAATTGGAGCAGGAATTCGTGGTTCTCGAGAGCGGATTTGGTGATGTGACTGATGTTTCCGTGAGTTCATTCAATGGCTTACGACGCCGGGATTCAGATGCAGAGAGGAGGCGCCGCCGTCGCCACGGAGGGTTCCTCGCTCTCTCCGCCGTTGGATGAAGGTCGATCCTCTCATCTTCTCTCATCTCCTCTCATCTCGCTTTTTCCTTGAATGCCTGTTGGGTTCCGTTTGGGGATTTGATGTCAACGAAGAAAATTTTTGTTTTTGGATGGACAATTGAGTTCGATCGCAATGACTATGCGCGGAAATGGTTAGGGTTGTGTTTGTGGGTTTCCATTTTGGTAGTTAGGCTTAATTTCGTGTTTTCGTTGTAATTGGAGTTGGTTTTATGCGTTTTCAGGTCTCCATTGAAGCTATTGATCGGTTTCTGTGATTTTTACATGCCATTGGAGTCAATTTTATAGCTAAATTGTGTCGGTTACCTTGTATATTTTGATAAATAATTTGGCATTCTAGTTTTCTACCCGCATCAATTGAACTAGTCGGACGCAATGGAAGAGTTTGATCCATGTAGCTGACTCCAAGTAATTTGGGATCGAGTCTTTGTTGTCGGTGTTCTATTTTTCTACCCTTGGTCTGTGCGGATTATACCTACCTGTTTGTCTTCAATTTTTGAAAAGACCATTTTTTTTTTCTTGATGGAATGCCTTTTAAAGTCTTACTTGTTGTCTGCTTAGATATATTCATGGAAGGGTAAAAAAAGAAATCTTGTGCGAAGTGTTTTTTTTTTTTTTATCAGACTTGTGCGAAGTTGGTGTTTCCAATTTACAGATGTTTCTCAGCAGAAATGCATGGCATTTTTGTTTGATTGTTAAATGTAATTGCTTTGCAATCTTCTTCTTCTCATTACCCTCTTTTGCTAGATGAGGATTGATTCTTTTAGAACAAAATGGAAGTTGTTTTACGCCCAAAAAAGGAAGTTGTTTTTTATATATCTATTTGTATTTCTTCCCTGCGGCTTAGCTTGCAGTGCTGATATGGCTTTCCTGTAGTCAGGGATTCTATGATATGCTCTTCTCTAATATTTAGATTATTTTAATTTTTGTTCAAATAACGTCACTCCTGAATGGTAATCCATGTTTTGTTAAAGTTTTCTTACTAAGCTTACACTGTTGGACATTTATTATTTAACGTCCCATTATTCATCGCGGAGAGACAGCTAGATCATAAAGTTGCTCAATGTGGTACATAGAATGGTTTATCTAGCTTGTCTTGCCGTTCTCCTCAAATTGATTTGATCGAGTGGTAGAATGTGATTCTTGTAGATGCTTCTTTAGTCTAATGGGCATATGAGATGTCTGATCTTGGATAAGGTTTAGTTTGTAGATTGGTGGCACCGTGGCACTGTATGGTGGTTACAATCATGGTCAAATGTGTTTTTGGGTAAGAAGGATGGTCTGGTTTCTTTTGAAGGAAATGTGCATATCTCGGTATCGCTGCTGATTTTCACGATAAGAAGCACATTTATTTTAGGTTTTGGATCTTAAATACTGATATTAGGGTGATCCCCTAATTTTTTGATCGAGGTAGTACTTGAGAGGGTGCTACAACATTCTTCTTCCTATAATTGCATTTTGCATTACAAACCATTAAGCTATAGGTTCAACCATTATACTTTCATGTATTTGTTTTATGGGAAGAATCATGTTAGGGTCAAGCTTGCTACTCTATTTCAGTTATTGATGGGGTGTATTCCATGATCTTCCCTAAAGGTTTCTATGTCCTTTTTATGTTCCTTCAGACACAATGTGGCCTATGAACTTTTCATCAAACGAAATTATGGAGTCTGGGCCATACCCCGAACGTCCAGGAGAACCAGACTGTAATTATTATATCAGGACTGGGCAGTGTCGATATGGAATGACATGCCGATTTAATCATCCTCCCAACAGAAAACTGGTAAGCACGAGACCCTCCTTTTGACTATGTTGTTAACTGGGTTAGAATAAGTCGACGAACATGACAGTATAATGCTCGTTTGTAATCTCCACGTTGTTGCTTCTGGTTTCCACGTGTAATCAAATTCAAGGATGAATATTGAAACTTTTGAAGATGCTTATGCCTGAGTTTTTTTCGGAAGTTCAAGACAACTACTAAACAAGGTTCGAAATTTCGACTTCGTCTATGACTTTGCTCACTTAAAATTCGGAATTAATTCGAGGAAATTAACTTCGACGATGAAAGTTTGACAAAACTCGCCGGTGTACGGAAGTTTACGGAATTTCACTTCAAATTCTAGAAAACTCAAGTTTCTTCATAGAGATGCTATAAATATACTTAATCATACAACAATGCATAAAACTCATGTTACCGGAGGATATTCCGAATTTTAAGTATATTTCTAGCATAGGCGAAGTTTTAGTCGAAGTTTTAGTCGAAGTTTGCTCAACTTTCATGAAACATAACAATTTTATTTCATGTCTTATTAACTTCCATTGATGTTTTTGAAGTTCGATCGAAGTTAGCCAAAGTTGAGTCGAATTTTTGTAATTTTTCTAATGCCTCTAAACATCACTTCGCTCACCTCAAAATCGACAAACTTCTCCCGAACTTTGGCGAAGTTTGTCGATTTTTTAAACCTTGCTACTAAAGCAACTGATGACCTTTTAATTATTTACGTTTGTATTTATTTAGTTGATCTTATATGTCTTCAAGCACATGCATATATAAGCCATTTTTCAACATCTTAATTATATGGGTTCTCCATAAATTTTAGGCTATTGCTGCCGCAAGGATTAAGGGGGAGTACCCCGAAAGAATAGGACAGCCTGAATGTCAGGTATGTTTTCATTTCCCTAAATAGCTGTATGTACTCTTTGACTACAAAATGCTTTAAATGAATTGGCATTGTCAGACTGCTTTAGAACTTACTACTGCTTTATAAATTTCTCATACATGTGTATCTTGAATGATTTATGAGTTTCCTTTAGGTTTCTTTCACCTAAGTTTCAATAAAATAATTCCAAAAATTTTGACGGAGTCACTTTCGCTAGTGGCTCCAGGTTTTTTCTGCCTCCTAAACACACACATTTACGTGTTTCTTTTTGTTGTGTGCATGGATATCAGCCTATACCCATTTATGCTACAAAAGGGTTCAATATCTTTAGCAATGCACTACCGAAGTATAAAAAATTGTGGTATCGAAGTTTCATGTGAGAAGAAAATGCAAAGATTGCTAAAACTTTAGAGCTAAATTTCTTCATGCTTGTTTTGTGACTTCTGTCCAAGTGGGCATCCCAACAATTTGTGTTGGTTATAAGAACATAGATTACAGAATTTTTCTGCCACTTGGCTTTTGATGGATGGGATTTTTTTAGAGTAAATTTAAACTCAATTGTCAGCACGACAATGCTTATATTTCTAGCCCACCATCATACATTCACATATTTGTAGACTTTCTTTTATTTTGAAACACATACTTTTCTTCTTCTTTTTTAATTTTCTTTGTTAGATTTATACTTGGCAATAACATATACAAGTAATATATTCAATTTAAATTGATTTAAATATGGAAATCAGGATGCCCTTTCTTCCGTTTCCCCCTTGATTCTTCTTTTTCGTCTTCATTCTTTAAAGGAAGCACTGTACGCTATATAGATCCATTAATGATTGATGTATTTCAAAAGTTAATCTTTTTTTAATGCCCTCTTTTTTCAGGTTAAATCTAGTGATATTAGCCCTTTTCCCGCACTTTCTTTTATTTGAATTTCATTTATGACTCATAGACTCCATCACTCATTTATTCTATGAGGTTCTTTCTTTAAGTTGAATTCTAATTGCGCTGATAGACTTTGGTTTCTTATATGAGAGTTCATGATTTAATCAATTATACTAAAGATGAATTTTTGATTGGATGTTCAGTTCTTTAGCTATTTTTCATGATTTGATTAATTAATCTGGGAAAAAGTTCATATACTATCTCATTTCACTTGGAACATAATGGTCAATGATCATGATATATTCTCTCGTTGAAAGCTCAATCATAGCTTGTGAACTTTAATAGCTTTCAATCTGGTTTTTGAAAGCCATACCAAAACAAATAAAAATAATTCATATTTTTGGAGGCCTATGTTACCTAGACTCATGTATGGGTGTCAGATGTGATATGTGTCTAAAGGTCAAACCTGACTATTCTTTACTTTAAGGACACGAGGACTCAGCAAAAATTGTCAAAAGATTTGGGCCCATATGCTTAAGATAGATCGTAGATGTACTACTGGTTATATACTGGTTTATAAATCTAAATTTTTTCTTATTTCACATTAGTTTGCTTACACTTTTAATCTTTTTTATAAAAGTAAGTTTAAAATGTAGTGTCTAGATTTTTCAGAGCCAGACACATATCAAGTGTTTGACATGTGTCCTTTAGGATGGAGTGGAGGGTTCTGGACCTTCTGGTTACAAAGCTGAAGGCAATGAGAGACTAGTTCAAGTGGGGAGAAGAATTTGTGTGTTTTAGCATGTTCAAGTGGTTGAATAGTAAAAATAACTTAGGTTTGTCCAAAGATAAATGGATTGGATATAAATTATAAACGTGGAATTCTTGTTTTTAGAGCCAGAATACAGTAATGAGCTTTTACATATTAAGTATCTTTATTTTATAACTTTGAAATAATTTCTTCTCTCTCCTTCTCAACCATTTCAATATGTGCTTTTTGGCGTGCAAAGTGAACGCTTCTCTCCTATTGTTTCTCAGTATTACTTGAAGACAGGGACGTGCAAGTTTGGTGCCACATGCAAGTTTCATCATCCTAAAGACAAGGCAGGAATTGCTGGAAGAGTTCTACTAAACGTCTTAGGCTATCCACTACGCTCGGTTTGTTTTTCACTTTACCTTGGCACATGTTTTGATGCTATTTCTCTTTGTATAGTTTCGTTAATAGTCAATTGGTTTAGTCTGATCAGTTCTTCATTCACTCTCACTCTCACTCCTCTCCACTACCTCTCCCTCTTAGTTTTCATGCATAATTAAATCTTTGTTAATTGTTTTCTGAGTTGATTTTGTTTCCTGCAGAATGAAAAGGAATGTGCTTATTATTTAAGAACTGGACAGTGTAAGTTTGGGACCACCTGTAAATTCCATCACCCGCAGCCATCTAGTACAATGATTTCAATGCGCGGCTCTCCTGTATATCCTCCTGTACAATCACCAACAACTCCTGGTCAGCAGACTTATCCAGGAGGGGTTCCAAACTGGGCTTTGTCAAGGGCCTCTTTTATTCCTAGCCCACGTTGGCAAGGTCATTCCAGTTATGCTCAGCTGATTCTTCCTCAAGGTGTAATGCCTGTTCCTGGATGGAATGCATACACTGTAAGTCTTTTCTGGTATTAGATAATCTTTACCTCAAATTTAGCATTTACGATTACGTGGCTCTTCTTTTTCCCATTTGAAACAGGAGGGATTTGCTTTATTTACAAAATTAAATAGATCTTTGTTTCTAGTCATCTACTAAACTTAGTTTTGTATCACCGTCTTTATATTTTATTACCCATTTCTACTGCATCCCTTAAAAGTTGAGTTTTGGCGTAGAACTGAAATGTAACTTGTACCGTCACAAATATTTCTCTTCTATAGCTGGCCAAAAAGGAGGAACAAGAAAACAAAGCCAAAATGTTCCATTGTCCGAATGTCGTCATGACTTTTCTCCTTCTAGAAAGCTTGTAGTTTTCTGTATCGACATGCTCTTGTCATGTCATGTGCTAAATTTTATGCATTTTGTCCTATGTATGTAATCTCCTTCTAGATAATCATATTTGGTAATAGTACACCAATGGCGGCATGGCACTTTTTGAATTTGTTGTATATGGTAACATGCTTTATGAAATTGTGAGTACTGCCCATTTGTTCATATTCGGGAGTCTTTCATCCAGGGACAGCTGGCGTCCGTTTCATCTTCTGAGGGCCAGCCGCAAACGGTGGGAAGTAGTCAATTTTATGCAACTTCTCGACAAAATGAATCGAGTGCAGGTTCTCCAGGTGCATTTACTTTGAATCGCTCTGGTTCTGTCCCTGGAGGCCTATATTCCTTGCAGAGAGAAAATGTTTTTCCTGAGAGACCGGGGCAGCCAGAGTGCCAGTTTTACATGAAGACTGGAGATTGTAAATTTGGTGCAGTTTGCAGGTTTCATCATCCTAGAGAGAGATTGATTCCTGCTCCTAATTGTTTGCTAAGTCCTTTGGGCCTTCCGTTACGTCCGGTGAGTATGTGATACAGTCTTAATTATTTAGCAATTATTTATTAGATTTCTTATTTTAAGTACTTGCTATTTTATTATCTAGGAAGTTTCTATTTAGTAGTTCCTTATTTCTGTTAACCACCTAAAGTAGCAGTTGCTAAGTATTTACTAGTTTCCATTGAATTCGGACTCTATATATATGGGTATTATGAGATGAATAAAGCAAGCTATTAATATGAAATAAAGTAGGATCGAAATTAGGAGAAGAGTCACGGACTCAATTCTCAATTTCAATATTCTCTCTCTCCTCTCATCAATAGCTATTCTATCTCTCATCTTCACCCATTTTATCTCTTCTACTTTTCTCTTTACTTTTCCACCAATCAAGATAGGTAAAAGCATCAATTCCACCATGTCTTAGCCCGTGACTAGATCCAAGACCAAGGTTCATAACAGTATGTTAATGGTTTCTTCTGAGACACAAATATGTTAATGGTTTCTTCTAAGACACAAACCTTTCTGATCCAAACCTAGATTTCCCTCATCTATTTTTTTTTCTTTTCTTTTTATTCGATCATAATATTCAAATGGATGCTATATGCATATTTTCTTAAAAATATTGGTGGAAACAGTGTTTTGTTAAGCCGCTGAATTGTGCTTGCGGTGCGATTTGAATCTCTAGACACATCGGACGAGTGACACTATGACTGGAAATAAATACATTAAGTCTTAAGCTTGCATTCCTTGCATCTTGAGGAAGGACTAGTCCACTTCACCTACCATTCATTTGAATCTTCACTTGGCTAAGATTTTAAATCTCAAACTGGAAATGCAATTGAATAGCTTTTTGATTCCAGCATCCTCAGGAGAGCTACACTAAAAGTATATTTTCTTTTGGGAAAAGCTTTGGGGATCCATATGTTCCATGTACTACTTGGAGTTGGTGAATGTCAGTGACAGTTTTTACTTGTTTTATAGATTATATGGCAGCATGATTAAGAAAGTGAAGTCAATAATGTTTGTTTTTTAGTGTAATGAATAATTGACGGTAAGAAGCTTAAGAGCTTATCATGGAAAGGAAGGACGGGAGAAAATTAAAATGTTTGGTAGCACAATACATGAAAATTGAGAACCTAGTCTTGAGGAGCTTATTCTTGATTAGTTGGTATGTGAGGCAAGACGCTATCACGGTGCTGTTGAAATGGTCTAGTCTTTATGCTAGTCTTCTGTGACACATGGCATTGGGCCGGGAAAGTTTCAAAAGCTCAGTAGTTTTTCCTTTTTCTGTCAATGATTTCGACCATTGTGTTAGCTTTACAATATTCATTCTTTAATTTCTAAAGTCGCGGTGCGAGAATAGATATTGATCTTTTCAATTTGCTGGAGTATTTGTGATGTAATTTGAGGAATATACGTTATGGTTTATGAATGAAACTGACACGACTTGTTCACTCTTCAACAGGGGGAGCCCTTGTGCATATTTTATTCTCGTTATGGTGTTTGCAAGTTTGGTCCCAACTGCAAATTTGATCATCCCATGGAAACATTTGCCTATGGTCTCTCTGCTTCATCAACAGTTAATGTTCCAGTGGTTCGTCGTTTGTTAGGGTCCACATCAGGAACTTCAGCGTTACCCTTATCATCAGAAACCACAGAAGCAGGATCAACAAAATCCAGGAGACTTTCACTATCAGAGACACGACAGATGTCTTCTGGTGATGAAAATATTGACATGGAGGGATCACGCACAACCTCAAGCATTGGGCCAGTTGCATCTTTTTCTTAGCCCTTTCGAGAATAAAGAATCTTTTGTAAATGAGTCCCATTGCTGGAGATGTACAGAATATCATGTTGAGTTGAATCTGTTCATCTGAAGATGCATTCTTTTACTTGACGGAAAACCTCAACACACCCTGATTTCACAATGCTACATCGTGTAAATTTGCGCATAATGTCACGTTTGGACAAAACCAACGTGAACATCTGATCTGTTTCCAAATCCTTTTTTCCCGTGTTAGGAGAATGGCCTTTTCTAAATAACTTTTTTCTATTTGATGTGTTGATTTGCTCTAATTGCTATCTTTCTTGCGATGTCATTGTTGCAAGTTGCGACAGTGTTGACTGTTGAGTATGCAGTGGTTTTACATTGGTTTATGTAAAGCTGGAAATTTATCCTAGTGTTTCTCCCATGTATGCATTTTTGCACCCTGTTGTACTCTGCTTGCAATCTAACTACATTTTTCCATTTAGTCTTTGTCTCCAAGTATGTCTGCATCCTAGCACTGTACTCGATATTTGTCATATTTGCCTTTTTCCCTTTTTTGCTTTTGGAAAAATTATTTGTAGCTATGCTGGTGAAAAGATGGTGTTAAAATGCAGAACAGTAGATGATCATTTCTTGATGTCTACTTCTTGTTGAATTCTGGTGAGCAGAAGAAAGAGAATCTCCATTTTGCCAGTTGATGTAGATGCAGCTATTTCAACCTCGTTGGGCTAAGAGGCTATTCTTTCTCCAGGTAACAATCTCTCAATTGATATTTGTTGTTTTTGCAAGCAGTTAGTTTGCTTCTCAGGTCAGGAAATCCCTCATGCAAGGAGTACTTCAACATTCTAAGAACTAGCTCTTCCGGCAAACTTGAGGTGAATTGTTGAGAATCAGTCACTGCTGGAAACTTCTTTTGCACGAGCAAGATTGGAGATGCTGTGATCAGCTGTTTTTGCTGTGGATTCTGTAAGAGTTTATACCTCTTTGTTGTTGTTTATTGTCAGTTTTCGTTCGGTAATCTTGCATTGTTTGTCCGAGTGCTGAAATAGATATTTCATAGTACCCTTGTGATAATGTCGATGGTTAATTTGTTTTCTAGATAGGAAATTGGCTTATTTGGTTTATTTTGTAGCCTAACTGTTTGTCCACGCGCATAGTATTTTTTTCTTCAATTATTACTCCAAGAATTCTATCCATTATAATTAGGGAGTCAGTCTTGCATGAAGTGTTGCTGAAATCTTAATTCGCTGAGCAGAAGCTTATTGGAGAAATTGTTCCAAAGCGCTGCCTGTTATCTTTTTAGATCACTTAATTTTGGCTTATGTCCATCTTTTCTTTTGAAATAAGTGAAAGTAAATTGAATGGCTAAATGTTCAAAATCTTTGTATAATTTAGCGAATTGTAATAATTTATCTAAATTTGGCCCCGGTAAAGCATAAAATGTCTCAAACTTTTGGATGAGTGAACAAAGTGGACAATTAATCTAAATTTATTTTAAAGTAACAAACAGGTGGTTTATAAAGGAACCTAGCATTTGATTTGAATGTTAACATCTTAGAGTAAATGATTTAATAACTTACGTGAGTTGTTCAAGAGTAATGCTTGGTAGGCTTCCGTGATTTTTTCTTTGCATTCTTCTGAATTATCTATTGGTTTTTTTTTTTTTTTTGGTGTATAATTATCTATCAATTCTTTGTTGCAAGTATATTTCCATTATACTTTCGTCATACAAAAATCATCCTCATTTTTTTTTTGTTAAATTTGAAACTGAATATGTTCATTCCCATTGCGACACCTAAAGAAAAATATGAACCTTGTTCCATGTTTATTTTCTTCCCATTTCCTTGTTCATAACTGATATTTTGGTACCTAAATGTTTCATGGAACATACAAGGAAAACTTTTTTATTTTGTTTCTGATAAAATATAGATAGAACATTGTTTTTGAAGGAAATTTCACAGATATAAGTGAGATTCTCTACATTTTCCGATTCAGTGAATAATTATGAAACGTCTATTTATGCTAGCGATCTCTTCTTCAATGGACTTCTTGTTATATGTGAAACTCATTGGATTCATATTGATGTTTGGTTGTTACAATGTGTATTAGATGCTCTACCTTTGGGTGATAGAAACCTATGAGCTAAATGTTTGAGAAAAGGTGCTTAGGATTCATTCGGATTGGTCTGTCAAATAGGTAAATCATCTGGAAGGTTGTTGTCCCACCTTTATGAGGTTGGGTGATCTAATCCTAAAAAAAGAAAAAAAAAAAAAAAAAAAAAAAAAAAGGGAAATATGGACAGGTTGTTGCCAAACCTACCATGCAGCTGAAGCTGCTAATATAGGTATGCAGTTCAAGGCTTCACCTCTAATATATCAGGGAAGTCTCAAGGGGAAAGCCTGGAACTGAAGATGTCTACTAAATTAATTAGAGGTGAATCTAGGTCTCACTGCAGTTTGCACTCTCTTATATACAACCATGAAAACTCCACCTTGGGAGTATTTCATCATTATCATCAAATCTAATACTGCCTAGCTTTGTGTTGTCATTGTTAAGATGATTCCTGCAGGTATAGATCATCCAACCTTTTGTTTGGGATTTTTGAACCTAAACAATGAATGCCACATATAATTCATTGAGGGAAATCAACAATTGAGGATATGTCTCACTATAAAATTCATAGTTTGGATGAGTAGCATAAACATGACTGTGAAGTCACCTATATTTGTAGAATATGGAATAATGTACCTAAGTAGTCTGCTAATTAAGTGTGAACTTGGTGTTGACAGTAAAGCAGTTGCACAATAATCTTAACTGCTACCTTAAAAGTTGGTGCGTTTTTCCTGTAGAAATTCTTCTGTTTACCTTGTAGGCTTGTATGGAGAAAAATCACTTTGGTCTAGCATTTATCAAATGAGACACTGGTTTTCTGTCTCATGCTTCACAACACAATAACATGATTGTCATTTTATGGTTTTCTCCTTTATATAAGTGTTGTGTTTGAACACATGACTTTTGTAGCTTGAATATCATTTTCAAATTATTGGTTTTTGAGTCCAACCATATAAACTTTTTGCAGCAATTATTATTCCTGCAGCTGTTAATTTCTGTCTACTTGGGTATCTGTTCATTTTGATGATTAGTGTATGCAGCATCTTCAGCAGTTAAAACTTTTTGTAGAATGTATTCCCAAACTTTCAAATTTTTAGGTACTTCTGAAGCAGGAAAATGAGGATCAACTGCGCCACCATGACCTACTAATTGTTCACTTGAGCCTCTATGAAATTCTCGGGTTCGAGTCTTTTAATTTCTCGAGGCATATCTCTTGTATGGTGGGGGCTTATCTCTCGTAGAATAGTCAAGGATAATCCCGAACATCATGATATCAAATTAAAAAAACCCGAATTCTCAAATTAGTTAAGATAGATTACATGGATCAAATGCATTCGTCAGCTTGATTTAATGAACGGATGAAGTCTTACGAGGGTCTTTAGTTTACTTGCTTGTTTTTTTCTAGAAATACTAAGGGTTTGTGAAATTTGTTTTTCTTTGGCTTGGTTTTACCTTTGAAGACCTTAGGGTCATCAAGGGATGAGAGCAATATTCTCTTTGTTTTATCATAAAGCTTACCTCTGAATGCTACAAATGCAATAATACTTTCTTTTTCCTTTTTGAGTATTTTTAGAATTCTAGAATTAAAAAGAATTATCATAAAAATATTAGGGGCACTTATCAGTCTCTTAAACACAGTGGTTCTTTCTCATTTGGTTACTTCATCAAAAAACTTAGAACTAAATTTGATAACACACTGATTTTTATTGTCACTAAAAGTTTATTTGTTGAGGCCTTTAGCTTTTTCGACAAAGAGGAACTTCATACGTAGGGCTTGAACTTGAGATTACTACTCAAGGGGCTTAAGTATTGAATTATTTGGATAACACATCTGTTGATATTATTCTCTACTTTTAATCAGTTCTTTGAAGAGCAGTCACTACATGCACAAGTCAATATTAATGCACTAATTTTACACAGTCAAAACTACTTTCAATTAGTTGATAAGAATGCACTTTTGTCTGCATTGCAGGTTTTGTGATCCAGCTGTTAAGAAAAAAAGGAAAAATAAATGAAGGGAAAAGAAAACTGGTGTTTTTCAAAAAAAATATAGGGTAGGTTTACTTTTTTTTATTCATCAAATAAGGGGGTTACTTTAAAATATAAAAAAGTATGTCTCCTTTCGAAAATGAGCTATTGATGATGATGTAGAATCGTAGATGTATGGCATAATGTGTTTGATGAGGTGCGATGAATGTCTTATTTTAAAAAGAATTATTTATATAAAATATAAAATATAAAATTGTCTTAATTACTCATTCTCAAAAGGAATTATTTGTTTAACTTGAGGTTGAGAACTCATGCAAACGACACGTGCGTATCGAGATGGACAACCGCGTTACATACATATCTCGAGGTAGACAACTCGAGTTACGCACGTATCTTGAGGTGACAACTCATATAAAGGACACATACGTATATCGAGGTAGACAATCCGCGTTACACACGTATCTCGAGGTAAATAATTCATGTAAATGACATGCACGTATCTCGACGTAGACAATTCATGCAAACGTGACGCGTGTATCTTGAGGTCGAGAAGTCATGCAAACACCATGCTTGTATGTTGAAGTAGCCAACCCATACAATCTCGTGTAATTCATGCAAATGTCACGCATGTATCTAAGGCGTGCAACTCATGCAACCTCGTGCAAGCAAACGTGCGTGCACGTATTTCGAGATAAACAACTCATACAACCTCGTCCAATCGATGCAAACCGCGCAAACGTCACGTACGTATTTCGACGTGAGCAAACCAATCAATACAAGCCGTGCAAATGTCACGGACTAGTGCACATAATGCGTCATTCGTGTTATGGAACACTCCACATGGAGTGTTAAAAAACATGAATGGCGCCATCCATGTTATGGAACAAACCACGTGAATGCCAAGTGAGATGTTCAGAATACATGAATGATGCATTTGAGAATGCGCCATTCATGTTATTGAACAATCTACGTGGATGTCACATGAGATGTTCAGAATACATGAATGACACATTCTCAAAATGCGCCATTCATGTATTTTCAACATTGCACACGCTAATGGCAAATTTTCAAAGCACGTTTTACCTTAGTAATGTAATTAAAAAAAAAAAAAACTCACTTATTTTACTCATTTAAATTAATTTTGTTGTACATTTGTAATTTTGTCAAAAAAAAACCACCCTACCCATCACAAATGGACAACAAATTGGCCTCTGGAAATACCTCTCTCTGAAAAACAATAGTCTCTCTACTCTCTCCAAACCCTCCTCATTTTCTCCTCCATCTCTCTCAATCCCTCCCTCCCTCCCTCCCCACTTCCCCACATAAGAAAGTAAAGGTGAAACAACAAAATACACAGATCTCTCTCTTTCTCTCTTTTGACTTTATAAGCAATACTCTCCAAACCCCACAACCATGCCAATCCCACTGCCTCTCCTCATTAAACATGTCTTCTTCATGGGTATTTATATGAAACCCCACTTCACCTAGATTCCTCTCCACTTGCTACACCACCCCTTCTTCCCTCCTCTCCTCTCAAATCCACTTTTTTTTTTTTTTAACAAAAGCAAACAACACCCACTATAAGGATGTCTGACTATGCTAAGATTTCCCACTTCTCTCAACTCATCATATTCTTCAGCATTATTGCCTCAATAATCACCCATCCAAGATTTGCCCATGTAAGTCTCTGCCCCCTCTTTTTGTCTTTTTTATTTTTTCTCAAAATTTGTAGTGTTAATTTAAAGGGGTTTGTTTGGTTGATTGACTTGTTGGGGTTTTGTAACTTTTGTTAACTTTTGTTATGTTTTTTTTTTTTTGGGATGTGATGAAGGGTGTTGTGGTGGAAAATGAATCTACATTGGTGCCCTTGTTAGAGCCTGGAATGATGAACAAAATGGTGTTTAATGAGAGCAGGAGAAGGCTTGGGAGTTTCAGGATTTGTGCTCTTTGCACTTGCTGTGGTGCTAAAGGCCCTTGCTTTCCCTCCCCATGTTGCTATGCCATCAATTGCAACATCCCAAACAGACCCTTTGGTTTCTGCTCTTTTACACCCAAGACCTGCAATTGCATTGGCTGCCACATCTAAAAAAAAAAAAGAAAATTTCTTATAAAGTTTTTAGTGTTTTTAGAAGATCTTGCAATGCTGGAAGTGTGAATGAAGGAAAGCAATACTGCCCTTGATTATTTTTTTTAGATTATTATCTTTTGTTTAATATTATTATTGTTGTTGTTGATATTGTTATTATAATTTATAATCATTTCTAGCCAACTGATGACCAAGATGTTGTCTTTGTGGTTTGTTTTGTGAAGATCTTGTCCCAAATTAAAATAATTCTTTATGTTTCCCTTGTTGGTTTTGATGAAAGTTGCATTTTATCATGCTAAATGGTTGCCCATTGACCACCACCAGCACATGGGGGGTCTATGGTACACTGCATTGAGAAAGTATTTCAGTTTCAGTTTTTACAATTTTCAGTTAAAGTACTGAAAAACTAGTTGTAGGACTGTAAACTGACTGTATTCTTCAGTTTCTGAGAAGGAAAGAATTTAACTAGCAAATGTTGTGCAATGGAGGATGTTTGATGAGAATCATTAAATTTGCCAAGCTTTTCATAAGTTTTGTTTTTTTTTTTTTTCTTTGGTCTTTCAAGTTTGTATATATGAAAAAAAATTGACAAAAAAGTCTATATGAAAATGTGAGATCAAGAAACTTTGAAAAAATGGTTGTATATATAATCAACATTTATATGATCTGTTGCTCCCTTTTAGAATTTCCTTAGCAAATCACTTTAGAGCTGATGTTTACGGATTGAGCTTTTAAGAATGAAGTGAAGATGAATGTTTTTAGGTTGGGATAGATGGAGTCATTAAAGAATGTTAGCATGTGCTGTGATTACTTTTGCTGAGGACATTAGTGGAGTACTTTTAAGGTGTTGAGGTGGGCTGTTGATTTAAGATATTGAGGGAAGGATTGGTATCAGTTTGTGAAGGCTGTGGTGCTGAATCCAACCACAAACATTTAAGTTTTGGTGGATGGTTGTTGGTCAGAAACCAGAAGGTGCATTAATGACTTGACAACTTGCTACAGCCTACAATAATAATCTTGTAGGGTAGTCTTCTCTATAGAGAGTTCTTGCTCCCATCCATTTTATATTGATGAAAGAACAAGTACTTAAATATCCTTCAAACTCAATAATTTTTTAGCAAAAGCAATTTTTGGATAAACCAACAAGCATATAGATCTTCGTTAGTATCGATACTCAATTTAATTGCTTCACCAACACGTTTGAGGGTGTACTCTAAAATAATGTAGAACTATCTGATAGGAGATCCGTGTGGGCACGCCCATACACTAGCGTTCATACTATAATGCAACATCCACTCTCATGAGCTTCTAATGTGAGATTAAGCATTTCGGTCCGTGCATCCCAACAATCTCCGTACTTGGTTTTTGATTATTAGTTGTTCTTAATTGATGTGAAATTATAATTCGATCTTCAAATCTTCAACAAACAAGTGCAATAGTTATGATAAGGTTTTAAGTTTATGGATGCAAAACAAATCACTTGTAAACTAAAAGATCTTTGGTTATGTCATGTAACAGTTGAGTTGAGGCATGAAATGCATGGTGTTTGATAAAGATGCTCAGCAGCAGCAGCAGTAGTTGAGAATTGAAATCTTTTACATTATTGTACTTCAATCTCTTCTATATTTGATCTCTGTCCATATTACCAACATTAATAAAGTGCTGCCAAATAAAGTAAAAAAAAAAAAAAAAAAAATTGTATGTTGTCAAGGAACACATAATTTTAGGCACTTTCAGATTTTTTTGCCCCAAAGCCCATGTGGATGTTTGGGTCATAATGTTCTCTGTTAATCACTTTGTGTTTAGTATGGTGTCCCTTAGACCCAAAATTAATACTATTTCCATTATTTAAGTATCGTTTTAAGGTTGTTCATTGTTTTTAAGAAAGTCATTTAATTACATCGAATGAGGAGAAAGTGACAATTAAATAACTAAATCACATTTTATATACATTAATTATTAATATGTAATTAATAAAAAAAAATTTATAAAGGGTATAAAAGTCAATTAAGTAAGTCAATTAAGTAATTAATGTGTATTGAAACTATCAAATGACAGATATTGTGATATAGTTCAAAATGATTAAAAAATCACTTATAAAGAAACGAAGGGAGTAGTATATTAAATAATGAAAAGAACACATTCTTGCATGTTATATATTTTGGATCACGAGATGAGGTCATATTATTATTATTATTATTATTATTATTATTATTATTATTATTATTATTATTATTATTTTTTCAAGTAACCCCAAAAATTCATTAGAAAAAGAAAATGTTTGATTTCAAGATGGGAACTTGGTGGTGGTTGAACTTTTGTTTTTTGCTTGCACTTAAAAGAATTTGGCAAGTGCTTGTGAAAAATAAAAATGCATGTTAATGAATATGAAATGGAGTGTGCTATTGTTTGTTGAGACTAGAGAGTAACCCAACATGAATATGCAAGAATGACACACTTCTCTAACTCCCTACAATATACATCCAAATGCATAGGCGCTATGGAAAATTCAAGCGATAAGTGCATGTTTATGTTAGGTTACAAAAACATTATCCTTATTTAGAAATCATAATAGTTTTAGTTGTCATGTTAATCAATTAAAAAAAAAAAAAAACCATAAAATAGAACCAAATGCATCAACCAATTGCCAAAAAAAAAAAAATTGTTACGATGACTTGTTTTAGACATCGAGTTAAGCGTATAACTCAAGTAGAAATTACACAATGCACCTCAAAATGTGAATGTGAATTACGTTCCTTTTGAACAACATCCACATGTCAACGCGCTTAACTCATCGCCCAAAATGAACCGACCAAAAAAAAAATCAAACCATGTAAAAGCTACTTATTGAGTGTCACCCCAAATCATTGCGGATCTAATCTTGCAATAGGATCTCATCTCCATGGAGGGGGAGAAGAACCTTCTACCCACCGAAAAGTTGAGCCACGTGACTCATCTCACCCTTACCAACCACTAACCACTAACCACCACCACCACCACCACCCACCCTTTCCCATCAACAACACCTTACTCAACTAAACGACTCCTCGCACCACCGGATCACACGCTCACTCCCTATAAAAACAACTCAAACTTTCGCTTTCCCACTCCAAAAAAAAAAAAAAAAAAAAAAAAAACCAAACATTTTTTTTTTTTTTTTTTTTTTTTTGTATTAATAGATATTCAGGCGAGCTTGATTATTTTTATGAGACACGATATAATCAAATTGAACGTCTTGATGGCGAAGCGATTTTATTACATCAAAGAATCAAAATTAAGGTCGTGCCCTTAATTCATACAATCTTACTTGTCGTTGTTGGACAACTCAATCAGATTTTTTTTTAACAAAAAAAGAAAAATCAAACATGCAGAGTCAACGCGACATCAGTCAACCCTCCACGTGGTGATGTTCCCGTTCTTCGCGTTCGGCCACATCAGCCCATTCGTCCAGCTCTCCAACAAGCTCTCGACACGCGGCGTCCGAGTGACATTCCTCTCGGCCCAAACAACTTCCCGCGCACAAGATCATCTCTCGCACCGCACGTGCGCATCGTGCCACTAGAGATCCCGCACGTGCCGGGGCTCCCAGCGAGGTCCATAGCACGGCCGATGGCGCGCCCGCGTTAGCCGAGCTGCTCAAGCTGGCTATAGACCGGATGGAGCCCCAGGTCGAGTTCCTCCTCGGGATACTCAAACCCCACCTCGTGATCCACGATTTTTCTCATCAATGGATGGGGCGCGTCGGGGTCGAGCTGGGGTTCAAGACTTTGTTATTCTCTGTGTTTGCCTCTGCGTCCTCTTCTTTGCTCATGGTGCCTACTAGAACAATATCAAACAAATGATTCAAAATAGTGACTTTGATGAACAACAACTTGGTAAGTGGACATCAACTTAATTATAATAATTCAAACACTACTACTCAATGTTCTACCAATGATTATCAACAATCCGCTGGTCCGAGTGGCATGAGACTATTGCATTTTCACACACACACTCTCATATGTATAGATATGAAATTAACTTAGAATTTCAAGAACAATTTACAACAACATAGCCTCAGTTCCAAATTATATATGTTTGATCTATTTCACGAAAAGTGACAAAAGTTTTACGCTGGCTATCAACCTATCGCAACCCTACTCCATTTTCCGAGAATGAAAAATGAGTTTAGGCCCTCCTTCCCCTCCTTTTCGAGTATGAAAAGTGAGTTTGGGACCTCCCTTATCCATTTTTCGGTATGAAAAAAAATGGGCGTCAGAGTCCTCCTCCTTTATCCGGACTTGGGACCGGCTATGTAACACAAAGTGTATAACATAGGTGGAGTTAATTTCAAGAACAATTTATTTTATTTTAAAATATCTTGCTTTTTATTAATAAAATGCTTAACCAAATTAATACATCGGCCTTAGTAGTAGAAACATGTCTCTCTCTCACTCTCTCTCTCTCAAATTGTGAATGGATGCAAAGTTTAATTAGTAGTTGTTTAAAGTTGATCATTTTTTTTTTCTTTTCATGTAGTGAATGAAATGAAGAAACTACCACCAGAGTTTCCTTCAACATCTATAAAATCAATCCCCAAGTATTTGGCCAAGGACTTCCTCTATGTGTTCAAGAGCTTTGGCTCCCCAAGCGTCTTTGACAGGGTCATGGCATGCATAACCTCATGCGATGCCATCATCTACAAGAGCTGCATTGAAATGGAAGGACCATACATAGATTTCATCAAGTCCCAGTATAGCAAACCAGTGCTGCTAGCCGGTCCGGTGGTCCCCGAGCCACCCGCCGGCGAGCTCGAAGACAAGTGGGCATCTTGGTTGGGTAGTTTCCCGGCCAAATCCATTGTGTTCACTTCCTTTGGGAGTGAGACATTCTTGACAAGTAGCCAAGTGAGGGAACTTGTTGAGGGGATAGAAATGACAGGGCTGCCATTCATGGTAGTGCTCAACTTTCAATCTGATCATGACAAAGAAGTTGAGTTAATGAAGGCATTGCCAGATGGGTTTATGGAGAGAGTGAAGAGTAGAGGAGTTGTGTGTACTGGGTGGGTGCAACAACAGCAGATATTGAGCCATGAGAGTGTTGGGTGCTTTGTGAACCATGCAGGGTTTAGTTCCATCACTGAAGGGTTGGTGAGTGGTTGTCAGTTGGTGTTTCTGCCTTTGAAGGGAGACCAATTTGTGAATGCTAAGTTGATGGGTGAGGATCTGCAGTTAGGGGTGGAGGTGAGGCGCGACGACGAAGACGGTTCCTTCGTCAAAGAGGATGTGTACAAGGCTGTGAAGAGTGTGATGGACTGGAAGGTTGGTTAGAGAAAATCACGAGAAGTGGAGGAAGTTTTTGTTGGATAAAGAGGTTCATGAAGGCTACATGAACAACTTTGTCAAGGATTTAAAGGATTTGGCATTTCAAACTCCTAGTCAAGAGTGATGCCACCTATAATAGCACCATTAATTTGAGATTCTTAGCAAGTTGGCAACTAATGTACTTACAAGTTATTTGCTATTATGTTTTTGTACTTTTATATGCAAGTTTGTTTGGGCTGACCACGAGGTCTGGTGGTTCTGGTGCAATCGGCCTGAGAATACCCTAGTGGCCCAGACAATCTCGGCACAGCAAGAAATCGAACCTGAGATCGTACACCTAAACCACACAATCCCAAGCTCGCCCTTGTCATTAGGCCAACTCATTTGGGTTGTATGCCAAGTTTGTTTTAGACATTGTGTTTAACAATCTGTTAGTTTATATTGTGGTTTACAACAATTGAGTATTAATGAAACAAATACCTGGTACATGTGCTCTTGCAAGGCCAAAACAGGATATGCACCTATTTAACAGCATCAATACTTGTAGGATATGAATGCTACCAATGAAGGCCATAACTACCTGCCTGCATAAGAGGATGCGCCCAATACACGCCTAGCGTTAGAGCCGTGATAGCGAGGTAAGGCAACCGAATGAATTCCTTGTAATAATCTTTGGGCAACTTTTGTCGACCATCGATGATGGCAGCGAAAGGAACAACACTGGTTCGGCTCTTCACAGCGTCGAAAGCTTCTCCATACTTCAAAGACAATCTCCTATCACCATTCCAAACACCAAATAGGTGATGTGCCACCAAGCCAACAGAGGCTGCCACTGCAACTGTGTTGCCAATCCAAATTGTGTGAGCCAAGCACCAAATCACCTGCCCAACCATCTGAGGAAGAAATTCAAATACTTGTATTAGCCTAACTAACCAGATAAAATGTATAGTTACTAAAATATGCAACT
The DNA here is from genome assembly GCA_039657365.1 of Stephania yunnanensis. Lineage (NCBI taxonomy): Eukaryota > Viridiplantae > Streptophyta > Magnoliopsida > Ranunculales > Menispermaceae > Stephania > Stephania yunnanensis. Next base: position 577,518 of record CM077582.1, read on the forward strand.
ACTTCCAACACAGCATTAAATCCAATTCTCAGCCAAGGTAAAATTTTATGTTCAAACAATTGATCTGGCCACAAAGAGAAGAATAGTAACTTTGTGGCAGAAAGTGGCCGGAAAAGGTTGTAGTTGGAAAGTGAAATTACACCATTCCATTTGTGACATTACAAGCCGCCCGCTACATTTGCCGTGGTGCTCTAAATTAAAATACTTTATAGACCACAATTGAGGGGAAGCGGTAAGGCCGGGGACTGCAAATCTATTTTCCCCGGTTCAAATTCAGGTGTTACCCAATCAACAAAAATCTCCAAATTCCTTATTCTTTCCGCTGATTGAAACTACGCTCGAATAACACATCTATAATTCATAAAAGATGACCAATTCAATTGTATGGAGTTCTTGCTAAATGAGTTAGCCAATTAGACCAAGAAGTTTTTTTTTTTTTTTTTTTTTGGGTAAAATTAAACCAAGAAGTTAAATCCAACATATCCTCCTTATCTTTTAGGAACAGGAAACTAATATCTAAAAATCAAGGATCGAATACCTGTGGATGCCTTGTTATTCTCATTATCCCAGTTTCCCATAGGTGCAATTTAGGCTTCTCGACAGCTGCTACTTCGAGCAGATTGAAGGTTGAAGGGTAGAGGAAATAGAAAGAAATGAAGTTTGAAATCCACACGAGCTGATGTATGCCGAAAACATCCTGGACTTGCCACAACTGTGTTCCATCGTATCGGTGGTTGATGAAATATACCTAAAACAATAATATAAATAGAAAATCATCAGCAATTTGAGTAAGCCTTATGTTTCACAGACTGATGTTAAAGGAACTCACAACAGTGCTAACTGCCAATGGAAGTGAGATCCCTGCAAATAGAACTCGGTATGCACGTGCACCAATGAGTTTCTCACCAGCATCTCTAAGGCTTGCCATGCCGCTATGAACAGCAGCGAAAATGAATATGAGGATCAGCATTACAATCTGCAGGAAAGAAACACCGCAAGGTCAAATTATTGAATGCAAGTCAAGGGACAGGTAAAATCCCTCAATAATTTGAACCACAACACAAGATCATCAGCGACATGCATAAGAATTAAACAATTCAGGCCTGAACATTCTTGACAATAAACCGAAACAAACCACGCATTAAGCGTTAATGGCTACAAACAATCAACATAAAATGAATGTGTGCCCTATCAAATGAACAGGCCCTCTTTTAAGGATTACAATAAACTTCCACGAGTAACCGCAACACGGCAGCTCTATGTACAATTTTCACATTTCCTATGAACCAACAAAAAAATTATCAACATTTTTTTTTTTTTTTTCCTTTTGATAGCTGATGGTATCCAAGCCACCTTTGCTGACACCAGACTGATGGTGAACCGACTAATCCCTCGGAGTCCTTAGTTGTCCTTACCAGGGGACCCTAAGGAAGAAACTGGAGGGAGAAAGGAGTGGGTAAGTTTCGAACCCAACACATTTGCCTTACTCAGCATGTTAGAGAAACGAAACTTACCATCCGACTAACCCCCGAGGAGGCAAATTATCGACATTAAAACATGGCATTCCAGTTTTCTCAATTAAAGTTTACATCTTTTAATCAATTTCGATCCGATTTCAACATTCAACTCTCAATTCCCATCCAAATTCCTCGAAAAAACTGCTTCATGTTGATAGAAAAATTTTCTACTGTTCTATTCAATCCTTCTATACCTAATAATTCACTCACTCAATCACTACCACGGCGACGACGGCAACAACAGCAACAATAACAACAACGGCGATGACGATGACAACAACGAATCTTAAAAACAATCAAAATCTCACCTCGTGACTCCCCGAAAACGCAGATATTGAATCAACAAACGCCTTTCCGAACCCAAACCCAAACGACTCATCAATCCACAGCGCGTCAAGAGCGAACAACACAGCGCCCAAAATCCCGCCAAAGTAAACCCACGACGAGACCCTCTGCGCTCCCAAATCGAACACCGCCGAGTCCTCGCCGACGAAACCCTCACCATCGCCAACCGAGCTCATCTCGTCCGTCTCTCCAACCGACGCTCCGGCTTCCAATCTGCGACGAATTGGAAGATAATTCGAGCATCTGAGGATGTAAAGGTTCGATTTTGTGGCGAAATTTGGGTTTTTGATTGGTTTTGAAGAGATGGGGAGCACTAATTTTGCGGTGGGGATTAGGGTTTTGGGGGTGATTGGGAAGGATGGGTTCAAGTGGAAGAGAGGGGACGCCATTGATGAAGATTAGCGAAGGTTTGGGAGATTTGGTGACGAATTCCCAATTTTGTTAGTGAAGATTTGGGGGAATTTCCATTGAAGAGAATCTGAAGTTTGCGATGCTTCGAAGTGAGGGGTTTGGACGTTGGTGAGAGAGTGCTTTTTGTAGTGGCAGAATGGTAATTAGTTGTTCAAATCAGGGGTTAATGAATTGATTGTGGCGGGCAATTTTTTAACGGTTTTGTAAGTAATAAGTCCCAGGGATACATAAGAGGAGGTCCGAGTTTAAATTCAACAAACCACGATTCGGAGAGCTTTTATCTTTTAGTGGGTCGATCGAGTTTGAGATTCAAAGAATCATTATTGGGAGAGTTTTATTTTTGAGTGGATCAGTTAGGCTCGAGTTTAAAGTAGTAAATTAAGTTCAATTATCAAATGGTTTAAACTGAAAAAATTGAATCAGCTATTGAAATTCAATGAATTACTATTGAGAGGGCTTTATCTTTTAATGAGTCGACCCAAGTTAGAGATTCAAAGAATCACTACTGGAAGAGCTTTATTTTTAGTGGATCAGCTCGGCTCGAGCTCAAAGTAGTAAATTAAGTTCAATTATCGAATGGTTTAAACCGAAAAAATAAAATAAAATAAGCATTGAGGCTCTCGAGTCTATGCTATTGAAATTCAATGAATCACTATTGAGAGAGCTTTATCTTTTAATGAGTCGACCCAAGTTAGAGATTCGATGAATCACTACTAGAAGAGCTTTATTTTTAATGGATCACTCGACTTGAGCTCAAAGTAGCAAATTAAGTTCGAATATTGAATGGTTTAGATTAAAAATAATAATAGTAATAAAATAAGCCTTGAGGCTCTGTATGAGCAATTCAAACAAGTCAATTTGGCTCAAAAAATTTAGAGATTCGAACTTGAGTAATCATTGACAGTCAGTCGAGTGTCAGCATTGATTGTCAGCTTATCCTTACTTTCTTTTTTTAGTTTTTTTGTGATGTGTTTGTTTTGTGTGGTTGTCCCTATCAACCGACTGATTGTCAAGTCAGCTGAGTGTCTATGATGAGGGCACGTTAGCTTTTCCCAAGTAAATAGGTCTCAATTAACCGATGCACCAAGGCAGCAGTTTGGTTAGTAACATATGACATTGAAATAAATCCACTATATGATGCAAATGTTTGTTATTTTGGGCCTTCCATTGGATCTATGAATGAAAGAAATGGTTGGATTTGGTTTTAAAGGTCTGCATAGCTTGAGAGACCCACCTAGGTAGCTAGCTAGCCCAGTGAAGGCTTAAACAAGCCCAGTACAGAAAAGTCTATATGAAGAAGAGTATTAAACTCATACATCCTTTTTTCAATGTAGATGTGACCTTTATTGAGAATATTTGAATTAAATTGTATTTACCAATTAAGATTCTCTTATTAAAGTAGTGAACATATTCTTGCATTGACATTTCTGATCAAACATAAAGTTTGGATTGAATTGAAGGAGTTACAATGACACTTGTGCACCAAATTAAACCAAGATGTACAGTGATCAATGATAGCAACTTCATCCAACATAAGTTGAGAAATTTGTTTCAATTGATAGTGAAAGATTTCAATCATTACTTCTTCTTTTTTCTTTTCCCCTTGTATGATCCTTGGTTTTGGCCGAGTCAAATAAAGTGAACCGCTCAACATATTAGAAATTGAATGGCAGGATTTAATTTCGTAACTTATTGGCCGTCGACTACATCTAATTAATTTTACCAATGCATTGATTAATTCTCTTGTACTTACAAACAAAGATACAAAAAAAATGTCAATTAATATTATAAGTATAATATGGTATAGTATAATATAGTCTTCTTTTATTAAATAGTATAGGATAGTCTTTTTTTAAGAATCGTGGTTCTAAAAAATATTTGCACCATTGAAATGAGCTAATGGAGTTCATTTTTAGAGTCCTTACCCAATGACAGGCCTTTATTATGGTGCTACGTCCTTGTCACACTCTATTTTAATTAGTTGGCACTGACTCACCATTCCAAAGCCTTTTTTAAAAGAAAATACTAGGCGTACATCACATAATGCACATTAGGAAGCACATCGCATTTTGATGTGTGTGATGTAACTCGAGATGCATGTAATTCAAACCCGAGGTTCATCGCACACGCATTAGAACACGCGTGATGTGCATTGAAATCCCTAGCAATGAGCTTTTTAAAATGGTCTGTTGTTTTTATCATGCTTAACTAGAGTGCGCTTTTAATATAGTGAAGTAGCTTTCACATATGAGAGCATAAGATGAAATTATTTTTTTTAAAAAAGAGGAAAATGACGCAGGATCTACGCAAAGTGTTGGCGTCTCTTAATTTAATAAGAAACCAATTGAATTACAATCCATTAACTCCAACGTGAGTCGAACTTTCAATCTTATTTTTGACAAGTGATGCCTCATCCATCTTACGAGAAACATTGTTAGATTAAAATTCAACGTGTTTGATAAGTTAACCTTTCATATATTATGAAATATATTGATGATATATGTCTTGCTATTATTTTATTTTTTTTAGAAAAAATATGTCCGCCATTAATTTGCTTATAATATATATTAATAGCGATCGATACCTAGTCCACATCAAACGTTGATCAATGTATAGGTGAGATGGATTCATTAGTAACCCATCTGCCATTTTCATATGTGAACTAAAACTAGAAGAATCATTTATTAATTTAAACTTACAATTATATATATGAAGACTATAGCGACTTCTAATCAATAAATAACTAAAAGGGACCATTCATATATCATGCGTGAATGTGATGGTTGTATTAATGTAAGACACTTTAATTTAAATTCGATGCAAACTAATGAACCATATATATCATATTGACCTAGCTGGTTTGTAGTCTTATATAATGCATATAAAATATAGTGTTGTGTGACCATCTCAACACATACGTGCACGATTGTTAATACCTAATTAATTAATCAGGTAATCAAATTAGCTGTATGTATTTGAGTTAATTAAAACTATTGCAATCAGGCTTTAACTTGGAAATGAGAAAGCGAGGAAGGTGTTTTGTTGTGAATTAAGATTCTCCATTAAGAAAATTAGTGATTCAAAAGAGAGAAACAAAGCGAGATACGTATAAATGTATATGATCTTAAAATATACTACAAGTACAAAAATAATAAAACATATATAATTGATTAAGATTTCTTTCTTGTCGCTAGCTTACAATATGCTCAAAGCCATGCATGTGCCAAATTTATAGAAAAGTAGTTTTTTTCTTTTCAAGTGCTTAATTAATTGCATATACATAGAAGAAAGAAGTCTTTCAAACATCTATATATATATATAAAAGTTGAAGGAGAGAGAAAGTTTCACATGCTCTCTCCTTCCACTATTTCATTTTTAAGTTTTTCTCAATTTTTTATTTTAAGATATTTATATATTTGTGTTATTTATTATTTTAAGATACATTCATCCCCATATTTTTGAAAAATAAAAAATAGATATTTATATATTTTCGTTATTTATTATTTTAAAATATATTCATCTCCCCATATTTTTGAAAAACGAAAAATCCAACTTTGAACAACTAAACGACAGTCTAATTAATGATGTATTCATCAATACATTAAGTCTTTGTTTCGAATCTTACACCATCGATTTGGTTACCATTCGAATTCTTTTTTTTTGTTAATGAATGGTTATTTCGATGATTTACAAGTAAATATTTTTTAAACCCTCTATTGTATAGTTTTTCTAAAAAATATGGGTTGATTATTGTGAATTGTAATTTTAATTGTAAGATATATTATAATATATTCAAGTAAATTAATTTCTTAATTTTATTTAAAAAATTTAATAACTCATGCGCAAAGCACAGGAAATCGACTAGTTTAATTATATAATATATCACCCATAAGAGATTTACGCGTAAAATTAAAAGAGGTTTGAAAGCATGGATTAATTGGATATGATCTGTATAACCAACTTAATTAATGTTGAGTTGATAATCCTCCAATATAAAAAGGTGCTCAAAACATGTAAAGTGCTTGTTTAGTTTACTTTTCTTATGGTCCAAAACAGAATAAACGTTAGCGAGGCAACGAATAACAACCATAGTTCGTCATATGTGGAATATGTCACGTCATTCTTGGCTCACCTGTCATATATAATAAATAAATTCATATATAATAGATTCATATCAGCTAGGTGGGTTAAAATAAACCCATAATAAGTGGATTTAATTAGAGTAAATATAAATTAAAGGTCTCGTTTATTTTGTATTTCACGAAACTCAAATTAACCTTATCGGTTTCGGTGGAAATGGGAGACCTTGACCATGGCAGTAAAAAAAATAAAAAATCCATATATTTGGAGCCGAATACATAGTACATAAGTATCTTTCTAATTATCAGTGTAACCTATTGTAATTAAACACGTATTAGTGCCTTAATTAATGTTTGTTTAAGGTGGAGAGTGGCGCATGTCACGCGTTATGGTGTTCGGTGCATCCGCTGTTTCATGTTCTAATTCTGATTAATTTATTTTTGTAACAAAAGTCCGTGCAAGGTGGACTTTTCTACATGACCAAACTAGCCTCATCATCTTCACTTATACCTCCATTCCATAAACACACTTACACACCGGTCAGCTTTAATTATTTGTATTGTTGAAACTCATATTCTACAAAAGACAGTGCTAGAGTGCTCAGTTTTGAAACAGTGGACACTCAGTTGTATATATATATTGGTGACCTTTCAATAAATATCAATTTGTATGTACGTAGATAGATATTAATGCACAAATTAATAAACTTCAACAATCGGATGTCAATTTAAAATGTCCATAAATGGGTAACCAAATTATTTTTAAGAGTATATTTGGACTGAGATGGTTAGTATGACTTTTATTGCTTAAACTTTTTTAGCTTCTTACTAGATATAAGATGTAAAACACATCGACTAATTAACGTTTGAACATTGTCAATTTCAGTATGACGTAACTCTTCTAACCTAATAGCTTTTCATTCATGAGAGACTCGAATAAGTGTCATGCCTACTCGAATCAATCAATTGTTGGTATTTTTACATATAATTATACTTTCGCTTTCATAATTATAGATATATCTATAAAACAAAATTAAAAGCTTGGTAAATTTATGTTTGTGAAAATTGCAATTTTAGGTGGTTTTAATTGTTCTAGTATGTCAATCAAATGAAAAAAAATAAATACACTAAAAAAGTATATGCTACAACATATTTTTTTTTAATCTAATGTCGGGTTGAGCAATAAGCACAAACAATCGTTACACCAAATGCAATGCATATTAAAGGGTCCAATTTCAAGTTCTCTAAAATATTAATATTGATATATAATCCACTACTAGCTACTTGAAAGCTTATTATTTAAGAAACTTAATAAACAAAAACTACTATTGTGCCATATTAACTCTCTAATCCCTAATTTCAATATTGTTAGCAACTTAGCATCCTCATTAATTAATGGAAAATTTACTAGAATATAAACCTTTTCAAGTAGTATAATATTAGTTATATTCCTTGTTACGTGTCGGCTGGGGTGGATAGTGGATAACTACATTTAAGTCTCGATCGAACCGTAACGATTGATAATATGCCAAAAATATAGACAAATGTGTTTGTTTTTCTCTTACAATATCTTTTTCAAATAGTCTCTATCTATGTATCAACTCAATCCTTAATTATATATGAGTTAACTTTTGTTGATATTACGGAACACAAATAAAAGTTAGACAGTTTTTTTTATTATTATTTTTATCATTAGATAGACTATAGTCGATGAAATTTAGCAAAAGTCATTTCAGTAATATATTGACGTGTTCTATAAATTTTCATAAATATATATTGTGGTGTGTAATTTACCTATTTGTGGTTTGACTATTTAAGTTTGTCCGCTGCACTTCAATAAAATCAAATTCTTCCTCGCAAGCTTCTAAATAGGAGCAGGAAGCATGACAAACACGGCTGGTGAGATATTACGGTCCTCCCCCATTAATTAGATGTCATAATTTTTTTGAGAATAAAAAAACTTTTAAGGCAACGCTACGGCATCCCAACACGGACATACACATATAGTTCGCCCTTTAATACACTTCACGATGCACTCATGCTTGAGAATCAAAGGAGTCTGAATTAGTACATATCCGCGCTGAGACACCGAAATATTTTTTAAAATTTAAAACTTGTGGATAGAAGCACCTCGTAGTGATCTTGCATTCATTCCTCGAATTTGAAATTGTCGAATTAATGAGATCAAAACTTCAAATACCTTGACAGTTATAATTACAAAAATGACATCAAAACTTAAAATTACCATTACTAGTTAATGCACTATTCAAACTAAGAGTGGGTAGTGGTTTCCATAAAACCGCTCAAACCATCTAAAATCTAAATCGTCAAAACATTGTGGTATGGTGTAGTTTTTTAAAATCTCAGTTTGAAGGTGGTTTATAAAACTTGAAAACCGCGATTTTGCGGTTTGGTAATGGTCTTCATCTATGAAAAATTGCGTACCTAACTTTGGAATTGAGTTGTAGTTTTTTAATGTTGTTTTAAATTTGAAAATAAAGTTAGACTCATAATTTTGATTGAGCCAAAGTGTTTCATTTTGTTTTTTGGTGGTCATGTATGAATATCTATATGTTTTGTTGCATGTGTTTTGTTAATGGAACATGTATGGAATGCGTGACATTTTTTATTTTTTATTTTTTAAATATGTCACAGAAAAATCGCAAAACCAAACAAATTAAACCGCAGTCGGTTTGGTTGCAATTTTGAAGCTTCGCGATTTGATGATGATTTACAAAATGACCAAATCATAAACCTCGATTTGATCGCGATTTTGTTTGATGGTTTTCACCCCAAACCGCCCACCCGAGGTTGAAACGCAATCTTATTATCTTAATGAGAAAGGGCATTTTAGGAAACCAAAATCTTTCAGAACACGAGTTCAACGTCGGTTCAACGGTGCGTTAAGTATCTTTGTTGCGCGCATTTACTCTAGATTTTCAGTCCAAACATCCCATCAACTATCCAGTACTCCCAACTCCAAACCCCTACCCGTCCTCCCCTCCGAAAACCACTCCACGTAGCACAACACTCACCGCCCGATCAATACAGACCGCATCCAACGGCCCACCTCCCCCAACACCCCCAAAACCCTCAACGCACGATTTTTTACAGTCCCCGTTATAACAGCCTTCACTTTCCCTCTCTCCACACTCTTCCGTTACAATCCATTTAACGCACAACAGACACGCAATTGACGGAGTCCCCTGATTCTCGCCAAAAATATGAAACCACGCATCTCGACGCAAGTCCAAGAGACGACATAAATAGCGTGGCTTTTCGTCGTTACAATATCAAACCTATTTTGTGGTGTAACGTAAATAACAGTAGTGGCGTTGGCGTTGGCGTTGTTGGTAAAGAAGAAAAGCTTCGACTGCGATTTGTTCGTCGATTTGAGTTCTCTTGTTCGTGTTGGTTTTCGTTGATTGGATCAATCGATTGAGCGATTGAACTCTCGATCGAGTGCTCACAATCGATTTGAGTGTTCGAGGAGGTGAAGTGGTTTTGAAATTTTGATTCTTCGCTTCGTTTGTAGTTTGCGTGTTGATTTTTAGGTTTGGTTTCGTTTTTAGGTTTTCGAGGTTCGGAATCGGAGGCGCGGTTGCATGGTGTGGATTTGGTGATGAAGCCTTCGGTTTTTGTAAGTTCTGTTTCAGTGTTCGATTTCTGTGATTTCGTTGATTGAGTGATTATGGAAGTTGTGGCGTGTTGGATTGCGTGTTCGGCGACGGTTTTGATTGAGCAGGTTGTGTACTCAGTTTTTTGGGAGTTTGTTGGTTGGTTGGTTGTGGAATTTGGTTTGGTTTGGCTTGGTTAGTGTTCTGTTGAGGAAAGCGAAGGTTATCACTCACTACTGGATTCATCTCTATCGTCGCGGTCATCGGATTTTGAATGCTTTGGTGTTGGTTTTCTTCGCGTATTTGCTGAAATGACTTGAATTACAAAAGTTAGGGTTTTGGTTTGTGATGAAGACATGTTTTGTGAATGAATGGTGGTTTTGCTTTAATTTGATCATCTATGAATTTCTATCTAGTTTGTTTTAGTTCAATTAGATCAAAATTGTTGCTTTGACTGACATGTAACAGAAGTTTATCTCTGCAATTTGATCTGAACTACAAAATAGACTAAGAAGAAGACAAGCAGCACTTTTTCAATTGCGCATTGATGTGTAAAATGATTTCGGAAGAAGTGATTTAGATTCGATAGGTTAATTTGCACTGCTTATAGCAATGGATTTGTATAACTGGATTTATATTTTATTTAATTTTTCTTTTATTTGCACGCTCAACAAGCTCCATTGAAATCGTTGTTGTGTGAACCGAGTTTTTTGTTTTGACTTTTATATTAGCACAATTTGCCTTGTAATAATGACAAAATTGTCGAGAAATGTTGGATTGTTCTTAGCTTCTGATTATGAAATCATAGAATGATGTTCTTCTGTGGTGCTTCCTTCTAGTTTTCTCTTATTGTAGATTCAAAAAGAAGAGTAGCATGTCTCTGCACTCTCCTTCCAGCAGTTACTTTGCTTTGTTTCGTCTTCTTCACAGGGACTGTGTTCATAGGCGATGTCTACAAAGATGTATGTTCAGTGTATTTTTTCCAAGCCGCATGGCCTTTAGTTTTTGTTCATTGGTTTATTTACAAATGGGCTTCCTTACACCATTTTATCTAGTTTATCTGTTTCTGTTCAACTGAAAAATGAGTATCTGTCATTACGTTTTTAGTTGTACCATGAACAAATAGCGAGATATTGGTTATTGCACTAGACAACATTAGGTCCATGTTTCCCCGTTTACCACTCAAAAGCATGTTTCAGATCATGTTATCATTTTTTCAACTGTTAAAACTTTGCAAACTTTGTTTTTGTTTCGCTGAGTGAATTGCTTTATTCAGAAATTGTCAAGATGGGAAGTTGCTGCGAAGTTGCGGGACACAAAGTCTAAAACGTGCAAGGTTCTTATCTTTCATATAGTTAACTTCTTAGTTACTTTTCTTTTGGCATGGATGTCTCTTTATATCTGGTGAATAGTGTTGAACTAGGGTAACCTCTCATCATATGCTGTATTTGTTTTAGTATGGATGCAGGCCATATGGAAGTGAGGTGTTGCCCAAAGGCATTGTTTCGAGGACGTCGAACTTTGAGATGAGGCCATTATTTGGGTCTCCAAAGAAAAGGGTGTGTGAAACCTCATATATTGATCTCACTTGGAATTCTCCTTTTGATTAATATAGGTGCTTTCATGCATATAAGATGAATTTTTCTTTGCAATTAGAGCTGGCGCTTCTACCCTTAATGTCCATCCTCCTTTTTCAATGACAAGTATTACTTGAGGTCAAATGAAGTATTATTATGGATTGGTTAGTTCTGGGTATTAAACATCTAAAAATTGTCAAATCCATTATTTAGGAGCCCAAATCTGGGAGACAAATTTTCTATGTTAGAACAAAAAGGACTTATTGATATTTAGGTAAAAAAACTTTAGCAGCAAAATTTGTTTCTCATTTGCCGCTCTACTTTGATGCTGAATAAAATTTCAATTATGAATTAATCTTGTGCGGTCTTCGCTTCTCGCATAATAAGAAAAATGGGAAAGAGTCGAGGAGCTTATTTGCTGTTGCTGCTGGAATAAAGCAAAAACAAAACGTAAATCAAATGATTGAAAAGGTGCTGATGTTCTCCTTGTTCTTGTTGTTTTTATTGACCTAACTAAATTATCTATTTTGTTGACAGCTGTTTGCTACCTGTGCAGTTCCTTTCTGCTGATTTTGTTATTGCACTTTTCCACTATGATGGAGTTGTGGATGAATGGAAGGATTTAGAATGGCATGATCGTGCAATACATTTTTCTGCAATGAACCAAACAAAATGGTATGTTTTCCCTTTCTTGTTAATGTGTTTAGGTAGTTATTTTCGTTTTAAGCGTGTAGGTGGCACAATTATAAAATATACGTTGTTCCTTTCTGAAAAAAATATACTTTGTTCATAATATGTAAGTATTTTTAGAGTTCAATGTCTTCTTAATCATTTTTCAGGTGGTTTGCTAAGCGATTTTTACATCCTGACGTAGTTGATGAATACGATTATATTTTCCTTTGGGATGAGGACCTTGGAGTTGAAAATTTTAATCCTAGACGGTATATGTTATTTCTGCATTTTTTTTTTGCTTTTCCTTTCTCTTTTCTTTTATTAAGGTTTTGTAGCTTTAGAATTAATTGGTAATTAAAAACCTTGCAAGATCTCGCCAAGTGTGGTTAATTGGTCTACTAGTCCTTTTGTGTCTTTTTGGTTAAATTAAGGTGGAAGAAAAATTTAGGAACTTTTTCTTTCTTGAACTAGGACGACAATCAGTATATATTATCAATATGGAATATTGGAATATGTGGCATTGTTTTGAAATTACTGGAATGACACCTCACTTTTGATTTGCGAAAGATGAGGATGAATTTTAACTAAGCTTAAATTAGCAATGAGGAACATTCAACTCCCTCTGAACATCTGCCTTTCAATATTAGATATTATACTGAAAAAGCTTAATAGACTAAATGGCTGACAGTTGATGGAATGAATACTGATTTGTAAGTTTTTAGTCATTTGACCATAGATGCCATCGCAAGCATTAGGGGTGAAATAGTGTGTTGAAACATGTGTTAGCTGGAAAGGTTGAGTGTCATACTGTATCAAGAAAAATTGTGGATATAGGTGGTGTAAGCTTTTTTTTTTTTTTTTGAAGTTGTTGGAGCATGTATTGATAGATGTGAGTGGACTAATATTTTGTTAGGTGAACAGGTGATAACTTACAGAAGGCTTATTAATGATGCTCCACTAATTTTATTTTGGGACCTTAGCATAAAACATGTCTATGTATCATCCAAAAGACTTAATTCAATCTTGATGTTCTGTTATTTTGCAGTTATATAAACATTGTAAAGGAGGAAGGACTTGAAATATCTCAACCAGCATTAGATCCTGCTAAGTCCGAGGTGCATCATCAAATCACTGCACGAGGCAGAAGATCAAAAGTGCACAGGTTTTTATTTATTTTATGTACAATATCTTTTTCCCGGTAAAATGAAATTTCGCGAGTGAAAAATGACAATATGCTGCCATATCATCATTAATAGAGATCTCTGTGTGGCCTTCTTGTCTTGCTGGATGACTCACCATCTATCGTTCAATTTGATTGTACATAGTATTTTGTTGGTCTGAACTTCATTTTAGACAAATTACATATTTTTTTCCTAGTGTATTTATGCTTTTGTCGTAACTGCATTTTATTTGTTCATAATTTTTCTTTTTGGACATGAATAGACGAATATACAAGTCAGGACGTGGGAACAAATGTGATGGCAATAGTACTGCTCCTCCATGTACGGGGTAGATGATCACAACCCTGGACATCTTGTTCGTTTCTTTCCTGTTAGGATGTTATGCTTTTGTTGTACTCGTTTCCTTGTGCAAAAAACTTATGTTACGGACATTATGAAAGTAATATCTGATGCAGGTGGGTAGAAATGATGGCACCGGTCTTTTCAAGAGCTGCTTGGCGCTGTGCATGGTATATGGTTCAGGTAGCACAACATTCTAGTATTGGACACTGCTGAAGGGAGCATGTGCTCAGAATTTTCTTAAATTAATAGGGAGCTCAAATAGTAACTTATCATCTATAGAATTGCATGGAACTTTTTCCTTCATTGACTTCTTCTAACTATTTGTTCACAAATATAATTCAAGTTTAAAAATTGTGAAACTTCGACAATTTTTATCTATTTTCTTCTTTAATGTGTTTTATTCTCATATACGAATTATTTTAAGTATCCTTCTAAGTTTTTTTTTTTTTTTTTTCTTGAAATACTCCTTTTAAGTTAGAGCACTCAGTGTTTTCTGTTTATTTTGTCCTTCTGTCATTCACAAACTTGTGAGATTTAATTTCATGTTGAATAGTTGATGGCCACATTTATATTGATTTTGATAATGGTTTTTCTTTGTTTTTAACAGAATGATTTAATTCATGCATGGGGTTTGGATATGCAGCTGGGCTACTGCGCACAGGTAAATCTCAATATCTTAGGACCTTTATCTTGTTAATCAGTGACTTGCCACCGGAGTTGATGTATAAATTATAAATTTGACAGGGTGACCGAACAAAGAATGTAGGGGTTGTTGATGCAGAGTACATAATCCATCTAGGTCTGCCAACACTGGGAAGCTTGGATGAAAAGGTAAAGACTACTAATTCATGGACTTAAAGATAGATTCTTATATTCCTATACTAGTCGATATACATATTCTATGATGCCTTTTTTTTGGCCTTCTGCACTTGTTTATCAATGCTTACAACAACAACAACAACAACATAGCCTCAGTCCCAAATTTATCAATGCTTACCAAATGTTTAATTTGAATCAATCCTTGAGGCCTTGCTATTTGGAAATTGGCGAAGTTTTACTTCTATGTGTTTGTAAATCAACAACAAACTGGCAATCTCTTTTCCTTCAAGTGGTAGGGATTTTTTTTTTACTCCCCATGGACTCGACAAAAAGAAGTGTTTGATCTATTTCATGTTTTTGTTTAACCATGAAAATTCTTCTAGATTGAGCCGATAAGTTAGTTGGCACCTAGAAGAAATTAGCTGAAACATCGAAATTCATTTTATTACGCTGTTATCCATTTCAGAATGTATACATGTAGTATGCTGTCATGGCTCCGCATGAAGTTGCATCAGCATGGATAATCTATTTGTTAAACTTTTCTGGGGAATATCAAAAGCCGGTTGTGCAAAAGGGGAATGAATGCGGAAATTTTATAAATAACTCAAATTTGGTTGTCACAAATTTCTCTCGCTTTTACTTATGCAGGCAAACTCTGAATCGTCCGGCAATGCTTCTCCATCCAAACACTCACCAAATACTGCAGCATCTGTAAGCTTTTAACCTGCTGCCTCTACATTTTCCTTTCTTTCCTTCAACGAGTGACATAATTTAACTGAGATCTCGCTGTTCTGATTCTTCTGAATAATGTAGGCACCATCCGCCTCGCATGCTTATAATGATAGGTCTTACGTAAGTCTCAATTCTCTACCGTAATGTTTGCAGATATTGTTTTTTTTATGCTTTATAAAACACTGCCATATCTTAGTTGTCTATTTAGTATTTGGACATTGGAGTTCTATTGATATTGAAGCTTTTTTTTCAGTAACGTGAATTGATCTATCAAGCTTTATTTTTATTTTTATTTTTTGCAGGTAAGAAGGCAGTCTTATATTGAATTAGAGATCTTCAAAAACAGATGGAAAAAAGCAGTGAAAGAGGATGAATGTTGGAATGATCCATATCGACAACCCGCAGAGAAAAAGCGCCAATAGCATGCATTTTTCATGTCTTCTCAACATCTGTCGAGCGATGTTGTATCATACATACAAATTACAATACAAGATCTCCGTCAATGGTTGAAAAGATGCGAGCAGCTTACCATGAAAGAAGATATTGACAAGGAGAAGAACCAGCCAGGGCTGTTCCCTTGCTTTTTTTTTTTTTTTTCCTTTTCCCCACTGTGTTTATTGTTTCTTTTTCATTGTATTAACAGGATCAAATTCCATTGCTAAATATCCATGGTGGGTATGAGGGATTGTTTATTAGTTTTTCTTGTTCTCATAATTCTTGTAATTATAGTATTCAATTCTTTTAAGTTATATTAATGTATTGTACTTTTGTATAAGAACGAAGTTCTCTTTTCCTGATAGTATAGGTTGTAGAGATGTGTGAACTTGCTAAGTTAAAAATACCAAACCCAGTGTAGCTACACATTATAAATTAATTAAAATAAAATAAAAATGATTAAGCTAGTTCACCATTTAAATGTTATATAAATATATTTTATAAAATTTAAAATTTTTTTGTTATACGTTGTTAAAATTTATTTAGTATGTAATTAATATGCAATGAAATCATCTATAATTAAAAAATTAATATGTAATAGTTTATAAATTTAATGAAAATTTTTGTTTTATAATATTTAATCAATTACTAACTATTATTTCATCATAAATAATATTAAGTTTTATAATAATTTAAGATTTAATAAATTTTAATAATGTATTGTATAATGGTATGATTAAGTGCTATAAAAAATTATTTTATTGTAGTGAAAGTAATAGCTAAGATGTTGATAAGTCTGTTACTTATATAATATTATATAAGTTATCTATATTTTTTTATAGTTAAGTCTTTAAAATATTAGCCTAATTGTCAATCTCTTCTAGTTATGTTAGGTTTGTTTAGTTAGTTTATTTATTTTCATTTTGTGTATCATGATGTGATCTTTCTAAAACCCATTAATTCGGTGGAATTCTAAAAGAGATGAGAACCAGAAAAAAGATATCTCCAAAACCAGCATCACAACAACAAAATCAAAACTCAAAAACAATGGTTGATTCGCAACCACAACAACAACAACAACATCGATCTCTTCAATTCCAATGGAATCCAACATCGTCGTCGCTTCTCTTCTTCCTACTCTCCCCCTTCGATCTCCTCTCGACTCGCGCTCTCCGTCGAACCCTAGAAATCTAGGGCACAGAACGAGAAACCTCAGATCGATCAGTTGCTCTAGCGGCGGAAATCGCGACCGCGGGGAGGTTTGTTCAATTCTTGCTACATGAATGTGTGTATCGCATTGTGAATTGAGAATTTGGTCTTGATTGATTTTGGTAGGAAAACGAATACCTAATCGACGCGCCTGTCTCGGTTGGGGATGGATTCTCTTTCAGTGGAGGTGAGGAATGTGTAAATTCGCAGACTTTGAGACGATTTCGTCGCGATCAGTGCTTACAATGATTGTTTCTTATCAAAAAATTGTGAATTTGCGAGTAAGAATGTGATTACTTACTTGAAATGCTGTGAATGTGTAGGGAAGTATTCCGACGGGCCGAGTAAATCGGATGAATGGTTTCGTCGGGGAAAGATTGTAAGCATTAGTTGATTTCCTGTAAATTTTGGCATTCATTTCAAAGCTTTATGAATAATGCTTATTGCTTGAAAGAAGCGATTAATGCCGAGCTGTTGTATAATGTGTTTCTTAGGGCATTAGGAACCTGATCAGTTAGTTTTACTTCTAATGTGTTATAGCTTAGTTAGGTTTTTTTTTATTTTTTTTTGTTGTCTATTTTATTTTTTAAGAAATCGATGTTCTGTTGAAGATCTTCTTGATTAGTAGAATAGTATAGAGTCTTAGTTGTTGACTCCTTAGTGTGAAACCATTCTCCGCCATGTAATGTGATTGTCAACTCCTTGGGGGCTCTTTTGAGTTTCTGGATTGTTTCTTATTTGAAGCATTTCTTAGAAACTTTTGAAATCTGTCTTGTTTGAGCTGTCTATGTATTCATTTTTGTGTTTTTTAATTAAAAAAATACTACTTTGTGTATTCTCTTTTTCGATAAGCTATTGATTGTGTAAATGCAATAGGTGAAAGCTCATCCGGTTTTTGGCAGTGGTGGGAAAGCAAAGGATCCAATTTTTGGACTTGCTATGGGTGCCGCCTCTCAAACTACAGCTGATGTTTTCAGGTACATTACGAAATCATTTTCTTAAACCTTAACCAGCTTTTGTTGGTATTAACTTGTAAATCTACTAAATGATGCAATTGTTGTTATTTTATTAAATAGAGATGTTCATGATATATAGAAATCTAGAATGGGCGGTTTGCGTTGTTGGCCATTGAAACATGCTCTATATCCATGCTTTTCTTGTTTCTTTTTCTTTTTTTTTGCAATAGATGGTTTTGCGTTGAGGGTGGGAATCCTGCTAATCCTACAATAGTTTTAATCCATGGTTTCCCTTCTCAGGTAAGTTTTTTGATTGTTTGTTGTTCTTCAATGTTAAAGAGCAGTTTCTTCGGCATCCATAGGAAAAAAAGTAAATAAAAAGCATCTGCTTCATGCTCTTTACTCAGTGTGTTAGCCTTTTAGGCAGTATCGCGAACCTTATAAATTTAATCTCTTATCTTTTTTTTTTTTAAATTTGGAAACATTTTCCATAATGTAGCATGTTATTATCCTTGCAAGTTGCAACACCAATTGCACCCATAATTTTGTTAGTAAGTGAAATTTCAAATTCTGCTTGTGAGCTGTAATTAGTGCAGAAAAATATGTATGACCGGCACCTACTTCCTAAAATTGATTAAAATTGTATTTTCTTTAGTGCTTTTTTTCTTTCTTTTTTAGATATCTATTTGGGGCCAAAGCCATCCATTAGGAAAAGACATTATGCTTATACTGTTGCCTGTTGGAGAAGTTGAGTTTTATTTTGCAAATTTGCATTAAATTGGTGTAGCTAGCCCCTTTTCCCTTCAATTCATGATCCTTAGTATTTTGTTATTTTTTTGTCATTTTATAACATTTGTAGTTGTTCATTGAGGAAATGACTGTATTCACTGTACAAGGTTTTTAGTTTTTTCTTAGTAGTTGCCTCATATGATCTACTATTCATTTGTAGAAAAGCTCAGCATCATGATGTTCATTTGATGTTTCTGTGACAGGCATACTCGTATCGTAAAGTAATTCCGGTTCTCTCCAAAAACTATCACGTCATTGCTTTTGATTGGTTAGGTGAGCTCACACATCCATGTAATAACTTATGTTGTAGAAAAGCTGAAACTATGTTTATATTCTTAACACATTTTTTATGCTCTTGGTTATTCTCTTAAAGCAAAAGCTAAAAAATTTATTGTTTTGTTTACTATGATGCTGACAATGTAAGTTATCTACCATCTAGTGGTCGAGGATCATGTACCAGAATCTAGCAGTCTATAATGTTATTATCTCTTAGTTCATGATCTAAAATGGAAAAAATGTTAGCTTTATGTATATTTTCATAAAAGGAATGGATCCTCGAGCACAATGGGGAAACTGACAAGCATGCAAGAGCTCGTTAGGATGTGATAATTCATATGGATATGTTTGTTACTTCTGTTGATAGAAGTTCGGCTATGAATCATTGGGGTAAAACTTACACAAACACGAAGTGCATTTATGAGATGGCACGTGACTACTTGGCATAACACATGAGCGTTGACTTAAAACTAAAAGTTATGAACTAACATGCAATATGTTTATTGTTCTTCAGGTTTTGGATTTTCAGATAAGCCTCAACCTAGATATGGTTTTGATTACACTTTAAATGGTAAAATGCTTAGCTGATTCATCTTGCAGATTCATTTTGTAATTTTTCCTTGCCCTCGAATTGTATTTTCATATCTCTAAATTTTTTTAATGACTTGCAGAATATACGTCAGCCTTGGAATCTCTTATTAGTGAACTTACACTTGATAAGGTTTGTCTTGTTGTCCAGGTATGATTTAATACGATTTAATTATGTCAAATCTGGATTAATTTATACATGGGTATCCAGCTTAAAATGAAAGTATCTGAAACTCAAACAATTTCCTTGTTCAATGTTTCCTAGGGCTATTTTGCTCCAATTGTTGTCAAATATGCCGGCACTCATCAGGAAAAGCTTAACGATCTCATACTTGTCAATCCTCCAGTGAGTAATTTTTGAGAACTGATATTTTTTGCTCATGAAATAAGATGGTGCGAAATTTATGTGCATATTATGTGGAAACTAGGTTAATTACTCAGTTTCTAAAGCTAATATTTACATCTGTTCAACTGAAGCTGATGGACAAACATGCAACGCTTCCATCCACCTTGTCCATGTTTAGCAACTTTTTGTTGGGTGAAATCTTCTCTCAGGTTAGAAAACTTCCTACTTATTTATGAAACCATGATCTGCTCATATGTTTTTCCTTCTTTTGTGTGTGCTACATTTTAGCTCTTGGAGAACTGATTTTCTTTCGGTCATGGCTGTTTGGCAATCAGGATCCTCTGAGGGCCAGCGATAGAGCCTTGACTAGCTGTGGCCCTTACCAGATGAAAGAGGAGGATGCAATGGTTTATAGAAGTCCTTACCTTACTTCTGGTTCTTCTGGATTTGCATTAAATGCTTTAAGTAGGGCCATGAAGAAGGAACTTAAGGTAAAACTTTCTTCCCAATGCTTTCTAAACTTCATCGGTTTATCTTCCACAAGAACCAATCGGTATAACTGTTAGTTCTCCATTATGCATGAGGAGTAGGATTTTATTATATATCTTTTTCTTTGTAAGGTTTTATCCTGCTTTTAGGTGTCAAAGCCCTGACTCTAAAGATGGTGGTGATGAAAGAATATAGACATTCTTAACACTTCAATAGGGTCAAGTCAATAAAATTAACCTCAACCTTATCTCATATTGGCTGTTTTATCAATTATCATGCAGGCTTATGTCAAAGAAATGAGGACAACACTGTCCAGCGAGACATGGAAAGTTCGGACGTCTATATGTTGGGGTCAAAGAGACCGTTGGTTGGGCTATGAAGGCATTGAGGATTTCTGCAAGGAGTTTAACCATAAACTAGTGGGGCTTCCAATGGTACCTCTCATTCTTTATCAATGTTTTATATCGAACCAGAGTTAAGCTCTTGCTCAAATAAACCTTTAAGCTCATGGATAAATTATTTGAAACAGTCTGAATGATGTAAGTCTTTTTGTATTTGCAAAAATACAACTTAAATGATTATCATGAAACTGACCACAAGGATGGATTCAACATAAAATGAATCTTCTGTGGCATGCAAACAGTTGTGTTTCTTACTAGGTGGCCAGTTCAATGCTTGTCATTATATTGGACTATCCATCCCACTCTTTTAGTTTAGCATATAAAAAGTGCTCGGTTCTCAATATTTCACAATTTTTTATTAATCTCATTGAATTTCATAGAGCTGCTTGCCCAAATAAATCCTCTTCATTTTCTTTATTTGGATGTTAATTGTTGTTGGTTAGGTTGATTAGCGATTAATTTGGTTGTTTTCAGGCCGGACATCATGTGCAGGAAGATTGTGGTGAAGAGCTAGGACAAATTATTTCAAGAATTGTCAGCAAAAGAAGTTAAAATTATTGCTTTTCCCACGACTTTCGAACAACCAATCACTAGGCAAAATTCTTTTGCTTAGGGATTAAATGTTAAATTTTCACATTTATAACAAATAATGACCATACATTTAGTCAATCCTTGTCTATTTATGAAATCCATGTAAAAAATATTTGTGCATGCTGTATATTACCTAGTTGGCTATTTGAACTCAAAGCAGGAGTTTAACAGTATATGGCAGAATATTTGTAGTTTATAAAAGAAAAAAAGCTAGAGTGGATGGTGGTAAGATTAAGCTTGGAGAAACCCACTGCATCTGTTGAGTGTATATTTTTTTTCAATACATCATTGGTGATCATCGCATCTTCAAAAGACACTGCGTGCCCAAACAGGGTCATTTTGTCTGATTGAACTACGAATGAGTCAGCCAGTAACTTTCAGGTGAGAAACCAAAGAGTATTTGAATATGAAGTAATACGTTTTTAATGTAAATGTCATGAACCTTTGACTTTTTCATTGTCTGCTGATGTAGGAATTCAGATTGGCGTCGAGGCCTGTTCATCGTCATCCTTCATTTCTCTTTAGTAAGTAATCGTTGTTTTAGTAATTTCATTTCATTTGCTAATTGCATGCATAATGACTACGCCCGATAAGAGGCAAACTTAGATGCAAGTCTGGAACTTTTTTTTTTTGTCTAGTATGTTCTAGCTCTTAACATTATTTTGCCGATCCTTTGTGAAATGACCACTCAGATTCTGAGATTCATTCTTTCTCTGGATTATCTGACAAGCTTTTGCTGCTAGTTCTGTTATATTTGTGTTGTGCTCAAAGGCTTTTGATTGTGAACTAAAAGAAGCAAGTGGATTGGAACTTTGGATTTTATTATGCCATATGTTATGCAGTTTGAGTAGATCGGAATCTCTATAATTCAAGATTGGAATCTATAAATGTTCCCAAAGCTTATGTAAATAAAATAACCTAAGAAAAGCGAAGTCTTACTTTCATCAGAATTCCAAATTATCGGACAGAAATGTCAGGCTGCAGCAATTATTAGGATTTGCATGTGATGGCTATTCCTAAAAGATCATTCACAATCAAGTTTAGAGGGAAATAACTCTTATTTGGACAGTGAAATATAATTCAAAATAATTACTTATATTTAGTTTGAAAACCTCTCTCATGCTTGATTGTTCTAGATACAGCATCATGAAGAAAGGGGTTTGAAGAAAAAAGACTAATGTCGAGGTGAATTGTGTATTTTACCACCAAAGAAACAGTAGAGGTTCAATCAGCAGAGCAAAAAAGAAGACTGATTATTGCTTTTCCATTAATGGAATAATTAGTTTATTTCCATTGCACCATAGTTTGAGGTTTGCTATTATTTTTTTGCTCGGGAATATATGCCTTGATCATCCACTAAGGGTTAGATATCTCTACGCCTTCCCCAGTTATTGTCTTATTTCTAAAAATCTACACTTTTCAAAGATCCTCCTTTCAATTCCTTACAATTATATATAAGTTCGATAACTTTTATGCAAGAATCATGATCAATGCTTCTTAGATATGTATTTCCATGCTCTTAAGAACTGCGATTTTCTACATTGATCATCTGATGATTGAGTTTACACAATGCGGAAAAATTCCTTAATTATCCTATATCCAAGTCAGTTGTTCTTTTGTTGTAAAAATGTGAAAAAGAATACAATGTGCATATTAGGCTGCATATTGTAAAGACGTTGCTAGGAGGCATACAATATATTGTTTCTGTTTGATTTGCTTGTCAAACCTCAGTAGAATCTTTATCTTTTGTAATGGGCAAGGGAATGTTGATCAAGATTTTTGTGTTGTTGTTGTTGTGGTGTATATATTCTAGTTATGTGCTGCCATGGCCATCTCTGGTTTTTCCTTCCTGTATTATCTGATAGAGACCATTCATTAGCGAATTCTTCCTACGAAAACGTCGCTCCCAAATTGCTTGATTCCTTTCACTTCTATGATCAGTCTAATGGGAGTCAAATTGATTCTGTTATCACTCTCCACTGCATCTTATCACCATAATAATTGTGAATGGTACAAGGTTCAAATTATTCTTTTATTGATGGTTTGATTGCATTGATTTAAAAAAAAATGTAATTCCCTTGTTTTGTCTGTCAGATACTCTTGAGCTCCATACTCACATTCACAAATTCCATGCTCGCAGGAATCGATCCCTGGTTCGATCTTTGCCAAGCAACGCTACTTCGCGATTTCATCACCTATAAAGAGCTTAGTTATAATTTGTTTAAAAGCAATGAATGTTATTTAGATGATTTATTCACATATATACTTCTAATTGTCTGTATTCGTTTCTTTTATCGCTTATTGGGATTAATTCTACATGAATAAAAGAATTGGTGCTTTTACTTTAGATGCATTATGCTCTGATCAAGTTAGAGGTCGTGTGGTTGTCAGGAAGAGTTTTTGAAGTATCTGTCTAGAGTAGCGTAATCTATTGAAGAACGTTAATATATTCATTTGTTTCATCAAGGGTTTATACATTTCGATTGTAACAGTACAAGTCAACTACAGGGGTGTGGAATAAAATATACTCTCTTCATCAAAATAATTTGTAAAAATATTTTGAGTGACAATAAAAATGCCTTAAATTATAGTGAATAAAAACTCATAAATAGTACATATTCATATAAGCTCAATGTAAAAACCCTAGAATAGCGTAGTAACCGATCAAGATGGGTAGAGCAGCTATCATCCCAAATATGACCCTGCAATTACAACCAAGTAAACTAATTAGTATCTTGTAAAGAAACATGTCCATAATTTATCTTTGATAGTTAATTTTCTAACTACATATATATTGACATGTTAATAATTTATTGGTTACTAATTTGTTAAATTTTCTGCGCCTGCATACACCTGTGCGAGCGTGTGGATCTCCTAATACTGATATTGTTCCCAACTTAACCACCTTCAACTTATAAGATGTGTGGGGTTTTAACTTAAAAAGCATTAATACTATTAGGGGAAACATCCACATTTATATACTTCTTTATTAAGTTACACTTAATCAATGTAGGACCGCATTTCCATCCATACATTCCCAACATAATTCATTGAAATTTATAATATATAGTTGAAACATTATTAATGGTTCCAATTTCAATTTGTTTTAGAATATCATGTATTTTGTTCCACTGTTTTTCTTTCAAACTCTTAAATAAAAATACTATTTTTTTTTTTTTTTGCATAACATGTCCAATAAACGTGCTAAACATAGAAATGCATGCATATATGCACAATAAAGACTTACGCGGTACTAAGTACATTGGCATGTAATCCATATTCCTTTGCATAGATAAAAGATGTAATAGACTGTGGTAGTGCAGCCTGAAGGAATAACATGATATAAAAATATTTTAGTAATTAACAAAAAATAAAAAAATTCTATATATGAAATACACTTCGAAATTCTAGTCATGAATAACTGCATAAGGTATTAAAACCCTTTTAAACTAGAAGTGTTTATACGGATTAATCCTTAAAGTAATCGATGGATCATTAAAACTTTAAAATGAAAAAGTTGATTAGGATGTGAGATAAATAGGGAGTTATCTTTTGGGAGAGAACTTATAGAGAGTTGATAACTAATCTTGTTTGGTTGCCCAACATGCCTGCAAGTTATCTCCCAACTTATACCCTAGGTGTGAGATATCTCCCCACCACCATCTTAGTAAGTTATCTCCTAAGAGTTGTAGACACAATTACCCCTCATTAATGATTCATTTATTACTCATATCTCTCTTATTGAAACTATTTATGTCAATTCATATTTTTTATTGTTTAAAAATTTAAAACTTTCCTACAAGTTTAAAGTTGAACCAAACATAAAAATATTAACTCCAAAGAATTAAATCCGAAGAGATAACTCCCAACTAATACTGTAAAGCAAAAACAAATCAAACGAGACTTGAGCAAAGTCTATATGCATGTTAGACTTTGCATGTATAACATGCAGAGCAGACTGAATTACATAATCAAAAGAATAATCTTAAGTAATTTTTAGTCACAAAAAATAAAACTTAATTTTTCATTTTTAGTCTATGGTATAAATTTGATTCGATAAAATAAAACCACTATTATTATTTTTTATATGAAATAATATTGGTTGTCACGAAAAAAACTTTTTTGATGTATATGACCTGGATGATTGCAACACGTAGGACGTCGCCATGGAGGCCAACCGTGATAGCTCCAATGGCCATGGCAGCTGGTCCCGCTAAGAACTTCAACACCATACCAAATGCAGTTAAGCTTGGTCCACAGGCAATGAATTTTTCTTGTAGTGCCATGAAGATTCCTAATGTTTTGACAAAAAAAAACATGTATATGCATGTTAGACTTTTGCATGTATAATTCGATATTTTAGTAGCTAGCTAGAGTGATATATACAGTTTTAATTATAAATTGTTACGAAGATGTGTTAGTGTGTGTTAAGTTAATTAATTGATGTGAGCAACATATATATAATGACTTAATAGGCTCGGTCGGGTTGCCACAATGAAAAGAGCAAAGACAGGGTTGTGTGAGTTAAGCGCACGACTTCGGTTTCGATTACCCTGTATGGTAAGATCGCTCGGGCCAATGAGATAAGCAATGACCGATTATGCCGAGCAGTGGCAAAGCCAAAAAATTGATTAGGGGGGCGAACTTCACCTAAAGTAAATTATGTTATTTAGATTACATTTATAGTCTATAGAAAGTGTATCGAGTGTAAGGGGGCGAGAGAGGAGTCGAAGGGCAAGAGAAGTGGTCGGGGCGGGGTATTACAAGATGGTCCCGAAGCCGGAGGGAAGGGGGCCGACCGCCCACCCTGCCTCCCACCTTCTAATTTTGCCACTGATGTCAGGGCTCGTGAGAATCGTAAAGCTAGCCTAGATACCTACAATATATATATATATATATATATATATATATATGGTGACTTAATTAGTAATTCTCACCCATACTAAACATGGCTGTGCCCGTCCCTGCTTTTGACATTATCAATATGGATCCCTCCATAATACTCGGCATTTCTATGTGCCACCTATAAAAATCATTGTAGTAAATGTTGTTAAATACTTCAATATGTATATAATACTTAAAAGTAAATCATGTAAAAGAAACCGCAACTTGCCCCCATTGAGGCTCAAAACCCCGCTCCTCATGAGCTTACACAAGTGACCTCATATACTATACCAGTGAACTACTCGTAATTAAGTAAAGGTTTTCTAGCATACCTATTTGAAACGAAAGCCCAAGCGATACCAATAATGCTTGCGTAGGAGTTAGGATTGAGAGCAAGCTTAAGCCACACAATCTTCATGACATACAAAAAAGAAGGCTTAGAATTCATGACAATCTCATTGTTCATCCCTTCTCCATCTTTGGTTGGTTCTATATGCACAACATGATGAGTACTGTCAATGACACTACTACTATTACTACTATTCATGGCGGTTATCAGAGACGTAACGATGTCGCTCCTCGCTCGTTGGAACTCCAACACAAACAAAAGTATAGTAAGCCATATAATTGCTTGGAATATAGATGACTGCACCACCAAGTCCACACCAAGTTGGCCATACATGGCCTTCAACAAGGGCACCCCTACAACCAAAGAGTTTGTAAGAGTGGACAAAGAGAAGCTTGTTATAGACCAACAATAGCTCCCTTTGCTACTACACTTAGCCCAAAACGCCAACACGACTACGATGATAAACTTCGATATCGAATCCGCCGCAATGAACAAGTAGTTCGCTTTAAAAGGGTTCACAGAGGCTGCGAACTCGAAGGTGAAGAGAGGGAGAGTGAAGTAGCACACAAATTGGTTGATGGCATTGCATTGCTCTGGATTGAAAATGTGCCACCATTTAACTGAGCCATAGCCTAGAATAGTTGCTACATATAAAGGTGTCATGGCCACCACCACCTTGTAGACATCCTCCCAACCTATCATCATATTTTGATTGATATGGATATATATGATATGCAAAATTAATGCTTCAAATACAGTGTAGTACTATATATATAGTTTCACAATTAATGTGATGAAAGAAGCATATATAAACATAGAACATATATGCATATATGTGCTACAACAAGAGGTGAAGTGCATGCTATATATATATAACGTGCACATATATAGATTTGTCTAGGCTGGATTATATTTAGCTTTTTTTTTTTCATTAAAAGAGACACATACCTCAGGTGGGTGTATATGATTCTAAATGCTGTGGATTCTCAATCAAACAACACAAGTTTTTGTCTTGCATGAAACGTCAATATCTTTCTAACCTTCCAGTAATTGATGATGTATTGTTAATAAAATGATTAATTTCATACACAGTTTTTTTTTTTTTTTTTTTTTTTTTTTCGTTTTATGGGAATAAGGAATGAGGTCCATATATATAGTTTATTCCAACGTGAATTGAAGACGCGTGTGCATTTGCAAATATATTACATTATTTTGTTATATATTCCTCTCATCTACTATTGCATTATACATTAAAGCATATATATTGTGGACGAGCTGGTACTTAAGTTGGAGAATATAGAATAGATACTTATATCTTTGAGTGAATTGACCAAAAAAAAAAAAAGCATATATATTAAATACAATTTTTAGTTTTTTTAACAAATCATTTTTGCATGGCTGCAACTCAAAGAGGATGCCTTTCTAGAATTTTATGAGGCACAGAAAATATATATTCCTCTAACTGGAAAAGACGTCATTCAATGGTTTAGCTTCTTGGACTAGATTTTGGTCTTTTGCTCTTACTTTTTTTTTTATGTTTTGGAAAATCTTGTCTAATTAAATTATGTATATATTTAATAAATTGTTTTTTTTTTTACTTCAACTCATACAAGTGTGGCTAATGTGAGAAGGGCGAAGATGGGGTTGTGTGCATTAGGCGTATGAACTCTATTTTGATTTCGATAGTCAAACGTTGGGCCACCGACTGGTAGCCTCTCTTCGCAATCTCGAGGGTTCGTGTGGGATTAGTCAGACAAAGTGTCTTGATATATACCCATGGTTACTCAAAAAAATATTTTTTTTTACTTCAACAATAGTATTCGAACTTACGTTCCTCGAGTCCGAGATAAGTCGAGGCTAGCTATGCCTCGAATACCCTGATAATAAATAATAATAATAATAATAATAATAATAATAATAATATAATAATAATAATAATAACTTTCTCTAAATATTAATAGCTGAGACTCTAAGCTTTTGAGTAAACATAACTAACATGAATTTTTTTTTATAGGCGGACAACAAACAAGAAACGTGACCTAAGAAGTAGTGACTTCCATGTCATGTCAAACATTAGGTCTCATGGTTTTTAAATCTGTTCAGTTACATAAGCAAATTAAATTATGTAAAACCTTAAACTATATACCATTTGTCAAAGCACAATATGCTTTTAACTCTGTTGGTGGAATCTACGCAACCATCAATTCAAATATTAGTGGTTGCAAAGTAAGAGTTCCAATTGGATGGTACCTATTATGCCACGTGTCACAAATTGAAGCCCTTGAAGTCTATATGGAATGCAACCATAGGCCCGGTTTGGTAACATTAGATGATAGCAGATAATTTAAATGCAAGTCGATAATCTAAGCTGATAGCTGAAAAATTAGTAACTGATAGATGATAGTTGATAATATAACTGATCAATTAAAATTATTTAAAAGAAATAGTTTATCAAGCAACTGATAAATAAAAATGATATAAAAAGACTTTCTTTTTAGGTCTTAAAAAAACATATTTATGTAAACTATTATTTGCATTACATATACAAATAAATTTATTAATATACATATATAGAATAACATAATATTAATATTTTTAGATAGTAATCATAACATGTCATGTCCCATATATTTATATTAAACGTTTTTTTTGAATAATAAACTTCCAAATTTCATTTGTGGTAAATTATTAATATTAATTTATGTTACTTGAATGAGTATCTATATGTTATTATGGTGATGTTATTGTGTAAATGTAATTACCATATTTTTTAATATAAATGTATTTATCATATACGTTGCATATAGGGTATTGTCACTATTATGTTAATTATCATCGTTGCACTGTTGCACTTGCACATTACACGAGTTTTTTTATTATATATATTTACTATTTTGTTTCCAAAAGAATAAATGAAAATCTGTTATTTTTTAGTCAAGAATTGGATATTCACATGGGCAGAAAAAAACAGAAAAAATTGGAACAAAAAACTAAAATGACGTTTTAAAAATGAAACACTAGTGGGGATGCCATTTATGATTGTAATTTATCATCTAGCTTATTTTGAAAATAAGTTGTTAATCGAACACAACTTATTTATTTATGTAGTTGATAAGCTAGATGATAAGTTAGTTTGTGCATGACAAACATAGCCATCATAACCAATTCGACATATTTTATTAACTAGCTTGCATGCATATAAGTTAATGGGATCCAGTTGTGAGAGAACTGATGAAATATTGGTAAGTGCAGAGAGGATCAAAATGTAGAGTATGGTGTTATTAGATTAGCAGGAAAGCTTAAGTTGGTTGTTTGAGAAGAATTGACGTTTATACTTTATATGATTAATTAAAATAGGTATAAGATGGACAAGATAAGTGTTCCATGCATCAAGTGTTCTAATTGCTTAATTATTCACTTTGTTTTTTATAAGAATCCCAACATCGATCTCTTATCATCATAGAAACATTTCCTAGGTAGTACTATTTATTGTTGGGAAAGGAGGATCTATTTAATTAATAGTCATAATTAGGAACAAATTGGAGGTGCTCTAATTTTGAATTTGAGCTTGATATTTCATAAACAAAACCTGATCACGGTTAATGTCAAATACAGTGACATTAATTGTAGGTCAGAAATGTTTACAGGTGTGCTTCTTTTTTTTGGTCTAAACTATCCGATTACTCTGAGTTCGCTCATAGTTGCTTCTCGTATAAGTGAGAAGAGCTCTCAATATTGATATTTCAATTTTCAAGACTCGAACTAAAATCAATAGTTAATGGACAAAACCCGCTAGCTCCGTTGGATTCTAATTAATCGTGCTTCTTTTAGGTCACAATTAAGTTCAAATTTTCCAACTTTCATAGACATTGCCTCATTATGAGTAATTTTCTAGAAAAGTAAAAATATATAGCTAATTGGACGTTACTACTTTGACAAAAAAAGAAGGACTTTCCTTAGTTTCAGCTTTAGGCCCATGTGTAGTAGGCCTTCAAGAAAAGGTCCATTTAAAAGCACATTCAGTTTTTGTTAAAGCAAGCCTGCATTTTGAAAAAAGCCTCATTTATTTTCTTAAGAAGTCTCATTTAGTAAGTTCTTAAAATGACCAATTGAAGAGAGGGCAAACACACCAACAACCGGTTGGGCCAACTAGATCTCTTTAAACAAAGTATTGAGTTCGAGTCTTGTGAATAAAAATGAATGAAAAAATTAATTGTCAATGAGATAATGGATTAGTTTAGATTGATCGAATATCAAGAAACCAAAAAAAAGAAGAGAAAACACAGTGGTCGATTGTGGATTAGTTGGTAGGGTTGATGCCGAATATCACGTGGGAAACCAAAAAAAGAAGAGAAAACACGTGTTATCCTTATAAGGAAAAGACCCATAATTTTCATCAATGAGAGTATGCCTTCAATGTAAAGGTTGTGGATTCAAATCTTCAATCGAACAATAATTGAGGGGTTTGTCGACTTTGTTTCAGGTATATATGTCTTAAATAAATCGGTTTTGTTGCGATATTGTCAAAATATTTGAGTTATGGTTGATATATCAAAAATAGTCTCAGAGGATTTCAATTTGAGTCTTGTTGTTGTCACAAGAATTGTCCGGTTGTACGGATTTTTCTATATTATGGATAATGGTTTCATTTACTTCAATATTTATATAAATGTAATAGAATGAGACAACATACTCTCTCTTAACAAAAAAAAAAAGAAAAAGAAAAAAAAGAAATAAAGAAATAAGACTCTTGAAAATGAGACCTTTTTTTTTTCTATCAAATAGTGAAGAGACTTATTTCTTGTTATCAATGGCTACTCATCGATTCTCTATATACAATCAGCCTCAACTTCTCCTAATAAAGGAGAAAAAAAAAAATAGAGAGATGAATAGATAGATCAACAACAAACTAATTGAGATTTGATATATTTATAAATCAAACTCTTTCACTTTACTCAATTCAATGTAATTTACTATGGGGATTTTTTTTTGGAAAGTTTTTTTTTGAAAAGTGTATTCATGCAAAAAATCTTATAAAAGGGCAAATGAGACCAGCCAAAAGACAAACAAAAATACAAAATCCATTCGTATTGTTGTATAACTGTATTGTATTACATTAGAAAACAAACAAATCTATTACATCTAAACCAATAATTCATCCAAAAAATAACTCAGACGGATGTGGCCTAGTGGTAAAAGCCGGGTTGTGTGAATTAAGTGCACGATCTTAATTTCAATTCCCACGACAGCGAAATGTCGTGCCACTGGTGATTTTTTCCACAATCCATAACCCGTGGGACTAGTTAAACAAAATATATGGACACCCATGATTATTAAAAAAAAAATACATCCAAAAAATCACACGTAAAAAAAAAATTGTTAAATAAAAACCAAAAATGTGAGGTTTCTAGTATTCCTCATTTTCAAGGGACCCTCTTGTACCTTATCCGTATGGCAGCAACAATAATATAGATGGCTCAAAGGCCATACAATTCAGCCAAACAAGGGACCACAATATTTGCATTACAAACCAAAATGCACCCACACATCCCAATGTCAATCCAAGGGACCATATTATTTGCATATTATGAGAGTTATCCAATCGATCAAAAGTAGTTCATGTTACCATTCATTGAACGCAATTGATGATGTGAACCAGACATACATTCTTCTCAAAGGGGGTTAGAAGTCACAACACCTTCATTTGATACATATTTGCCATACAATGTTATAAGTGTCCCTAGGATACACATCTCGAAATCTCCACGCATAATCTAACGTATTAAAACAACCATGCATCAAATGTTTGCATCAAATGTGTGTCAGTCAATCTTTGATTCCTTCTTTGGTTATTAATTCCCATACAACTCTTGTTTTCCTAGCTATGATTCAAAATAAAGATGATAAGTTTGAAGTTATATGAGTGTATATTGATGCTGACAGGGAGCATGCATGCATCTTAAATAGACAAAAATATGGAACTTCACAAACCTTTGGCAGCTCTTTTGATACTCAGCATTAAATTAAATCAAGCGTGGTGGAAGAGTTCGATTCATGTCGTGCGGACACAAATATTTAAGATTGAGGCTTTATTGTTGTTTTACATCAACCTAATATGATTGATCTTTAACTTATAAGAGAATTATTCTTTGAAGATGAATAACTAAAAGATTTTTTTTTTTTATATTCGTGATATCCAAACGAGCTTGACTATTCTAATGAAGCCTTGGTGCAATCGGCCTGAGTCTGACTATTAAAAGAAAATTTTATTTAACTCATTGTTTCAGTTTCAATTGCTTCAAACAGACAGCCACTCTTTATCACTTAACAATACAACAAATAGCAGCAAGAATGTAGTCACTGCAATGATAATTAAATAACTAACTAGCACAAACAAGAACAACAAAAAAATAACATTGAAGAAAATTGCATACTCACTCAGTATACTTGAAAGCAGCAAGAGAATCTCGGAATCAAAGGGATGCCGCAACTGCGGTAGGGGGCTGCTTGGTCACGGCAGCCAGAATGTCGGCATATCCCACCACTCCAACCAAGGCGTCTTCATTGTCGACCTCGGTCACCCATACATGAGTTGCCCTATGCGACAGCATTTGAGCCATGACCGCAGCCAAGGAACTCGAGACCTTGCATGTCAGAGGAGCACTTCTCCCCCTATACATGTTCCTTCCCGCGCCAATTGTAGTGTTTGCTACATTTCCAACAAAGCCAATACTCCGACTGCTGAACTTCTTTGGCCTAGGATTCCCTCCTCCGCCGAAACCATTTTCCTCAAACGCAGAGCTGATTGACAAATCGGGTATGATCCTAGGTGTCACATTCTCATCGGACCCCATCACGAATTGGCCAGCAGAGAGGTTGGCCAGAGCCCATGCTGCTGCTACATAATCACATTTCCAAAGTTTGTATGCCGATATCTCTCCAATGATCTTGAGTTGCCCCTCTGAAGTGCCTTCAACAACCGCCACAGCGCTAGGGTCCTGCGGGTACTTTTGGGTAACTGCGAAGGCTGGAGAGGACGCGTCAATGGAAAGATAGTTCGGGTTTATAGCCCCAAGAGACGATATAGAGCAAAGGGGCAATGGAGCCAGAGCACCAAGGCACATAATAAGGAAGCGGATCACGTCCTCTCTTGATAGGCAGCAAAATTTGTTTTCCTGAAAGGATGGCGATGATGAGGAGCGGGTACTACTTGAATTGAGGTTGCTGCTGCTTGAGGATGCTTCGATGTTCTTGAGCCACTTTCCGTTGTATAGAATTGAGAATCGTTTACTCATGCCTTTCCAACCAACGCTCTTGGGCACAAGAAGGCGCTTCACACCTTGTTTCATCATCTCGAGTGCATCTATTAATCTTGCAACAGAACCAGGAAAAATGTTAGAAGCCCATTTACTGTAATTCCAAGTTAGAACTCTAAGCATTTTACAAATGCTCTCTTTCTCTCCCACTTTTTATCTACTTCATGAACAAGTAGCAAAAGAATATTCAAAATTCAATGAATGCAACAGACTCAATTCACTAACCTACCATTGCCAAGCCAAGCAAGGTTTATATTGAGCTATCGGATACTTTAAAGAAATTATACTCTTCGACTTGACCAAACTTGCTTTCAAGTCTAGTGGTAACACGAGCCCAACCAAAAGCAAAACACAATTAGAAAGAGCAATGTAAATGTCTCAAGTGACAACCAAGATGAATGAAACATGCAGTGAGGCTATTTTTTTGGCAAATTAGTGAGCACATAGTGTTCAAATTTGATCCACAACACAAGGGCATTTAGATGCAGTCGAGCAAAGTTGATCTACAACGAACACGCATGTGAAGCTGTTAAGTCTTCAAATTTACTTAAAAGTATGCTCCGTGAAGCAGATATAGTTCTAAGCAAAATGCCAAAAACTTGAACAAGTGGCTAATGGAGCTCAAGAAAGTACATTGATCTACAGCAAGAGATGAATCGCTCGAGCGATTACCACCCATTCTCAATGCAGTATCAATGACATTGAAAAGCATTACCATTGACCAAAAATATACTCCGAATTAACAACTAACAATAGAACTCCACAAGATTCCACCAACCAAAAAAATTCAGGAATCTACAAGGTAAACCAACATTTTCGACTTTTAAACCTCAAATCTAACAGGTGACAATGTCTGCATCTCTTTTTCACTAGTCGCAATGCAAGTTGAATCAATATAAAGCTTACAATTCAATCCAAGCAAACCAAACAAGTCAATTCCAATCCACG
The DNA here is from genome assembly GCA_039657365.1 of Stephania yunnanensis. Taxonomy (NCBI): domain Eukaryota; kingdom Viridiplantae; phylum Streptophyta; class Magnoliopsida; order Ranunculales; family Menispermaceae; genus Stephania; species Stephania yunnanensis. Next base: position 612,387 of record CM077582.1, read on the forward strand.
CCCACTACCAACCAAAAATTTTAGGAATCTAGAGCTTTCAAGCAAATTTTTAAAAGTGTGGCAATGTCTGCAGCTCTTTTTCATTCGAGGCGCAAATCAAATCAATAAAATGCACACAATTCAAGCAATGCAAACCAAATTAGTCAATAAGCAACAACCACCCATTAATCCCAATCATCCAATCAACAACAACAAGACAACTAGATCCCCAAATTAATTGGGGTCAGCAATATGGATCAAACTCTTCCATTGTGTTTGATTAAGTGCAATTGATGGTGAGCTTTCCAAACCATTCAAATCCCTCCTAATTAATGCGTCGCAAGTTAACTTCGGTCTACCCTACCTCGTTGAATTTCTTCAGTTTCTATTAAGTCAAACTCTTCCATTGTGCTAGATTAAGTGCAATTGATTGTGAGCTTTCCAAACCATTCGAATCCCTTCTAATTAATGCGTCTCATGTTAACTTTGGTCTACCCCTACCTTCGAATTTCTTCAATTTCTATTGAGTCAAATTTTCTAGTGGGAGAATTTGTAGGCCGCAAATCCAAATTAATCAACAAAGCATACAATTCAAGCAATGCAAACCAAATTAATCAATAAGCAACAACTACCCATTAATCCAAATTATCCAATCAATCAATCAACCAAACAAAACAAACAAAGATTGAAAACTTCAAACCAAAACTCACAAATTCTTCAAAATCAAAGTACCTAGTAGCAGGATCAAGCTCTCTCAAGAGAGAATTATTGGGCAGAACCACCTCCGAAACTGGGGTCCTCATCGCCTTCTCTTGATCCCCCAAGCACTCCTCCCTCGCCAAAAACGCGACGATATCCATAGAATTCAAAATCCCAACAAACCTCTGCCTCCTCGCCTCACAATCCTCCACACCAGCACCACCCATTAAACACCTCTTCTTCCACACAGTAATCCCCCCTTCAGTGCACTCCCCGATAGCCCTTATTGCCGATTCGACCGTCTCGGACTCCTCAAACTCCACCAGCTCAGGCTTCGCCACCGTCAGATCCCCCACAACATGGTACAGGAACACAGAAGCCATTGCTATAAGAGTGAGTGGAGGAAGAACAATAGGAGGAGAAATCCCGGGATGGGGTTCGGGGGATTGAGAAGCTTAATGGGTAGTGAGATTTGGGGGTTTAGGAATGAATCTGTGATGGGGTTTTGTGGGGTGAAAAGAGTTGCTGCCATTGATTCAAGTTTTGGCCCATCAAAGACTCTGAATTGAGGGTTTGTGATCAAAATTGAGATCAAATGGGATGAGATTTGTGGGAGTTTGACTCTTTCGAGTGGAATCTGAGATGACCAGATGAGATTGTGAAGAAGAGAAGAAGAGATTTGTTGTTGTTGTTGGTGGTGTTGGTGGTTTTGCTTTGTGTTTGTGTTGTGATGGGAAGGACGGCTGGGAATGTGATGATGGTTTTATAGATGGACAAGTCAAAATCTTTTCCTTTAGAGTCGCCCTCTCAAAATGACAAGTAAAAAGAGGAAAATTTGACTCAATAAAAATTGTAAAAATTTGATGAGGTAAGGACAGATCAAAATTAATATGTGATATATTAATTAAAAGAAATTTGAATAGTTTGTAAAGTTCACCATCAATTGCACTTAATCGAAGACAATGAAAAAGTTTGATCCATGTAAATTAATTTCATTAATTTGGGATCGTTGTTGTTGTTGTTGTTGTTGTTGTTGTTGGTGTTAATCATTTGGTATGTGAATTAATCGACTACTACAGACTCAAGTCGTAGTCGGCCCTATTAGCTCTACAAAAGGGAAAAAGAAAAATTTGTTTTTTAATAAATGATGTCTCGTCTATAGTACTAAGGAGATACTTTGATTTTTGAAGGCTTTTTAAAATTAAGATTTATTTAGGCAGGAATCTTATAAGTTGATTTCGAGAGTTTAATGTAAGAACAATTTAATTATTTTCACTTTAATTACAATGTCACAAGCAACGCGGATTCTGAATTCCTTTGTCTTAATTATAAGTTCATAAGAGTTAATTTCAGCCGTGTTGCAGTGGAGTTAACAAATCTAAAAGGATATGATAATTTGATAAATCTGCGTATTAGCCTATTAGGTTGTAAATTAGTGTACTGAAATCCATAATCTACTTAAAGTAAGATTTTTTTACAAAATTACTCATGTTTTTAGTTTAAATCTGAAAAATAGGGTGATTCGTGTAACCCGGTCCACGTGGTCATCCTACATGGACATCGGCCGACCGAATAACGTCTATGGGTTGTACGAGTTGTCCGCCTAGCAATACGCGCTATCAGTGTAACCCGGTCCACGTGGTCATCCTACGTGGACATCGGCCGACCGAATAGCGCCTATGGGTTGTACGGGTTGTCCGCCTCGCAATACGCGCTATCCGTGTAACCCAGTCCACGTCCATGTAAACGTCATGCACGTATCCCGAGGTGGCAACTCATACCGAGTTACACGGATAGCGCGTATTGCGAGGCGGACAACCCGTACAACCCATAGGCGCTATTCGGTCAGCCGATGTCCACGTAGGATGACCATATGGACCGGGTTACACAGATAGCGCGTATTGCGAAGCGGACAACCCGTACAACCCATATGCGTTATTCGGTCGGCCGATGTCCACGTAGGATGACCACGTGGACCGTCCACGTCAACAAAAAATCCACGTGACTTTGATAGCGCATTTTGAAAATGCGCTCCTTAAAGTAATGCCAACTAAAAGTCCAACATTATCTATATATGGTTGGTCTGTCACGGCCTAAATAATTAATACACATTTAATTCTTTAAGCATGACCAAATGACCCGTGACGTGGGACCTGCAGCGAGATACGTGTCGTGACACGGTAGGCGAGGTAAATATTATATTTGTGTGTTGTATGCATAGTGTATTGTATTTGTCTAGACTACTAATTCATTTACGGAGGCTTACCTCGTGTTGCGTGTCGACGTGAGTCCGAGGTAGCATCTCGTGAGGTAAGCGTAACTAGTTGAATTTTATTGTATAAAAAAATGAAAAAAATGAAAATTGGTAAAAATTCCAAAAAAAATTAAGAAAATCCCAAAAAAATTATATTTCGACAAAATAAATAGAAATTGATAAATTTCTATGAAAAATAAAATATTTGAAATTTCGGACGAGAATTTTACGGGGTTTTATCTCAAAAAGCGTGAAATTGACAAATTGGTCTCGAATTCGATTTCTACCAATTTTGGACTTTTATATAATTAATATTGAATTTAAATGGATAAATTGTCAAATGTTAGGACCATAAATGAGCTATTACGGGGTATTGGGTGTGTACATCGACACGACGAGAAGTCGGATAGCTTAGGCATTGTTGTTGTATGTAAGTAAACCGAGTGAGATATTTATTTACATTTCATTCCATTTATTTATTCATTCTTAGTTATTCGAACCGAATTTACCTTTGAAATTCATATGTTATGCCTTGTTTTTTATTTCTCATTTTATGACGTTGCTCATAACATACTCTGTTGTTTATATATTATCATTGATTCCAATTCCTACTTTGTCATGTTGATTGTTGAGTTTGGAAGTCAATGATATAACATGCTATTAGATTAGTTTGTTTTCTTTTGACTCTAATCCTTGTGCATTACTATGCAGTTACATTTCTTGGATTCTATTACTGAGTCATTATTAAAAGTGAAAGTGGTTCTTGTGGTTAGGGTCATTTGATGATAGAAATTCAGCTTTCATACAGGGGTCACTAAACTTTTCGAGATGTTAGGAAATTTCTCCATTACATTGCATGACACACGGGGTAACGTGCCTCGAACGAGGTAACCAAACATCGGGGTTTGTTGGCGCAAGAATAACTTAGGTGAGCATGACGAGTTTTAAAACTCGAGTATGTTAGCAAGTATACATTCCGATGATGACTAATTCATTTGGAATAGAAAATGTGTAATCGTAAGTACGACCTTTTGAAATTATGATCTAGAGCTCAATTTGTAATGAAATGATATAGAGCATAGCTCAAATTGTAGTGGAAAGGCTGATGTGACGTAGCTCACGGCCGACCAACCCTAATCCATTACTACTTAGCCTTGAGTCAGTTTCATATTTGGTTAACTCAAGTATCTCTTTGCATGATGTTTCTTTCACTTAGTTGCTATTTAAATTATGTCATTTGATACTTGTTGCCTTGTGTTGGGAATGTGGATCAATGTCTCTCAGTATTACTTAAATAATTTCATGTACTCACCGTCTAGTTTGTCATGGTGGGTGCAGATTAGCCGAGTAGCAGACCATGCAAAGAAAAGATTGGTGAATACCTCTGAGCCAGTGAAAGACTGCTACGACATATTTTTGTAAGTTTTGTATTCTTTTGTAATGCATTTTATTTGTACATGTTATTTTTACTTTTGGGTTGAGTGATAAGAACATCTGACTAGACACGTGTTGCATATATCACCACTTTTATTTATACATGCATGTGATCTCTATTTCCTAATTTTTCTACAATAGGTTAGGCCTTAGGATCTAATTTTCTCCAGTAATGAAATAAGACTTCCTCTGAATAAATTGTTAGTTTGAAAATTTTAAATTAACTCTATTTTATAGATAACCATAAGTTAGGTAGTTGAACTATCTAGTTGACTGTAGGTGGTATCGTGTTCTGAATACCGAATAATTGGTAGGTTTTTAGGTGTTTAAATGAGGCTGACTAGTTCCTTGTTAGATCATATATGGGAGATTATGGCTTAATTAGGGATTAGGTCGGGCGGTGCCTTTATTTGGAGAATGGGTCGTCACATGGTCTGAGTGATAAAAGAGTTGATTCATCTTAAGTGAACTCTTGAGTTTGAGTCTTGTAAACGAAAAAAATTGGCAAGTTGAGAGAGTCATCCTTTAAATGGGCAAGCATGGATTAGTCAGTGCAGTAGGCTTCGAACAACATGGAAAGCCAAAAAAAGGTCTAACATTAAATTGTTCAATCCACAATTCTCCAATATTTGATAAAATTTTGAGTAAGAAAGATAATTTGTCTTGCCTTTTTTCTTCACTTATAATTGTAAGAAACTCAACTACCCAAGTCATATATTCCAATATTTATTAAGTATTATAAGATATAACTAGACTTTATTGGTTTAGCAATTATTTTCAATATTTGATAAAATTTTGAGTAAGAAAGATAATAATATGTTCTTTTAGAAGGCATTTTTAAAATAAAATTCAAATGTTTTACTGCCATTAATAATTCAATGATTTGAGGGCCGCAATTTTTTAGAGCTTAAAAAGTTGTCACACTTATTTAATTTATTGTGATAATGTAATAATATACATCGCCTAGTTTAATCTTTAATATTTGACTAAAAAGATATGTAGCATCTCTGAAATCATGTGAAGTGTTGCAAATAATATAGATATCAAACATAAATTGAAAAAGCTAAAGTTTTTCAATCATATAATTAAATCAAAGATGAATCTAGAAAGGATGCAAAAGTCAAGCAATATGGCTCCACCATTATCAAATCTTCAATTATTATGCAAAAAGAAGAAAAAAAAATCTAAAGACCATTTTATTTTTTTGTCACAAACAAGCAAGCAAGCAAGGATGGATAAAATTACAAAACATTGTTAATGTGATTTCATAGTCATACAACACAATTATTGAACATTTTTCCATGTCAAAATTGCCACTAATTTCCTAAGTAGAATGCAAAATCACTTTTGCTTATATCGGTTTTCACATTTTACAACACTGAAACTTAACTTTTACAAAAGACTGAAAGGGAAAAAAAAAAAAAAAAAAAGAGATATGAAGCAACTGAGCTCAATTTGATCAACAATCAAGAATTCAACCAAAAGACAACCTTTGCTTAAGTGCTATTCTGTTTGGAAGAACTGCTCTACTTATACATGGGAGATTACATGCACAATTCAGTAAGAAAGAAAACAAAACGGCATCCTCTTTCGACACCTGCTGTCATCGTGAAGAAAATGAATCTGCAGAGAAATCAACAAAAGAATTTTCTTAGAAGAAGTCCAAAATGCTAGGGACGTTAATATTGAGCTTATTAGAGGAGAAGGCCGGTAGTTTTACTTACACTTCTATGGAAGTTTTTTGTTCTTTCGGCTTTACATTTAATTTTTTTTAAAACAAACAGAAAAATTATTTTCGCTATTCTCTATCTTCACTAACTCCACCTATGTTGTACACTATGTGCGCTACATAGTCGGTCCCAAATCCGGATAAAGGAGGAGGACTCTGACGCCCATTTTTTCATACCGAAAAATGGGTAAGGGAGGTCTCGAACTCACTTTTCATACACGAAAAGTGAGAGAGAGAGGCCCCAAGCTCATTTTCCATTCTTGGGAAATGGAGGAGGGTTTGCGATAGGTTGACAGCCAGCGTAAAACTTTTGTCACTTTTCATGAAATGGATCAAACATATAATTTGGAACTGAGGCTATGTTGTTGTTGTTGTTGTTGTATTCTCTTTGTCTTCACTGATTCGCATCATTATTTACGATCGGATAATCATTATATTGCATGCTAGAGATGCTTCCATATATGTATACAAAATCGGTTTTAATCATTTTCTTTTTCACTTTCGGATTAAGTTGAAGAACCAGTCTTTTATTCAAATACTCACATATTAGAATATTATGATTCCTTCTTCACTCCACAAGTGCAGTTCTCCTTCTCTTGGTTGAGTCTCTACAAGGAAACAGTTTGCTACAAATTAACGAAATGCCTCAGATGAAAAGTTGGCATGGAAAAAAAATGCAATTGGAGTTCAAACTAAAGAAGGAAGCCTAGTCTTATCCAAAAAAAAAAAAAAGGAGCCTCGTAACAGTGGCGCGCGTTATGAAAATTTAGTTAATATTTCAGCAAATGAAATGGTATGTTCTTCGATGATCTGGCATCATAAACTAGTTCAAGCAACACACCTGAACTTCGTTCTGTAGGTTTTTGATGTACTGAATTGCCAAATCCAACATGTCTGCATTGCTTGTTTGCTGCAGTAAAAATCCAAATGAATGAATTATTTCATTGTTGAAAACTTCAACAAAATAAATAAGAAAATACAATGAAGAAGTTTGCAGCTGAGGTGCCGACGAATACATTTGCAATCGTATCATACTAGTATACTACCAAGGATGCATTTACTAATAAATGCCACCCTACTATACTTATAACCTCACAATTTAGCATATTTTTTTGACTCCAACTCAGGAAGAATTCTTCATTTGTTGTTCTATGAAAATGCAAAAGTACCTTGTTTGGTCTATGCTGAAAATGCAAAATTCTAACCCTATATACCGTTCGACTACTTCAATTTCTGCTATGTCAAGTTTCCTAATTAGGGCAATTGTACGAGTTCTTTTCATAATTTTCAAATCTATTGGTGTTTATCCTACTTTTCTTTGAATTTCCATATTTCTTATTCTATCTTTACAGGTTTTACCACACATCCACCTAAGCATCATCATCTCCTCTATGCTCACTTTTTGTATGTTCCGTTGACATTCACTCCCATAAAACATAACATTATATATGTAAGAATATGATCCAGAAAAAATAAGAAAAGCACAAGACACCACAGCTCTACGATGGCCAAGCACATATGAAAAGAAAAAAGAGATGGAAGGCATTACCTTGTCCATGTTGGGAACAAGTTCTTCTAGTTTCTTCATTTTTCTGCTAATCCTTGATCGTCTCTCCTACAAGTGATCGGAAGAAAATAAACGGTATAAGTTTTTGTTCAGTTAAAGTCCTGCGTATTGTGAAGAAATGAGTTTAAAGAAGGCTTTCATCAAGATTGTCACTAACTCTTTCAGCAATGCTACGTGGGTGAGTAGCGAAGCCACGCTTGGCTCGTATTTTGCACGGTACCGAGTCATTTTGGAGCTGGAGGAACTTCTCGAAATTAGACATTCCTGTTCTGGGTAGGCTAAACTGAGATCCATAGACAACGAATTCAAACGTTACAAAAAATAGAGAGCATATCAGAATTAATAATTCAACATTAACATAAAATGCAGTACCTGTGAATCAGAATCCATACCGCTGAGAGCAGCTGCAATGTCACCGTTGATGTCTTTTGCTCGTTTGCTTGGTGGAGCAGAGAACATTATTGTATTATTGTCCCATGACCCCATCGAAAAACTGCCGGAGCCATAAGACTGTCCAAGATTATGTTGGGCTTCATCAGAGCTACTGCCCTCAGCGATGCTCTCACTGACTTCAGATATCTGCGGAAGAGACTCCTGCCTTGTGAAGCTCAACTGGGTCTTCAATCTTCCATTTGGAATTCCATGGCCATCATTTCTGACTTGCGAACCGTAGGAATTAAGTCCCCCTGTCAAAAAAGAAATATCAGTAAGGAGAGCATTGCCACGGGCCGTAGGATAGGACTCGGCCAGAGAATACAATATTCGAGTTCAGGAATGAAAACATGCTTATAATTCCAATACCGAAATCAATACTTGAAGATGACAAACCATCTTCTCTCTATTTGACAATCCAAAGCAGATATATGTCTCGCACAAAAAGCTTGCGAAGAAGAATATAAATATCAAAATTCAAAAATGGAAATGCATTCTTCATCATTTTGTTTCAACAGTTAAACTGCTTAACATTTCCCTTATTCACAAAAAATAAGGGATGGATCATTAAGTTTAAACAAACTAGCACAAGCAACAAACCGATCAAATCAATGTATTGAACTATTGATAGGGATGGATCATTAACCGTCATTAGTTGATTCTAGCACTAGTAGAGGTATACTAATGCATAATTTGGTACCTTTTTTTTTTTTTTTTTTTTTTTCCTGCTTGAAACCTTAATTCTACATACATTGATTGCATTCTGATGATTCTCAATAATCAACAACCTATCTTATATACCAATTCTAATTAATGGAGAGTTATAATGCTAGCTATACAAGTATTTCATGCATGCTATAGAGGAATTGAAAGTGATATATAGACTCAGGAAATAAGGGCTATACCTCCAAATTAATAAACAAAAACCATAAATAAAAATAGATAAAAATCTAAAGACGATACATTATACGTTTATAACTTATATATATACAACTCTGAGGAAAGTTGAAGCTAATTCTGGCAAAAGATATATAAACAACAACCTCTCGCCTAAACAAAATTATTATACAAAAATCGGATGATATATAGAATTCTAACTAGGTACGTACTATGGAATGATTTCGCCTATTGATGTTATTTTTATGGACGTACGTTATGCTTATTCACTTCCAAAAGTACGCTATACACGTAAACCAAATATGACTTCTCTCGAATGAAACTCATCAACTCATCTAAAATGAAGCCTGCATGGCTGTATCCAAGAACATTGAACAAACATTTGCACAATAAGTATACAATTACTTCATAGAATAATTACAATTATATGCATACACACACCACTCCATTTTACAACAACTAGTAAATGTCAATTATGATGGAGGGAACAAATGGCGGAGTGCAACAGGGATAATTTGTGACCGAAATATTCATACTAAGTTAAAAGGAAAATTTTATAAGACCGCAATTAGGCCAGCTATGCTCTATAGAAATGAATGTTGAGCGGTAAAACAACAACAATTACATAAAATGAATGTGACAAAAATGATGATGCTTAAGTGATATGCAATAAAACTCGTAAAGATAGAATAAAAAATATAAAAATTCAAAGACAAGAAAGTGTAACACCAATTGACACAAAGATTAGAGAATGGCGGTTGCAGTGGTTTGATCACCTGCAAAGGCGGCCTACAAATGCCTCCACTAGAAAATTTGACTCAATAAAAAACTGGAGAAATTAATTCGACGAGGCAGGGATAGACTAAAGTTAACATGGTAGCATTAATTAGGAGGGATTTGGATTGAAAAGTTCACCATCAATTGCACCTAATCAAGCACGATAGAAGAGTTTGATCCATGTAGCCGACCCCAATTAATTTGGAACTGAGTCTTTGTTGTTGTTGTTGTTGTTGTTGTGTAGTTATAGTAAATGTCAATAATCAATGGAGGCAAGCTCCATAGTTCACACTATACCAAGCTTTTCATATTACATAAACAAATATACATATTAGTTAAAAATGACTCCAAAATCAACTTAATTAGTGATCAAGTCAACTGAATTATTTTACTTATATTTATAAAAGTCAAACCAACAACCCATAAAACGTTCAACCAATCAAACCAAACCGACCAATTTTGACCAAAAACTCACAATGAAATCAAGTTTTGTCAATCCAATTTTTCGCCAAATCAAAAGGGCCAATATATATGTGGAGCTCTTCACTCCATCTGGTCAACTCCCAAATCACAAGACCACACCAAAGTTAGTTAAGCTTTTAAGGTCGCCGTGCACCCAAGTGTGATTAAGCTAAACTGAAGCCCCACCATCTCCACCGTCCATCTCACTAGGTTAGATTTCATTAGATACGTTTTGTCTGCTTGCGAGCGTCCACGTTACATCGGACCAGTCCAAATTCATGAACCGAGTGAGTCAAACCAACAATTATAGAAAAACAATTGATTCTTTAATACGAGGACACACTAGGTTAGATTTCATTAGATACGTTTCGAGATGCGTCCACACACATATCAATCCAGATCCTGACCAATCAGTGCGAAGTGCGCGTGCAAAAAAAAAAACACCTATATAAATAAATAAAAAATCGCCGCCACTCCCCATGTTCCCTAGCGGTTTAGGCAAAACCATGGGTTACGTATCGCCCGCTACGTAACTTTCCGTATCGGACAAACGAAACCCGATATTTCGTCGAAAGCGACACTTTCGTTCGGTCAAGTGCGGTACCCAAACGTAGAAAGAAAAATATCGAAATTCCAAGTCTACCCCTCGTACGTAACGTATCGTTTCAACGCGAAACCCGATACGTACGTAGCGGTTCGTGTCGGCTTAAAGCGCGAAATTTCGGTAGCCGAAAAGGCGGGCGAAATGGGCAACGACTTTAATCAGAAGCAAACAGAGCAAACAGTGAATTGTCGAAATTGCCCATGCGAGAAATCGAAAATTACCAATCACGCAGATCAATGGAAATGCGATCAGAGGGGCAGAAACGGAATAATAAGAAATCAAAAACAGTGATTGAATGAGCGACTGAGTGACTGACTGACCCTTGTCGGCAGCGAGGGAGAGGTGGTCGTTGAAGAATCCGGCAGGGGAGCTGCTGTGGCGGATCAGCGGCGACGGTCCGCCGCCTCCGCCGCCGCGGAAGGCGGCGGAAGAGTGGATATTGTCGGCGGCGGCGGCGGAGGAGGAGGAGGGGGGAATACGTTGGGCGGGGAAGCCGTAGGAGCGGTCGAGGGATGAGGCGGAGGGCTTGTCGGAGGAGGTGGAATCGGAGAAGTAGGGGGCGATGAGGGGGTCGGATCCGACGGCGGAGATCGAGTCGGCGTCGGATCCGAGGACGGAGTCGACGATGGTGGAGAGGAAGGAGCTGGGGGCGGAGCCGTAGCGGGAGAGGTTGCCGCCGATGTGGCCCTGTGGGCCCTGCCCTTGTTGAGAAGCAGGGTACATGGAGAGAAAAATAGAAGGGAGGTGAAGAAGGGAGAGACTACTGGCAAAATTAAAAAAAGAGGGAAAGATATTGGGGGAGTGGAGGGGAAGATAAGAGCTGCTAATTAATAATATGATGATGATGATGATGATGATATTGTACTCCGACGGTTGGTTAGGTAAAGTAGATGCGGTGGTCAATGTTGACTGATGATAGATAGATCATAGGTGCACCTTTTACTAAATTTGGTATGGACGTGTGGGGATATTGGCGGTAAGTTGTGAGAAAGCATTTGGCAGGAATCAATGCCATTTTTAACTAGAGTGTGTAAGCATGAATAAGACTTTCATTCTGTACGATGAGTCTTACAACAAGTCGGTCTGATGAATCAATTGATAATAATGTATTAGGGAATGAGGATGGTATATAGGTAAACTCGAGGCGACGGATTAACTTATTAGTAAAAGAGGAGGTGAGAAGGCGGGACTGCGTGAGTTAGATGGATTAACTAGATGCGAATGAGGATGATATTTAGGTAAACTCGAGCCGACGGGTTGACTTATTAGTAAAAGAGAGGGAGAGAATGCGGGATTGCTTGAGTTAGATGGATTGTGCGTCTTGTTATATGGTGAATTGTTTTTATTAATTAAAAATATTTATGGACACTGTAATATCTAAAATAAAACATTATTAGCACCCAAATAATTTTATTAGCTTTTTTTTATATATTTATGGGTAGTCATGCGAGTCTGATTATTTTCAGGATAACGTGATTCAATCAGACTGAGTAGAATCTAGCATGATCGAAAAATCTCGATTCAATGGAGAATTGAATATAAAATTGTATACTTAATCCACACGCTCTCAAGGTCGTTTTTATTTACTATTATGCCAACTCACCTGAGTAATTTAACCGATGTCTAGAAGGGCAACAAAATCAACTCTCATTGTAAGTACACCGCACACGCGTGATTCAAATTAATGGCCCAACATATCAAGGGAATTTGTGTAAATTTTATATGCTACGACACAATAGTATTACCTCATCTCCATGTCAAAGACTCAAAGTTACATGGGTATATATCCTCGAGTTTTGACTAATAACTATGAAGCAACACATAATCTAAAAGAGTGCATGTAGCTTAGCGATAAGGGTGAAGATGAGATTGTATAGGTTAGACGCACAACCTACCTCAGTTTCAATATTTCTCACGACTGCCAAACATCGGGTCTTGATGCTTGGTGATCTCTTTCTACAATCTCATATTTCATGAGACTAATTAAATGAAGTGTCGAAATACTCATAATTACTCAAAATAATAATAATAATAAAGAAGCAAACATTCATGAATTGTTATTTTCTTTTAAGGCAATGGGTATTATTGTCATTTCAGAACTCAATTAAAAGTTTGATTATACGTGAAGTAAAAGTATCTCAGATCCCGTGAGCTCAGCAGACATATGTGTAGTCGTTAAGTAAATTAATAGTTACATAATTAATATATAACTAAGTAGATGATTATCAACAATATACTTTGATTAACTACGTACATATACAATAACATCAAAATTGTTTGTCGTTTTGTTCGTTAGTGTAATAGTGATAGAGAGCGCATTGAGTTCTAAGCACCAATTCTACCATCACCATCGAAAATTACGCGTCACTGAATATCCAAGTTGACCTGCTAGGCACGTGCGACTTGTGTGGTTCCCATGTGCATGTTTCATATTTCATTCAGATGGAAAATTAAATACTTAATTTGGTGCATCACACGTTAGCCGCCCCTTGATTCTCGCTCGCATTTCGCATGCATCTCGAGATATATCAAATGGTGGTCAATAAGTGCAAGTCACGTTGGAGCACCTTAGCACTCGCTAGAAAATACAAATCTTTTTTATAACATCTCTAATGGGGATGATGTGGATGGAATGTGAATGTTCGCCACTTAAATTAAACTGAATATACAGACATTAAAATAAAAAATCATCTCCAATGCAAATGTGTATTGATATGTTCTTCTCATTGCTGACGTGACATCGATTCACCTCCACAATTCGCATTTAACATTGAAAATACTCTTATCTCAAATTTACTCTACTTAAAAGATATGCATGTACATGTTCCTATTAAAAAAAAATATGTACATGAAGATTAAAATATACATTTTAGTGGTTTGATATGTCATTACCTCTATATAAAATTAATCAAGAGTTCAAATGTATATTTGTATTAATTAATTTGAGTTTAAGTTCTTATCAGTTAAGCTTCTGTATATGAACTGGTTTCTTGTGAAAAAAAAAGGATAACCATTTTTTGAAGAACAAATTAATACAATGCTTAAATTTATATCTTCTTTTTTTTTGGATAAAGAAAGATATAATTTATATCTTCTTTTTCATTTATAAGACATGATGAGTTATTCTCCTTTTCAAGCATGGAGAAAATATTCTTTGTATTGTGAGTCGTGACCACCTCTCTCTCATCCCCACGCCCACATCTGGAATTGATTCTAATAACAACTAGCCAAGAAAATATATACCCGATTAATTATCTTGTATATTAATAGTACAGCCGAATTTTTATCTCGTAGAATGACCAGAAGAATATATCACAAAACCATATCGCTAAAAAAAAGAATAAAGAATAATATATAAATATTGATGTCATTTCACTAAAGCAAATTTGTGTATTTACAGTGCAAGTTCATCGAAGAGAACAAATAATTAAATTGAGCTTACCATTATAGTACTGGCTAATTAAGCATCGATCATCCATGAAAGTGTTCAAATTGATTAAATATATCTATATGTATGTACGTACTTAAATTACGTATTAAGGTAATACTTTACCTAAGCTGTTGACTTAAGAAAAGTCTACTTTATTTGATGTGTCCTTACGATGATAAAAAAACAAATACAAAATAAGTTGACAGACCCGGGTTTCAAGTTAGGCCAATAAAATAAACAAAAATCTCATTTTCATGAATAGGTTAAGATTCATTAATGCATTAATGCATTAACAATATATTTTGTGGAAAGATCACTAATATTGCAAGGATGTACTCCCGCCATCTAATTTAATTATTCATTTTATTTTGGTTATTGATGTGGTGTTTGGTACCAACATCGCCGATTAATTCACCTTCAGACATTGTTAGGCTTCATGTAGAGGCGGCCCTCGATCCTAACTCGAATTTTTATCTTCACGAGACTCGAATTCAAACCTCGCTTAAAACCAGGGACTAGGTCCCTTAATGATCGGGCCAACTGGTTGTCGATTTTTATTTTTTATTTTTTTTGTCATTCATTTAATTATTCATGCTAAGAAATTAAGCATGGGCCTAATTAATAAGAAGTAGCCGGGCCAAGGTGTGTACAAAGTGATCCCTAAATAAAAGCCCATTAAGCCCAAGTAGCAAGGAAAGAAAGGAATTTAAATCCAATTCAAGATTGACTCGTGGAGAGTTTTATCCTTTTAGTGGGCTGAGCATACCTGCTCGAGATTGAAGTAGTCGGTTAAGTCTGAATATTGGTGGTCTAGATTAGAAAAAATCAAGTATGACTCAAATAGGGTACTTCAAGAGGACCAAAAAATAAGAGATGGATATGTACATGGGCCCATATATAGGAGATTTAGCAAGACCGTTATGACAGTTGAAAGACCATAATAAACTCCCATTTCTCTTCACAAAAGAGTGATAAATTGATTGTGTTTCCACAACAAAACAAGGAGTAATAAACGGTAGCCCATTCTTATTATGGTCTTGATAATATGTCCTCAACAAAAATTCTTAAATTACATAGGAAACACTAAGCCATATATATATAATCCTAAATTTCTCCTAAAAAAAACTTCTTCTTCTTTATCTTCTTCTCAAAATTTATAAAACTTTAATTATATCGTCGTCGTACGTAGATAATTAATTAATTAATTAATGGATGTCCATTATAAGTTCCTAGTAATTTTTCTCGTTGTTGCGTCGGCCATGGTGGCGACTGAGTCCTCGACGGTGATGTGGGAGTCCGGTCGTCGCGGCGGGCAAAGATGTAATGGCTCGATTGGTGAATGCAACATTGGCGATGATGATGAGGAAGGTGAGACAACCTTTGATGGAGGGTTGATTAGGCGAGTGTTGGCTGGAAATGGGGATCAGAAGTATATTAGTTACAATGTTTTAAAGAGAGATCAGACTCCTTGTGGCCATCGAGGCAGTTCATATTATAATTGTGCACAAGCTAATAATGTCAATCTCTACAAGCGTGGGTGCACCCAAATCACAAAATGCCAAAGAAATATGGGCTGATTCATTATACGTACGTTCTTAGCATATTTGTTGTTCAAGTTGAGTTGCATTCACATCAGCTAGTACTTTCTTTTTTTTTTCTTAACATTAGTTAGTACGTACTTTGATTAAACACACAGGCATATATACATATTTTTTCTTTTAATGTTCGATGCATCTCGAATCATGTGTTTTGTATAATTCGATGCGTATCCATCAATGTAACATTTTTATCTAGGGCTTGCCAAGTTTGTTATCACATGTGGGTAACTCGTTTGTGGTTGCAAACAAATCTATAGTGAGATTGACGGGACATTATTTGTTTATAGGCTAAGTTTTGGGAATGTCGTATGTTCAATTTTTATAGGTGTGTTGAGGAAAGTACTTTCCATCATCTTTTATAAGACTAGTCTAACTTTAATCGGAAAAGGGTCGAGGCGTTCTAGACACTATAGATCTCAAAAATAAATAAATAAATAAAAACGTAGAAGAAGATTTTTGATTTCTCACATATTATTCGAAGCCAACCGCATTTACTAATCTACGTTTAAATATTATCAAGCCTTATATAGAATGCGATCCACCCAACTCAATTTTCTTCATCCACAAGACTCAAACTCAAAACCTTCCTTAAGAAGAATCGAGTCTTTTACCATTTATATCAACACAGAGAACAATAAAAAAATACTTTCGAAAATTAACCCAAAAAAAACACGCATATCTCTACGCGTAAACAAGTACGTGTCTTTTCTGAGTTAAAAAATATTTTCCTAATTTTTTTTTCACAATTAATCAATTTGACAACATAGTCAAAAGCAATATGTGTAAGAAGAAAAAATTAAATTAAATTAGTCCATCATGAGCCAATGAAGAAACTCTGAAAAAAGAATGTCTTTTCTGCTGTGTCCTCATTCTCACTCACTCACTCACTCTCAACTTCCACTCCAAAACAATCCATGGACGAACCTCTCAAAATCCCACTCATTTCGTCGCTAATTCTCTTCTTCTCTCTGTTTTCTGCTTCTTCCGAGCTCGATTTCGTCGCCAAAGACAGAGACTCGCTCTTGGCCTTCAAATCCACACTACCAACTCCAACCCAACAAAACCCCCAATTCACCACTTGGAACCCCGATTTCACATGCTCGAATTGGACTGGGATCGCCTGCAATGCCGCCCGAGTCGTCGCGATCGAGCTCGTCGACGTCGCCATCGACGCCCCTATCCATTCCAGCCTCTGCAACCTCTCAATGCTGCAAACCCTAATTCTCTCCCGCAACGGCATCACAGGTTCGATCCCTTCTTGTCTTGGTTCTTTGAGTTTCCTTGAAACCCTAGATTTAGGGTTTAATCGTCTTGAAGGCGTCGTCCCGCCCGAATTGATGGATCTTAGAGGGCTTAGGCAGCTCGTATTGTGTAGGAATCAGGGTTTAGGAGGTCCAATTCCGGCCAACATTGGGAATTTTTCGATTAGGTTGGAAAGATTGAATCTTTCGATGAATGAGTTTCGCGGGCAGGTTCCCGATAGCGTGTTCGATTCGAGGTCGTTGGAGTATGTCGATTTTTCGGGGAATTTGTTAACTGGGAGGATTAGGGATTTTGATCAAAGATTGGTTTTTTTGAATTTTTCGTCGAATATGATCACTGGAACTGTTCCGTGTTTTTCGGCGTCGATTAGATCTCTATCTGTGATTGATCTTTCTGAGAATGCATTGGTTGGTGGATTGCCTACTTGCATTGCTTCACTTCAAGTGTTGAAAGTGTTGAATTTGTCACACAATGAGTTGAGATATGGGGTTTCGCCGAGATTGATTTTTTCGGAGAAGACCCTTGTTTTGGATTTGAGTTTTAATGAGTTTACGGGGCCTCTTCCGAGCAAGATTGCGAGAACGACGGAGAAGTCGGGGCTTGTTTTGCTTGAGCTTTCTCATAATATGTTCTCTGGTGAGATTCCATTGGGGATTACTGAGTTGAAGAGCTTGCAGGGATTATTTCTATCTCACAATGCTCTTAGTGGAAAAATTCCGGGGAGAATCGGGAATTTGACGTATCTTCAAGCGATCGATGTGTCTTACAATATGTTGTCGGGTTCGATTCCTTTGAACATTGTTGGGTGTTTTCAGTTACTTGAATTGAAGCTCAACAACAACAATCTTTCGGGGTCTATTCAACCTGAGCTCGACGCTTTAGACAGTTTGAAGATATTGGATATCAGCAACAACAGGTTCTTTGGTGAAATCCCACTTACCTTAGCAGGTTGTCGATCGCTTGAAGTTGTTGATCTAAGTTCCAACAATCTGTCCGGGGAATTAAATGAGGCGATCTTCAGATGGTCTAACCTCAAATTTCTCTCCGTCGCAGACAACAACTTCAATGGAGTTCTTCCCAATTGGTTGTTCACATTTGATAAGCTGCAACTGATTGATCTCTCTGGTAATAATTTCTCTGGATTCATTCCTGATGTCAATTTCAAGATCAGCTCAAGCTTCAACGTTTCAAACAGACCCAACATTCAGTCATACTCTAAACAACGTCTAGACATTCGAGTTACTGCGACTCTTCTTGAAAACCAAGAACTGGGTCTGGGCTACACTATCTTGACATATGCGGGTATCGATTTGTCGCGCAATTATCTCCATGGCGAAATCCCAGAGGGCCTCTTGGCTTTACAAGGTCTAGAATACTTGAACATATCTTACAATTATCTCGGTGGTCAGATTCCGGCGAGCTTAGCAAAAATGAAGAGTCTAAAGACATTAGACTTGTCTCACAATTCATTAACTGGCCAAATCCCAGTAAACATTTCCAGCCTTGAAAATCTGATGGCCCTTAATCTCTCTTACAATAGCTTCTCTGGACTTGTGCCAAAGAGACCAAACTTTCGGAGATTTCCCGGGGCATTTGCAGGGAACCCAAACTTATGTGTTGAGTTTTCAGGCGAAGGATGTAGGCCGGCAACACTTCCAGTGCCATCAGGGGATAAGCTAGAAGGAGCAAGAGAGGAAGGACCAGTTTCCGCATCGGTCTTCGGGGTGAGCTCAGTTGTTAGCTTCTATGTTACTATAGTTCTTCTCTTTTGTTCTGCTCCGGTGAGGAACTACATTATCCGACCGCTGAAATCAGATTCTTGACTGATTATCATGTTTGATGCTGATTACTTAGGCCATTTGCGAGGGATATTAAAATCTCATTGCTTTGTGTGTATAGTAGCCCATTCCAACTAATTTGGGATTGAGAATTTGTTGTTATTGTTGTTGTTGTATGACTAAATGATAGTGCAGTTTCCATAATCTTAGAATCCAATTGTGTTGTGTAGGCTTATTATTATATGTCCTCTCTAATTTAACAACTGATGATCCAAATTTGTGCATTTGTTTTTGCTTAGATTGATGAGACAAAGAAAGTAATTCTATCACTTTGCTTGTTCATTAAAGAGTCCATCAACATGAGCAATATTCTAGCACTACATAAAAGTTATTTTTTTTTTGTCTCTTGAAGGCACAAAAAGTTGCACGCCATTAATTGCACTTAGTCGGGTGCAATGGAAGAGTTTGATTTGTGTAGCGGACTCAACTAACTTAGAGATTGAGGCCTTGTTATTGTTATTGTTAGCTTCTATGTTACTAAAGTTCTCTTTTGTTCTGCTCCTGCGAGGAACTACATTATCCGACCGCTGAAATCAGATTCTTGACCGATTATCATGTTTGGTGCTGTTTACTTGGTCCATTTGCGAGGGATATTAAAATTTCATTGCTCTGTGTATATAGTAGCCGACCTCAACTAATTCGGGATTGAGACTTTGTTAGTGGTGTTGTTGTTGTATGACTAAATGATATGGTGCAGTTGCCATAACCTTAGATTCCCAAAAAATTTCAATTGTTGTGCGTAGGCTTATTATTATATGTCCTCTCCAATTTAATTAACAACGGATGATCCAAATTTGTGTATTTGTTTTAGCTTTAGATTGATGAGACAAAGAAAGTAATTCTATGACTTTGCTGGTTTATTAAAGAGTTCATCAACATGAGCAATCTAGTACTAAATAAAAGTTGCTTTTTTTTTTTAAGGCACAAAAAAGTTCCACAACATTAATTGCACTTATTCGAATGCAATGAAAGAGTTTAATTTGTGTGGTCGACTTCGACAAACATGGAATTGAGGCCTTGTTGTTGTTGTTGTTGCAGGCGCATGAAAGCTGAATTACTCCACACTTCACAATCAGTTTTTCATTAGATTACAGATGCATGTACTTACCCTAACATGGACCCTTAAAAGCATATGTTTACAAAGTTGAAGGCAAAGCCTTCATTAAAAAAAAAAAAAAAAAAGTTGAAGGCAAAGCATTTAATAGTCTCATAAGAATTGGATTCTTTCAAGGAGGCAAGTGGTGGAATTGGAATTTCAGTTTATGGCTTCAGATTCGAAGGATTATTAGTGCCCAGACACAAATTTTGGACCACCTTAAATGTGATCATGGTTCTAATCTTGACGCGCGCGATACTGAATTTGGATATTGAATTTGGATGGAATATTTAGAGAGGTCGCTCACCGAGAATGGAATTAATAACCAATAAAAATAGCGAAACAAAATACTCCCTCCATTCAAAATTATAAGTCGTTTTGGCTTTAGCACATTATTTAAGGTAGCTTTAATTATTGGTTTGATTTACTTAATTATATACCCTTGGACTTATAATGAGTTGATGAAAAGAAATATTTTAATTGTAATAAATGTTTAAGTTGTATAAGGGCTCAACCAAATGGACATGCTTGGGCTATATGGGTGATCTATCCCATCAACCAATGTCCAAAAGCATAGAATTCACTTCTCCATTTATCTATGGCCTTGAATTTTTCATCCTTTTGGGTCCCTATATATAATGCCCAATGTTTTATGCTGATTGCTGACTGTTGAGATCTTAACGATCATTTACTGCTCAACCAAATGGACATGCATGCTTGGGCTAATACAACCACAAAAAAAAAAATTTAATTTCTCTTTTACTTTCTGCGGTAAAAAAATATGAGCCTTTCTAACAAAAATTTCTTGGTCAAAATTATAAGTCATTCTAGAATTTAAAAGTGTATTTTTTTGTTTTCGCTTATAAAATTCAAATATTTATGATTCTTCAATTCTTCAATTCATTTAAAGTCAAATGGCGTATATATAAATTACACTTGTAATTAAGGCTGCCTTAATTCTTGTATCCTTGCCTTAAATGACTTATATTTGTGATCGGATGGAGTATTTAATTAGCTGTAGCTTGTATGACTGAGTTGTACTATATATTGCCAACAACAACAACAACAACAACAAAGTCTTAATTAATCTCGAATTAATTAGTTGCGGTCCGCTACATGAATATATTGTCCTTTATTTTAAATTCCAAGTCCTTTGTATATATAAAGTGTGCTTTTTGTTGAAGATGTGTGGACTGAAAGTTAGTCATACATTGATTAAATGAAACTTCGAAATGAAGTGTATTAGTGATTAAATCCTCCTAACTAGTACCGAGGCCTTTTAAATTAAAACCCACATGCACCTATAAGAATTGAAGGTGGTCAAGTTGGGATAATATCGGTGCTAGTGAAAGAGATCTATGGGCTCGCGCACTCGTGTGTGGCGCGTCCTGAAGAATTTTACATGGCATCAAAGCTCATGGTTCGAATAGGACCTGGGAGAAAAAGCCCCTTTGGATCATGTGACTTTCGTTCCCTCGGGGGAGTGTTGAAGATGTGTGGACCGAAATTTAGTCTTACATCGACTAAATGAAACTTCGAAATGAAGTGTACTAGTGATTAAATCCTCCTAGCTAGTACCGAGGTTCTTTAAATTTAAACCCCACAACTATAAGAGTTGAAGGTGGTTAAGTTGTGGACAATATTCGTGCTAGTGGAGGAGATTCAACGCGGTTGTGAGAATTTTGATATGGTATTAGAGCCCATGGTTCATATGGGAACTAGGAAAAAAAAAACATCCCTTGGATTATGCAACTTTCAGTCCATGGGATGTGTGGATGAAAGTTAGTCCCACATCGATTAAATGAAACTTCGAAATGAATGATACAAGTGATTAAATCCTCTCAACTAACATCGATGCCTTTTGAGATAAAACTCCACACCTATAAAAGTTAAAGGTGGTTAAGTTGTGGATAATATCGATGCTAGCGGAGGAGATTCATGGGCTCGCGCATGTGAAAATTTTGACACTTTTTCTCGAGATGTGTTTCAATTGTGTTTGTTCTATATTGCTTATTAATCGATCTAAAGAAAAAACATTGCTCATTAATCACATGGACTTAAATTAAAGTTTTAAATAATTGTAGTAATAGTAACCATCCACAATAGTATTAATTCCTGACCACCTGTTGGTTGGCACAAGTGAAAGCGGGTTAATTTCTCTTATCTATTGACTGAGTTCGAGTTTTGTTCATGAAAAAACAAAACATTGGGACCTCCCCCTCCTATACGGCATGCAACTCGAGGTGAATTCATAATAATCGGATAGTCTGGATATCGAGTGGTTTAGACAAAAAAAAGTACTAATTCCTGGAGACCATAACTTATGCCTTGATTGATCAAAAAAATCACATAAGTACAGCAAAAAACAGTTAAAATGAATAAAACAAGTGTGGTTTTTTTTTTTATTCCTAATCAATATATATCCGCTTTTGAAAATGCGCTATCATGGGAGACAATTTTGCGAGCCACATGGACACATGAATAGCGCATTTTCAAAATGCGTTATTCGTGTAAATTTTAAAGGCGGTCCACGTGGGCAGCCACGTGGAAACGACAACAAGAATACCGCATTCTCTGAATGCATGCGTGCATGGTTAACATGACGTTTGCATGGGGTGCATGGTCTGCAGTGGATATGCATGGGTTGTCCTCTCGAGATACGTGCATGACATTTGCATGGATTGTCCACATTGAGATACGTGTCTGTCGTTTGCATTAGTTGTCCACCTCGAGTTACGTGCATGACGTTTGGATGGTTTACATGGACTGCACCAGATTGCATGGGTTGTCTCTACCTCGAAATATGTGCTTCACATTCGCATGGTTTGCATGGATTGCACGAGGTTACATGAGTTGCCCACACCTCGAGATATGTGTGCAACGTTTGAATGATTTGCACGAAGATGAATGGCTCGCTCACCTCGACATACGTACATTACGTTTCCATGTGTTGTTAACCACGAAATACGTGTGTGATGTTTGCATTAGCTTTACCACCTCGAGACACGTGCGAGTTGTTTGCATGATTTACTTGGATTTTGCGAGGTTACATGGGGTGTCCACCTTGAAATACGTGTGTGACATTTGCATAGTTTGCATGGATTAGGCGAGGTTGTATGAGTTGTCCACCTCGAGATACGTGCGTGATGTTTGCATGGATTGCAACATGTTGCATGAGTTGCACCCCTTGAGATACGTTCGTGACGTTTGCAAGAATTGCACGAGGTTGCATGGGTCGCCCACCTTGACATAAAAGTGTGTGGCGTTGCTTGAATTCTCCACCTCAACATACATGCATGATGTTTGCATGGGTTGTCTATGACGATATGCGTGTGTCCTTTACATGTGTTGTCTACCTCGATATACGCGAGCGACGCGGGTTGTCCATCTCGATACACACGTGTCGTTTGCATGAGTTCTTTACCTCGATGTACAATATTTGAGTTGAAACAAATAGCTCATTTTCAAAAGGAGTAATTCATAGAGTTTAGTATTTTGTATAGATAACTCATTTTCAAAAGTAGTTATCCACACAAGTTTCTTCCACCTCATTTACGATGCACATCACCTCATCATCAATAGCGCTCTTTTGAAAATGAGTTATATACATTGCTTTTGTAATTTTATAGTAAGCCCCACTATTTGATGAATAAAAAACTAATGCCACATTATTTCATGGAAAACATATGATTGATCATATATATATATTCAATTAATTAGCTCCTAAGAGTTGATTGTAATGGTTATTAACCTACCCATATAAAAATATATATGTATAGCTAGAGTCATAGATTCAAACTAGGCTAACTAGCTACTAATTCCCATTGTCCATGTGAAAAACACCTCGATAAAAAAAATGTGGCAAGTAAAGAAAATGAATTGAGGAAGAAGGGGACATTGAAGAATCTTACTTGCTCAATATATAAAGATTTCAACGAAAGTACGAAAGTACTATATATACAGACTAATGTTTTTGCTCCCCAAATTAGTCATAGTTAGCTGCTAATTGCGTAGTGATTGTATGGTAAAACTAATAATTAAACACAAACTTCTTCTCAAAAAAAAAAATTAAACACAAACAACCCGATTAAATAAATAACGAGATGTGAACCTGGAAAAGATTTAGTCACAAAAGCCAAGATACATGGGTCTGGAGTCTCGTGCAAAATTAATAAAGAGTATGCTTTCTAATTTGAAGTAAAATTAAAATAACCCTAGAAAGGCATGCAGCTGTAAACAGTTTCTTATTGTTATTATTATACACTATATGCTTCTAATTATTGCTAGCTTTTCAAGGGACAAAACCTATAACCTAAATGTTTAAATAATTTTAAGACAATCAACCCTTGCGTTCTGAGTAGTGGTGGAGATACTAACTAAAGTCGCATAACATTAATTACAAGCATTACAGCTTTATATATATTAACACTATCTTACATATTAGAATGGTTTGCAAAGCTCACCATCAATTGCACTTAATCGAGCACAATGAAAAAGTTTGATCCATGTAGCGACGATCCCTAATTAATTTGAACTGAGGCTATGTTGTTGTTGTTGTTGTTGTATCTTACATATCAGAATTGAGTTGCACACAGCCTAACATGGTAATACCCATCATTAATTGAAGGTTGATTGTATCATGAAGGTGAGATTTCAAGTATCTATCCCATTGCGTATTATGTCTAAAAAAAGTAATTACCCGGCTTCGCACCTTCCTGGTGTTGAGTAGTGCTTTGAAAATGAAATTAACCAACCCACCATATAATAAATACAATTAAGGGCTAGCTATCCATTGATTGAGGGGTACGGTTGACCTGCTGCAGTATAATAGATTTTAGCTAGATCTATCTCAGTTTACTAATGGCAGAATAATCTAAGTCCACTTTTTTTTATCAATATATTAATTTATGTGGACTCGTAATTTTGGACTCATAGAATATTTTTTAGGCAAAATATATTTTTTTGTCGTCCGTGAACTTTGAGTCTTTTATGGTTTTGTTCCCTGAACTTTCATTAGTGTACATTTGGTCCCTAAACTTTCATTGTTATATATTTGGTACCTAAACTTTTAAGTTTTTAAGACTTTTGGTCCCTGAACTTTGAGTTTTTTATGTTTTAGGGGAAAATATTTTTTTCGGCTTTTATTAATGGTCGATGCATGTGAAAAAAAATGGCGGAAAGAACTAGGATAGAAAAAAAAAATGTCGAAAATGACTAAATGAGTAAATGTAGATCTTTGTGAAAGTTCAAGAACCAAATGTGCAATAATAAAAGTTCATGAACCAAATACATAAAACACACAAAGTTCAAGGACCAAATAATGGTTTTGTCTTTTTTTTTTTATATAGGAAAGAATAAGCAACTCTTGCACCCATTAAGGTTTGAATTCATGACGTTGTTACTTCCAAATCTCATACCAAATCATTTGGCCACCCAATTGGTTGGTGACTCATATATAGTGTTTTTTTAACTTTTTACAAATTGTTGTATGTTTAGAGAGTCTTGTAAAAAAAAATTTGATAGGAAGAGAACATTGTAATAAAAAACTAATAACTCAAATTCCCCCAATTTGTTCCTATCAAAAAAAAAAATCCCCCAATTTGTAGAGAGTTGTTTGAATAATAAGTATGGAGAACGGTTTTAAAAAACAAAATAAAATAAAAACTGAGCCTAGACTCATGTGCATGTCTCAAAGGTGAGAGTTCAAGTTCCAAAGGGCCTGATCGTTTGGTTTAGGGGTTCACAGTTGTTTTTTTTTTTTTCAGTTTTTTTTTTGTATATATTTTTATAGATATATTAATAAAAAAAGTATTGCATCCATTTTATAAAAAAAAAAAAAAATCTAATTTATACATGTAGGGTAATCAATTACCGAACCATTAAACTATCCATTTAGTTGGTTTATGTATATTTATTATACGTTGATTATAGAACTATTTGAACTATAAATTATGTAGTCTTTACTTATCTGACTTCATGTACCAAGTGGTATAAGGAAGACGTCAAAATTATATATATATATATATATATATTTTATTTCTTAATTTTTGTCAAAAATTTACCATCTAGTATTTGTTACTTAGACATTAAAATACATGTAGGTATTAATAATTTAGTAAAGTGTCACTTCGACATTAATGTACTTGTAGAAGTCATCAATAAACATATTATTGTGGGAGCTGTTCAATTGGAGGCGTTTTACAATTCTAAAAGGTCCAATTATATATATATTTATTTATTTATTTATTTTTTCTTAATTTTTGTCAAAAATTTACAATCTAGTATTTGTTACTTAGACATTAAAATACATGTAGGTATTATTAATTTCAATAAGTCTACTTGGACTCATGAGTCCGAACTCATAGGGTGATTTTTAAGATTTTGTAAATATTTAAAGGGTATAATAAAAATTTTACAAGTGATTATAATTGTTTCATTAATTACTCAAGGATGTATTTAAAATTAAAAAAAAAATTGAGTCCGAACTCACGAATCCAAATAGCATTACCCTATTATTTTAGTAAAATGTCACTTCGACATTAATGTACTTGTAGAAGTCATCAATAAACATATTATTGTGGGAGCTGTTCAATTGGAGGCGTTTTACAATTCTAAAAGGTCCAATTATATATATATTTATTTATTTATTTTTTATTTCTTAATTTTTGTCAAAAATTTACAATCTAGTATTTGTTACTTAGACATTAAAATACATGTAGGTATTATTAATTTCAATAAGTCTATTTGGACTCATGAGTGCGGACTCATAGGGTGATTTTTAAGATTTTGTAAATATTTAAAGGGTATAATAAAAATTTTACAAGTGATTATGATTGTTTCATTAATTACTCAAGGATGTATTTAAAATTAAAAAAAAATTGAGTCTGAATCCAAATAGCATTACCCTATTAATTTAGTAAAGTGTCACTTCGACATTAATGTACTTGTAGAAGTCATCAATTAACATATTATTGTGGGAGCTGTTCAATTGGAGGCGTTTTACAATTCTAAAAGGTCCAATTATTTTGGAGTATTGATTTGAATTTCAGCGTTGTAAAAATATATTCCACTCATATATATGGCCCACCAAATCTCCCATTTAATATTTTTTTCTTATTCTCATCATTACAGTCATCTTATTCACTTTTTTTGATACTTAATTGCTGTTTTTTTTATTCACATACAGATTGTACTGTAAGCTAGGCTGTATATAATTTTATGATGTTACAACTTTGACGTCAAAATCTAATATAGGCGCGCAATCATGATTGGTGCTTGATACGCGTATATAATTGAGAGATCGATGTATCTATACTAAATAAAAGTTTTATGGGCACTAGCTAGTCATACAACGAAACTGCATAATTACCATAATTCATAATGGACTCAGATAATTAGTTGGGCGACTCAATAACTTTATACTAGATTAATGATATATAAAGGTGAGAGTTCCAGTCTCAAAGGGACCAAAAAAGTTGGTTTTATTATGGAGACTTGTTAGCGTACATGGAAGCCCAACACTGGCACACATTGATTATAGTAATAAAAAGAGTATCGCCTCCATTTCATCAAAAAAATAAAAATAAAAAAATTGGAATATGAAATAACATGTGTTAGTTCTATGCCAAATCAGCCATAATTTTTACAATCCACTTGGTAGAGAATATAGACCCCAACAATGCGAAGAACGACTATGGCCTCCTTTGGTTCGTTTTTACCAAATTACAGTGCAAGCGTAACTCACAATGTAAGTTCATATTTTATATTTGGTTAAACTTTGAACTTGCAGAGAAGTTGCAAATTTTAAAAATATAAAATATGAGAATTGACATAAATATCCTTCAAACATATTTTTAGATGAAAAAGAAATTATTAATATTTTCACCAAATGAACTACTATTTATTTATTCAAAATAAAAAACTTGAATTAAATAAAAAACATAACATATTATTTACAAAAATATTAAACAACAATAAATAATTATAGTATTTTTATATTTATTTGAAATAATTATTAATAATAAATACTATAAAATACAACTAATGATTTTTTAAAATATCACTCACTTGAAAAATACTTTTTTATGAATTAATTAATTATTTAATATTTTATTATGAATTAATAACAAACATTAAAGAGGGTATGGACATTAGTAAATGTAAATTTGGGAGAGGTAATTGTGTCCATATAACTTTCGGGAGTTATCTCATTGCGGGAGAATATTAGATATCTCCACCTCCTACCAAACAAGGTCTATATATGCATAAGCTAGCTAGTGTATACACTCATATAAGCAGTTTCAATTGCAAGTGAGACATGTGGTCGTTAATATGAAGTCAAAAGTTTCGCTAAGTTTTTCTAGTTCTCTTGCTGGCAAACTACTCGACGAAAATTAAATTAATAAACATAATGATTTATACATACATTCATCGTACCTTAATCATTTTTTGACAACTGATTATCCGAGCAATTGTTGCTGACAATGACTGATGATAGATCAAATTACTTTATCGGGGGTTAGGAAGACGACACCCCTATCACTAACTCAAATATATGGATTATTTGAGTAAGAGTTCAGTAGTTTGAGCCTCGCAACTCACTCACAAGTTGTTTAATTATACATTATTATGGTTGCTTTCTTTTATTATGCATCGAAAGTATGCTCAGTAGTACGCTTGCCTTGTACGATCTTCTACATCGAAATCAAAAATCATCGATTGCGAAAGTATGCTCTCAGAATTGCGTCTTGTCACGATCTTCTACATCGTAAATCAAAAATCAATGTGACATAACTAGCTTTTTTTTTGCTATACTACAAACGATCGATTATGTTCTATTCTTGATTTTTATATTGCAAATAGTGTTATGAGTTTGAGTTGATAGTGGGTAAGCCTTGTCCCCTGGTAAAGCTAAACATTGAAAGGGAGACGGTTATCCTGCTCAAGGAGGCATGGTTTTAAGTAGACTTGCCTCACCACCCAACTCGGGAGGTTGTCCCACCAACTCATACAAGTAGTACATTTTGCATATTAATAATCAAACTCGTGAACATATATTTAATCGTATATTATTTATTTTATATAAAAGAGAAAAACTATTTACTCAATTTCTTGACATATTTTCAGACTATGGCAAACCTACAAAAACTTGAATTCGTTGCTCTTGATATCATAGGAAATAATTATTTGTCATGGCAACTCGGATGCCGAGATACATCTCCAAGCTAAAGGCTTAGAGAAACTATTATCGAAGGAAATGAAACATCTATGCAAGACCGTGCGAAAGCATCGATATTCCTTCGCCATCATCTCCATGAAGGCCTGAAAAGTGAGTATCTCACTATAAAAGATCCTCTCACCTGTGGTTAAGCTTGAAAGAGCGATATGATCACCAAAAGACGGTGATATTTCCAAAAGCTCAAAACGACCGGCTAAATCTTAGTCGCAAGATTTCAAAACAAATAAGGTGAGTATAACTCCACCATGTTTAATATTACCTCTCGTTTGAGGCTTTCAAGGAGAAAATATATCCGACGAGGCAATGATGGAAAAACATTCAAGCACTTTTCATGCCTCGAATATAATGTTGCAACAAGAATATCGAGTGCGCCAATTTAAAAGTACTCTAATTAATTTCTTGTCTCATGGTGGCCGAACAAAATAACGAGCTCCTATTGAAAAACCACAACTCCCGTCAACCGGCTCCGCTTCAATTAATGAAGCCAATGCAAAGATCTACTTCACCATCAAGCAAATGCAAGATCCTATAATGACCATAAAAAGTGGTCATGGAAAGAAAACTACGGACGTGGAAATGGGAAAGGATCAATCGAAGAAAGATCGTGGCAAGCCCTATTCTAAATTTCATGGCAATAAGTTCCAAAATAAATGGAATAGGAATGATGCCGGTCAGAATAAGGGAAAAAATATTGCTGAAAATGGGCATACTCGTAATCGTGACCAACCATGTCACAGGTGTGGTCTAAAAGGTCACTGGGCTCATGTATGCGCACGCCAAGCATTTTGTTGATCTTTATCAAGCCTCCTTAAAGGAGAAAGGCAAACAATCGAGATGAACTTCATTGTCGAGAGATGGCTCGTCTGGGACATCAATTATATGGATGTCCCGAATTTTCATGATGATCCAAACATTAATCTCGATATTTTTAATGATCATATGTAACGATTTTAAATAATTCTATGTACTGCTTTTGTTATGCCTCTTAGTATATGTACTAGTTTCTTGTTATAAATGCAATATGACTCTTTTTCTAATTTGTCAAACCTTATTTGTCTAGATGGATCAACAAATCATGTGTTCAAATCATGAATCAAATAAGAGCGATATATGTCTTGCTGATTGTGCTACAACACACACAATCCTTAAAAACAGAGAATATTTCTCCAATTTGAACTTACCGAGGCTACCGTTCAAACAATATCTGGCATCTCTAATTTGATTAATGGCTCTGGAAGAGCAAATATTATGTTGCCTGGGGGAACAACAATTCATGTTGATAATGCCTTATACTCTGAGAAATCCAGAAGAAATTTACTCAGCTTTAAAGATATTCGACAAAATGGATATCATATTGAAACCATGAACGAAAATAATAGAGAATTTCTCTATGTCACATTGGTTTCAAATGGGAAAAAAGAATTGTTAGAAAAATTCCCAGAACTTATCCTCCGGATTATATTTTACTCATATAAGGCATGTCGAAACGAATGTCGTCTTCAATAAGAAAATTAATGATCCAACGACATTCATTTTATGGCATGACCGGCTTGGTCATCCAGGATCATCAATGATGCGAAGAATAATTAATAATTCGCATGGACATCCTTTTTTAAGGAGTCACAAAATATTTTCAAATGGTGATTATAATTGTGCTAGTTGTTCTCAAGGTAAATTGATAGTTAAACCATCCCCAAGTAAAATTGTGTGAATCCCGCTTTCTTAGAACGCATTCAGGAGACATATGTGGACCTATTCATCCTCATTATGGACCATTCAGATATTTCATGGTTTTGATAGATGCATCAACTAGGTGGTCACATGTTTGTTTGCTTTCAACCCGCAATGTTGCATTTGCTAGACTTTTAGCACAAATCATTAAGTTAAGAGCACAATTCCTCGACAACCCAATCAAGACCATACGTCTTGATAATGCCTGGGAATTTCAATCTAACGCATTTCAAAATTATTGCATGTCTATAGGAATTTCCGTTGAACATTCTCCGTGCTCCACACGTGCATACCTGTATGGTTTGGCGTAATCTCTCGATCAAACGCATTCAATTAATTGCAGACCTTTAATCATGAGAACTAAGTTATTAACTTCAGGTTTGGGGACATGCAAATTCTTCATGCAAAGATCTATCATTCAAGTTATAGCCTACTCGCATATACCATGAACATTCCCCATGCAACTTATTTTAGGTCAACAACCAAATATTTCACACTTGAGAATTTTGTCATGGTATAAGTGTATGTTCCTATACCACCTCCCAATAGAACTAAGATGGGTCCACAACGAAACTTGGGATTTATGTTGGATTTAACTCATCGTCTATTATAAGATACCTTGAGCCCTTTAACAGGGATTTATTTATCGCACGTTTTTGATTGTCACTTTGATGAAGCAATTTTTCCACCATTAGGGGAGATAAGAAGCCAATTCAAAAGGAATGGCGTGAAATTGCTTCGAATGCATCAACTTTATCACATTATGATCCACGCACAAATCAAGTTGTGAACTTGAAGTTCAACGGATCATTCATTTGCAACAAATCGCAAATCAATTACTCGATGCATTTATCGATGTAAAACAAGTGACAAAATCACATATACCACCGGTGTAAATGCTCTCCAAGAGTTGATGTCTCTCAGGTGCAACAAAATGCACAAGAACCAACGAAAAGCTTAAAACGTGGAAGACCAAGTTGGTTCAAAGGATACAATTCCTCGAAAGAGGAAAACGGGAGTAAAAATAAATGCAAAGCAAAATACTCCCGAGAAAGCACAAGAATCCTTTGATAAGGGTTTGTAACAAGTCGATTCGATGAGAGAACAACTTCCTCTAGAAAAGAGGAAAAAGATGAAAATAATGAGATCTCAATAAATTATTTAAACTCGGTAAGATTTGGGATCGAAACGAAATTGTTCCCGATGATATATTTGCTTTGCTTCTTAATGATATTATCGAAACAAAATAAGTTTCAATTTATTTTACAACATATATATATATATATATTAGCCCAGGGTCCCGTTACGGTGCCTCGGCATGTAGACATGCACTCGTTGACGTGGTTAGTGTTTGTGCAATACGTACACACATTATGGTGCTGTCGCGCATCTCGATTGGAAAAACAAAAAACACAATTTACGCTAACATGTGTATGTTCGTGATGTGTGTCAGTGTTGGGCTTCAAAGCATTTTTCATTTGCAAAGGCTCAAAAGGTATTCTTACCTTTACCCTGGCCAACAAAACATCAAAATTTTTAAAAGTTGTTTCATTAAAATCATATCTAACCAATCAATTGAGTGGTCCATCATTTGATTAAGATTTAGGTTTAAGGTATATATAAAGTTTGAGATTAAGAGGTTATATATAGGTTTGAATTCTAGTGGGATAGAGTTGTTTTTTTTGTCAAAAAAAAAAAAAATCTTCTCTAGTCGAAATAATTAATCACAATATATATAATATATAGTTGTATATTATTGGAGATGTGCCTAATTATATTTCTTTTCTTTTTTGCTCGGACCTTATAATTATATTACAATATATATAATATATAGTTGTATACTATTTGAGATGTGCCTAATTATATATTTTTTTCTTTTTTGCTCGGATCTTATAATTATGTTATTATTCATTTTCGTTCACTAAAACAAATTTGGTATTTAATAGAGGTTTTTAAACTCCTATTAAAGGGGGTGTTATTAAATAACACCTAATTGATAGGAGTTTTAAAAAACCTCTATGTAATACATGTATTAAAAATTAAAACATAACACATTTTCACATGATATTTAATAACACTCTATTTAATAGGGGTTTTAAAACCTCTATCAAATGCAAAAAATGTTCTAGTGGTTTAGCACGCGTTTTAATTAATTCATTAAAAAGAACGTTTCAACTTAATTGTTGTACAAAATAAATGAAAACACACCCTTAGTGGTGTGTTCGGTTGGGTTGACATGGTTGTCTTGATAGGGTCGAATTGCAAACATTGGATTACGTAGCTATGGAATATGAGTAATCAAAAGTTGGAGACTTGTTCGGTTGGCATGATAGGAATTTAAGTGGTTTCATGAAAATGACGATATTACCCCTCATATATAAAACCTCCACAATTATCCTCACGTCCTCATGATTCCATTGCATCGTCCTCGTCGTCCTCACAACCCCTATTCGAAACCCCCAAAATCGAACTTGATCGAGTGGGTTTCACCCAAATCAGTGCAACTCTAACGATGATAAAGAATAAGAAGATATCAAGCATTGTGATAGTTAACAATAGTGGAATAGAATTTAAGGAATAAGAGCAAAGAGAGATCGAGTGGGAGATGAAGTCCGGGGAATGCTGGTGCAGGAGCGTTTTTTTTTTTTTTTTTCGAGAGAGAGTTTGTGGAGAATGTTTTGGGTTTCTTCTATTTTTTTGTTGTTGTTCTTCGTTAGGGGTTAGAGAGAGAGAGAGAGAGAGAGAGAGAGAGTGAGTAGTGTTTGTGAAAAGATGGGGGCAAAAGAGGAATATTGAGTTAAAAAGTTAAACTTGATGATGAACTAACTAAGGATAGGGTAAGGGGTCACTTAGTTTAGTCTATAATTTATGCGATTAGCAAATCCGTTGCATTATCTAATCATGCAAAGTAAACAACAAATTATATCTAACCAAATGAATTAACTAAGTAGTCATGCGAACCAAACATTCCTACTATAACAATTTTGACCTTTAATAGAGGTTTTAAAACCCTTATTAAATAGAGTGTTATTAAATGTCATATGAAAATATGTTATGTTTTAATTTTTAATACATGTATTACATATAATTTTTTAAAATTTTTATCAATTAAATGTTATTTAATAACATTTTTTTAATAAAAATTTAAATTTTTTTATTAAATATCAAAATTATTATAACGTCACTAGTTGGAAGTACATAACTATATTGGTTGGACCGCCGTAATGGCCTGATTTGGGTGACGCCACTCCAAAAGCCGCGGAACAATAACTACTAAAAAATTATTAGAGAGAGAGAGAGAGAGAGTATGTGTGTTTGTCGTGTGTGCGTGTATGCTTACGTCCGTTTGTTGGCAACGTCAACGAATGTAGAGTGTCAACAAAACTATTAAAAAATAATTTTGTTGAAAAAATAAATAGAGAGAGAGAGAGAGAATATGTGTGTTTGTCGTGTGCATGTGTATTTATGTGCGTTTGTTGGTGTCAACGAATGGAAAGTGTCACGTCGTCACATGTCTCGCTATAGTAAAAAGTGGTCGGTCGCTGCGTTTCACCGCATCACTGTGAATAATATTCATTATTCACTCATTGATTGAGTGATTGATTGATTGAAACCACTCATCCATCACTCACTAACTCCGCACACAGTATAGTACTATGACTAGAAGACCTGCGTTTCTTTTCTTTAATTAATTTGTTTTATGGTACTTCAGTGTCCTTGTTTGATTTCCACATGAAAGTTATAGATATTGAAGGACATAATTGTTGCTATCATGTATAGATGGAAGGAATGTGGGCAATGGGTCACTGTTATTATAGACGCTCAAAAACCTCAAACGACCCATCATATGTGAGCTTGAATTTTGAGTGGAAAATATCTTTTTTTGTAATTGAAGATGCCATGAATAACAATATTTTCAATCTTTTCATCCACTAAATTATGAATGTAGCATGGAACGAAATAAACATGATGACCATGCAGATTAATAAAATAATTTGCTTGATTAATAATTTTAATTTTTTTGATATGTGCTGGAATGACAACCGGACGAGTTGACTCAATAGTAAGAGCAAGCTTGAGATTGTGTGGGTTAGATGAATGGCCTTTAATTCAATTCCTCACTACGTCAAAATTGTTTGAACCACTGAACTATATATGCTCAGGCCACCAATTGCACTAAAGCTTAGTGAAAATAATCAAGCTTATCTGAATATTCTCAAGGTGCATGCATACCTATCGCCATATGTGCATTAATGTATTTCTAACACTTTTTCTTTTTTCTTTTTTGGAGTGACCCATGCACCTTTAATGATATAAAGCATCCCCCTGTCCCATATTCAATCGTTATTATAGACTTCCTAAACATCAATCGTTATTATAGACTTCCTAAACATAGTATAAAGTCATATTGGCGCAATAGTGCTAACGTACGCCTGGGCACGTGCGCTTCATGGAACACGAAGGAAATGTTGTGAAGTGGTGACCAGTGACCAGTGAAGGGGTGTACGGAAAAGTCAAACAGTCAAACCCCGCGCGTTCTTTGACCGTTAATATTGCTGTTCGAATTGCGGAGAGAAAGAATAAAGCCCGTTAATTAATACTTCTTCCGTTTCTTTTCATGTGTGATTTTAAGTTTGTTTATCATTTTTAAAAAGTCATTTAATTATTTTAATAAAAAATTGATAATTAAATGATTAAACTATCATTTATTTATGATAACTTAATCACTTCGACGTATACTATGAAAAGTATAAAAATTAATTAAATAATTAGTGTATATTGAAACTACCATATAAAAGATATCGTGAAATATTTTAAAATAATTAAAAAACACTTAAAAAAGAACCGGAAGAATTATTTGATTTCATTATAATAACTTGATATTAATTTTAAATTTTTTAAAAATTACTCATACAACTGAGTTGATGTAACTTTTTCTACTTACGTCCAATATATGTATATTCCAATTGAAAAACAATCTCTTCGCTGCAACACAAAATAATTGGTAAAATATATTTTTTGGTCCTTAAACTTCGAGTCTTTGATACTTTTGGTCCTTAAACTTTTATCGGTGTACATCCGGTCCCTGAATTTTCATTGTTGTATATACATATGGTATTGAACTTTTTGGATTTTTTACACTTTTGATCCTTAAAC
This sequence comes from Stephania yunnanensis, assembly GCA_039657365.1. Taxonomy (NCBI): domain Eukaryota; kingdom Viridiplantae; phylum Streptophyta; class Magnoliopsida; order Ranunculales; family Menispermaceae; genus Stephania; species Stephania yunnanensis. Next base: position 648,572 of record CM077582.1, read on the forward strand.
TTTGAATATCTTATATTTTTGGGAGAAACTAATTTTTTGGGGTTTTGTTGGTCGATATGAGTTGTTCGATCGGTTCAATAATATAAACTATTTTACTATTCTCAACTAATCCCGCGACACTTCTATTTCCACGTGGCACTTCTATTACCCATGTCAGTGTAATTTAACACTTTAAATGGTGGAAGGATTAAATGCATATAGATCTTTATGAAAATTCAATGATCAAATATGCAGCAATAAAAGTTCAGAGACTAAAAATATAAAAAATATAAAGTCCAAAGAACGGGTTTTGCCAAAACAATTTGAGGAAATATTTCCGCTGCGTATAATTCAATATGTCAAAGGGATACCAGGAAATTGTCATCAATTAATGACCCACCACCAAAACATAAATTGAATTTCGGGAGAAGTTTGACATGAAGAGAATCCTCAAGCTAAATATTTCGTGGAAAAATATGACTGAAGTAATTCAAATTAAATGAATCTCTTAAGTTGTTTCTAACGCGTGGGAAACCAATTTCTTTTTTGTCCAAAGGTTACATGCGTGTATATTTTAAGTGCACTGTACTTGTCTAAAATAGAGTAAAAAATCTCCTATTTCTCAAAATATAGAGGCGAAAATTATATTGTCCCAAGCTAAAGCAATATCTCAATCAGGTCATTGTCCTCAATTAGGTCATTGTCCTCAATTAGCTAAAACAAGATCTTAATTAAGGTCATTGTCCTCATCAATTATGGCATTAAGACTTGCGCAATCTATGAACAATGAAATAAATATGGGCGGAAGCTAGGGTAGTTAATTATAAATGATTACTTTGATTAATTAGCTAGAATTTATTAGGATGTTTATATAAGAGCATCTCCAATGATAAATGTGGATTGAGGTTGTGGATTGTCACTACATCATCAATGTAGACATGATGTCTAGATTATGTAACATAAATACATGAAAATGATCTCCAATGAATATTGTGGATGGCATCTTTTATTCATGATGTGACAAATTTTTTTTAACTTATTAAATTATATATAAATAATTACTAAACGATATATATATATATATATATATATATATAAATTATTTGATGTATAATTAAAGAACCGATAAGTAATTTTGGGAAAAAAATTTCAGTTTTTTGTATTTATCTATTTATACAAATAAAAGTTATTTGTGATTATCGTTGTATCTTGATAAATACAAAAAAAAAAACTAAAAAAAAGAAGAAAAGTAAGGTATAAAAAACAAAACGCAAAGTATATATCTTTGTTAATATTTTCTCGACTTCTCTTTAAATTGCCGGTTTTTTTTTTTAGTTTTTTAATGATGTGGCATAGGCACTATCTATTGCACCCTCTAGATCTAAAGGGTGCATTAGACCTTTTTTATGCCATGTGACCTGTACATTCTCAATCCACATTTTCATTGGAGAAGATTTTTTCTCCTCAGTGTCTATTTAACTCAACGTGACACACATCCATCCCAAATTTACATCCTCATTAGAGATGCTTAGAGCATCTCCAATGAGAATGCGTGGATTAGGGGCTAATGTGCGTCAGATTGGTAGGATTGGATATGGACATGCATTAGAAGGAAAAAGACTTCTCCAATGCAAATGTCAATTTTGGACGTGGAGCTAAGGTATCATATATATAAAATATAGACACTATTTATTTTGAATGTGAACTTTTGAAGGGTGCAATTGATAGCCACGTTAGTGTTACATAGAATAATCGCTAATGATACAATAAATATGAACAAAACGAGTTTACAGATAAACAATAACATAATTAAACAACAAATAAAATTAAAATTATCTATCCAAAGGCTAGCACTGAAGCAATGTTCTAAAACACAAATTTCTTTGAATTCGGTGATTGAATTTTCCCACAGAGGTCTGCCCCTAGGATACAACCGGATGCTCTTTCGAAACAAAGTTCACCAATTACGAAAGTTTGCCCAAACCGATTTGCTTATCTCTTAAGTACTATATATTTAAAAAATCAAGTGAAGTATTCAGTGCTTTAGTTCTACTTAAATAGAATTTGAAGCACTAGTTCATACCAAGGTGACTATCTAAATCCGAAATAATACTCGTTGGTATTATTCAACAGTCGCACCTGTTAAAAAAATTAAATCGAAACAATACCCGTTGGTATTATTCAACAGTCGCACCCATTAATCAAAATAACTAAATTAACCGTCAACAGTTAATTTTGAAATTAAAAAATATCATTTAATTAAAAAAATTACTTAATCTTACACGGCTAACAATCTAAGCCTCTAAGGCCCTATCTTTGACATTAAATATCAATATTATATGTGTATGCCCTATAAGTCAATGTTTCTGACTCTATCCATCGGGTTTCTCTAAAGCAAAATTAAAGAGAGGGTATTTATATATAAGAGTTTGTACTCTTTTTTAAGTGAGCAATGTGGGACTAAATAGTTACTATTAAAACTCCAACACTTGCAGTTAATGTCAAGAAGTTTCTGAAAATGAAACACCAAAAGAACCCACAGTAAGCATTGGAGAAGATCGATTAATTAAATTTGTCAACTTAATTCATTGTCTATCTAAAACAAATAGGAACCACGATATAATATTAGTTCTGTGCACATTGATGTGGTGGCACCTTAATTTGCACAGGTGCATTTCACCTTTACCATTGGAGATATATGCTACCTCTAAGAGCATCTTCAATGGTAAACGTAGATTGTGAGTGTGGATTCTCAATGTGAAGAAAATGTTGATCCAATGTGCCTCAAATTAACATTAAACTTCAAAATAGGTCTCCAGAGTGTACGTAGATGTGAATTAATTGTGGCTCAATTAATGAGTTGACATTTCTTTTTGAGATTTTATTAATTAAAATGTGAAAATAAAAGTGTAAATAAAATAAGTAAATTTTTAAAAAATCTTAGTATCCAATATGGATGTCCATTTGAATGTCAAGATTAAGTGACATTCAAAACAGACATTATCTATCCACGTCATCTTGACATTCAAAATGCACATTCTATTGGAGAGATTTTTTTTCACTACAATATCTAGCTATTTAGTCCTAGCTAGGTGACACACATTGACATCCAATCCACATCCCCATTGAAAATGCTCAAGGTTTGTCGTAACAAAATGAACTAGATATTGATATTAATGTGTGCGTGTGTGTATATATCTATCCGTCCTCAATTCATAAACCTAATTATAAAAATAATAATAATAAAAAAAACTAGCAAGGGTTTGAATTACATACCAAATTAAAAACTCATCATGAGTGATTATATACAATGCATTAATTGACATTGGAGCTACGTACCAAGACATCTAGATTAATGCATATATACTTTACTTCACTTTTACTAATATATATACAAAATGAAGAAATTTCCCAAATTTACATAGGTGACCAGTTTTGATCATAACTAGCCGCTCAAAGGGTGGGAAAAAAAGAAGATGTACAATTAATATTTTGAAGCCGATTAAGGTGGTTAAATATCTAATTAGTTCTAATTAATTCGACCACTCATCATGGGCATTAATTATAGGTGGACACACATGCACAAAGTCACGAAAACTTGTGCACCAAAAAGGAACTGCCATGCCTTATTGTTTAGCATATCAGCCCCATCATGCTTTTGAATTTGAGCTTTCATGGTACGTGTTTTCACTAACCCTATATATGTCTCCAAGTCATGAACACATGAAGGGTTTTGCATCTTAAAGAAGTCAAGTGCAAGCTCAACACCCACATGTGCATAACATGAACATGCCATCCATGGAAACTCTAGCTTGTCTCCTAACAAAGCCCTAAAATTTTCATTGCTGAACAACACTCCTGGCATCTTTGTCACTGGATCATTTATGTTCACTACTCTCAAAACCTTCACTCCCAACTCTTCACATCTGTTCTTGAAGCTTGAGTTCCCCACTCTAGGCCCTCCGAATGAGTATACTGTAATGGGTATTTCGCGGTTTTCGTCTCGGTTCGATGTACTAGTACTAGTAGCACTAGTTCTTTTGTTCATCCCTAGTTCTGCAATGTCATAACCAAGAAGCACAGCTAATGAGCTCCCCATGCTGTGTCCAGCCAAAGTGATGCTCATCTCCTCTCCTTTGTACGTGTTGAGGATTCTGGAGACCTCGGAGAGAAGTTGTTGGCGGCAACTCCCCACTCCGAATTTGCAACTCCTGTCGTCGGAGGTGTACAAGTTGAGGAACCCGGATTCGACCTTAACTTGGGGCAAGGGATTGTGAGGATCAAGCCTAGCAGGAGTCAATGAACTCATGAAATTGGCAATCCACTCGGTGGTGGTCACCGTCCCCCGAAATGTGATCAAAACATCTCTTCTTCCAAGTCTTTTCGACTCTTCATCGGATGAGACCGCTACGTAACCGATCCATCTGCTGCAACATGTTCCAATTTGAGTGGGAATCATGCTGATATCAGGGTTTGCATAGATGTATTTTGTGATTTCATAACCAGGGTTTTCCATGCCTACTTCTTTAAGCATCTTCTTCTTTCCATACTTGCAGTTCAAGTACCTTCTTGAGGTGGCATCCAGGTCGAATGCCTTGTAACAAGCCGTAACGAATTCTCCATACCGAACAATCTCGTCGCGGAGTAGAGGATTCAAGGGCTCCATTAGATCGTCCCAATTGTTTGAGCCCTGAATTTCCCTCCACACTCTTGCTAATGGCCATGAAAATGATGTTGATGATGATGAAGTACTATGATCTCTCCAATTCACTTGTTTAATCACATGTGATGATGGTGTTGGTGCAACAACTGGAGTTGTCACATACTGGGGCGGGAAAGAAGAGAGGCCAACTCCGGCGCCCTTCCTTTCCGAAGGCGGCAGCGCCACTGCTACTCGGCCGAAACCCGATAGACCGGGTTGAGCACCGCGAGTCGTAGTACTACTTGATCTTAAGCTAGTTTCAAGAGCAGCTAATGATGGGTTTGGGTTCATCAAAGAAGCCATGCTAATTAATTTAATATATACTATATAGTATATATAGTACTAGTTTAATTAGCTAGGCCAATTGATTGATCAATAAATGGTAGTGATGAAGAAGAAGTGAAGGAAATAAGTGCAAGGCATGAATGAATGAGTTTTAGCTATAGAGAGAGAGAGAGAGAGCTAGGTGAGTTATCTAGTTAGGGAATGAAGAGGGGGAGAGATGATGAGTATATATAATGTGAGGAAGACGAGTAATGTCAGATATAAAGGTAGCGAGGTGTAAAGAATACTATAAAATGGAATAAAAAAGCATGTTTGGCGAGGATTTGACTGACCTTTTTTTATTTTCCAAGGCTTCAATTTTAGTGGTCGGTTGTGGGGGGTTTTGGGAGGATTGACGAGAAATTTTTTTTTTTTTTTTTTTTTTTTTAGAGTATTGCGGCTGATCGCATTGGAAAAAATAAAATAAAAAATAAAAAATGTCCCCAACAACAACATAAGTAACCAACAGATCCCCCAAACCCCACACACATATATGACATCTATAAACCCACTTATATAAAAAAGAATTAGTGTGAGTCATGCTTTTAGGATCACAAATATTAATTAATTACCTTATATACCTACAAAATACGTACAGTGATAAAACCAAAAAATTAAGTCATCAAAAAGAATGATTTTGAATTATAGAGGAGGTGGACTTTGTCGAGGTAACATCTGCTAGGCACCTCTATAATATGGATCATATATAATTGTTAATCCCTTGTCTCCCATGATTTTTTATCAATTAGAGCTTATTGTTAATTAGTAAAATCAATGACAACGACAACGATGCATGAAAAATTAAATATACATATCGTGATTATAGAGACATAGAAGAGTTTATGTACGAATCTGATTATTTTTTTTTTAAAGGCACAAAGGTGGGAAATATGTCTTTTTCATAGCGCTACAAACATGGAGAGAGCGCGTAGTTTAATTTGTGAGTTTTGAAGATGGATCCATGTGGGGCTAATTTCTCTCTCCATACATCTGGTTGTGTGGTGCAGATATTGACTTCAAAAGAAACGAGGACGGAAGAAGTGCGTTATCCATGCGATGAGAGAATAAATCTCTCTTTTGCAACCTAACTCTATATATTGTCCAAATCATGAATCACTAGCTGAGCTAGCTCAAGGGGTCAATTGGTTTTTTCATGGTGCGCTTTTTAATAGATTTCAACGCGGCGAGTTGGACTCTGGTCCCGCGTCACTCATTTGATTAAACAACTCCATTTTTTATTTTCTTTTCTTTTTCGATCCTAAAATCAATCTTTTCAAAGGCCTTTTTTTAACTAAGCCAGTCCATCTTTTCAATTGATGGTATGCAATATGAAATTATTGATCATGTGGAGATAGGGTTGCAAGTAAGGCGCGGTGGGGCAAGGCGGCATGAGGATCGTAATTATCGTTTTTGTCCTTGTGGGGTGTAGAGTGGAGATTTATTTTCACAAATTTTTCGCGAAGCAAACTTTGTCGCCCCACTCCGTGGGGATCTTCGTTATGCGAGAAATCTCCCCGCGGTACCTCATCAATTTGTAAAAAATATTTACTTTGATCTTTCTTCCTTAGTCATTTTGACACTTAAATACTACTTTCTCAAATTTTTAAGAAACTATTTTTCTCAAATTGAAGGATTAATGTGGATTTATTTAGTTAATTGAGTTATAAGTTATCATACTTAATTAAATATATAAGATTTCCAAAACTAGTATGACAAATATATTTCAATGATGTCTAAATATAATTTTATATATCTTTATGATATAATGTATATATATAATTAATTTAATGATAAAAATAAATTTTATTGTTGGAGATCTTGAGTTTAATTCCAAATATTAATGTTTTAAGTAAAAAAGTTATATAACTTTTTTGTAAAAATATAAAAAATGAATAATTTTGCACAAGGGAAGTGAGACGAGGAATCCTGCGGGGCGAGATACAATTCCCGTCCTCGCCTTGCCTCACTTGGCGGGGTAAAATTTTGTCCCGTGCCTCAGCCGAGCGGGAAGCAAAAAATGGGAAATCCTTACCCTACCAAAGCGGGGCACCGCGGGAACAGGGGTTTCCTAAGTAAAGATAGCATCTCATTAAGATCATTCTCTTTGTTAGTATACTTTTGGGAGCTTCGCTTTGGTCAGACCCTTTTTTTTTTTTTTTTTTTCAACTACTCGATCAGACCGTTTTCACATTATGACTGGCACTCTTCCTGATAATCGCTCAGATTGATAATATTCAACGTTAATGAAACAATACGTAATTACAAGGACTAAATTCACAACCGTACATGCGTGAATGTCAATTTGAAAGTATAAAAGGAACTTCGGTACATAGTAGCAATTAGTTGGAAGGCTTGACTACTTGAGTTTTTTTTTTTTTTTTTATATATATATACACATTTTTGCAAGTTAAATAAATTTCATGCTTCACAATCACTCCCTCTGATTATTTATATAAGTCTTTCTAACAAAAATTTCTTATTCAAAATTGTAAGTGTTTATTTATTACATTTTTACATATTTTACCATTATACGATTCAAACATTTATGATTATTTAATTATTCAATTCATTTAATGTCAAAAGATATTTATGAAGTATATATTTTTTAACTTAAGTGAGTCGAGCTCAAAACTTCTAAAATTTTATCTTTTGAAAATTGGTAGAGCCATGGAGGCATGTATAATTAAAACTAAAGAAATTATGAGGGTATCATGATATCTTATATATAATGGCAATATCTCTTAGGATCCTTTTTAAGCCAAAATGGCTTTATTAATAAAAATACCCATCAATATTAACATTTGATTGGATGTAATTTTTTTGAAAAAATAAAAGTAGGTGTTTAGGTAAATTCAAGTTAACTAACATAAAAATGAGGATTTAAAAGTGATACATGTGGAGAGAGAGAAAGAGAGAGAGAAAAAAAAATCGGTGTAGTAGTTATCTTTTTTTTTTTGTTGGTAGATACGAGTAGTTCTTAATTGAATCTTTTAATTTAATTTAACAAAAAATCTGTTTGGACTCTTTGAGTCCGGACCCAAAGATTTTTTTGTTAACAATTTAAGATATTTATCTAAGTAAAAGACCTAATTACCCTCTACCCCCAAACACCAATAATGAATTTAAATTAAGGGTATTTATGTCTTTTTTATTTGTTTGAGTCCGGACTTTTTGAGTTCATCTAGCACTATCTTTAATTTAATTAGCCAATTTGCTAGAAACATTAAAATGCGTAGCACCTACCCTACCACTAGTCTAAATAGGGAAAAATTGAATAGACACGTGGCGCAAAGATAATGTTTACTTGTGGACCCATTAAAAATTTAAAATACACAACTGCCGTCCAGTGAAATTGCGTGCATGTGGGACGCACTGAGATTCTCTGATGTAACTAAGTCGGAGAACCACTACACTGCGTCTGTGCTGCCAAGAGTTCTTTTACAAAACGGCTCCTGCCGAGAGTAATTTTTAATAACGCAAACATATTTATACATTCATTCCATTGTAAAAAAATAAAATGATGTTAACTATCTAGATTTCTTTAAAAAAATTAAGGGTTCGATCGATTGATGTTAACTATCTAGATTTCTGTTAAAAAATAAAATGACAGTATTTTTTAAAATGACAGTATTTTTAAACATATTTATACATATTATAGAATAAGTTTATTTTTTTATTTTATTTCGGTAAGTACCCTACTTATTTCCGTCTATAGAATACTTTTTTTATTTAATCTTATTTAGATAAGTATTAGTACTCTCTCTCTCTCTCAATGAGCAATATAAACATAATAGAATAATATGAACATAATAAAGTTTTGGGTGGACTTAGGTGTTAGTGACGTTTAGATAATGATCAAATTGTATGACTACAAATTATTAGCTTCAAGTTCATCAGAGATTACACATAGAAAAAGTCTTTTAATTATATAAGTACCATACTTAATTATTATTTATATTCATAGAATAATTTTTCCTTTAATTCGTTGTGGAGGCGATTAAAACAATATATTTGATGGTTTTTAGGAAGAAATTGAATTTCTTCAAATAATTACTTAGTACATATATATATAAAAGTATATTTTGAGTTGTATATCTCATTTTTTTTACCAAGTTTATTAAATTATGTTGCTTCGAGACCATTGAAGTTTTTTTTTTTGTGACTTATGCTAGAGTCGAATTCACGATTTCCCTTAACCTTGCCCTTTGACAATTAATATCTTATTATTTAACTATAAATGCTTTAGCGACCATCGAGGTTGCATAATAATTTTTTTATTTTTTTTTCTTATCAAATTAATTTTTATATAATGTATTAATACTCTATCTTACATGTGCACGAAGCGCGGATCTACGACTAGTTTACTTATAATTCTTGAAGGAATATGCTAGGTGGAAGGAATAACAAGAAAGACATAAATACCCTTTATATGGTGGAAGAGGTAAATGTGTTATTGATGCTAGAGTGAGGATAATTATGTCTTTTCATTTAATCAGGTAAATTATATTATTAGTAAAAAAACTGACTTATATAATTATAGACAGAGGGACCACCATGAAGAAAATTTTGAATGGGTGGGGAAAGTTGTGTTGAGTCATTAATTGGTGCAAACTCATGAAACCATTTTACATATTTATCTGATCAGGTTTATTTTAAAGAATTTGATTCAAAAATAATTTTACTTAGCCAGTTCTAATGGGTATAGTGCTAGATGGACTTTAAAAATTCGGACTCAAATAATTAAAAAAACATAAAGATATTTAATTCAAATTCATTATTAGTGTTTAAAAGTAGAAGATAATTAGATCTTTTACTTAGATAAATATCTTAAATTATTAATAAAAAAATTTTGGATCTAGATTTTTTGAGTTGGAATTACGTTGCAATCAAGTTGATACGTGTCAGTATGAGTAGTGGCACTAGCTGCTAGTACCCATCTCCCGTGTGTACAAAAAAACACTTTCGGTGTCAATATGAACAATCACTTTTAAGGTCGGCAAATATTAATTGATTTCATGAGTACCAAACAAGTACAATATAGTTATGGTACGTTGGAATCGCGGATGCATATGAGGTCACTCGGATTAATTAATATGGGACTCCAAGTCTCATCGTTATCGGCATATCGGCGCTGGGGCTCTGTTCGATACGTGAGGTTTTAACGCTATGGATTAAGGTTAATGAATGCAGAGGGAATTACCAATTTGCCTATTACAATATATTACAGTGCGTTTAAGGTTTTGGATTGAAATGTTTTCTTCAATAACAATCATATAAAATAAAAGAAAATGATGAGAAAAATACTCCAACATATAAAGGAAGAAAATAGCAATTCACAACAAGTAAACATCTTCTTTACTTTATAGGGTAAAATTTGTGACGGCCCTAGTTCCACAACCTCAAATTGGGATCCCGCCCCGGCCTAAACTTACGTGGACCCCGAGTCAATTATCGCGAGTCAACGCAAGCCTAGTAAGCCTTCCTAACCATTTTATCATTACATTTTTGATGAGTTATTTAAAATTTCAAATTTATAAGTTATCACATTTATGCGAAAGCGATTTTTTAAAACTTGAACAAATCTAAACAACTCTACACACATTAGTTAGGACAACCTAGAATGTGGAAACCCCGCCTAAACACTGTTAACATGTATAATAACTCAAAAGAGAGAGAGAGAGAAAAGAGAGAGAGAGAGAGAGAGAGAGAGAGAGAGAGAGAGAGAGAGAGAGAGAGAGAGAGAAAGATAATATCATATACATGTCCCAAAGTGTCTCGCAAAACCCATATACTCAATGTGATAAAATCAATATACGTAAGTAATACAAAACCTAAAAAAATGCGAGGGGAAAGGCCGCTCCAAAGTTCTCAAAGTAGATCTCCCAGTGCTAGCCATTTTCTCTTACTCGATTGCGGATCTGCACTCAGTCAAACAGAAGAATGACGAACCCAGGTAAGTAATGCCAGTAGGATACTAAACAACATTTCGAAATAAATAAATAAATCAATATTCATGCAGATAGAAAGAAAGATATAAGAACGCATGAATAAATAAAAGATTGTAAATAAATAAAAAACAATCGATCAATGAGTGTCCAGGAATGCAAACAGAGAGGCGCAAGCAGTCCCGACAAAGGTCGTTGAGTCTTGGCAAAACATCAAGACTCGGGTTCTAGGAATCGGTACAATCACAAGTCCTAAACCCACGAGATACTGAGACTTCTTGGAAAAATCACGCTAAAAACTCACATGTGATGGCCCTAATTTCACAATTCTAAACTGGGTCACGCCCGACCTAAAAATGAACATTCAGCGGAGAGTAAACACAAGATATACATGCCCAAAAATCTCCCAAAAATCCAACTCTCGGTGTTTCAAAACAAGTATATCTAATAATACAAATGAATCACCTATGTCAGACAAGTGGTAAGTACTGCTCCGGTATCCTCAAATGATACCTCTTAATTAGCTTTGGAGCCTTCCCTTTGCTGGACTGTAGATCTGCACTCCATCAAACACAAGAATGACGAGCCCAGGTAAGTAACACCAAATAGGACATATATACAACATTTTGAAATAAATAAAACCAGTCTAACTCATGCAAATAGAAAGAAAGGAACAAAGAACGCATGAATATAAAATACTGTAAATAAATCAATTGATAAGTGAAGGTCAAGAATACAAAAAATTGAACAAGGAGTATCGACCAAAAGGTTGTTGAGTCGCAGCAAAAACCCAGTAAACTCGGGTTCAGGACGACACACAGCCTACCAACCCTAACCCTTGCGACTATGAGATATTCACATACCCGGATAAGTGCCCCCGACGTACACTCAATTGAGAGATACCAACGTCGTTCATATAAGCGCTCATATCACAGATAAATAATAACCATGACTCACTTGCCAATGGACCACTCAACCAATAGAAATTTCAAAAGAAATGATGAACAGGGCAATAACAACAAATTTAAAGCTCAAGAAATAACTGTAAAATTTTTTAGTTAGTTTACTTAGCTATATACAAGCTAATAGGCACTCAAATCAGCTCTGATACTCCTCTAAATCCTTACCTAATACCCGACAATAGTAAACTATGCCCCTGATAATCATATGAGCAAGTTTATATTGTGTTAGATTCTATTTGAGAAATTTTAGATTTTTAAATCCTAAAATTGTTCAAATTAGGAAAATATTAGTGGTGACACATTTTTCGATGAAATATTTGTTGGTGTAAAAATTTCCGACAACGTCAAAAAGTGTTTTTTTCAATTTCCTCAACCTTTTCTATTTTTTTTCAAGTTTTTTCTAAATTTTCTTGAATTTTCCTAACTTTTATTGGATTTTCTATTTTTTTATTTTTTATTTTTTTGAGTTTGGGCCCTTTGGGCCCCTTTTTCCCTGAACCGAGCCGTAGGAATCGGCCGGTTCAGTTGTTTGGGTGGGGCCCAGCTCGCCCAGGCCACTGGGCTTGAGCGGGCCCAGCCCAGTTCCCCCTTCTCTTTCTATCACGAAAGAGAGGGGGCGTGTGTTTCACCTCTCTGATATATATATATATATATATATATATATTCAACCTCAAGACCCTGTAATTGTCTTGCCAAATGCCCAATTGAGATGTAAAATCAAATCCTAAACCCAACATTTAACCACTCAAAATCAACAACAACAACAACCAACTCATGAAAATCACAAAATTGTTCAAATGATGTTAATGGAGATGGAGAGGTACCCAGCTTGATGTTCATGCAAGTTTGATCACCACTACTTCTCCAACCTCACTGGTTGCTCTTCTCTTTGCTCCCACACCCCCACAATCTCTCTTTTCTCCTTCCTTGCCAACAATGAGAATCAAAGAATGCTCACACTTTTGTATTGGATAAAGATTGAACTGTGGCCACACATCCATTTGTGCACACGTATCTCGCGGCACGTCTAAGGGACCACCATCACTCATTTATTAACCAAAGTCATGCATGAACGACTCACAAGTTAACTCTTGTCTCTTGATGAGTTAATGCGTGTCTCAGGATACATTATGTGGCCATTTTAATTTTCGCAAACTATAGTCACATTAATGTTTATATTTAAGGTGACCACGTTAGCCACTTATTAAACCAACATAAATTCACATTTAACTCACCCCATAAGCCGATACCTCGGCCTCACATCGATACACAATTCGAGGTACGCATCTACTCATCTCGACATTGATATGCCCCGCGTATACCTTACCCGCACATTACCAAATTTAGTTTAATTTAACTTGTTCAATCTAAATAATACAAGCATCAAACAAAAATAGCATACCTCGGTGTCGACTCCCGAGATTTGAACATGTGTATCACGACAAGTGGGTCCCGAGGTCATAACTCTGGTATGTTACCTCAGCCAGCCACTCCTTCCATGGATCACCGTTGACTCACTTGCCCTCGAACAACTGAATTACAATTAGAATGAAATTTCCAAGGATAGATATCAAAGCAATGAACAACTACAATTTCCGCCTGGTTTATACCTCGATAACCAACCTATGACACCAAATTAAACTCAATCTCAATTATTATAAATTATTATTTATAGAAAACCTCGACTTTGGTCGCACTATGGTTTTAAACTTGTAGTACTCATGATCTACATAGACTCCAAGAATACTCAAATCGGATTACAAATGGAGAAATTACGAATTTTCTAATATAGCAAGTGACAAACTTTATTCTTAACCTACACAATTCCAAAATTAATTGTTTAAAATTGTTCAATCAAAATATTTTTGTATAATAAATAATACAAGCATCATCACTATAAAAAATAACATACCAAATTGGTGTCTACACCAATATACCAATTAACAACAATTCATACCAATTTCTATCGCAACCCCCGCGAAAAAAAATCGAAAAATCATGATTTGGACATATTACGGATACCAAATTACGGGTTGAGTACGTTTCTACTGCAGAAGCAGAGCTCGAATTGTCCGTCTTGCGATCCTATACGATTTTACGTAAAGTGGATCCTTAAATTCCTATTTTGACACATCGATCCCGCTTTCCATCGAATTGAACCGTACTCGACAAAATAGACCATCTTCATGGCAAAACCCCAAAAATGACATACCCAAATCTCACAAACTAATTCTCCTGCCATATTAACCAATATGACACCAAATTAAAACCAATCTCAACCTCGACTACTGCCAACGAACACGAAACTCAAGTTAAGATCTTACCTACACAATTCCAAAATTAATTGTTTAAAATTGTTCAATCTTTTGTATAATAAAAACAAAAATGTTCAAATTGATAGTTTTTCCGTTACAAAATTTGTTCAAATTGATAGTTTTTCCATTGGGATGACATCGCCTTTTGCTGCAAGACACTCCTTGACAATTGAGCGAGTTTGTAACCAAAATCTCGTGTATAATTCAACATTTTGAGAATAAAAATTTCATAGTTAAGATGATAATCATTGAATGAGATTTTAAAACTTCAAACGAAATTATGTATGTATAACATTGAAATTGGTAAGCATTAAACAAAGATTGTATATTAATATACATTAAGAAATTAAACACATGTAAGCATTAGTTAGCTAACTGACTTCGAATAATTCATTGTCCGCAAGAACTATCGCATGTTCAAAGGCCTCATTCTCCTTCTCAGTAGATTAGTCTAGATCCATCCAATCAACATTTAGTTTTGTGACTGCTGAAGAGAAGGTTGTGTTGTTAATATATCTTGGAGGAAAATTAATATAATACTTATTCTATTGTCAATAACATCAATCGTCTATTACAAGAACAGTGAAACCAATATTACCTTTCAATATATATGACAAGCACATGCCGTTAAAACATCTTAACAAAAACTTAGGAGAGACAAAACCAAGTAAACCATAAGAACATCACATCTATTATACTTCCATGAAGCTTTTATATAGTTAGTAGCTGCACATCTGGGTGTTCCTAGTCAATATTCAACACTTGTCACAATTGAAACTTTTCCAAAGTATTACAAATCAAGACATTAACATAGTGGCATTAGAAGCAAATAATGTAAATGCTAATCTGAAACAAAAATCACAATCTTAATTGTTATAATGCAAGAACAAAGAAACATATATTATCACAACTTTACACTCAATAAAAAATAAAAAAATTACAATGCAACCGCAAACAAACATATATTATCATAATTTTAGGTTTCATAAAATGAAAATAAAACTTCAAATCACTACCTTATGTGTCACTATTATCATAGAAATGAAGCAAACAAATATATATTATGATCATTCCCATCTTTATTCAGATCATAAACTCCACCAACATAAAATCTTGTATCAAGCATCTCTAACAACTGCACTAACAACAACATAAGGCAATGAAAATATAAAATGTTAACGAGAACAATCATGCAATAAAACAATCAATATTTAAAATAAGTCGTGCTGACGATATTTGTGTTAACAAAACTTGATCATGAAGCAACCGAGGGTTTCATCACAGTGGATGCTGCCACGGTGTGTGTTGATTTGATTAGAAGATGAGGATGTTGTTTATTTATTGTTTAGCACATATTATTAAGATTTAGATAATTCAAGTTTTCATGATTAGAAAAGATTTGTAAAAAAATTCAAATATTTACTTCATTTTAAGTGTAAATTGTGAAATAAAAGCCTATGTGATACATATACTTTCATGCATAATGCACATTGACATCACAATTTATATCTCTCTCAAAGTATCTTTATATTATATAATATCGAATATATAAGTTTTGATGGAATGAAAGTCATGTTCAATTATTAACAAGCTCTAGAAGATCTATATATACAATATTTTTTGTTTTATTATGATTCCTTGATTTTGAAGAAAACTTTATTAAAATTTTAACATCAGTAGCTCTTCTGGCATGTGATAACGCTCCATATAATTTCCCATGTGAGAATACAAGTTTTGGTAAATATATACCAACTGAATAAAGTGTTTGTTTTGAGCTTTATTTATTGTCATAGCAAAACATAATCGAATTGGAAATTGAGTTCTTTTAAATCAAAATGGAAAATTATCCCTTCATTTGGGATGAAAGGAATTCATGGTAGAAAAACTCTTTGTCCTATATAATCTCCATTGACAATCTCTACATCAATAACATTTTTCCAAATTGTCGACAAATTAATTTAGTTCCATTACATAGTCCTTCTGATATGTTTATATTTCGTAACAATATTACAACACAATTCTTTTTCAATATCAATTCATGTGGAGGAATACCATTAATCATTAATGTGTTAAGAAATTCTTCAGAAGCATTGCAATCATTATTATCAATCATTTCATCAAAACTATAATATTTCATAACATCTCATGGAAATTCACTACAAGAAAACACTAATTCAGCAAAACACCAGTCTGTCGCTATATTGGTACAATTTTGTTGCTAATGAGGTCTGCAACAAGTCTATGGCAGAAATAGCTTGTCGTTGATTTCTTTGTCGCTAAACAGAATCAACTACAGACTTACCATTATGCCACTGTTTATTAACAAAATTGCAATAAAAGTCTATCGTTTAACAACAACAAATGGTCGTCTGTCACTGACTACGATCCAGTCAGCACAAACATATTTGTCACAAATTTTTGTTGTTCGCTGATTGGGATTTAGTAAAAAGTATTTTCAAACTTATTTATACTAAAAATAGTAAAACAAAAAATAAATTAATGGATGAATGTCTGGAATTATTTATTTCCTTTTCTAACTGAGAAAATAACAAATGTACTTCCACTTGCAACATTGTTATAGATGATAAGATGAAAAAAAACTATTTCTCATCTAACACTTGGACGTCGTCGGCTTTCACTTGTCGCGTGCCTCAACTATTTGAATTCATTGTTCAACAAAATATCCAAGATGCTCCATAAATTGCTAAACAATAAAGCAAATCAACCTGCCAAGAAGACCAACGATGCAACATAATACAATCAACATATGATTTCGTAATCAAGGAAGGAATTAACAGTAACAAATTTATATGAGAAGCTAAAGACCAATCTAAGCAACTACCAACAAAACTAAGTAAGAAGACTCTGATAAGGAAAATCATCAATTCTATATAAGGATGATTTACTAGTTTATCTAATATTACACTTATGAACACGAGTTACGAGACACAAAGAGAACGGGCAGGTACCGAACACGTGTATTTTGGCCAGCTGGCAAGGAGTACACAGAGACACGTCACCTCCGGGGCTGCTGAGACCGCCACATTAACAACAATATTCAAACAATCCACCAACACCTCTAAAATCGAGATGAAAAGATAGAGAAAGGTGGTGTGTTTGTGATTCCCACCTTACTTTTGATGTTTTCACCACTCCAAGCTCCTCAAATCACCAAGTTTGATCTCCACAACCTTGGTTTTCTTGGTCTCAATTTCGGATAGGATGATAAAAATGAGAGAAAATGTGGTGGAAAATGAAAGTCTTATTTGACTTTTATAGTCAAATGTGACCTCCACTCACTTACACATCTCAATGAAATCAAGTGGGAACCCTTTGCTCCATTCCCAACCTCTCATGATTCCAATTGTGACACTAATGACACACTCACCCTTATTTTTAACTCAAAAAGTGGTGTTTCGTTGTTCGACGTCCAGTTTCACGTCCCGAACCGCGACATACGCGTACTACCATGTCCCTATCGCCAAATCTATATTCCATATAAATTATTTAACCAATTTTATTCATTTTATTGTGTGTATTTGTTCCCGACCTAGTGTTAAGTCGGTTAAACTAACCGGTTACCAACATCAACACGCATATCGAGTCGAATACTTAACACAAAGTCTCGTACGTCAAATGTAATATAATCACTCACATTGCGATGTCATTTATTCTATTTCAATATGAACATAACAAATTAAATAAAACAACACATAAAGTAACTATTTACCTAGCTCCAGGGTACGGGTCTCGTGAACGTCTGAGCTGTCAGCCACGTATATTTGCAACCACATCATTAATAACGGTGAATTAAATTCAGACGTTGCATATCTAATCCAATATTATAATTTATAGAAATTGAACAATTATCTAAACTTTCAAAATTTCTTAAGCTTCCAAAGAGTAAACTATACGGATTAATTGTCAATATCTTCATTAACTTAATTAACTTAATGACTATCTGATTGTCGATATGGTCAAATATAGATGTTCAATTTTCAACCTCATGTTCAGTATCATAAAAATATAATTGTAAGTAAAATGGTTGTTTATTGTCAATTAATAATTTGTTAATGTAATAATGAACTTGTCCTTGAACACGAAATGTATAAATACATTTGTCATTAATATACATATTATTATCATTTGTTATATCCATTGATGTGAAAGCAAAACAATTGTTATATGCTCGAATATATTTAAGAAGTTTGTTGATTCATCTCCTTTTCTGATAAATAATTCATATAATGAATAAGGTATACTATTAGTAACAAGCGCAACTTCCCCATTAAAACAACAAAATCTTTTTTTCTTTAAAAACTTTTTTTGCATAACAATATTTGCAAGGTGTACGTGGTAGTAAAATATAAGGACTCTTCCATAAATTTGAAAACAATTTGTTGCTTATATTATATTTGTTATGTCATACACTTAAGAATAATGCATCATCAAAAGAGTTGCCCTTCGAAACTTCATCTACTAAAAAGTTGACATAAATTAAAAAAAATAAAAGATAAACAACCAATTAAGAAGCACAATAAATAAAGAGAGAAAAAGAGAAATATCTATTACCATATATTTGATGCCCAATCCATAGGATATGTTCTTCCATTGTCATTATTTACATTTATTGCATCACTTGATTATGGCAAACAAGGAAATAAATTAATTAGTAATAAAAAAATATTTGATGTGCATTGTCAAACATCCATAGTTAGCCATAGTTCAACAAACCTTGTTAATCATGATAAAGACGACATTCATGCTATTGTCCAATGTTATAGTTGTCATCAATATTTCCGTGTCGTAATTTTGTTGGTTCGAGGTTGATCCTGGAAAAGAAAATCCCCGATGAAAACAACAAGACACGTAAAATATATGTGTATATGTATATATAATTGTTAGACAATTAAGAAAGAAATCACGAAACACATCACACCATTTCTAATCAAATACTATTTTCATGCGTTATCTGAGACAATTGACAAGTGTATATTCTATCTTTATTTAATAGCTTAAACAACAAAGTGACTTTCTACATGCTTATCACATTTTTTCTTTCGCTTTTACAGACAACCACACATGAAATTTTATATTGTCTTTTGAAGCTTTTTTTTCTCCATCAGCTACATTGACATTTTCATTTTTTATTGTGTTTACTATGCTCCTCCATTAGGCCAACTACTTGCTAATTATATGTATCATATTATATATTATAAGAAATTCTAACCAAATCATTCACATTTATTGCATCATTTGACTATGACAAACAAGAAAATAAATTAATTAATATTAACAAATAATTGAAATGCACTATGGAACATCCATAATTAACCTTCGGCCCTTAGTTAAACAAACCTTATTATTATGAAACAATTTAGCAATAAAGTATCAGTACCATCAAATGTCATGAGACTCAAAAACCCACCATAAAGTTAAAATTGGATTCTCATATTCGATTCTCAAATCCATGAAACAAATCTTATTATTCATTAATAGAGCACCAAAAAGTTAAAATTGGATTTTCAAATTCACTAATCCCACCAAGAATACCACACCGACCACGTACGCCAGTGACACCACCACCATCAGTTCACCATCACTAAAACCTTAATCCTAACGTTAATACAAATCCACAAAACCATAAAGAAAGATCAAATTTTGAGACTCTCCCATATCGTATAATCATTGTAGAAACCCAAATGCAAAAGTGCATGATCAAATTCGAGAAAGAAATGATGCAAAGTCGAGCGAGATCGAGCTAGAGAGGTACCAAATTAGGTTTAGTTGTCTTATAAATGACAAAGGTAATATGATGTTTTGAGTTTTCCTCCACTATCCGGATTAACAATGACACAAATTTTGGTGGGATTGTTTAATCAGTATGGGTAACGATTCATTTATGCATCGCGTAAATTATCGTGCCATGCGAACATCGACTTTAAACCTTATCCCGAGACTAATAATTTTAGTCTAGCAAAGCGAACAGGCCATTAGTATCTAATATCCACATCAAATCAGAAATGACAAGACGTTACATTCATATATATATATATATATATATATATATACACAATACATAAAATTAATGATTTAAAGGAATTATTAAATATTAAAAAGACATCAATAGCACGATAAAGACTCATGCAAATTACTCCATCTGGTCATTTATATAAGTCATAATTATAGACTAACAATAATGTAATAATTATTGAAAAATATCAAAGTGATATTAAAGCGTATATTTTTTACCACTACTTTTTTTTTATAACTGAGTATCCGCACCATTAAGATACGACTAATTTAATAGGGTCAAGTCGGTCTCATCAATCCATTAACTAGGAGAGAACACCAAGTTAAGATATTTTTGCAATGATGGTTCATTTTTTCATTGCAAAGATGGTTCTTTTTTTTTTTTCTTTTTTTTCCAAATTATGTCTATATTATTTAATTTAATTTAATTTAATTTATATTGATCAATAATTTTTAAGTATAGCAGTTTTAGTCCAATTTTGGAGGCAAATACTATTTTTTACATAATGTGATGGATATATAAATATAATGCAATAATGGTTCATTTTCATGGCGGTTTGACACATGTTTAATAATGATAAGTAGAAATAAAATTTACATGAAAAAGAAAAATTAAGACATTTTTACAAAACCCTTATAAAAGTTATGATACATTTGCATTTTTTAAGGTAAACAAAATATATAAGAAAAGCTAAACAAAAATAGGCCTCATGTGTATGTTAATTTTATAAACTTATTAATTTTATTTTATTTTTCTATAAGAACAAGATTTTTAAATTATTATTAAGCTTAAGCGGGAAGCCCTAAATTAATTTTGGTGCTAAACTGATAAAAACTAGTAATTAACAACCAATAGGTAAGTACTAGTAATTGATAATGACAGTGTTTAATTACTTTTCATTTTTTTAATTTATTTCCGTATCACTACTGTCTTCTCTTTCACCAACAATTTTTATTCTTTCTTTGTCCTTTCTTCTAGCTAGCTTTCCCATCTTTTTTGTCTTAAGTTCGTATAAACTGATTAATTTGGCGTATTGTTAGCTTAATTGGGCCAACTGGCTGGTTCACATAGTACATTTGTCAACTCACATATATTATTAATATTGAATTAAGCGCGTTGAATATCATGCATGTTTTGCTTGCTAAGAATTATTATATCATCAATATTAATTTGTCAACTCATATATTATTAATATTATTTTTATTATTTTTATTATTTTTATTAATATTATCATTATTTTTATTTTTTATAGGAAAGAAATAATTTTTGCATTCACCAAAATTTGAACTTATGACTTCTTACTTTCGCATCTCATACCAAACTATTGGTCCACTCTGTTGTAAATTGAGTTGGAACTTGTTAAGAACTAGAGAAGGAAAATAAAAGACTAAGAATTTCTACTACTACAAACTACTACTACAAAAAAGAAGATAAGAAATAAGATAGTTGGAATGAGAAGTTTTCATTCAACTTGGTGTGTGAATTACAATGGGGTTGACACCCTTTATATAAGTCATTTAGATGATGATGATAATTGTATTTATACAACGTGTACAAGTTATACATACACCACAAGTCATAAAACACATTACAAGCAACATAGACAATACATGGAATTGTTGGTGTACATTGGAGATGATTACAAGTTACATGACAATATATGGATAAGTGATTATACATTGGAGTTGAATACAAGTTATATAGAGTATACAAGTTACATTCAATGTAGAAGTCATGCTTGATGTTACAATTCAATGTAGAGTCATGCTTGACAATGTGATCATTCATAAGCTTGGTTAAAGGGTCATTCAATTTGACAACACACTCAATTATTATTATTATTATTATTATTATTATTATTACTATTATTATTATTATTTATTTATTTATTTATTTTTTTGAGACTGTCTACCTTCTTTTTATTCATATTTAAGGTTAATTCTAGACACTATATAACATAAAAAATTGGTATATTTATAATCCCATTATTTAACCGTATTTTAATTAGTTTTTAAGTAGTTTTCCACATGTGTGTGTATATAACCTAGTCAGGTTGCCACGACTACAATGAAGGTGAAGGCAAGGTTTTGTGATTTAAGCGCACGACTTCAATTTTGATTTCCCAATGTGGCATGATTAATTGCCCAGGCCACTGGGTACGCTTAAGCCAATTGCACCAAGGCCTTATGGGAATAGTCAGGCTAGCTTGGACACCCACGAATATCATACACGTGAATGGAAAATTCTACGATGGAACCCAAATATTTACACATGTCATGAAAACCCCTCAAAATGTGTTGTACATTAAATGTTTCGTGTATTTATGACGACTCTTAGATTTATATGTTGAATTAAAATCTAATGATTATGAATGTGGTTCCCATGGCATGATATTTTTGTTTTTGTTTTTTTTTTTCTTTTTTTGATGATCGGAGTCGAAACTCCTTTATTGTAATAAATATATGTACAAAAACAGAGTTACAAAAAAAAAAAGGTGGGATCTACAAATTGTAACAAAAATGGGAGCAACCAACCCAAATCGTCTCCAGCAAATGGCATGGTATTTTTGTGGTTCACATACTAGTATTGATTGATCAATGAAAGTAGTTTCTTCGATTTTAATTGGTTTAGGAGACTTAAATTGACGAAAATGAAGAAAGAAAGAAATTAAATCACTAATTGAAAAGTGGCATCGTTGTCTATGTATGATCAAACTTAGAGATCAATTGATATTGATGAATATTGATCATTAGAGATCATGGTACTTTTTGATGAATATATCTGATCATTTGAGTTCAAACATGCCTGTCTAACTGCAAAAAGCCATATATATATAAAACATATACCATTAGCAACAATAATGTATATATGCCACACTCAAATTACATAGATCAATTCCTTTACATATAATTACACATATTAATGTGTTTATTAGGAAATCTCGTTAATCGTCAAAAACGAATCTTCTTGTCTAGTATTGGTCAAAATATGTGTATATGCGAGTGCTCAAACTAGGTGTGCAAGAATTTACTTACATAATACATACATTATGCCCCGTTTAATTATAATTATGTAGGAGTATTTACTTTCTGTGACCATCTTCGCAGAAATGCCGTCCAACATCTATATATGTACACACGTGAAAAGAACAACAATTTAGTGTCAAAAACGACTCCTCTCGTGTCAATTGTTTTGGTCCTCAAAAGAGAAAAAACATCTTTGAGGAATTAACTCGGTGCATATGCCATTACCTAATTTTAGTATATTAGTTAGCTAGATTGAATATAAAATATAATCTTAATTTGAACACCCATGTGAGTTTTTCTATTAATTTATCTATCAATGTAGTACTTTTCCATTAATGGATAACACTTTTGAGATGCTCTCACAAAGAGCTTTAGTGGGGGCTACTCATCAACATTCAACATTATCTTTTACACTATTTACTTTTTATCATTTTTTTATTCAATTTGATTTGCAATCTCAAAATAATACAATTATAAAGATGATTTAAAAAATACAAAAACAAAAAAATAAAAAATAATGAATAGCAATATAATATGTGAATAGTGACACTATTCATTCAACGTCATCTCAGAGGGATAACGTTGAGATTTTGACACTCTATTAAAGTGCCAAAATTGCATCACTGTAGCTCCACCTAGGTCGGAGTTGGTCGGACCTAATTAACGAAGAACAAATTAAATATATATGATCATGTTGTATAGCAAAAGTAAAGTTTTCATCACTTGACAAGACTTTGGTTTTAATTAGATGGTTAACTATCCTTTCTTATGAATCGAAGTACACATTAATTAACTAATTAATTAAAGTTGAAAGGGTTTCTGCCTAATCAAAGGTGATTATTTATAAATGGATGAGTAGATTAAATAATCAGCGCGCGTATGCGTAACTAATTATCTAAAACTAAACTTAATATATATAAAGTTTTTGTAACTGGAGCCTAAAGTAATGGAATTTCCCATTTCAAAAAAAAAAAAAAAGTTTTTATTGCACACGGCAACACTTTATTCGCAGGTCCGTGAATTAATTTGACTAGTACTGTTATTGTCCCCAACTTAATTAATCACCTTTTGATCACTGATGTAAAGTTTTACTCGAAAAAGACTTCAATATTATTTGAGGAGAGATAACCACTTAAATATTTTTTTATTAAATCACATTTAATCGATATGTGACTGTATTTTAGTCCACAATAAGTGGCGAGTTACACTCTTCGCCTTAAATTATTTGATAACTTAGGTGTAAAGCGAGAGATAAAGCTATATATATATGTGTGTGTATGTGTGTATAGAGATATAGGATAAGTTTAATCCATCGTG
Source organism: Stephania yunnanensis (assembly GCA_039657365.1). Classification (NCBI taxonomy): domain Eukaryota; kingdom Viridiplantae; phylum Streptophyta; class Magnoliopsida; order Ranunculales; family Menispermaceae; genus Stephania; species Stephania yunnanensis. The sequence continues at coordinate 673,176 of CM077582.1, forward strand.
TCGGAATTATAGTACTGCTGATGACTTGGTTAATAGAAAAGACACTAGCATCAGAATTAGGTCAGGATCAATTTGGCCGGTGGGGCTATTAGTAGGTTTAGTTACATTGCTAATAACAATTAATTGAAACTAATTAATTAAGCCTCAAGAACCATATGGTACATATACAATATTGAAACTCTTGCATATATATATATGTGGATGGAGTGGTTAAACCGACCTCGGCTTTCGCTTAGAGGACCTCGTTTTTTTTTAATTTTTACTTCGTCGTACCTCACTTTTTACTTAGCGTACATCACTTTTTTTCTCAAAATTCCAAAAATATCTTTGATGTACCCCCATTACCCTTGCCCTCACCCCTAATACCCCTTTAAAGAGTTGTTGACTTTGTGTGTCTGGCACCCGCAAAGAACAAACATGAAAATATTTTTTTTTCAAAACTTTTGAAAAACACATGAAAATAACCAAAAAAAATAGCATGTTTTGTTCGGAATTGCTTAATATCTTCGATTCCATCAAAACTCTGCACCCAAAATGTTAGATTCAACTTTTGAATCGAAGCCAACAACAATTCCACAAACAATACCGACTCAAAAAGTTTAAAAAAATTTAGAAAAATTTTGAAATCAACACTAAAAGAAATAAGAAATGCACCCACGGCGTCGAATCGGACGTGGTTTTGTTCAGATTTCGTTGGATTCGAGTTGATGGTGAGAATGCGATTTGAAAGAGGGGGATGACTGGGGTATAGGTGCGTGGGGCTGGTGGAGTATGAATAAGTAAAAAATATTTTATGTGGAGAGGTAGTTAGGTAATTTCATTGGAGTGGAGCACTCTAAGTAAAAATTGGGGTCAATTTGGCCGCTCCCTTCTATTATTGGTCAACATATAATATAAGTAAAGTCCTTCTATTATTGGTCAACATATAATATAAGTAAAGTCCTTCTATTATTGGTCAACATATAATATAAGTAAAGTCCTCTGGTTGTTTTTTGTTTATTGTTTTTGTCCTCTGGTTGTGTTTGGATTAGCGTTTTAGTTTGGTTTATGGGGTGTTTCTTTATCTTGTAATTAAGCATCCCTTTGGACTGTTCAAATTAAGTTGAATTATCGATAGCGATAGGACCATGCTCGGGTCGGGGTAGGTAACAATCCTCCTAGGATGTAAAACTTTTTTTTACCAATCAATAATAAATACTCGGGATTACTGTCTCCCTTTCTTGAAAAAAAAATTAGATATTATCAATTATTCATCTTGCCAGTAGTATTGTAGTATTGTAGGGAAATACTAGACGTACTTAGTAAACACAATCACTTATATATATATATATATGTGGCACACGCTCAAGATGCATGCAAGCTTACGCATCCTCATACAAAAGTGTGCATGGTTAGGTGATGATAGTGTTCTCCGAGTACATCTAGTACTAGTTTTTCTTAATTTACTATATTATATATCCACCTAAATTATTCATCAAAAAAAAATATATCCACCCAAATTAATTAATATACATTTATTCTCATATGTAAATGGATGAATGCTCATCAGGTTGCAGTTATTTCATACGTCCAAACATTGCTAAACATGCAGTGTACGTTGGCTACGTCAAATACAATGCACCCTTTCGAAAAAAATAAAATAAAATACAATGCACCCATGAGACGAAGTTGTCGCATGTCACTTTTGCATATATCTATTACTTAATTATTAGCAACAATCTTTGATGGCAAAATATAAATCAATATGTTTGTGATATTATCAGCTGTATCACAATATACTTTCTTCCTTTTTACATGCCTTCGAATTGTAACATGCATGGGATGCAATGTTTAAATTTTAAACATTGTGAAACAAATGAATATACAGTTGTACACTATGCATGTACGTGTTTGTGTGGTGGAGGGAGGTAGCAGTGAGTACGTAGTACTTATGATGAGAGTCACGGAGACCTAACATTTATGCAGGAGTCGGTATGAAACTATGAATTGCATGAACCAGCCACACCGACAATGGGGCCGGCATATATTCTTGATCACAACATGTAGATATAGAGCTTAGCTACCTCAACGGTATTAGTACTTGCAAATATATGAGAGTGATGAGAGAGATGTTATTACATAATTTTTGACTTTTTTATAAGAAAGTGAGAGAGATATTGTACATATATGATTTGAGAGTGACCACTCAAACTTTATTAATTTGCTATTCTTTGACACCATGATTTGTATTTGGAGAAAAGTTAAACCGTCCTTCTATATATATATATATATAAATAAATTGTGTGTGTGTGGATGCGAGACTTAAGAAAATACTCATGTCATAGAGCAGGTAAAACAATGTTAGGCTATGCCATGTGGAACATTTTATTAAATGAAACCATGCAATGCCCATATCAAACAATGCTTGGAAATTGTTCGAATGCATTTAATGCAACACTTTTGTTTTTTTCAATTGGCATTGCATATTGATTTTCATTGAAAAATTAATAACTATTAATGTAGTTAAATTAATATCATTTAACTTTTTCAACACATGTATCAAATTACTTTCTAAAAACTATACTAGTGAATTATATGCAAACTTACTTTTTCAACACATGTATCAAATTACTTTCTAAAAACTATACTACTGAATTTTTACTTAAGTAACACTAACGATGCGTTTTTATTTTTTTTTTCTACTACGTTGGTATGAGTTTTTTTTTTTTTTTTTTTACAAGAAACAAATTGTTTCTTGCCATATACACACCACATTTTTTGGCTATAGAGAAATAAAGTCTCGTTCCTATCAAAAAAAAAAAATTATATGCAAACTTATTTGCAAAACACACAAACGATCATCTAGAACAAAATATATTATGTTAACAATATATGCATTACTTGTATATACTATTTGTTTAATATTTTATCAAAATAATATTAATCTATTTCTATTTTAAGATAGATTATTAAATTTTGAATAGTAGTCTTAGTTACAAAAACTGCCCATTTTTTTTTAAATCAAGATATTCTAATTTATTTAAAAGCTGCGATAAAAATAAGTGAAAAATATAATACTAATTAAAAAAAATTATTGAATAAGTTATATATTTTGGTTTTACTTTGATTTATAATACTACACTTTCAACCAAAAAAATTAAGAAAACTTATTACATTACACTATATATATATTAATTATCACAAAAAATATACCGCTAATAAATTTATAATTGAGGTTTTTCAAAGTGTCAACAAAGATTACCACTAATTTATATTCAGTTTCTTTTTTTTAAGACAATAAAGATTACATTCTTCACAATTGATGTTAAAGAATTATCCAAAATCAAAATATATGAGCTTACAAAAAATCATATATATGGATGAACTTGATGACTTTAAGTACTATAATTTTTTGTTTTATAAATATTGATGATAGTTATAAAAATAATAGCAAATATTCAATCAATCACAAATAAATAAGGGCCGATTGGCTACATAAATCTAATAATTTGCTTGGCTCGATTTAATGCAATTCATTATAGTATACTTTAAAATTTTTGTAAAACTTTAAAATTAATTGTTCACAAAATATAATCTAAACTTATAATATTTTAAAGTTCATGTAATGATCTATAGCTTATTGATTTTTATTTTTATTTTTATTTTTTTGATGAGATGACTCAACGTGAATCGAACCTGGATATTTTAGACTTAGTCTTTTTAGCAAGTGATGTCTTGTCCATTTCACTAGAAATACTTTAACTGTATATTGATTTTTTTAATTATATATGTATAAACTGAATGCCTTCAATTAAATGATAGTCATAATAAATTAAAATATTTTAAAAAACTTACAGTAAACTTTCTTTTAATTAAATAATATAATATAAGTAACAACCGACTTTAGACACACCTTCAAATTAAATATTTTGTAATTTGAAAGATTTTTTTAGGCCCGATTTGAGTATTTTATTATAGTTGTAAATTGATATTATGATTATTAAAATATTAAAATTATCTTCTACTCCAATAATTATTTTTTTATGATTTAGTGAATATACTCAGCATTGGATTTGAGATGCACCAAAATTGAAAAGAATAATAATTAAAAAATATTATTTTACTTACTTTCAATATTGTACTTTATCAATATATTTTATTTTTTTTTGTTTCCCACATGCTATTTGTGCCAATCGGACGTTGTCGGGCTTCATACGGAGGGGGAGCAAGGGGAGGGGTGTAACGACCCATTTTTCAAATAAACCATCACGGGGGCCAATGCTAGCCCATAACCCAGACTATCAGCGTCAGCTGTGTCCCACATGTCATCCCATCCACCATTTAATTATTATTAACTTCAATGAACAATAATTTACTGTTTAAATTGTTAATGAACTCAAATCATTTGCTTATAATATCATTTTAATCCCAAATAAACCACAGTGGAAGTCTTTTATCATGACAATTAAAATATGAAATATTATACTCATGCATCTAGCTCTAATACCTAGTATAGAAAACCACAAATTACCATACATCAGATATAAACCTCGAAGATCTCATATATATCAACAATATAGAGTCTTGACGTGTCTCACAACCCAGATCCCCAAAATAAAACAAAATATATATAATACAAACATCTAAGTTTGGCTTACTATCTCTGAATCAAATGTATTCAGGTAACTTGACATTGTCACGGCTCGTACTAGGATTTACACTCAAGCCATCACGAAAAGGCAGATGACGCGTCCAGGGTGAGTATTCGCAAGGAAATTAAGTGAGAAATACTGAAAGTAAATACTGGAGTTTAAAGAAAGTTATTAAATAAACATGCGGAAATAAATATCAGGAACTGTGCTCATCGCATGCATAGGTAATAATGCAAGCTCAAAGTGTGTAACGGCCCGGGCGTATTCCGAAGAGACCGCTCCTCATAGGCAGTGTGGCGCTTATGTGTAACACGCGCACCTCCACACCATCCGCAGCACCCGCGGTCTTTCACCCTCCCCAGGACTCGAAACCGAAACAAGGGGCGTTTAATTCGGTGTCCTGGTACCAACTGAGCTAGACTAAAAGTATACTCCTTTATTATTAAAATCATGATTTTTTTTGGAATAAATAGAGGCGATACTCCTTTATTATTAACTCACCGAAGTTTGAATCTACGACCTTTTACTTTCAAATCACAAATCAAACCATTGGGCCACCGAAATGATTGGTACAAAAAATCATGATATTGATTAACTAAAAGTATATATATCGTTGGTTAATTAACCACAAAAAAAAAAAACTAGGGTTTCGTTTCTATGGTTGCATGGGTGCGGTAAAAATAATCAAAGCTGAACAAAACCTAATATTTCCATGAGCGGTCAACATAACACATGTTTGATGTACGTACGTACCAGTTGGCAGTTGCCACAATGAAATATATAGTTTGGTCTGGTCAAGCAAACCGGGGCTTTGTGTTCTACTCGCCATATATATTCACATTCACAAGACTTAAAAAATAACTTTTTCGTTGATAAATATAGATCTCGTGAAGACCGAGAAAGAAAAAACTTGCCCTCACTAAAGTTTAATTAATCCGATGATCTCTTAATCTGAAAACATTGACACCATTAATCGAGCCACCCAAATTTTTTGATGAAAATTGATCCACACTCTTTATGAAATTATTGATCAAACATATATAGAATGGTCCCTATATAGAGGATGACACAACTTAAATTGGAGCAGCACTTGATCCATTCACGTAATTAATTGGTTCGAACTAATATTGTAGGATTATTCAGGTTTGGTTGTTGTACTAGCATAATGGAAGAGTTTTTTATCCACGTATGTAGCAGACCCCAAATAATTTAAAATTATATTTACACGGGCATCAATCCAAGTTTCAAAAGCTTATTAGTCCTTGGAAGTAATCAATGCGAATAACCACGTCATATCGAAAGTAGTGATCAATCATCCTGAGTTTATTTATTTATTTATTTATTTATGAAAAAAAAATAACTTTTGCATCCACCAAGGTTTAAACTCATAACCTCTTACTTTCAAATCTCATATCAAACTATTGGGCCACCTAATTGATTTTTAATCATCCTAAGTTTATAAATAATTAAGTTTATCTAATTCAATAATTTCATTGGTGCGTAATATATTATTTACTTAAATGAATAGCTATATGTCTAATTTTTAAATTTAAACATTTATTTTCATAGTTATTGATTAGATAAAAATTTTAATTTACTTAAAAAAAATTATTGTTTAAAGTCATTATATATGAACTATAGAATTAATAGAATTAATAAGCGAATTTCATTTGGTATATGTAATCTGCCCCAACTAGTTAATTTTAGGATTCGTCTTTGTTTCTTTTGTTGTATGCTTTAAGTTTTAAAGGTTAACCACTGATTGAAAATAAACTAAAGTGTCCAAAGAATCATATGGGCTAATATAGTCAAGCCCAGCCCGTTAAGAAGGTAGTTGGAGGCCCTAAAGTAGCCCACTTTGGAGTAGAGATGACGAGCCCACAACCTTACTGGGTCAAAGAGTACGGCCCGAGCCCAAGTAATATGGACCTATAAAGATCATGTGTTTTTTGTACTCAAAAAGGAGGGGCGGAGCCAATATTTTATGTTCCCTGGGCTGCCATGACCAAAATATGGATTTATGATGATTAATTCATGTTTATGATATATTTTCTTATAATATTTGAAAGCACAAAGACCTTGAAAGAAGCACATATTTTTTGGACCAACTGTGGCAATATGCATGCAAAAGAGTAAAGACGATTTTGATGGAGAAATCGTCATTGATAAGAAGACTTATCTTCAAGGGTCTCCAAGACCCCACAATCGAACTGAAAAATAATGTAAATTATCAGAGTAAAATACTTGTTTCACTTAATATACAAGGGTTGTTGTACATTACATATATATACAAAACGAATACAAAAATTGATTTCTACACTATATTACTTATATTGTATACAAGGGTTGTTTTTACAAGATTTATTACTTATATTGTGTAGTTTCCTATTTTGTCTCTAAAACATGAAAAACAAATATGTTATAGTCCATATGTTTATTCATACACTAAAACTAATAAATCTATGTGTACATATCAATATGTTATAGTCCAATGTAATAAGAATGATCTACACCTTCTAACAAAGCATGACGTTAGTGATGATGAATTGATCGGTCATATGATGTTATAAAAGCCTTAGAGAAAGGCATAAACAATTAATACATAGCAAAATGCTTTTGTAACTTAATGCAGACATGCGATTGTTAGCATTTTTTTTTTCATAATAATTAATATACAGTAAATATTCTTAATGACAGGGACGAAAACAAGTGCATGTGGTCACATTGAATCAAAGATACAAAAAGTGAGAAAGCTAACTAAAACTCACTCTTTCTCTCTCAGTAATATCTTCGCTTCTTTTAATGATGAAATTTAAATTAAGACTTTGTTTGGTATAAAGCAGAGATATATATTTTCAAAGAGATAACTTATAGTTGATAACTAATCTTTTTTAGTTGCACAACTTGTCTGATTAGATCGAGAGATATCTCTACCACCTCTTTAGGGAGTTATTTCTCAAGAATTGTGGACATAATTAATCCTCATTAACTATCCATTTTATTATCCATATCTCTCTCGATTTGAAAGTTTTTTTTTTCAATTCATGATTTTTATTGTTTAAAATTTGAAACTTTTTTATAAATTTATAATTGAACTAAACATAAAAATATAAAAATATTAACTTCAAAGAAATAACTCCGAATTAAGTTAATTTAACCAACCAAACGAGGAATAAAAAAAGTCGTTAGGAGATTACGCGCTGAAGGGAAGTCTTAAGATATTGGATTCCTAGATCTGGACAGTTGCACGTGAGGATGGAAAGTCAATATCTACTGTTTCATCTAGTGTTAGTTGAAGAGATCGATGAAATCTAACGGACCAGGTACTCAAATCCTCGTTTGCGCTTTAGTTCATCCAGCACACAATCTTTTAAGGAATAAAATACTAAAATTACAACAACAATCTTAATCTTCACACTGCAACACATTACCTTATAAAAGCCTTACATACGACTGAAATGTTATATATATATGTGTATCGAGATTAATGTATATTTACGTCTTAAAGGGTACATAAATAACTTTTACGAATCAATATCTCTTACAACGTGACATATGATTGTCGTTGTATCACTTTTCTTCCTGTTTTTGTTTTTAGGATGAACTGCACTAGTAGACATACTTTTTATGTTGTATGTTCACAATGCACTTCATTTACTTACTTATCGCACTTTAGCCAGTTGGACACCGCAGCCGACGCGCTTGACCAGTTGACCAACACCATCTCTCTTATCCCTCCACAGTTACTCACTACACCCGGACACATCTCCCAAACCAGCACCCCACATCACACCCGTCAACCATACTTACATCAAACCTAAACACAACCGACTCTCCAACCACCACACCAGCTTTGTTAAAGCCAGTGGCACTTCCCGTAATTAACCCGAAACCCAAGCCCAATTTCCCCCCTCCCCACAAACCCTTATAAATACTCTCAACAGTCGCCACGACTCTTCACAATCACTTCAAAGCACCAAAATGAATCAACGTTACGCTCTCTTCTCGGCTCTCGTCTCCATCTTGCTCTTTGCGTATCGTAACGGGCGTTACGTATCGGTGTCGGCCGCTACGTGCCACCCCGACGATGAATCGGGTCTCCTCGGATTCAAATCGGGTTTTACCGAAGACCCGTCGGGCATGCTCTCCGACTGGAAACCGGGCACCGACTGCTGCCAATGGAGCGGAATTAACTGTCGAGAGAACAATCGGGTCACAACTGTTAGTCTAACCGGGCAATCCGATAACCCGAAAAGTTACTTATCCGGTATGTTCTCACCGTTACTATCAAAAGTCCAAAACTTGGACGGTATTTACTTCCAAAACCTTCGAAACATAACCGGTGCGTTCCCAAGATTTGTGTTCGATTTGCCGAAACTTACCTTCGTGTACATTGAACACAACAAGCTCTCGGGACCGCTGCCAACTGATATCGGCCGATTGTCGCGTTTCGGTGCGTTGAGTCTTGTTGGAAACCGATTTTTCGGGCCGATACCGAGTTCTATTTCTCAACTCACTCAACTGGGTCAGCTAAGACTCAGTGACAATCTCCTCTCCGGGCCGATCCCAGACGGTCTCCGGCAACTCAAGGAGTTGACCTATTTGGACCTCTCCGGGAACCGATTGTCCGGCGAGATCCCAAACTTCTTCAATTCTCTCCCAAATCTTCTGTTCCTAGTACTCTCTAGAAACAAATTCACCGGCGGAATACCGACGAGCATTGCGAGTTTGGCGCCAAAACTCGTAAACCTCGAGCTGGCCAACAACCAATTGAGCGGGAAAATCCCGGAATTCATTTCAAATTTCAAATCCTTAGACACACTCGACCTCTCATCAAATGGGTTTTCCGGGGTTTTGCCGAAAAGCTTCAAGAATCTAACGAAGATCTTCAATTTGAATCTGGCGAGGAACAATTTGGTCGACCCATTTCCCGCTCTCGCCGTAAAAGGGATTGAATCTCTCGATCTGTCCTACAACAAGTTCAAATTAGGGAAGATCCCGAAATGGGTCACTTCCTCTCCGATCATATACTCGCTAAAGCTCGCCGGGTGCGGGATCAAGATGAGATTGGATGATTGGAAGCCGTCGGAGACTATTTCTACGATTTCATAGACTTGTCGGACAATGAGATCAGTGGGAGTGCTGTGAATTTGGTGAACAGTACAGAGTATTTGGTGGGGTTTTGGGGTTCTGGGAATCAATTGAAGTTCAATTTGAGTGATATCAAATTGCCCAAGACTATGAAGTACTTGGACTTGTCTAAAAACCAAGTGTTTGGGAGTGTGCCTCAGAGTGTTGTTGGGTTGGAGAAGTTGAATTTGAGTTATAATAGGCTTTGTGGGAAGATCCCGGCGAGTAAGTTTCCGGCGGCCGCCTTTGCGGGTAATGCTTGTCTTTGCGGGGCTCCTCTCCCGGCTTGTCGGAGACAGTAGCTACGGCGGCCGACGAAGTTGAGCTAGTTGTGAATTAACTGAAGACGTACTTTGTTGTGTTAATTTGTTTCTCTCAATAATTTTGTTTCTACGTTGAAAATAAAATAAAAAAATTGCCACTTCTCCACTTTTCTCTGTAAAATTGGAATTGCATGCAAGAATTATAAACATGTTCGTACCATTCAATATTTTTTTAAGAGAATTGGATGGCAGCTACATAAAGTTGTATTAATCTCAGTATATACATATGCCCAAGCTCGACCCGTGTAAGTTGTACAAAGTTCAAGTCTTACTCGTCAAAGTCTTATATAAACATTTTAATATTAAGAATATAAAAAATAAGTTATTGATTCATTTGATAAAGATCATTTGTGTTTTATGTATATATTATATATTCATTTGTCTAGTAAAAAAGAGAAGTTGTTCAAATGGTAAAGATCGCTTAATGTGAACAATTGAGTATTAACTGGCTTGGACCAAGCCAGACTTTTATTTAAATAGGTCACCCAAACTCGAATATTTGTTCACGGGCTTGAGTGAGCCGGGCGAGTATCTGAATCCATGAACAAATCTAAAATCAATTAAGTAATCCTTGGAGAAAATAAAATAAAACTAGAGCCAACGGTCACAATTTGTCTAGCTCTCCCTCGCTACTTTAATGCATATTAAATGCAAAGAAAAAAAAAACAAAAAAGCATTGGCACATTAATCAGCTTCACCTGACTACTTTGATGAATTAAATGAGAAAGAGGAAACAAATATGAAAGATGGACAATTAATGCGCATTCATCAATGGGTTTTCGCTTGTACTTCATTACCTATGATACAATTCACATTCAATTCAAAAAATGTTATCCAATGGGATCATAGATTCATAATGTCCATCCTATGTGACATAAAATCAAAGTAGACATTGTGGTAACTTGTCACATCGGCATTATTAATTTTTTTAATTTTTTTTTATTTTTTTCAAGACTTTATTAAAATTATGAAAATTGAAAATAAAAATATAAACTCATCAATCCTTGGTCTAAATCCATATTATCATTGGAGATCATTTTAAGTAGTGGATGTCTATCTAGTGTTACATATGATAGACATCATCTCTCATATGATATTTTGCCCAAAAAACACATATTAGAGAATGCAGTAATTATATTTTCAAATTATATTCTCACTCTTGCTTTAATTACATCATCAACTAGCCACGAGAGCGGGATAGCATGGGTCTGAAGTAAGTAAGTAAACCAGTTAAGGGAATGCATAGTAATTCACACTCGTATTTATTGTCTTTATTGATAAATGTCTTTTTTTGAAATTCCATTCTTATTTCCTTGGTTGAGTGTCTTTGGCCTAAGTTTGTCGAGAAGGTACTCATGGGATTATAGCTAGTTTGGCAAATGTGAACAGTACCTACAAGGGTGTAGCTACCCAACCAAACGTGAGTTCTCCCCAAGTATTAGATTGTTGTGGACTGTTGTGGATTTAAGATCACTTAGTATGCCTATTTTGATTCCTAGGCACTCATTTTCGTCATGAACATCTATCATTATGTTTATCATGCACTTTCTTTCTTTTTATCTGTTTGAAAATAACTGCATGATATTTGAATTGTTTTTAAATGTTTCATGAATTACTGTTTATATACTTCTGGTTATTACTTTTTTTATTTTGTTGTACTCACCGACTAGTTTGTAACAAGTGGGTGCGGATCGGATAGAGACGAGCAAGGGGAAATGACCAATGATTAGTGATTTCCTTTGAAGATTTTTGGAGCAATTCATTCCTTTGCACGATAGTATGTTTTGTCATTTTTGTTGTAATTATTGTATATTACTGTTGTTTTTTACACTGGGACATATTGGGATCGAGTGAGATGGGGTATCATGTATTATCGTTTTGTATATTGTTGGTCATGAGATATGCATGTTTATCCGTTGATTTTAGGGTTCCACAATGTAGGTTGTTCCACCTTTATTTAATCTGAGTTATTTAAGCTTGTCTTACGTTTAATTAAGACATAACATAATAACTCAACGTTAATGAGAAAGTAATTATTGGAGGCTGACTAAGCCTGCGTTGACTTCGCGAGAACGATTCAAAGGTCTACGTGGTTTAGGTCGGGCAAGGCCCGGTTTTATGGGAAACTAGGATCATCACAATAACACCTCTTCAACATTATTCCATCTTCATCCATAAAAATATTTATAAGGCTTTTATTGTCATAATGTAAATGAAACACAACCATGCCCCATTTATTAAAATATTTGTCAATAGGCGATTCATCTTCTTCAAACGGTTAGGAATTAATTAATCAATGGTGGGCACATAAGTGTACATTAAATACTAACCCACCGGATCTTTAATTTATAAGCAGAATGATATTGTAACGGTCTCTATTCATCTTCTTAATTTAAACGTGAGAGAAACCACTTAATAAAATCACCTGCACCTCTTAATTGTCAATGTCTACATACTTAATAAAATCGAATGGTGACATTCGCATAAAAGATGGTAAAAGAAAGACACAAAGGGCAGAAAAGCTCATTTTTGGCAAATCACAAGCCTCCTACTTAATTTAATTTATCCAAGAAATCAAAAGGATTAGACTTTATGCTAATAATATATGCAGTTAAATTTTGGTTGTTCTTCTTTGTAGAAATATTCTCGTTTCATTTTTTTTTTTTAAGTTTATTGATGAAAGTATGAATTGTAAGGCTTTAGTCATTACTCACTATGTCATGGGAGATTGTCATTATTCTCATAGAATGGAGGGATTATGTAGTATTCTTCATTTGTTAGCAATGAATCTGATGAGGTAATGGAATTTGTAATACCATGTTAGAACAAATATACAACATGCATATCACTGAACTATAATATATATCATGCTTGAATTCAATTACAAAGAACTAGATTAAATCATACCAGAGGCTTGCACTAAATAGTAATGTCCTAAGACGAAATTTCCTCCAATTCGGTGTATGAATGCTTCAAGAGGTTCGTCTCCAGGATACCACTGGATTGATCTTTGATTACCACCAATCAAAGAACCTTTCTTCTGCAACATCAAAATCTCTCTCAACAAAACTTGATATATCTCACTTCTATTTCGGAAATACTATATAAAAACAAAAAAATGCCTCTCTTGAACAGTCACAACTATTCAAAACGAGGTTATTAGTGGTGTGGTTCATGAACCACTAATGAATCCACTAATTACACACCTTTTAGAAAACTAAAAGTCACAATTGTTCACACTAATTATCAATTACGAAATTACTAAATTTAATGTAAAAAAGTAAAAAAAAAAAAATTGCTTTGTGAATTGGCTATGTTATTTTAACATTAGCCCCAAGGCCCAAGGCCCTATTAAAGACATATTATATTAATTAATAGAGAATACCCATGATCTTATCATCCAATCCCACATTCATTTAACCATTTATTTCAAGTGAAAAAGATTTCTTATAAGAAAAGAAACAAAAAGTTTATTTCTCATGTAGGACTAATATTGGATACAATACAAAATCAAATGAAAGTTCAACATACCAGAAAGCACAGTGTTTGTTAATGATGTTTTGGACATTTGCTTATGTGGTGCAGATCGATCTGTCCATTCAAAAGCAAATCAAAGTTTTGTAGACCTCTCACTTTCCCTGTTTTTGATTGCAACATGTTGTCTATGCAAATTAAATTTAGCCTTGTTGTCGTAATATATGCAGTGTAACAATAGATCATGTATAATATGTAAATCATCATCAACTAATTCAGGTATGCAACTCTAAACTAGATCATAAGATAAAACACACCATTCGTGGAAAACTCGACTGATCTAGTAGGCTCGATACTACATGTAAACATTCAAAACGTAATAAAATCTAGATCAATTAGAGAATTACCTACGGAAGCGATTACCTAGTTGAAATATCTTAAGCATAACACCAAAACCTTATCGCTTTCATGAGCCTCAACACATTCGAAACTTTGTTTGATGGTACAAGTGCCCTTTTATAGGCTTGAGGGAGACCATTTAAGCTTTCCATATTAATACTAATTTTCATCAATTTGGTAACCTAAAGAGAGCTCAAAAAGAGCTCAAAAGACTAGGGTTCATAAGTTACATGTACATTTATGGCATAATTTTATGAGACATATAATAGTCTTACATTTTTCTAAAAAAAAAAACAAGTTTAGTGAAGATTGATAGAAGTTTGTCATTAATTGCGTGTCTCTAAACCTAACATGACGTATCATTTGTCCCTTTGAATTAACTCAGTTGAACCCTTTTTTTCTATATTTATGAGTGTCCAAGCGAGCATGCATGATCATTCTCACAAAGCTCTGACATAAACGACTTGGGCGTATTTCAATGGTTTAAGCAAACTTATCACACTGAAAATTGAAACTGAGGTCGTACGTTTAACTCACACAACTCTACCTTTGCTCTTATTGTTGTGGTACGAGTTTTAAAGTCCTTAGAGCAACTCCAACCAGTGTCATTTTGGCGCTGGTTGGTGTATATCGTTGGAGAACAATGTCACACTGTTGCCACATATTAATACTATTCTTTTTATTTTTTTTTTATACTTTCTTTATCCTTTTTATATTCTTTTTATATTTTTGTGTTCTTTATATATTTTATATTTATCTTATTTAGTATATATTTTTTACTTATCTTATTTTAAAATCTTAATTAATTAATTCACTAACTATTCTTTAAAAAGAAATTAATTAATTACTCAATTATCTTCTTATATTTTTAATACATTCTTATTTGTGTATTTTTTTAAAAAAATTAATTTTATTATATTTTTTCAAAACATTATTTATATATTACAAATAATTAAAGATTAAATGTATAAGAAAAAAGATTAAATTGAATTAAATAATGATAAAAAATATAATAGTGTTAAAGATAGTATTGAATGATGGAAGATAGTGAATAATATTAGTGTCACTGCTTATTTCAAAATAAAAAAGTGAATAATGTTAAAAAAAAAAAAAATTATTTTAAAATTTGTGGGCCTGTGATGCTCTTTCCTTTCAATGTTTGTGTAGTACTTTTCAACATAGTGTTTGATCCCACCACGAACAACAATATCTCAGAATGACTCATTATTGTCATTGGACATTCGCTAGGATAGAACACATATTAATGGTGGCAGCCAAGCATTCGCTGGCAGTCCTAGGAACAATCCAGAAAAGTCCTTGTAATAAAATTCTAAAGATGATTCAAACATAAAATTCCAAATTAATTTAACAGATTAGTGTATAATCTAAAATTTAAACTAAGCTAAACTTTAAATGTATTAATTACACATGCATTTCCTCACAAAAAATATACTCCATTACCAGTAATTAGCTTTGCAAAATTTATAAGAAAGACACATTTATCGGCTCACAAGAGTTTTCTATCATTATATGAGACCTCAATCTACAAGTTATGCATCGAAATTTGTGTATGTTTGCATCCCGAATCGCAAGGGCGAGCCAAACTTGAACTGGAGGGGGGCCAATGTTGCCTTGCACCATTTGTTAAAATAAAAATACATATAAAGCTAATAAATTAAACTAGTTAGACAAGTATTTGAATACCCATAGTTAAAAAAAAAATACATATAAAGCTAATAAATTAAACTTTTTATTTTGTTAAGAAACCATTTTAAGTACAAAATCTTTAGCTCCAACATAGTCAAACTCAACTCTTGTCATTGGCAAACGAAAGTGCTAGTGTCATATCCACTTCGACACATACTTGTGCCCCGAACCTTTATTTTTGCTTCAATGTGGGCGACTCTTACTAATTTGGGATTGAGCTTTTTTTTGTTGTTTTTGTTTTGTTTGCAAGACTTAATCGAGCACAATGAAAAGTTTGATCTAACATGATTAATTTGGGATCGAGGTATGTTGTTGTTGTTGTTTGTTTTGTTTAAGAAGTAATGAGTATTTCTAAATGAACAACATGAGTTAATTAGTGCTCGTATTTTGGACTAGTTATAAATTAACCTTAATTAATTTGGAATTGATATGTAGTTATGTTACTGACACGCACCGAACGCGTTCAATAAAATAAATTACCTAAACAATTATATTGTGATAGTAGCAAATGGTCGATCCCACGAAGATTGACATTCTTTCTAAGGTTTAAAAAAAACCAAAAGGGAAATCAAGGGTTTTGAGAAAATAAATAATATAATTAATCTAAATAACAATAAATTAACAAACAATAAAATAGCTTTGAAAACAATTAATAAAAATACCTAGGTCAAGACATACAAGTTCGATTCGAATAGAAGATTGAATTTGGTCTTCGATTTATAAAATATGCAATTTAGAAATATCTAGTGTAGCTATAAATCCGGTAACATACACGGTTCCTCGCACTTCATAATCTCGATAGCTAAGATACGACGGTGACTATTTCTTTAGTCAATCGTATAACCATATACTCAAGCGCATTGAGTTTAACACGATGACTGCAATGTATTTCGTGAATGCATTACATCTAGACAACCGGATCACTAGTGTGTCCGATTTAGCATAGATTCTTAAGGTATTCAATCGGTCCCAAAAGAAGACAATCAATTGGTAGGGTCGATTGTCACTAACGTGATCTTATCGCATATGAACGGATATGCTTACAGCTCACTGTGATTAAATCAAGGTTTAAACATGAATTTAACCTCAATTATTTAAACAATATAAAAAAAATAAAATAATAATAAAAAATAATATAATTAAAATATATAAATATCACAAATCTATTGATAGGCGCAATCGAATCTTCAGTCTTGCCTAAGCAATTAACTTAGCCCTTCATCGTTGAAGAACATCAAAAACAAAGAATAAATAAATAAATAATGGGGAGAAGAAGAGTCCAAGAGAAGAATAGAATCGTAGCCGTGAGAGGGTTTGGAAAATATATAAGTCGGCCCCTTCACCAATCAATTCTGTCCTTTCCTTTTCTATTTTTGTGCGGCCCCACTCTTTCCATCTCTATGTTGTTATCTTTCTATATCTCTTCAATTTATATATATATAGACATATATGTCTCTATGTATCTATAATAATATATTATATATTAAAGTACTTTCTAACAAAAACTAAAAATAGAAACTTGCTAACATCTCTCCATCAATCATGCAAGTAAGTACGTACACCGCATGTGCTTAGCTGTCTACCACATCATCACTATTGTGCCTCGCGTGTGTGCATTACCAAATTTATCTTAGAATGTGTGCTAGCGCGATTTTTAATGTAGAAAGGATCCGAGCATATAAATACTCGATTTCGAGTAATTTTTTGCCTCAGATTCAACCGCACACTCCGTTAACTTTGAAAATAACAAATAAATGTAATTAGATTAATATCTTGAAGACTTAACTCTAAAAAAAAATATAAATAAATTATATATAATAATATTACATAATTAACAACTCATCAGTTACTATATATTGTTTATAAGTATGAAGTTAAAATGAACTATTTATATATTATATTTAAATTATTAAACTCAATCTTATCTGTCTAGCATTAAACGATTGAATAGCAAGAATTTAATTCCTGTACATTCATTTTAATCATGTCATATGTAACAAAATTTGATAAAATAATAAAAAATATTAAGAGAGTGAGGGAACTAATCAGGGGGCTAGCTAGTTGTTTTTCTTTCTAACAAATAAGGAGGTCAATTAATTAGTATAGTTGGATACTTTACGTACATACCATGTGAGGGTTGAGGTGGAGCCAGGGGGGCAATGGCCCCTCTCACTCTACCTTTGGCTCCGTCTTTGCCGAAGTACGCATGAATGAATCTTACGAGTCAATCTGCTGTGGTGCGTGCGTCATGTTATTATCATTCTAGCACGTATCTAATTATAATACATTACAATAACAATTATAAAGTATAAATTCAAAATATTTCTTTCGTTTTTTGAAACAACATTTACTGTACTTATAACATGGGCCATAAATAATAGTACAAAATGGCGGGCTGACCACGTACTATGGCCACCCAGCCGACGCACTTGACTTGCCCAACGTTATCATCCCATAAATTGATCACTCAATAATTAACCCAAAACCAAGCCCTAGCCATTGCATGCCCACTCCTCAATTGCTATAAATATTCGCCCCTCAACTTCATTAGCTTATCAAAAAAAAAACATGGCTCCTCCTTGTGTTATGTTCTTAGCATTCGCCTCTCTTTTGCTCTTGGCATTTCATCACGGCTGTTACGTATCAGCCGCTACTTGCCACCCGGACGATGAATCGGGTTTGCTTGCATTCAAATCGGGTATTACTGAAGACCCGTCGGGCGAACTCTCCAATTGGAAACCTGGCACCGACTGCTGCCAATGGCTCGGAGCTAACTGTCGGGAAGGAAACAATAAGCGAGTCACATCCCTCGCTCTATATGGGCGACCCGATGGGCAAAGCGCAGCTGATAACCCGAGAAGTTACTTAACCGGTACAATTTCTCCGTTACTCTCAAAAGTCCAATACTTGGAAAGTATTCAATTCCAATTCCTACGAAACCTAACCGGTACATTCCCGAGATTCATTTTTGATTTGCCGAAACTCGTTACCTTTTCCATTGAGGACAACAAGCTCTCCGGACCGCTACCAGCTGATATCGGACGATTGTCGCGACTTCGCACTCTGAGTTTGGCGCGAAACCGATTTTCCGGGTCAATTCCGAGTTCCATTTCCCAACTCACTCAATTACATCATCTCGGACTCGGTGAAAATCTCCTCTCCGGACCGATCCCAGACGACCTCAGGCAACTCAAGGGCCTGCGCTTTTTGCTTCTTGACGGTAACCAACTTTCCGGCGAGATCCCAAACTTTTGGAAATCTTTTCCAAATCTCGAGAGCCTGATACTCTCGAACAACAAATTCACCGGAGGAATACCGACGAGCATTGCGAGTTTGGCGCCAAAACTCAAATTCCTCACATTGGGTAACAACCAATTGAGCGGGAAAATCCCAGAATTCATTTCAAATCTTAAAGCCCTCGACACGCTAGACCTATCGTCTAATCGATTTTTCGGGGTTTTGCCGAACAACTTGAAGAATCTAAAGAAAATCATGTATTTGAACCTTGCGAGGAACAATTTCGAGGACCCATTTCCCGATTTCGTCTTAGAAAATATTGAATCTCTCGATCTGTCTTATAACAAGTTCAAGTTGGGGGAGATCCCGAAAAGGGTCGCCCCTTCTTCCGTCATCTTCTCACTCAAGCTCGCCGGGTGTGGAATCAAGATGAGATTGGAGGATTGGAAGCCACAATGGACATCTCAATACAGAGACATTGATTTGTCGGATAATGAGATTAGTGGGAGTGCTGTTAATTTACTGAACAGTATAGAGAATTTGGAGGGGTTTTGGGCTTCTGGGAATCAATTGAAGTTCAATTTGAGTGATATCAAATTGCCAAAGACTTTGAAGTACTTGGACTTGTCTAAAAACCAAGTGTTTGGGAGTGTGCCTCAGAGCGTTGTTGGGTTGGAGAAGTTGAATTTGAGTTATAATAGGCTTTGTGGAAAGATTCCGGCGAGTAAGTTTCCGGCGGCCGCCTTTGAGGGTAATGCTTGTCTTTGTGGCTCTCCTCTTCCGGCTTGCCGGAGACAGTAGATATCGCGGCGTGGTGTGGAATTCCGAGAAGATGATCAATCTTTTTTATGAATAAGTAAATAAAGATGGTTTTATGTTAATGTTTGTATCTCTCAATAATTATGTTTGTGAATTGAAAGGATCTGTGATCATATACTAAGCACATTCTTTTCCTTTATTTCTTTTTGGCATAAAGTATATTTTGTCCATTAATTTCTACGTTTTTGTTAAACGAATATTATTTGTCATCAAATTTTTATCAGTTCATCTTTTTGTTAATGAACTTTCATTTCTATTCATTTTTCATCTTTTTATTAAGTTTGAAGAACAATGATCGTTAACAAAGCGCTTAAGAGCAATTTATGAGCGATTCGCAACTGATTCATCAACCCAAAAAATGAAAATTCAGGAATCAAAAGTGAACAGATGAAATTTTATAACTAAATAAACAAAAACTTAAAAGTTCGAACCAAATGATATTTTTTTTTTTTTTTTGAGTGTATTGGTGCCCAACCTTTTTCAGACTCTGCTTGCTTTTAGTTCGAAAAGTTAGTTGTAGTGGTCAACTTTTTGTTCCTACACCACCCCCACATATATGCTCTAGGAGACTTGACGTTAATTACATTACATTGTTATATTGTTTTGCTTGCTCAAAGTAAATCCATGACATTTTACAACGCATAACAATGTGACTGTTCGTTCGGTATAAAACATTGCAATAAAGCTGCAGCAAATTTGTATGTTGTGAAATGACTAATTCTATTTAATTTTCTGAACGTTAATTCCTGATGTATATCATCGCTTGATGTTTCATCCCGTGTCACCCTTGCATATTCCAAAAGAAAAAATGTCTCATCCCTTGTTGCATAAAATTGCAATTGCAAAAAAGAAATCTTTAGGGTGACATAAAGTAATGGGACATCTGAGATGGACAGGTAATTAATGGTGTAGATCCATAAATTATTAATAAAAAATATGCATGCACATCAAAGATCGATGCGCGATAGGGTGACCCGTAATGGGACACTTGGATAGTCACCTATTAGATGATCCATTCACCATCGAAATATGAGTGTCCATCGATGCACGATGTCTTATTTAGATGGTCACCATCACTGAGCGTCCATCCCGAGTGTCTTATTTCAAATCATCCTAGCATTTTCTTTGCAGGAATAATAAACAACATGTACCTACCCTTCAATGTAATGACTATAAGTAGGTGCATATTAAATGGAAAAAAACTGAATTTGCACTGGCATATTAAATAAGCTTCACCTGACTGCTTTGATGAATTAAATGAGAAAGAAGAAACGCATACTCCCTAAAGACTAGCGAAAAGTTGATGATGGATGGCTAAGCTAGTTTGTATGTCTTAACTTTAAAAATGTGTTTCAACCATTGAAATTAATGCTTTAATACACGATTGATCAATATATAAATGTGGATCACTCCCTAAAAAGTACTGTAGCGGTTTGTGTTGGTTCATTATCCAACACACGTTTGAAGGGACAAATCTGATGGCCGAAGTCTTTTCCAACAACCTAATTAAAGTCATTGGAATAAAATCTCAAATAAATATTTGTATTATTAGCAGCTAGCACTTGATGGAGACAGCAAGGGACTTGTCGCCTCTCTTCCCCTCTCGTTTAAGCGAGTTAATTGAAGTGTATTTGACAAGCACAAATTAAATTAGCGTATAACAGTGCTAAATAGACTCAAAAAATTGGATTCAAATTTTTTTAATTTTAAATACATCTAAAGACCAATTAATTTAAATAATCATAATAGTGTTTGTAGAAATTTATATTATACTTAGGTAAATATTTACAAAATTTTTAAAAAACTCTTTGGATCCGGACTCAAAAAGTCCAAATAGATTTATTGTAACCTAAAATATAAAGTATGCTAAACTTTAAATATATTGTACGTACATTTTCTCGCAAAAAAATGCATTTTGTTACTAAGTCATTGTAAAACAAAAAGTTAAATTAAAATATAGAAATTTTAGTATGATTGCAATGGAACCATATATAAGGTTGGGCTTTTTTGGGATTGGTTTCCCTTGGAGTCTATGACCCTTATTTCTTAGCTTTTTCTAGTTGAATTTGGACTCCAAGCGCCAATGCGCTTGCATGAAGAGCTAGATGGATGAGAGTTTGAATCTATATTGGCTACAACCTTTTTCTCAACTCATCGAGGATGCGTACTTGTTTTATCTCTTTCAGTGTCTCTTTGGAAAGTGTTTATCGAGGGCATTGATCCACTACGACAAAGTGGGTCTATAGCAACATTTTTTTATCAACGCTAATAAATAGCGTTCCTAAATTTTAATTTTAGAGATACATGATGTACAAGTGTTATCTAATTTAAAATTTTGAGACGCATAACATACAAGTGTCTTCAAATTAAGAACACTTGATATTAAAGCGTTGCCAATTTTAAAATCTAGAGACACTAATTTATATGTGTTGTTAAATTTTAAATTTAAGGACAAGTGTCGCTTAAGTTAAAATTGATGATGCAAAGAACAAGTGTTGTCGATTTCAATATTTAGGACGCATAATTTATAAGTGTCTCATATATTAAAGACACTTAGTAAATTAGTGTCGCCAAATTTAAAATTTGGGGACCTTAATTTATATGTGTTGTCAAAATTTAAATCTAAAGACACATAATTTACAAGTGTTGTTAAATTTCAACTTTAAAGACACATAATTTACAAGTGTTGTTAAATTTTAAATCTAAGGACACGTAATTTACAAGTGTTGTTAAATTTCAAATCTTAAGACACATAATTTACAAGTGTTGTTAAATTTCAAATTTAAAGACCAAATTTAGAAGTGTTGTTAAATTTTAAATTTAAATACACATAATTTATAACTGTTGTTAAATTTTAAATTGAAAGACACGAAATTTACTAGTGTTGTTAAATCTCAAATCTAAAGACACATAATTTATATGTGTTGTCAAAATTTAAATCTAAATACACGTAATTTATAAGTGTTGTTAAATGTCAAATTTAAAGACACATAATTTATTAGTATTGTTAGATTTTATATCTTAAGACACATAATTTATAAATGTTATTAGCTTTTAAATCTAAAGACGTAATTTATTAGTGTTGTTAGATTTAAAGATTGTATATTAGACGGCCTACAAATGCCCCCACTATAAAACTTGACTCAATAGAAACCGCTGTAGAAATTCGACGAGGTAGAGGTAGATCAAAAGTTAACATGGGATGCATTAATTATGAGGGATTTGAATGATTTGGAAAGCGCACCATCAATTGCACTTAATCAAACACAATGAAAAAATTTGATTAATGTAGCCGACTCCAATTAATTTGGAATTATATGTTGTTGTTGTTGTTAGAGTTTGTGAATCGGAGATGTTCTATCCTTTCAATGTTTAATGTTCAGTAGTATTCAACATAGTGTTTGATCCTACCACGAACAACAATACTCATTATTGTCATTGGACATTCGCTAGGATAGAACACATATTAATGGTGTCAGCCAAGCATTCGCTGGCAGTCCTTGGAACAATCCAGAAAAGTCCTTGTAATAAAATTCAAAAGATGATTCAAACATAAAATTCCAAATTAATACTGCATATTTAACATATTAGTGTATAATCTAAAATTTAAACTAAGCTAAACTTTAAATGTATGAATTAAACATGCATTTCCTCACAAAAAATATACTCTATTATCAGTAATTAGCTTTGCAAAATTTATAAAAAATATGCAACTTTTTATGAGAGCTCAACTCATGTGTTATGCATCAAAATTTATGTATACTTGTATTCCGAAGCGCAGGGGCTGAGCCAAATTTGAACTGTAGGTGGGTCATAAATAATACTACGAAATGGCGGGCTGACCCCGTACTATGGCCACCCAGCCGACGCACTTGACTTGTCCACCAATACTGCACCACATTTCTCCCTCTTATCCTTCCATAATTAGTCACTCAATAATGAACCCAAAACCAAGCCCTGTTACATGCCCACTCCTCGATTGCTATAAATAATGGCGCCTCAAGTTCAGTAGCACAATCCAAACCAAAAAAAAAAAAGAAAAAAAAAATGACTCCTAGTTATGCTATGTTCTTAGCTTTCGCCTCTCTTTTGATTTTGGCATATTGTAACGACTGTTACGTATCTGCCGCTACGTGTCATCCGGACGACGAATCGGGTCTGCTCGCATTCAAATCGGGTATTACCGAAGACCCGTTGGGTCTGCTCTCGAACTGGAAACCCGGTACAGATTGTTGTTTTTGGAGCGGAATTGATTGTATTGATAACAGACGGCGGGTCAGATTCATCAGCCTCTACGGCCAACCCGATAACCCGAAAGGTTACTTATCCGGTACGATCTCACCGTTACTCTCAAAAGTTCGAAACTTAAGAAGCATTCAGTTCATAGACCTCAGAAACATGACTGGTAGCTTCCCGAGATTTGTGTACAATTTGCCGAATCTCATTTTCTTCTCCATTGAAAACAGCAAGCTCTCCGGACCGCTACCAGCTGATTTCGGCCCATTGTCAAATTTATACAGTCTCAACTTAAAAGGAAACCGATTTTCCGGGAGCATTCCTGACGGTTTGCGAAAGCTAAAGGAGTTAACCGCGTTGCATCTCGGCGAAAACCGATTTTCCGGTGAGATTCCTAACTTTTGGGATTCTTTTCCGAAATTGGTATATTTGCAGCTCCAGCACAACAAACTTAGCGGCGGAATACCGACGAGCATTGCGAGTTTGGCGCCAAATTTCCAAAACCTCGAACTCAACAACAATCAATTGAGCGGGAAAATCCCAGAATTCATTTCAAATTTCAAAGGCCTCCACACCCTAGACTTGTCCTCAAATATGTTTACCGGGGTTTTGCCGAAGAACTTCAAGAATCTAACCGGCCTCAGGAATTTGAAGCTCGCGAGGAACAAACTGGTCGACCCATTTCCCGCCCTTGCCATTGATAGGATTGTATCACTCGATTTGTCCTACAACAAGTTCAAATTAGGGAAGATCCCGGAATGGGTCGTTTCGTCTGATGCCGTCGAGTCGCTGAAGCTCGCCGGGTGCGGGATCAAGATGAGATTGGACGATTTGAAGCCATCATGGACATATTACATCAAGTTCAATATTGATTTGTCGGACAATGAGATTAGTGGGAGTGCTGTGAATTTGGCGAACGGTATAGAGGATTTGGAGGGGTTTTGGATGTCTGGGAATCGATTGAAGTTCAATTTGAGTGATTTCAAGATGCGTGAGAGTTTGAAGTACTTGGATTTGTCTAGGAATCAAGTGTTTGGGAGTGTGCCTGAGAGCATTGTTGGGTTGGAGAAGTTGAATTTGAGTTATAATAGGCTTTGTGGGAAGATTCCGGCGAGTAAGTTTCCGGCGTCCGCCTTTAAGGGTAATGCTTGTCTTTGCGGGTCTCCTCTTCCGGCTTGCCGTAGACTATAGATCTCGCGGCGTGGTGCGAGATTCCGAGAAGTTCAATAGTTTTTAGAGAAGTGTTAGAATGATAACATGTCACGCTACAACACACATTAGCTCATAAGAGCCTTCTATGCGACTTGAACCCACGTGTTGAGGTTATTGTAAACCAATATGTGTCTTGCATGCAGTGTGGTATTGTTATTGTCTTTCTAATATTTTCCTATTTTTAATGAATTAAATAAGATGGTTTTAAGTTATGTTTGTATCTATTAATAATTTTGTTTGTTTGTTGAGTTAGTTGGTACTATTAAAAGCTTCATGGGATGAGAGCAATAATTAAATGGGTAGTGCTATTTGGACTCGTGAGTCCGTATTCAAAACTTTTTTTAATTTCAAATACATCCTCGAACAATTAATGAAACAACCATAATCACTTATAAAATTCATATTATACCCCTTAAATATTTACAAAATTTTAAAAACCTCTAT
This sequence comes from Stephania yunnanensis, assembly GCA_039657365.1. Taxonomy (NCBI): domain Eukaryota; kingdom Viridiplantae; phylum Streptophyta; class Magnoliopsida; order Ranunculales; family Menispermaceae; genus Stephania; species Stephania yunnanensis. The sequence goes on from CM077582.1 coordinate 698,788, forward strand.
ATTAGTCTGGACTCATGAGTCCAAGTAGATTTATTGTAATTAAATAAGGGTACCACTACTACGTGAGCCGTAAAAATACTCTTCCATGAATACATCATTTATTTACAATCGTTAGATTTTAATTCAACATATTAATCTACAAGTCCTAAATGTGTAAAATATTAAATGCACAACATATTTTGAGGTTCCCATGACATTGATATATATATATATATATATATATATATAGGCTCCATTGTATAATTACCCATTAAATAAAGATGGTCTTATATAATGTTTGTCTCTTTTAAGACTATAAAAGTACTCCATCCGTTTCTTTATAAGTGATTTTTTAGTCATTTTAAAATATTTCACAATATTTGTCATTCGATAGTTTCAACACATATTAATTACTCAATTGGTTTTTATACCTTTGTAGAAAAAAAAATATTAATTATATATTAATAACTGGTGTACGTATAAGTAGTGGGGTTATGATAAATAAATAGTAATTTAGTCATTCAACTGACACTTTTTCCTCATTCAAGAGAATTAAATAATTTTTTAAAAAATTGCGAACAACTTTAAAATAACATTTAAATAGAAACGAAGGGTGTAATAATTTTATATGTGAATTATGATCATTGACTGCAATCTTTTCTCTCAATTAAAACTTTTAGTACTTTTAGATTGCTAGTGTTTATTAGAAAAATTTAAGCATACACCAGAACGTACATCGCATTATGATGTGCATGCGATACTCCTTATGATGCGATTTCACATGCATCCCAAGATTTTATGGCACGTACATTAAAACTCGATGTTTATGATGTACACCCACCACTCCCCATTCTTTTTATTTTGATTTAAGAGATAAAGCATCACTGTGACGCTAGTGGAGTAAGACTGTAAGACGTACAACTTTTTATGTTGCATGCTCATCATTGCATGGCCATACTTGTCCAATACAGCTAAACAATGTGGCCACTACAACCGACGCCCTTGACCCGTTGACCAATAATACACCACACATACATCACACCCATATCCATCACTAATTAACTCCTATAAATATTACCAACTCCCCACTTCAGTAGCGTGACAAAAAATAAAAAATATAAAAATGACTCCTCGTTACGCTATGTTCTCGGCACTCGTCTCGCTTCTGCTCTTCGCCGGCCGCTACGTATCGGCCGCTAAGTGCCACCCCGATGATGAATCGGGTCTACTCGCATTCAAATCGGGGATTACCGAAGACCCGTCGGGCTTCATGTCGAACTGGGAACCCGGCACGGACTGCTGTCATTGGAGCAGACTTGAATGTGCTGAAGGAAGCAATAACCGGGTCACGACTATGGGTTTCTTTGGCGACCTCGACGACCCGGATAAGTACTTATCGGGTACGTTCTCACCGTTACTTTCAAAAGTCCAAAACTTAGAAGGTATTTATTTCCAAGACCTCCGAAACCTCACCGGTCCATTCCCGAAATTCCTCTTTAATTTGCCGAAACTTACTAATGTTCACATTGAGAATAGCAAGCTCTCCGGACCGCTACCAATTGATATAGGCCGGTTGTCGCACTTAAAAGTTTTGAGCTTAACGGGGAACCGATTTTCTGGGCCGATAGCGAGTTCTATTTCCAACCTCACCAACTTGGATGAGCTTCGACTCGGCAATAATCTCCTCTCCGGGCCGATTCCCAACGGTCTCCGGCAACTCAAAGTGGTGTACAATTTGGTGTTAGAAAAAAACAAAATTATCGGGCGAGATTCCTAACTTTTGGGATTCTTTGTCGAAGCTGCAATATCTCCTGCTCTCGAACAACAAATTTATCTGGTGGAATACCAACTAGCTTTGCGAGTTTGGCACCTACAATGATGTACCTCGAATTGGGCAACAACCGATTGAGCGGGAAAATCCCGGACTTCATTTCAAATTTCAAATCCCTCAAAACGCTTGATCTTTCTTCAAATGGTTTTTTCGGAGTTTTGCCGAAAAGCTTCAAAAAACTTACCGAGATCACCAATTTGAACCTGGCGAGGAACAAATTGGTAGACCCATTTCCCGATCTTGCAATACGAACGATTTCATATCTCGATCTATCATACAACAAGTTCAAATTAGGCGATATCCCGAAATGGGCGACCTCGTCGGAGATCCTCTACTCGATAAAGCTCGCCGGGTGCGGGATCAAGATGAGATTGGACGATTTGAAGTCATTAGGGAATGATTTTTACAATATTGTCGATTTTTCGGACAATGAGATAAGTGGGAGCCCTGTGAATTTGGTGAATAATAAAGGGTCTTTGGTGGGGTTTTCGGCTTCGAGAAATCAATTGAAGTTCAATTTGAGTGATTTGGAATTGCCCAGGAGTATGAAGTACTTGGATTTGTCTAGGAATCAAGTGTTTGGGAGTGTGCCTGAGAGCATTGTTGGGTTGGAGAAGTTGAATTTGAGTTACAATAGGCTTTGTGGAAAGATTCCGGCGAGTAAGTTTCCGGCGTCCGCCTTTGAGGGTAATGCTTGTCTTTGTGGGTCTCCTCTTCCGGCTTGCCGGAGACAGTAGGGATTCCGGTGAAGTTGGAGTAGTTGTGTACTGTGAAGAGAGCTCGCATAGAAGAACGAGCAGTCTTTTTCATGAATTGAATGAACTTGTTGTTATGTTGTGTTTGTCTCTCTTGATAATTTTGTTTGTTTGTTAAAATAAAACTTTTTTGTCTTTACGCGTTAGTTGCATGAACATGGTTTCCATTTTCCACGACAGTCAAATACTAAACCACGTACTAATGGTCTCGTTGAGCAATCTCATGATTCGTGTGGCTAGTCAAAGGAATTATTTGGATATTCATAGTTAATCAAAAAATTTTTTTTTTTTGTGCTGACTGAATAAATAATTGCGATCGGAGATTACTTTCTCTTTCTATTTTTTTTACAAAGCGTCAAAATTTTATTTTTCATTTTATCAATAAAAAAGAAATTATAATTCGTCCACCGTGAGGTTAACCCCATATTCAAATACTGAGTCATTCACTTGGTTAGTAAACACCACCATTTGATAACTAAAAAAAAGCCAACAAAATATAATATAACTACTAAAATTTAAATCCATTGCTCTTCCTTAATCAATGACTAATCTAATTTTCAGAGTCATCGAACGATGTTCCCGCCACCACGTAAGACTTAAATCTTTTGAAAACTACTCCCTTTAATCATTTATATAAGTTGTTTAGCAAAACATTTTTGTTTAAAATTATAAGTCGTTTTTGGAATTCAATAGTATATTTATCGCATTTTTATCCGTTTTACTTTTATACAATTAAAACATTTATAATTATTAAATTTTTCAATTTATTTAATGTCAAAAGACATATATGTAAATTACACTTGTAATTAAAGCTACTTTAATTTTTGTGTCTTTCCTTTAAACGACTTATATAAAGTGTCAAAATGTGTAGAATATAACGAAAAAGAAGTCTATAAAGTAGACGTGGCTCTCACTCATTGGTTCACATTACATCAACCTTTTGTACAAGAAAAAACACTTTAAAAAGTGATAGAATGACAACAAAACGTCACAACTCAATACACATCGGCTCTATCGACTCGTGCCAAACCCAAAGTAAGCAGATACTCCGAATACCATTAGTTTAGACAAAAAAACCAAAAACAAATCTTCAAAAGCACAAAAAAAGTTGATTGTAAAATCCGCCATTCCATTGCGTCCACTCTTCGTGTTCTACTCCAATGTCGAATCTCATCAAAATCAAAATAATATTCCAATCACTTTTTTCTCCTCCCATTCCGCCATTTCGATCACCCCAACCACCGATCTCGACTCCGCCCCAACCTTCGCAAGATCAAATCCGCATTGTCGAGCCCTAATTTCACCAATTGCTTGGTTTTCGACAAATCCATGTGGTCGTCGAAGCTCAAGAGCCTGCGGTGGGACTCTCGTTGTCTCCGCCTCGTCCGGCTCCGATGGCGGAGTTCTGACCGGGTTCGTGTTTGTTTCGCGCAGGCGAGGCGACCGCGAGGACGATTCTTAATTCGTCGAAGGAATCCTCCGCCGCCGCCATTCGCCATGAAAGACGAGTGAGATTTCGCGCTTATTAGTTCTTAATTTCTTATTGACAATGAGTTTGTTCAAGAATCAATTGTTTAGGTTTGAAACCTAAATTACTTCAATGCATGCCATCGTTGCTTGAATTAATGCTTAAAGAAATGATTTTGACGCTATAATTAACGTCATTTTCGATAATTAAATGGGTTTTTAAAAAATCGTAAACAACTTTAAAACAACAATTAAATATAGAAACGGAAGGAGTAGTAAGTAATTTTGTATGTGAATTGTCATCGTGGACTGCAATCTTTTCTCTCAATTATAACTTTTAGTACTTTTAGATTACTATTTTAAACATATATCTATGAGAACGCACATCGCGTTATGATGTGCGTGAAATTCTCCTCATCATGCGATTCACATACATCCCAAGTTTTGTGAAATTCTCCTCATGATGCGATTCACATGCATCCCAAGTTTTTATCGCACGCACATTAGAACTCGATGTTTAGAATGTACACCGCCCGCCGCTCCCCATTCTTTTGTTTTTTTTAAAGAGATAATGCTGCACTGTGACTGCTACTTTTTATGTTCCATGCTCTTCACTTTGTCCACTACAACCAACGCGCGCACTTGACCTGTTCACCAATAATACACCACACATACATCACTCCCATATGCTGTCACTAATTAACTCCTATAAATATTCCCAACTCCCCACTTCGGTAGCGTAACAAAAAACAAAAAATAAAAAATGACTCCTCGTTATGCTATGTTCTTGGCACTCCTCTCGCTTCTGCTCTTCGCCGGCCGCTACGTATCGGCCGCTAAGTGCCACCCCGATGATGAATCAGGTCTACTCGCATTCAAATCGGGTATTACTGAAGACCCGTCGGGTTTCATGTTGAACTGGGAACCCGGCACGGACTGCTGTCATTGGAGAGGAATTACGTGTGGTGAAGGGAGCAATAACCGGGTCACAAGTATAGGTTTTTTCAGCGTCCCTGAGGACAAGGATAAGTACTTGTCGGGTACGTTTTCACCGTTACTTTCAAAAGTTCAAAACTTAGAAAGTATTTATTTCCAAGAACCCCGAAACATTACCGGTCCATTCCCGAAATTCGTCTTTAATTTGCCGAAACTTACTCAAGTTCACATTGAGAATAGCAAACTCTCAGGACCGCTACCAATTGATATAGGCCGGTTATCGCAGTTGAAAGTTTTGAGCTTAATGGGGAACCAATTTTCTGGGCCGATACCGAGTTCTATTTCCAACCTCACCAACTTGGATGAGCTTCGACTCGGCAATAATCTCCTCTCCGGGCCGATTCCCAACGGTCTCCGGCAACTCAAAGTGGTGTACAATGTGATATTAGAAAAAAACCAATTATCAGGCGAGATTCCTAACTTTTGGGATTCTTTCTCGAAGCTGCAATATCTCTTGCTCTCGAACAACAAATTTACCGGTAGAATACCAACTAGCCTTGCAAGTTTGGCACCTCAACTCGTGAACCTTGAATTGGGCAACAACCAATTGAGCGGGAAAATCCCGGACTTCATTTCAAATTTCAAATCCCTCCAAACGCTTGATCTTTCTTCAAATGGTTTTTTCGGAGTTTTACCGAAAAGCTTCAAAAACTTACCAAGATCACCAATTTGAACCTGGCTAGGAACAAATTGGTAGACCCATTTCCCGATCTTGCAATAGAAAGGATTTTCTATCTCGACCTATCATACAACAAATTCAAATTAGGCGATATCTCGAAATGGGCGACCTCATCGGAGATCCTCCACTCGCTGAAGCTCGCCAGGTGCGGGATCAAGATGAGATTGGAAGATTTTAAGTCATTTGGGAATGGATTTTACAGTTATGTCGATTTTTCGGACAATGAGATAAGTGGGAGCCCTGTGAATTTGGTGAATAATAAATTGTATTTGGCGGGGTTTTTGGCTTCGAGAAATCAATTGAAGTTCAATTTGAGTGATTTGGAATTGCCCATGAGTTTGAAGTACTTGGACTTGTCTAAAAATCAAGTGTTTGGGAGTGTGCCTCAGAGCGTTGTTGGGTTGGAGAAGTTGAATTTGAGTTACAATAGGCTTTGTGGGAAGATTCCGGCGAGTAAGTTTCCGGCGTCCGCCTTTAAGGGTAATGCTTGTCTTTGCGGGCCTCCTCTTCCGGCTTGCCGGAAACAGTAGGGATTCCGGTGAAGTTGGGTTGTGTACTGTGAAACGAGCTCGCATAGAAGAACGAGCAGTCTTTTTCATGAATTGAATGGACTTGTTATTATGTTGTGTTTGTCTCTCTTGATTGTTGTGGAATATGGATGACCATACATGTACACCAACATATTGTGTAGTAATGTAACTTGTATTTCTCACTTAATAGTACCTCCACTTGTCTATGTATTGTCATGTTACTTGTAACCATTTACAATGTATACCAACCCTTCCATGTATTGTCAAATTACTTATAATGTGTTGTATGACATGGGGTGTATGTGTTATTTATACACATTGTCTAAAGTACATTTATCATTTTCACTAATTGGCCTATGTAAAGGGTGTCAACCTCATTGTAAAAACACACTAAGTTGAATGAAACTTCTCATTCCAACTATCTCATTTCTTCTTTTCTCCTTTGTAGTAGTAATTTGTAGTAGTAGAAGTTCTTAGTCTTCTATTTTTCTTCTCTAGTTCTTAGCAAGTCCCAATTCAATTCACAACACGTTATCAGCACGAGCTTGCTCTAGCATGAAGGAGATCTTAAAGTTCAAGAAGGTTTGTTAAAGAGATAAAGCTATGAAGGTATAATTTTTGTTATTTAAATAAGTTCAATTTATTTATACATTATCATGGTTGCTTCCTTTTATTACATGCAACACTTCTATATGCATACTTTATTTATATATTATACATTATAACGTCACCGATTGCGAAAGTATGCTCTGTAGTTGCGTCTTGTCCGATCTTCTACATCAGAAATCAAAAGTCAATATGTGACATAACTAGTATTCTCTTAAAATTACAAACGATTAGTTATTGTTCTATTATTGATTTTATAATACAAATAATGCTATAAGTTTGAGTTGATAGTGGGTAAGTTTTGTCCCCGGTAAAGCTAAACATTGAAAGGGAGACGGGTTATCCCGTTCGAGGAGGCATGACATTAAGGAGACTTTGTCTCGCCACCCAACCTGGAGGTTGTCCCACCAACTCATATAAATAGTTCATTTGATTATTAATGAATCAAGTTGTAAACATATACTTAATCATATGTTATGTTTTTTTTTACATAAAAGAAAAGAGAAAATTATTTTATATTATATTTACTTTCAAAATATTAATCAACCATAGTTGAATTTGTTACCTTATTATAATTTTTGTCATGATAATTAGATATTACAAATTATGAATATAGCTTGCATATATGCAAGGCTGTATGTTGTACACAATCATTTGCCAATATCTCTTTAGAGATTTGAAAAGTGGATATTTCATATATCTTTTCACCCTTTGGAATTATAAATATATAAATACCAAAAAAGGTAATACTACAAAAGCTCAAAATAAGCGGTTGAGTCTAAAGCTACAAAATTTAATAAGTCAAATATTAATTATAATTCTACAATTTTAATTACCTCTATGTTGAGGCTACGTTGAAATATGACTGATGAGACAATAAAAATAAGGTCACGTGGCCCGCCTCGATTTATTACTGCAACTAATATCGAGTGCGCACATCAATCCAATAAATATTAAGGATTGATTTCTTTTCTCATGGTAGCTGAGTAAAATAATGAGATATTATAAATATAATATCGCTCCCGTCCAATTATTTCAGCTTCAAATTAAGAAGCATAGTCTTCGAATTCGGCAGTCTCATCCAAATCACTTCGCCCCCTTCGCCGCCGCCATGGATGTAGATGGAGTTTCTGGAGTTGTTGTTGTAGTTCTTCTTCGTTTGATTATTGAGGATGAGATTGTTGTGGAGAATGTTGAGAGAGATTACTTCTTCTTCTTCTTCTTCGGTGTCTAGATCGTCAAACGTTTTCCAGATTTCATTGTCGCTATTTGATGACGACGACGACGACGATGAACTCATTTTGAAGATCAACTACACTGTCGAAGGGAAAAAGAGCGAGGAGGCGGGAGGAAATCTAGAAAACTTTGCATTAATTAAAGGTCCACGCTTTTCCACGAAACCCGATCAAAACCACATCGATTCGACACTATAAGTGCTTTCATCATCTCTATTAGTGTCGATTTTGAGGTTTTTTGGAGTTTTTTATTTTTATTTTTTGAATCGGTATTGTTTGTGATTTTGTTGTTGAGTTTAGGGCTTCCATTTTGGGGTTAAATCTTGCATTTGGATACAAAGTCTTGATGAAATCGTTAATATCAAGCAATTTTTAGTAAAACCCACTATTTTTTGTCATTATAATGTATTTTTGTTCTCTCCTCTCCCCCTAGATTTTCCTTCTAGGCGGTGGTTGGAGGTGTTTGTGTTATCGAAGTTCGTCACAACCAGCTTCATCTTCACTTAAGTCGAGTTTGTAAGGAAAGATTTAGTTTGGTTTTCGTTCAAATTTGTATTTTTTATTGGTAGATATAGTGGTTGGTATGTGTTTGTTGTGGTGTATGGTCGGATTTGAATGGGGTTATTATTTTGATTATCGAAACTAGGTCGAATATAATGGTCAATTCGTGGTACTGCAAAAAATGAAAAAAAAAAAAAATTACATTAGTTATCAAACAGCAGAAAATTGAAAAAAAAAAAATCTCTCGTGCAATCAAACAGCAATGAGAAAATTCTTTAAAAAAATTTTCTACTGAAAATTTGTCAAAGTAAATATTTTTTTTTCATTGAAAATTCTTTTGCTATCAAACACACCCTTAGGGAATTTTTGGAAAATTAATGCTTCCGCTTAACATTTGAATTACATGTCAATGTGATAATATAACAATACACGTGGATTTGGAGGAAATAGGGACGATAGGCTGACTAATACGTACTTACGTCTTAGATCACGTGGAGTAAGGCTTGAGTACGGGATTAGGCCGGACGGTGTCCTGTTTAAAAGTAGGGGCCGTCACAAAACTACTCCCTTTAGTCATTTATATAAGTCGTTCTAGCAAAACCTTCTTGTTCAAAATTGTAAGTCATTTTTGGAATTTAAGAGTGTATTTATTGCATGTTTACCCATTTTACTTTTATACGATTCAAACATTTATGATTTTTCGATTTTTCAATTCATTTAATGTCAAAAATATATATGTAAATTACATTCGTAATTAAAACTACTTTAATTCTTGTATCCTTGCTTGTTAAGCTTTGTTTGGTTTGTAGCTTATTTTAAAATAATCTAGATGATAAGCACCCAATTGAAACGCTACTCATAATAGCGTTTGAACCGAAAATCCGTAGTTTGGATTTTTTCTCGCGATTATTCCTTTATTTTTATGATATTAATAAATTAATGTCATTTCAAATTAGTGGAAACAAAATACACAAATACTTAAACAAACCCCGCGAATATTAGTATCCCACGAAATTAGAAAACAAATAGGGATAAATACAAATAAATTAATGCCCTTGCTTTTTTTTTCTTTGAGAGTTGGTATATCTCTTAATCGTTCAACGTTGTTTTTTTTTCTTTGTTAATGAAAAATAGTGATTAATAATTAACTAAATATTATAAAACAAAGAATTTCATTAAAATTAAAAATCATTACACATTAATTTCTTAGTTATAGATAATCTTGTTAGGTATTATTATATATTAAATAAGTTTTAACAACGTCGAATATAAAAATATTTTTAGATGTTATAAAAATATTTTTTAATGTAGTGTTCGAGTAGTAGGCTATTCTACATATTTTTTAAAAATATTCTTCTCTAAAAATGAAGAATATTCGCAATAACATTGCTTCTCAATTATGGATGATGCGTTAGGTATATTTATAGTTATCCAAGTCGTTTATTATATTTTATTTACATATGTTTATTTTTTGCGAATTCTTATAAATTAATATAGAGTTATTTTAATGTAAGCATTTATGGACACACATAATCTAGTTTTCTAAATAATATAAATTATTTTATGGTATTAATTTGTTTTTTGTAAATAAAATACAGAGTTATTTATAACAATTAATTATATGATTATATAATTAATATACTTAATTGTGTCATATGTCATTTATTGTCATTTTGCATTTATCAGCTAATCAATTGGTTATCATTCCAAACAATTTTTAGTTCATTAGCTAGATTATCAGCTTTCCGCTATTAGCTAGTAGATTATCAGTTATCAGCTATCAGCTAGTTTATCAACTATCAGTTAGATTATCAGATAGCTTTTCAAACAAAGTCTTAAACGATTTATCTAAATGGTCGGAATGAGTAAAATATAACAAAAAAGAAGTCTATAAAGTAGACGTGGCTCTCACTCATTAGTTTACACTACGTCAACCTTTTGTACAATAAAAATCACTTCGAGAAGTGATAGAATAACAACGAGATGTCACACCTCAATACACATCGGTTCTACCCTAGCTCTTCATATACATCTCGAGACGCGATAAACACAGATCTTCATGCGCCACGAACAAGTTGAGGCCACTTGGACACGCTTGTAGGTCAATATGTGACTTACTCAATGTCATTCTAACATATTCCAATCACTTTTTTCTCCTCAAAATCAAACAACCCAAAACTCCCAAACAAGAAACAGTTGATCAACACCCCTAGAACCAATTTGTTGTCCCCTCGACTTGTCACTCGAGTTCAACTCACGTCTGAAAAATTGAAACACCAACATTGAGAGCTCGGTTCACGACTCGTGCCAACCCAGAGTAAGCATATAGTTCGAATACCAATAGTTTAGACGAGGACCAAAAAAAAAAAAAAAAATAAAAAAAATAATGTTGATTGTAAAATCCGCCATTCCATTGCGTCCACTCTTCGTGTTCTCTCCAATGTCGAATCTCATCAAAATCAAAACCCTAATAAAAAACAATGTCTGAGCTTCTCCTCCCATTCCGCCATTTCGATCACCCCAACCACCGATCTCGACTCCGCCCAAACCTTCGCAAGATCAAATCCGCATTGTCGAGCCCTAATTTCACCAATTGCTTGGTTTTCGACAAATCCATGTGGTCGTCGAAGCTCAAGAGCCTGCGATGGGCCACGGTGGTTCTAGGGATTCTCAATTTGGGATCGGTCGGTCTCGGCGCGACTCTCGTCGTCTCCGCCTCGTCCGGCTGCGGCGGCGGAGTTCTGACGGGGTTCGTGTTTGTTTCGGCGGTTTCCGCGGTCAGGATCATGTCGATGATGGGATTGGGATTCGCGCAGGAGGCGACCGCGACGACGATTCTTAATTCGCCGAAGGACTCCGCCACCGCGATTCGCCATGAAAGACGAGTGAGATTTTGTGCTTATTAGTTCTCAGTTTCTTATTGACAATGAGTTTGTTCAAGAATCAATTGTTTAGGTTTGAAACCTAAATTACTTCAATGCTGTAATTGATGCCATCGTTGCTTGAATGAATGCTTAAAGAAATGATTTTCACACTATAATTAACGTCATTTTCGATATGATCTCATCGATACTGCGTGGAGCAGTTGAAATTTAATACCTAATGCATTCGTCTTTTGATTCTTCTTCTGACCATAGTAGAAGCGTTGCCTGAAATATTTGCTTGAGCTAAAATTTCGCTCAATTCATTGAACAATATAATTTGACTAGGCCTAGTGTTAGAGTGATTGCAATAATCGAGTTCGTAGTTGGTCTATCAGTTAATGTGATTCGAATTGGCTATTGCCATTGTACTCCATGTGTATTAACAGTGTAACTGGATTGGTCATCAGAGTAGTAGGTAGGCTATTAGTTTGTGAGCCACAAGACCCTCCTTATTGGAAAGTACCATGCGGCTTTCTTGTGAAGCAGCGCACTGATGTCTCCTCCTTTCCTTTGTTGCGGAAAATTGCATTTTGAGCCACACAAGGGCCTTAGTAATGTAGCTTTTGTTTTGTTTTGTTTTTTTTTTCCTTTCCCTTCATTTCCGTTTCAAGTTTGTAACCAAGTTGCAAATCATTTTGGTAACTTTTTTTTTCGATGTCTCAAATGCATTTTTTTTTTCTGTTTTTGTTGGATTGTTAGATGAAATACAAGAGGTGGCTATGGTGGACAAGATTCGGAGTTATAATCACTGTTTTGCAATTTTTGGGAGCTATGTACTTAGTTTTTGTCATGCTAAAGTATCTTTCTCATGATGGGAAGTCGAATGGTTGCTTTTCAGGTAAATCTGATTTTTGTAATTCCATCTATTAAAATAACAGAAATTGGGATCGAGGGTTTTAACAACATTTTTAGTTAAGATAATAAGTTCTTAAGCTGCTTATCCCACATTGAACACGGTTGATCGAAACTTTTCATGGTTGACGTAATTGGTCATTTACTGTCTTGTTGTACGGTACACATGTTGGGCAACATAATTGCATCTTGGGTCTTGTCCCAATATTTTCTTTATTTGTTCAGTTGGAGAACCACCTGTTGTAATGTTGTTTGTTCAAAATAATGCCAGCTTGATTATTTAAAAATTCTTTAAAAGTTTACTTTTATATTTTATGTAACTACACTCTTTTATTTCTCTAGGAACCATATTTGGCGACTTGTATATGTAGCACATGCACGACTATAGGTTAGATTACAACTTTGTCCTAATAGTTACCTAGGAGTTATAGCTATTAGGAAAAAAGAAGGGGCATAACAATGTATACAACAACAACAACAACAACAACAACAACAACAACATAGCCTCAGTCCCAAATTAACCGGGCATAACAATGTATATCTAAGTTATTTAAACACTCTCCCTTTATCAGATATTCTTTATCCATGTGGGCCCATCATGCACATCCAAAGCTAGAATACTGAGGGAAGAATGTTTAAGTGTCGATCTTGCATATAGGAGCAAACAAATGAAAATGCCAACTGAGAGACTTGAACCAGATATGAACAATAAACACTAGCTGTTATACCATGTTAGTAACTCTTGCCCATAAGCTAATATCCAATGCGTGATATTCGGACTTTGGCTCTAAGCCAAGCCACCCACATTGTCATGAAATTATACTAGCTCCGACAATTTAACGTCCACTAACTTTGACTGAACAAATTGTAATTTTTCACTCTTCACAAAGAGAAGAAAGACAGTCAAGGGAAAATATTAGTAATTTAACTGTTGCATTTACTAAAATTATGGAGATGATGCAATAAGAAGAATGACAAAAGGAGTAAAACTATAAGAAAAAGAAGAAAATATGGAGTAGGAGAAAAGGAGAGAAAGAAAAGTTAGAAAAGTATTTACTGAAGTACGCGTGAAATGAAAATGAATAGAATAGACATATAAAGTACTTTGGCTTAGCTGCTTGGGATTGAGGTAAGATGCAACTTCTTTATAAATATTCATTAACAAATTATGAGTACTTGTTTTTTTTTTTTTTGGATAAAGTTAGTTGCATTTACTATCAACTCTGAGTACTTATGAGTTCGGTCCTTATACCCTGCATTTGATTGAATAAGAAACAAAAGTGACCGCTCAGTTGCAAATTATGCATGGACATAAGAACCAATCACCTAAATCTTGTTGGTATAATTAATGTGTTCGTACAATTTTTACTCTAACTTTGAGGTGATTGTGATCTTTGATGAGAATCATGAGATAATAACTTCCCTATAATTTCCTTGAATCAGGGCCAAATATGATTGGTGATGGTTGGAAGAATTTATTGGTCATTTTTGTCATTTTAATCTGGATTCTTGTCATTGGGCAATGTCTCATTGGATCTGATGTTCTGAAATGGAGGTCTTTCTATGCAACTCATGATAATGCTTGGAAGACTCATTACCAGGAGGTATTTGATCACGGTATTCGAGAATTTCTATGCTGCTTGGGACGTGTAAAATACTTGTAAGCTTGCCTTTACATTTTATTGACTTCTGGACTTCCTTTTCTGTGTCTGATTTGTCCCATGTACTGTGTCCTTTCCCTGACCGTCAAAAAATGTGTAGAAGTGCTTTGGAGGAAGATGAGATAAATTCCGTTGCAAGATTGCTGGGTGATCTTGTCGCATATCGGGCATCAGGCACTGGACATTTGGAACTCTTGGCAGGTTGGTCTTGGGCATGTAAATAGCTTTCTTGTTGCTTGATTCTAATAAATATGGTTTGGTATATGTACGGGTTGTCACTTTTATTGGCCTGATTGGGCTTTTCCACTCATCATGGGTGGCTTGACCTTCCAAAAGCCAGGTTGAAGCAAACTTTTACTTTTTCAAGGAAAGAATTGGGCATTTGAGTTGCAGGAGCAAGCATTAGGCTGATTGATCAAATAATGACTATATTACAACAACAACAACAACAACATAGCCTCAGTCCCAAATTAACTGGGGTCGGCTACATGGATCAAACTTTTCCATTGTGCTCGATTCAGTGCAATTGATGGTGAGCTTTGCAAACCATTCAAATCTCTCTTAATTAATGCATCCCATGTTAACTTTGGTCTACCCCTACCTCGTCGAATTTCTACAGTTTCTATTGAGTCAAGTTTTCTAGTTGGGGCATTTGTAGGCCGTCTTTGCAGGTGACCAAACCATCGCAACCGCCCTTCCCTAATCTTTGTATCAATTGGTGCTACTCCTACTTGTCTTTGAATTTCTATATTTCTTATTCTATCTTTACGGGTTTTACCACACATCCACCTAAGCATCCTCATTTCTCGCTACATTCACTTTATGTAATTGTTGTTGCTTTTCGCCCAACATTCACTTCCATAGAGTATAGCTGGCCTAATTGCGGTCCTATAAAATTTTCCTTTTAACTTAGTGGGAACATGTCGATCACAAATCACCCCGTTGCACTCCGCCATTTCTTCCATCCCGACTTGGATTCTATGTGTGACATCATTTTCAATGTTACCATCATTTTGTATGATTGAACCTAGGTATCTAAAGTGGTTTACCCTAGGCACTTCTACTTCCCCTAATTTTACCACTCGTCATCTCGATGTCTAGTGTTTCCAAACTCACAAGTGCATGTATTCGTTTTTCGTCCTACTCAACTTAAAGCCTTTAGATTCTAATGTATTTCTCCAGAGTTCTAATTTCCTATTCACTCCATCTTTAGTTTCATCCACTAAGACAATATCATCTGCAAATAGCATACACCATGGTATATCCTCTTGAATATGTCTAGTTAATTCATCCATAACTAAAGTAAATAGGTATGGGCTTAAAGCCGATCCTTGATGTAGTCCTATCGTAATGGGAAATTCTTTTGTAGCTCCTCCAAATGTCTTTATACTCGTTACTACTTCATCGTACATATCTTTAATAGTGTCTATGTATCTAGCGTGCACTCTTTTTCTTTCTAAAACCCACCAAAGAACATCTCTAGGGACCCTATCATATGCTTTTTCTAAATCTACGAATACCATATGAGGATTTTTTTTCTTTTCTCTATATTTTTCTAACAATCGTCTTACAAGGAAGATCGCTTCCATAGTTGACCTCCTGG
Organism: Stephania yunnanensis; assembly: GCA_039657365.1. Classification (NCBI taxonomy): domain Eukaryota; kingdom Viridiplantae; phylum Streptophyta; class Magnoliopsida; order Ranunculales; family Menispermaceae; genus Stephania; species Stephania yunnanensis. The sequence goes on from CM077582.1 coordinate 714,407, forward strand.
CATGAAACCAAATTGGTTCTACGATATTGTTGTTTCTCTCCTTAGCCTATTGTCAATTATCCTCCCCATGTTTCATAGTGTGACTCATGAGTTTAATTCCCCGTAGTTTGAGCAACTTTGAATGTCTCCTTTGTTTTTGAAGATTGGCACAAGCGTGCTTCTTCTCCAATCCATTGGCATCCGTTTTGATTTTAAAATTTTATTGAAAAGCTTTGTCAACCAAGTCAATCCGATTTCTCCTAAGCATTTCCAAACCTCTATGGGTATTTCATCTCGGGCCACATGCTTTCCTATTTTCATTCTTTTCAATGCCTCTTTAACTTCTACAATTCTAATATTGCGTGTATAGTTTACATTTCTTTCTTGGTGTGGGTTTTCATCTATTATAGCATCAACTTGGCCATCATTAAATAAACTATCGAAGTAACTTCTCCATCTCTCCTTAATATCCTCCTCTCGCGTTAAAACATTTTGATTTTCGTCCTTAATACATCTTACATGACTTAGGTCTTGTTTCTTTTTATCTCTTAATTTGGCTAGCCTATATATATATTTTTCGCCATCTCTATTACCTAACTTTGTATATAAATCTTCCATGAAATTTGTTTTAGCTTGACTAACTACTTTTTTAGCTTGTTTTCTAGCTTCTCTATATTGATTGTACGCATCTTCATCTTGACACTTAGGTATTTTCCTATACATATCTCTTTTAGTCTTAATTGCTCGTTGGACATCCTCGTTCCACCACCATGTTTCCTTCTTTGTAGGTCCCAAGCCCTTAGATATACCTAATATGTTTGATCCCACCCTCCTTATGCAACTACTCATTTCTAGCCACATTGTATTAGCATCTAAGTCAAGATTCCAAACATTTTCCTTTAGTAGTTTTTCTCTAAACTCTACTTGTTTACTATGTTTTAGGTTCCACCACTTTATTCTAGGTCGCTAACTCTTTTATTCATATTTTTCCGTTTTGTTAGCTTAATATCAAGTACTACTAACTTATGTTGGGTAGTAAGTGCTTCACCAGGTATTACTTTGCGAGTCTCTACATAGTTTTCTATCTATTTTTCTTGTTAAAAGAAAATCTATTTGACTCTTGTTATGACCACTACTAAAAGTAATTATATGCGACTCCCTCTTCCTAAAACTAGTATTTGCTAAGACAAGATCATATCTTTGAAGCAAATTCTAAAATTGATTCTCCTTCTTCATTTCTATTACCGTAACCAAAACCTCCATGAACTCTCTCAAACCCATCGTTACTTACCCCGACATGCCCATTTAAATCTCCTCCAATAAAAACCTTTTCATCTAATGGTATACTCTGCATAAATCCATCCATATCATCCCAAAACTTGTGTTTGATGCTCTCGCTTAATCCTACTTGTGGTGCATATGCGCTAAGTATGTTAATTTTTTCGTCTCCAATAATTAATTTAACTAGAATCAATCTATCCCCCATTCTTTTAACCTCTACGACCTTATCCTTATAATCATTATCCACCACAATTCCTACTCCATTGCATTTTCTATCTATACCAAAGTGTACCACAATTTAAACCCTGTGCTTCCTATTTCTCTACTCTTTTCTCCTACCCATTTTGTCTCTTGGAGGCAAGCAATATTGACTCTCCTTCTAATCATGGTATCTACTAGTTCTATTGACTTCCCGTAAGTGTTCCTATGTTCCATGTTCCTAAACGAATTTTTTCTTGTATTTGTTTTTCTTTTCTATTTCTATTTTGCCTAAAAGATCTAGCGTTCGTATCTATGATTTTGTTTTTGTTTTCGTTTTTGTTTTGAACTAGCTTCTTTACCCACACCCGTCCTTTGTGTGGGAACCCTTGCTCATTTTTCTTCACATCCGGCGACGATGTGAAGGGACTAGCTTCTTTACCCACACACGTCCTATGTGTGGGAACCCTTGCTCATTTTTCTTCACACCCAGGCGGCGATGTGAAACACACCCTTGCTCATTTTTCACTACATCCGGGCTCCGATGCAGCGCGTCGCTAGGTGGGAACGCCCCAACGTTTATATATGTTTGATCCATTTCATGAAAAGTGACAAAAGTTTTACGCTGGCTGTCAACCTATCGCAACCCTCCTCCTTTATCCGGACTTGGGACCGGCTATGTAGCGCACATAGTGTACAACATAGGTGGAGTTCAAATAATGACTATATTACATATACCAAAATTTATTTTAAGAACAGTCATATCACTCAAAAACCAATTTCAGTTCAAAGTTATGTAGAATTAACTGATAGAAATTTCAGTTCAAAGTTACGTAGAATTAACTGATACTAAGTTCCGATATAATATTTTCTAATAATCTTTGTTGCATGCCCATGATCTAATTGTCCGAAGGCGTAGGACAAAAAAAAAAAAAAAAAAAAAAAAATCATCCGAAGGCCATTAAGATCAATTTTTAAAATGTTTACTTCTTTTTCTAATAACATGCTAATGGGCTTTTTTTTTTTTTTTCCTTTGTTGAGGTCACCTTTGTCTTTTGATGCCAAGTAAATACATAATTTTGTGTTGCATCTTCTATGCATGACTCCACTGGTTTTATTATTCTGAGGAAATCGAAAGATATACTAGAATCGTCTAATTATCTTAGGAATTATGTTGTAGGACTTGCTTTATTGCAGAGGCATAAGCACTCAAAAAACTCAGATGAAGATTTGACTGAGGCACCAGAATCACTGATTCAAGAAGCTGTCATCTTTCATCCATTTGCTGAAGCAGCTTATACGGTCCTGCAGTGAAGCTTTGCTTTTAAGTGATTCTGTTTAATTTATCATGAAAATTGCTTACCTTATAATATTTTGATGCAGGGTCCCTTGCTTGATTTTGGGAGAAATCCTATTCTATTTCCTTGTGCGTGGCTTTATAGGCAAGGCGTCTTGACTCCTTGGGCTCGTCACAGGTTTCTTACTTAACTGGTCATTGCTGTGTTTGTATTACATGATCATATTTGGATAAGTATACTGCTGATGTAACCAAAAATACTCCTAATACAGTAGCAACAACAAAGTGTTAGTCCCAAAATTTGATGGCCCAACTATATGGTTCTAATGTTTCCATTCAGTTCGATATGTAGTTGAACACTGAACATGGATCCAACATTTTCCCATTCAGCTCAATTTTTAGCACTTAGTTGAACTCCAAACTTGGGATGTAGTGATCAGGAGGGATTTAAAGGACTTGGAAAGCTCACCATCGATTGCACGAAATCGAGCGCAATGGAAGAGTTTGATCCATGTAGCTAACTCCAACTAATTAGAAATTGAGGCTTTTTTGTTGTATTTAGGTCATAATGTTATGCTGTATTGTGTTTTACTTAGATCTGCTGTCTTTGACAATTTTAGTTTCTTGTTATTCTAGACGGCCTATCCTTCAAGGAGACAATTGGTGGCGTGGCCATGCAGCAGCATTTTTAAAATATGCTAAAGTATCTCCTGAAGCACTTCTACGTGGGCGTGTTTGTCAGGTTATCAGATATAATTTATTTATGAGCTTTTTCTTATATGAAAAAAATAGTAGGAATATAATAACACAAACTATATTACTGAAAGTTAATATTGCAAATTATATTGCTTATATTTACTCTTTGATTTCATAAATAGTTGACAGTTCATGGAAATACTAAATGTGTTGCAATGGATAATTATATTTTGTTATGGAAGTTATATATGGTCTTCTGTGTTTTTTTGAATGCTATGCAATTGGCTTTTCCTAATCTAGCATGTTGGTAATGCCTTGTTTTTTTTAACTCAGATCTGTAAAATAAATTCTGAAAAAAATGACAATTCAGGATTATAGAGAATAAGTTTTTATATGCTTTGACAATGATATTATCTACATAAAAAATATTATTCGTGCACAATATTTAATTTCCTGTTGCAGCTTTGCTTCTGTTTTTTGTTTGTTTTTTTATAACTATCAATCCATACTTGTGTTTAGGTTTTCATTTTATTGGAAATAAATCTGTTCCTTTTCTTGATTTGAAATTTCCTTCCTCTAACTTTCAGGCAAAGTGTGAAGCTGCATATTTTGTTGTGGTTCTGCATCATCTTAAATCGGTAGTCATAGCTGTACGGGGAACTGAAACTCCTGAGGACCTTATAACTGATGGTTTGTGCCGCGAATGCACACTTTCTTCGGAAGACTTGGATGGCTTAATAAGGTCCCTCTCCTTCTCTATCTCTACAAGTACAACCAAAAAGAAAAACCACCTTGATTGATTTAGCAGCTTATGATTGATGCCGATGGCCCTTTCTATATTGTAATCGGTGTTTGGGACTTCGTGTCGTAGTTATTACTTTATAATTTTTTGGATTATTATCTAGAGAACTAGTATCCCCTTTACCGAACACTTTATTGATTGGCTGTCTTAGTTCATCTCTATGTTCTTCGAAGTTTACATAGTCGCAAAATGCAAATTGGTGCTTAGGATTTTTTGTTTGACATTTTCAGTCGTGTCTCTGGTCACAATGGGTTCTTATATATATATATATCTCCTTGGGAGTGTGACATATTCCTCATTTATGTACAGCAACTGCTTCTTTTGCAGTGAAATTGCTAGACCTTGGCTCATTAGTATTGACATCTGATTCACTTATGCATGTTTTGCTGCTCTTTTGTTTGCAGTAGTGATAATGTGCACCCTAATGTGAGGCAAAGTATTATTTCTTCTTTTCCACACTATGGGCATTCGGGAATCGTGGAAGCTGCACGAGAGTTGTTCATGCAAATTGATGGAAGTCCTTGTGACAATGGTTAGAATTGAAACAACATAACATTTTATTTTTCAATTTCAATATAACAACTTTTTAACATATTACTGATGCTATAACTTTTCCCTTGTTTGTGTTCTTTTGCATCAACCTAAGATGTTTGCATGCATGTGTAATTGTTTTTATTCTGAAACTTGTGAGATGGAGAGTTAATCAGTGTTTTATTAGCATCAGGAAGTTCATTAGTCATTACCCCCTTTTTAAGAATATAAACATCCAATATAGCAACTAGGTATAATTTTGACATGTGCTATATGTATGCAAATAGTGTTTACTCAGAAAACTTGATCATGTATATTGCCTTTGCCTTTGCCCTATTTTTCTTTTTCTTTTCTTTTTTTTTTTTTCTATTTTTTCACAAAGGTTGTTCATTTTTTTATACTTATATTACAAAGGTTATTTATTGATTGTATCTCTCCTGGTCCAACTCCTTTATTGAATAGACTTATTCAATCTGTACTTAATGAAGGCTCAGAACCCTAAATGAATATTCCGTTACGAATTAAAAATACTCCTAATATTATGGAATGTTGTAGAGTTTAGAAAGAGCAACTAATCTCATTGACTAATATGATGCTTGAAAAGTTGTCAAGGAACTTAACTGGAAAGCTATGATATGATGTTTTCAACATTGAAGAGAAAGGTGAATGTAATCCCTTATATAATTTTCATATATCAACAAGTTTAATTGGTATGGTAGATTTTTTGCTTGCCACTGTCGAAGGAGTTGGCCTATATCTTGACCTCTGTGATTGAAGTTCTTTATGTGTTTGCTGGCTTCTGGGAGCATTTCTTAGCCTCTTTGAGGTTTAGCTGTATATTTTCTTCCTTTTCCCCATGTAATATACTTGCCAAGTTTCCTCTAAAAAGAGTTAATATGATGTAGCAATAGCATTTGCTGCTTCTCTTTTTGATGACTTTTCCTTAACTGTGTTCTAGATAGTTCTCAAGACGCCACTGGGTTCCTTTCCTCGCTGTTGGGTGATGGATGTGAGTGTCATGGATACAATGTTCGCATTGTCGGCCATTCTCTTGGTGGTGCTATTGGTTCATTGCTTGGCATAAGGGTAAGACTTTTCGTCCTATTGGTGCTAGTGCTGCTACTACATGCTCTTGAATCTTGATTAAGTTTCCTGGTTTTATTGCTTTGTTTCTTGATGCTGATTTTGATCATACTCACTTCACCCCCATCAATAATACTGTTTTGTTTCATTCTCTACAGTTATACCGTCGGTACCCGAACTTGCATGTTTATGCGTACGGACCCCTTCCATGTGTGGATTCTGTAGTAGCTGAAGCATGTTCTAGCTTTGTTACAAGGTAATCACAATGTGAGTTATTTTCCTGAATACATAACTTTTTTCAGGTTGTCATTTTAAAATGAATCTGTTTTTCCTGTTGAAACTTTGCAGCATTGTATACAATGATGAGTTTTCTGCACGCCTTTCAGTTAACTCGATCACGAGGCTTCGTGCAGCTGCTATTACGGCACTGTCGCAGGATTCCACTGCTGACTCTGCAATGATCTGGAGATTGGCTCAGCGGGTCTTACAAATAAGCAAATTTTACTGGAACAAGGAGGACGGAAGACCTGCTCCACGCCTACAGTCTGGAGCCGAGACAACCGAAGGTGCTTGCGACCAAAGATACGGGAAGAAGAACTATAAGTATGCTCTCATAGGTGGGGTTTTCCTATGCGTGCATGTGGTTTTTTGTGTGGTGAATATGCCTAATTATCGGCATGGGTGCCGCGTGATGAATAAGAATATCAAGTTCACATCTGATGTAAGTATTGAAATAGAAAGTGTTTCTAATCAAAGGAGCTCTGCATTCACTGCAGGAGATGATGAGCAGCATCAAAGTTTCCCTTCTACTGTGGTAGTGGACATCGTAAATCCTTCACATAACCCCGATACGTCAATTATTCTATCCGAGCCATGCTTCGACGTAAAAGCCGATGTGATTGTTTCATCATGTGAGGATCCTGTGTCAGAGTTCATGGATCATGTCCCGTCGTCCAGTGGAGCTTCAGCCGGAGATCCCCCGGAAATGTTCCTTCCAGGCATTGTTATCCATATAGTGCCTGAACAGAGAAGTTCCCATTCATTATGGAAAAGTTGGAGGCTTAACGACGGGCTCGGTTATAAAGCGTACATCGCGAAGAGGGAGGACTTCAAGGATATATCAGTATCTCCATACATGTTCCTTGATCATCTACCGTGGAGGTATGTTGTTAACTGAATTCTGCACACTTCACTGAAAATTAAGGTGATAAACTCTTTAACTCCATGTCGATATTTTTCAGAGTTCATCGAGCCATGCAGAAAGTATTAGAGACCAGACATTTTTCTGTTCAACATCCTGATTCTTTAGTTGTCTGAGATCCACTCCATCTTTGATTCCCCCATGATCGTCCACGGTGCTGACTGCATGAATTCGTTTCGCCCCCCTCTCAGGGGCGTTTTGTCGGTTGCAATCTCGGGTACGTAATGGTTTCGAAATGCATATATACAAGAAGAAATGCAATTGAAATTTGAAAGGATAGAATGACAGTATATCTCGCGTAGAGGGTGCGGTAGGCAGTCTCTAATTGTCCCTTTTTGCGCAAGTTTCACATTGTTAATCCACAGTTGCATTTGAGGAGTCGGCGATGCTCTTGTAATTGAACTCGGTTGCTATGGCGACACGAGTGTTAAGGCGCTGATTGAGGCAGAGGTCTCGGACTCAAATCGTTATAGCTGCTAGGTTTTTTTAGTTGTGGGAACATTTGAAGCAATTCATCAAAACTAAACACTTGAATCAGAAGTCTCAAAACAATACATATGTCTTTGAATTAATCGATCTTGACCAAATCTTTCCCTTAAATAACAAAGAAAAAAAAACAAAACTCTGTTTCAAACCCGACGGTCATGCTCTTCACTAGACATCTTCAACAACCAATATCGTCACGTGGACAATAGGTTCTTCTCCAACTCCAAACACTCACCGTCAGATCTCCTCGACTCCAACAACCCCGTTTTCCAATAAAAAGTCCAGTCAAAAAAAAAAACTCTCTCTCAGTATATAAAGCCGTGACGACCAAGCCGTTATCTTTCGCATCACACGCAAAACGCATTCCTCTTCGTTTCCCACAAATGCTTCGTCTCCAAGCAACTCTCCTTCCTATAAATATATAAACAAAATCGATTTGATTGGTACTGACAATGGATGAAGCTCCGCCATTAATGGAGCTTCGGAGACTGAAAGCACTGTCTTTGCTTGGAAGAGGCGCGAAGGGCGTTGCTTTCCTAGTAAAAGACGATGAGGAGTCCTCCTCGTCGGAGCAAGGCTTGTTGGCTTTGAAGGTGATCTCCAAGACTGCTTTGATCGAGAAGAAGAGAAAGAATAAGGATAGTAGTAGTAAGAGAGATGATCCAATGAAGAGGATCTGGTTCGAGAGAGACGTTCTCAACTTGTTAGACCATCCTCTGCTGCCGAAGCTCAGAGGAGTCGTCGTCACCGGTGAGATTGTCTGCTTCGCCATGGATTACTGTCCTGGCGGAAACCTCAACAGTCTCCGGAAACAACAGACTGAGAAGATGTTCTCCGAAGATCTCATCAGGTCTGTATATAATGCTTTGCTTCTTCTTCTCCATTTTGATTATATATTATAAATTTGATCTATGTTGTGTAATTTTTGCTGGACTTAGATTCAGATTCCCAACAACCTGACCCCTAGGGATTAGATGAGTCCACGGTCAATCTGATATTAGCAACGGTGGCTCGGATACCTTTAATTGGCTTGTAAAGAAAAAATAATTGAAGACGGATTCCCGGGCAACTACACTATTTATCATTCGACCTTTATAAGTTAGTCTTTAGGCACTCTCCTAACCCTGAGGATAGATTAGCTAAATTCACCATCGGTCCGGTGTTAGCAACGGTGGCTGGATACGATTAGCTGTAAAGAAAAACGATTAAGGCAAATTCAAGAAAAATGATTAAGGCAAATTCCCAGCAATTGCACTATTTTTCTTTCGACCTTTATAGCGATTAGTGGTAGGGGGCGCCCTTAACCTCTAAATGATTTTAGCTAAACCACTATCAATTTGATGTCAGCAACAGTGGCTCGATGCCCTCATCTGTAAAAAAAATAAAAAAAATGATTAAAGGCAGATTCCCAACAACTACATGCAGTATTTCTCTAATGTTAGTCAGTGTCAGCAGCAGCGGTGGCTCGGATGCTTTCAGCTGTTAAAAAAAATGATTGTGATTAATTTATGTGATATTCTTGTGTTTAGGTTTTACGGTGCGGAGATAGTTCTTGCATTGGAGTATTTGCATGGACTAGGAATAGTCTACAGAGATTTGAAGCCGGAGAACATTCTGATCCAAGAGAATGGCCATTTGATGCTTGTCGATTTCGATCTCTCTACTAAGTCATTAATCTCACCGTCAAAACAATCTCGAATCAAGCAACAATCTCTCAACAACAATACCAACATGAACATGAAGAAGAAGAAGAAGAAGAATTATAAGACATTGTTTTCATGTCTATGCCTCCACAAAGCCGGCGTATCTCCGGTGGACTCATCGGCCGAGAGCAGGACCGGCATTGGAGCAGATGAGTTGCCGAAGAAGCTGGTGGTGTCTGAGAGATCGAATTCCTTCGTGGGCACGGAGGAGTACGTGTCCCCGGAGATCATATCCGGCACCGGACACGACTCCGCCGTGGACCGGTGGGGCCTCGGCGTGGTAATGTACGAGATGTTGTACGGCAGGACGCCGTTCCGGGGGACCAACCGGAGCGAGACGTTCTACCGGATTCTCACTAAAGAGCCGGAGCTAGTCGGAGATCCGACGGCTCTTAGGGACTTGATCAGGAAGTTATTAGAGAAAGACCCAGCGATGCGGATCTCGATGGAGGAGATCAAGGGCCACGAGTTCTTTAAAGGACTGGATTGGGATTCCGTGGTGAGAATCCCGAGGCCGCCTTACATTCCTCCTCCGCAGATGTGGGAGGAGGACGTGGAGGGGATTAAGGAGATTGATGTGGAGGAGTACGTAAAAGAGGCCTGGGAGGGGCAGAATGGTAATTGCGTTGACAAAATTAAAAAAAAGGAGACTCAGACTCAGTCATACAAGAAGGATGTTTGGAGGGAAGGTTTGGGTAATCCCATCAAAACTTCTGATTTTTCAGTTTTTTGACTCTCTCTCTATCTCTCTCAATTTTTTAAATTGGAAAGGAAAATATTAGAACCACGACATGTTTGTTACACCAAAAGTCACATCGGCCCACAAATATTTAAGAGTCATTCATGTGGTTTTGACCCGCATGTTATATGTATCGAGATATATGTATATTCGCATCATGAGATACACATGAATGAGTCGATGGACGATTGTGACTTTCGGTGTGACATACATGTTGTCATTCTAACAATTCTCAATTGGAAAACACGTTTATAACTGAGTACGGACGCAACACCAACACGCATGCTTGTTCCATTTGCTGTTAATGATGGATTTATATGCTGTATTATATGCTATGATTATATGTATATGTTCATTAATAGTGATATGTGAGAGGAAATTATATAGAGAGGAATATTCATTGTTTGTCATGTAACTAAAATAATTTTTGTACTATTCATTATTTGTCTACTATGAAAGCATCAATTTATTCTTCCTCTTTTATCTCAAGTTTTAAAGGCACTTTTTCCCCCTCTTGTGGAGAATATTTTCTTTTGTTGCAAGCATTATTTGGCTCAGAATCATCCCATCTTAAATTAGGAATTACGACTGTAAGTGAAGTAGTTATTAGTATACATACATGTTTTGTTTTATTTTTTTTGATAAGAAAGAAATCACAACATACATGTTTAATTTATTTCAACTAATCTAAACAAAGCCTAGATTCTTGAATAATATGATCAAACCCAAGTAAGATTGAAAAGAAATAAATTAGTGGGGATCTAATTAAATCATCTTGATAAGTATCTTATTGATAAGTTTCTTATTGATAGTCAAAAGAGAAATAAAAAATAAATAGCTATTGATCATTTTGCTTAATTTGGGTGGTTGGTTTGGCCCTCCAATCTTGTAAGGACATGCAGTATTGAATTAAGGCATTTCCATCCAGGACCACTACCAGCTGTTAGTTAATATATATAGGGTATGGCACAGGTGTATAAATGAAAGATTTGAGTGTTATTAAGCTAGCTAGGTTGTATTAATTATCATTATAAACATTGATGTAACCCTCATCAAATTTTCATTTCTTGTCCATCTTTTCTATCTTTGCCGCTTAATTAGTTCACATTTTGAAAGCTTTAGAAGAAATGGCCTCAAAAGTCATGCCCATCAATTCAAATGGACCAATGCATGTGCATGATTATAGTCATAAATATGTTCAATTTTATTTTTTTTTTTTTATTATCGTGGGTGTCTGAACTACCTTAGAGCGCCTCTACCACTAACTCAGAGGTCGAAGGAGAAGTAGTAAAGTCGCGCGCGAATCGAATCGAAACCTAAATCAGAGTATTAAGGTGCACACTAACATCCATTAATTAGGAGCAAATATATATATATATATATATATGTTTAATATTAATTAGTTACTCTTTGTAGATGGTTGAAAATTCAAAGGAAATTAAATCATGTTTCAAGGCTTTGAAGCCACTAGGAGATCAACACCAATCAACATTGATATGTCAATTGTGTCTCGTCCTTTAATTTTAAGGCCCATGAAAAAATGAAATTTTTAGATGACAGTTTAAGTAGGTGAAGAAGAAAACAAGAAGCAAATTAATATGTGGTTTGAGAGTGATCACACCCTTTAAAGCCATCTCATTGTCAAGTCAGGGTGGAAAAGCTGTTGTTATTAATTGTTGTAAGTTGTTGTTGTACTGTTTTGCTCTTGCTTTGATGTTTCATGCATCTTATTCAAGCATTCAATGGATACAACCATTCTTCATCTCTTCCCACATGGGTTTAAGTAATTGGAGAAAAAATTTTAGTAACCTTTCACCATCTTATATTTATGGGAATTGCTGTGTTTTCATTCATGTTCATCTTTGGTTACTAGTGAAAGTGAAAGATCTGTAGATACATAATGTTCATAGGCATATAAGATCATTTGACAAGTCACTTGGCTAGTTTTAGTTTTATAGATGATGAAATGCCATGGACATACATAGTTACTGCTAGTTGAGAAACTTAATTATGACTGTTTTACTAGCTAGTCGTAGTGTCACTACTCATCAAGTCGAATGGCCTCTCTGCATGCTTTTAGCTAGCGACTTGGAAGAGTAAATAGTTCCGACTATGCTGAGTAGAACGCCGGTAGAAATGAGCATCAAATTGAGAGCTAAGGTAGGTTTTGATATTTGAGACCAATAAATCTTGACGTAGAAGGCGCAGGGGAATACGATTGAAATGGAAACGCTGACAAGAGAGCCGGTGAGGCCTAGGACGTGTTCGAAGTAAGGGACCGAGAGAGCTAGTCCGAGGATTCCTAGAAGCAAGAAGGAGCCAATGCTACCTCTGGTGAGCATTCTCAGTTTGGAGCTCATGGTGGTAGGAAAAACATGTTCTAGTTCCAATGCTATAGGAGCAAATTCAAGTGCATATTTAGTCATTGGAGTTAGTACAGTCGCCCATAGCGCAATCTTCGTCGCAACCAAGTGTCTAGGCATGCTTAGAGTTGATTTGGGAACTCACTCCTTGTCCAAACAACTTTGCTCCCATGAAGGCTAGACTGGTATAGAGCATCGTCACGAGGGAGAAGCTCACGATCGACACCTGAGAATTAAGCAACAAAAGCTGTCAATATTCGAATATCTATCAATCGCTTCTATTTCCTAATGAAGATATAGACAGAGGAATTGCGCGCCTTAGTGAACTTGGAAGGGTCCTTCATAGCCTTGTAAATGTTAGGGAAGACTATATGGCCTGCAAAGCTGAAGATGTAAAGGCCCGACGCTTCGGGAATGTTATTCAATTTCAGAACTTGAATACTATGGTTAGATTCAACACCGGCGAATGCCGCAGTGCACGCCACACTTATGAATATGAGCATGGACATTAGAATCCCTACAGTCGAAAGGAATGATATCGAAGAGAGGTCTCGGAGCCAGAGACTAGGTAAAGCCACCAACACTGCTAACACTGTTAGAAATTGAGCTTTAGACAGATGAATCCATGGCACATTTAGGTGCAGCCCCGAAAACACCTTCGCCAAGTTGTCGTTTAAAGCAATGGTGTAGGAAACCAAGGCCATGAAGATCTCCAAATAGATGAATGTAGCAGCTATAGCTCTTCCTTTAGTTCCAAAAGCTTCTTGTCCAATGTCAGTGTAGTTCTTGGACTTGATATTGCCTTTTAGACATTTTCCTAGCAAGTGAGAGGTGTATGCACATGCCACTCCTAGTCCTACAAGAAGGAATGCAGAAGCCCAACCACCATTCTCTAGAGCATATGGAGTTGATAGTTGTCCGAGTCCTGCGAAACATTGCGAAAAAAACATAGAAGCTCAGTCGTGTCGTAGTATAAACTACTGAATACTATTGTAGAAGATCGCGGTGAAAGTTAATCGGATGTACCTACAAGCATTCCACACATGTTGATGACAGAATGAAGAAAAGAACTATCAGACTTCACGCTATACCGATCGTCTAGATTACCGTCTTTGTCAATCTCCGATGCCTTTAGCCTTTCGTCGACAACTTTGCAGCCACATTTACAAACCTTGTTCTCCTCAACGCATATATCGCAACACATCCATTTCTCTGCAATTAGTCCTGCATCTTGTGAACTTATTCCACCGATGACTTGATTACAAGTCGACGATTTTCCTAGTTTCAGGGTTGAGAGAATCGACATGCAATAAAGGTAGAATGACATAGTCTATCGAATTTGATCAAATGATATATAGCTATAGCTCTTCTTTTTTAGTTAATAATTAATAACACATTCACAATTCAAACACACCAAGCTACTACTTCTTAGAGTGTGATTGAAGTGTTACACATATATATATTGTGTAGTAATCAACCTTGCCAAGGAATCAGGAGTGTGGTTGGTGTATTTATATTAATGAAATGAGATGTTGTAGGTGTTGACATACATGCTGTAGTGATTCCAAGAATCTAATATTGTTGGAAAGAATGTTTAGTTTCATGACATAGAACTAGCCCATCCATATTTGGTGAACAAGTAGTCCATTTGAGATAGTGGGAGGTATATAAATTTTTTATTTTTTATTTTTTATTGATATCCGTGGACCGTGGTATCCAGGCAAGTCTACTATTTCCACGAGGCTTTAGTGCAATCAATTGAGCGTACCTTAATAATTGGAAAACCTTGGCACAAACCCTATGCCTAACATAGTGGAAGATAAAATTGTGAGTTTTAAGTTATATAGAATGATTAATTAATTATAGGAATTTAACTTGATCGTATTACACTTGTAATCACATTTAACCAGGATGCATGATTAGTATGGGTCGGCTACATGACCAAATCATTTCATTAATTCTGCTCGATTGAATGCATAATAACCCAAGAAAAAGAAAAAAAAATGATTTTGTATGATTAATTGTTTTGTATATGGATGAATATATATAAGCATATACAAACTAAGTCATTCAAGGTTATGGCTTAATTAAATTCCTAAACATCGGTTGCAACAGAGTTATATATGCACGTTAAACACTTTTTTTATATATATCTGTAGATGTTTAGGCGAGCTTGACTATTCTCACAAGGCCCTGGTGCAATTAGCTTGGGGCTACCCTTAATGGCCCGAGCGATCTTGCTACACCGGAGAATCGAAACCGAGATCGTGCGCTTAACTCATATATACAACTTCGTTTAGGCCTTTATCGTAGTGACAAATCCGATCGGGCTATGCACGTTAAACACATGAAACCACCCATTACCTCTTATTCCTGACTGCACGAGAATATGATGTTCAAGCTGACTTAATCAGATTCATTAATTCATATGCGCTGAATAAGAATCAAATATATATGGTCCGTTCTTTGTCCAATTAAGAAAAGAATCAAAATATTTAACTCATATGCACATGTCGTCAGCAACTAACACTGTACGTAGTTTAATTTGGTCCCCAACACACATATTCTCCTATTCTATTGGAGAATGTACGTAGGGGTTCTAATTAAAGCCAAATTAAAATTGAATAATAGAATTTGCACATCTAAATATACTAAATGCATGCACTCATCAAGTATTAAACTACAAATAGCAAAAAATGTGATGTGGTAGCTAATGTAAGCCTAATGTCAAAATTATAGTATATAGTATATAACAGTGGTACATTAGGATTCACAAGAACAATTTTGATCTTAAATAGAGGTTTCAAAACCCTATTAAAGATTAATGTTATTAAATTTCATGTGAGAAATGTGTTTGATGGGTCGTGTTTTAATTGTTTCGATCTCACATGACATTTAATAACATCCATGCATCTTTAACAAAGTTTTGAAACCTCTATTTTTATTTTATTTTTTTGTCAAAGCTCAATGAGTTCCATTGATGAATTTGCGGGAGATCCCTTACAACGATATCACAACATTGGTAGATCATCATCATTCCACCATCAAAAGTCAGAACAACTGAGGCAAAAGAAGCCTCATCAAATTCCAAATAGAAAAGTCACAAAACTGGCTAGTAGATGAGGAAGAATGCTAAGTTTTTGAAAAAATACAAATAGAAGAGACAAGCAAAACTGTTCTAGTGATTATTATTCATGGTATCAGTATGTGGATGAGAGAATATCAAATGTGTTTCCATTTTCCAGGCTTAATATGCTTGGTTTTCCAATCCCAATGAACAACCTGGACACTGATAAGTGATAAGACATACATACATGAATAATAATGTGGATTGTGGAACCTAAGCTAGATCTCTCCATGGATGTGATGCTAATATACTATTCCTGTATTGGTGCATGCACCTGAGTGATGGTATTAATTTGTAGATATTCTTCATTTGGCATTCTAGTGTTGTTTCACTTTGTTAATAAAGATTCGATTTTTTTCTTCTTCTTTGGTTTGTATTTTTTCTTCTTCTTTGGTTTGTTGGAATATATATGCTGAATGAGATGATATTGTTGGGAAAATATTAGAATGATAACAACAATATCATATCACAAGACACATTGACTTACAAAAAATTTTCATGTAATCTCGACCCGTATGTTATGCATCGAGATTTGTATATGTTGACATCTCGAGACGTGCATGAAATGGTACGTTGTTATGATGAGCCAATGTGTTTTCCAATGTGAAATGTCATTGTCATTCTAGTATTTATCATATGGTTGATGCAACAGTTTCTCAAAAAAAAAAAAATATTGTTGATGCAATAGATTTGCTGTCATGATCAATATATTCTTAGTCCACTTAAATTTTTGCAAGGTTATTAATGCTATATTTATTGAAATTTTAATTTATGTTTGAAAATCTAATTAAGGCTATGTTTTTGGTTGTTTGGGTAAAGCATATACCCTTCTTGAAAAGCTGATATTGTACATGTTTAGTTGCACAATCTTTTAGTTAAAAATTTGGACATTTAAAAAATAACTAATTATCATGATTAATTATAATACATGTTAAACAGTTTTAAAGCTAATTTCATATATATTTTTTATTTCGTAAAATGCAATTAGTTTTCAACTCCTAATTCTCCAAAACGTATGCTAAATTAAATCCCTCCTCCTTTTGAAGATGACTAGTCACGCTAAAGTTGAGATATATCATTCTATATTTTACATATGCTAACACAAGCTCTAATTTGAATTGAGCTCGCTCCTTGAAACATCATTAATTTTTTGTAACTCAATCTACTCAATTCACGCGTTTCAAAATCAGTACCTCATGTAAGAGAATCAAGTCCCCCGAGACCTATCAGTTAAATGATCAAACTCAAAAAAAAAAAAAAAAGTCATCTCTTAAATCACTTCATCATCAACTAGTGATATCGATGTTGAGTTCAAGAAAAAAATCGCTTTAAATACATTACTATAGCTTAGCTACTTAGTAGTCTTATCCAACTCGAGCTCGGATGAGTAGGGTACATGGTTTGATAAAAAAGAATTTCTTCGACTCGTCCACGTGTTGCATCGTAAGTGGCCAAATCCTCTTTATCCATTACAAGCACACGTGGCAATCAAAACACATGTGACCTCTATTATGTGTATGTGGACCGTCACTCCAGAGAAGCAAAGATAACACTTTGTGTGGACTCTGAAATTATGGTTCTCCATTGTCGCTAAAGGACAACGCTACTCTATTTTCCCACGTGGGACACGCACCTACTCATCCGAACCTCCACAGTCATCGAGATGCGTTCTCACTCTCAAATCAAGGGCGATGAGCAGGTAAGTGTCCCATCTACGTATCCCTTATAATACAGCATTCATTTATCCATGCGTTCGCAAACATTTCTTCAAACACGTCGCGCGCATGGCGATGCCCCCAAACCACTTCGCTAAAACCCTCACAATTTCTGATCCAATTGACTGACCATGGACGAAATTGGGGCGCGAAGACTGTCGATCCTGCGCTCGCACCTCCGCGACATTGATTCCGGTGGTTCTAGCTCTTCATTTGGTCAAGTATCGAGCGATTTCTCGCTGAATTGCGCTTCAAAGAGCCGTTCTGATGAGGGAAGTGAAGAGAGGGACTGCGTGTTCTGTAAGATCATCCGGGGCGACTCCCCTGCTTTCAAGGTGACATTTTTTTTTTTTAGTTTTGAAGGTTTATGTTTTATGGGTTTTTGTTGTTTTTGCAAATTGAGCTCTTGTTGTTGTAGAATCTTTGAAAAGATGGTTTTTTTATGTAGTTGATTATGGTGTGTATTGGGAAGTGTAATTTGTTGAATTGAATTGATTGTTTGTTGTTTCAAGATTGTCCGAGCCACTGGGGTATGATCACGCCGACTACACCAGGGTCTCGTGGGAATAGTTAGGCTTGCCTGGTGGATACCTACGGATATAAAAAATTAAAAATTATAATGTTTGAGTGGTGAGAAGGCTTGCTCTTGCAACTAGTGTGATGAAATCATTGTAAACATGATGTATAAAGAAATTCAATCATTTTGGTTTGAATCTTTTGTTTGGATAGTTGGGCATTGGAAAAGTAGCTGAGAATTTGGATTTGCTTGATTGAATTTCCCACTAGTGATTTTTGTAACCACTTCTTCAGTGGCCAAGGTCTAGCATTTCTATCGAGACGAACAAGGTTCAAGTCTCATGGAAAGCATAATAAATGTTAGACCTTTAGTTAATATTTATTCCAAGTCTATCATAGATCTTGATAGAATAATTCAAGTCCTGAATGATCCTGGTAGTTATGCGAGCCTAGGTCTTCTATGGTCTGTTAGGTCTATTCATTGAATGCCAGTAAGCTTGAAATTGCTCCTTGTGAGCTTGAAATTGGGACAAAATTGCTTCTGGATTGGAGTTGCTCCTCGTGAGTTTGGAATACATAAATAAATAAATAAAACACTATTGATTTTTGTAAACGAATTGACTGTGGGTTTGCATTAGCCCTTTAGAGGGTACAAAGTAAGACACATTTTTAAATACTCTTTCCAACAAATTTCTCTTTCCTGAATTCACTTATGTAATTTGTATCATACCTCTTCTTGTTCTTTATAATGGGTATAATGTGATAGATTTCTTCCTTATCATTTATCCCTTGTGTATGAAGTTATCTTGCATAAACAATGTATTCAGAAGTTTGTTTATAACTTTTCCATGTTCCTACATTAAATTTATTATAAATTTATGCTATATTTCACATTTTGTTTAGTTCCAAAATAAGTGTACACTTACATCTTTTCTTTTGGACTTGGGCGCAGATTTATGAAGATGATGTATGTCTGTGCATCTTGGATATAAATCCCCTGACTCATGGGTAGGGACCTATTTGGGATGTGAATGTTACTCATTTCTGGGCTATCATTCCTTTCTATTGATTTTTCAAGATTTTTTGTCAAAACTAGGGTTGCTTTTTGATGAATATATGTCACATTATTGTTCATTAACTGATTGAGATTTGGTATTTTGATGCAAGTATTTGCACGTCATACTTTTGTCTGGTGGATTTTGGTTCAGTGAGTTACAAGTAGGATTGTTCCTAACCCATGTGGAATTATAATTCGGGCTCGCGCATCCCCTACAATTTAGTGATATGCTTGTTCTCTTTATTGCTTGTGTGTATTTTCGCTTAGATGGTGCAGAGGCCCGTTGACTAGTTCACCTGGCCTGCTCAGTTTTGATGTTCACAATTTGGCTAAGCATGTATTTTTTTTTGTCAACATTGGTAAACATTGCAGCTGATATGACGAATTACAGCTGATATGGCTTTGCATCTTCAATTCCGAAATCATATGATGCCAAGGTTTCTTGCGTTCTATGTGTTTTAGGCTTTTGGCTATAGAATAAACATTTTGGAAAGCAATGTTATTGGCGTACTGTGTACACCATTGTATTAGGTAAAATTGACAGTTCATAAGCTTTGCCCTTATAATGTGAGTGTGATACTGTGTTAGTTAGGAGAGATCTTTGCTGTATAGGGTATCATAGGACAAAGTGAGGAAGTTGGTGAAACGAATAAATATTCATGAATGACATTTGGTAAAAGAATAGAGTAATGTGTACGTATAAAAACCACATGCCCTGTGAATTTTATTGCACTTTACCATCAGTTGGAATAAAAAGTAGGATCATCAGCACTGGCAGTGGTATCATTCAAAGTCCTAGAGTATATTTCTTTTCCTTCCTAATTCTATTCCTTTAGCGTTGTAACTTTTGTTGCATGAATTTTAGTAATGCCTTCCATAAACTCATGCTACTGTTCCTTGGTCTTTTTTTTTTCTCTATCCTGTAATCTGTTCGATTAAAGTTGTATGTACTGTATTTTGTTGCTAAATGCTACATGTTTCATTTCTTATTTCTTTTTCTTTTTTTCTTGTTCATAGGCACTCTCTTATTATTCCAAAACATCATTTTTCATCCTTGAAATCAACTCCTCCATCTGTAAGTCATTTCCATCATTGGATACATGTATTTGCTGTTGTTTTAGTAGATTAACTTCTTTGAAACTAATATCTTGATTTTTCCAAATTGCTGGTAGAAAATAGATAAGAAATTAACTACCATCAGTACCATGTGATTCACCAACTAGTGACTTGTCATGTAGGTTGTAGCTACCATGTGTTCCAAAGTGCCATTTGTTAGCAATGCAATTATGGAAGCTACTAACTGTGGTGAGCTCCGATGGCTTTGCTTCTATTTCTCTCGTATGTAATTTTATCTCTGGTCTTAGAGTTGGAAACTTAAGGTGAATTATAGATTACTATGAGGTTATCATGTTAATTCTTTCATTATTTATATTTTCAGTTTTTTGATGTTTCGTTTATTGACCGGATGGAGATGGAGCAAGCTCCAATTGCCTATAGATTATGCTAACTCAAGAGTTGTTGGTAACGGAGATGGAGAGTGAGTTGCCTGCAACCACCAATACCTAGTTTGCATAAGAATCGTTGCTTCACTTAGTGTTAAAAGGTTGACTGGAAGTGCTAGATTTCTTTTTTGTCCCAGTGTCTTCGGATTGGCTATGAAGCCCTAGATATGAAAGGGGAAATAAGAAAACAAATATATGCTTAAATGTTGAGAGAACCAACTCTAGAAGGAACTTCTTCAATTTGAGTGTATAGTAAGTGTAAGGTACCTTTTCCGCGTATTAGAGATGTTTTACAACCTTTTTGTTGGTTTTCTGAATGTGGATAAAATTATTCTTAATGAAAGCAAGATGGTGGCGCTATTGAAGTCGTTAACTATTTGAATATGGGCATTTATATATAACTTTGACTCATGGGAATGGCATTGACCCTTCTGATATTGTTTGTAATACATTGCCTAATGAAGAATTTGTGAAGATGGATAACAATCTTGTGAAGGAACTCGTTGAGATAATCCGTATCATTTTTCTTTGAGATTTGAGCATCAAATTGATTTTTGCATTTTTCATAACATCGGTATAAATCTTTTCTCGCTGAAAGTTTGAACAATGCAGATTCCTTCAACTTGTTGGTAAACACTGGAGAAGCTGCAGGCCAAGTTATATTTCATGTAAGTTATTCCATTCTTGAACTTATATGATGTCACGATAAATCTTTTCTTGCTGAAAGTTTGTACTTTTTCGGTTAAAATATGGTTCAATGGTTTAGCAGAACTTACTCTAGTCGTTGAATGATGTTGCCGATTTGACTTATTACCTAAAATTGACATGATCTGGAATGCTGATTACAGACACATCTTCATATAATTCCCCGGAAAGCTCGTGATCGCTTATGGACCTCCAAGGTATATCCATTCTTTGCCACTGTTGCTAATTTGCTCAGTAGTCTCGCGGTTGTGAAAATCGTTCATAATGTGAATGGTTGGACCCGACACTTGCATTTATGCCTTAATCATGAAATTGTCGCAGTGACATACTGACTACCTACCATAAATTTTCTAGAGCTTTAGGAGGCTGACAATACAGGAAAACCACGAAGCCGTGCAACTTGCAGACTGCATTAAGAAGCATTTGACACTCCAGGAGAACAATTGTGCCGATGAAAAGAGTTAGCTGAGGATCTATCCTTCCGAAAAACTGGTGCGTTGACTCGCCCATGTCTGTATTTTATGTGTACTACAAATGAGTGCATTGCGCATTTCTATTCTTTTTAAATAAAATTGATGATGAAGATAGGCATGTCGTGTATATATCAAATTATAATTTGTGCAAGAATAGTTGATCCCTGCCCTTTACACTAATTTGAGTGAATTCGAATCCGATGTTGTTTGACTTCTCGACCGGCTTTCGCTGTAACTTCTGCTTAGCCCTGATGTTGTGGAACTTTACATTTTTTCTTGTTAATGAATGATTTAGTTGTGCAGACTTGGTGTTTTGAACTTGGTTTAAACATGAGTTTGCAATGCCCAGAAACGTCAATCAGTCAAATTCCTTAAGCGCTGAAATGAGGAAAGCAAACAATCAAAATATAAGAAGTCAAGTTGATCATTTGAGTACGGGGAATGTTAGAATGACAATGCCCATGTCACACTCAAAGTCACATCGAACACAGAAAGCCGTCCGCACGTCTCATGATGCAAGCATATATACAAATTTCGGTGCAAAACACACGGGCTATGCCTCTCATGTTTAAAAAAATAATAAACTTAAATTCCTTAATTGTATGTATATATGTATATTTATTTATTTGTTTAAGAATTATGCATATATTTTAAATTTATAAAATCATGATTTGCAAAAAAAAAAAATGTAAGTACATATATGTATTATTTAATATTAACAAAAATGGCATTCCCTATTTTGTAGAAGGTGATTGAGAGCTTGACAATCAAAATAGTAAAGCCATGTTAATTTCTACACCAAGAAAAAAAAAATGCAGAAAGGTGTATAAGTTTATGCGTGCCAAAAAGTTAAAAAAAAAAAAAAAAACTAATAATTAATTTCTCTCCTTGTGTTCCTGATTTACATCTTTCATAATTTGTAACAATAAATACACAAAATATTATCTAAGGCTATAGAAGTAGTAGATCAACCATCAATTCAAATGCTAATTAACAAGAATATATAAATAATACAAAAAAAAAAAGTTTATCAAAAAATTACATTAAAAATATTTATAAGAAAAAGTCTTGATTTCAAAGTGGTGGGCCATCATTTTTTATGTGTTCGTCTCTTTATAGCAGTATGTTGCTAACTCAACTATCATTTAGGAAAACAGTTGATAAGATGGACAAAGTGAATATTTTAAAAAGATAAGGACTAAAGTGCATATTATGATAAATCTCAAGATCACTATGTAGCATTTTTTAAAGTTTTACCACACAACAAAAAGAGCCCAACTTTACGCACCTCACCGTTTACTTAGGCTTTGTTTGTTTAGGGGGGTGGAGTTATTTCTAAGGAGATAACTTACAGGGAATTGACAACTAATCTTGTTTGGTTGCTAACTTGCCTGCAAGTTATCTCCAATTCACACCCTAGGGTGTAAGATATTTCTCCACCACCTTCCTAAGAGAGTTATCTCTCAGGGGTTACGGACATAATCACCCCTCATTAATAACTCATTTATTACTCACCACTCTCTTATTTAAATGCTATTTATGTCAATTCATATTTTTTTTATTGTTTAAAATTTTGAAACTTCCCTGCAAGTTTAAAAGTTGAACCAAACATGAATATATTAACTCTAATAAGATAATTTTCAACTAACACTGTAAGTTAACAAAAAAGAACTAATCAAGGCCTTAGGGCACTTTATTGAAAAAGTCAAACTTAAAAAAATCAATTCTATTGCAAAATGACCTTTATTCCCCTCATTAAGATTAGTGCACACCGCCACTCTTTCCCGTCTCATTTGTCAAACCCCATCATCATCTATCCACATACTCACTTCTTGTGATTTGTAGGACAATATTGATTAGCTCGGCCCCGCATGTCCGAATCTCTAGTTGAAAAATCAGTCAAAATCTACTAAACCTTTGATTGGAGAGCCGGTAGGAACCCACATAATTTTTATGTCACCAATTTTCAACCAAATTCATGAAAAAGTTCGGTTAGATAACATCGAACCTAAAATATAAGTTTCAGTCATATCTCACCGAACCTAAAATAGATTTCTGACTCAAATTTTTTTTTTTAATCGAGTGCTTCGATTTGGATGAAGGGATATTTTAGTAAAAATGTTGGGTGTCCTCATAAATTAAAATTTGAATTTGGGGTGCACTCAAAATTTAGGTACCTTTATAAAAAGGTAGGGTGCGTATAGCCGGGCTTCAAAAAATTACCCAAATAAAATTACTACAGTACATTTGTTTTGACAACAAAACACAACTACAAAGACCTACTAGGCTACTAATTTACTGGATCCATGTCATAACCAAATCTAGAGCAGATAAACACGTCACCGCACAGATCTCGAGGCCCATCTAAAGAGCTCTTTCGTTAATCACGTCTACCGCACTGTCTCTTCATCCTTTGATGTTCTCTCCTGTTCTTCGTCTCCTTCGCAGATCTCGCACTCCCGCGCTATTACGGTAAGCTCTCCGATTAGGGCTTCAAATTCACGCCCGAGATTTCTCCAATCGCGACCTCTGATCCCTATTTCGCGACCTTTGATCCCGAAATCGCGATTTGGAAGCTCAATTTGTGAGCTGATCTGGTTGCCCAATTTGGGGTTTTTCGTTTTGGTTGTTGATTTGATCTGATCTGCTTTGGATTTGTTGCAAGATTGAAACTTTTTGAGTGATTTGTCCCTTTTGGTGGTTTTGGCGATCTGGGTTTTGGTTTTGTGGTCGAAAGGTTTCGTCTTTGTTAGATCTTCGTTGTTGAATTCTAATTTTTAATCTTTAGTGGTTAATGCGTGTTGTGATGATCGAAATGAAGCTTGATTTGCATAGTCTTGATTGTTTGGAAACTTGTTTCTGTGTAGAAATTAAGGGCGTTTAAGATCACGGTTTCGCACCGTCTTCGTGCTTATGATAGGAGGTACTTGGTTTAGTGGCTTGTGAAGTTGAGCTGAATTTGAAGTAATTGTGCTGGAACAACAAACATAGATTGCAGATTTTGAGTCATTTGGAAGCATTTTGAAATCCTTGGCATTGATGAATTGACTGTTAAACACATATATGGTTGTATAAGTTTGTGAAACGATGGCGATTAATGGATAGATTATAGGAATTTTGATGAAGTTGGGCGGTTTTCATTTGTGAAATGATGGCGATTTCAATATCGAAGTAGTCGGGTGGTTTGGATTTTATTTATCCCATAAGTTGCCATTGTTGTTGTACTTATAAGCATTATTTTGTATGTAATGAGTTTAATTGTCCACGAAATGCTTGATTTTTCATATCAACCTTATAGTATTTGTGCATTTGTAGGTGTTGCAAAGGTACTTGCTAGAGGTTTGATAGTCTGTGTATTTGGTCCTCCATGGCTTCTCCTATACGCCCTGGGGTGCCAAGACCAGGCTATTACCCTCCTAGTTACAATCCTAGCATGCAAAAACCGTCCGAGTCGCTTTCTGATGGCTTGCAAAACATGCAAATAAGTCGCCCTCCTAGTCCTCCATCGGGGGCACTTGGCTCGTCTATTGGACAACCTCCACCTTTTGGTCCCTCGACACATATGCCCACTACTAGCCTCACTTCTTTCCCCCCTTCACGACCTCCTTCTAGCTTCACTTCTTTCCCCCCTTCAGACCCTCCTTCTAACATGCCTTCTTTCCCCCCTACCGGAGCTCCTTCTAGCACTCTTCGTTCCATGCCCCCTTCAGTACCTTCGCCAACCTCATCTATAGGTGCTTCACCAGTGCCTTCATCTCCATTTTCTACGACTTCACCAATCTCTCAGCCAGGTCCACCATCTTCTGCCCTTCCTAGAGCGCACCCTCCGACCAATTTAGCTCCACGACCTGCACCATCCCAAAATTTTCCAGTTGGAAGGCCATTAGGGCCTCCATTTTCTCAACCCCCACCATTTGGTAGTAGACCGCCTCCAACTGCCTTTGCTTCTGCTCCTACAATGCCAAGTCTGTTACCCCCTTCTAGCGCACAAGGTCCATCTAGTAATGGACCATCCATGCTTGCTCGTGGAACTTTGCCTAGTCCTGAATTTGTATCTACTGCCCATGCTCAATATCCACCATCTGGACACCCACCATTGGCAGCGCCTAATGCACACTTTCCTCCCTTTGGATCTTCACAGACAGCAGTAGGTAGGGGCCCTGCGGGTCAAACAATTCGCCCCTTTCTTGGAAGTCCTCCTTTAGGTGCTCCGCCAAATCAACCCTCACAACCTCCTCCACTAGCTTTAGGTGCAAATCAAGCTATGCCAACTTCATCAGCTTCTCCGTACAGTTCTCAAGTGGGGCAGCTGCAATCTGGGCAGGTGAGTTTTTTATATAGTTGTTGTTGTTGTTGGTGGTGGTTGTTGTTTTACAAGTGTTTCTTTGTTGTTTCCGGGGTGACGTACTAAATTTTCTTCCTATGCTGATTATATTTGGATATTGTTGTTAGGGTCTTGTACCAATGACAGGTTCCATGCAGCCGCCAAGGATGTATGGAATGCCGGCTCCTCTACCTAATCAGTATACAGTATCACCTGGAATGGGTCGTCTACCTATATCTGGAGCTCCAACCACTGTACCGTCTAAAATTGATCCTCAACAGATGCCTCGACCATCACCTTCTTCTTCTGCTATTATTTTTGAAACTCGGCAAGGAGGTGAAGCCAATTCACCACCGGTAAGTTATTCTCTTATATGTATATACCAATGCCAAAGATTTTAGTTAACATGAAACTCACAAGATAATTTTTTTAATGCTTTTCTTTTCAGTCGAACACTTTTCTCTTCTTTGCTTACCATTATACAATGGCAAACATCTTTATCATGATATTACACAAAACATTTTTTTCTTATGTTCTTTAAAGTTCCATTGTTGTTCAAGTAACTCATTTTCTTTTTTGCTCTTTTTTTCAAAGGCTGCTACTAGTGATTATATTGTCAAGGATACTGGGAACTGCAGCCCGCGTTACATGAGGTGTACAATAAATCAGGTTGCGTTAAATAGTTAATACTGATATTAAGTATTTGTGCACCTGTCTGTTAGTCTTTGACATCCTCTCACTAACCCTTCTTTCCATTTCTATTGCAGATTCCATGCACTGGAGACCTGTTGTCAACATCTAGCATGCAGTTGGCTTTGATGGTCCAACCACTGGCCCTTCCTCATCCATCGGAGGAACCTATCCAAGTAATGTTATGGTTGCTTTGTCAAATTTTTGTATTCTACGAATATGTGATGTTTTCCCGCTCTCAATGCAATATACTTTTGTGTAATCATCGATTTTGTCTACGTTACCCTGACTCAGGTATAAGTGTCAAAATACTAGTGCATGTCTATGAGTTGGACTTGTTACTCTTCCAATCAATGGATATGGGGACTTTGCCTATATGGTTCCAAATGATGGGACTAGTGCTTAGACATGGGCTATTGGCCTATCTTTTCTCTCCTTTTACTTTCATTTTACCTTCTCTTTATTCAGTTCTTTCTCCTTTCTTCCAATTGGTTATATCGGGAAGTTCTTATTTTTGCCTTTACATTTTCAATTCTAAGGATTTTTTACAATGGATATTTAGAGATTTTTACTTGTCGACCACGTTCACGTATTAAGAGTACAATGAAGGTTCTTTGGGTTGGATTGAATGGGCTTAGTAATTTCGGTCATAATAATTTACGAAGATGTCTGATATGAAATTTAATTAACTAATCGATAAAATCACTAAATCAATACTCAGAGGAAAATCATAAAGCTTGCTTTAGAATCTAAAAAACTTTCCTGTCTTCAATTCATCATAGAATCCTGAAAACAGCATATATCCATTTGGTTTACCAAGATCCGAAAATTGATTTTAATCAAAAAGCTAGAGAAGTAGAAAACTTGGGTAACACCTTGTTATTGCTTTTCAAGTTTTCTGAATTTTTGAACCAAAATCATGGAAAATGATTCTCACTGTTCATAGATTCTATTCCATAACACGACCTTAGATATATTATCTGGTCTCTTTATCATTCCAAATATGAACACCCTTGATTTAAAGGCTTCTACTCTTGAATCCATCTATTTGAATTGTGTAAGTTGATTTTTTGTTTCCAAATTAACTACTGCTATTACAATGCCAGGCTTTATCTTTTTATATTGGGTTCGAATGATTCTTTTTATAGGTTGTTGATTTTGGAGAAAGTGGACCTGTACGTTGTTCTCGTTGTAAAGGTTACATAAATCCTTTCATGAAATTCATTGACCAAGGAAAGCGTTTCATTTGTAATTTATGTGGTACGTGCTAAATCATTTTTGTTAGAATTTAGATGGATGTGCAAATTTATCTTTATTGTGAAACTAGGAGTAAAGACCTTGTGTATAATTTGTCCTTATTCTTTTCATTTTGGAGTGTTGGAGGTTGGACCTATGATCATATGAGTTTTCATTGGTGACTGGAGTTGGGCAGGCTGTGCGGATACATTTTTCTAAAAATTTAAGTTGTATGTGTGGGCCTAATCAATTTTGATTGAGAAATGTAAAAATGCACATGTAAGCATGGTATATCTCATAATAGGTTGAGATGACTCAGTTTTATCGGCAAGGCAAGTCTTTATGACTTCTTTTTGTTGATAAAATTGTTAGATCTATGTTACAGTGTGATTTTTATGATTTATGTAAACACATGAAGAGAGAAGAAAAAATGGTTGGCCAAATGTGAAGGTGAAAATTTTGAGAAAATGAAAGCAAAAAGTAGATTATTACCTTTGATCATCAGTGATAGACTAATTTAATATGTTGGAAACAGTTGACAACCTATGCCCTCTCCTTGATGCTTCCCCTAGATAAACAATACTCCCTCCGGTCACAAATTTAAGTCGTTTAAGGTAAGGGCACAAGAATTAAGACAACCTTAATTACAGGTGTAATTTACATTTTTTTTTGGCTATTCTTTTGTATTCGTTTTATCTTCAAAAGTTGCAACATGGACTACAGTATTCTCCATTTCAGCTGCTGGTTGCGATATTTTCTTATTCCAACTGCATTTATTACCATAAACCCAAAAACTCCTACAACAATACCTTTAAAAATAGAAGAGCAACTATCTTCAACTAAAATAAGAAAATTTCCCAGCGTCATGGAACAGTTAAATACATTTTTTGGTGTTCTTCTGAGATAGCTTTCGTTAGTGGCAGCAGACAGCTGAATGTATCTTGACAAAGACGATACTATGAAATATGAAGTTGTGCTTCTTTTGATGTGCAAAGCTAGGTTATTACTATTAAGAAAATGTGTTTCCTAAAAAGAAAAATTGTGTCGCAGCCGGGCATGTTAATTTCGTCCTCATGGATCATAGTTCCGACCTTGTATATAAGCTTTGTCTTTTAGTATATGACTATGTTTTTATCTTTTATTAACTTTTTCTTTGTTTTTCTTATCCAACTATTTCGTACATCTTTCCTCTTACAGGATTCACGGATGAGACTCCTAGGGATTATCACTGCAATTTAGGACCAGATGGAAGGCGTAGAGATGCTGATGAAAGGGCTGAATTATGCAGAGGAACGGTTGAATTTGTTGCTACAAAGGAATACATGGTAAGATTAGTTTGAATATCATTCATCAAAGCTGAGTAGCGTTTCATCGTGACTAGCTGTTAACATATAATAAGAGGCTGATTTGCTTGTTTCTTGTTGCATCATCCAGTAAAGCAAAGCTGTTCTTCCTGGTTTGATCCTATTTAAATTTTTATGTTTCAAGCATGAATCTAGATTGTGCCCTTAATCAAGTCAGGTTTTCTTATTTTTGTGTTTATGTTGGTTTATTCTAAGTCTCGAAGAGATAGGGTGGGCTTAAGCTTGAGAGGGTAGGCCTTTTAAATTCTAAGGCACTTTGGATTTACTTCTCCATATCTCTTTTCTCCTAGTCGACATGGGATTATTTTTAAGGAAAATGATTGGTTGACCTACTTTTGGCACCTACATTTGACACCTAATTGTTATGACCCATTGGGTTTTGCATTGAGATGTGTGCATACATGTTTTAAGTGTCAAAATGGTCACATCAACTAGGTGTCAAAAGTCGGTTACTTCCCTATTTCAATAGGATTTCGTCGAGCCCTTGGATGATAATCGATTATAAATCTCTCTATCTGCATCTCTTCTAGTCGCAACACTATATCATTGTAAGTAGAGAGGAGCTTTTTGCAGAGATCAAAAAATTATTCTCTTATAAAAAAAAATATTGGATTTGACACCTAAGGTGTGTTCGGTTGGGATGACTAAAAGGTTAATCCTAGGATTAACTTTTAGTCCAATGTTCGCTTAAGCGGACTAGGTAGTGAAATGGATTACACAGTCTTGTATCTACGGGACTAAATAAAGTGAACCTCAACCCACTCACTAGCTAGTCCAACTTAAGGAAAAATTTATTTCCCATTTTGCCCTCACTTGTTTTAAAACACTTCACACTATATACTTGATCAACGTTTTCGGCTTCCCCACCTCAAAACCGAAATCGATATTTCCTCAAAATTGAAAACGTTGAGCATCTTCTCCTCTCTCGTTCGGCTATATCTCATTCCTTTCCTTTATGGTCATGCGGTTGTGGCTGCATTTTTTATTGAAACGTCATTTGGGCTATACCACTTAAACTCCAATCAACCCAATCGAACAAGTCCCCACATTTGGATTACCCTTAATCCATAGCCAACTAATTCAATGCAACTTAGTCCAACCCTATCAAGACAAGCCTATAAACCCAACCGAACACAGTAATAATGGCGGAGAAGATGAACATGAATAATAATTATGATATGACGTTGAAGTTTTTCGAGGAAGAATTTATGGGTTCGACGACGGTGTTGACAAGAAACAATAATAATAAAAAACTTGAACTAGGATTCTGTCTAAATTTCTCAATTAGTATCATTCTTGGTTTTGAAAACCCAAATTTGTTAACCAAGGCTGCGATGTGAATGTGTTTACATTGCTGGTCCACATGATAATTTACAAAATAATGTTGTATGAATGATTACCTCAGCCCCAGCATAATTGCAAACCAAATGCCTCTTACGTGCGTATTGTGCCTTTAATAACCTTGCTTTAATATATTTGTTGTGATTAGCTGAGTCACTAATCAATAAATGGAAATGTCCCTATTAAGCTAGAAGGAAAATTCTATAAGATTGCAATTATACTAGCCATCCTTTACGGTAGTGAATTTACACATAAATGAAATGAGTGTAGCATAAGTGAAGGTGCTTGGTGGTTTTGTTGTAAAACTTGTAAAGATAGAATTAGAATTGCAAAAATTCAAAAATAAATCGTAGTGACACCAATTTACTCAAAAATTAGGGAAGGGCAGTTGTGGTGGTTCGGGCACAGTGAAAGACGACCTACTAACTATGAGCGATCAAGTACTCATGTTAACACGACGCGACATGGACACTTAATATGGGATGTCTCAGACACTTAGACTCTTCAAAAGCTACTATGGAAACTTTCATTTTTAATTCCAGAGTAATTAATGTAAGATTGGTGAAAATTAATTGTAAATATTGGGCCATGTTTGGTATATTTCATTCTCATTGTTAAACACTTAAAATGTAGTAGTTATTTTTCTTTTGTTAATGAACACGTGATGCACTTCTGTCTTATTATTATTTATGATTTCAACATATGCTGGTTATGACATTTGTTGTATGCTTGTATAGTTCATCTTATGGCTTTTTATGTGTGGTGCATTTGGAATATATTTTTAAATTTATATATGTACATGTGTCGCAATTCATAAAGATACGGAGATATTTAAACTTACTGAACTTGAACGCCCTGTCCATGTACTAGTTAGTCAAGTATTCTGTGCCCAAAGAATTCTTGTTAATCTAGTAGTTAATTATTTTTGTCCATCTTTTTCTTATGTTGTCTTTTGGTTCTTAAAAAAAAATTGGTTGTTTTACTAAGTGACCTTTATTATCAGAATTTGTAATCGTTGTTTTACTAAGTGACCTTTATTATCAGAATTTGTAATCATTGCATTCTCTAACTGCTTGCAGGTCCGTGATCCAATGCCTGCTGTGTTTTTCTTCCTCATTGATGTTTCAATGAATGCCGTACAAACTGGTGCAACTGCTGCTGCATGCAGTGCTATAAGCCAAGCCATTGCTGATCTTCCTGTAAGTATCCTTGGAAACTCTTAATCCGTCTTCTGCTTCTCCCTTTCCTTGTTTTGAATGCTGTTGGTCTCCATGTAAATTACTGCTGTGTCGGTCTGATAGAATATATAAAATGATTTGGTGACACACATTTACGACACCGTTGCTTCGTTGGATTGTGCATTGAGGTGTGTGCTCAAACGCCTCCATGTCACTCCAGAGGACTTGGAGAAGTGTGTAGCGATGTTAAT
Source organism: Stephania yunnanensis (assembly GCA_039657365.1). NCBI lineage: Eukaryota > Viridiplantae > Streptophyta > Magnoliopsida > Ranunculales > Menispermaceae > Stephania > Stephania yunnanensis. The sequence goes on from CM077582.1 coordinate 746,245, forward strand.
GAAAAATATGTCAACCGATCACTTTAAGTGAATATGAATACACTTGTGATGTGCGCATTAAACATTTTAGCTCTGAACAATTGTGCAAGTGATTGATGCCCAAACTCGGACGTCTAATCTATGCATTTGATTTATCTGTTAAGGGAGTTTGTATATGTGCACACCACTATAACTTGAAGTTATTTTTCTTATCCAAAAAATAAAAGAATAAAAAAATTGAAAGTTTTTTCTTTATTGAGTTATTTCTCCCTGCAGGACGGTCCACGTACAATGGTCGGCATCGCAACATTTGACTCTACAATTCATTTTTACAATCTTAAAAGAGATCTACAGCAGGTAAACTTTCATCTGAACTATATTACTTAATACGGAATCTTGTTCTGTTATCAAAGTTCGATCAGTTGTTAGGCAGAAGGAAAAATGAACAAATTATTGGATTTGATGGTCTCATTTTCAATTTTCAAATTTTGAGGGAATTGAAATTATGTAGAAAATTTATGCTTAGTTTTTTCTTCCTTGTTCCTTCTCATCATGTTTTGTCATTTTTGGTTCGCATGCATAAAAACCTGTCAACTAAACTTGATGCAAAAGTTATATAAAAATTTCGCCATTGTAACATTATTGTTTAAACTTTGCAGCCTTTAATGCTCATTGTTCCCGATGTGCAAGATGTTTATACTCCTCTTCAAACGGATGTAATTGTTCAACTGTCAGAGGTTTGAACTTCATCTCCGAGCTTATGTTGCTTGTGCTTTTTATGTAACTTTTATTTTATCTAAGAAAGATTTGCCCTCTTTCTGAAAATTTAGTGCCGTCAACATCTGGAGCAATTGCTGGAGAATATCCCTACCATGTTTCAAAGTAACAGAGTAGCTGAATCTGCATTTGGAGCAGCGAGCAAGGTCTGACTGGCAGTAGTTTGAGGATGACTAAACCCTAAACCTTATATATGCATGTCATTTACATGTTTTGAATATCTGCAATCATAGTTGTATTCACTTGCAACACAAGAGGGATTTCTTTTTTTTTTTTTTTTTAACCTTTTCTTGTCCTTAGTAAATTATAATCAAGCTACATGTTTATTCAGGCAGCGTTTTTGGCAATGAAGAGCACAGGTGGAAAGCTTTATGTATTTCAGTCTGGCAAGTCATTCATTTGACTACTTTTTTCTTGTTTCTTAGCTGGACTTGTGCGTTGTGAGCATTTACTTGCTACTAAAATGTGACCCCTGACCCATTACCATTTCTTGAATAGTAATTTCAATCACTTGAAAATGATTAGTTGGAAGCATTAGAAATTTAACTTAAAGATTGTGTCTGATTGCATCACGACTTGAAACTGAGGGTAGTATACAGCCATTGTAAGGAAGAAATTCAGTAAAGTGAAAGCCAACTCACCAAATAAGCTTACTCACAATTGAACCATGAGAAAGAAACATTAATAGGGTCCACCCATTCTGCCTTCTCCATTGAGCAAGCAAACCCCATTAAGTGAGAATACAACAAACGCCACAGTTCATTGGTGAGTCTTATCTAATGAGTTCCCTTCCACCATACCATATTCTTCCGCCATGTCATTTGTGTACTGTCTTAAATTTTGTGTTGTGATGCAATTGAAAGATAATCTTTAATTTACAATATGTTTGGTAAATAAAAGTAGTTCGCAAATAGTCTTAGACTTTTGGCCAAGTTTGTGATAAATTAGTCTAACCCTTTTATTTATTCAATCCTTGTTTCTGAATGTTTGATTGTAATTACATTAATGAGCTATCATATGTATTGATCTAACAATGCTCACTCTGTCTCTTTGGTCTTTTCCAGTCTTGCCTTCAGCTGGTTTGGCGCACTGTCTGCGAGAGAAGCTGATGGACGGGTGAATGCCTCTGCTGGAGAAAAGGTGTGCATTTGCTTCTATTCTTTCGTTTTCTTACTGCAGCATTGACTACATTTTGAAGGTGACAACACGTGGGCAGCATTCACATAACTCAAGCTTTTTTTCATGTCACAATTCAGTCTCTATATTTTTCATTTCTTTGAATATTTTATTTATTTTCTCATTCGATAGAGGAGTAATATAGTTGTCATGAACCTGAGCTCTTTCATGTGGTTACCAGTGCCAATGCTGCTTCATCGCTCAATCAATTTATGGCTGTAGATTATTTTTACTCGTCTTATACCATGCTTGCACTTAATCGAGCACAATGGAAGAGTTCGATTCATTAGCCGACCCCAATTAATTTGGGATTGAGGCTATGTTGTTTTTATATCAGGCACGTGTAGTCTTTTATACGAAACAAGTTATTCAGTGTCTTGACATGTTGAATTGATACAGTCCAATGAATTGTAAAGTCCAAAAAATCAGTTGTCTTATAGACTCATGAGTGGTGTGTTGTCTTATCTGTAGGTTCTGCTCCACAGATCATAGATTATGAATAATCCATTTGAATCATCTCCTGCACCATTTGTCATTTTTCACTTGATTTTGAAAAAGTGGAATCTTGCATTGGATTAATCTTGATCCATGACATGCTGAAATCATCAAAATTGTACATGCTGAAATCATCAAAATTGCTCATTTGTTATAATTTCTGAGAGGAGGCTGTATCTTTTAATTCAATTAAATTAAATTGTGGCGTCAATTGCAATTGCAATGTTTTTTTAATTTTATATTTGACATGTACTACATTTGTTTCAGGAGGTTCAGAAGTTGCTTCAGCCCGCAGATAAGACTTTGAAAACTATGGCTATAGAATTTGCTGAGCATCAGGTGAGAGATAATGGCTATGCACGTCACATGTAATTTTAAAAATATAATGCTTACTTTCTTTTTCCCAAAAGTGCCTGAAGATGTTTTTATTTTTTCTATTTCTTGTACTTGTTCTTGAGTATATCCAGGAGTGATTTTGTCTGAGAATAATATGCGTTTTTGCTCATAATTGAACTACTCTACAGGTCTGTGTGGACATTTTCATTACTTGTCAGACATATGTAGACATTGCTTCCATTTCCGTTGTTCCAAGAACTACTGGGGGTCAGGTATTATACTTCTAATTTTGTTTTTGATGTTGAAAGAAGTATTTTATAAACAAAAATCTTGAGGACAAGATGTTCTCTGATACGACAATAGGCCCATGTGTACGAAATAGCGACAATGACTGCAAGACACAGAATGAAATTGAATTCTTCACCTCCACCACCATTGAAACACTATCTACATATCCATTGAAAGGCCTATGCTACAAAGTGGCAGCAGTGTTTTCAAGGCGGTGAGGCGGGGCCGAGGCAGTTTGGCGGAGGGCGTTGGATGGGTTAGGGTTGCTGTTGGTCATTTATATAAAGTTATTTCTAATATTTTTAAGCCCGCCTCCTGCCTAATCCATGGCCTAGGTGGTGGGCCTTGAAACCACTTTAGGAGGCACCTTGAAAACACTGAGTAACAGCCTCGCTGCATACAAAAACAAAATGTTCTGAACTATCCAACGCTGGTGATAAGACCATTCCACTACTGATTAACCTGAGTTGTGCTTGCTGCAACCTCTCCATCTATTTTGCCATGGTCCTAGTAAAATTATTCCACTTCTTTGACTTGATTCAAATGGTTATAAAAAAAAAAAAAAAAAGTGGCTCCAAAGACCCTCTTATTCGTTTCTAGCAAAAGAACCCATGAGACCACATGCGTAGTTGGATATACTTTCTGGTTAGAGATGTTTTTGTTCTATTCTTTAAACTTCGTTCAAGGAAACTTAGATGCCGGTGGAGCCAAATGCTAGAGTTTTTCTAGTTAGAACTGTTCTACAATTTGATGGTCCATATGTTGGAGTAAAAAAAAAGCTTAAGCTAGTTTATTTTAACGTAGATATGTAGCATGCAGTTTTACCTTATATTGAGCACATTGAGCCTTATATTGTCAGATATATCATATATCTCTTTCATATTTTCTTTGTTGGTGGTCTTTTATGTTTTTGTGTACATTTGTATTTTTCTTTTGTGCTAGTTGTTCTTGGGGAGGCAATCTGTTGGTCTTTTGTTCCTTGACTATTCTGTTTGTTTATTTCAGTGTTTGGTGATGTAACTTTATTTTATCGTTTTTTCATGCTGAAGGTGTATTACTATTACCCTTTTTCTGCGGTTGCTGATTCTGGAAAGCTGTATAATGATCTTAGATGGAATATTACGCGACCTCAAGGGTTTGAGGCAGTAATGCGTGTTAGATGCAGCCAGGTTGTTTCATTATTATATTTGAAAACGAGATCCGACTTTTCTATTTTTTTCATGATTTTTTTTTCAACTAGGATGTCCATATTCAAATTATTCTAATCTGTTGTTGGTTGTGACTTTGCTTTGCAGGGTCTTCAAGTTCAAGAGTACTATGGAAGTTTTTGTAAGCGGATTCCTACTGATGTTGATCTTCCTGCGGTCAGTATTTCTCCTTATGGCTTTATCATGACTGTAACTGTCTTAATCATGTATATACTCGAGTGGAGAAACTATTAATAGGATGCTTGACCAAACAACCAAGTGGATAGAACTTATATATATGGTGATCTTCTTCAGCAAACACCTTTTACTTATTAAACTCTTTGTTTTTGAAATTTTTTAGAATTCACTGATTTTGTTACTTTTGGTGATTACACTCTTCCGAGTAGATTTTTTTACTAGTTCATGAATATTATTCAAAAACATTGAGACCCTATATATGGCATGTTAGAGCAAAAGAATAGCAATAACTTCAAAGCGTGTATCTCTGCCACTTTCCTAAAGGAAGTTTTGCTCTCAATACTGCAAGAGTCAGCAAAAATCCTAGAGGATACAATGAAGTAAAACCTAGCTTGCACTTGCAGTAGTGAAAGCTATAACACAAGCAATTGTTGTAATTTTCGAGATGTCCTTCTTCCTCTTAAGCATCTTCTGTTATAGCTATCTGGTCAAGCTAGTTAGAGAGAAATGGGATACGGGGGAAGAGTGGGGAGATTCAACTGCCTTAGCAGTTGAAACTGCTCCACTCAGTCAACATTGAATGAGTTTTTAATTAACTACCCATTAAGTGCTAAGTGCGCTTATAAAAGCATCTAAAATGCGCCATATGCACCACGCGCCGCGCACGCGTGTGGCTCACTTTGCATAGCTCTTGTGGTTTTTCTTTTACACTTAAAGTAGTGCAAGATTATATCTACTCTTTAAAGTAGAACTTTCTAACCCATGTGAGACTAAAACATTTCATTTTGAAAATGTCCAACATGGCAGCATGCGTTAATTATTTCTTTACATAACTTGCCAATGTCAAGGAATGACGATTGCTATTAAATTTGTAAAAATAGTCTTTATCTGCCATATTTAAATGATTCTGAGCAATTAGAAATATGGGGTTGATTAAATTTGTAAAAATAGTCTTTAACTAGAAAAACAAAAACGTAAAAGGGAACGACTTCATATTTAAATGATTCTGAGCAATTAGAAATATGGGGTTGAGCTGATGAGTATTGGCTCTTTTATTTGATATCCTTGTACTTTGAGATATTATTTTTTAGTGATATAACTATTCTGTTGCTTCTGCTATGATTTTGTGTATACAGTTGTATCTTACTGAGAGTTAGAGATGCTTGTGTATCAATGAAATACAGATACAGTTTCTGCTTAAAAAAGATACACTATCATCTTATTTTCGAGGTTGCAGATTGTTATGCCATCAGTTTAGTTTTATTATACAATCTTTGACATATCTAATCATTTTTTATCCAATGAAATTCACAATTTTTTAATTTTTTGTATATTATAAATTTTTTCTCGTAATGAGGACATTTTCTGTTTTATCTAGTAAGAATGTTTGCTATTCTACTGCAGATTGATTGTGACAAAACTATAATGGTCACTTTCAAACATGATGATAAATTTCAAGAGGGTGCTGAATGTGGATTTCAGGTTAAGTAGCAATATTGAAACAAACCTCTGTATCTGATTATGTAATTTCCAATTGTCTATTATAAGTTTCCGCCATAGTCTCTGAATCACTTTTGAAAGCTGCACAATTATGATCTTACTGATAAAGAATTTGTGTTCAATTTTTCATGTTTTGTGCTACAGTGCGCCCTCCTTTACACAACAGTGTATGGTCAACGAAGAATTCGTGTTACCACATTATCACTTACTTGCACAGCCATTCTAAGTAATCTTTTCCGCTCAGCTGATTTGGATGCTCAGTTTGCTTGTGCCTCAAAGCTAGGTGACTGATTCTATACTTCATCTTCTATGTATCAATGGTGAAATGTGACATGATGTTTGACAGTTTTAGCTTGTATTATGGACAATTGATAGGATCAATTGCATAATGTTGATATAATGTGGGATATGTTACCAGTCAAAATATCAAGAAGCAGAGAGATGAGACTTCTATGGACTATGCCTGTATGGATACCTTAGTAACCGTTCCATTAACTTATTTTAAGGATGTCTTGGGCAGGGTGCACACCAATTGAGGGGATTTTTCTTGTGATTTTCCTATGCAACAGTCGGGATCTCCTGACAGTTTTTTCCCCTCAAATTTTGAGTGACTTTTAACTTACGAAGACAGTTTTATTGGGTTAGTATGGGATAAAGCGGAGATTTTTTTTTTCCCTGTTTTTTTTTTCTCTTTTGTGGCGACCCTAATTAATTTGGGACTGAGTCTATGTTGTCGTTGTTGTCGTTGTTTCTCTTTTGTCTTTACCTTAATACATTTGAAGTTCCAAACCTACAGACAACAACAACAACAACAACAACAACAACAACATAGCCTCTCCCAAATTTTTGTCTTTACCGATTAATACATTTGAAGTGAGCTTTGCAAACCCAAACCTACAGACAACATCATATATTTTCTTTTAAAAAGAAAGACAGGAATAGAAGAATAACAATGGCAGATAATCAAATATATTTTAAGCTTATAGGATTTGATGAAACTTTAAACCTGATCTTTCGAAATGTAGGATTGTTTAAGCTTAGAATACTTTTGAACTGTTTGTGTTTATTATGTAATTTTATACTATGTAATATAATCAGTTTCTATCGGGTAGGCTTTTCTTCACGACGGCCTTGATGATGTAGCTGCTGATGATTCAGGTCATAGTTAGGGAAAAGGGCATGATTAGGACTTAGGGGTGTGCGAATGCTGTTTATGATTTTTCTGATGTGTTTGATTTCTGTCTACTAAGACGGTTTGAATGTGATAGCACTTCATCCTTGATTTTTTTTGTCAAGGGTTAAATTTTGCAAGTGTGGTTGCAGTTTAAAGTTTACTTCTTGCTCAATTTTATTTTATTTTTTTTTAAAAAATACTGTGTTCACGAAAAACAAGATAAACAACAGTATCATTTCAGAAAGTGTTTCGAATTTTGAAAGATATACTGTGATGGCATTGTCCATAATATCGACTCTCTTATATCTCATTCTAGCTGCAGTTGGTGCCAGAATGCATGTGCTATTTTTTATGTGCAGTTCGTTGTTATCATTTCCTGAACTATGCTCTTTTTGACAGCTGCAAATGATATTCCAATAAACCCTCTAATTCAAGTCCAGGAGAAGACAACTGATCAGTGTGTCAACATTCTCTATGCATATCGCAAGTTTTGTGCAGCAGTATCTTCATCTGGGCAGCTAATTCTCCCCGAAGCTCTCAAGCTGCTGCCCTTGTACACCTTAGGTATTTTCTTTTTCATTTTCATCGCTATAAAAATGAAAGTTCCCTCTGCATCGGGGAGACCTTTCCTTCTTTATATCTCTGTTTGTCGTTCTTTGGAAAATTAAATTTGTGTTTAGCTATTTTATAATATGCTTATGTTAATCAAAGGTTGTGCCAATGCAATTCCGAGGCAGATTCACTGATCGGTTGAGGCGTATTGCAGGATATAAAATATTTCGTTTTAGATGTCTTTGATAATTTTTATTTATTTTTAAGGCCCTTATGACTAGGAAAACGATTAGGTGAGTAATGACAACCTTTTGCTCAGTTTTTGAGATAAATTCGATCATGCTTTGCGATGTTTGCATTAACATTCACTCTGTGAAAGGACCCTCACAAACTGTGTTGCAAAACTATGTTGTACTAGCATTTTTGACATGTTATCACAAAGTAATGCAAAAACGAGTGTTCTTTTTTCTTTTTCTTTTTTTTTTTCTTTTTTGCTACCAGCAGTTCTAAATTGAATTTTTTGTGAGTTCCTTTTTTCTCTTAAACAATTTTTGTTTTTTCCTCTTCTAGTATAGGTTTCGTTCTTTTCCTCGCACTTTATTTCATGAAACTTTTTTGTTTGTTGTGCACGTGTGCTATCTTAGTCTTGCTTTGTTCTTGTGCTTAATTGATTTTCTTTTACTATGTTTCAGCCTTGACAAAAAGTATAGGGTTGCAAAATGATGGGAGACTAGATGACCGGTCCTATTGGATTAGTCGCCTTACCTCTCTTCCCGTTCCTTTAATTGTGCCTCTGGTCCATCCAAGGATGTTGGCAATTCATAAACTTCTTTCAGAGGTACATAATTAGTTGCTTGTGTTTGATTCCTGCTTCTTTGTTTTTTAATTTAGCGTACTTGAACATTATGGTACATAATTATGCGAGATGAAAACTATTTAGTATCTCCTTATGGACAGAAGGGCGACGAATCTATTACTCTCCCCGATGTTCCCCTTTCTAGTGAGCATGTGACAGATGATGGAATATTTTTTATGGAGAATGGCGAAGATGGTTTGTTTTATGTTGGCAAGGAGGTGAACCCTGAAACAGTGCAACAATTATTTGGTGTCAATTCTGTTGAGGAAGTTCCTACTCAGGTACTAGCAGTACATATATTTTTTAAGTACTTTTTCCTTTTTTTTTTGTTTTTTTGTTTTTGAGGAAATCAGTTTATCAAGTTAATTGACTCGCCAAATCATTGAGTAGTATGCATTGGTATCTTATCTATCCAAGGCTGTTAGGACTTAGGATCAGGATCCTTCCTCGGATCAGTTGGAGGGTCTTCAGGATTGGGATTGTAGGATCGGATAGCGAATCTTAAGATCATATGATTTAAGTAAACTACGTATCTAACATACTCGAATGCATAGACTCCAAAGAAATTTTGTTAGATGTATTAAATCACTATATATTTATGAACATTTTTTCTAACATCTTCTACAACTTTGGTATGCAACACTACATTTCGGATTGTTCCAGCCAACTGATGTTTTAATCTATATATGTTGACTTTCTTGTCGCCAATTTGTGTTCTGCCGAGGATGGATGAATTGCTGAGCAAAGCTAGTACTTTTCTTCAGTTTGTTTTGCAGCAATTCGGCAATGAGTTATCAAAGAAGCTAAATAATTTGATCAATGAGATAAGACGGCAGAGGTGTTCATACCTTCGGTAAGTTTTTAATTAAGAAATCATATTTATTGCAATGTATCGGCATTAGGCTGCGTTTCTCGTATCTAATTGTGAGTTCATGCTCATATTCAGCTTGCGGTTTTGTAAAAGAGGGGAACCATCAGGTTAGCGAACGCAACCTTCTTTTTCTCTTGTTTCTTTGTTCAGGATTACCAAAACTAAGCTTTATACTAATGATTTTCTTAATCCGAAATTTATTGTACGTACGCATGCGCATGGAACCTATGTACGTAAAATGATGGATTTGGTTTGCCATTTGAAGATCTTTTTGACATAGAAAAGAAAATCGGATATCTCCAGCTCTGCGTCATCTCTATTGCATCCATTCTCGAAGTTAATATCTTTGTGCTTCTATGCGCAGGAATGCTCTTCTTCTCCCGCTTGATAGAAGACAAGAATCCCGGGAGCCTCTCTTACGTTGAGTTCCTTGTACATGTACACCGGCAGATCCAAGGCAAAATGGCGTGAGCAACCAGCGTTCTCCCTTCAACGAAGTTTTGTTCTTATTTATCAGTCAATCATAGGCACCGCAAAAGAAAAGAAACGGATTGTGCAGAAGCATACAAATAGAGCTGAGACCGAAAATCATGGCAATCGAAATTGCTTATCCTTTCTTAACAGGTATGAAATTTGAGGTTGCGAGTTCAAAGCGAAGATACAGCGTTGGAATTAGATTTTGTTTCTTATTTATTTGTTTCTCAGATGAGGTATAAATTATTCCATTGCTGAGTGTAAGAATAAGAATATATCAATGTTGTTGTGTGGGTTTTGCTCGAGTTGCTACAGTTTTTATTTCATTGTTGTAAATTAACACAAAGTATAAGGGAAGAGAGAGTACTCACATGCATGAATTATTAACTTTTCTTTCTTTCTCTTGAGAGAAAATTCAAGTAGAACTTAAATTAGTTGGTTTCAATTAATTCACAATTCAAATTCTCCTTATATATAGTTCAATTCAAACAAATTGTTTTTAATTGGTTGCAAAGCTTGCATTAGATTCTCTAGAGATCATAGTCATGCATGCAGATTAATATAAAGGAAACAAGCACAGAAAAAAGAACACCACATGCATGAAGTTACGTAAAGAAAAAATAGTAAGAAAAATGTTAAAATCGGACAAAAAACAAGGTATTCCACCATCAATGTTTGAAGGAAGACCTTTCATTATCTAAACTTAGACAACAATTCACTGACATGAAAATGATTAATTGAGGAGGCTTCTTGACATAATCTCATGTAAAACCTTATGTTTTTCTTTTCTCAATTATTAATTTAGATTAGTTGTAGAGTAGAAGTGTTTTCAAGTTGGTTTGAAGATGAATTGGCAATGCATGTCCAGGGACATCAATCAATCAAGTTCATGTGCAATGGAGGGAAAAGGCAAAAAGCTCCTCTCTTTTGTTTGATTGATTGAATGTGATAAGTGGCAGTGGATGCTCATCCCATGCGTTTGGCTTTGGTTTCTTTTGGAATCTTCAATCAAGAGTGGGGTCCTTGTTCCTTGTGTTTTTGTCAGAATTATGCACTACTATTATTTTTTTTATAGGAACAAAATTTTATTTTATATAGTCATAAACTATGTACAAGACGGAAAATAATGTATTTACTAAAATAATAACAACAATAATATAGCCTCAGTCTCAAATTAATTGGGGTCGGCAACATTGATCAAAATTTTTTATTGTGCTCGATTAAGTGCAATTGATGGTGAGCTTTGCAAATCATTCAAATCTCTTTTAATTAATGCATCCCATGTTAACCTTGGTCTTCCCCTACCTCGTCGAATTTCTACAGTTCTATTGAGTCAAGTTTTCTAGTCGAGGCATTTGTAGGCCGCCTTTGCAGGTGACCTAACCATCGTAACCGTCCTTCCTTAATCTTTCCTAATCTTTATATCAATTGGTGTTACTCCTACTTGTCTTTAAATTTCTATATTTCTTATTCTATCTTTACGAGTTTTACCACACATTCACTAAGCATCCTCATTTCCGCTATTATTAGTCTATACTAGTCCTCATAAATAGAACATAGAAAGAGAGAGTCCCATTAGCCTATTATATATACAATATATACACTCTAGTGTATCAGTATCATGTATATATGTCAGACCCCTCTAGCTAGCTATTTGATCTGCTTCCCACCTTCTTTCCTTTAATGCTGCCATCCCCTTGTTTGGTCCACATACCACCCAACAAGCATTGTTGATGGGGGGATATGGTAACTGTGTTTCTCTTATTATGACAAGAAAAGAGAAAGAATGCCTCTTTTCATTTGATAAAACAATATAAAGACCTTTCTTTTCTTTTCGTTTTTTTTAATAAGAAAGCTTACCATCAATTGTACTTAATCAAACACAATGAAAAAGTTTGATTCATATGTAGCCGACTTTAATTAAGTTGGGATTGAGGTTATATTGTTGTTGTTGTTGTATAAGAAAGAAACCAACTTTTCTTCGGATTTGAACCCCACATTTTTACAATAATACGACATACTAAATCATTGAGCCTCTCACTTGGTTGGTACAATGTATATAAAGATCTTTGTTTTTGTCATTTTTTATATTTTTTTCATGCAAGTGCTTACGTTTTGGCGTTCGAGGCGAACTGCTTCGACTAATCTATATCTCCATTGATCCTTTCTGGGACATACAAGGGAGTGTACACGTACCAGACGATTTTTTTAAAAATTATTTTCATGTTTTAAGGCTTGAATTCGAGACTTCAATGAATGGCATTAGATCTAGACCACTAAACCCTCTAATTACGTTCCATTTAAATCTTAAACACTCAACCTCTTATACAAATACCACATAACTACCATTAGTCGGTTTTTTTTTTTATTGTTATCTAATTATTCGAGACATAACTTTCACTAATTTTGTCCCAAAGACCATATAACATACTTATTACTGTGGATGGGCCATGCTAGGTAGTAAAGTGGGCCCATCAAAAACAATCACGTGGCAGATTATAGGCTTTGTGGAGAGCAAATCCGGTACACGCTGTCTAAGACTTTTGTTATAGTAATACTATAGATTTTTTTTTATTTTTTTTAGGTTTTTTATTATATTACTACTAGTTTAATACTGTAGAGTAAGAGATAAATATAAATGATAACAAATTTGCGAGTCTCAATGCAAAAATAGAATTCTTACATTCCCAATGTGTGTCAGAGCGAGCGTGGCCATTATATATTAACAAAAAAATAATGTATACTATTATTAATAAAATTAAATTGAAAAAAAAACAAATATTTATATATAGAGAGAGAGAAGAGAGAGAAGTGGCAGTGGAGTCCTCTGGTGGTGGTAAGCCAAGCAAAGCAGTAAGCAGAGGGAATCAGCTTCGTGTGTTGCAATCATCTCCTCGACTTTCTCACCACCCAACGAGGTAACCCTCTGACCCTTTGACCAACACTACCAAACCAACCCATGCTACTTCACTTTTTGCGCTGTAAGGACTAAGGACCTCTTCTACCTTCAATTCATAACTCCCATTGTTTTCCTATACATATACTACATTAGGGCACCAACCATTATGTTGGTGTGTGATGGTTGAGACTAACTTGTAGAAAAATATTAGAATGACAATAGGTATGTTATGCTAATTAAAAGACACATTAATTAATCGGCCTTTAAAGTTGTTCATGGTGCTTCGACTCGTTTGTTATGCATCGAAATTTGTATATACCCGTATTTCGAGACACGCATAATGGCTCGAAGGCCTAATATGACTTCTAAAATATAAATATGTATCTGTTGTCATTTTAGCACTTCGATCTCCTTACTAATATTTGGTGTTGATCATTCTGGTCTTTTTAAAGTTATATATATTTGAATCTTCCAGTTTTTCGAGATTTTTTTAAGATAGAATACACTTATGATGGAATAGTAATTTTTAGATATTAAATTATAAAGAAAATTATATCACTAAAACAATTTCGGTATTTAATAGAAGTTTTTAAATCCCTATTAAAGGGGTGTTATTAAATATAACACCTAATTGATACGAGTTTTAAAAAACCTTCATGTAATACATATATTAAAAATTAAAACATAACATATTTTCACATGACATTTAATAACACTCTATTTAATATGGGTTTAAAAACCTCTATTGAAGGCAAAAAATGTTTTAGTGTGTGTATATATATATTAGACCTGTTGACAACCCTATAATGACTTTATTATATATATATGACACTCAACCTTTTTTTTTTGAAGAAATTATGAAACTCAACTTTTAATAATAAGACGAAGAGGAGCAACCCTTGAACCTATCTTAATTAATTGTTAGAATAAGGTTTTTTCTATCATTATATACTTGTTGTGGTCATATCAAGGGTCAGGTTTAATTTACAAATATGCGCTGGATCAAGCAGTAATCGTTTCTATTTATCTGACATGTTCTCAACTCTATAAGAATTAAGGGTACAACAACAACAATTAAGGGTGGTATAGTGTGGGATGTGTAGACTGAAATATATTTTATGTTGGTAAGTATGATTTTATAAATGTGGTTCTCTCTTTAAGTTAATAATACTCCCTCCAATCATTTTCGTTATCCTACGAAAACTTTTTGTTCAAAAATATTACTCGTTTTCAGAATTCTAGAGAACTCGGCACCTCACTACAAAAAGAAATAGATCGATACAATATACGTATTTCGGGTAAAACGACTTATATTATTAATCGAATGTAGCATATATATAGAGTATAGATCAACGTCTTTTAAAGTAAAACCTCACATTTATGAGTTGAAGGTGATTACGTGAAGGACAGTATTGATATCGATCAATAACAACCAACAAGCCCGTGTAGACCGAGCAGGGGCCACCCAAATTAAGCAGTAGTTGTCTTATGTAAAAAAGAAAAAAAATTAATTAATTAATAAAAGTTGGGAGTTGGCTTGCAAAATAACAACACCGAGCATGAGATCTCATAAATAAAGGTAAAAAAATTTGCATACACCTTACGTTCTAAGGTTTACTAACTTGACCACATATGTTAGCTTGGATATTTAACTCTCTTCCCAAGAATCAAAATTTGAACTTTGGATTCTTCTCGAAATGATCGATCAAATATACTACTCTATATGCATGCATTTATATAGCTAGTCTCATCAATTGCCCTTCTTACACATAGTAGTATAATATACTATCTAACTAGGAAAAAACTTTTAATTACATTAAAGCCAGCAAAGTTGATGAACCACCAGTATCTCTGCAGCTACTGCACTGATGACTACTGTCACAAAAATGTGTAGTAGTTATGGGGATTACAGTCACAGTGTGGAATGTAGGGGTGCATGCATGGATCGATCTTTCTTTCTCTAAAAAAAATAAAATGGTCTCTTTTCAGCGAAAAAAATGGGGGAAAAGAACACCTGAAGTACATAAATATTGGAGAGAGGACATAATTGTATTCATGTCGAAAGTGATAGATTGAGCTACTTGGATTATTTGCAGCTATATATACCTGAGTGTCCTTAAAGTTCTCAAAAAACTTCCCTTTTTGAAGGAAGAGTATAGTAGTATATAAAGTACTTTCACTGTCCGTATGTTTATATATAAGTACTACATATAATTGAAAGATGCTTGCATAATATATATACTTATATAACTACACTTTTATTTATAAAGATGTTGCATGCAATTAGCACAATTATATGCATAGTTTTCTAATTATCAAATATATAAGTCGTTTTAGCAAAAACTTTTTATTCGAAATTGTAAGTCGTTTTTGGAATTCAAGAGTATTTATTACATTTTTACCCATTTTACTCGCTCTTATACAATTCAAACATTTACGACTCTTCAATACTTTAATTTATTTAATGTCAAAGGACATATATGTAAATTAAACTCATAATAAAGACTGCCTTAATTAATTTGTTCTTAACTTAAACGACTTGTATAAATGACTAAAGGGAGTAGTTATAAGGATTATAATCACGATCGGCTCAGTGAAAATTTTAGCAAAACATATACGTTGGCTTTGATCATAAGTAATCCTTCATGGGTTGGACCCATGAAGAACTCTTTTCTCTATTAATATTCTAGTTAAACCGATTGCCGATCGATAACCTTTTAAAAGAATTGCAAACAATTACAACGTTAAATTTTTATTTTTATTTTTATTTTTTTGCATGACAAGAAAGACATATAAATTATTAGTAAATCATGCATGAACAAGTGCATGCACATACTGCAAAAAAGTAAAAATATGATCATCATGGACAGTAGTGGACACTATAATTAAGATCATACACTTGAAAATATCTAGTCTCAAAGACTGGTACTGCAAAATTCCCATCTCTGTATCTCAATTTTGTTATTTTGGATTTACAAAGCATGGTCTATAGTTATAAATTAAAACTACTACGTACTTCCCTCCAAAGATGTCACCACCACCATATCCATCTGAAGTTCCCAAAATTCATAGCAAGTGATAACAAAACCCCACCCTTATATCACATGCTATTAATGAACTTCAGATTAAATCCTTAATTTTTCATCATCAATACCTAAAAAAAAAAAAAAAAAAAAAAACCTTCCCTTCTTAATTAGATCCAAAATATTAGAGAGAAAAGGAAACTAAATCCGAAAAAAAAAAAAATCAAAATCAGGAGTAATTAAGCTGCATGTATACATCCTTTTAAGTAAACCCTACCCCTTTATCAACCATACCTTCCCTCCTCGATCGACATCCACGTCTCGAGATCGACCGCCGATCAAACATCATCTCTAGGTGTCATTCCACACTGTGAAAGCAGGTGCAGCCCTTGCTACAAGCCCTTGATTATGATGATAAACTGTGCTCCACTGATTATCATAAATCCCTTGATCAAACCCTAATTGTTGATGATGCTTCACCTCCTGATGATGATGATCATTCTCTCCAATCCCACCACCACCACCACCACCAACGCTACTACTCTGATGATGGACGTCGCCGATAACCATCCCCATCGGAATCGCATTGTACCCGCCGTTCTGATAACATGCACTCCCATTGTTGTTACTACTACTATTATTATACATGACAGTGTTGGACCCCGAACTGTGCTCCATTGAAGAGTCCAAGCTCATGTGCTGTTGTTGTTGAATCACATTGTTGTTGGGGTGAAAGAAATTGTGAGTGCTACCCAGTTGGAGTTGGTGGTGAAGATCTTGAAAGCTTGTTGTTGTTGCTGTTGTTGTTGTTGTTGATTGATGATCTAATTGTTCTTGCTTGCACCACCCTCTTAGCTGTCCATATGGATATTGCATGGACAATGGCTGATGATGGGATTGCTGGAATGATATGGTGGGCCATCCATGGTGGTGGGACCCATAGGAGCTGCTGCTGATGATCCCATCACTCATCATCAGCTGTGATGTGATGGTGTGATCCTGGTCGTCTGATCTTCTGCTGCTGCTTCCATCCATGCTTGTTTGTTCGAGCTGTTCCACGTCCTTTAAACGCTTTGCCGCGCCTCCGATGGGTAGTGTGCTGCTCTCTAGTATGCTGTTTACGTCGTACCTGCTCATGTCGAAGTTCGTCACCGCGTTTAGGCCCCGGAATTTTATCGCCGCGATGTCGTACGCCTCCGCCGCTTCTTCTTGTGTGCCTTTGTCAATTAAAATGAATTTTAGATTAGAAGTAGTGATTAATACTTCGCACGCTATATATCAGTGTGACTCGAACCCAAATCAATGCTGAGACTATTCGAGCACTAAAAAGTGTGCTTGGTAAAAGTTAGGCCACATCACATTTATTAGTGAGTTGACTCTAAATAGATTTGAAGCAATATATATTGTTAATGATAATCAGATGTTTAGATATCAAGTCGGTAACAAAATATATATATATATAACTGGAAGTGAAAATTTGATAAGATTGTGATTCATGATGACGACTTACTGAAAGTGCCCAAGTAGAGGTCTTTGTTCCCAGCAACTCGTCCAATCCTTGCTTGCCACCTTCCATGTTGATGATGCCTGAATTATAGTACAAGGCCAGGTACGTGTATATAAGAACATTCATTATATGTTATACGTTGAATTAAAATATTTTGATACCTTCAAGTACGATGATTTTAAAGACCATACTCTTTTACCTTTTCAAATTTATATATTTCTCCAAAAAGTTCTCCCCAAGTTTGGTCATCAAATATAAATATTTCGTTATTGTACATATATATAAATAAATAAAATAATTATTGGACCAAGGATTTTTTATTTTTTTTGGTATTAATCAATGAACCAAGTAAACAATACTGTACCTGGTCACTCCACGATAAATAGATGCTCCACGAGAAAATCCACTACTTTTCCTGATGAAAAAAAAAAGAAAGAAAAAATAAGTCTCTCACTAACAAACTAACTCCATTATTTCACATGCACTACTATACATATATATATATAAATACACACTTGTAACAATGTCAATTAGTTTATCATGAAAAGGAAGAAATATAATTGCACCTTCTGAGAGATGCCACATACTCCTGCCTAGTCATGTGCTTCATTTCATCCAACTCTTTCTCATAGTTACTGATCTGATCATGAGCAACCCCAATGAGAATAACCTCATTAGCACAAATTAATCATGTACATGATGTGTAAAATATAGTTTTAAAAAAAATGTATACACATTATATAAAGTTATGAACAAAACGAAATTCAAATTATATTAAGAGCCCTGTAGGCTATAGCACTCACCGGAAAATTCGTTGTTGTGGTTGTGCCCCAATACTTGAGTGCAGCCAAGTCATATGCCCTCGCTGCCTTTTCTTCTTTATCATATCCACCTATATATATGTATCAAATAAAAAATTAAAAGGGTAGTAAAATTATTGTCGAATTGGCTCTGATGAGAATAGTCGAAGGTATATAAGTTGGAGGGGCAAAAAAGAGGCTTTGACATCTATGATTATCAAAAAAAAAAAAAAAACTTATAAAGCAAATTAATTTAAAAATATAAAAAATAAAAACAAACAAACAAACACTTACCCAGATAAACTGCATGTTATCAGATGAAACCGCAAGTTCGTTCCCATCGAGAATATACAGTGAAAATATACTAGTTAGAACGACTTCAATAATGTCAATTTTTTTTTGTCCATAAAAACAATAGATGAACATGTAATGTGTAAGCATGTATGTATAATGTATGTATATACCTTGCCTTCCCTTTCGAGTCTGCCCTTCTCTTCTACAACTGTTGTCCCATAGATGCGCTTCGTATCTACCGGTCCATCTATGCCTGCACAAAAATAGTAAAAACCCACAATAACTATCATGCATATTCACAATACATGCATATTCCCTCTCTTCATAGCACCTCGTGAGATTGATGGACGAGGCATCCCTTGCTAAAAAAGCCACGATGAGGGAGGATCAGGAGGTCCAAACTTCACTTGAAGTCGAAAAAAAAAATATATATTTCTTTTCCCTCTCAAAAGAAAATCATTTACATTCTCTCTCAAAAAAAAAAAAAAGGAAAATACAATGACACACCAAAAGACTGAAAACAATGTCACACCACAAGACACATTGATTTATAGGACTCGTCCATACGGCTTCGACTTGCCTGTATACCCACATCCATAAGCGTGTATTATCGGCTCTTATGAGCCAATGTGTCTTGCAGTGTGACACGCGCTTGTTATTCTAGCACTTCTAAAAAAAATATATATATAAGAATCTCTCGAAGAAATTTTAATTAACCAACGAAAAGGAGCAACCAGCTAGGGTTCATGTATGTGCATGCAAAAAAGTTGACCGACCTGGTGACTCCTCGGTAAATAGAAGTCCTTTGCCCAAAAGTATCAATTGACTTCCTTGGCGCCGCTTCAACAATGGCACCCGTTTGGCTATCTAGGGTTCCACTCTTCTGTTTGTTGCTGTCCGAAGAGCAACTCTCTCCGGCACCGGAGGTTAACAGCGGCAAAGCCGGGCTCGACTGCGACCCGGTGCTCATCGATAGAGACAATGTCTGCGCCGTGGCACCGCCATTCACCTGCGGTGACACCGCTACTACTCCCTGATCCGTCGGCGCTCTTGTGCTCCGCAGTTTGTGGAGGTGGCGCCGGTTGGTTCCTCAGCCATGTCTTTATCATTGAAAGCCCAATTGAGTTGTTGTTGTTGTTGTTGTTGGTGTTGTTGTTGTTGTTGTTGACACTTCCACTGCTGCTCCCGCCGCCGCCGTTGTTTGATGTCGCGAAAGTGCCGGGGGGGAGTTGGAGGGAGCAATTGGAGAACATGTAATCGGCGGCGGAGGGGCTGTCGTAGGCATGATGATGATGATGGTGATGTTGATGATGAAGCTTGTGTTCATGATCAGAGAATGAGTTCCCTCCTCCAAGGAAGTCTTCAAGCTTTGGGCCTTGATGATGATCATTATGGTCCATGTGTTGGTTACTGCTTGATCCATCTATCAGCATGGATAGGTCTGAACTTGTTTTGAAGTTTGCATCACAGTTCATACCTCCCAAGTCCTTAACACTCCAATCTACCAACAAAAAACACCCAACAAAAGAAAAATCACCAAAAATGAAAACCTGGGAATAATCGTGGGAATAGTCAGGCTCGCCTGAATACTACTACTACCCACAGATATCAAAGAAAAAAAAAACCTAGGAATCAAAAATACATGAACAAGTACAAAAAGAGTAGTGCTATATATAGTAGTAGGAGTAGTACTTCTAGGGTTACAATAAGTGTGTACCGTTTGATTGATGTGTTGTCCTGTGAAAGGCTTCAAGGATGCCAAAAGGGCCATTTAGGGAGGGAGCAGTGGAGTCAGAAGTGAGATCAAAGCAATCAGCAGAGACATCAGTGGGTGAGACTTCATGATGATCATGGTGAGAGTCGAAGCCATTGAGTCTTGAAATGGATGAAGTTGAGGAGTGGTTTTGTTGTGCTTGTGAGGGGAGTTCTTGAGGGGAGAGAGAGAAGGCCAACCAGTTGTTCATTGAGCCCATTAGAGATAGAATAAAGAGAGACTCTTAAGAGATTGTTAACAACGATCTATAGATGAAATGATGAAGAAGAAAATAGGGTGATGAAGAGATTGCAAAGAAGAGAGCATTGGGGGTTTGAAGAGAGAGAGAGAGAGAGATTAGAAAAATAGGGGAAGAAAACATTACTCCTTAAGCAAACACAAGCCTTATATACAAAACTCTCTCTCTCTCTCTCTAAAGAATAGTCAATTAATTAATGAGTCATTAATTATTAATTTATAATAAACAAACCTTCATCTTCCTTAGTTTCTACCCTACCTTTGCAGGGACAAGTAGAGAGAGAGAGAGAGAGAGTTTAAGGGTTTACACACTAAGATTTCTACGGGAGTTGTAGTCAAATTAATATACTAGTGTGATCATCAGCCTGCCTTGTTGACAGTACTTTTGTATAAAGTATTTGCAGATAAGTTCCAAAAGAGATACATTTCCTACTAATTGAATCTCTCTAGCTTATTAACCAAAAGTCACTATAATATAAAAAAGATGAGCAAAGTTATATATTCATGAATGAATTAATATAAGCATGAGTTAACATTCTCTCGTTTTTTTATTATCGCTTAGTTAGGGACTATAGTACCTCTGATTAAGCAGGAAATTAAACAAACATCATCTTATAATATATATGTCTCGTAAAAATTATAAAATTTGAACCAGTTGTGACTTCAATGAGTCATAGGAGAAGAACAACTAATTAACCGGTCGCCACCAATTAATAGTCATTAGATGTGCTAATATTACGGTCAATTAACTTAATCCTCCGTGTATATGTACATGACATATCACTTGTACATATATGAGGAGATTAATTAAAGATAAAAAAAGTTTAGTAGATATACTGTACATGTCTTCTTTTTTTTTTTTTTTTTTTTGGTAAGTCTGTACATGTCTTATATTAGTTCTTTGAACTTTTTTTTTTGTTAAGGAGTTCTTTGAACTTCAAATGTAATCTTCCATATGCCAGTGATTGATCATAATCATAAATTTAATAATAATTAATTAATATATACTACAAAATCTTAGATACACTAACCATTCTACTTGCAATATAGTATACACAAAATATTAGTCTTAATTAAAGTAACTGTACCTTAACCCTAGAATGAAGCAATTAATTAAATTTAACACTCCTGTGACCATGTCTCTATCTAAATATTATATATATATCTTTCTTGGTCTTCTTAATTAATATTGTTGTGGTGTAAATATTTCATACTAATAATATATATGCCCCCACATGCACATCTGTATACGCTGATATCTGACAAAATGTGACAAAAAAACCCACACGCAGCCCCTCTCCACACCCATTCATTCAACCACAGTTGGGCCGCTTGTCATTTCCATGTCAGTCGTCTCTGCCACTATCATAACCCAACCCAACCCCTCTTTCATGTATATCTCTCATCTTATTTTTATTATTTATTAGTATATAGTATATTCATGCATGTTGTATATATGTAGAGAGACATAAATATACGTAGAGAAGAGAGAGCTCTCTTTCTATCTCTATCATATGTATCCTTAAAACACCCATAACTTTCTCCCATCCCATTCATCCATCACCCCATTATTATTTTTTTTCTTTTTGATAGGAATCACCACATTATTCTAATATTATCTCTTCCTTCTAATCATTCAAATTGGCCACGTAAATATGAATATATATATACGATTTTTTTATACTAGCATGCATCTAGAATTTCTTTTGATTATATATACATTTTATAAGTATATCAATACACACCTCATCTTACAAAAGATATCACGGGTCAAAAAATTTTAATAAGTTTCTACATGCATGAAAAGCGTGTACTTATATATGCATCAATTTCTTTCATCTTTTTTTTTTTTTCTTTTTCAATAAAAAAGACTTGCACGCTTCCAATGAGACTCAAATATCTAACTTTTTTATATAAGTAACCCCATGCTAAATCATTGTATTATTACCACATATATATATATATATATATATATAGTTGGTGATCAGTGATCACTTTTATTTTTTCTAGCTAGCCTTTGTCTTTTATTTTTCAAAATTTGAGAATTAATATTGTGTTTTGAGAGGAGGAGAATTAATGTTTGTGTAAAAAAAATGGTATAGAAAAAATATGTAATGAAAATGAAAATGTGATTAAATAATGAGAGAGTGTATGATAGTTGCACCCCTATAAGAGGACACGAACCCTTGTCTTCCGGGTCTCGGGGTTGTTTCATTCTCAATCTTTTAACGATTTCTTAAGATTCACCTCTGCTTCCCACCTCTTTGTCAAACCTTTTTCCCTCTCTTCCTTTCTCTCTCTCTCTCACGGTTTTGTTTAAACTTTTTTTTCGTTGTAATAAACTGTTTTTGCTTTCAAATAGTGATATTTTGACTCATGAATCAGGTCTAAGAAAAAAAAATATTTAAAAATCATCAAGTAATTAATAAAATAAACATAATTATTTATAAAATTCATTTGATATATGTTGGAGATGTTGGAATAGTATGGAGTTGACACTTCATCTTGCCTTGATATTTTTGATATCACATTTATAGCTCATACATAATATTAGTCACCACACTCTCTTACCTTGGATTGAAACCTATATTACAAAATGAACAATAACTCTTAAATATTTATAAAATTTTTTAAAACTTTTCGCATATGTAGCCATACATAATATTAGTCACCACACTCTCCTCACCTTGGATTGGACCTATATTACAAAATTAAACAAAATACCTCTTAAATATTTGTAAAATTTTTAAAATATTTATACGAGCTTA
Organism: Stephania yunnanensis; assembly: GCA_039657365.1. Classification (NCBI taxonomy): domain Eukaryota; kingdom Viridiplantae; phylum Streptophyta; class Magnoliopsida; order Ranunculales; family Menispermaceae; genus Stephania; species Stephania yunnanensis. The sequence continues at coordinate 769,410 of CM077582.1, forward strand.
AACACATGAGTCCAAATAGATTTATTATTTTCTAAAATATATATGCACGATACAATTCATAAAATAAATAAAATGTGACAGAGTTTTATTTTTCCTTTTCTCTAATTAGACTAATGTATTTAGTACTATTATATTTTGAGTATGTTAATTTAATGTTAATTTCACAATTAAAATTTTCAAGTATTCATTGAGAATTCTTTAGATGCACAACTATTTTTGTGAGCATCCGTGTTTATACAATTGCAATATAATGCATGTGAAAATGGCGTATGAGAAGTGAGTCGAAAAAATATTTTTTATTTATTTTTATCATAGAAGTACTCCTATTTATATTTTAAAATTACATGATATTTTTGTGGAGGGAGAGAGAAGTTTATCTCGGTAGGAGCAACCCACTGTAAGTTTGACCGTCAAGAAAGGAATCAAAGACGGTAAAACACATGGCTCTTGGATTTTTATATATTTAAAGCCTGTGCTCACTGTAAAAATAAATGCTCTCGGTAATCTAATCATAATCATGCCAAACCGTCTAGCTTAGCAAGGTTAAAAAAGCAAAGCAAGTGCATGTAGTCGCGTGTAATGTGTACTCTCTTTTGACCTTTCAAACACTCTTCGTGTGCTTGTTGACCAACATGTGCCCCTCTTTTTTCCAATTTTTACTGTACATGATCTTAATTTGCTCTAACCTTTTTTTTCACAGCTAAAGCAATCTTCTTTCCAAAAATTGGAAACCATAAAAAGAAAGGTGCGTATTGTATATTATTATATGTAGCATTAGACCAAAATTTTTATATAATTATTTAATTAAATAATTTATCAATTGGGCCCGCTCGTGTCTTTATCCACGGGATCGTATGTAGATCTCATTAAGTACCGATATTGTCTCCACCTTAATTAGACACCCGCACTTATATATATCGAGTGAATCGATTCATGCACCCGACCCAAACTGATTTGAGATTGAGGCTTTATTAATCGTTGTTGTTGATAATGACCTCTAGTAATTTTGTTATACATAATTTTTGGCACAAGTGTTTATTTCCTTAATTAAGCAATAGTGAGACTTTTTCATTTTTAATTAGTTTGTTAACAACAAAGCCGAAAATGAATTGCTACTAATAAAATGAATGGAAATGCATGCTTCGAAAAAAAAATGGATATACAACATCATCTTATAGCATGTATAATATTTATGAACAACGTGAGTTGTCTATATAGTATTCGCCTCAAGATGCGAGTTTACTCATCTTGAGATGCATGCATAACATGGAGGGATGTAGGGTATGTATGCATATATTGTATGTTTTATTGTGTTGTCTGATGTGTTATTCTAAAATTTTTATGATTAAAGTGAAAACATTAACAAAAATTCAACAACTTGAAAAGATGAAAGAGAGAAAATAGGCACGCACGTGTGGGACGAGGCGTGCGGGAATACCAAACAAAATAAAGTGATGATCTGTTATATTGATACCCATATAGTATAGATTCATCAATTACGTATAGTTATAGAGGTGCATGCATGTACCGTATCCAAGTACATATGGAGAGTAATATTACTTTTCATTCATGCATGTAACGCGGGGAAGCTCTCATGTCACGTGCAATGTGAAGAGTACTACAGCCTTGCCCATACATAGAGTCGTACACGCCCATTTACGCTACATGCACGTGCCCCCCATTCACCTAATTCAGTACGTGGTACTACTGCAATAATATTACGAGATTAATAGAGTACTTAATATTCATATAATTAATCACCTATAAAATATTTAATTTTTTTTTTTAATAATCGCAAGTGTTCGTGACTTTTAAGTAAAACAACAACAATTATATAAAATGAACGTAGCATAAATGAGGATACTTATGTGGATGTGTGATAAAACTCGTAAAGATAAAATAAGAAATATAGAAATCCAAAAATAAGTAGGAGTAACACCAATTGATACGAAGATTAGAAAATGATGGTTGTGGTGGTTTGGTCACCTGCAAAGACGACCTACCAATGCCCCAACTAGAAAACTTAACTCAATAAAAACGGTAGAAATTCGACGAGGTAGGGGCAAACCAAAGTTAACATAGGATGCATTAATTAGGAGGGATTTGAATGGTTTGAAAAGTTTACCATCAATGCACTTAATCGAGCGTAAAGAAAAGTTTGATCCATGTAGCCGATCCCAATTCATTTGGGACTGAGGCTATGTTGTTGTTGTTGTTGTTGTTGTTGTTGTTGTTATACTTCCTTGAAAGTCTGTTAGATGCCCAACCACACCACATGAGAGAAACATATATATTTAAAGTTAGATGACAAGATTCGGTCTCATGCATAATCTATTAATCATATTGTATTTATATAATTCTTTTTTATCCGTGACTATCCAAGTGAAGTTAATTAGTCCCACTTAGCCGTAGTGCTTTAGAGGCCTGAGAGAGCCCTAGTAGCCCGAAAATATTGATGCATTAAGGAATTGAACTTAGGAATTGAATTTGAGACCGTGCCCTCTAGCTTAATTCACATAATTAATATTAATAATAAAAATAATTAAATTATGAATGGGCAAAATGGTCATTGGGGTTGATGATGATGGTGGTGGTGGTGGACATGAAGCGGTAAAAAAGGAACCGACAGGTGGCCGTTGGTCGGTTGACGGTCATTTCCTCTCAGTGGCCAACCGTTGTGCCTGGGAGAGAACGACGTCAATTTAACTATGACACATCTATACTACTATATATGTTCATTAGTACATCATCTCTCTCTCTCTCTCTCTAGAATTATTACTTATGTAGGAGTAAACATAAAGGCATCCATAGTAAAACAAACAAACACATGCATGCATTCATTCGAATTACTGTATCCTCTCAATCTCTCTTAGTTTGCACGAGAACCAATCAAATAGATCGATCATGGAGTATTTTTTACTGTGTATAAATTAATAGAATTTTTTCTATTAATCTTCTATATATACATTATTATTAAATACTCTATGAAGTAGAAATAGTTTAATAGATAAGTGAAGGAACGAATAAAAGGTGGTGGTTCAAAGTAGCTAGTATTATTATAGTATAGAGAGTTTGCGAGTGTGTTGGTGCATAATGTGTATGGGAGGAAGTGATAGTGATGGTGATGGTGATGGAGAAGTGTTTGCCTAGGAGAAAACGGCGGAGCGCCCGTGCCTCCTCGGTAATAAGACGTGAATATTGCCATTTCTGCACACTGGTCGATGGACTCCTAACTAGCTGCCTATACTTCTTCCTCATCAATAATATACTATACACTATAGTTCTACTCAGTTATGTAATAAATACTATACAAAAGAGTTTTTTATTAATTATTTAAGATATTTATTTTCCAAACACCAATAATGAATTTGAATTAGGGTCTTTATGTCTTTTTGGTTGTTTAGTGACTTTTAAGTCCATAGCACTACCCATAAACTAATTAAGCTACAAACACATAAAAGTACCGTATTTTTTTTTTTAATTTCAAATACATCCTCGAGCTATTAATGAAACAACCAAAATCACTTGTAAAATTTCTATTATACCCTTTAAATATTTACAAAAATTTTAACAACCTCCCTATGAGTCCGGACTCATGAGTCCAAGTAGATTTATTGTAAAAGAAAAAGAGTACCACAACATGCACTTTGTCAGTATTTTTATTTTTATTTTTTGTAAGAAAGAAACAACTTTTGCAGCCATAAGTTTAAACTCATTACCTCTTACTTTCAAATCTTATACTAAACTTTTGGATCACTCGATTAGTTATGCACTTTGCCTTTATAAGAAATACAAGGAACTTATTTTATATTTTTCATAAGGAAAAAAACTTAAATAAACTTGCCACCCCGTTGAGAGTACTCAAATCCCCAACTAATTATACAAGTGACCACGTACCAAATGAGTGATCAGCTACGTACCCAGTTGGTTGGTAGATAGATCTTATTTTGGTTTTAGATTTTTTACTTTCTTCTTAAACATTTATAATATGCATTTTTTTTTTACCACATTAGTTAAGTAAATGCATGGTTTTACCCCCAAAGACAAATGATGAATTTAATTAAAACAAACCCCTTTTTGGTTGGACGGTCGGACCACATTAGTTATGCATGGTTTTGAAAACTGATAATTAAAACAAACCCCGGACGGTCGGACTGCTAATATAAACATGAATATACCAATAATGTACCAAAAAACATGTATACCAATATACATGTGATTTTTTTGAGCTAGAGTAGTTTATTGTATTGTATATATGCATGATAGTATGTATATATATATAGGGTGTTATAGGGTTTAGGGTTTATATAAGTTGATATTGTGATGATATTGAGGTTGTTATTAATGACAATGGGATCAGGACCTATATATACATATCAAGACCAGGCTAAGTGCCTAGTATATACTCTATGTGTGCTGCAGCAGCAGCAGCAGCAGATCAAGAAGAACCTAAAATGGATAGTAGCTAGTATTAATGTGCTGGTTAATTAGGTTTACTAGTGACCAGCATGCATGATCTGAAAGTATGTGCAAAGAAGAAACCCTGTCTGCTGTGATATTCTATGCTCTCTCTCTCACTCTCTACTTTGCTTGCTAGCTAGCTAGCCACCTAAAATTTAAACCCTCTAGGAATGCTCACACTCTCTCTCTCTTTGAAAGTGATGAAAGTGGGTCTCATCTGCTAATTGTCCGATTAACTAATGATAATTATAGTAATTTATGGGAACAATACATGGAAACTGCAGAGATTGGGATTCAAACCATGTATTTTGACTTCAACCCTTCTGCATGCCTCCTCAAAGCCATAATACTAGTAAATATTCATGAATGAAGAATGAGAGAGAAAACCCTAATTTTGTAGACACAAATTAGGCTAGAATATGCAAGCTATATAGTTCTAACTTGAATGTCATTTTGGTAGTCTCTACTACTCCTCGAATCCATGGCCTAAGTTGATCTTCTTGGGCTTGTGTGCACGTGCTCCTTTTGCACCTTCGCACGCCTATGCATGTAACATATATACTAGTAATACACATATGCATGTGTGTTGGTACACAAACTAAGTTGATCTCAATATCCACATATATGTATAAGATTAATTAGATGCATATGTGTAATGTGATGCATGCACGTGTGTGTACATTCATCCGTCCTAGCTAACTAATTGAAATATATATAGTACTGTACTCCTATGATAAATATGAGAACGTGTTTTCAGCTACATTTTTACCTTCCCGGTATATATTGGAACGTTGAATGCTTTAAACTTTTTGTCATGTTCAGACTTTGGTCCTGCCAATTATCAATCACGCATCTAAACATTCTCTTCAAACGCGTTACATGCGTATTGTCATCAAACTTTAGTTTCAAAGGTCACCTATATATGACCTGAATTTTATGTAGGTAGGTCCATGCATTGTTTAGGTGTGGTAAGTCAAATAATTAATATCTTTCTTGTCTAAGTTTTTCACAACTTCAATATACTATAATTATATTTTTTGTACATATCTTATGGTTATAATCTAGGAGTTTCGCCTCCACATTCATCAAAAAAAAAAAAAAAAAAAAAAACTATAATTATAATGTTTTGAGATGTTATCATTTATGACAGTTTGATCGATTGAGACCATGGATCATGGTTAGTACGTACTATTAGTTTTATAAGTACTGAATTGTGTATCACAAAAATGATCACCATATATATATATATATATATATATATAATTAACTCTTTTTTTTTTTTTTTTTTTTAAGCAAAAGACTCCAACATGACTAATCGAACTTAGAATCTCTTAGATCTTGCCTTTTAGCAAGTAATGCTTCGTCAATCTCATTAGGGATGCTTTGCAACTCTTATATATATAGTTAATAGCTAGCTAGCTAGTGGTCATATATATATGTGTGTGTGTGTACTGTGTGTTTACTGTGTGTGTATATATATATATATATGCATGTACCCCATTGCTTAAGTAATGATCTTCTAAGGGCCTGCAGTACATGCATGATTAGTACTGCCTCAAAATATATCATGTTAATCCTGCTTCAAAGCTGGTGCATGATCATCATCATATATATCAGAAAACTGATCCATAATTATAATAGTAACATGCATGTGTGCACAAAGTGACACATATTAGGATTTAATATTTCAATTAGTGATCGATGATAAAGTATTTATATATATGAAGCTAGAGAGGAGAACACAGCTCATACATGCTAGCTTGTTTAGTTGTGATTAATTTGTTAATGAAGATTTGTAGGGTTGAATGCCTATGCTTTGACTGCCTGTAACTCAACTGGGGGACCTCATGTGACATTGTACCGTCCTCTAAACGCCACAAAAAGACAAAACTGATTTTATTTCATTAGTTGGAATAAAGCTAAGATTCGAGTATGTATCTTACCTATTTAGAAGATCTCTCATCCTAATTTTAAAAATGTGATGAGCTCTCCTAAAGTTAACAAATCTGAATTTTAATCAAACGCAACTCCAATTATAGAGGGCGGACATGCCCATTACTTTGTATATACTTATAAGCTAGACTACTTTGTTTCTGATATAAATGGGGAAAAACAAAATTAATTTCTTTAGTGGTTCTCAGTTTATGAATAATCTTCAATTATAATTAGCTAGTAACCGCCGCAGAGTAGCTACAGTTGCTAAGATTTAGTATTTTCACTAAAATCATGACCAGAGTTCAAGTTTTATGGAATATACAATAAAAGTTAGACGTTACTCCCTTCATTTTCACAATATTTGTCAAGTCATTGATAGGAGAGTTATTTAATTAGTTCTATTATAAAATTTTAATGGTGAATCAATTACATACACAAAATATATTTGACAGATATAATTGTGGAGCAGATATATGGAGCTAGTAATATTTAGTCCAAAATCAATCATGTCCAATGTGGGAATCTTGGTAGTTATATATATGGGCCCGTTCGGCTGACTTATTAGACTCATCAAAGCTCTATGACCTTACTATGACCCCATTTAGTATAAACCTTAAACCCTAAACTCTTATTGTACGTTATATTTAACTTATCTATGTGTCACTATGCACCTGAAAATAAGTTGGATCAATTGAAAATTTGTTAAAGGGGCATGCAAGGGATGATCATCATATATACCACCATGTACGTACAAGACTTGATTAATAAAAACTAAAAAGCTGGTTAATTAGGTTCAAGTGCAGGACTACTTATATTAATTATTAAAAGATCAATGCAACAAACTTGTGCTTGTTTTCATTTATTTACAAGTAAATTAATAATAGATCGTTGAAAAGCCCTAACTTTGACTGATCACTAATCAAACTCAACTTTGAGATCTCACGTGGCATTACTATTCTTTTCTTTTCTTTTCTTTTCTTTTTCTCTAAAGAGATGGGACAAATGGAAATTAAATTTACTATTGATGATGATGATGATCATATTGAATAAAGCTAAGATTCTATCAAAGTAGTACTCCTATATTATTTGCAAGATCTTCTTTTCTAAGTTCCAGTATCTAACAATGTCAGAACAGTGAGAGTCCTCTAAAAAGTACTCATTTATAGACATGCAATGCAACTATAATTAAGGCCAAGAGCTAGAAATAATAGATTACTAAGATACAAATAATATATTACTAAGAAAATTAAATAATGGGCCACATACATATGTGATCCAAAAAAAAGTTGGGCTCGGTTTTCCAACCCACCACCAATATTTGTGGGCTTAATTAGTTTATCGGGCAAAAATGTTCAAAGCCCATGTATGTATATATAGTATCGAATTAATTTCTAAGAATTTATTAACAAAATTTAAAATTGTAATTAAAATTTAAAAATTAGAAATACAAGTACATTTTTTAGCTTATCAATATTCTCTATCATGTGATTGAAAAGATGTGAATGGAAAAACAAACTAATCAAGCCTCAAAAAAAGTGTATTGGATTTATGAGAATGAGTTCATGATTGATTTGGAGATAAAGAAAAAAACGTGTAGTGGATTGATAAAGAGTTAGAGTTTGATTTGATACAAAAGAAAAGGTTGATTTAGAGATAAAAAAAAAGTATGGGCAAATAGGTAAATTTATTATCAAAAATATTTATATATATATATATATATATAATTCATTATTGGTGTTTGGAAGTAGAAGATAATTAGATTTTACTTAGATAAATATCTTAAATTATTAATAAAAAATTTTTGGGTCCGGACTCAAAGAGTCCGAACATATTTTTGTATATATATATTATATGGTTGCCCTTTATGTAACCTGCTATAGCAGGTACCACAAATTAGCTATTTATTATGCCTTGAAAATTACAAGCTTCAACATTTTGCGAGATGAAAAGTTAATCAAGCAATGCGGTGCAAGCTAAAATAAATTATCTTTTTTCGATCAAACTAAAGTAAATGATTAAAGGGTATTCCTATTTGGACTCGTGAGTCCGGATTCAAAACTTTTTTTAATTTCAAATACAAAATTAAACCAACCATATCTTGTAAAATTCCTATTATACCCCTTAAATATTTACAAATTTTTTTAAAAACTTCATATAAGTCCGGACTCATAAGTCTAATTAAGTAGATTTATTGATGATTAAAATAGCTAAATAAATAGTATTATTTACAAAAGTTAAACATTCTGTTCAAATCAAGAATGTGTATTTGATATTCTACTATAATTATCAGCTATAAAAAATAAAATACGTAATAATATAGTATGTAATAATTATGTACATTATTTATGAAAAGAAAACGCTTATATGCACTCAATCTTTAACAAAATAATATTATTTATTTTATAATTATAAAATGATATTTTAAATTAAAAAATATACCTTTTATTACTAATTAAATTTGAAAACTGTTTTTTTGAAGAATGTGCTATATATCTTTTTTATTGTTATTTGAAGGTACATATTTTAAGTTAAAAACTACAACATTTTTTATTTGTTATAAATTAGTATTTTATTTTTAGAAATATGAGTATCCAAACCTTCGATTCGACTAATCTCGTTATGGCTAGTTCAATACACCAACCTCATAGTCCGAGTATCAAGTGACAAAACTCAAGGAATTGCTACATGAAGAAACCACGACTCGAACACTAGAACTCTATCTCAGTCAGCGCCTCAGCTAGGGAAGCAAATGGGGGCGGAGAATCCTCGTTTCCATCGGAGATCCACCCGGATCGATAAAGCGAGGATTTCTCTAAACTTAAATACTCCTCATGGAGCAAAGAATGAGGGACAATACTTATTCCCCGCAAAAATGGGGCGGGGATGTGGTCACTTTTTCCCTGCATATATGTATTAGATTAGAATCTAATGGTTGTAAAGAATCTAATGGTTGTAAATGGTGTATCCATTACATGGGTATATATTTTATTCTCATGGTAGTAGTAGTGTATATATATATATATATAGTATCTACAAACTCTCTTTCACAACTTGCCTGATCCGGCTTGTGAGTTGTGACCATCATTTTTTTTTTTTTTTGATTAACCTTCGTTATCTAGACATTTGCCTCACTAGTCGCATTAGTCTTGAGATTGCCGATAGAGACTATTAGTGGCCCAACGTTTGATTGTAGTGATCAAAATTGAATTGGAGACCCTGCGCCTAATTAACCCATACAGTCTCATATTCGCCTTACCACTAAGCCAACCCGTCGGGTTGTGACCATCATTTGTCATGTAAAGAAGAGCTATAATACATAGGAGAAAAAGAGTGACAAATTGTGATCATTTTGATATATGCCTATATTATATTATGCGTGCCTAATTAAAGGACCACTCCAACAACTTTGATTGTAGCAAATGTGTATATTTAATTATTTATCGAAAGTATTACTATCCGAGAGACTTCGAAAACTTGATGTTGATGCCCGATTAGGCCTCAAAAAAAAATAAAAATAAAAAATGACGATGATTAATTCTCTATGTATGTTTTGAATGTTCTCAAAAAAAAAAAAAAAAAAAAAAAAAAACTTTACTTGCACGTTGAAAAGTTAATTTTTCCTGGTTTTACTTAGGTCAATTGTTATACATATGTAATTATCTATATATTGTCCCTTTCAGAAATAAAACAAATAAAATAAAATTAATAGTACCTGCATGCATGGATGGGTTGCTGTACATAAATTCAATGAGCAGATTAAAGAGTAGTTATTCTCACCACTTAAATTGAACTGTACCCTAGGATAGTAAAGAATGCTAGTTTGGATATTTAGTTTGGAGTAGTACTTCTCCAACCTCTGCACATTATTGATCAGATTTCTAACGCCATTTATTAGAGTCAGCTTCATAACTTCACCTCAATTTTTTTTTTTTTTTTTTTCATAGGAATGAAACTTTGTTCTTATTATAGCCACTTATTATGTACAAGTTGAAAACAAATAAAGTCAAAAAAAATTCTTACCACACGTCGTCCCTATGTAATCAAAACTACCTCCGTTCCCCCTCATTGAGATAACTTCACCTCAATTTGAAACATTAAGATTTCAAGGTACATAAAGAAATGCAATAAATAATGTTGCAGACAAAATACATGCTTTAACATACAATCTCATGAAGAAACTTAATTAAAACCATTGATCTCATATATATATATATAAACAGACATGCAGATTGATTTGATTTCCATGTAGAGTAGAGATCATATATAGAATTAACTTGAACACATACAAATAGGATCATGATCATCATATTGGTCATCATTTGGCATGCCTTAATTTGACTTGAACTTTATACATATATAGCTAATTAAAGCTAGTTTAAAAGGCTAAGTGTATCCAAAGACTTGACAGTAGTAGGAGCACTTGTCTTGTTAGGTGGGCTTTGATGATATAGTTGTTGATGATGAGAGGGAAATGAGTGCATGTACTTGCAATTCGGGCAAGAAGGAGAGGACTTGCAAAGCATGACAAGTAGGTGGCACTTCACACAAGCCACTGCCACCATGGTATTGCTCGACGACGGCGTAGATGTCGACGACGATGAGCTACTTTTCTTCTTTGAACAGTCACTGTTAAAGCTGTTGTTGATGTTGTTAATATTAGACATTGTTTGATGATGATCATGAGAACCATCTGAAGTGGAGGACATTGAAGATATGTTTAGCTCCAAGTCTAGCTTGCTTTGTTGCTGCTCTTTAGGCCAGTTCCAGCTCTTTTTCCAGGTGTTTCTGTTCAGATAATACATTCTTCCTGACTGAACAAACAAAAAAATAATAAATAAGTATTTAAATAAGCACTCCATCATGTCATTAATATATATGTAACAAATGTATGCATGTTAAAACATGAAAATTTAATTTGTTTGGAAGCTTAATGGATTATATTAATTGATTTCCAGTTCGTAGTCTATGTTTTTAATTATTTCTTAAGACGATCCCAACAAGTTGTATCAAAGCCAAATAAATATTGACTCGTTAAACAGAGTTTTCAAACATGGCAATCAACCTTTCCCCAACTCTCTCTCTCTCTTTCTCTCTCTCTCTCTCTCTCTATATATATATATATAACAAATCAATCAATTGGCAATTAATTAGAAATTTGACGAAATAAAAAATTGGCAATTACAATTAGAGAGGTTGAAGCAAAAACATAAAAGCACACCTAAATTATTAAAAGCAAAATAAAGTTAGAAAGAAATTAAAAGAGTTATAATAGATAATTATAGAATAGAGAATTACTTCAAGATCAAGGCATTGCTCCCAATCTAAAGGCAAAGGGTCTTTGGCATGAAGCTCAAAGCTGCTATTTTGTGTAGTAGTAGTAGTAGTTGAAGCACTACTATTCTTGACCATGTGATTATGATGGTGATCATGAGGCTTATTGTTGATCATGATCAACTCCTCCCAAGTGCACTTTCTCTTCTTCGAAGAATTCGTCTCCGAATCCGCCGAAGATGAACTATTGGTGGCCGCAGTAGTGGCAGAGGCAGTCTCCGCCGCAGGGAGATGCCCGGTGGAAGGTCCTAAAGATAGCTCAGGTTGATCCATTAAGAGAGTTGAAGTATTGAACTGCCTACACCTTTGTTGTTGTTGTTGTTGTTGTTGTTGATGATGGTGATGATGATGATTCTTATTCTTCATCATCATCAATAACATATTGTTGTTGCTCTCTTGTTCCAATTGCCTCCTTAGAGACAACTCTTGTTGTTGTTGTAGAAGCTCTTTGATCATCTATGACCAATTAGAGAATTGAAAATTATGAATTATAGCTAGCCATGTATATATATATGTTGGTTGAAATATTGCTCTTTTGACACTGTATATGCAACTATCTATGCAATAGAGAGTGTGTGTGTGTGAGAGAGAGAGTATATTATTTATATATACATGGGAGAGGAGAGGGTCTTATTAATGGCTCTTATCAAACTCATTAAAATTTGAGCGGGCCAAGCATTAAATTGGCAAGTAGACACAACGTACGTAAATGCTCCAAATCTATTGACCTTTCTTTAATGTTTATACGTGCAAACTATTTAAGCCATCGGATGTGCCTCAAGTTACGCAAAACCTGTGATTTTAGGTGCATCCGAAGACAAATAAAGAGGTTGCGTGCATATGCATTCGATGTCCAATTGATGTCATCGTATATATAGTAAGTACAACTTAGAGCCTTAGAGAGAGAAAGATCAAATATAGTAACACCTATATATACACGTGGTTAGTAACTATGTACTGTATATATACAAGTTCCGTTTGGTTATTTATTTGTTGAATAATTCACACCGAGATGTGAAATTTCAACACCAATGCGTGTCTCGATGAATATCTAGCATGTTTAGACACGTGAGTACGTTCGATATGTCAATTTCCGAATCATGATGATCATATTAATTATGTTGAAGAAAAAGAGTTAGGTATTATTATTGTATATATATCTTAATTTATATGTTGCTGACCCAATTAAATGAATAAATTAAAAGCCATAATTTGCCTTAAATATAAATCTGTTAACCAAACATTAGTGATGTTAACAACGTTGCATGTTATGATCACATGACTCCTAACTAAGGTCTAAAACTAATTTTTGTGTAAGTGGGATAATCTTGATTACTTAACTGTAAAGCAGTGCCAAAAGTACTACCTAGTTATATCTAGGCTATGACAAATCTTGAGATCAAATTTTTGTGTGAAAGAATTTTTTTTTTTTTGATTAACTATGGATATATATATATATATCAATACACTTGTTTGACTAGTCTCGTGGGCCTTGAGAATTGATTGCGGAAAAAAACCATCAATAGTCGACATTAAGTTGTCGTGGGGAATCAAACTTGAGATTGTGTGCTTAACCCATACAATGCTAATTTGATGCACATTTGACCACAAATAAAAAGGTAATTATTTACATATAATTCCTAGTATGTGCTTATTAATTACGTGAACACATATAGCATTTCTCATTGATTAATTGATGATCATATGATCATGCACTCCCTCTCCATCCTAAATTTAATTTCAATTTTTTTTTATCTAGAGTTCTCAATATCTGGATTTAACCGACTACCTTGAACTCGAGCCAAGTTAGTCCACTAAAGGATAAAGCTTTCTCAGTGGTGGTTTTTGCATTTGTAGAGTCTCGAACTCAAAACGTCCTCTTAAGCCAATCGAATTGCCGAACCACTCCAACACACCAGCTGTTGCTAATTTGATTTCTAATTTACATGTATAAATCTATCAAGCAAGCCAAGACAACATATATATAAATGCAATAAAGAGATTGTTAAAAATAAGCAGGCCAACCACAGCAATAAATTGGAGCAAGTATTTGTTGGCATGAACCCATTCAATGCTTCTAATTAATTTTGTTACTCTTTCCACGTCTCTTTGACACCCATTTCTTTCAGCTATTCAACCAACCTTTCATTTATTTATTTTTATTTTTAAGTACGTCTTAAAAGAGTAGACCTAAAATAATTAAAGTTGAATTTCTTAAAAAAATCTTAAATGATTTTGAAAGCAATGTGTTAAGCTTCTAACTCACTTCGATTAATTGAAAACTAAAAGAGAGTTGCAATAGGTTGACAATACGCAACGTAAAACATTTGTACCTCTATGAAATGCAAATAGATACAAAAGTTGAGACAAAGTACACCATCAATTTCATGTATTAAATTGATTGAGAGTGAAATAGTTTGATTGTAGTTAACCTAAACTAATTTGAAATTGAAGCTTTGATGTGAACATTAAAATATACTTCAATTTTTTAAAATATTAAAAACATTCGAAATTTTTTTTTAAAGTATATATTCTACATATATGTCTTCTTTAATAAGATATTGATGTATCATGCATGAATTATCGGATGTCACCGAAGAGACTCATGCATGAATTATCCACACAAATATAATTAATAAGCAACTAAAAAAAAACAATTATAGTAAGGGAATTACTAAAGTAAACCACTTCAAACACCGACTCAGTCAAATACATATCGAGATGTGTGCTTACACATCTTAAGGCAAAATGCATGACCAATAACCAACTAAATCAACGCACAAAGTGAGTCACTTTAGCATTTTTTTTATAATAAGAGCCACAATAATATCTCCCCATCCAAACAGACTTGTAAGTACACTACACCTCATGTCTTGCAGACTTGTGGTATACGTACGAGTTCATAATAAATAACAAGATTTGCACACCCTTTTTTTTATGGTCATTCCAACAAAATACAGTATTATAGTTTCATCGACATGCCTGCCTTAACTTGGAAAAGTTGTCAGCAAATCGTCATAATAATAATTAACTATAACAATTTATTCTATTGTTGTTATGAAAGAAACGATTTGTCTATTATTATTATTATGAAAGATTAAGAGGATTATAAATGTCATCAATAAGTTTAATCAAGCACAGCGAACACGTTTGATCCATATAGATATATATGATGTTGCATAATTTCCTGAATATCCGATCCCAAGTCTTAAGGACTCTAACACCCATTTCTCATAAGGGATATCTAAAACTCATTTTTCATTATTGAAAAATAAAGAACCGTCATTGGTTGACAGCCAGCGTAAAACTTTTGTCAATCTTCACGAAATGGATCAAATTAGCCGACTCCAATTAATTTGAGACTAAAGCTATGTTATTGTTACATTTGTATATAACTCATCCACATGAAACGTCGCTCAAAAATAAAAAAAAATTCAAACTTGTCATCAACAAAGAATTACAAGGTGAATAACTGGTAGATCCCACCTATTCATTAGTCATTAAAAGGTACTAGAATGACAAATGTATATTGATTATATTGTTGAATTAAGCTGAGTGTTATACGAATACGACTATACGAGGAGGCATTAATTCATAGACACATGAATGTTTAATGGGCGCATTCATTTGAGATAAACAACAATTTGCATCACTTACTAAGATATACGTTCAATATTAATAAGTGCAATGCCTCTCTATTATGATTGCCCATGTATACCGACTATATAACTAACATGAATACCTTTTCACTTGATGACCCCATTAATATATATGAGAACTAGATTCAATTTATACTAGTGTAATGGATACATTAATATTTCAAAAGATTTTAAGAGAGACGCCCCACCCAACAAGAAATGTGCCTCGAAAATTCTGAACAGACTTGCGACCTCAAAGAAACACAGGTGAACAAAGAATAACTTCTACCATCCTATCAAACCAATGTTTGCTTTTCTTTAATTTATTTGTCTTCAAGGATATACT
Organism: Stephania yunnanensis; assembly: GCA_039657365.1. NCBI lineage: Eukaryota > Viridiplantae > Streptophyta > Magnoliopsida > Ranunculales > Menispermaceae > Stephania > Stephania yunnanensis. The sequence goes on from CM077582.1 coordinate 785,121, forward strand.
GCCACTATTTTCACCCAACTTTAAACTACAATGAGTTATGCACTTTTATATAATTAATACTTATACACACAAACGTGATGCAAAAACTATACATGTTAAATTTGTCAAAATAAATGGTGTCAAAAAAAGAGTTTGTCAAATACTGATAATTTACAAAATACTTGTACTAGTATTTTTATTTTATTTTTATTTTTTTGAAAGAGAAGTCATGTAAGATTGAAGTCATTTAAATACTTTGACATGAAATATCAATCTCTCACATTTTTTTTTATTAGTGAGATATTCTTCCACACATGTAGTGTCATAAAAGACATGCCCACCACTAAATGGATTGAGATGTCCTGCAAGCTATTAATGTTCTTAATTTTTTTGGTTGCATAGAAGCCATTAAATTCCATAAAAACTTGTAGCAGAAACTCTCATCTCAAACCCTAGTGATACTATACGTACTTTATGGCCAAACTGAATTTATAAAGCAATTATAAGACTGAAAAAAAAAATAAAGGTTTAAGTTGCAATAAAAAAGTCAACTCACTAAAAAATTATATATATATATAAAGTTGCCACACCACAATGGTCATAAACATATGTAAAGCGAATTGGACTGAATTAGATCATCGGATTCTAAACATGGATTACACAGCCGTGCAGATTGCTAGTTTTGTAATCCAATCCGGTCCGAAAGGGTGAAATTTCAATCTAATTAGCATTAGTTTGTCCGGAACGTGCTGGATCTAAGGATTGTTGGATATCTTGTACACCCCTATAAACAGTATTATGGCAACTTATATTCAAATAAAAACCTTCTAGTGCAAACTAAAGTAACTAGCACAAGTCAAGTTGGTTGAATAGTTGAAAGCTGAAAGGGTACTAAGTTTTGATGTTCTCCTGACCCACCTGTAGCACAGGTAGGTCATTTTCAAGAGACTGATGGGTAGAGGAGCTCATTAAGGAACAAGAAGCCGTAACATACATGCGACGTATATATACATAACTACATACATAAATACATGCGAATTAATGGTCTCGTGAGCATGGTCACTATTAGCAAACAAGTTGTCTGTAAACAAGAATATTACACATGGACACACCATGAAACCATCCAACATTCCTACACACGCAGAGAGTTCATGCATTTGCCGTCGATGACATCAATACCACTTTGAAGTTTCATTGAAGAAGTTAAAATAGATGGAATATATAGCATCCCAAAAAGCATGAATTTCACACTTAACTCCAAGGACATAAAACAAAGATCTAATTTTCACTCAAGTGCAGCATAAAGGTCAACAATAAAAGTTATCAATGAACAAGTACAATGCTACATAGACTAGGAAAAGTAATATTCAATTTGCATTCAAGCCTAAAGTAATTGATGTACTGTAATAAGAAAAAAAAAAAAAAACAGTAATAACAATAGGGATTATGAAGAAGAAAAAAAAAAAAAAGATGAGGCTAATGATGTCAAAATGAAACGAAAGTAAAGTAGGAGCAGCAGCAGCAACTATAACGTAATGCAAAACAAGGGATATAATATAAGCCATAAAGACTTGATTATGATAATAATTTCGAAATGAAAGGAAAGTAAAGTAGGAGTAGCAGCAGCAACTTTAGTCTATAATTTAATGCAAAACAAGGTACGAAATATAAGCGATAAAGACTTGATTTCGAAAAAACTTAATTGTTCAAACTATGATGCCGAGAGCAGCAAATAAAAAAACGGATGAGGTATAATTATGGGCACAGAAAGGCTCTCTGTAACACACCCCAAAAATAGAGGGCTCCCTGCAGGGCTTCATGGATCTCATCAAAAGGGGTCTTAATTGCAGAGGTGAAGAAGCATTCAAAGTTCAACCTACTGCAGTTCAGCTAGAGTGGATCACCCACTTTTATTAATTCATAGAAGGTCCCTCAACACACACTCAACAGTAATCCTTAAGGCTCTATTTAGTCACCATTTAAAGAGGATAGCAGAGAGACCCATAACTACAAAAGAAATTAAGAGACTGACCTTTTAATGCCGCATTTACTCATCTACTCCTGTCTGCATGGAGTTAGTTCCTTATAAATTGAAGAGCCTTAATCGCCTTTATGACAGTCCTTCCTTAAATAAGATGTGCAGTAAATTGCCCACATTGTTAGCTTCACCAAAGCCTGGACAGTTGGATCATTTAAGGGCATCACCAAGATCATCAACCCCTCAATGCCCAACCTTCTTTTAAATACCACAAGACGAGTTGGTGGTCTTTCAGGACTTCTGCCTTTAAAAGCCTGGACACGCAATTTGACAGCAAATTTTGGTCTTTGTTCTTGTCCTAAATACTGTCATCAAAACTACATTATGAATGATGATTAGTTAAGAAAGAATTTATTAGATGAGAAATTGATGAGAGTGTTTCTCTAAAGGATGCACCAAGAGATCTTTCTAAAATTGTTTGCCAGAATTTTGGGCAACTAGGAGAGCACTAGAATTGCAACACCAATACAAAGAAGAAAGTCATCCCCATATGTCACCAATTTGAGTAGATTGAAAAAACAAAATTAGTCATCTCAATCATAAATAATAGCTAAGAATGATCAGTTGGAAGTTTGGAAGAATACTAAATCATCATAATGTAAGTATTTAGCAAATACTGTACAGTGCAGTCTTTTTCTTGATATGCGGCATCTAGCGAATACGTGTAGCTTGCGTGTGCATGTGCTACTATGCCAAGTTTTATAGTTGACCCGGGATGGGACACCCGGTGATGGTGTCCATCCATTTGTGCATCGAGATTTTTGCGCACATACATCGATGCGCGAATGAATGGACACCATAACTGGGTGTCTATTTCGAGTGTCCCATCACTCGGTCATTCTAGTATTTTCCTTGAAAATAACAGATAATTGCATGCAAGAAATGAAAAAATATGTCAAAGGTTTAAAGGGTTCAAAAGAACAAAACAGCCACAATTAGATAAGTATATTACAATATATTCACTGACAAATTAAATAGCATGAAATAATAGTAATAACAGTTTGGCACACTTCCCCATGCAAAGATCTGAAAACATTTAAATTCAGTTTATAACCTACTACTTGCACACGAAGTATAAATACATTCAGTAAAACAGATGAATTACCTTGGCTATCAACATAGCAAAACATGACTGCAGGTAGAGAAATCAGCTTTTTTACTTATACAAGAGTTCCAAACTAACAGCTTGAGGAGAAGAGAATGTAAGAAAAATGATGAACCAAGTAGTTACAACAACAACATCAACAACAAAGCCTCAGTCCCAAATTAACTGGGGTCGGCTACATGGATCAAACATTTCCATTGTGCTCGATTAAGTGCAATTGATGGTGAGATTTTCAAACCATTCAAATCTCTCCTAATTAATGCATCCCATGTTAGCTTTGGTCTGATGAACCAAGTAGTTAGTTGAAATAAAAACTAGCTAAAACAATAATATAGAACAAAAACTGAACTTAATTTGGCAAAATATATATTACCTTTGCACAGCCAAAAGTTCAATGCTACTAGATCAAAACTCAACCAATTTTCAAATCATACGCACTGTTTTTGTTGGCTTCCACATTTTTACAGCCTTTGTCAAGTAAACGTCTCATTTATTATTTCCAACCAAGTAATGAATCAGGATCCTTCAAATCAATTGAATTCTAAGCTTCGGCATTTATCAAGTTTCTATAACATAGGGAACGCCAAAGTACAACAGAGTTAATTTCATCCTCATTCTTCCAAACATTTGTTTCCTGTGTCCAACTTTTGAAAATTTAAATTCCAAAACACATTCTTGTAAAAAATAAAAAACTCAAAGTAACCAGTACCAATGATGCGCCACATGTCACCTTGATTATGCTCATCTAAGTTTTTTGTTCAAAGTAGATGAGTATCACGGATCAAACTTCACATGGCAGTAATACTACAGGGATCTTCAGCCTAGCTCCTTCGCAACTGGTCAAGAAGCTGCAACCAAGAAACACAAGAGAGCATGCCATAAAACTTTCGACCAAAATTACAACTGTACAAAAGTGTGCCGGTGCATACGCATGTGCACAGAGACACAAAAACCTCCTTAGCATGAATAGGAAGTAAGCACATCTTTTACCAGAATAGAGTACTGAAAAACCCATCCCACAACAGGAAGTTGGCAGAGTACAATTTTGATTGAAGCCCAAAAGACGCTGCAAGAAAGAAACATAATCCAACAAGAGGTGAAAAATTGCAGCACTATGTCAGCTAATAACAAAGGGATTTAAAGAAAAAGAAGAAACCTGAATAATATGACGGATCCATATATTTCCAAGATAATTCCCGTGATTGGCCAACGAACAAAGATGAGGAAGAGTCCAAGAAAAAATGAAATTGATCCCTGAACATTAGGGGTGTCAATTTTTTGTTTTTGTCCAGCCCGAAAAAAAAAGGGTTTGGACAATAATTTTCTAAATCGGGGTCGGGTCTGGTCAAGGTTTTGATGTCCAAATTAAAATCCGGGCCGGGTTTGGACAAGACCCTCTAAGATCGGACCTGACCCGGATTTCAAAAGATGTCCCTTTTTTGAAAATATACTTCTATACATTATATGATTATTCACCACAACAATTATAGAAATAAGGAAACTATATTCATAGTTTCTTTTCTTAAACAAGTACATATATAGATTATATTAAAATGTATTATTTTAGTTTCAAGACTTAGCTAAATTGCTTAAGATAATGTGTTTTGTCTTTTACTAAAAAAAACTTTATTATGTCTTGTAATTAAAAGAGTAAATACAACTTGGACATTACTTTTTAAAATTATGTCAAAAAATATTATATTACGAAAAATTTACAATGATATTTTAAATTAAAAAAGCTTTTAAACATAAAATAAATTTTAAAAAAAAACTCGACAAATGTAGACATTTGGACAATCCGGATTTAAAGTAAACCGGGTCTGGGCAAAACACACTTGTCCGAATTTAAAACCGGGCTAGGTCTGGACAATGCAAATGCTCGTTTATATCAATGGTTGTTCAGACTCAGACCTGTCCAGACCCGAAAAATTGACACCCCTACTGAAAATAGCATAAAAGAGACGAATAGCATTCTCAAGCATTATTATCTGCATGGGCAAATAAATCCTGCCTACAAAACAAATGCTAGGACTGGATTTACAACTCTGTAACAAATAAACCAAAAAAAAAAAATATGTGGACATGATAATAATTGTAAATTTAAAAAGAAAATAAAATAACCGCTCTTCTGAAACTGCATCACCCATGCCTTTCTTAAGTTGCATTTTTGAGAAATATACAGAAATAAAGCTATAGCCATCTAGTAAGAATAATGAACTTAAAATTCATAATTAGGACCAAGATTTATAAATTGCAAACTTCACAATAGATCAAAAAGGCTTCCTCTCAAATACCTTATAGTTCATTTTCTTTGTAAAGAGTTCCCATGTAGAACGCCAACCAAGTAAAAGGGCCACGCCAGATAAGAAGCATATCTGATTAAAGGACAAACCAATATTGTGACATCAAGAAAAGTTTCCATAATAATTGATTCAAATAAAGTATTGCGCTAGTTATAGAACCATACATTTCCCAAGGCAATCAAACCCCTATCAAAGAAAAGAATTACTCCAAGAAAAGTGAAAAAGATGCCAAAACCAATGAGGCCTATCCCAATCTCTGCAACATAGGATCAACATTCTTTTAGTGACAAAAAATATTCTGATTACACAGAAAATAACAAAAAATACAGTAATAATGAAAATGGATATATGAGGTAATGAAGAAAACCAAATCAACAAGGAGTGCCAAACTAAAAAAGCCAATGAACTACTTGTGTGCTAGTGTAACCAATGAAAAATACACTTGCTTCATATTCCATCAATGTTAGCTAGATGTATCGATTACATCACTCCATTTAATTCATTTACAATTCTCTAATTAAATTAGGGCTCTTTGAACTGTTTTCATTGTTTCTTTAAGTTTCTACCAAAACCTTTAAAAGGCAATAAAAATGTTGTTTCTAAAGTTTCATTTTTCCGAAATTTCATTATATTTGTTTGATCCATTCTATAAAAGATGATAAAAGTTTTACGCTGGCTGTCAACCTATGGTGACAAAAATTTTATACTGGTTGTCAACCTGTCGCAACCCTCTCCCATTTTCCGGGTAGGGATAATGGGCTTGGGACCCCTCCTTAGGCTAAAATCATAAAAAAATCTAGGTTTAGGGTCCATGTAATAATTAATTACTTGAAAATTTTTACTATACCAGTTAAATGTTAATTACGTCTCGGGATAGTGGCACATAGGAAGCAAGAACTTGAGTTGAGCATTCGACATTTGGATCAACGAGAAGCGGCGAGGGAGAGTAACAGAGATATCTTCATTACTAGGAAACTACTCAAGGAAGAAATAGAGAAAGTAATCCTAGTTGAACATCAAATCTTATATCAAAAGCTAAAGACAAAATGGTTGAAAGAAGCGGACTCGAACTCATAGTTCTTTCATAGTATCTTGTCAGCCATAAGAGCTAAAAATACCATTGAGTGGCTAGAAGATGAGAATGGTCGGATAGTGGACATAGATGTAGAGGTGGCAAAACTGCCTTCGACCTGCTACAAGAATCTTTATACTTCACAGGGCAAGGCTAGCTGGCAAGTGGAAGGAATTGAGTGGGGAGCGATTGATCAAGAAGATGCCAGATCTTTGGAAGTTGCGTTTAATGAACAAGAAATATGGGCTGCCTTGAAAGATTGTGCAGGGGACAAAAGCCCGGGCAAGGATGGGTTCACAATGGAGTTCATCAAGCGGAACTGGGGAATACTTAAGACAAATCTCGTTAGTGTGTTGGAGGATTTCTATAGCAATGGAGTGATTAATGGGATCACTAATGAGACTTTGATTTGGCCGATCCTGAAGAAACATCAAGCCCATAAATTAAAGGAGTTTAGGCCAATTAATCTTATAACGTGTTTATACAAAGTCATCGCCAAAGTACTTACGGCGCGACTCAGAAAAGTGATTGGTAAGAGTATAGCCAGAGAGCAAGGAGCCTTCGCTCATGGTAAACAAATGATTGATCTTATTCTGATAGCGAACGAGGTGGTGGAGGACATGCGAGGGAGAAAAGGGAAGGGCTACGTTTTGAAGTTGGACTTTGAAAAGGCATATGATCATGTGGAGTGGAAATTCCTAAATCATGTACTCGAGCAGAAGAGCTTTGGGAGTAGGTGGAGACAGTGGATTAGGGGAGGCGTTAGTTCGATGTCGTACTCGATAGTGATAAATGGTAGGAACAAGGAAAAGTTTAAGGCTACAAGAGGACTTCGATAGGGAGATCCACTCTCACCGTATCTCTTCATCCTTGTGGCAGATATCATGGGCAGTACGATTGAATAGGCACGAACAGGAGGCCATATTGCAGGTTTCGAAGTGAGAAGAGATAACACACAAGTGATACATTTGCAGTTTGCCGATGACTCCTTGCTCATGGTACAAAACGACAACTTCTCCCTTACTAACATCTTAAATGCGGTGGATGGTTTTTGCCTTATTTCAGGGCTAAAACTTAATAAAAAGAAGTGCACAATACTAGGCATCAACATGGAACATCACGATGTAATGATGTACGTGAGCCGACTGGGTGTAGCGATGGGATCATGGCCTATAACATACTAGAGTTTACCACTTGGTGCGAATCCGAGGGCAAGAGTTTTTTGGTAACCGGTGGTTGAGAAAATCTCTAAAAGACTGGACGGATGGAGAAAGGCATACTTATCAAAGGGAAGTCACTCAACCCTTATTCGCTCCGTTTTAGATGCTATACCAACCCACTTTTTATTTGTTTTCAGGATCCCGTGCAGCATGGCTGATCACATTTAGAAATTGATGTGCCAATTCCTATGAGAAAAGTTCAAGGGCCATGGAAGCGCCTCACTCGTCGATTGGCACCAAGTGACTAAACCAACGGAACTCAAAGGATTTGGAATTGGCAACTTGGTTAATAGAAATCAAGCGCTCTTATACAAATGGCACTGGCAATTTTCAAAGGAGCAGGGAGCGCTATGGGCAAATATGGAACCGCGCGTAATCTGTGGGACGTCGGGTCCGCGGAAGGGGTTACATATCAATCCCCATGGAAAGCAATCAGTTTGGTTTACGAATCTTTCCAGGCGCGACTCGAATACACAGTTCGAGCAGGTAATAAAACTCTTTTTGTCAGGATATATGGCTTGGAAGCCGACCGCTTTGTTTGGAGTATCCTTTAGTGTACGCAACATCAAGGAAAAAAAAGCTCTTGTAGAAGAAATGCGGGACACACAAAGTGAGGGAGGTTCAGCCAAATGGGACTTTAGAATACGAAGGCGTGTAGGGAGGTTTAGCCAGATGGGACTTTAGAATACGAAGGTGTGTAGGCAACGATACAATGGCACAGACGGAGGCTTTGAAAAGAGTTGTTGGGAACATCACAATTAATCCTGATTTATCTAATGACGGAAAGTGGAACACTGATCCTTCAGGTGTTTTTTCAGTCAGATCGGCATTCACTTCATGGTGCGGGGGGTCGATAGGAGAGGAACCTTGGCCACATACGTCAATTTGGAAACAACCCACCCCGCCAAAAGTAAAGTATGTATTGTGGCTTGTCTTACTAAGGCGAGTTAATGTTGCGGAGATGATGCAATGACAACACCCCGATTTGAGTCTTTCTCCTCACGTGTGTGATGTGCGGGAAACATGGAGAGGAGGTGGACCACCTTTTTTACACTATTAGGTAGCATGGTCTTTATAGGAAAGATTAATGAATGAGCTCCGTGAACTGTGGGTGATGCCTAGGATACTTGGGCATGTGTTGGCGGATGATTACGTGGTCAGTGGTAACAAGTTGAAGGAGGTGTTGTGGAGGTGCAATGTACAAGCGATTGTATGAAGTGTATGGATGGAGCGTAACGCAAGGTTCTTCAACGGTCTTGACAGTTCTTTGGAGGCCTTATGGGACCGTACTCGTTTACTTACGTGCAAGTGGATTTCAACAAGCAAACAATTCAAGGATTGGGGACTCAATGACACTTTGAGGAGTTGGAATCCAATGCTTGAACACGATCTTGATTGACCTGGTAATTACTAGTATGTAAGGGCGTGGAAGAGGGGTAGATCACATGAGATTTGGGGGGGGGGATTGCCCTCGACAGGGTAGTGCGCCCAATTTCCAAGTCATGTGCCTCAAGTAAGTGAGATTTGTCCACAATGGGTGGGTAAGATGGAGTTCTTTTGGTTTTTGCAGACCATGAGAGGATGGATAGGGGATTTTCGCTTGAAACACAATATAGGTGACATAATGGGATGTGTATTTTGAGTTGGGTGGTGATACAGAGGCAACACCCCTCATTTTTTGCATATATTTATTGTATAGGGGAGACGGGGTTATATGTCCTCAACCTATTGTTTTTTGAGACAATTTAAATTAATAAAGATGCTTCCTTTATCTAAAAAACTATTAATTACGTCAATTTTGAAATTTTTTCTTTGAAGATTCTATCAAGTTAAATAGATTTAAGGCCCAATTCATTCTCCCAACAAATCATGACCTAACCTCACACACTTATTTTATAATATATATTAGACACATCCAAACAAGGAACGAAAATTCGATAAAATTAGCCAAAGTTTAGGCGAAGTTTATCGTAGTTGAAGGGATCGAAACAAAGTTCACTGGTAGTTTAAAAATTACAAAACTTTTACGAATTTCATGTTAAAAATCGACAACATTGATACAAATTGATATGGATTGCTGAAAACAAGGAGAAATTGCAAACTTTTTAGTAAAAAAAAAAACAAATAAGTATGTGGGAGACGGAAGACTTGATGATTGCAATTGATGGTGGCTTTTGGGGGTTATTGAGAATTTGAGAGTGGCTCACTTTTGTACACATATCTCTACACCGATCATGTGATCCGTTGATTTTGCATCAAGATTCAATATATACATCGAGATTCACTTTTGCACACACATACCTACAACGCTATGTAGTTTTTTTTAATCGATGAATAATGTCAAAAAGTGAATATTTTTTTTTGCTTTAAATATTGATCCATATAAAAAACATGTTTCGTAAAACTTTTGTCACTTTTCATGAAATGGATCAAACATATATAAACGTTGGGGCATTCTCACCTAGTTGCACTTAATCGAGCACAATGGAAAAGTTTGATCCATGTAGCCGACCCCGGTTAATTTGGGACTGAGGCTATGTTGTTGTTGTTGGTGTTGTTGTTGGTGTTGTTGTTGTTGTGAATATGCAATTAATAAATAGTTAGAGAATCAAATTAAGTGTAATTATTATCACAAAAAAATGATCTACCATACACAGTATGCATGACTAGTACTAATAAAATTGACTTGAAACTATTAAATTGTAATTTTTTTAAGTAGAACAGTATAATTGTGCTTGTTTTGACATCCCATAAAAGGAGTTTTAGTTTATTGTCCATTTAAATAAAAATTTCTTAAACTTCACTAAGTTGGCGAATTTTTACCAAAATTCTCCACGTCAAATTAACTTCTATGAATTAATTATAATTATCAAGAGGGTGAATTATAAGGCGAAACCGAAGTTTCGATCCTTGCATCCAAAGATGACCAACAAATACCCTAGTTAAAACTCTTGTGGTAGGAATTGAAGGAACTCGACGGTATAGGGGGTAGAACTAAAATAATTTGCTAAGTATTTTTTTTATCGGAGACTTGGATGCAATAAATAAGAAAGATTTTAAGGATTTTAAGAGCACATCATCATACAACAACCACCAACACCTAGCCTCAGTCCCATATTAATTGGGGTCGGCTACATGGATCAAACTCTTCCACTATGCTCGATTAACTACAATTAAGAGCATTAATTGCATTAAAATTGAGTTCAGTGAAAGCGTTTGATCCATGTAGTCTACCCTGACTAATTAGGGATTGAGACTTTGTTTGTAACTTCTTGTTGTGTTAGATAAATTAGGTATAGTGTACAAATGTAACAAGCCACCAACACCAACGCAAGGATAGAGACAGAGAATATGCAACTCTTGTCTGTTAGAGCTTCAATTCATCATAGCCTCTCAAGTGTCCAAGTAAACATGGAAAGTATTGAAGAGTAAGATGACAAGAATCAACATCAATCATAAGTAGGTGTTGGTTAAAATTAATTTGAGATGGTCATGACAAAGAGCGAAAGTGGTATATGAAGTACCTAGGGCTGGCAAAAATACGGGAACGGACATAAACGGGAATGGACACCTATTTTAAAAATGATTAAATTTGGTGCCCGGTCCCGGTCCCATTTTCAAAACGGGCACTATTTTTTTGTCCAGTCCCGTATGTTTGTAAAACATACGGGACCCGTTTTGCTCTTTTTTTTTTTAAAGATGATTAAATATTTTGTTTATCAATTATCTTAAAAAAAACCCCTCAACTACAACTACAAGTCTACAACTACAAATCACCAATTACCAAAAAATAAATACATAATATCACAATCCGAAAACTCAATGGTTATAAGCTTGAAGATTGGTACTGATTTGCATGCGATAATGCCTTACTACCTAGGCTCTTTAGGAGCATTGCAATGTGGATGATCACCAATATCAATACAGAAGAAAAGTAAATCATCATCGCACTTGCTCCCTACCATTTATGTAGGAGACTAGAGACCTAGGGATAAAAAAATTCTATACCACAGCCTATATGATAGGTAATAAGTTGGTATCTTTCCTATCAAAAAAAAAAAAAAAAAAAAAAAAAAAGTGCAATAGGTTTGTTTCACGGGAGAAAGCAACAAAATTGTGCAATTTAGTAAAAAAGAGAAGTAGAACATTGCATAAAAAAGTGAAAACAAGAAAGAGGCAGGTGTAATATGCATCTGAAATCTGAGTATTCAGAAAAAAAAAAAAAACATAATGAAGCGGCGTGATTAGAACGTTTGGGAGGGTTGAAATAGCACTAGCAGAGGGTTCATCTCGTACTTGGAATAAATCGATCGATAGATCTAAAGGCTGGTAGAGAGAGAGAGAGAGAGAGAGAGGAGACGGTGGAGACGGCGAGATGGAGCAGATGGTGAGACCGCGGCGTGAGAGGAGATGGTGAGACCGCGGCGTGAGAGGAGATGGTGAGACCGCGGCGTGAGAGAGATTGAGAAGAGAGATCGAGATGGTGAGAGCGTGAGAGAGATTGAGACGGAGAGATCAGCCGAGCAGCGCGAGAGCGTGAGAGCGTGAGAGCGTGAGAGCGTGAGAGAGGAGATCAGCCGCGCAGCGTGAGAGTAGTAGAGATGGTGAGACGCAGAGACGGGACCGAGGAGAGGACGGCGAAGAGAAGTAGGTTTTTCTCAAATTTCACAGTGAAATTACAAATATACCCTTCAAATTAATCACAAAACGGGTACCCGTTTCTTTTAAATTTTTGCCCAGACCCGGTCCCGTATTTTTAAACGGACAAAAAATTTTGTCCAGTCCCGTATGTTTGTCAAAAAAAAATTGTCCGGTCCCGTTTAAAACGGGACCGGACAAAGCGGGCTAAACGGGACCGGGCACATTTTGCCAGCCCTAGAAGTACCTAGGACATCCTTTGAAGCCATGATAATCTATGAATGAAGATTTTTTTGGAACCCAGTTTCGATGAAGTTGAGAAGATTAGAAGCGTGGCAAAGAGGCTTCTTTCATAGAGGCGAAAATCTCATCTATAAGGTAGGTGCTCAATGTTGTCTATGTGTATCTTCTCTCTATTTAAGATGCCTAAGAATGCTGACATCACATGGGAGAGGAAGATTTAAAATTTCTTTAAGAAAATGCTTAGAATATACAAGGAATATCCAAAAATCAGAAGGATGCAAGAATCACCTTCAGATAAAAATCCTTTTTCTTCCCATTAAACTTTTGTTTCTTTTATAGTATGTTCCTCAATTCATTTTTGAGAGGAAAACTGGCGTGGAAACATTATTTTTGCTAGTGCCTTTCCATTGTTGCCTCTTTAAACAAAATCATCATCTACCTATTTATTAACTCTTTTCTAGTTGAATGTAGGACCCTTCCTCCTTTGCTTTTGTCTCCCTATGGCGGAATTTTCACTTCTTTAAGCTTATCGCAAAGGGGAAAATGGGGAAATAAATGCTTTCTTTAACGCATTATGATGAATATAGGTCACATTGATCATTTCCATTTCCATATTCTAAATATGGTATTGAGAGTCTTAAGGAAATTTACTTGTAAACAACAACTTATTTCAAGATCTTCCTGGTGCTAATGTCATTTAAGATGCTTTTATTCCATGATTCCATCTAAATTATGGGTATACCTGAAATTTTTGGCCCATAAGAACATACAACAACAACAACAACAACATAGCCTCAGTCCCAAATTAACTGGGGTCGGCTACATGGATCAAACTTTTCCATTGTGCTCGATTCAGTGCAATTGATGGTGAGCTTTACAAACCATTCAAATCTCTCTTAATTAATGCATCCCATGTTAACTTTGGTCTACCCCTACCTCGTCGAATTTCTACAGTTTCTATTGAGTCAAGTTTTCTAGTTGGGGCATTTGTAGGCCGTCTTTGCAGGTGACCAAACCATCGCAACCGCCCTTCCCTAATCTTTGTATCAATTGGTGCTACTCCTACTTGTCTTTGAATTTCTATATTTCTTATTCTATCTTTACGGGTTTTACCGCACATCCACCTAAGCATCCTCATTTCTGCTACATTCACTTTATGTAATTGTTGTTGCTTTATCGCCCAACATTCACTTCCATAGAGCATAGCTGGCCTAATTGCGGTCCTATAAAATTTTCCTTTTAACTTAGTGGGAACATGTCGATCACAAATCACCCCCGTTGCACTCGCCATTTCTTCCATCCAAACTTGGATTCTATGTGTGACATCATTTTCAATGTTACCATCATTTTGTATGATTGAACCTAGGTATCTAAAGTGGTTTACCCTAGGCACTTCTACTTCCCCTAATTTTACCACTCGTCATCTCGATGTCTAGTGTTTCCAAACTCACAAGTGCATGTATTCGTTTTCGTCCTACTCAACTTAAAGCCTTTAGATTCTAATGTATTTCTCCGAGTTCTAATTTCCTATTCACTCCATCTTTAGTTTCATCCACTAAGACAATATCATCCGCAAATAGCATACACCATGGTATATCCTCTTGAATATGTCTAGTTAATTCATCCATAACTAAAGTAAATAGATATGGGCTTAAAGCCGATCCTTGATGTAGTCCTATCGTAATGGGAAATTCTTTTGTAGCTCCTCCAAATGTCTTTACACTCGTTACTACTCCATCGTACATATCTTTAATAGTGTCTATGTATCTAGCGTGCACTCTTTTTCTTTCTAGAACCCACCAAAGAACATCTCTAGGGACCCTATCATATGTTTTTTCTAAATCTACGAATACCATATGAAAATCTTTTTTCTTTTCTCTATATTTTTCTAACAATCGTCTTACAAGGAAAATCGCTTCCATAGTTGACCTCCCAGGCTGAAACCAAATTGGTTCTCTTGATATTGTTGTTTCTCTCCTTAGCCTATTGTCAATTATCCTCTCCCACAGTTTCATAGTGTGACTCATGAGTTTAATTCCCCGGTAGTTTGAGCAACTTTGAATGTCTCCTTTGTTTTTGAAGATTGGCACAAGCGTGCTTCTTCTCCAATCCATAAGAACATAATATGCAAATATTTAAAGTAACCCTTCATAATGATCTTCTCTCCCTTCTATACTTCTGTTCTCGAATAGGGAACGGGGCATAAAAAAGACAAGAATGCTTCAGGTAAAAATACTTACTTTTTTGCTCAGTTACTTCGTATGCCATCCCTTACTTTCAAAACCCTCTTTGCTAACAATTGACAGCAAACGAGGCGCCAATGTCAGCTGCTCCTCTAGCTAGACCTGCAACATTAACAACTTCGAATCAGGCATTACTTTTTTCAAACATAAGAACCATCAAATAAGTAAATGAATACTGCATTAACAGCTACCAAAGCGAGAATTTTAAAAAATTTAAGCTTTTGAAACCTACATAACAACCATTCAATCCATCTAGCTATGTGTTCTCACATTTAGGCCAACATTCATACACCAATAAACAACCTAAAGGGGCAAATGGCTCTGGTCACCTCCTCTATAAGGCCAAAATGGAGGAATGAAAGCTAACAATTAAGATTTGGTATACACGCCCATTCATAATTGTTCCACCAGGGATTTCCATCTAGATAAAAGTCCCTAAACCAAAAACATTAGTCTTTCTATCAATTTCATCTACCATTCTCACATTTCCGTAGCGTCCCATAGAATTTCTATTTACAATCATTTACAACCAACGCCTTGCAACACCGAACCCATATTCGGCGTGCACATAGTTTCCAGTAGTACACTACCACAAGCATGCCTATAATCTAAAAAGATACAGAATGCATTAGCCAACATTGTCGACATCGGAACATAATCACAACTATCATTCTAATTTTTCAAACTACCATCAACCACCAACAATACGACGAACAATCGAGTTTCCTTCCGCCCTAATTCGCCGAAAAACCACGACACAAGAGCAAACCCTAGCAAGTTTCACAAATTGCAGAAACCAATTTTGCGCAACAAAGAGATTAGCAAATGAACTAATTTCAAGCAAGTAGGGCAGAGTTTCTACAAAACAAACATCGAGAAGTGTCGATGTTGATCGAAACCTAGTCGAATCGAGACCGAAAGAGATGATCTAACTGATTCTAACGCATTGAATAGCAAATCGTGACCGATTTCAGCTGAAACAGAAAGGGAGATACGATCGACGCACCTTGGCAGCGAAGAAGCGAACGAGCGAACGAGCGAACGAGGAGATCGAGTTCTAGGGCTTTTTTTTTTTTTCTTACGCGCGATCTCTTTCCCTTTGCAACGTTCCGACCATTTATATATGTTTCTATTTTGAATTTCTCTTTCGAATTTGGGATCCACTTTAGACATTGAGATAGGCGCAGCGACATTGAGTCCGCATTCTGCAACCACAATGCATCTCTAGGCTCTAGTGCCTAAAGTAAGCGTTCAACTCCGACTGCACTGTTTCATCCACGCTTAGGTGTTGTCGAGCTTTAAATGGAGTGCGACACTCTTAATCTAATTTTTTATTCGCTTGATCCGAACGCGAAATTTTTTTAAAGTGAATTGAGTCTTTTATTTGAAACCGAGGTCTTGCTTAAGAGGAATCAAGACCACTACACGATGCACCTCTTGTGGCATTTCGAGGCACGTCATAGGGTATGGACCTTCTTGATTTGCTTATCTCGATACCTTAAGCAAGTTCATGAATCACACTATTTCATCCACAATGAAGTGTTGTCATGCCTTATACACGAGGCGTGACGCTCTCAATCCAATTTCTTCATCCACCATATTCGAACACAAGACCTTGTTTAAAAGGAATCGAAACTTTTATTTGAAATTGATGCCTTACTTAAGAGGAATTGAGAACAAAGTCTTTAGTGCGTAAAGTTGTATGTGCACTAGTATTGTTTTTACCTTTTTTTATAGGAAAGATGCCAACTCATAACTCATCATGTCCTATTGAAGATTCCCACATCATCTTCCACCTATTATTACTTCATAATAAACCATTAGGCTACCAGACGGACTCACGCGCGCGCTTGGGCGAGCGCGCGTAGACGCATGGACGAGCGCGCATGGGCGCGCGCACATGGACGGGCGCAAGGCGTGATTTTCCTTGGCACGGCGCCTTGGCACATCTTGGCGCGAGGCACGGGCGGACTTAGGTACGCGCCTTGGCACGAGGCACGGGCAGACTTAGGTATGCGCCTTGGCGCGAGGCAGGAGACACGGGCGGACTTAGGTACACGCCTTGGCACGAGAGCGGGCAAACCTTGGCACGTCTTGGCACGAGCGCGGGCACGGGCAAGACTTCAAGCGGAGTAAGTATGCACGTGCTTGGCACATGGAAAGTGTTGACAAATCTTGACTTGGGCGTTGACCCAGTCAAAGTACGCTGGTCGAATTTTGGATGTTTTCTATTGGAGTCGAGGAAACGGCTTAACATCTACTATAAGGAGAGGTGTGCTCTCTCCTTGGGGTAGCATGGGCGGACTAGCGGGGACCCTCGAGCATGCCTGGGGCGCAATGCCAAGGCACGACCCATGGACGGACCATGGCGTCGGCCACCCTTCGAGCCGGTGGGACTCAACGAGCCCGGCTAGCACGGCGACGCGCACGGGCACGAACGGGCACGTCCGATGAGCCCCCGTCCCGTAGAGAACATGGGTCACGCCCTCGTGGCGTGGCTAGACAAGCCAAGACGGTTCCAAGGCGGTTGTGTAACTACTGGTCACGGGCCGGGAGCCATGACCAAGGCACGACCAAGAAGTCCCGAGTACCAGGAGCCTAGGCGAGAAACTAGGCACCACGATCATCTGTCCCTCAAGGTCCGAAGGCTGGGCGGACCAAGTCTTGGCGGTTGCAGTGGTTAGGTAACTACCGGATCACGGGCGAAAGCATGATCAAACCACGTTCCAAAGAGCTTCAGCACGAAGAAGCGTGTGCCTCTTGACTAGGGGGTCAAGGCGGTTATGGAGCGAGGTGGCAAGAAGGAGCAATTCGGTTCAGAATCGCCCGACCACTAGGAGTGATGTTTTACCCATCCCAGACGGTTATGTATGTAACCGATTGTAGGTGGTCTATAAAGCCAAATGCTCTAGGAGAGCAGAGGGACGGAGGCAATTAAGGGCGAAAGTGCATAGGGGTGCATGAGTAGATATATGCCTTGAGTTCCACAGTTGTATTCCCAATTGAGAGCTAATAAAACATTTCCTTGTTGCCCATTGCATTGGTTGCTAGTGCTTGTTGTGTGTTATTCTTCCGCATTGAGTATTGGTTGTGCTGAACTAGGGCGGTCCCTAGGCACCACAGGGTTGGGTGGAGAGCGAAAAATTCCTAGTGAAAAACCCCTCTTTCATCGGCCCCGTGACACTACCCATGTTGGCATGTGCTAATTCACATGCATTTGAAATTAAGGCCTTACACAAACACATAAATTACATAATGGATCAAGAACTTTAGTTCATGCTCTTGGGCCCAATTACTCTGTGAGTCCGTTTCAAAGGGCCCCCAATTTTATAAGGTCTTCCACATCATTCATTTTTTCTTTCACTTAATTTTAGGGGTTATACAAGAGATTAACTACAGTACTAATTGACATGTCTAAATTAAGATCTTTTGAGCATTAGTAACACTTATATCTATCATATACACACAAATTTATTTATCAGTGTTCAATTTATGCATAAAAAGAGTTTATATTTGCGTGTTTGTGCATTATCAAAATATTGCTGACTCTAATTAAATACGTGATAGTTCAATTGATACGATATAGTATTTTAATAAAATGAAGTCACAACTCGGTCTTTCGAACTCTTAACCTCTCATAACACACTTGATTTATTTAGTTAAACAATTTTTTTAACGTGTCTCCTTCCGATTAAGGCATGACATATTACGAAACTAGAAAGAGCGACCGTACTAAGCTACCACTAACAAAAATTATCAGATGTGAATCGAATCTATCGCTTTTGTGTTAAACTGATTAGTAAGTTTTGCATGATATTGACTACTGCACAATTGGATAATCAGTATAATGAGCACGTGCCACTTTAAAGATTTGATTAATATTGGAGATGCTTAACTTTGCAAAAGCATTTTCTCAATTTGATGTAACATGCATGTTAGGACAAACTATCAATAATATGCAAACTTTTATTTCTGTTAGTCATTTATTTATGGGACCAACCACCAAAAAAGACAAGAACCGAACGTTTACATCCAATTAGAAATTAAGTACGTATAGTTGCTCCATCCTACAATGTACAACGCTATATATTAACTTTAAACCAATAATTAATGGTTTCGTAAGAGCAAAGCCAATACAGTTCATGAACATGGGAATATATAAATGTATACTATGCGACAAGACAGCAGGTTCAACCTCTCTATATATATATATATATCCAATAATGCAAGTTTCATTTCCCATTTGAATAGAAATTTTAAATCGACAATGGCTTGATAAATGATCAAATCAATTGCTGTGATAAAAGTATATTGACTAGCTCATCCTTTTGAAGACTGCCAATAATTTAACTATAAATATGACTATTTTTTTTTTTGTCAAATTATAATTTTTTTTATTAAAATGAGGCGAAACTCATGCAACAAAAAAAAAAAGTACATCGAAATAGAAAAATAAAAGGAAGAGCTTCCAGATTGCCACCTTTGTAGCCCATCAATAAACACCAAAAACCCCTGTCAGCTACGAGACAGTCCGTCTACATTGATGCCCTATCAACTTCCAATCAAAATAAACAACCAAAAACAAAACAAACCAGTCCCCAAAAACAACTACCACACATAAAAAATGACACCAAAAGCAGAAGAAACAATGGCCATCCCCATCTGAAAATCCCCAATCCACCAAAACGTCCGACTCACCGCTGAGCTGAAACCCCTCCGACTCGCTGTCGAGCCTTGCGCCCCTCCAACTACTCCGGCGCCGCCACCATCAATAGGTCTCTGTCGAGCCTTGTGTAACGACACTCAAATTTAAACGTGTCATGTGTCACGGGGCATTTCAATGATCGAGACATTTGGACGTACTCGAGTTGCACGTCGACTGAACGTACTTATGAGGTAAGTTTAATTTGAACTAACTATAGTGGTATAATATGCTTTTAATGTGGACTCTACTGCGAGATGCAACTTTTTGGATTGTTGTGGATTGTCGTGATTTAAGACAACTTTATGCCTCTTTTGATTTACTCATTCCAAATGTGAATATCTATCAGTTTGTTTCTCATGTTTTATTTTATCTGTTTGTAAATACCGCATGATATTTGGAATGTTTTTAAATGATTTATGAATTACTGTTTATATCCTTCTGGTTATTACTTTATACTTTATTGTACTCACCATCTACTTTATGATGGTGGCTACAGATCGGACAAAGATGAGCGAAAGGAAAGGTAAGTTTAATTTGAACTAACTATAGCTAGTTGTTTTTGGTATGATTATAGTATAATTCCACATCGCAAATGCTTTTAATGTGGACATGTTGAATATTCATATTTAATTAATAAGCCTAACTTAGTGAATAAACGACTCGAGGGACCCAATGGTCATAGGCCACTGATGTGCATCGAGAAGCCCCTCCAACCACTCTCGTATCGCCTCCCACTCCTCCCCGTGAAGCCCCCCAATTATTCCCAAACCTAAGATCTAAAAAAGAAAAAAAGACAAAAACAGCAAAAAAAAAAAGAAGAGAAAAGGAGAGCCATCGGCGGCACCAACTTCTGCTGGAGCGGATCACATCGGAACGCCGGCAGCCCGAGAGTCATGGATCAATTCGTGCGCTAAAAAGGGAGGTGAGTGTGGCGCTAGGGTTTCTCGCTAGCCTCTGATTTTTTTATATTATATGACTATAATTTAAAACAGTAGTGAAACAATAAAAGATGTATTATATATATTGTCTCTAAAAATATGTGAAACATATAACAATACACAAACAATAATTTTATATTTTAATGTTATAAATTTATATATATATGTAGATGCTCTGGCTAAAAAATATATATGAAGTTTAGTGTAGCATTAATATGTGCAGGCTTCATGTGAGGACAAATGCATAGTTATACCTGCTCAGATTTCAAAATCCACTTTCCACCACTTACAAGGCAGCTTCAAAAGTATTATGAGAACCTTCCACTTCTTTGCCACTTTCTCATGTGCCATGCACTATATATAATATATGGACCACATCTTATACGATTTTATGTGAACAAAAAAAAAAATGATTAGTTAATTAGTAGAGACCATAATATATATAAATAATCGAAGATATTTTAAATTAAATAATGCATATAAGCTCAAGTAAAATCATTCCATCGTTAACTAGACCCACATTGAGAAACCCTAATTTTATGATCTTGTTTTGCCCATACTCCATTGTCTCCTCATTTAAAGCAATAAGCAAGCTAACTAGCTAGATAGTAGTATTATTTTACAATGAAAAACCAACATGTATAAGAAAATTGATCCCAAGTGTTTGGATGATGAGTTAGTAATTACATATATGCATCTTAATTAATTGTTCACTTTTCCCTAGTTAGCTAGTTAACTTGATTCATGATCTTTGATTTGTGTATGGTATTTTATATTATCATGCAGATTGCCGCCCTAGCTAGTTAATTTCAAATTGATCAAAATTGGTTGGCTATAATAGATTTTCTTTTTTTGGAAAACTAGTTACGTACGTACATTTAGATATCTATCATCATATATATTGATTCAAATGTCTTTGATATTCATTTTTAAATGTATCCTCCAATAAAAATTGCTAACTAAATTAAAGTTTTTTATTGATCAATATATTATAATTATTTAACTATATTAGATAATATTCAAAAGAAAACTATAGATATATAATCTCTAAATAATTGAGCCACTAATCACGCAAATGAAATTGGGATAATTAAGCCCTAATAATACCCTAAAAAAATCATATTTCCCATTTATTATATGTTTAATCAATATAGTCCTAATTAATCCCGTTAACTTTATTGAGAAAAAAATCCTTGACCCTTATGTCATTTATTGATATACTTTTGACTACATTGCAAAGCAATGTAGCTGCCTATGAAATGACTAGAATTTGAAAATTAAGTGAAGAAATATCGGGTATGCATAACTGTTAATTCATTAATCACGTGTTAGTACCAATCAATTGGTCGCTCAATGATTTGGTATGAGATTTAGAAGTAAGAGGTCATAAGTTCAAAACTTGATGGTATAGATGTAAAAGTTGTTACTTTCCTATCAAAAATTAATTGTACGTATGTGTAACGGCCCATTTTATTATTTCAAGCAACATTTTCCAAATAAGCCAATAATAATAAAAAGAATATGTTTTTAATTTCAAGCAACATTTCCCAAATAAGCCAATAATAATAAAATGAATAAATTTTTTAAAAAAATCTAATTGAAAGAGTTCATCAAGTAATTAATTATGTCATGACTGTTAACCAATTGATTGAGAAATTAATCTCCAAATCATTCTAATCACCAAACTTTGAGTTAGGCTTGGATCCATATTGAGTAGGTATTAGTCAGGCCGAGTGGGCCCGCCGGTTTTGATTTGTCCAAGTATATACATGACTAATTAACTTAACAAAACAAGAAACAATATGAACAATATGATCAAGATCAAGCAGTGGTGCATCATTAATTGACGATAAGAAAAGCAAAACAAGCTGTAAATCTTCATTGTTCAGAGTTAAAAAACGAGCATGATTGCCTAAAATTATTATAATTTGTCTTAATTTGGACATAATTGATAAAAATATATAATCTCAAGTAATTTTTTTCAATGCAATTAATAGAAGATGTGGACTAATGTACAAATATGACAAATGCATATAGATGCAATTAATTTGAATTTGATTTAGTAAAAAAAAAGTGAATATATAAATTAGGGATAATATATATATATATATATATATATATGTTACATTTAATAAGTATGAATAATTAATCTTTCAATTGTTACTTAAATTTATTATTCTGCCCTTAATTAATGATCTCTCAATTATTAAATTCAAACATTTATAATTAATTGTAAAAAAATTAAATAAAACGTAGTATACATTTTTGAAATATAAAAGTAAATTACTAAATTAATTAAATTCGGACTCAAATAACAAAAAGACATAAAGCGGATTCATTAGTGAGTTAATTAAGTCTTTTACTTAGCATATCCATCTTTAAACATATATATAAATTAGAGAAGCAGAAGAACAAAAAATAGTGCATGCAAGGACTATAAAATTTGAGAGATCCTTAGGATATGCCATATGTACGTGTTTGTGAGTGATGTGATGACTTCATTTATATCCAAACAATTTGGCACAAAGCACTAAAACTAGATTATTGAATTGGAGAATCATGACGATGAGGTAATCTTCCTTGATTGGAGATCCATGCATCAAGTATGGTACGAGTACTTAAATACTTACCGACATATGGTGTCCAAACTTTTTTAATTAAGCAGGCTATGGCAGGTTTCCCTAGAACAAGAACATGGCCTTAGGAAATTAACGGAATCAGCTTTAATTGTTATAGCCAAGTCAATTTGTATGTAAAGGAGTTTTAATTAAAGGGTAGTGCTATTTGGATTCATGAGTTCGGACTCAATTTTTATTTTTATTTTTATTTTTTATTTTTATCCTCAAGTAATTAATGAAGCACACACAATCACTTGTAAAATTCCTTTGTTACCCCTTAAATATATGTAAAAATTTGAAAAATCTCCCTATGAATATGAACTCATGAGTCCAAATAGATTTATTGTTAATTAAAAGGGAACAAAAATGTATATTTGATGTCCATCTCTAGTATATAGACTACTACTAAAGTGCATGGCGACTCATAATTTTCTCTGTAAATGCGCATAGAATTAAGTTTCATTAATATCATTAATTAGCTCGATATAAAACAAACATATAATCAATTACTTTAACTTTTTTGATAAAAATTAATGAGACTTTATTTTATAATAATCAACAAGTTATATACACGACGAGAAACAATAAGAGGCATTGAAAAATATGATAATACACAACGCTATTAAATTAAATAATTATAAAAAAGTACATTTTCGATAGGAATCAAGGTTCAATAAGAGGTTATATAATATAATAAAGAAAAATTATAATGTAAGATGTAATTATTCGTTTACGAGTATTACAAAAGTCGAGATCAAATTAGTTGAAACCCTTGACCACGTGGAAAAAAAAAATGTAAAAGCTTTCTAGGTTCACCTGCTGCCACTGGTCCACCTCGCACGCGAGGTCTATGAAAAAGAGCCACGTGTGGAACTCTTGATGTATTGGTCATCGTTGATGGCCTTCGGTATTAATGTTGTAGAATCTCCACCTAATCTGAGTGGACACAAATTAGAATCCAATTAGGAACCTTGTTGAAATGTCAAAGTTAATGACAGCGACTGCACTTTTAAATTTAACGATATTTGGTTGCTATTGCAACTAATGCTGAAAATCGACAATGCAATTAGATAATCCATCGCTTTCAACAACAACGACAAACAACAACAACAACGTGTGTGTATATATATATATATATATATATATATATATATTTATTTATTGGCTTGGGTAATCTTTATGATTGAGATAAGACCGTGAGTCGATACTTTCAAAACTTTTTTTAATTTTAAATACATCATCGAGCAATTAATGAAACAACCATAATCACTTGTAAAATTTTTATTATACCCCTTAAATATTTACAAAAATTTTAAAAATTATCTATGAGTCCGGACTCATGGTCCAAGTAGACTTATTGTATTGGCTTATAGCCAATATGGACCGTGTGAAAGGTCTGTATTATCCTTAATTTTCGTTCCATTTAATCGACTCATGGACCTTGTGGAAAAGTCTATATTACCCTTTTTCATTCTATTCATCATATATATATTGGCTTATAGCCAATATGGACAGTGTGGAAAGGTTTATATTACCCTTTTCATTCCATTCATCTGAATCATGAACTCTTACTAGCTACTACCCTTTTCATTCCATTCATCCGAATCATGAACTCTTACTAGCTATCTTATGACTTCTACACCAACAATCCAAACTTCTTTATTTCCTAATCATAGTTTTTTTTTCTTGTCCTATTGTGCCAAAAGATATTAGTAGGTCCCAACAATTTTAAATTGCAAATTTAGCTAGTGAGGTGAGCAACTTAGCTATGTTTGCATGAAATTCATGAGCTGAGTGTCAAAAAAAACTTTTCTTTTATTTCTATATCCTATATCTCATCAAAAAATTTTGATGAAGAATAAATCAAAATATGTCTCATTTACGTACATTTCTATGATGATTGTGGTTGTATAGATCTCTTGAATTAATTTCATGTTCTAATTTTCTTCTTAAAATTTTGTATTATCGACACTTTATAAATTGATGTACTACAACTTTCACAAATCTTAAATAGATAAGTATTATAAAATTTAATTATTATAAAAACTTAAATAGGTATAATTTACTTACGCATTCTCTTCATGACTTGTGAGTTACTCACAAAATATTGTTACGAACTGTTCTTTTAATTTACATCTATTCACTTAATCATTTAACCATTATAATGTAATAATACATTTTTCGTGTGTGATATAGTTACTTTGATTTATAAAAAACATTAAATTTTATAAATATTATTTTATTTTATTTTATTTTAGATTTGATGATTATTTAGTGTGTGCGTTACAAAACTAGTAAATATATATTGATTAAATTGTTTTGAATGATTAATGTAAGGATTAGTTATCAAAACTTGTTATCATATATATAAGTAATCTTTCTTGATCAATAGTCTATACATACTCTTACGTACTTCACTCTACGCAGAGATAATTAACAAATTAGAAGGCCTAATGAGTTGACACATGATTTGAAAGTAAAAAGTCATGAGTTTGAACAATAGTAGATGCATGTTGTTTCTTTCATATCAAAAAGAAAAACGCTATTGTGTGTGGGGTAACATACTTAATTTAATTTCTTTATAAAAAATAAAATAAAATAGTCAGTTTTCTATAAAAATATGTTTTCGAACCATTTTTTATATAAGAAGAGTGACAAAGAGTTTTACGTGGCTCTTAATCTATTAATTATAACCTTTTTCCTGCAATTTTTTGGTATAGAAAATAAGTTTGAAGCCTCATTCCTTCATTCTATGGTATGGAAAATGAACTTATATAGAAGACATATCCGTCTTTATTCATAGACCAGCTTCATATATAGTACATATAATTAATTAATGTGCTACAAAGGTGCTTAATTTTTTTTAAAATATTAGTGTACTTAGTAGTATATCTGATAAAATTTAAAATATGTTAAGATTTGTATTGAAGAAACGCTAATAAGTACGTGTCAATCTTTCTACATCTTTCATTTTGATAAGAAAGAAACTATCTTACCTTTATTTGGACTCAAACCCACAACTTTTATCCAAACATCTTATAACGAATTACTGAGTAATCCACTTAGCGGTCTCGCTTGTTTTTTATTAATTAGTAGGCTCCTCATTATTAACCTTAATCTTGACACGAACTTCGAGAAAGGATTACCAAGTAACCCTGACCCCGGCCGGTCAATAGCTGCACCAGTAGCCCTGCCACCGGATCATCCTCGGCATTAAATGACACGTGGCGGGCTTTTGGATCTTGAGCCGGACAATCAATTTGTACAGCCGCGTTGAACGCCGATTTACGTTGCCTACTTGGGACAGCAAGCACGATGGACACGTGAGCGATATGCTCGCCACCATGTAAGTACCATTAACAACTCCAACTTCGCTACCATTTCATCTCAAGATAGTAAATTTGTAATAAGAAGAGATTTATTTATTTATTTGTTTTGTATAGAATGAGAAGGTTCGAGTACCCACAAAAGCAAAATTTTAGTTAATATATACTACTACTTGCATAATAATTTTTAATAGATTGATTAATTCAAGTTCGCTATAAATGCTCATTTTTTAATATACGTGCGTATTTAAGTGAGCCTAAACTATTCTCTTATGGCTTTGGTGCGCAATCGAATTGAGCATGTTTCAGTCACACAAACAATCTTGATGTAGTAGAAATCGATCTTAAGACTATGCGACTTACCCGCTAAATCCTAAATTGCTATTACCGTTAAGTCAACTCATATAGGTTGGCTGCTAGGTTTTTTTGTAATTAGTACAAAATTGTCTCTTCAGGAGGTAAGCTTGCTCTTCGTGAACTTGTAATAAAAAAAATATTGTAAAAGATAAAATAAATGCTAGACTTTTTAGTTATTATTTAATTAAGTTCGTTATATATGAATCTTAGTAGAATACATATAATTCGGGTTTACTACAAATTGTGATAATTATACAGACCTATCAAACTCATTAAGCTGATTACTTAAGCTCTATGTGTCTATTGTGACCTTCTTAAGTTATATAGGCCAACTATGACTGGTTAGGCTTGTATACTTGATATTTAAATAAGAATGATGATATATTACATAGTGAATTATTAATGAGTGTTGTAATTGTCAACCCCCGAACCAAAAAAAAAAAAAAAAAAAAAGTGGCGGTACTGTCGGTGGTACCATCAATTCTCTCCATATGGTGCACGAGGCGGCATGTGTGCTCTTAGAAGCACAACGGGCCTTGAAGAAGGTCAAATCTCAACAAGTTTTGCTAAGATGACATAAACCAGGACATAGACTTATAGTTGTGGATTGTTAGATAAATCTTGAATCATGCAAAGTCACATCATACGAGGTGCATATGACAATACACAAGTATATGAAAATGTCTCGATCGCATCATGCATGTCATTGTAGTATGCGTAGTTTTCTTTCTTTTTAATTTTTTTCATTTAGTATTGAAAGAGTTTGCTAACAATTAAATTAACAAATTTGTTTGGTTCCAGCTATATATATATATGTAATTAATTTAAAAACGTTTATATACATTAAAAACCACATTGACTTTAGTGAAAATTCCGCGTGTTAACGTTAACAAGCAAAATATCATCAGCAAAATACATGAAAGCTTTTTACAGCTAATTGCACACCTAATCAATTTATCTGAATTAATTTAATTCACTATCAATTAATTTTAAACACCTCTCTCTCAATCTCTCTTACTGGATTGAAACAACTATTTAACACATACATGAATGAATTGATTAATAATTAGCTTACTTGCTTAAAATAGTTTAAGATCTCACAAATATTTTTTGGAGTGCCACTAAACATGCATTACTAACCAAATTAACCAAACTTTTGATACATTAACATGTATTCACTATTCATGGACCGTAGGTATTATGCATTACATACAACTTTTTGGAGCTCCTCTCCAATTCTCAAAAAAATATTATGCATTATAAACTTTAATTATAGTGCAATTTAAGTTAAGATTAATTCTTTTTACAACATAAATTTTTTTTTTTTGAGGGAAGTGGAGACAAACTCCAAAAAGTTATATTAATCCCGGAAATACATTAGTATATACAAAGAGTGCAATGTACAGCAATGAATAAGTGCACTACAAACATAGAAATTGAAAAGAATATATGTAATAAACTATTTCAGATTTAAATCCAATTAATTATAGTATTATTTCTTTCATTGGCTCCTCCCACATGTATGTTAGTCAATAACGTGTGGTGAAACGACTCTTTCTTTTGACAATTCAAAGGGTTCTTCAACAGCTAGCTTTGTAGTGGTTAGAATATATGAGAAATTTTGCCAGAATATTTTCTTTCTCTATGCTTATTGTGGGGTCGATCGACCCAAAAATATAATAAAAGCCAAGTGATGAGATCACTCTCTCTACTTAATCACACTTTAAAAAACAAAAATTAATTAGCCAATAGAAGAGACCAAATTAATTATATTATAGGGTTATTAATAGAGTATTTTTTTATTTAACGGTATAAATGAATTTCACTCGTCAAATACCTCTCTTCAGTGAGCTACATTCTAAATTTTCTCGTTCTCATAACATCGTGAGAGTTTTGCTATGTTGAAGACAATCTTATTGATTTGTCGTCGAATATATATGATGAGCATTACAACAACTTCCTCAATTTCAAACTATAATTAAGGTATTTGATTAGTTGCATGGATCAAAGCTCTTTTGGCCAACTCGATTTTACGAATTCTTCGATTCTAATTTCATTTTTTGGAATGTGACACTTTCATATAGTCATCTTTGGTAGGAATATGTTGAAACAATAAGCATGAAAATTAACTGTCATCCATATACTTGTTAAAAAAAAACTTGGTACATTGAGTCCTTATCATAACAGTGGGGATAAGTACTTGGTCTTGCAAAAGAGGCTTTGCATTATTATTTATTCCACCAAAGGTCTGCAACAAACAACTCTTTTTCTTTTTATGCTTGGAGTTTTCCAGAAAAGCCTGCAAAACAATTGATCCATGTTTTCAACCTTTAGAGACACACATAATATTTCTAGTAATTAATTACATTGGTTTCAATTGTTTATTTAGAGAGCACTGATAAGTTAAGTAATACAATAATTAATTGACTATTCAATTAAAGCATTAATCGAGGTGAGCTATATATATTTGAGCCGTCTGTGTGCCCACCCATATCTCGTTGTATAACACACGTGTTGTGGCTGCATGAACCGCTCTTGTGAGCCAATGTGTCTTGAAGTGTGACTTACCGGTGTCATTGTATGTAGTATTTTCTTATATATTTTACATGTAGCAGGTGACTTGACCTTGATTTGATTTAAAACTATGGAATCCAATCCAATATCTTGTATAAAAACATAACGGCCACCCCCTTCTAATTAAGTATGTGGAAATCCAGCTTGTATAAAACTTTAGTGTAATAAAAAAGTTAATTATCAATTCAAATGCCGCCCTCCCCCATGTTATGACAACTTACACTCCACAACCTAAACACTAGTTATAAATACTACTACTACTACCATGTTCATGCAGTGCCAAACCAAAAGCTACATTGGTAGCTGATACCAACAGTACTCCTCTCCCCTTCCCATCTCTTTTAGGTGGAGTTACTCTGATCCTAGGAGGGTCTGAGTTTTCCGAGCAGTTTCCGATGAGGAATGGCCGCGGCGGCGGCCCCTCGAGGGGTCGTCTATGGGCGCCTCAACTTGTTGGGGCACTGGTAGTGGTGGTTCTATCTTACAATGTAGGATCAGTCTATGGTGATGATGAGCATTATGTATACTCATCTCCACCTCCACCTCCTTACGAGTACAAATCTCCTCCACCACCGGAGAAGTCTCCACCACCTCCTTATTACGAGTACAAGTCCCCTCCTCCACCGGTGAATTCTCCACCTCCTCCTTACGAGTACAAGTCCCCTCCTCCACCGGTGAAGTCTCCTCCACCTCCTTACGAGTACAAGTCCCCTCCACCACCGGTGCATTCACCTCCGCCTCCTTACGAGTACAAGTCCCCTCCACCACCTGTGAATTCTCCACCTCCTCCTTACGAGTACAAGTCCCCTCCACCACCTCCTTATGAGTACAAGTCCCCTCCTCCACCAGTGAAGTCTCCGCCGCCACCTTACGAGTACAAGTCCCCTCCTCCACCAGTGAAGTCTCCTCCGCCACCTTACGAGTACAAGTCTCCTCCTCCACCAGTGAAGTCTCCGCCTCCACCTTACGAGTACAAGTCTCCTCCTCCACCCGTGAAGTCTCCGCCTCCACCTTACGAGTACAAGTCTCCTCCTCCACCTGTGAAGTCTCCGCCGCCACCTTACTACTATCACTCTCCTCCACCACCTAAGAAATCTCCACCGCCACCTTACTACTACCACTCACCACCACCACCAGTTAAGTCTCCGCCGCCACCTTACTACTATCATTCTCCGCCGCCACCGTGAAGTCTCCACCACCACCTTACTACTATCATTCTCCACCACCACCCGTTAAGTCTCCTCCACCACCTTACTACTATCATTCTCCGCCGCCACCTGTGAAGTCTCCTCCACCACCTTACTACTACCATTCTCCACCACCACCAGTTAAGTCTCCCCCACCACCTTACTACTACCATTCTCCACCACCACCAGTTAAGTCTCCTCCACCACCTTACTACTACCACTCTCCACCACCACCCGTTAAGTCTCCCCCACCACCTTACTACTACCATTCTCCACCCCCTCCAGTGAAGTACCCTCCACCACCATACCACTACACTTCTCCACCTCCTCCTCCAATCTATCATCCTCACCCCTACCACCCTTTCATTGTTAAGGTGGTAGGAAAAGTTTACTGCTATAGATGCTATGATTGGAAGTACCCTGCCAAGTCTCATGACAAGAAGCACCTCAAAGGTATTGTTCTCACTAACTAATATTGATTAATTAATTTAATCTTAATTATCTAAATATATTTATCAATTAATTAATTCTGTTTTTTTAAGGATATAAACACCTCATCTAAATATATTTATCAATTAATTAATTAATTCTGTTTTTTTTAAGGATATAAACAGCTCATTTGAAATTAAGGAAACAATTAATTATTTTTGTGTCATATTAACAAGAGAAGGTTATGTAAAGATGGACTACAAATGACCCTACTAGCAGAAAACTCAACTCAATAGAAGCTAAAGAAATTTACGAGGTAAGAGTAGACCAAAGTTAACATGAGATGAATTAATTAGGAGATATTTGGATGGTTTGGAAAAAGCTCACCATTAATTGCACTTAATTGAGCATAATAGAAGAGTTTGATCCATGTAGCCGACCCCAATTAATTTGGGACTTAATCATCAAACTATACTACAATTAATTATATACCAATTTCGAAACTCTCATTTGAATGTTTTCTTAAGAGAAAACTGTTAACTAAATAGTGTCAAGGTAATTATTTTTGTTTGTTAATTAATTGTAGTATAGTTTATGCAATATATGTGCATTAATTATGGCTTTGTATATTCATTTTGCATGTGGAGTAGGTGCAATTGTGGAGGTGACTTGCAAAACAGGAGACAAGACCATAGTAGGCTATGGAACGACCAAGATCAATGGAAAATTCAGTGTCACACTTGAAGGTTACGACTACAAGAAGTATGGGGAAGAGGCCTGCAAGGCCAAGTTGCACATGGCACCTAAGGGTTCCCTTTGCAACATCCCTACTGATCTTCATGGTGGCAAGACAGGTGCCCCTCTCAAGGTCAAGTCCGAGAACAAGTATGAAGTTGTGTTGAAAGCTAAGCCATTTGCTTATGCTCCCAAGACCCCCTATGAGGAGTGCAACAAACCTCCTCACCATCACCACCACCACCACTACTCCCCTCCATATGTCTATAAGTCTCCACCCCCACCATACCACTACACCTCTCCACCTCCTCCACCATATCATTACACCTCGCCGCCGCCACCGGTGAAGTCTCCGCCGCCACCATACTACTACCATTCTCCCCTCCCCCAGTCTCCTCCACCATACTACTACCATTCTCCACCTCCCCCTGTCAAGTCTCCTCCACCACCATATTACTATCACTCACCACCACCACCAGTTAAGTCCCCTCCACCACCATATTACTACCACTCACCACCACCACCAGTGAAATCCCCTCCACCACCATATTATTACCATTCTCCACCTCCCCCTGTTAAGTCTCCTCCACCACCATACTACTACCATTCTCCACCTCCCCCTGTTAAGTCACCTCCACCACCTTATTATTATCACTCACCACCACCACCAGTTAAGTCCCCTCCACCACCATATTACTATCACTCACCACCACCACCAGTGAAATCTCCTCCACCACCATACTACTATCACTCTCCACCTCCACCAGTTAAGTCCCCTCCACCACCATATTACTATCACTCACCACCTCCACCAGTGAAATCTCCTCCACCACCTTACTACTACCACTCACCACCACCACCAGTTAAGTCCCCTCCACCACCATATTACTACCACTCTCCACCTCCACCAGTGAAATCTCCTCCACCACCATATTATTACCATTCTCCACCTCCCCCTGTTAAGTCTCCTCCACCACCATACTACTACCACTCTCCACCTCCACCAGTGAAATCTCCTCCACCACCTTACTACTACCACTCTCCGCCTCCACCAGTGAAATCTCCTCCACCACCTTACTACTATCACTCTCCACCTCCACCAGTTAAGTCCCCTCCACCACCATATTACTACCACTCTCCACCTCCACCAGTGAAGTCTCCTCCACCGCCATATTATTACCATTCTCCACCACCACCTGTAAAGTCTCCCCCACCACCTTACTACTACCATTCTCCACCACCTCCATCACCATCACCTCCTCCACCATACCACTACACTTCTCCGCCACCACCAGTGAAGTCTCCTCCTCCACCCTACCATTACACCTCTCCTCCCCCACCATCGCCATCACCTCCGCCACCATACCACTATACCTCTCCACCGCCACCATCACCGTCACCTCCTCCACCATACCACTACACCTCTCCACCACCACCACCTCCATATTAAGCTTGATAAAGAAAAGGGTCCCTTCCTTTCTTAAATCATGTAAGTAGTAACATCATTCAAGTTCATTTACAAATACATTAATTAGTTAGTAATCTAGACATGACTCTCATCATTTGCTACATCTTGCTCTTGCAGGTTTTAATTTCACTGATGGAATAAAGGAAGGTTCCCCCATTAGGAGTGCATTTTTATTCAATAAGAGTCTGAGAGCACCTAAAAGATTTGATTTTCCCAATTCAGACCAATTGATTGATCATTCTACTTCCCTACTTGCCATCATCAACACCATCTTCTTAGCATACTATGCTTCAATAGCCTTAACAAGAAAAAGCTCTAATATGAAGCGTGAGAGGTGAAAGGAGTTGTAGTAGTGCATGCATGATCTGTTTGGAGGAATTGCTTTCATTAGTTATTTATTACTTGTTGTGTACATTATAAGGGGATCACATAACCTCATGAGTTTCAAGGCTATTAATTTGTTTCTTCAAGTTTTCTTAATTTGTACTATGTGCACCGATGGATTGTTGGCAATAAAGAAGAGATTTTCTCCCAAATTGGTTACTATATAATTAATTTACTATACGAGTACATAGTACATGTAACATGACTGCTAGTTTTTAGAAACTATATAAAGAGCAGAACCACTGTTAAAACTTGAAACCTTTTTTTATATTCCAAGACGACGATGACAACTAAAACATAGCCTCAATTCCAAATTAATTGGTGTTGGGTATATGGATCAAACTCTTCCATTATGCTCGATTAAGTGCTCCAAGACAAACACAGCAGAGGACAATTTGATCAATTATGCCAAATTAGTTGGAGTCAGTTATATGGATCAAACTCTTCTATTGTGCTCGATTTGATGTAATTAATGTAAGGAAAATACTAGAACGACAACAACAATATCATACTAAAAGACACATAGGCTCACAAGAGCCTTCCATACAACCTCGACCAACATGCTATGCATTGGGATCTATGTATGCCCACATCTCGAAGCACACATGAATGACTCTTGTAAACCAATTTGTCTTGTGGTGTAACGTTGTTGTCATTTTAACACTTCTTTTAATGTAAGTGATGGTGTGCATTCTAAATCATTTAAATAACGGTATTATAAAGTTTGGACTATTTGAAGACAATTCTCTAGTGATTTGAGCATTGGGCCTCTCACCATATGTCACAGATCAATATGGGCCATCCATACAGTCCAATTATTACGTAGACTTCAAAGCCAAGTTACCAGTACAACCTACAATTAACTAACCATGTGTAGATTGTGACCATCTACCAAACGGCACCTACTTTCTTGTCTAGGGGGACAACTAGTCCTTCAAAAGGAAGACCCAAGGGTTTACTTAAGGCTTGAGCTGGGGTCTCTTTGCTACAATTTCTTCGACCTAATGTAATAATTCCATGACATTACTTTATATAAAGAATTACAAATACGTACGGAAGGAGTGGTAACGAATATAAAGATATTAGGAGAAACTACAAAAGACTATATTAAGGATCAAATTTAAGTTCATATCTCTTTATTTTAGTAATGAATGAATTAATTAAGCATATTCAAGATGATATACCATGATGTATGTTATTTAGAGATGATATTGCCTTAAGAGAAGAAACGAAAGATGAAGTGGATAAGAAGTTAGAACTTTAAAGGAATATATTAGAATATAAAGGAAGTTATTAAGTAGGACTAAAACCGAATACATGCATTGTAAGTTTAGAAATACTAAACACCAAGATGATGGAGTGGCAAAACTAGGGGAAGTAGAAGCTCTTAAGGTGAACAACTTTAGCTATAAAGGATCAATAGTATAGAGAATGATGTCACACATAAAACTCAAGCTGGATGAAAGAAATGAAGGAGTATGAAAGGTGTGATCTATGATCGAAATATTCATACCAAGTTATAAGGACACAA
This sequence comes from Stephania yunnanensis, assembly GCA_039657365.1. Taxonomy (NCBI): domain Eukaryota; kingdom Viridiplantae; phylum Streptophyta; class Magnoliopsida; order Ranunculales; family Menispermaceae; genus Stephania; species Stephania yunnanensis. The sequence continues at coordinate 820,214 of CM077582.1, forward strand.
TTAGACCAAAAATGCTTTATAGAAGTGAATGTTGATCAGCGGTTAAGAAACAACAAGTACATAAAATGAACGTAACGGAAATGAAAATATGCCTAGATAGATGTGGGTAAAACTAGTAAAGGTAGAATAAAAAATACAAAAACTCAAAGAAAAGTAGGAGCAACAACAATTGACACAAAAATTAGAGAATGACGGTTGCAGTAGTCTAGACACCTCTAAAGACGACCTACAAATACCCCCACTATAGAATTCGACTCAATAAAAATTGAAAAAATTCGACGAGGTAGAGCTAGATCAAAGCTAACTTGAGATAAATTGATTAGGAAGAATTTAAAAAGTTTGGAAAAAAAAAACATATTATTTGCACTAAATCGAGCACATCCATGTAGTTGGTCCCAACTAATTTGAGATTGAAGCTATGTTGTTGTTGTGCTTTACATAACTAGGCTCATTTAGGCTTTAAGTTTGTCTAGTGAACATAAGCTTGAGACAGAATTAGCTCTCAAGGGGCTCCTCAAGGGCTTGTAAACTTGTAATAAAAAAAAAAAAAAAAAAAAAAAAAAAAAAGCAAAGCAAAAGTAAGGAAAAAAAAAAAAAGTAAGAAAAAAAAATGAAAGAAAAACAAAAAACATTAAAAAAATAAATTAGGCAGACAGTGTTTGTCGTGTTTTGAGGACCATTAAAACTTGAAATCCAAACAGCACCATTGATGGATTGTACAAACACTTAAACAACATTCAAGAGAAAGCAAAATTTACTTACCTCACAAACACTATGTGAATCTCCAAACACACCCACTTTGCCAAGATGAAGCACTGATTTTACAGCGATGGAAGGAAAGGTGGTGGGCTACTGGCTACTGGCTACTGGCCTGGCCAGGGCATTGCTTTACTTTAGAGGCTGGGGACGGTAATTAATTAAATGAGAGAGTGAGAGGTGAAATTTTGGAAGACCGGATACAGCCGGTTTTTTTAGTTGGGTTTGTCTTTGTGGGGCCCACATGCTATGGAAACATGGAGTATATTAATTTTGGACTACCCATTGAACTGGGTTTGTATGGCTCAATGGTGTCCGAGCGTGGAAGCCCTCAAAAATTTGAGTAGTATTAAGTAGTACATGTGTTGTTGAAATTGGATGAATTTTAAATTCGGGCAAAATTAACTTGTCGAGAGCCATTTTACTTGAAAGCTTGTTCAATTATTTTAATTTTGCGGCAATGCAAAAAAATTATTTTACTTTACATTTAAAGGCTTCGCTATATGTAGACATTATTTTCGCGCATCAACTTCGCGTAGTTGAAAATCATTGACATTTTACTTTCGTTTTTTTTTTTGTTTTGATGAACTTATGTGTTTGAAATGCCTTGAGCCCCTCTTGGCTAAGACCGACTAATTTCACTTAATTTTAAGGGTGCCTCTACCACTAACTCAAATATCGAAAGAAAAATGGTGCAGCTGCTGCGTATATATTCTCTCAACCTCTTTGCTTAGTCAGAGCAATAACTATCTCTTTATAGCCACTCCACTAATAAACGTTTGCATGAAGAAGACACATTTTATCTTTCAATGTCTATTTTATCCTACGCGACACCCATTTCCTCCAATCCACCAACCAAACTTCCAATAAAATCTTTCATCAAAAAGGGCATCGGGACCATAGGCACTCGTATCTCGAGGAGCATCCAACTCACACAAGAATTTAAGTTATTGTGAGTCTACCAACTTTGTTCACAAAGTGATGAACACACACTCCCAAAGAGTGAAAAAGGACCAAAAAAATCTCTCTTTTTTTTTTTTTTTTTTTTTTGAGTTTCTCCTCTGAACCTCACTCACCATCACCATGAACCATCTCATGAACCCACCAAATCTCCCCCACAAATCCATCTTCCCCAAAATACCCACAATCCCAATCTCCAATTCCCACAAAACCCACCAATCTCCAACCCCAATTCACCCCCAATTTCAAATTTCAAGTCCAATCCACCCCTCCAACGGCTACTTTTTCCCTCCAATCCACCAACCAAACTGACCCCCATTTCCTGCTCAATCAAAAACCCAAATTTCTCCACCGAATCCCCTCCGGAGGCGCTCCGGCGCCTCCTCGAATCGCCGGGGATTCATCAAGGCCCGGCTTGTTTTGATGCTCTCAGTGCCAAGCTTGTTGAGAGAGCTGGGTTTGAGTTCTGCTTCACTAGTGGTGATTAATTTGTTGTGTTTCTGTTTGTGTATTGGGTTGTATGTTGTTTTGTGATGGTTTTGCTTTGTGGGGTTTGATGGTTTTGGTGGTTTTGGGGATTAGGGTTTTCGATATCGGCGGCGAGGTTGGGGTTGCCTGATGTGGGTCTTATCTCATATGGGGAAATGGTGGATCAGGGGAGGCTGATTACGCAGGCGGTTTCGATTCCGGTGATTGGTGATGGGGATAATGGGTATGGGAATGCCATGAATGTGAAGAGGACTGTTAAGGGGTTTATTAAGGCTGGATTTTCTGGGATAATTATTGAAGATCAGGTTAGCTTCGCGGCGAATTTAGCGAAAATTTGCATTGGTATTGAATAGTTTGCTTACTACTCTATAGATGAAGTTATGATTGTTCCTTGTTATTATTACTAGAGAAGAATGTTGATGGTGCACACAAATTGTATGAATATGTGTTTAGGGTTGATAGTACACCATTATGCCTAAAATGCAAGGCATTGATTGTAATTGTTCTTTTGACATAATAAATATAGATCAGTTAGAGAATTACCTGCGGAATTTTTTAGTCTCCTAGAACCACCAAGATCTATCGCCCTCATGAGCTTCAAACATTCAACACATTGTTTGATGGTTCAAGTGTCATTTTATAGGCTTGAGGGAGAACCTTTAAGCTTCCCACATTAATACCAATTTCCATCAAATTGGTAAGCTAAAGGGAACTCAAGAGACTTAGGTAATTCATAGGTTATATAAATTGAGACATAAATTTGAGACACATAATGGTCTTACATTAATGTTATAAGGGCTTTCTTCGATACTTACATTTTTAAATGCATATACAAAATCTCAAACTAAGCGCGCTAGATTGAACGCAATGGAAGAGTCCGATTCATGTAGTTGACACCAATTAATTTGAGATCGAGGCTTATATGAAATTACAAATCTTTTATAAGTGTCTTGCACTTAGGTCTTCTTTGGTTTTCTTGCTTACATGCTTTATTTCCGTGTGATATACTGTCTCCAAATTATGTTGTTTTTGCTCTTCTTTTTTTCCCCTTTTAATGGTTTAATTGCTCAAAATTTTGTAACTAATGTATCATTGTTCTAAAGCAGTTTTGTGTTTAACTGGTGGGGTTTGTTTATAAGGTGTCACCAAAAGCTTGTGGTCATACCCGTGGCAGAAAAGTGGTTTCCCGAGAGGAGGCTATTATGCGGATAAAGGCAGCTATTGACGCGCGGGAGGAGAGTGGCTCTGATATTGTTATTGTAGCAAGAACAGATTCTCGTCAAGCTGTGTCATTGGAAGAAGCTCTTAGTAGATCCCGAGCATTTGCAAGCACTGGAGCTGACGTTCTTTTCATAGACGCTCTTGCTTCAAGGGAAGAGATGAAGGCTTTTTGTGATATTTCACCATCAGTTCCTAAAATGGTAATATTACGTCCTATATATCATCCAACTCGCACAAATTTGATTGAAACAACTTATTCTTCATGCTTTTGATGTCTGTGACTATTGGTATAGCTTCACTAGAAAGTACAAAAGGCAATACGATCGTGAGTGGAGGAATAATTCTGATTTTTGAATATGTATCTGATCTAATCCTTAATGGAATCGTGTTAAGATGAATCTCGTTAATCAGAAAGGAGCACCTACTTGTAGGATATTTTTGCGACTGCCAGTCAATTTTCTTCGAGTTGTAGTGTATCTTCATTAAACTTCCATTAGGAAATTATTGACTTCTTTTTCATTGCTTAACTGTCATATGGTTGACTCCTTGACACCCACTTGCACTCCATTGGGATTTGAAGATTTTTCTCATTTTTACCATCTTCTCGTAGCTCTTGAGATGTAATTATGGACAAAGCTGGTTTTGGTTTGTGATTTTAGAGAGTTGAATTCATGTTATAAAAAGCAAGATAGGAATTATTGTAGTTCAATTCCTATTTATAAAACTGAAGCCTAGACAATTTAGATGTGTCTAACCCCATAAACAATGCTACAAGGTGAGCCAAGTGGCTGTATAGAGTGCATGTAAGCAGTTTCATTAAACAAAGACGTAGTTAAGTTTCTCATCCCTGATGCAAGGTTCACTGGATAAAAGAAGGGAAATACATTTTTCTCTGTATAATTTCACATATTAACAATTAAACATATTTGATTCTGTTCTTTAACATTTGCATGTCGCAGCTCAATTCTTAAGTATATGGAGTGACTGTTGGTTAATTGGCGTTTTGACTGTTGTCAATGAATTTGTGCAAGTATGCATAGAATGTTGTTCTCTAATAAGTATGCATAGAATGTTATTCTCTAATATAATAATTGCACTTTTGTGCAGGCCAATATGCTGGAAGGAGGGGGTAAAACTCCAATACTGAATCCTAATGAACTTGAAGGAATTGGTTTCAAACTCGTGAGCTATCCATTGTCCTTAATTGGCGTCTCTATCCGAGGAATGGAGGTAAAACATTTCTTATGCTACTCACTTGCCAAACTTGTCAAACATCCCGACTGATATGATTTACCCTTGGAATGTCTAACTGAAAATCCCCCCAAATATTTTTCTTGGCGGAACCGCCCTACCTAAGCTGCAACTTTTCTTTTTGAGCTCATTTGGCACGTGTATAGTTTGCAACTATTACCTAATAGAATAAGACTAATTTCATAGCTGTAATGGTCTTTAACAAGACATGGCAGTCTGTAGAGGTCCACGTTATAATCTAGGTGCTGCATGGATACGCTTGCTAGTTTTCCGTAGGCCTAATTACTGTCAAATTCCAACAGTGGAAAGCAGGCATAGTTGTTTCAGTACTCGGTCTATATTGGGAGTCCAGGAGTAGCAAATCTCTCATTGATTTCACGTTTTGACGGTTACTTTTTATTCCAATATTAATATAAAGATTTATTCCCCAAAATTGTTATGACCTCGGATCAAACCGTTGCAGGATGCACTTACTGCAATTAAAGGTGGGCGAGTTCCACCACCTGGAAGCTTGCCATCATTTGAAGAAATTAAGGAAACTCTTGGATTCAACAATTACTATGAAGAGGAAAAGCGGTACGCCACCACCACCAGTCTGGCAGATTTCCAGAGAGGTAGGTCACCACTAAATTTCTTAGTTAAAGTCATGACATACTGGCACAGCACTCACGATGCGGTCTACTTGATCCGTGATCCAGTTTAGGTGCTAATATTGTAGAAAATGAGGTTAGAAAGCTTTAATCGAAATGAGCTTGGCTTCCAAATAACATGTTAACCCAAGTTTTTGTATGTTGAGCTGTCATTCTGATGAATACACTTCTCCTTCATTTTTGTAAGTGTAGATTATTCATCAGCAAGCATCGATATAGACAGCATAGAAGAGAAAAAACATGATGATAATCAGCAAAACGAACAGGATTCTGTTGCCAAAGTGTTAATTCCTGATGCAATATATGGTCCAGATGGCTCAAGGGATCCCTTTTCCGGGATATGGTCTCGCACGTTGAGAGTCAAAATCACTGGACGAGATGGAAAAGAGAAGCTTGAAGTTCGGATTCCTGTAAGTTGCTGTAGTCCCGTGAAGAACAAAGCTTTAATTTTTAGCTCATTACTTTTCGTTGGATTCAGATTTAGCATTTAAATTTGTCTTATACATTTCATGCATGCTATGAACTCGAGTTTCCGCTGTTAGTATGCTAGTTTCCGGGCATGCCCCAAGTGCATAGTTGAATTATTGTGATTAAATCATAGCTGTTTAATATTTATGTCTGAAAGTGGAAATTAGATGGTTGACACCTCCATCAAAGCAACAACGTCGACATGGTCTCAAGTCTGAAATTAGTTGGCCTTCGCTACATGGATCCGACGTTTTTATTTAGCTCAATTTAATGCAGTTAACAAGCTTAATTCTTTTTGACCCATGTCGAAAAAAGTTATTAAGTTTTATTCTGACTGTCAACCTATCACACATCTTTCTTTTTCAATGATGTAGTTTATTGCCTAAAAAGCGCGTGTTTTCTTTTGCAGGCTGGGTTCTTAGAAAGAGTGACAGACATAGTTCCTGGTATTATTTCTTAGCATAGAATTCATCAATGTTCATGCCTTGGAAGATTAATTGACAATGCTTTAATTTCTTGGACATACAGCTTTGGGTGGCATAAATCTCAAAGCTCTTCTGGCAGATGCGTCCGGAGAACCGGGAGGGAAGGTGGTGATAGACACCAACGACGCCATGGGTGACAGAATTCAAGTCTTTCTGGAGTAAATTCATGACCAAACTTCATATGAGACCAAGCAGAAGCTCCATACTTAACAAATAAACTCTGCCAACTGGAGAACACATTAAGTTTGTATTTCCACAATGGTTTCTTGAAGTTCTTCTATGTTCACTTGAATGGTGATCTAAAATAAGTTAATTTGAGTGGTTATGGTTCAATGTCTTTCAACTAGTGATTTCAAGTTCAAGCCTTAGAATGAATTATATCATGTCAGGAACTTTTTTTTTTTTTTTTTTTTTTTAATTTTTTTTTTAATATCGTGATGTTTTCGACGAGGTAGGGATAGATCAAAGTTAATATGAGATGTATTAATTAGGAGAGATTCAAATGGTTTGGAAAGCTCACCATCAATTGTACTTAATCGAGCACAATGATTGAGTTTGATCTATCTAGCCGATTCTAATTAATTTGAAACTGAGAGTATGTTGTTGTTTATTGTTGTAATATTGTGATGCCTAAAATTATTTTTGACTATTTCACAGGAGAGACACTGCAACCTACAAAAAATATGTCTTAAGAAATTAGAAAATCAAAACTTGCGAGTCAAAGAGATGTTTTAAGAGGTTTTCTTTTTGATATCCATATGTTGATATAGCTTTAACCTTTTATGGGTCTAATAGAAGATTAATTTAGACGAATGTCAGACATTGCGCATCTCAGATGTACTTGCTCACATTTTATGTAATTTAAACATTTTGTCTCGATTGTGCATACCTCGTTTTTTTACTTGAAAGCGTGATGTCTAAAATTATCATCGACTATTTCACATGAGACACGATTTAAACCTCTTATGGATCCCGCAGAAGATTAGTTTACGCACAAGTCTACACGTTGTGCATTGAGATACGCATGCTCACATCTATATACATATCAATCCTTTGTCTCGATCGTGCATCGAGATGCGCGCTAGTAAATCTCGACAAGTGTAAAGACCGCCTTTTTCTTCGTAGTCAACGTCGAAGTCCAGACTCAAAAAGCATGAATTCATTGAACTGAACCAAGGCCACCCCATAAACAACACACCATCTACTACGCAATTTCGATTCCAATCTCATCAAGTTCTTCGATCAATCAAACAACATGAGCAGCAAATCCGGCGAATCCCCAGCGAAGGCGCTCCGGCGACTCCTCAACACGCCCGGAATCCACTTGGGCCCGTGTTGCTTCGACGCTCTGAGTGCAAAGCTGATTGAGAAAGCTGGGTTTCAGTTCTCCATCATGAGCGGTAATGGGCAGTGCCCAAATCGCATCTTTGTTGATATTCACTGGTTTTCCCATCTGGGTTTTGATTGTAATGCCTTGTTTTGGGTGTTTTGATTTTGATGCCCATATTTCATCTATGTTGCTTTTCAGTGATTTTGCTATCTGGGTTTTGATTATAGTGCTCATATTTCGTCTATATTGTTTTTCAGTGATTTTGCTATCTGGGTTTTGATTATAGTGCCCATATTGCATCTATTGTTGCTTTTCAGTGATTTTGCTATATGGGTTTTGATTTTAATGAACTATCCCTATGTAGAACATTATATGCGCCACATAGCCAGTCTCAAGTTCGGATAAAGGAGGAGGACTCGAAAGCCTATTTTTCATACCCGACGTTCATTTTCAAGAATGAAAATGGGGAAGGGTTGCGATAGTTTAACAACCAGCGCAAAACTTTTGTCACTTTTCGTGAAATGGATAAAACATATATGTTGTTGTTGTGGTTTTGATTTTAATGGAATAAAAAAAACATCAATTTAAAGAAAAATAAGAGTAGCACCAATTGACACAAAGATTAGGGAAGTGTCGTTGCGGTGGTTTAAAAACCTTCAAAGACGTCCTACAAATCCCCCACTAGAAAACTCGACCTAATAGAAACTGAAAAAATTCAATGAGGTAGGTGTGGACCGAAGCTAACTTGAGACACATTGATTTGGAGGCATTTAAATGATTTGGAAAGCACGCTATTAGTTGCACTAAATCGAGCGCAACGGAAGAGTTTGATCCGTGTAGGACCCTAACTAATTTGGGATTTAAATGATTTGGTTTTGATTTTAATGCCTATATTACATCTCTGTTGTTTTTTCAGTGATTTTGCTATCTGGGTTTTGATCTTGTTTTGGTTGTTTTGATTGTTTTGTTGTTCAGGGTTTTCGGTTTCTGCTACTAGATTGGGACTGCCTGATGTGGGTCTGATCTCATATGGGGAAGTGGTGGATCAGGGAAGCTTGATTAATCAAGCTGTGTCGATTCCTGTGATCGGCGATGGGGATAATGGGTATGGGAATGCCTTGAATGTGAAGAGGACTATTAAGGGGTTTATCAAGGCTGGATTTGCTGGGATTCTTCTTGAAGATCAGGTTGGTTTTGAAAATGGGAGGTCTTGCATTTATGCTTTTGTTATGTTGGGTTTGAATTGTTTGTTATTGTATGTAGAACCTGCATGACTGCCTGATTTATTTTTGCTATGCATGTATTTATGATGATGGTGGTTCCTAGCGATAGAATTAATAGTTAAGCACACAATGCTGAGTTGAATGTGAATATTGGGCGTTAAAATATGTGAGGGCAGTGGGAAGCTTAATAATGCTTTGGTGTCGATGAGATCCTAAGATTGACAAATTCGAACAAAAATAAAATAAGGTTGATGTTGTTGGGCATGAATCGATATATTGAATTTTGCTCATTGTGCAGTAGTTTATAGTAGAATTCTAAGTAAAATCAACTAAAAAAGTTGACTTTTAACGGTTACAAGGTATCGAGATGCTGTTCTTATTTCGGTCCGGCCATGTGCACCCCCACAAAACACGATGGGCAAACCACCCTTAGTGCTTTGCTTCAACTAATTTGAGGTATATTGGTTTGCTCTTAGTGTGCATCCTTCTTATTTAGCCAAATAAAAATGCATGATATTGCGTCTTTCAATTGGTAGTGCATACTTTTAGTTGTTAGCTGAGATGTTCAGACACCTGAAATTGTTAAAACAGTTGCACAAAGTTTAACGACCTTTCTGTTTTCCGCACGATTCGATTGGTTGCATTTGCTTATTACAAAGTTTAAGTTGTTGTAACATGATGTACATAGTAACATGATCTTGTATTATGTTGGAGAAGCATTTAGACCTCTCATTTTCGCTTATTGGTTGAATGTGTTTATCATGTTATGTAGTTTTAGATGAAGATCATGTTTAATATGTGGGGTTTGTTCAAAAGGTGGCACCAAAAGCTTGCGGTCATACGCGTGGAAGAAAAGTGATCCCGAGAGAGGAGGCAATAATGCATATTAAGGCAGCTATTGATGCAAGGGAGGAGAGTGGCTCTGATATTGTCATCTTAGCAAGGACTGATTCTCGTCAAGCTGTGTCCTTAGAAGAAGCTCTCATCAGAAGCCAAGCATTTGCCGATGCTGGCGCAGATGTTCTTTTCATTGACGCTCTTGCTTCAGTGGAAGAGATGAAGGCATTTTGTCAGGTTTCTCCACAAGTGCCGAAAATGGTAATTTGATGTACAACGTGCATTCATAACATATCCACGGCTTTGTGATGAATGCTTTTTACTCGTCGAATTATCAACAATCTACATAGAGTTACTAATACGGTCTTACTGCATTTGCATTTTTGTACAGGCCAATATGCTTGAAGGCGGGGGTAAAACTCCTATACTGAGTCCTGCGGAACTTGAGGAAATAGGTTACAAAATTGTGTGCTATCCATTGTCCCTACTTGGCGTTTGCATGAAAGCGATGGAGGTAAAACATTTTTAATATTCTTATACTTCTCACTTTCAAGATTCGAGATCGCACCTCCTAATAGGATATCTTTCGGGCTAATGAGGTATAGGAATGAAAAATAGTAATCTTCCCGTACTTTTGTTAATATTTTTTTCATAAGAAAAACCGCATCTTGCCCTTAGCGGGGCCCAACCTTTCACACAATTACCCCATACCATACCAGTGAGCCACCCACTTGATCAGTAAAACTGGAAATAGAACTGAGTTCCAGCAATGGAAAGTGGGCATGGTTGTTGAGTTAATAAAAGAAAAAGGAGTCGAAGCGGTGAACCTTTCATTGACATTTACATTCTGAAGACTATCTTTTCATATAATTTTGCTTAATAGAAACCCCTTAATTTGCATGCTATCAATTTCACTAAATCGAACACAATGAAAGAGTTTGATTCATGTAGCCGATCCCAATTAATTTGGGAGTGTAGTTGAGAAATCCCTTAAATTGTTTTAAGCAAGTTACTCTTGCCAACATGTGCAGGATGCACTTACTGCGTTAAAAGGCGGACAAATTCCTCCTCCTGCGAGCTTGCCGTCGTTTGAAGAAATGAAGGAAACGCTTGGATTCAATAAGTACTATGAAGAGGAGGGGAAGTATGCAGTCACTAGTCGTGACCTCGATGTTTGATCGATGCGAAATTCGTGATAGCATTGGCGAAAATCAACACACCTGAAACATCATATACTGATGGCTATGTAATAAGATGTGTTGTTGGCACAATGGTGATCAGTTGATGAAGTTTTTGAAGCTTTTCTTAGTACCTATGTCTGCCTTTAACTTGGCAGCTGTACTATTAGATTTTTGTGAGCTAAATATGTGGTAAATATCAGTTGCTGTTGAGTTCTGACTAGAACAATTAAAACAAGATGCTAAACAGAGAACATGAGAATGATAACAAGTTGAAAAAGCTTCAGACACTGAATCATGACAAAAGGCAATATGCAGAGTTTTCAAGTAGTGGTTTCCATAGCTACTACCCAACAAAGTAACACTGTCCTCAACTAACCATCATTTCACATTCACAACTTTTGATTTCAGAAACATTTTGTTACTTCAATGTACCAAAACAAAGTAAATATTTTGGGTTGTTGGATCTTTTAAATTTTCGAGGCAAATCTTTTACTCAGGATACGTTGTATGTGAAAAAATTAGGCTAATCCTGAGCACAAACAACAACAATAGTTGAGGTCGAATACAAGGATCAAACTTTTTCATTACATTCGATTAAGTGCTATCGATGATGTGTATTCCAACTCTTTTAAATCCCTCGTAATCAATGCGCTATAAGTTAACTTCAACCTATCTCTACATTATCGAATTTCATCCATTTTTACTAAGTTTTCCAACAGAAACATTTCTAAGTTGTCTTTCGACTTTCGAGGCATCCAAAAATAAAAGAGAAGGGAGCTAAGAACTGCAAGAAAAATTGAATGGCAAAAATGAGTTCTCATTGATTTGTTTAACGAGGGACAAGAATAGGTATGTAAAAAAAAATATAATTAGATCTTTATTGTTCGGTATGAGTGGCTAGTAACCCCAAAAAATTTCACAAAGAAGCCAAAAGAAAACAAAAGAGGGCAACTCAACCAGTAAACAATTTCACAACAGAGGCATACAAAAACTGAGGACTGCGTTTGGAAAGCCACGGAAGAATATAAATGCTACAGGCCATTTTGTGATATAGACTACAACAGGAAACTGAGTATATATACTACATCTCTCCCGACGAAGACGGGGGAGGGCAGTTCTTTCAAACTCATCGTTGGTGTTGGTATCCGCCGCCGTAAGGGGGCGGTTGTTGAGGGTAGCCCCGGCACCCATCATTGGGTTATAACTGCCCGGCATCGGACCTTGAGGATGATACGGCCCCATTTGGGGACCTCCTTGACCCATTCCCATTCCCATTCCCATTCCCATGGGATGTTGGTTCATCCCTCCACCATAACCTCCCATGCCCATTCCCATGGGTGGTTGATTCATGCCTACGCCACCCATACCCATGCCCATCGGTCGATTCATGCCTCCGCCCATCCCCATGCCCATGCCCATGCCCATACCTGAACCCATCATGGGGTTTGGCGGAGGAGGGAGGGCACCTGCACCAGCTCGCCCAATGCCAGAACCAGATCCCATAGCCTTGCCCATTGTGATGGTCGATGTTGTAGTCGTAGTAACAGGCTTCTCCCTCTTTTCCTTCCTGTTAATGGAGTCAAAATCGATTCCTATATCCGCCAACGGATTAATCTTTGCTGCAAATTGAGGAAATTGAATATTTAGTATTTTTTTTAACCAAAACTAAATTAAATTGCAGTATAAACAGAAATTCAAGTGCTCAAAAAATTTAGAGACCTAAATCTATTAAGGAAAAGAAATTTATGAACTCGAAAGAAGTACTTACGCCCAGATATGTCCAGATTCACCAATCCTTTACTCAGTGTATCAGCCCAAACAGTCGATTTGGTCTCAAACTTGTCCTTTGCAGGCTGAGCATTCGTCGATGTCCCTATCGAAGGAGTTGGGAGTGAAGCTGCTCGTGTTATGGTACCTGTCTGTGGCAGCATGTTTGATAATGAAGCAGCTGGAGTTGTTGTACCAGTCTGCGGAAGCGTGTTCGGGAATGAAGCCCCTGTAGCCATAGTACCTGCTTGCGGAAATGTGTTTGGCAATGAAGCCGCTGGTGCTGTAATACCTGGCTGTGGAAGTGCGTTCGGGAATGAAGCTGCCGGTGCTGTAGTACCTGTTTGCGGCAGTACGTTCGCAAGAGCATCATTCTGCTGTGGCATATATGACATGACTGGAGGTTGAGGAGCTCCGTAAAAGCCAGATGGAGCTGTAACCCCCGACTGCATGTGCATGTTTGTGGGAACGATATTGCTTGGCGGTCCAGGGTATCCAGCCGCCGGTGGAAAACCTGACTGTGAAGGCACTGGACCGGCAGGCCCAGAAGGTGGAAGGATGCCTGCTAGAATATCAGAGTCCTGGCTCACCACCGACGGTTCTGGAGTTAAGAACTGTGGGTTCGCAGGAGGCGGTTGAGCTTGGTACGCACTTGAAGGAGCATAAGTAATGCCCGGAAACGTGTCCCCAAATTGATAACTAGAGACGGGTTCAGAAGCAACTTGTTGAGGAGCATCGGAGTGGTACGGCTGCAACGCAAGTTCAGGACTATGGTTTCCAACACTGGGCTGGAAATTGTTTGCAGGAGCGGTATACTGCTGTTGAATCTGGGCGTTGTCCGGAGCAGGTGTAGCTTTGAAAGGAGAATCACCAAATGGGTCCTCTATAGGCTGTAAAATACAGGTTGACGCAACATATGATGAGCCCCAAAAATTATTGGTAGAATGGTTCATCAGATAATAGCAAACCACTTCATGTTAATTAAAATAAAACTACAACATAAAATTGTAATTACTATGCCAACTGAGACAAAGCTCTTCATTGGTAGAATATATGCTTATCTTTAGAACCGCTTCGGCACTTGACCTAGTAAAAATGATTACCTGGTTCAAGACCGTGGAGGCAGATGACAATGCTACAAATGTGGATCCAGAAGCAGGGTTAACAGGAGGATCAACTTCAGCAGCTGTAGAGGTACCGGTCACCGGCATCAAGGCCAAGGAATTTGAAGAGAATGACTCAGTGAGGGAACCAAGCAAATCCACTTCTCCGGTACTTGCAGTAGGTGGTGAAACTAACCACCAAAAAGATACAGAAAATCAGTTCCATTGGATTTTCCACGAACGACTAAAATACTTGGCTCCCCAATCCCACTTGATGAAATATAATCATAGAACAAAGGTAAACGATAAAGAAAAAAATGAACCCAAAAGCAATCAATTGCATGTTATTGAAGCCTTATTCAAAGTAGAAAGCACCAGTCGGTAAAAGAAACTTATCCATGTATTGGGATAAATACATATATTCGCTTCCTTCATCTCTTACAAAATACAAATGAATGTTGGAAGTACCAGTCAAAAAAAAAAAAAAAAAAAAAAAAAAAAAAAAAGTCAATAACTTAAACGGATTGTAATTATTTTGATGGTTTTAAAACAAGCAACTTTGTGTAGTTAGCCTACATTACTGGGATAGAGGGCTTAGAACATCTCCAATGGAAAATCAGGATTCTGGCTGTGGATTGTTGCCACATCATCAATAAGGCGGGGATGTCCACTCTGTGGCATAAATACACATTCAACGTTGAAAAGATTCTCAATGGGCAATGTGGATTGCACTCTCTTGATGCATGGCCTTTTTAAAAAAAATAAATAAATCGATTGTTTTGTATAAATAAATAAGGGAATAGTTTTATGAAGAGCCCATATATATTACTTTCATAATTAAAAAACATTTTACCAAAAAATGCGATTGACTTTTTTTTGATAAAAACAGTTAAAATGTGATAATATGATGCATAAATCAGCTATTTTTTGGTAGATAAGGCTAATTTTTTGATTTTTCTTTTCTTTTTAATTTACGGCTATTTTTGCGTTTTCCCTTTTTGGATGCGACTATTTTTTTGTTTTTTAGTGACGTGGCGCAATGTACATTGTCTATCACACTCTTTATAAATAGCAGGTGTGATAGACACATTGTGTGTTACGCCACATCATTAAAAATCAAATAAAAAATGAAAAAATAGCCGTAACAAAAAAAAACCAAAAAGAGGGGGATCGAAAAAATAGCTGCAAATTACAAAGGAAAAATAAAATATAGCCAGTCTTTTTTTACGAAAAAAACCGATTTTTGGTTTTAAAAAAAGGCTTTTGTTATTAATATTAAAATAAAGCTGATTTTTATTATAAAAGTAATAAATAATAATATAATATGAGTTTTTTTACAAAACTGTACTTTTTTTAAATTATATTTCTACCAAACAATCGATTTATTTTTATTTTTTAAAATTTCCACCTCGTCAAGGGAGAGGCAATCTACATTGCCCATTGGAAACAATTTCAATGTTGGAAGTGTATTTATGCTAATTAAGAGTATCTCCAATGGGAATGTGAATTGAAGAAAAATGTGCGCCACATAGGATGAAATGGGAATTGGAACAGAAAAAAACACTCTCCAATGCGGATGTCTATTAGCATGTGAATTGAAGTGGTAACGAATAATGTCCATATTGAATGTTTATTTGTAGACATTTTGTTTCCACAATGTCTAATTCTAGACATCTTCTACCCACAATGTCTAGAAATGGACATTCAATATGGACATTATTGTTGCCGTGTCACCTCACATGCTAATAGACATTTGCATTGGAGAGTGTATTTTTGGTTCCAATGTTCATTCCCCTTCACATTGATGATGTGGGAGCCATCCACAACTACAATCCACTTTTACCATTGAAGATGCTCTTAGTAGCATTGCACACGATTAAATGACATCACATAAAAGAGCCCAAAGCAGGGAAGAAAGACAAAGAATGCTTGAGATGGAGAAGAGTTATACTTAATTTGGTCAATTTATCAGCTTAACAAAACACATCAACAGGCAAACACCTATAACTACAACAACAACAACAACAACAACAACAACAACATAGCCTCAGGCAAACACATCAACAGGCAAACACCTATAACTACAGGAACTAAAAAAACTGAAATAATTGGGAACCAGCAAAAAGTGGTAAAAAAAAACTTTCGCTTTAATTGGTGATGGATGCCAACATCAATTTCAATCAAACTTTGGTTTTACTTGATAAAGCATAAACCTTATAGTTATAGACAACTTAGAAGGCCGTCAAACAAGGATTCATCTCACAAGATGATGAGTGCATGAATCCAAATTAAAATTCTATGGCGAAGACAGTCTGCAGTTTTATTTCATTTCCGCAGGAAAAGGCGGAGGACAGGGACACAGATAAATAAATTTGAATTCAAAAGAAATCAACAATAGGGAAAAACAGGCAAGGACAAGGTTTTCCAGTCTATTACCGAGAAAAGATCAATCGCCCTATCACGAAACTACAACCAATTCATTGACATCTTAACCAAAATCACGAGAAAATCCATTGGCTAATTTAAAGTTACTATTTTCTTGCATTAAACCTAATCCCGGGCTCATGCAGTAGTTGCAGCAACTGCTTGTATCTAACATGGAATTCCACGTACTCTACAGTAGCAAACCACAAAGCGTCAAAGAGCACGAAGGTACATATTGATATAAATAGTACTGAGCTAAAAATGTTCCTCCTCCCCTCCTCCACAGGAACAAAGTGAAATAAAGGAATACCATAAACATGAAGACATTAAATACCTGAAACTGAACCACGTGGATCAAACTCATCAAAACCCACATGTTCCTGGTTTGCAGCAGGTGCAGCAGGTGCAGCAGGTGCAGCAGGTGCAGCAGTACCAGGTGACTGGGCCAGTGAATCTTGATTTGCATTTCCAGTTGGAGAGGCGGCTTTTTGAGCAGACACTTCTGCGGCTTCCCCATCCCTTCCATTTTTATGTGATGGAAAAAGAAACAAAGTCAATAATTACAAATATCAAGAAAGAAAAGTATAAATCAATCTTAGTCAAGAGTGTACCTCTCATTCTGATCAGGGCTCCGACCACCATTAACTGCGTCTTCATAACTAGGTGGAGCACCAATATTCTGCTCAGAGAACTTACGCTCAAGCCGCCTAGCAAGATAATCCAAATAGATATAGATAAACAATATAATGGTCTATGAATCGGCAGAAACCTGATGAAGATTTAGAAATATTTGCTGACCTAAAGATCAGAATAACATAGGGAAGAAAATTTACCTTTCGCCCTGAGATTGGTCATCAGCACGTGCACCACTGCTCCTGCATTCAAGAAAATCCATGCACATAAGTCATTTGAACAACTGTAATGTTCTCATATATAGGAATTTCGGACATAAAGACATACCTTTTTACAGGAAACCAACATGTCATAGAGATACTAAAGTATTGATCAAATAATGTTTACAGTAAAGGGAGGATTAGGGAGATATCAACTAAGCAATAGCCACAAACTGTTTTGCATGATACACACAAGCGTAACAGAACAGACAATTGACCATCGAGATTGGGAATAATGGTGCAGACAGTTAAAAAATAAAGCATAAACTATACACCAAGGGATGACACTAAAGATTAAAGTATTAATAACAGGCTATTCAACTTCAACATTCCATTTATTGCATCAAGTCAACAAAATCTATAAATTATAACCCAAGTAAAGATAGACATTAAGAAAGTTGGTACATACCGAGATGAATAGTGCCCATCATCATCAGAGCCTCTATCTTTATATGCATCAGAGCTTCTGGCTCTTGAGCCATACTGATAGTCCTCAACGGTTCGACTTCTCCCCCTAGAATCATCATCCCTAGGCCCATCTCTGCCATAACGGTCATCTGATTCTCTAGAATATCGATCTCCATCCCGACTATATGAATCCCCACCTCTACCATATCTGTCATCATCCCTATAACCCCATTCTCTATCCTTTCTCTCCCATAACCATTCCGGTCATCATCTCTATATCCATAACGATCATCATCATATCGATCACCATAACCTCCTGTGCTTGAACCAGGCCTGTACATGCCACCAGTTGAGTTTGGGTTGCGGTACCTAGAAAGTATTGCCATGTCAAATGCCCTTGAGGAAAGCTCAAAATAGAAAGTCAGAAAGAACATGTATTTATGGCTTTTCTATGACAGAATAAATGTCAAAGATGTTATGCTCCCTTCAGTACTATAAAATCACATTAAAAATTAGGAAAAATTATAACGGATTACTCTGAAAGTAATACGCACTTGTCTTTGTTGGAGGCAGCTTTCTGTCTAGCCTCTTGAATTTTTTCTTTATCGTTTACAAGAGCCACAAGACTCTGAGACTTCCTCCTCACATTACTTCCTTGATCTCTTCCACTAGAATCAATATATTGAAAATCGGATAATGTCTGCCAAAAAGTACATTTTTTCCATGTTAACCCAGCAATAGTTTCAAAATCAAAGTTCAACAAATTAACAGAATTGTAAGTGTACCGATATTTGATATGCGTGTTCCCTGATCTCATCGATGACACGTTCAGATCCATGGGCAACCAGGTATTCTAAAACAGTCAATGCCTGAAGTTCAAGAGAATAGTTTCTTAGTAGCTAAACATAAAAGCAGTCCCAAAATACACAAGTAATAAGAACATAAACCCCTCTTCCTCCCACAGAGAGTCATACAGTAGGGGCAGCGTTCGTAGTCATACTGGAAATAACCCTTGCATTCACCTTTGAGAAAGTTCTTGATTCTACAACTGATGCATAATTTAACAAGAGATATGCCCAAAGTAAATAATGAGAAAGCTGGATTGTCAGCATAACTAGCTGGGTAGGTATGGTGAGTGGAACATCAGTAATTTTCCCAACAAACACTTCTTAAGTTGGAAAAAAAAAAAAAAAAGACGTCTGCTTCCCCGAATACATAGGATAATGATGCAAACAACGAAAGTTTGAAGGCTTCATATAAACTTTATACGGCCCATAATATCTAATTTAATTCAGCCAATCGAGGATCAACTAAATTAGGAGGGAATTCTACATATTTTCCTCCTACATAGCTTAAAATGCTGGATAAAGAGCATAGAACACAGCTTTCAAACCTTGTAGACATGCCGCCAATTCTTTCCAGTATCATTGATCCGCTTCCATATGATAGACATGATCAGCTGATATTCATGACTGCCAAATGAAGGTATGTGAGTATCATAATGCAGCATTTCATATTAAAAGAATAATGCCGATGGGTACTCACTAATTTCTGGTAGCATGTGCAATGTCAGCCAAATTCGAACCATGAGGACCCCATGGCTCATTACTAGTCGCATCAAGGACCTGCAGAACATGATAAATCTGGTGCTTAGACACGAGCTAAAAGAAACAACTAGTAGGAGCAGTCATTCTCTAAAGAAAATGTAACTACCTTCTGTTCTATTCCAGGAACTTTAAGAACTTTCTTGTTCACCTCTCTCTTACTGCAAACCACAAAAGAAAATAAATTAGTCTCTCTCCCTCCATGTGTGTCTCAGTGTGTTAGTGCACAAACTGGTTAGCAACATAAACAAAGCTCTCCAGTAAAAAAGGGAACAATTAGGAGGGCATCTTACAGATCCCTAATAGTTTGATCTATGGCTTTCTTCATCACAGCGGCAGTCTATATACGTAATTTGCAGCTCCGTTCAAGTGCAGCTCAGTACTTCAACCCTTCTGTTTGTTTTATATAATACAAGAAGTTTCACAGCTTATCACCTGAAAATACCATAAGTGAATAACTAGCATAAGTAAAAATGAATACCAACACTTCAAATAAAATAGATGATCAAATGCTGAGAATAAGAGTGTAAAAGTACATCAATTATCATGCATAGAAACTACATTAGAATCAAGAGAGCAAAAAAAAAAAACACTAAATCCACGAATTATATGTCTTATCCTGCTTAACCAATGACTGAACCGACCCAATATGAAAGAAACCACCGACCCAATATGAAAGAAACCATAAGCCTATTACTTCCGCACGACACAATTGCCACAGTAAACCGAGGCCTAAAAAAATGGAAAACCATATTACTCTTGCTTATTACACTAAATCGAGCACAATGAAAGAGTTTGCTCCATGTAGCTGACTCAAACTAATTTGGGATTGAGGCTATGTAGTTGTTGTTGTTGTATTATAGTCATATTCTAATCTAGCTCTCTAGAAACTGCAGAAATTAGGAACTAACTCGGCACACATTGATCAGGAGGGATTTAAAGGATTTGGAAAGCCCGCCATCAGTTGCACTAAATGGAGCGTTGCACTAAATAGAGCGCAATGGAAGAGTTTGATCCATGTGTTATAAATTTATAATCTAGCTCTAATTCCGGAAAATCGAATCACATATTAGCAAAGTAATAATTGGAGTACTTGTAGACAATGAAATGATGATGCTTTGAATTAAAAGGGCAATCAATATCATTCATCACAGAATCCAAACCACGCCATCCAATGCAAAGCACAATAGCGTTGAAACGAAGCGACAAAGAACTATTCACAAATCCACACATCGTCGCGAATCCACTCAGATCTGTTCATTCAACAACACAAAAACCTAATCCACCACATTTCCATACAATCTCACAACACAACTCCACAAAACCAAATCCAAATCAAACCAATTCCACAATCACACGACTCACAACCAATTCCGCACAAAACCTCTCCGAATTCCAAACCAAACCTCAAAACCTGAACACATCCAACACAAATTCCATCCAAAACCACCAAATCAAGCCACAAAACAACCAAACCAAACCAAATATCCACAAATCCAATCAGCCAGACCTGAAAACCTAGAAACTGAACCGGATCGAGTAGTTCGATCAGGATCGCGAAAACCAGACCTGAAAAAAGCAATTCGATCACAGATTCAAAAGAGAGAGAGAGAGAGAGAGAGAGAGAGAGAGAGAGAGAGAGACGAATCACAACGAATCACACGATCGAAGCGAAACGAAACCAAGAAACCAAGAAACCAAACCTTGCGCTTCAATGGCGGATCGAACGAACGAACGAGCGAGCGATCGATCGAGAAATCGAACAAGAGAGAGCGAAAATCGCGAACAGCTCTTCTGCGGTGCGATGTTCGTTCTTTGAGAGCTAAAGAGGCGGAGTAGGAGAAATGGGAGTAGCGTGCTCCGTAGGTGGGGTTTGGCGGTGGGCCGTCGGATGGGCCTCGAGATCGGGTTGCGCTGAGTGTTGTTGTGCGTTGACGGGTGGGATGAGGGGAGGAGGGTGAGGAACACTTGAAAGGAAAGCGAGGGAGACAGCGCAGCGTGGGGAGTAGGAACATCAGGACAACTGGTGGTTTATTTAATAATGATTTTTTTTTGGGGGGGTTAAGAAGAAGTTATTAATTTGTTTTGATTCTTGTAATTAGGTTAGTGTGATTGTAATTAATTATAATAATTAAGTGGAAGCTAAAGCGAATGAGTGGAACTTGAATTTATGACGTCGACCATAACGTATGTGGGTGAAAAGTTTGACTCGATTCTCAAATTTAAATGTCTTATGATTTTCTTAAATTATTGAAAATAAAAGAAATGTGAGTCTCTTACCACTGACACTAGACAATTGTCGATTGTTATATCATATTTTAGGTGGTGTTTGTTAATCAAATACTTGAGTGTCAAATGAAATCAAAATAAATGAGATTGAATTGTTAACTAAACTTTATCAAAAACTTGGATTATAGTACTTTTCTGTAGTAAAGTTACAAGTAATGAATATTTTTTCACAATAAGATATTGGTAATTTTGATACTCAGCCATACAAATATAGCAAATAGGCAATGTTTGAGGATATGTTTTTATTATTTTTCTTAATTATGCATCTCAAACAGTGGCGAAACTAAGGGGAGGAAACTTTAAAGCATCCCTACACACCAAACCTCTATGTATTTGTCCTTCCCGCCTTCCCCCCTCTCATCCCCCATGGTCGACACATACCTGCAAATATAGTATTGTAAAAAAAATGATGTATTTGAAGTGTTTTGGGTGTAGCATTGTCAAAAAAAATAAAAATTGTTATGTGTAGTTTTTCATCATAATATATTTTTTGTTTGGAAAAAAAAAGTTCAGTTAAACTTCACTCTGCAACTAAGTTTTTTGGTTCTGCCACTGATCTCAAATGATCTAAATATGGGTAAATTTGAAAGCTTGACTAGAAAACTTACCGAATCAAACAGAGTTTAAAGTAATTTACTTTTCAAAATGTTTTGATGCCCTAACATGGACACACACTCACACACTGGCCAACTTTCCTTAATTTACACGTACACATCTCGAGGCATATAGAAGGGCATACGACGATGAGCACGTGTCCGAGCCGAGCACCCTATTGGTTTTCAATTTGTTATTTCTCACACCAGTTGTAATCATAATTTGAAGAGGCAGGAAATATTGGGGGTGCCAAAGTTGACACACCGACAAGGCAGCTAGCGAGCAGCCTCACAAAGAAAGGTCATCAATCGTCACCTCTTCTTCTAGAACGCCTTCAGCTGGCGACGTACGGCTACTACGCAGCGTTTTCATGTACGTGGGGTGCACGGACCCCTCATATTTTAATGCTGCGAGTGGGCTCCATGTGTTCAAGTTTACGTATACAAATAAAATGTGTATTGAATTAACATCAACAATTAAGTGTCGATTTTGAATGTTATAAAAATGTCACCTTAGCAGCTTAGAATTGTCCATTATCCTCGAACAAAGGAAACAAAACAAATATTAGAGAGCATAGAAACTTTGGAGGCTAGACAATATGAAGAATGACGCAACCAAATGTGATAGATTATTTCTTACACTAGTGGTCTTGAGTGGGTGTTTTGCACATTTATACATTGGTGTAAAAGATTTATACTTTTGACACATGCCAAAAAAAAAATTGCATTTATAACTTTTTTTTAACATATCAACTTATACTTTTTGGTTATAAGCAAATCAAGATAATAAGCATGACAACTGAATGCACGTTTTGAAAACATGTGCTTTCGGAAGAAACGTTTTTCACTAAACGAAGGCTTGATAGAATTGAAGGCACGTTTTGAAAACGTGTCTTTAATTCATCCACCTGATAGTGACCAATGAAAGGGGTTCTAGTTGCTAATCTTTAGAGATGAGCAGTGGCGGAATCAAAAAATCTTGTTAGGGAACGAACTTTAACCTTTAACGTTTTTTTTTTCAAACAAAAAAAATATATTAATATGAAAAACTAAGCATACCAATTTTATTTATTTTTTGACAATGCTACACTCAAGACACTTCAAATACATCATTTTATTTTTTTTAACAATGTTACACTTGTTATATAAAGAGTGTGTATCGACCATCTCGATGGGAAAGACGAATACATAGGTCTTTTCCTACCAAGGTATAAATGTGCAAAAAATCTAGCTCGAGTTCGATCCCCATAAATAGAAATGCCAACATTGGGAGCTCTCCCTACTTAATCTGTATCAACCGATCTTAAAAAGTTCAATTTTTGCTCATTCATTACAATAAATCTACTAGTTGAAAATTCGAAATAAACAGTATTTTAAATACACAAAAAGAAAGAAATAACTCACTCTGCCGTGGCAAGATTCCTAGATAATTCATTCAGCATATATAGTTATTCCTGAAATAGAATTTGCAGGGAAAAATAGCATTAGGCTTGTGAACCAGATACATGAAATTAAATAGAGAAGTGCTAGAATGACAACATCATGACACACCATGAGACATATTGGCTCGCAAGAGCCATCCATGTACGTCTCGAGGGGCGGGCATACACAGATCACAATGTATAGCACACGAGTCGAGGTCGCATGGAAGGCTATTGTGAGTGCGACATTGTTGTTGTCATTCTAATATTTTCCAATCCAATTAAATAAGCATAAAGATGATTGATTAATACAGACCATATCAGCTGATTCTTGAGGAAGTGATATTTGATTGCAGCTGATTGATACTTGATTTACTTGGAACCTATAAACCCAGTATCTTAATATCAGTTTCTTATCCTAATGTGCTAATCTTGGAATATAAAACCATTTAACAACAACTTAATACTGCTCTTTTTTGTTACAGGGTTTATGGTTCATACTTGTTCATTAGAAGGCGGCGTAAAACTCGCTGATAAGTTTCTCAAGATTTTCATTAGTTTGTGCTTAATGAATCTGAAACTTAATTTTTTATGCTCACAACCACAAACATGGGGTATCACACTTCTGCTATTGTATTCTTCACATTTAAAGGCTATGTGAAACTATCTGTCAACTGCCGGAGACATGACATTATGAGCTCTTCAACACAAAACTTTAGAAGTTTCCATGCAAAAATTCTTAAAGGGCATGTTCAAAGGCTACATGCATGCATTAACATTAGCAAACTATAGCAATAATTGAACAAAAAATGTAACGAAACCAACGGACGATGGCCCGGCGCTAATCCTTGTTTTGATTTACAAAAGGAGCACCCATGTGTAGGCAAGCCCTTTGCAACCCAGACTTTACTTCTTTACTTGAAAGAATTGATGCCTCCTTTCCACAGCTAATAAGCAAAATCACTTGATAAATTTATAACAAATGATACTAAGGATAAGCTTGAAAAATGCAACTTCGGGCACTTTACAGGGAATCTTTTGAATCTAGAAGCATTGGATCTGTCACAAAACAAGCTCTCCGGGGAGATTCCAAATTCAGTTAACTGGTCTCACCGGTGCCATTCCACATGAGAATCAACTCGACACTTTTCAAATGATTCTTATGAGGGCAATCCAGGACTATGCAGATTTCCACTTTCAATGCACTGTGAGCATGTCCATGCCAATCTAGTATCACTGCCAACACTTCATGAAGAAGATGTAGACTCCACAATAAACTTTAATTGGAAATTAGTATTGATGGGATATGGGAGTGATGTGGTAATTGGCTTTTCCATAGGCTATGTCATGTTTACAAATGATAATAGAATCCTTGCAAGGATTTACAAGTTTTTTGTTTTATAATAGAATTGTGAAGCTGTAGAAGAAGATATTCAAAGCATGGTACTTCTAGATTTTTAGACAGATCAAAATATGTAACTTGCCTTGTATTTTTTTGAGGGTGCTTAGTATGTAATTTGCCGTTGTCACTACTTTAAGAACATCTAGAGAATCCAAAGTCCAAACCCACCAATGCAGTTCAATGGATCAATTTCAATATTATCACATCTGAGATCTATTAAGGCAGACTAATTCATTCCTATCAAGTCTAATTCATTCTTGAAATTGGACAGTTTAACCTCCATGATCTAACCAACAAGTTCAATAACTGTGCAAGTCATGCCTATCAATTTTCAATTCAATGAATCAATGCAAACAACTACATGGTTAAGATAATACTCGAAGCCTAAGAATACACTATAATTTCGCATTTTTCCTATTACGGGTAACGTCTATTTGGACTAAGTTTTATCTGACTTAAAAAGGATTGGAGTGTAAAATATATATGCAATGCGTGGAAGACAAGATCAGATTGTTGATTACTCACACTTATAGCCTTCTAATTTTAAGGAATATCAATGTTAACAAATGAACACAGAAATGCAAAAAAAAAAAAAATCTCAAAACTCACTCTCTACTTGGAATCTCTCGAGTTTAAAACTCACATTTTTCTCAGAATTTCTCTTTCAATTCTATTTGGGACTGAGGCTATATTGTTGTTGTTTCTCTTTCGATTCTCTAATCTCTTCACTCCTCATTGGTCCAACTTTCTCTATTAGGAGGGACTTCTTGACCAAAACAAGGGAGGTACTCGCATGGAATTGTACAAGAAATTTGAACTAATCCAGGTTCATGACATTGATGACAACTTAAAAGTCACATGATCACATCTGAAAGTCTCCACATATTTAAGGTCAGTATGACCTGTATGCACACACAGATAAGGATGGTCAAAGTACCCTCTCCAAATATATATGTGAACGGTGGTGACCTTTCAATTAATTATTTCCAAGTCAAGGAGGAGTAAGGACAGAAGAAGTATGCATTTCACATTATAAGTCACTGTTATACATGTAATTAACATCCTATATATATTCATATACTTTTCATTAGTTCTTTCATGCATACACTGCAACTTATAACTAGATTGATCAAATTTATAAGCATGGCCACAACACCAGTTTTAGTACTGCTCTTTCTCTCCTTGTCTAGTATTTTCAGTAGTACTAGTTTTCATATAAAAGCAACTGAGAGTGAAGCAGAAGCTTTGCTCCAATGGAAAGCAAGTTTGATCTCACATTCTCTATCTTCATGGATTGTCACCAATCACAGCATCAGCAACGGTCCTTGCGAATGGGAAGGCATTCGATGCGACACTTTTGGGAGAGTTAGTGAGATCAATCTCACAGACTCAAATCTTACTGGCACCCTTCAACAATTCAATTTCTCAATCTTCACTAACCTCACCTCTTTAAATCTCAACTCCAACAAATTGTTTGGAACAATCCCATATCAAATTCAGTCTCTTTTCAAAATTACCGCTCTTGATCTGGGTCACAATGGTTTCACAGGTACCATACCGAAGGAGATAGGAAAGCTCAGAGAACTTCAGGTGCTTCACCTGTACAACAATTCACTCTCGGGTGCCGTTCCTTATCAGCTCATAAGCAATCTTCAAGAGGTATGGGACCTAGATCTTTCCTTTAATCATCTAGAGAATCCAGACCCGCATATGCCGTTTAATGAATCAATGACATCATTAACTCATCTTTCACTCAACCATAACTCCCTTGGACCTGAGTTTCCTACTTTCGTTTTTCATTGTCACAAGTTGATTGCATTGGATTTGTCAAGCAACAACATTGCAGGTTCTATTCCAACTCTTCTTTCACCAAATGATCTCATTCAACTTGAATCACTTAATCTGTCTAGGAATCAGTTTGAGGGACCTATACCTGTAGAAATTTTGAGCCATGCCAAACTTAGAGAGTTGAGTTTAAGAGACAACAAGTTGAATGGTTCTTTACCTAATGAGATCGGTCGCTTATCGAACCTGGAATTTCTTTTACTACAAAACAATCCACTTCAAGGGCGTATACCACCTTTTATAGGAAACCTCAGCAAGCTTCAGGTCCTTTTTCTTAGAAACACAAGTTTAAGCTCCAATATCCCTGAAGAGCTTGGATTGTGTAGTAACCTTGTCAAGCTATTCTTGGGATATAACTATCTAACGGGTCCTTTGCCGCTTTCTTTGAGTTTACTAACAAAAATATCTGAAATAAATTTACGCGCAAATAAATTGTCTGGTGAAATTCTTCCTGATTTCATTTCCAATTGGACTAAACTCACTAACTTGAACTTGTGTGACAACTCCTTCTTTGGAACAATACCTTCAGCGATCGGAAACTTGTCCAATTTGATACGTATTAACCTATGTAAAAATCAAATATCAGGTACCTTGCCAATTTCAATCGGTCGCTTGGCAAACTTGGAAGACCTTGCGCTGCTAAATAACCAATTATCTGGTTTCATACCTTCAGAGATTTGGCAATTGTTGAATTTGAAAATACTATCAATGCATCACAACTACTTCTCAGGACCCTTACCTTCTAATATTGGAAACTTGTCTAGCTTGGAAGCAGTTATTTTGGATCATAATAGGTTGTCAGGTTCCTTGCCACTTGAAATTAGACTCTTGCCAAATTTGCAAATGCTTAAATTATCGAATAACCGGCTAACTGGTCTTTTGCCTTCTGGGATTGGAAATATGTCAAGATTGATCTTCCTTGACTTGTCGAACAATCAATTAACAGGCAACTTACCTGTTGAGTTGGGCAAGTTGCCAAATCTGGGGATGTTATACTTATCTGCTAATGTCTTCTATGGCTCCATTCCCAACAGTTTGAGTAACATCACCACACTGGGTATATTGGACTTACATGAAAATTACTTTCATGCATTGCCTCACGCTTTCCAAAATGCAACCAATTTAGTGAGTCTTATTGTACATGAAAATCGATTACAGGGACAAATTCCAAGATCTTTAGTTCATTGCGAAAAGCTGAAGATTTTGGACCTTGGAAACAACATGATGTATGATAAATTTCCCTGCTGGTTGGAGTCTTTGCCTGTGTTGCGAATACTTTTATTGCGATCCAACAAATTCTACGGCCCCCTCAAATGTCCGAAAACCGAACATGGTTTTCAAAAGTTGCAGATGTTGGACCTTTCTTCTAATGAGTTCGCAGGTTATCTTCGAAAGAATTCTTTCAAGGTTGGAAATCCATGCGAAATGGGATCGCTAGCAATGATTCTAATTTCAAAGAAGAGGTGGTAACTCTCAGATTTAACGTTACAGCAACATTGAGGTACGACAACTATGTGACAGTGGGTGTCATGAATAAAGGCCAATATATGTTACTCAACAAGAGCTTGGATATCTTCACATTTCTTGATCTCTCAAACAATCATTTCGAAGGAGAGATTTCAGAGGTGTTTGGAGAGCTCAAATCACTCATCGCGCTTAACTTGTCGTGCAACAACTTCACTGGGAGAATTCCACTTTCCATTGGAAACCTTTTGAATCTACAAGCATTGGACCTCTCACAAAACAAGCTCTCAGGGGAGATCCCAAATCAGTTAACTGGTCTCACTTTTCTTGCAGTCCTAAACCTCTCAATAAATCAACTCACTGGTGTCGTTCCACGCGGCAATCAGTTCAACACATTTTCAAATGATTCCTATGAGGGCAATCCAGGACTGTGTGGTTTTCCACTTTCAAAGCAGTGCAACTATGTTGATGTCAATCTACCACCACAGACACTTGATGAAGACGACGCGGAGTCAACAATGAAAATTGATTGGAAATTCATGTTGATGGGATATGGGAGTGGCGTGGTAATTGGCTTTTCCATAGGCTATGTGATGCTTAGGAGTGACAATAGAATCCTTGCAAGGATTTTCAAGTTTTTGTATTATTATAGAATTGTGAGGTTGTAGTGTAAGATATCGAAAGAAGGGTACTTTCCACGAATAAAATATGTAACTAGTCTTTCTTTTTAACTTGTCTTTGTCATTTCTTCAAGATATTTATTCTGATTTTTTCAGAGAAATTAAGGATCTTATTTAGAGGAAGGTATTGCCTAGCAGCACTATATGGTGGT
Organism: Stephania yunnanensis; assembly: GCA_039657365.1. Classification (NCBI taxonomy): domain Eukaryota; kingdom Viridiplantae; phylum Streptophyta; class Magnoliopsida; order Ranunculales; family Menispermaceae; genus Stephania; species Stephania yunnanensis. The sequence goes on from CM077582.1 coordinate 849,110, forward strand.
ATCAGCTACATGTATGCTCCTGTGTTTCAAGTCAAGATGCTATTAAGAGATCATATTACATTGCAAGTTATCTCTGCAACTGGTGACGCTATGCTTTTGTACAGTATAGCGATTGGGAACGCTAGAGTGAAAGGATAATCCGAATACAACTTTTTTTTGATAGGAAACAACTTTTATATCAGTAAAGATAATTTACAAATACAAAAGCGATGACACAAGGCCCAAAGATACGACGAGGAGGAAAGAAAAAAAAAACAAAGAATAATTGAACAAGAAAAAAAGCACAAAAAGAAGAGAAAGTAGAGCCAGTGGAGGCAACTAAATATATAATTCCACAAAGACCGTGGAGGCAATTAATTGTTGACTTCTGAAGTCAAGTTATCATAGAATCTATGGATTTTTGCATGCATGCATTTGCATTCAAATGTATGTGTCAAAAGGACACCAAAGAACTTGTAACTATAATTTGTGTTTGATTATAGGAGTTGGGAAATATATAGGCGATATTCCATGCACCAGTCAATCTGACTATTTCAAGCTTGGAAATTACTAGGCTTTTTGCTAAGGGAACTGCTCTCTATCCAGACTCTAGTTCGCTTATTCCGTGAGGCTTAATATCGAGACTTCACTTAAAGGAACCAAGTATCTTGTTGGTCCTCCTAATCAATCTAAAGATACATCTACAGGCCCTATGCGCGTCGAAGAAGTCAAGTTGCATGTAGAATAACTTGCGCAAATATTAGTCTTAATAATTAATACTGGCGTTTTCATTTCATTTCAATTTCCATATGTGATCCAATAATACTGAATTGTTCCAAGAAGACAATTAAATGTTGAATTCTGAAGTCATGCAAGTTTGGATAGAAACAAATGTGACCACAATTTCAGGCGCCTATTCGAATTCACCTACATTATATATATGCATACACTTCTCAATTGGTTCTTGCAAGCATACATTTGCGACTCGTGACCAGCTTCATCCAATTTATAATGATGACCAGAAAAACATTAATGTTAGAGGAAGCATTAATACTAGTGCTCTTACTCTCCCTTCCTTGCATTTCCAGCAGCACTAGTTATCATGCCAAAGTAACACAGAGTGAAGCACAAGCTCTGCTCCAATGGAGAGGTAGCTTGGTCTCTCATTCTCTATCATCATGGCTTTTCACAATCACAACAGCAGCAAGAGTCCTTGCGACAAATGTGGGAAAATGCAATAAATCTAGCAAACTCCTATCTTTCAGGCGCACTTCACCAATTCAATTTCTCAATCTTCAAAAACCTCACCTCTTAAATCTCAACTCCAACGGCTTGTTTGGACCAATCCCATATCAAATTGGGTCTCTCTCCAAACTCACCACTCTTGATCTGGGTCACAATAACTTCACGGGTACCATTCCCAAAGAGATGGGAGAGCTTCGAGAACTTCGGGTGCTTCACCTTTACAACAATTCACTCTCGGGCACCATTCCTCATCAGCTTATAAGCAATCTTCAAGAGGTATGGAACCTTGATCTTTCCTTCAATCATCTGGAGAATGCAGAACACGAGATGCAATTCAATGGATCAATGGTATCATTAACACATCTTTGGCTCAACCATAACTCCATTGGACTTGAGTTTCCTACTTTTGTTTTCCAGTGTCACAACTTGATGGTTCTGGATTTGTCATACAACAATATTGCAGGTGCAATTCCAGCTCGGCTTTCGCCAAATGATCTCAATAAACTTCAGTCACTTAATCTATCTAGCAATCAGTTTGAGGGACCTATACCAATAGAAGTTTTGAACCATGCCAAACTTAGAGAGTTGAGTCTTGGAAACAACAAGTTGAATGGCTCCTTACCTAAAGAAATAGGTCATTTGTCAAACCTTGAGATTCTTGAATTGCCTAACAATATGCTTCTTGGGCCAATACCACCTTCTATAGCAAACCTCAGCATGCTTCAGTTCATGGATCTCGAAAACACATACTTAACCTCCAGCATCCCCATAGAGCTTGGTTATTGCAGTAAACTCGTTGCTCTAAACCTAAATTCTAATCACTTGACGGATCAAATACCACTATCCAACTGGACTCAACTCACTCATTTGCACCTATGTGACAACAATTTTTCTGGAACCATTCCCTTGGAGGTTGGAAACTTGTCCAATTTGATCCATCTTAGCCTATGTAACAATCAATTAGCAGGGCCCCTGCCGATCACAATTGGTCGCTTGGGAACCTTGGAACGTCTTTGGTTACAAGGCAATCAACTCTCTGGATCTATACCTTCAGAGATTGGCCAATTGTTGAGTTTGCGAGCATTCGGGATGTTTAGAAACCAGTTTTCAGGTCCGTTACCCTCAGACATTGGCCGTTTGTCAAATTTAGTAATCTTGGACCTTAGAGAAAACCAAATATCAGGATCCTTACCTTCTGAGATTAAAAACTTAACTCAATTGGCACTGCTTTCTTTGGTTTCTAACAGTTTGTATGGCTCCTTGCCTTCTGAGATCGCGTGCTTGTCTAATTTAGCGACAGTCTTTTTATCATATAATCAGCTATCAGGTCCTTTGTCTCCTGTGATTCAAAATTTGACAAGATTAACTGCCCTAGACTTGTCAAACAATGAATTAACAGGCTCACTACCTTTTGAGTTGGGCAAGTTCTCTATTTTGGAGGTACTAGACCTATCCAACAACCACTTCAGCGGTTCAATTCCAGATAGTTTGAGTACCATTAACACACTGAGGACATTGTCCTTACATGGAAACCACTTTCGTAACTTGCCCCGTAGTTTTCAAAATGCAAGTAATTTAGTGAATCTTTTCTTGTATGGAAATCAAATACAAGGACAGCTTCCAAGATCTTTAACTAGTTGTGAGAAGCTTGAGATTTTGGCCATTGGAAACAACATGATACATGATACATTTCCCTGCTGGTTGCAGTCTTTGCGTTTGTTACGCATGCTTTCATTGTCATCCAACAAATTCTACGGCCTGCTTAAATGTCCACCAATCGAACATGCTTTTCAGAATTTGCATTTCTTGGACCTTTCTTCTAATGAATTCTCAGGTTATCTTCTTAACGAGTTTTTTCAGGGTTGGAAAGCCATGAGAAATACAATCAGTGTAAACAAGTCCCATTTGTGGAATAATGTAACTTTCAATGCCAATGGTGCTAATGTCAAAGTCTCCATAGACTTCTACGAGTTTGCGATAGTGCCTACCGTTAATAAAGGTCGACTTATGTCACTTTACAAGAACTTGGAAATGTTCAAGATCCTTGATCTCTCAAACAATCAATTCCAAGGGGAGATTCCGGAGGGCATTGGAGAGTTGATATCTCTCATTTCACTGAACATGTCGCGCAACATGTTCATCAGAAAAATCCCATTGTCAATTGGGAATCTTTCAGAATTGGAAGCATTGGATCTCTCACAAAACAAGCTCACTGGGGAGATTCCAAATCAGTTAACTGGCCTCACTTTCCTCGAAGTGTTGAACCTCTCAAGAAATCAGCTCACTGGTGTCATTCCACATGGTAAACAATTCGACACATTCTCTCCTGATTCTTATGAGGGAAATCCAGGACTATGCGGGTTTCCACTTTCAAAGCAGTGCGAGCATGTCGGTGCCAATTTAGTACCATTGCCAACACTTGATGAAGAAGATGCTGAGTCTTCAACAATGAAAATTGATTGGAAATTCATGTTGATGGGATATGGGAGTGGCGTGGTAATTGGCTTTTCCATAGGCTATGTCATGTTTACAAGTTTTTGTATTATAATAGAATAGTGAAGCTGTAGAAGAAGATAATGAAATCAGGATACTTGAGGCAATATCTAAATATGTAAAAAAAAATTTGTGTGCTTAATATGAAGCTTTTGTACTATCATATTCACAGTAGAATTTTTTAGTGCTAGTTTTGTTCTAGTGTTTACAAGCATTAATGGTTGCTCCATGTACATGACATGCAGCTTCAGCTTGCTATGCACTCCGTAGTGCAGTCGGTGCAATTCGGACTAATTCATGCTGAGATTCACTTGTATCTCATCAATAACCAAGCTCATTCTGAAATCCAACTGATTAACATCCATGATCCAATCAAACAAGTTCAATTACTCGGCCAATCACAAAACCCTAGATTAAGTTATAATTTCACATTTTCGCTATTAAATCAATGAGATCTACAATGTTTCAATCAATCAATGTAGAGAAAGGAAATAATAGAGCGTGCCAAACCAGGGAAAACAAATAACAGATAGATCAATAAATAGTAGATTAACACACGCACAAATCAAATACAGAACGAGAATAGGGATCAATTGGTTTGCGAGACTTACAGCAATGGACACAAAAATCAATCGATCCGCAAAATTCGTCGATCATTCTTCTCTTATAGATCTATGATTTTGTGTGTTGTGCCCATATTGGTGAACTAATGTAAGCAGGGCTTTCTTTTCCCGCCCTTTAATTAAAATTGATATGATGCACATCTCGAGATGTGCAACGCATGTCATCTAACAGTCAACAATCGATTTAATATACTTGTACTTTTCAAAGAGCTTTATTCAAACAACTAACAATTATGCATTAAATGAAACAACTTTTTTTATAACTATAAGAACAACAAAGCCTCAACCCCAAATTAGGTGGATTCAGCTACATGAATCAAACTATTTTTCCATTGCGCTCGAATGAAATAACTTTCTAAAAAAAAAATCCAACAACACCAAAGAATAGTGTATATATAACATGCTAATCATGGTCTTCGGAAAGCTTAATTTAGTATCAAATTTTCTCAACAACAAATTTCTCCAATCAAATGAAATATCCTTCGAATGCATCATAATCGGGTGTCGATGACGAATTTTCCTTCACCTTAATTATGACAAACTGATAAATGTAAAGAAATCATAATATAGACAGTATAACACCCTAATCATGGCCTTCAAAAAGCTTAAGCAGTATTCATTACTTCTAGTCCCCATAAAACAAGCTAATTCATTCTTGGAGGTCTAAGAAGACTACCAGATCTAGTCTTCAAAACAAAAAAAAAAGAGCTTTCAGTTTCAGAAGTTACAGATCAGACTCCAATGAATCCATGGTCCAATGGTGCAGATATATTATGACAAATTGATGAATTATGCAACAACCATATTTATGATCATCAGATGAGTAACCAGTTTTTTTTTTCTCTTTGTTCGCGATGCCATATTTGGCACCAATCTAGCTGACTATTTCAAATTTTCAAACTTGGGGATTATTGGGCCTTTTCAAGAAAGCGGTCCTCTCAATGCAGTTTATCTAAAGGCTTAATTCTGAGATAGTACTCAAAAGAATCAAGTCCCATGCCGGTCCTCCCAATCTATTCTCCTCTCTTACAAGGTCATAAAGATGCATATGCATCTAAGGCCCCTCCCATAGGACGTTAAGTTATAGGCATAGAATAATAAAGTTTGTGCAACAATAATGTATAGTTGCAAAAAGACAGTGCAGGCAATTAATTGTTGACTTGAAGTCAAGTTAGATAGAATCGACTGGACACTAACAAACGTATTAGCATGATCTGTGTTTAATTATGGGAGATTTGTACATAATTATAGAAATTATGTATAGCAGTATAGGCAATACGCTTCCAAACTTGTAGCGATTTTTTGAAAATTTGTTTCCTGATCAGTTTTGTAAAATAAAATCTTCTCCATATTAAGGAGGGTCAATTTAGCAGTCAATTTATTCAACTACAAATATATGTTTGTTAGATGAAATGACATTTTCATTACTTTTAATAATAACAAAAAAACAAGCATTTGCATTTACTTTTTTGTTTCCAATACGGTATTCTACACCAATCAAGGAGACTATTTCAAACTTCTACATTCTTGAGCATTAGGAGGGGCAGTCCTTTCAATCAAAACTATAGTATACACTAATATTGCACGAGCTCAATATCTAGACTTCATTATATGCATCCAAAGGACCCGCAAAGTCAATTTGGTAGAATAATAAAGTTTGCACAAACAGTTGAGTAATATATATACGCATAGACTTCTAAATTGGTTCTTGCATGCATACATTTGTAACTCATGACTAACTTGATCCAATTTGTAACCATAGCCAGAACAACATTAATGTTAGCGGAAGCATTACTAGCGTTCTTTCTCTCGCTTTCTTGCATTTGCAATAGCACTAGTTATCATGCCAAAGTAACACAGTATGAAGCAGAAGCTCTGGTCCAATGGCGAGCCAGTTTGGTTTCTCATTCTCTTCCTTCATGGCTCATCTCCAACCACAGCAGCAACAATGGTCCTTGCGAGTGGGATGGCATTCGATGCAACATATTTGGGAGAGTTAGAGAGATAAATCTCGCTAACTCCAATCTTTCCAGCACACTTCACCAGTTCAATTTCTCTATCTTCACAAACCTCACCTCTTTAGATCTCAACTCCAACGACTTGTTTGGACCAAGCCCATATCACATTGGGTCTCTCTCCAAACTCACTACTCTTGATCTGGGTCACAATAACTTCACAGGGAACATTCCCAATGAGATAGGAGAGCTCCGAGAACTTCAAGTGCTTTACCTATACAATAATTCACTCTTGGGCGCCATTCCTCGTCAACTTATAAGCAATCTTCAAGAGGTATGGGATCTTGATCTTTCATTCAATTATCTAGAGAATCCAGACCCACTGATGCAGTTCAATAATGGATCAATGGCATCGTTAACACATCTTTTGCTCCACCATAACTCCCTAGGACTTGAGTTTCCTACTTTCATTTTTCGTTGTCACAAGTTGATTGTTTTGGACTTGTCATACAACAACATTGCAGGTTCAATTCCAACTAGGCTTTCACCTAATGCTTTCAATCAACTTGAGTCAATTAAACTATCCACCAATCAGTTTGAGGGCCCTATACCGGATGAAATCAGCCTGCTATCGAATCTAGAAAGTCTTGTTCTGTCTAATAATCCTCTTAAAGGGCATATACCGCCTTCCATAGGAAACCTCAGCAAGCTTCAAGACCTTGTTCTCAGAAACACCAGTTTGAGGTCCTACATCCCCGAAGAGCTTGGATTTTGTAGTAATCTTGTTACTCTCAACCTAGCAAAAACTACCTACTAGGTCCTTTGCCACTTTCCATGACTTCACTTGAAAAAGTCTCAAAAATCTCTTTGTATGGAAATCAATTGTCTGGGGAAATCCATTCCCATTTCCTATCAAATTGGACTCAACTCACTGTGTTAAACTTGGGTCGCAACAACTTCTCTGGAACAATTCCATTTGAGATTGGAAACTTGTCCAATTTATTGTATCTTTGCCTATCTGAAAATCAAATATCAGGCTCCATACCATGTTCAATTGGTCGTTTGAGAAACTTTAAAAGACTTTGGTTGTACCGAAACCAACTCTCTGGTTCCTTGCCTCAAGAGATTGGAAACTTGTCCAATTTATGGAGTATTGAGCTATTTGAAAATCAAATATCAGGCTCCCTACCAAGTTCAATTGGTCGCTTGAGAAGTCTAGAAGAACTATGGTTGAAACAAAACCAACTCTCCGGTTCATTACCTTTGGAGATTGGCCAGTTGGTAAACTTAAGAGTACTCGGTATGAAGGCCAACACACTTTCAGGTCCCTTACCATCACAGATAGGACATTTGTCCGAATTGGTGCTCTTAAGCCTTTCTGAAAACAAAATTTCGAGTCCAGTACCTCCTGAGATAAGAAATTTGTCCCAGCTAGAAGCGCTTTACCTCGATAACAATAATTTTTCTGGATTCTTACCAGTTGAGATCGGGTGTTTGTCGAATTTACGATTTCTTACTGTAAGAAACAATCAACTAACAGGTCCTTTGCCATGCACAATTGGGAATGCGACAAGATTGACAGCAATTGTCCTATCAAACAATCAATTCACAAGTACCCTCCCTGCCGAATTGGGTAAGTTTGCTAATTTGGAGGCACTAAGCCTATTCAACAACCACTTCAGTGGTTCCGTTCCAGAAAGTTTGAGTAACATCAACACACTAAGGGTGTTGAAATTATATGGAAATCACTTTCATGCCTTGCCTCATAGTTTCCACAATGCAAGCAATTTAATGACTATCATGATCCATGAAAATCAAATACAAGGACGAGTTCCAAAATCTTTGACGAATTGTAAAAAACTTGAGATTTTGGACTTGGGAACGAACATGATGTACGACACATTTCCATGTTGGTTGGGGTCTCTACCTACGTTACGGGTATTTTCGCTGCGATCTAACAAATTCCATGGTCCCTTACAATGTTCCAAAACCAAGCATGGCTTTCAGAGTTTACATTTTTTGGATATTTCTTCTAATGGGTTCTCAGGGTAAAGAGTTCTTTCAGGCTTGGAAATCCATGAGGGTTGCCATCAGTAGCAATGAATCCCACTTATGGAATAATGTAACACTCCATTGTAGCCTTAGCATTTACTCTGACTTCTATGCCTTTGTAACAGTGCAAACCAACAGTGCAAACCATTAATAAAGGCCAATATGTGTCGTTGAACAAAAGCTTGGAAATGTTTAAGTTCCTTGATCTCTCAAACAATCGTCTCAAAGGAGAGATTCCAGATGAGATTGGGGAGCTCAGAGCACTTGTCGCACTGAACTTGATCTTACAACACCTTCATCGGAAGAATCCCAACGTCAATTGGGAATCTTTCAGAATTGGAAACATTGGATCTCTCACAAAACAAGCTCACTGGGGAGATTCCAAATCAGTTAACTGGCCTCACTTTCCTCGAAGTGTTGAACCTCTCAAGAAATCAGCTCACTGGTGTCATTCCACACGGTAAACAATTCGACACATTCTCTCCTGATTCTTATGAGGGAAATCCAGGACTATGCGGGTTTCCACTTTCAAAGCAGTGCGAGCATGTCGGTGCCAATCTAGTGCCATTGCCAACACTTGATGAAGAAGATGCAGAGTCTTCAACAATGAAAATTGATTGGAAATTCATGTTGATGGGATATGGGAGTGGCGTGGTAATTGGCTTTTCCATAGGCTATGTCATGTTTACAGATGATAACAGAATCATCGCAAGGATTTACAAGTTTTTTTGTATAATTGTAAGGTTTTAGAGCATGATCTTGAAACTAGGGTACTTTAGATAGATCAAAATATGTAACCTTTTCTTCTTCTTTTTTTTTTTTGGAGATTGCTTAATGTGTAACTTGTTTTTGTCATTATTTCAAGATCTTTGTTCTGGATACACTAAATTGAGCTCAATGGAATAGTTTGATCCATGTAGTCGACTTCAACTAATTTGGGATTGAGGCTCACTTGTATAGCATCAATTCAGATTCATCAAACTTCATATTTATGTGGTTGATCTAGTTGGGAGTTTTTGGAATAGATTCTTATTTTCTGAGTAATCGACAAACTATTTTTTTGTACGGCGTCGCAATTGGCGGCGCTAGAGTGAAAGGATACTAAATCCGAATACAACCGAACCGAAAGATTAGGGTTTAGGGTGCTAACTTTTTGTTAATTAGGACAGATTTCAATCCAAGACTAATTCATTCTCCAAATCGAACAGACTAACATCCATGATCCAATCAACAAGTTTAATTACTCCGCGAATCAATGCAAACAACTAGATGGTACTTAAGATGGTACATGAAACCCTAGATCACACAATAATTTCGCATTTTCGCCGTTAAACGAACCAGATCTTCAATGTTTCAATCAATCAAGGTAAGAAAAAAGGGAAAGGATTGAACATGCCAAATTAGGACTACCAAATAACAGATGAACACACACCAATCAGATACAGAACGAGAATTAGGGATCGATCGGATTGCGAGACTTACAGTGATTGACGCGAAGAAGAAATCGATCGATCGATGATCCATCGATCCGCTACATTCATCGATGGTTCTCCAATCGATCGTTGATCTTCTTGTCTTTGAATTTGAAATCTCTCTTTCGATTCTCATGATTTCGCGCCCTAATTTGTGAAAAGAGGGAGTTTATTTTCCCGCGCTTTATGAACTTCAAAAGATTGTAAAATAAGGTGGCAAGGGACTTTTTACCGGAAACCGGTTGACGTAAGTGGTAAGAGATTTGATTTTGTTAAGTGACGTCTCGAGTTCAAATCGAGAAAATGGGACTTCTTTTTTAGTTTGAAGCTCACATGGAGCAACTTCGCCATCTTATGAGGCATTTTTATTACAATTAAAAGTTCACGATGAACAATTTCAAGTTTAATGACGTTTAATAGAAAAAAGTCACAAACATAACTGGTCATAGTAGACTCATGGAATCAAAGTGTATCATAATTTTCTCATAATGCTGGGGTGAACTCGGTGGGCTTGATGGCCACTCGTAACTATTAGGATTTATAATAAACTTGGATTATCTATTAGATTCACGATGGACTTAGAGTAATCAAATACCAACTAAAAGTTTAGCATTAATGTATTCCATGAGACTCTAATCTTGGTTCTCTCTATGAAAATGTCAGACGTTAGCCACCATAACTATCCTACGTTGATTCAACATATGTATTTTAAGATGGGGAGAAATGATGAATATAATAGAGATAAATTGTGCTCCTATTAACATTCCGTAGTCTAATTGGCAAAGAACTCCGATTTTTTTTTTTTTATATGAAATCATAACTTATCCAGTTTAATAAGGCTCAAACTCCTAACTTTCACTTAAGTAATTTCGTACCAAAACCAATAAGCTATCCAGTGTACTATAGATGGATAAAATATATATGTAATCATCTGGTTGAAGTTTGTACACCCACATATATCTAATTTTGGAAACAAGTTTGAATTCCACTTTATATATGTAATTTTGGAAACAAGAGAGAGAAGGGAAAGAGTGTGAGATTTACTTTATGTATAGAGAAACTTGGAAGAGAAAAAAAAAAAAACCTCTAAATCCCACTTTATTAGGAAAACCCGCATATTAATTTGGACTTATCGATTAAATTACCAATTTATCCTTAATTTTAACTATTTTTATCAAAAGTTGGGACTTTTCAAAACATTAATGGCTATTATAAATATTTGTGATTTAAAGACTTAAAAAAAAAAAAAAAAAGTTGTCACATTAGTGGCTAAATTTTGTGATTTAAAGACAGCTTACATGCCAAAGCTTTACTGTATATGGGTATATACCCTTCATTAGTTCCACACTAGCACCTTATATATATATAAAGCCATATCACCAAGTCCTACTACCACTGCAACACAAAATCAAGGCAAGTATAGTAGATTTACAGTACAAAAAAAATGGCTAAATTGATCCATTCTCTTATCATTGTCGCCGCGGCAGTTTTGTTGAGTTCATCCAAGACACTGGGATCGATCGCAACGTTTAATAAGCCACCTTACACTCGTATATATGCACATTGCGCGCGTTATAATTACAGTTATTTTTTACTGCTAGTTTTGTTTTTACAAGCATTAATATATACTTGCTCCATATATATATATATATATATATGTTACGAGACATGCAGCTTCAGCTTGTTACGGTTTTGAAGACGAGGGAGTGATGATTGCAGCAGCAAGTGATGAAATTTAAGCACTCCGGAGCCTTGTTTAGGCTCAGGCGCGGTGACAGTAAAAATCACAGACTTGTCACAAGAAGCTTTCGCCTCCATGGCTGATACTGATGCAGGAGTCATCAACATTGCCTAATTCCAGCAGTACATTCTCAATTACTAATAGGCTTATATAATAGGCAAATTAATATATCCTCAAGCTTCAAGGTTTTTGCAAAAATATCATAACGTTTGAATTTTGGTTAAAATATCATAACCTTTTGATTTCTTGTAAATTGTATCTTCACTTCCTAATTTTTAGTGAATCACACTTGAAAATATAAAAAATTATACATATGATTGAAAATATTATTTCATATCAATGCAATTGATATTTATGTAATCTAGTGACCATTCATTACTTTGATTGTGGTTTGATAAATAATAATTACAAGCAAGAATACTAATGCGATTTGCATGAAACTAAAAGGTTATGATATTTTTGCAAAAATCGTGAAACGTTAAGATATATTTGCCTATTAAACCTTACTAATATGTTATTAGGAGTTCATTGATCAATATTGCAAATGTGTGGATATTTTCACTTCTTTGATTGCTTTTTTTTTTTTTTTTTGATTACATATGTGCAGGGTATAAGGTGGGCTGAGGATGGATTTTCAGAAGATTCATTGTGCTGGAAGAGTGCTGATATAAGACTAATTTGTTTTTTATATTGTGAACAATAAGATTTTTTTTTGAGAAATGTAAAAGATAAGAGATAGTGAAAATAAGATTGTAAGAGGAGTTCAAATATATGAACTACTTTTATTACATCAATAAAATGAGGCACTTTTTTATTTGAATGTGATCTCCCAAAGAAATACGTACAGGTAGCAATGGTCATAAACTCAAAACATATTTCAAAAGTTAATGCTAGAGCTTTTATTCTCGGGTCCGTGAGTCTTATTAGTACCGCTATTGTACATAACTTGGCCACCTTGATCAGCTTACATGTGTATGATTTTACTCATAAAGTCTCAACACTAGTTGGAAAGAGAACTACAACTTAAGCACTTCTTTATAAAGTCACACTTAATTAACCGATGTGCGACTATATTTCGATCCACACATCTCCAACAATTCACTATGTATAGTTGTCTTCAGATACCATAGATAACCAAAAAAAAAGAAAGGGAAACGTTAGAATGACAATGCACAAGTCACATTCGTTGGCACATCGATGAAGCGGAATGCATGGCTGCTGTGTGAGTTAAGCGCACGATCTCAAGTTTCACTTCCCCGGTGTGGCAAGTTCATTTAACCAACTAGAGCCATCTCCCGGTCAATAAGCACCAGGGCCATTGCGAGTAGTGAGGATAGTAACCTCGACATCCACAGTTGTTAAAAAAAAATAAAAAAACAAAAAGTTTACACCAAGCCGCATTGACATAAGAATTATCAGTACGCACCTTATAATATGAGCATACATAAATTTTGATGCATAATAGGTTTGTAGGTCACGTAGAATACGACTTTCCATTTGACTTTGGCGAAGATGGTTGAAGGGTGAAGGCAACCTCCATGTTCACCTAACCTTACTTGCCTGGTCTGGCTATCTACTTGGAGGAAACTTACTCCCTTTGAAGTTTGAAGTTCAACAACCTTTCATCAACTGCCACCTTACGACCCCGCCACGTGTCTCGTATTGTGCGCCAGTGAATTCCACATGAGGGCCGCTAAGGGCACCCCACCATTTAATGAAGGCACCCAAAGTTTTTGTAAAAATTTCAGCAAAAGTGGAAAAGACTATTTTGCCCTTGTATATATAGTGATTCAAACCTCACAAATCATTTTGACAAAGAAAAAAAGGCACCCCACTACAAGGTTGAACCACAAATCCACACTGCGTTTGTCGACTTTTTATCGATTCTTGCGGATTGACATCATCCAAATGATGAGTTAACAATGTTTGACAACCATATGATAGTTTATTAGAATTGTTTAGTTGTGGAAAACAGTGAAAATGATGATTTGTTTGTCAACGTAGGGTTTGGTAATTTGCTCAAATCCGAACTTGTTTCCACTATATAATGGAGGATTGTACTGCTACGGTGCAAGAGGAGGTCGAAGTTGAAGTAATTTTGCAAATTTATTGTGTTTTTTTTGCGTTATCCGAAGTTTCGTCGATGTGCGCGATTGTATCGGCCTCGCAGACCGAGATGTATGGCGATGTCTCGGTCTTAAAGGACCGAGAGGTGTACTTAGGTCACGGTATGGTACGCCGTCTGTACAACCGAGAGTATGAGCACATTCTCGGTTGTACACCACCGACACCACATTACCTACCACTAATTGTAGCTCTCGTCATGTCTCGGCGAGAGAACTAGAGTACTCTCGGCCATGCGTAAGCGAGACCTTTGTGAACTCTTCCGCCTTTGCGGTCGAGACTTCGAGTTCCCAAAAATGTAGCTCCGTCTCGGCCATGCGAGGCCGAGACGATTAGTACGCCTCTCTCGGCTGTGTGGCCGAGAACCGCGAATTCCCATTTCTTTAACTATTCAACCGAACCCTAACTTGGAGACGAAATCGGCTCACACCACGACCCTACGAGCGCAAAGAAGCCGTAAGCGAAGGAGAAACACAAGGCGAGACACGGGAAACACGATTTTGGAGATTCCTCTCAATGGTCGATTCAAACCAAATGGGTTCTTGCACAACAGATTCGGTGAAGGTGGTGGGGTGCTCGGGGTTCGGTGAAGGTGGTGGTGGGGGTGGTTGGGTGCTCGGGGTTCGGTGATTTCGGTGGTGGTGGTGGTGGTGGTGGTGGTGGTGGCGGTGGTTGGTGATGGTGGTGGTGGTGGTGGTGGTGGTGGGGTGTAAGGGTTTTTTGCATGAGGGGTATTTTTGGTATTCTGGGTTTAATTTTTGGGTGCCCCAGGTAAATCAATTTGTGCCCACATTAGCTGGGTGCCTTCATTAATAGGTGGGGTGCCCTTAGCGGCCCTCTTCCACATCTCGAGAACAATGGTAAGCCGTTTTCTTAAACAACTCCCAAGAGCACAGTAGCCTACATTCTTTCCTTTGTTTTTTTTTTTATAGAAAATAGCATACGCTTGCGATATACATCGAGATGCATAAAATTCTTATCTCAAGGTATTCGGCACGCACATCAAAATGTTATGTGCAGGAAAGCCGTTTTCTTAAACAACTCCCAAGAGCACAGTAGGATACATTATTTCCTTTGTTTTTTTATAGAAAATACTAAGCATACATTATATAACGCTTGCGATATACATCGAGACGCATGAAATTCTTATCTCGAGGTATTTGGCACTCACGTTAAAATGTTATGTGCATAGTGATGTATCTCTAGCAATGTCTTTTTTTTCTTAGATCACTCAATATCTTGCCTTGTCGTATACTTGAAGCTCGAGCCGAATTGATCTATTAAAAGTAACAAAAAATTTATTTGACTCAAACGATATTCAATTATATAAAAAGATATAACTACCTTTATCTTTAATTAACATCAATACTACTCAAAAAAATATATAAATTTTTATTGTTAGTTGAGTTGGGACTCTAAAAATAAAGCTTTTTCGGTGGTGATTTTTACGCATCACTCGTTGTCTTTCCCCATGTATTGACTCTAGATACGCTCATCCACGTGTCACAGACCCAAAAATCCGCCACGTGGCCTCATTAATTTCTCTCTCTTTAAAGTCGCCAACTACAACTTCTTCAGGGGCGTATTCAATTGAGATTTTTAGAGACTTTTAGTTACTTTTATTGACTAAAAAAGTTTAGGGGTATTCAATTAAAACTTTTAGAGAGTCTCTAAAAGTTTGGTGTATTCAATGTGAACTTTTAGAGACTTTTAAAAAGTCTCTAAAAGTTTTGGGGTATTCAATTTAAACTTTTAGAGAGTCTCTAAAAGTAAGGGGTATTCAATTTGTTTAGAAATTTGGTAGATTTGTGGGTTTGGATGACTTTTGGAGACTTTTCACCTAACCCTATATATATCGAAAGTCTTCTCCATCTCTTTGCCTCCACGAGAAACTTTTGGAGACTTTCTTTTTTCTTCTTCGGACGAAATCAATTTCCGCGCTCATCGCGAAATCAGAACCTGCTCCGCGCCGAATTGTACCTGCGTTTCCATTGATGAGCGAAAATCGCAGCAACGTAGGAACGCCGTCACTGGAACTCAGAATTCTAAGGTTCGATATGGCCGAAATCGATTTTCAGTAGAGCGATCGATGCACATAAGGGCCAAGCCTATTCCTGTCTTCAGTAATTTGCAGCTTGATCTTCAGTGATTCCTGTCTTCTTCAGTCTCTCATCAATCACTTTCCACACGTTCTCGGGTAATTCGTACTAGTCCAATCAACGTATTCTGTTATACTTTGCATGATATTGTTCTTCCGACGCTTGTTTGCCATAATTTCCAGTAAAAATACTCCAAACTGGCTTATCTCTACGTTTCAAAGCATCCTGTTCTATTCCCAAATCAGCATCAGCACGAGTGGTCTTCTCACGATGTTGGTTCAAAGGTTTTGATTCTTAGTCCCAAGGCTCAGTGCTTGGATGGTGCATACAACATCGGTGTATTTGGCTTTAAGGGCACAACAAAGTACCGAATTTCTATAGTCGTTCATGGTAATAGTGGCCGTTACATCAACGAACAACCTTCTTCTTCCTCATCAGCAGTGGAAGCAGGCTCGGTTGAGTGCCAGAACTGCAGGCGCTACATTCCTAGTAGGACAATTGCACTGCATGAAGCATATTGCAGTAGGCACAACCTTGAACCTTGAAATCAGAGGAACACCTTCCTTTGACAAGCAAACACTGCTTGTACTTAGATCATACTCCACTTCAGGCCACTGCTCATAGAGATTTCGAGATTTTTGTAACCTTAAACATGAATGTTTATCATAAGTCATCCAAATAAAAGTTTATCAAAGTCTATTAAAGTCCTTACAAAAGTCCATTAAAGTTACTAAAAGTCATTAAAAATAAAGTCTATCAAAGTCTACCAAAGTTTTTAAAAGTTTACAAAAATCTACAAGTCTCTAAAAGTCTCTAAAAGTCATCCACTTATAAAAGTAACTAAAAGTCTCTAAAAATCTCAATTGAATACACCCCCCCTTAACTTCGTCTCTCTCAGTTTGTACTGCACTCGAAGTGGCACGAATCCCGAGGAGAGATGCTCGGCGACTGTTGCTTCCGGCGCCGGAGACGCGTTTCCGACGAGGCACTCGATCCGGTACTCCTGGTGTCCGGCATCGGAGGCTCGATCTTGAACTCCAGAGACAAGAAGAGCAAAGGCGAAATCAGGGTTTGGGTTTGGCTCTTCTTAGCTGATCTTGAGTTCAGGAAGAAAGCTTGGTCGATTTACAACCCCAAATCAGGTTATACTCATCAATTTCAACTAATCAAGTGTTCTCTCAAATGGGGTTTTGTGTTTGTTTGATTTTTTGATGATTTTTTGGTGTTTTGTTAGATTTTTGAGTGTTGTGAATGAAGGGCTTGTTTGGGTTTTGATAAATTTTGGTTTTTGATAAGTTTTGGTTTCTGTTTAGATTATAAGGAGTGTTTGGACAAATGGGGTTTTGTGTTTGTTTGATTTTTTGATGAATTCTATATGTTTTGTTAGATTTTTAAGTGTTGTGAATAAAGGGCTTGTTTGGGTTGTTGACAAACTTTGGTTATTGTTTAGGTTCTATAGAGTGTTTGGACAAATGCGGTTTTGTGTTTGTTTGATTTTTTGGTGGGTTTGATGTTCTGTTAGGATTTTTGAATGTTGTGAAGGGCTTGTTTGGGTTCTTTGACAAATTCGGGTTTTTGTTTAGGTTATATGGAGTGTTTGGAGTAATGGGGTTTTGGCTTTGTTTGATTTTTTCGATTAATTTTGATGTTCTGTTAGGATTTTTGAGTGTTGTGAACAAAGGTCTTGTTTGGGTTCTTTGACAAATTTGGTTTTGTTTAGGTTATACGGAGTGTTTGGAGAAATGGGTTTTTGTGTTTGTTTGATTTTTTTGATAAATTTCAGAATTTGATGTTGTGTTAGATTTTGTCTTGTTTGGGTTGTTGACAAATCTTGGTTTTTGTTCAGGTTACACGGAGTGTTTGGATAAGAATTCGGAAGTTGTGGTTCCTGAAGATGACTATGGACTCTACGCAATTGACATTTTGGATCCTTCATGGGTAAGTTGAGGATGGCACCATTTGGCAATGAATTCGAATCCTGTTTTGGAATTTCATTATTCGAAAGCTATGTTATTGGACTTTACTTTGACATGAATGTTGTGTTTGGTAATACAAGTTTGCTAATTAGATCTCCATTGTGGAATTTAGTGTTCAGTCTTTGTGATAGAACAACACGAAACTGTGTGTCTAGTTTGTTCTATTAGCTATGCAGCGTTGAAAATAACGTTTCGGTATTAGCCATACAGTGTAATCACATTTCAATATTTGCTTACTTCTGGGATCATCTATAAATTTATTAATGTATGAGAATAGGGAACCCCAATTCATTTGGGATTGAGGCTAGTTGTTATTGTATTATGAGAATAGGGAATTGAATAATTTTGGAAAATTCGCGTTCTAGGCGGTGCTTTCTATTATGGGTGTCTATTATGTGGGTCCTAGTTTTTCAAGATGGTCCCCATTGTTGAATGTTTGGTTTTGATGCAATTTCTGGGGTACAAGTGTGCGGTGGGGTCACACCAGCAAATCAAGCGTACATTTATTTTATTTTGTTTTTTGTTATTTCATGTTTTTTGGCAAAGTGGAATTCTTTTTTTTTTTTGAAGTACTTGAAAGTTCAAATGATATAGAATCTAGAGAGGTAAATTTTATTTCATCTCATGTTTATTTATATATAAAAACCATCTGCCTAAAAAGATGTATCATGAATTTACTACAAAGACAATAACCAAAAAGATAAAATTATTCTTCCTTTCGAAAGAAAGTCTTATTTTGAATCAATTTGATTCAATAAAGTATTTCTGGATGGCCCTTTTAATTATAGGTGTTAATGATATGGGTTCTAGTTTTTTCAAGATGGGTCCCCATTGTTGAACGGTAGGTTTTGATGCAGTTTCTGGGTTGCAAGTGTACAGTGGGGTCACACCAGGAAATCAACTAACCTTTTTTTTCATGGTTTTTGTTGTTGCATGTTTCTTGGCAATTTTTTTTTAAAGTACTTGAAAGTCTAAAGTAGTAAGTTTTGTTTCATCTTTTATAACAGTCGTGCTTGTTTATATAAGAAATATCTACCTAAAAGGGCATCTATCACTACTTGTGTACAAAGGCAATAACCAAAAGAAAACAATTATTCTTCCTATCGAAAGAAAGTATTATTTTAAATCAATCTTATACATATTTGCAATTTCGCATCATACATTTTTTTTTCATTCTTTCTTTTGATAGAAGTGAGAAAATTGTTTGGATAGTGTTCCAAAATCAAAATCCAAATCAATTTAATTCAATAAAATTGTTCCATGTTAACTGGATAATTCTATAATATCTTTATAATCTTTGCTTTGACTAGGAGTGATTCTTATCCAATTACACTAAATCGAGCACAATGGTAGAGTTTGGTCCTTGTAGCTGACCCAACTAATTTTGGATTTAGGCTTTGTTGTTAATAAGTAAAAAATTACTTGTGTTACCGTTCATTTGGATCGCTTTTAGTTATGATTGATGTCTAATTTACTTAGTACAGGACAAGGTCTTTACTTGCATTTTTCCCTCTTTTTTCAGATTCCCAAGGATCTGAATATTTTATTTAACTTCTCAAATTGTGATGGTACCTAAATGGTTTAGAACTGTAATTGACTGCCTTCTATAGAATTGCATCATGACTGCAGCATTCATTTCCTAGAAAGAAACAAAAACAAAAAAAACAAAAAATTATGTTTGTTAATGGAGCACGACAGCAACCTTCTAAAGCAGGGTCCTTTGCTAAAAGTGTTTCTCTTGTGGCATCTAAAGCTGTAGTTGACATTCCATTATGCAAGTGTGCAACTGTAGATACTTTTAGCTGTTTGCATGTGTTACCTATTTGCTTTCTCATTAACATGCTCTTTTATCTTTCCAGTTTGTTAAATTATTCCACCTTTCAGAAGTATATCATTTTCATGATATGATTGATATGCTTGTTGGTTGCGGATACAAAAAGGGCACCACACTCTTTGGCTATGGTTATGACTTCCGGCAAAGCAATAGGTACTTAACTTCCATCGTAACTTGTACAAGTAAGGGTTGTTTACAATTTGTGATGACATCTTGATCTGAGTTCACTTATTGCACTAGATAGCACAATGAATTATTATGTCTTATTGCAACTAGAGTACACCAAAACTGCACATGATGAGATGGTCCTGCAATCTCAGCTTCAGGTTGCATATCATGTTGGCAGAATTGACAAGGCACTGGATGGTCTTAAAGTAAAATTGTCCACTGCGTACAAGGCTTCAGGAGGAAGAAAAGTGAATATAATTTCACACTCAATGGGTGGATTGCTTGTGTTATGCTTCCTGTCTCTCCACCATGATGTGCGCAATGCTTTCTTTGGTTTCCAATTTAATCACTTATCCTTGATTATTATTATTATTATTACTATTCTTGAATGGAGTCATAGGTTTCCTTTTGCATACTACAAAATAATGTGAAATAAACATCGCAGGTGTTTTCCAAGTATGTTAACAAGTGGATTACCATTGCCTGCCCTTTCCAAGGTGTGGCCTTTTTCACTACAGCAATCTATATTCCACTTGATTTTGATTAATTTTTGGTCATGCAACTATTTTGCACTTGACTATAAATGTAAACATGTTTTGCAGGTGCACCGGGTTGTATAAATGACGCTCTTTTAACTGGGTTGCAATTTGTTCATGGATTTGAGAGTCATTTTTTTGTATCCAGATGGACAATGCATCAACTGGTAACGTTTGATGTGAAAATACCCGTGTTTATGAACTTATAGAATCGTTTCTCTACATTTCCTACAAATTTGATCTAGTTAGACATCCTTGTGCAGACCTTGGACATGTCATCATTTCAGCTTCTCGATATGATTTGTTTCCTACTATATATTTGTTTATGGTCACTTATATGTCCCCAATTGACTGTATTTGCAATACACCTTCGGCAACGTATGATAGGAGATTTAATGTGTGTTTTGGTGCCTTAATTGGTTAGATCATACTGGACACGCATCCAGACCTAGTTATGGAGAAAAGAAATGGTAGTTGTACAAGGCAAAGGGATATGATTCAGTAATTCACCGTAGCTCGCTGAAGCAATTAATTTTTGTTGTTGTGCACTTACCGTGGATGTCATAGTGCGCAAATTTGTCTGGTTTCTCCCAAAAAATTGTTCCAAGCATGTTATTCCTTGTTGACCTTATGAGGGGCATTCTATATTTCATTATTTTCTTTTTTGCCAAACGTATCATTGGTGTCAATAATGCAAATTCACTTATTATTCGACATTCCAGTGACAATTTGTTTGCTTGCTTAGCTGATCGAGTGTCCATCGATCTATGAGATGTTGCCAAATCCAACTTTCACGTGGAAAAAGCAACCCCAGATTCATGTTTGGCGAAAGCAACCTGAAGGGGAGGAAAAGACTTTGCCAGTTAAAGTAGAATCATATGGCCCAAATGATAGTTTTGCATTGTTTGCGGAAGCTTTAAAGAATAACAAGGTACATCTCAAATACTTTCTAAAGTCCAATCGCTATATCCGTGCTTCTTTTCAACTTGAACAGTTCTTTGCTCTAATTTGAATGGTCAATTCTCTATTGCTTGAATTTTAATTCTCTGCATATTTTATACATTTTAGATGTTGATTTTCTGCTGACTCTTCAAACTACTGTTTTGCTTACAGCTGAATTATAATGGAAACACAGTGCCTCTTCCATTTAACTTCTCCATCCTAAAATGGGCTATCGGAACCCGTCAGGTTTTTGAAAATGCCCGGCTTCCAGATGGTGTCAAATTCTACAACATCTACGGAACATCTCATAATACGCCTTTTGATGTTTGGTACGTGTGGCAGACCTTGTCGATATTCATTTAGAGATACTTCTTGTGTGCCCGGGTGGGGTAAAATTTTAATTGTTATCTTGCATTAATGCAGCTATGGTTCAGAAGCGTCTCCTATCAAGGATTTACCTCAAATATGCCACACCATGGTGAGTACATTGTTACACAACCGTGGAAATATTTTTCGACATAGTATTTTAAAATTGGCACACCGAGCACATTCTTCTATAAAATTTTGTCATTGATGGAAGCTGGATTCTTGACGAGGCGGTCCTTTTTGGCGTGTGTGTGCCGTCGGTAGTTGTTTGAGATTCTGGTTTTGTTCTGTTTCGCCGACTAAGATATGTGATTTTATACGAGAATTCATAAAATCTCATCTTTGTTCTTTCTTTGCCATTTTCAGCCTGTATATACTTATGTAGATGGAGATGGGACTGTTCCTGCTGAATCAGTGAAGGTATTACTTCCTAATCCTTCTGTTCTAGTTTTGAGTTTAATGCTGTTTCATTACTTCCCATAACCCTAGGAGATGACATAATTGTTTGACTGTCCAGACATCGATAATTTATGTTTGTCGAATGAGTTTTGAATTTGTTGTTCTATATTTCTCAATTTTCTCATGCAGGCTGATGGATTCGCGGCAACTGCAAGGGTGGGAGTCTGCGCTAGTCATCGGGGTTTATTATGCGACAAAACAGTTTTTAAGCATATCCAACAATGGCTCGAAATTCTCCAGAGAATAGCCAGCTAAAGAAAACTTCCAAAGTCATAGATGATATGTAGAAGCAGAAGATGATCTCTTTTGCGGCGCTGGCCGCCACTGTATTCGAAAACAGCGGTGTCTAATTATAAGCCGGCGCCGAGATGGCTATTTCATGCGAGTATAGAGGCTCAAATTAAAATTCATTATGTAGATGTGGAATGTGCACTTCCATGTGTAATTTGAAGAGCTTCATTGCTCATTGTTGTATCACCATGAACTGAGACTCTTCAATTTGTAATGTTTTAGTTTAGAATAAAATCTCTCCCAACTTACACAGATTTCACTTGTCAATCTTTTTTGGTGCTTTCTGTTTGATGTCTCAAATGATAACTAAATGCAGCTTTATTTTCTCTTTAAGGATCAACTGCAACAAAAGCAAAACATAGTTTCAGTACCAAATTAATTGTCGTCGGTTAAATGGATAAAACTCTTTCATTTCATTGTATTCGATTTAGTGCACTTTTTCTTCTTTTTTTCAAGCACTTTTTCATTGTGTTTGATTTAGTTCAATTGATTTGAGCTTTTCAAACCATTTTTTATTTTTTGCAAAACCATTTAAATTCTCTTTAATTAATTTATTTCAAGTTAACTTTGGTCTACTTTTACCTCGTCGAGTTTTAGTTTGTATGATGTCTTGATAGGTGTTTCAACCAACGTAATCGTTTTTTTTTAATCTTTTATGTCATTGGTGTTACTCATACTTTTCTAAATGTATTGATTTCTTATGTGTCATTGACTATTTTTAATTGGATTAGTCGAGCTTAAATATTGGGGCTCCCAATTATCCCAAGCGAGATTAGTCTGGGATTAGTCGAGCTTAAATATTGGGGCTCCCAATAATCTCAAGTGAGATTAGTCTAGTTTAAATATTGAGAATTTGAGACGCATGATTATCCCTTGTGCAATTAGTCAAAAAGCTAACAAAATCGACAATTGACATCACTGAACGCACACCCAGAACACACATCAGCCTTGAGAGTTGTCTCTATGCGCGTCAAGATACATACCTCACCCATATACAAACTAAATTTATACAACGTAACTATCAAGAATTGAGTTCACAACATCTGCCTCCATCAACGTAAGACTACTGCGTCCCAACAAAGTTCCCCAACAAGTAATAAAAGACTGCATACTCAAACCTCGAACTTAAGAAAAAGGCAAAAGCAATCACTTTGAGCGTCAACTAAGTTAAATATCGTAAATTTTTGCCTCAAAATACGCACTCGCACATATATCTCGACGTATATTGCGACGATGGTTACTTAGGCAGCTCCCCAAACTTAAAAGACCAGTGCCAGTTAAAAGCTGTCGTAAAAACGCAAAGAGAATCTGCAACACTGAAGTGTGATGAGAGCTCGTCTTCTCCAAAAGCGACGTCTCTGCACTCTCAATCACAACAACAACAACAACAACAGCAGCAGCAACAGCAGCAGCAGAAGCAGAAACCATGTCGTCGAAGACCAGTAACGCAAGTAACCAAACCCAACTTCGCACAGTCACTGCAAACCCTCAAAGCCCAAATCGCCTCCGCAGACTACATCGCCGTCTCGACTCGCAATACGGGCTCATTCGCCTCGCCGTGGCGCCGCGTCCTTCCCTTCTTAGACACCGCCGACACCGCCTACTTCAAATCCAAGCACGCCGCTGAGCGGTTCCAGGTTCTGCAGTTCGCGGTCTGCCCGTTCACGGTCTCTGAATCCAAAGTGGCCGCCCATCCGTAAGAGCCCTAATTGATGTTGGTCGAAGTTTGGTGTTTTGGGTGAAATTAGGGTTTTTTTTTTGGGAGATTTTGGTGTTTTGGGGGTTTTGGGTGAAACTAGGGTTTTGTTTGGGAGATTGTGTGATATAATTGAAGCTTTAAACAGTTACAGCTCTGAAGATTCATCTGTTCTTATTGATTGATTGAAAGTTTGTTTTTTTTTTTTTTTTTTTTTTGGTTTTGGTTTTGGGTTTTGTTTGGGGGGTTTCTGATTTTGGGTGAGATTATCTGTTTTGTTGAAGTTTTAAACAGTTATAGCTCTGAAGATTCATCTGTTTGATTGATTGATTGAAAGTTTGTTTTTTGGGTTTTGGGTTTTGTGGGGATTTGGGGGGATTGTGGGTTTTTGGGTGAGATTAGGGTTTTGTTTGGGAGATTGTGCGACATTGAATGATTGAATGATGTGAGATTCAATTGAAACTCAAACAGTTCTGGCTTTGATCATTCAGCTGTTCTTGTTGTGCGTTTTTCATTTTGATTTGGAATTTGGGTATTCAGTGAGATTGTGATTTGGTTCAGTTTGATGCTTTGCTCTGAAGTTTTTGTTGTGTTTTGTGTCAATTTCAGAGGAATCAGGGCTTTGCAAATCGTTTGAGAGCCTGTTTGGTGAATCTACCCTACCTGCATTACAATTTTAGTAGTTATGTTATTGTTTGTAGTAGAGCTTATTCCAAAGGTTCCATCTTTTTGCTATTACATATCTAGTTTTGAGAGTTTTCAAGTTTTTGTTCACGATACCTAGATTATATATTACCTTTTGGTTTGTAGAATCAAATTCGACCTACAAATGCCTACAACTGCCTCCACTAGAAAACTTAACTCAATAGAAATTGAAAAAATTCACCAAGGTAGGAGTAGACCGAAGTTAACTTGCAACACATTAGGTAGGATGGATTTAAATGGTTAGAAAGCTCACCATCAATTGCACTAAATCGAGCGGAATGGAAGAATTTGATCCATTTAGCCGACCCTTTGTTGGTTGTAGAATCAAATTCTCCAAAATCCCATCACTTTTCATGAAAATTAAATATGCCTTTGAAGGACCTGAATTGTTGAGTTTCTCTAGTTTTTTTTTTTTTTGTTGCAGATACAACTTTCATTTGTTTCCAAGAGATGAGCTGAATGTAGGGATTCCTCCGTCCTACAGCTTTTCGTGCCAAACATCCTATTTGACAAATATGGCTCGAGAGGGATTTGACTTCAATTCATGCATATATGATGGTAAGCATATCATCTCAGTGAAAATTTTCACTTGAAATCTCTGATACACTAAAGTATGCTTTATCACTTTCAGTAAAAACTGCACGAAGCATAAATCAAGTGGCAACATGGCTAGTGGCTCGGCAGAACCTTGGTTCTACTCTTAATGAATGAAGTTGGAATTGGCAAATAATAGTAGAATTAGATTGAGTCACATAGGGAGGCTGGATTAGATCTATTGTATACTTGTGTTGCATTTCATTAAGTTTGTTGTTGTAACTGTAATTCTCATTTCTAGTGCACTGGTCGTTTCCTGTCAAAAAAATAAAATTAAAACATATATATTAAAAAAAATAAATTTCAATGCTTTCATGATGAGATAACAAATGTTGGAACTTCATATTAATACTGATCTTCGAATTGCATCATGAATAGGACAAAGTCTATGTTGTATTGGACATTCTTCCTATGTGATTGTTATAATGCATTTGACATGAAATATGTAAGATGTTGAAAAGGCTAAATTCCTGTCATACTCATTTTTCGTGACATATGTATTTTGAGTCAAAGTTTTCTTTAAGAGAATTTCCCACAAAGTTGATATTTGTATGTGCTAACGACGATAAATAGAGAGCTGTCATGTTGTTTTGACAAAAAAGTTGATAACATGATATTCTGTCTTTTAATTATGACTCTGGAACTCCGTCGCATGTTTAGTACTATAGGCCTCATTAATAAAGTAGTAAAGTACAAGTTTTTCAGTTTTCTTTATTCTTTTGAGCAGGCATATCATACTTATCTAGAGTACAAGAAACTTTCGCCAAAAATCGTCTTGGTAAACCTCTCGGTGGTATCTATCCAATGAAATCATCTTCAACCCATTCAGTTGCTGATTCTCTTTTTTTGGAAAGGATTAAATCACGTGTTCGGAACTGGATGAATGCTTGCAAAGATAAAAAGGAGAGTGAAGGACCTGAAGGTGAGTGGTATTTTGCGCCTCATTTTCACACTGTCCAAGTCCCTTTTTTTTTTTTTTTACTATTTTGTTCTGATTTGAGGTTTTGAATTTTCCTCTATGTAGATGGACTTGTCAGAAGCCTTAGGAAACTTATTTTAGGAGTTGAACTGTATGGATCAAGACCTTGCATGATTATAGATGTTTGCAATGAACGGCAAGTGCAGCTTGTTCTGGAGGTAAACGAATATTATTCCAATTGCAATATTATTGCACATATTACAAGTTGCTCGGATATTAATTTGCATTATTGATGCCTCCTCATCTATCTTCTTTTCTTTTTCTCATCACAGATGTTGAGTAAGTTCTCCAATGATCTTGTACCTTTAGTTATACCTGGCAAAGGTGGAGAACCCCAGGCTGTTCGTGTCGTGTTGGCTTCTTCTGAGGAAGACAAGAATCTTCTTGAGGTAAGGAGCAGGCGTTGTCCGACTGCTTTTATTTTTGTTTTTGTTTTGCTTTTCTTTTTGTGAATTCAAATTGGATGGAAGAAATGGCGGAGTGCAACAGGGATGATTTGTGATCGAAATGTTCCCATTAAGTTAAAAGGAAAATTTTATAGGATTGCAATTATACCAACTTTGCTCTACGGAAGAGAATGTTGGGCGGTAAAACAACAATAATTACATAATCTGAACGTAGTAAAAATGAGGATGCATAGGGATGTGTGATAAAACTCGTAAAGATAGAATAAGAAATATAGAAATTCAAAGACAAGTAGGATTAGCACCAATTGACACAAAGATTAGGGAAGGGCAGTTGTTGTGGTTTTTTCACCTGCAAAGACGGCCTATAAATGCCTTCACTAGAAAACTTGACTCAATAGAATTGTAGAAATGCGATGAGTTAGGGATAAATCAAAGTTAACATGAGACGTTTTAATTAAGAGGATTTGAATGGTTTGGAAAACTCACCATCAATTGCAATTAAATGAGCCCCAATTAATTTAGGACTGAGACTATGTTGTTGTTGTCGTTGTTGTTTCCGTTTCTTTTTGTCCTTCTGAAAATATTTCTACTTGTTTATTATTTGTGAAATAATATAAATATATTTTGAATGGCAGCGGGAACTTCAAGATGTCGAAGATGAAGAAATCAGGAAAGTACGTGGTTTCCGGGAGGTAATTGATGCAATATCGTCTTCCCAAAAGCCAATTGTTGCCTTTGATTGTCTCCACGGTTTGCATCTCTTACTGTTTATGCCCTTAATATTTTTAGTTGCCATTCTGTTTCCTGATAATGTTAATGATCTTCATGTCATAATTGTCACTGGATGCAGAATTTACATTCATTCACTCAAAATTCGTCGCTCCACTTCCACATTGTAGGAATGACTTTATGTGCTCACTACGTATGGTCTTTCCACACATCCTTGATGTCAACCATTTGTTAAAGGAAATCGGTCCCCTTAAAAAGGCGGGTAACGTTCCTGCAGCATTCGCCCACCTGAAGAGGCGATTTTTTATACCCATTGATATGGAAATTCCTCATCAAGGTGAAACAGTCCACCCTTTTCTCCAATTGTGACTTTTAGTTGACCTTTTTTTTTTTTTTGAGGAAATGCTGATAGCTTGAAATGCCACATTCCCATGAATCAGCTCCAGATGATGAAAGCGATAATCACGGGCATCGTGTACTTCTCACAGTAAATCTTTCGCGAAACTCAGTTCCATTCTGAAAACAACTCATGCTGATCTCGCGGATTTCCCCGACAAAAATGCGGAATCCCTAGAGAGGTACATGAACATCTTCATCCCCAGCTCTACTGGCCTACAGGAACAACCCGAAGAAGAAAATGTATGGATGAATGAAACTGCAAGGGTCAGCACCGAAGACCTTGTTTTCATCTGGGGCTTTAAACATGGAATGCCAGCTGAACAATTAAAAAGCCGCTTGTGTGGAACCCACGATGTCTTCTCGGAAGACTTTGATGTCCGGTTAGCGGACAAGAGCTGCGCCATCTTGGTCTTCTGGAAGCCGGGTTTAGCGAAAATATTACTAGATGCAATGGATTCAGGAAGCGTTGGGTGTGATTCTTTGAGGGAGTTGGCGTCGGAAGGACTGAAAGCGTCGGGCTATGAAGCTTATAAGAGAGTTTGCAGTTTGGGGCTTTGGGAGACAGACTTGGCTGATTCTTTAGACAGGAGTTTGACTGAGCAGTTGCAAGAATGCAACATGGATGCTGATTGTGGAAAGAAAGCTATGGAAGTTTATTGGAGCTCTGATTCAATAAATCTTGATGAGCTATAGCATTCAATAGGCTTAACTTTTTTTGTGAATTAGAGCCATGAAATTGAGAATTCCGGTTTAGTCGAATGGCTAGTTTAAGATGATTTTCGTACTATCCGATTTTGTTGCAGTGTTGTTTAGCTGCTAGCTGCTAGCGACGCACGCAGTCTCAGACATAAATTAACAGTGCGGCGAGCATGCCATGCCATACGGCGACGATAGTGGCTTTGTATATGGGGGAATTTGGTTCTTAGGGAGGGGAAGATTTGTTTGTTAGATATTACAGGCAATGGATGCTATTGAAGATGCAAGTCTCAGGACTCACAACTTGGCCTGTATTGTTGTTGCTATTAGTTTGCATTGATAGAGTTGTCCAATTTGTGAAAACTGGTTCCAGCAAGGTTCTGAGTGTCTCAAAGTCGTATCTGGCGATATGTATGTAATAATTTGTTTTTCATAACATAATATAATTTTTTTTATGGTTCTATTATGAGTTGTCATGTTTGATCGCTAAATGTCAATAAGTTTATAATTATTCCTCGTGAGTTTATAATTTAATTTGGATAAAATAGGGTACCGAGGTGGGATGCTTCTCAACATCTCGTCGGCTTGTAATAAAAAAAAAAAATGATAATATAATGGAAAAATAATGGCACTATTAAATGATTTTCTAACACCCACTATTAAATGTGTAAATTGATACATTTTTGGGTGCTCTCATAAACAATTGGGGTGCACATAGCACCGCTCATAGAAAACGATTGGTGTATAGAAATATCACACTGTGCATACTTCATCTATGTCCATTTGGCCACGTGAAATTGAGTTGCTTTAGCAATGTCCATGTAAATATGGAAAAATGACTTTCTAACATACTTCAGACACTTAAATAGGCCCACCGATTAAGTTAACACTACTCATAGTCTTATTCAATTCATTTGATGGGAATTCGATGGGAATGCCACGAGATTAAATAGGCCACGGGATCAAATTATCTCTCATCTTTACACACTCTTCTCTTCAACTCGATCGAATTCCCATCGAATAAAAATGCGGGATGAAGATTGAGGACGATACAAAGATGCGGACTCGGCCGAGGAGCAAAGACGAAGACGAAGATGATGACGATGACAAAGACAATGATCAAGGACGAGGACGAAGATGCGGTAATGAAAACTGCGAGATCGCGAACTCAGTCGAGGAGCGAAAATAATGAAGATCGAAATCGACTTTGATGATTTTGTTGGAGATGTAAGTTAAATAGATGGGTACTTTAGTAACTGTACATATTAAAACCACATTTATTCTCAAGCTTAAACCTCTCAACTAAACAAGTCTCATAAAAGGAACTAACACATAAATTCATGTGTTAGTCCATTACAAACTAATATCATGGTCTTGAATCTTGTTAATATTTGAAGCGAACGTGCCAAGTGTCTCAAGTTCGGCAATCGATGCATATCGTGCGCGCCGACCCACTCAATGCGCTTTTCTCTATGTTCCGAGTGGGTCAACCTAATAATGTCTTATAAATAGAAAAATGCAAAAGTAAGCCGCTTTATGAATCAACTCATCCAAATATCTTGTGTTTTATCTCGAGATGCGTATGCACGTATCTCGCTATGTATTGCACGGCTTCTGGTTGAATCGAGTTTGGTAGGAATCAGGATGGTAAGCGCACATGGTCACGTGCCTCGTATAGTGTCGCCGTCATACAAGCTGAAACCTGAAACACAAAATCGCAGAGAAAAGACAGTTTTTGCTCAGAAGACCAAAACAAACATACAGAGAAATTAAATCACAATCAACAAAAGCAGAGATCTCCACTGCTCGACCTCTCTGTCATGGCGATCGTTCTTCTCCCAAACCTCACTCCCCCCTCTTCGACCTCTCTCTGTAATTTCACCCAACTTTCAGTTCACTTCAATTTTTTTCTTTTTGTGACTTTTGATTGAAATGCTCGTTTTTTGGTGATTTTGGAAAACCCCATTTGATTTGAGGCATGGGTCTATGTGGGTTTTTGTTAAAGTTGTGATCTTGGTTGAAATTGAAAAAACCCATTATTTTTTTTGTAATTTTTTATTGAAATGTTTGTTTTTTGGTGATTTTGGGAAACCCCATATGATTTGAGACATGGGTCTATGTGGGTTTTTGTTAAAGTTGTGATCTTGGTTGAAATTAAAAAAAAAAAAAAAAAAAAAAAAAAAGCCTATTTTTCAAGCCATGAATCTTTTGCATGCTTGAATTGAGGATCATTTCAATCAGTTTGATTTCAAGTGGGGAGTGATTTGATTTACAATTTGATGAATGTTGTTAAAAATTCATTTTTTTATTGCCGAGGGTATTTGAGCCACCGCGGCACCGGTCTAATGTTGGACCAACTAATCCCTCGGGGGTCCTTAGTTGCCCCCACCAAGGAACCTGAGGAAGAAATCGGAGGGAGAAAAGTGTGGGCAAATTTCGAACTCAAAACATGTCTTGGTCAGCGTGTTAGAGAACAAACTTCTCTAACAAACTTACCACTGGACCAACGCCCTGGGGGCAAAAAATTTCATTTTTTTGATGTTTGATTTACTTAAAATTGGTTACACAATGTATCTTACTTATAATGTTTGTTTTGTTTTGTTCTTTGTTTTTCAGTTCCTTCTAATTGTCAGTTTTGCCAAACTGAGAGCAGTTATTGCTTGATGTCACCTGGAACTATGACCAAGTGTTCCATTGATGGTAGAAGAGCTTCTGATTCTGCCAATATAAGGTCAGTTTGAAGCTTTGCCCCAATTTTAGCCTCGGAGGCATGATTCCTGTTATTTCTCTTGTAGAGGTTTTATTTGTTTCCCTTATGGAATTTGGTATTGTTCCATGTAATTTACTTTGTTGGGATGGTGGAGAGGTGTTAGATGATCTCACCCGATAAATTTTTCGGCAATATTATGAAATTCAGTACTAGATAACTTGATAGAATAGAGTTTAATAGATTAGACAGATGGTATCTGTTGTTTTATTAGGTGTAGCTTGGTGCAATTTTCCGTGTTAAGAAAAAATGACTGTGTCTATGAGAATTTCTTTTATTGTAGCTTTCTTAGCTGCTCTCATTGAATAATCATCAGTTTCAGCACTATATTTTTGAGGAAGGAGAATACGATTGTTTGACATGTCAACTTGTCGGCTTTTCCCTTATATGAAGTACTTTCAATTGAAATACTTGTCATCTGCTTTTTACAGCCAACCCCAATTAATTTGGGACTGAGGCTATGTTGTTGTTGTTGTTGTCATCTGCTTTGTGCATAGGACACAATAGCTTCCGACCAGCTAAAATCACCGACTTTGCTGCTTCTTATGCTAAAAACTACTGATTTTTCTTGCTCACTAAGATTTGGAGTTACAATAATTAAAATATAATAATTAACTATACTATGTTGAGTAAGCATGCTGGTGAAGTACTTAAGTGTGTGAGCTCCTTTTAGAATTGTTTTGTTTAATGAAGCTTTTCTGCAGATTTAGGTGCATAAATCCAATGTTCGGAGCAGCACAAACCCACAGGTCACTTGTTGGACAGGATCTAACCTCTTCAATAATACGGGTTGCCGCAGATCACTCAGACTCAATTTCAGACATATCTAATTTTATGAAAAGTCATGGCTACCACCCGCTTGAAGAATTGAAAGTCGTGAGAAGCAGGAATACCATGCTTACTTCCGCTGAAATGGCAAGGACAACTGTGGAGGTGATGCAAATAACATATTAAAAACAAGAAATTAACATGGGTTACAAAATACTTGAAAGGAAACAGAAGATTTCTTCTTGGTGAATCTCTTTACAAAAAACTTCAAAAAATAATTAAGGCACGAGCCTGACTTTGTTCTCACTAGTGACTGCTATCATCTTAGATAATTTTATTTAAATGCGCGACATGGAAAAATATACTCTGCCAGTACAGATGAAATGATACTTTATAATATTCGATGCAAAAGAATTGATGGTGAAGATGATTATGTTCTTTGACATAGCTACTCTATATTTCTTAGGCTAACGGCACAGCAGTTCTGGTCTTCCCTGGAATGGTACACAACGAACCGCATGAACTAAGCTCTTGGGCCGAATTGCACTATGTTATTGATGATTATGGAGGTTTGTGCTACATCTCCTTTCGAATTGTTCTATAACTATCAGTTTTGGTTAATTATTATTGCTATAATCATAATCTACCCCGGTTTCTTTTTTCTTGCAAATCGCCAGACATATTTTTTGAAATTTTCGATGACGAGAACATTTTGGAAGATCATTGGGCACTTAATCCTGTGGTAAGGGCAGACTCATGCGATTTCTTCAAAAAGGAGTTTTACACCATTAATCTAAATTTTTTATTAGCTCGTTATGACAACAACAACAACATAGCCTCAGTCCCAAATTAACTGGGGTCGGCTACATGGATCAAACTTTTCCATTGTGCTCGTTATTAAAAAAAAAAAAATTCTGTTAAAGTGTAGAAGAAATGTAAAATGTATCTCATTAGCTTCACGTTGGGCACTAAATGCGAGAAGTTAGATTAATGGCCTGCATTACATCTTTTTCAATCCAACTAATTAGATACATTTTACATTTCTTCTTTTTTATTTTAGACTTGAAAGCACTACTTAGTTTGTGACATTGTAGAGTTCCATTTATTTCCAAATGAAGAGTCTCCCAACATTGTGAATTGCTAGATTTTGAGTCATGAACACTTTTTATCCAGTTTTAATGATGAGATAAGGAATTTAAAGTGCTCAACAGATGCTTCCATCTAAATTAAGGTTATGTTTCTTTCTTCTTAAGATAGTTGTGACAGCATATATTGACCATCAGCTTTGTTTTTCCTTTTAGAATGTCTTGATTGGGATGGGTGTCCCTTTGCATATGAACAAAATGGAAGCTGAAAATCATACTAATAGCTCCGACATTGATAGTATTGACATTCTTTTGGAGGACGAAAGTTTTGAGGTCTGTTTTGGCTTATCGACATTTTCTTTCAGAACCATTTTTTCGTTTTCCTTCACCTTACAATTTTAAGAGTCATGACCTAATCTAGTTAGTATTTCTTGTATATTTAACAGGACACGGATCCTGATGCTTCAACCCCTCATGTCGATTGGGGGACGCCTTACAGTTCTCGCCAAGTACACCCTTTGTACTTTGCAAAGTGTATGACAAAGGTGATTTTGCTAAGCATTTAACAGTGGTGTTGTGCGTTACCAGCGTCCTAGTTTTGTTAAAGTGTCCCATTATTAAAGTAGCTGAATAAAATTAGGACGATGTCCGAATATGATACATGACCTCAGAAGTTTGTCATTCAGGCTAGGTACCCACTAAGTGCCTTGAGGCTTAGGCATAGTGAGGATTGAAGAGGCATCAAAAGTTTACATATCATAGATCAATGCATAGTATACTTTTTGAAAATGTCATGAACTAACGTAGCGACATAGAAGAGACATCAAAAGTGAACCTTTTAAGTTCGTTTCTTTCTTAACTCTTTTTTTCCTATTTTTATTTGTGCTAGTTGGTGAAAAGACAAGCTTTTTCGAGTATAGTAACTTTGTCATCCTAATTTTAACTTTTTCAGACCTTGTTTTATTTCCATACATTTATATTGATAAAGTACTTATGGATACTGCCGTTCGCTAGCATATGTTGCATCTTCAACTTATTTTTCATGATAAATGATCAATAATTCCATGGGAATGATGGAAAGCCAGCATGTTTCGGGGAAGAATAAAGATGTATCCTACGTGTCCCGTAATATGTGGGAAGTATTGGCGTAATTTCAAAGAGTATTGACTTTCTCATTTACTTATTTCAGATATCTTACTATAGGGGCAATGCATAGGAAAAGAAGTCTATGTTCATTGTCATATGCTTTCCATCAATTACATTGTTTTTTTACTGTTGCTGTGCAATAGGCAGTCAACTCTAACTATGGGAAACGGATGGAACACCCATCAAATGGAATTTCTATTTTAGGATGCCTCAGACCTGCTATGATGGATGATGAATCTTATGTAAGACGACTCTTCCATTATGATGAAAGCGACATTTACCATGATTGGAAAGGTAATTGTCTTCCACCATTATTGTAAATTCTCACTACCTTAGCTAGAGTTTTCTCAAATAAGAATCTAACATGATGGATCTTCTAGATCCAAGGCCATATCTTTGTGTTACTTCTTTTTAAATAAGTTGTTTAGCAACGGAGAACAAATAGTCGTGAAATCAGTTTTTAACACGACTGATCAGTTGCAATCTAATCTAACCAACAATATTCTGAAATCTTATATTTGGAAAATAAAAAATAAAAAATGGCACATCTGTTGCCAACGAAGTAGGATTACATGCAAAAGTTGTTGTTTTTTTTTTTTTTTTTTTTCACCATGAACAACAGTTTATGTTGAGTATGTCTTCATATGCAGGTGAACATGACAGAGTAGAAAGACAGCTCCCTGCATCTTATAACTTAATCGGTAATTCAAGTAGTTCTCGAAAATCAATGTTTTTATGATCATACGACTTTCTTATTTTACACTTAGAACGATAGAGAAAGGTAGCATATTTTCAGGGACTTTTACATCTAATATAAAGATTAACTATGGAAGATTTTTCTGACTTATTTTGATATTTTGTGAAGAGGATGACATTTTGGGAATTAATTCCAAATACGATGGTGCCAACATAAGATCGACATTCTTCAAATTAGACATCATGAGGATTGAGCTGTTCTCTGTGTATGGTATTCAAGTAAGTATCTTTCGTTAGTGCAAACAAATATGTTGCTATAACGTGTGTGTGTAACAACTACGTCTCGGCCTTGTTTTTTTGGTGTGCTGCAGGCAGCAATCAGCTTGGACGAATTTCAGGAAGCCGAACCTGATTTTCTTGCACATTCTGCTTCGGCAATTATAGAACGTCTTTCTGAGGGGGAAACAAAATTTAACTGTGCCCTTAAAGCTCTCTGTCGAAGGAAGGGCGTAAACGTTGAGGTAACATTTCTTTCTTGAGCTGTTATTATGTAATCTTCTGTCGCTACGTTATTCCTCAATTTCTTCTTTGCCAAAGTAAGACTATAATTTTTGTTTTAGTTTCGAGCATTTATTTTTCTATTACATATTAAGAAGGCAGTTATTTCTTATTTATAGAATGAGCATTTTATCGAAAGCCAACGCAATCCATTATCCATATAAAGTGAATATTTTCAAGATGGACCGTGTGCACTTTTATAAATGTTCTTGATATTTTTATGTAGAGAGCAAAACTTATTGGAGTCGACAGTCTTGGCATGGATGTACGAGCGTTCTTAGGACTGGAAGCTCGAACTCTTCGTTTTCCATTCAAACTCGGGTAAGATAAACAGAACTTTGATTTGCACTTATGATTGCATCTATTATCTCTTGGTTGTTGTTTCTTGTACTTCTAGTATCCCGAAATGGCCAATTAAAATTGCATGTTGGCCTAAGCTTTGATGCATTTTTCAGGCAACATCGGAGAGTGGCGCCGAAAAGAAGATCCAACAAATGCTCTTCCCTCGGCATATCAGGAAAAAATTTAGAGCTCCATATGAAGGATGAACCGATGAATTCCATATAAAATCGATCATCTTAAGTTTTGATCTTGATATTATTTCAAACGGTAAGATCCCCTTGAATTTCATTTCGATGTATTAGAGATGGCCCTCATTTCTTCTATCTTCTGCAATGTTCCATGTTTTTGCTTTCTAATACCATTAACCAACTACATTTCGACAGCTTCAGTTAGGTTTTATACCTGTAACGTGTAACTCGTGACGTACAAAGCCAAAGGTTTGACACGACAACAAAAAGCGCGCGGAGAGAGCATTCTTTTAGTATTTAGTCATCTTGCAATAAGGAGAGGATCATGACTTCATGATCAAAGGATCTCTCCCATTCATGTGAATACTAATCTAATAGTCTGACATATTTACCATATGATTTTTATATATATTATATATATATATATATATACATGAAGTAAAATATCAGAGTGACTGTTGTGCATTTGAGATCAATTCCTTTTCTTTCAATGAAGTTTCAATTAGTATTAATGAAACTTAATGTGCTTTCAAACTAATGATTTCTTTTATTTTGGGGAGCTTATGAGCACTGACAGTCTAACAAAAATTTGAGTTTGCTATAGCAGGAGCTTCATCAATGATCTGATGATGCAGTGCTAATTTCGTGAAAGTCGAAGGTTAGCGAATCAACGGACACAATTTCTCTTAACCTGAGGCTTCAAGTTATGGTAGTTGAATGTTTTTTTGAACAATTAAGATTAGCGAATCAATGAACCAAAGTAACTAGTTCTTGAATGTACTAGGAGTCATCGATGATTAATGAATTTTTATCTTCTTCAATAAAAGAAAAAACTTGGAACTCGAATTAGCGCTTGAAAGAAAGAAATGCAATAATGTTGAAAAAAAAAAAAAAAAACAAGAGATGCAATAATGCCAAAAATTTACCACCTTAAATTTTTCCCCTCTTTGAGTACGATTTACCTCAAAGAAGGAACCATTTACAATCTAAATACTTCCAAGACCTTTAAACCTGGAGGATTAAATTAACCTAATCGATAAATATTTTCCTTATTTTCTAGTTTGCCCTCTCTTATTAGAAACAATGTAGAAAAATGAAACTAAGAAACTATAGCATGATTCGCAACGTACCACTGCTCGTAAAAATGGATTGATGTGTATTCACCTTCGCGCGACAGGAACAACCATTGGCAGTGACTTGAGTCGCAATGAAATGTGAGGAAAGTGCTATCCTGGTCGAGAGGATAGACTTCTTTTCTGTCTTTGGCTTTTGAGTTTTCCAGTCTAAAAGATTTCTAACGTTGGGAGTCTTTTCTGCAGTTGCGTTCATTGACGTCAACTAGTACATTGAACGGAAGAAGATTCGAGTTTAACGTCGGATCTTTTTGAACTGCGGATCTTTGGCCCTTGATCTTGAGCTTCACTGCCAACTTCTATGTCCTTTTCCTTGATTTCTTCTGAAGTTTCTGCCTCTACTTCAATTCTGGCTCTATCCTCTTCTTTAGCACCCCTGTCGAGAAAAGGCAAGTCAACAAAATAAAATGCTTAGATTGCATCTCCTACGGAACAGTTTTAGAAAAATCAAATATTTGCGCTACAAGTAAGAGATGGAATGAAATAAACCAACTCAAGCAACAAAAGATCGACTCTATTGTATTTGCCAAAATCTAGCCAAAAAAATGAGCATAACCGACAGTGA
Organism: Stephania yunnanensis; assembly: GCA_039657365.1. NCBI lineage: Eukaryota > Viridiplantae > Streptophyta > Magnoliopsida > Ranunculales > Menispermaceae > Stephania > Stephania yunnanensis. The sequence continues at coordinate 886,918 of CM077582.1, forward strand.
CTATCGGCTTCTTCACAGCCTCACTTGGAACATGCAACTTTTGCGCAAATGCTTCCTATGGCATTCCGTCTTACAGGTTTACTGGCTAACAGGAAATCCGCAGATACTAAAAAAAACCAGTTGGCAATGGCTAACAACAAACCTTTTCCGTAATTAAAAGGTGGGAAAATTGAAGTGAATCTACTAAAGCTCATAAAGAAAGATAACTTAGGATTACATTACGAAAAAACAAAATATAAAAGTGCAAAAAATATAAATATACCCAGAATAGATAATAAGACCGATTGCAACCGCACCAAATGCTATGTAATACATCCAGTCCACCTGAAATGAAAAGATGCGGATCAGAATAGATAATAAGAACCTATTAGATGTGTGAGAGATGATTATTCCCATTAGGCCAAAGTAATTAAGCAAGCAAGTGCAATGTTGATAAGCCATGTCAAACCTTCTCATGGTATGCAAAGATGCGGATCAGAACGGTCCACATGTCTGCTGTCAGCAGTGAGAGATTGAGCATAGTAGAACCGCTGATCTGAGTAGGCGCAGAAGGGAACGTCAGCACTAATGATTTCACAATTACAAAACAGCTTCTGTTGAAATATTGATATTCAAAGGCTCAACTAATCAGCATTCGCAAAGTCCTAGACCTCGAAACTTCCACTAATAAACTATATTCCATGGAAGTTTCGCACATTTCAGAGCTCAGATCCAATTGAAGTAATAATAATGACGAGAGATTCAAGAAGATCCAGCCTATATTCTAACTAAAGCCAGAACCATCCAAAGTCTGACTTTAAGGTTGGGTACAAAACCAGTTAAATGCCATCTGATAACTGAATCTTGATCACGACTTGGGCATTACAATTATGACAATAATAGAATGAATTCTTCGCAGTTACAATTGCGGATCTCAAACATCAGCCCTTGGTAGATCACCAAGGCAAGGATATTAATGAAGCATTCACAACGGCACCTCAAGGTAGTGGACTCACATATTGGGCAACCATAGGGTCTTAGAAATACTCGGGGTTAAGCCAGAGACCCATGGATATAAAATAGAAAGAATTAATGCCTCCATCACGTACCTTAAGCAAGATTGGAACTGATGAGTAAATTAAAAACATTGCAGCGGCAAATCCAACAAATGGAAGCACCTGGAAATACAGACATGCATCCACATAAAAAACAGAAAAACTAATTGCAGAAAATAGTTTAACAGCAAATAATGCATTAGAAGAAAGGTATTTCTAAGATTCACATCATGCTATACAATTACAAATGTAAGTTCAGAATGAAATCATGATAAGGGAGGATCATCATTACTAATACTTTTGTAAGAATAGTACTTAAATGTTCAAAATGGTAAAAAAAAAAATTACGTCAAATGAAGTCATCAAAGGCATTTCCAAGATTTACATCATGCATCATATCTTCACTAGTTTCACCACACATCCACCAAAGCATCCTCAGTTTTGTTACACTCATCTTATGTATGTGTTGTTGTTTCTTTACCGTCCAACATTCATTTTCATAAAGCATAGTTGGCCTAATTGTGGTCTTATAAAAAAATTCTTCAGCTTAACAGGGATATTTCGATCACATATTACACACCTATTGCCCTCTCACTTCTTCCAACCCGCTTAAAGAGTTGGGGCTTTAAGAACTAATATGAGCCCAGTAACTTTGTAACCATAAAGAAGTTTTCAACACAAACTACAGGAAAATTTTGATAGTTCAAGAACTACTACATGTTCTTGCATTCTCTAAAACAGAACAGAAACAGCATGAGAGAAACTCACCGCCCCAGTTGACCATCGAATGGATTGTAGTTCCTTGCGCTCAAGTATGCTTCTGTAGAAGTTATTAAGGAAGCACACCTTGAAAAAAAATTCAATAAATACTGAGAGATTGACTTCAATATACGGTGATAACAAAGCTTTCCATCTGAATTGCACATTATTACAAATAAAGCAATGGATTATCTTAAGGTGAAAGCTTGTTTGTAACTCGTAATATGAATGAACAGGAGAGATTAGCAAATTTTCTTTTTCACTTGAAATATGAGTCATAAAACTAAATACGATAGCCTCAATCCCAAATTAGTTGGGGAATAAAACAGAAATGATGATAGAAAAAAAAATCACCCAGTCGAGGATACATTTGACAACCACTAATGATAGCTCCAAACAGACCCAACATTGCCATCAGCTCAACCCTTTCAGCACTTTTCACCAGAAATTCCTGCATCCAACACATGAAACAGATCTGTTGGGCAACAATAATGGAAAAGAAATCCAGTATTTATGGAAGAGGTGGATTTTAAAGACCAACTGAATGGAAAGAACTGCCAACTTAGACCTTATAGAATATGTTAAGACACCTTTCAAATCAATGCAATAAAAGAAGATGTCAGAAGATGGTTACTACAATCTTGGCAAGCAGCAAATGGTTATTAATTTCTCAATATATTGCTACGAAAAAGGCTCAATTTCTTCATATGTTGCCTACACTGAGTAAGCATTTGAAAGTTGCTTTGAATATGTGAAATAATTATTTCTGGCACAAACAAAAATCTGAAGGGCCTGAGCAGATTCATGGTCATTGAAAACAAAAAGAGCAATCACAAGACCGCTACATTTTTGAAACCAAAGACATGGAAGCTGTTATTTAGTTTAACACTAATGGAAAGCCAAGCTATCATCTCCATATTATACATAAGAGCTATTTATGTTATTTAAATGCAATAAGAATTTCAATTCTTTCTAATGGCACACCATGAAACCTAAAACCACGCCATGTAAACATTCAGAACAACAACAACAATGACATAGCCTCGGTCCCAAATTAATTGGGGTCGGCTACATGGATCAAACTTTTACATTGTGTTTGATTAAATGCAATTGATGGTTAGCTTTCCAAACTATTCAAATCCTTCCTAATTAATGCATCCCATTTTAACTTTGGTCTAACCCTACCTCGTCGAATTTCTACAGTTTCTATTGAGTCAAGTTTTCTAGTGGGGGCATTTGTAGGCCGTCTAATATACAGTCCACTGAAGAGACTTTAACTTTGGTCTTGATTATTAAAAGGAAAATGTCGTAAATAGTCTTATGAACAAACAGTTCTAAAAAAATGGAACATAACAGCCCTTTCAACAGAATTCTGTATACCCACCTCACTAACATTACTGACTGCGTACAGAGTGGCCCCAGCAACCACGATCAAATCTCCCTTGATAGGGTTTTTCCCACCTACAAATCATTAAAACAAGTACTGAAAGATGCAAAAGACGTGTACCCTTTACATCTGACCTCAACACACTCCAATGGTACAACAGGATTGAATTAGTTGTCCACTTGTAAAATTCTTTCTGATGTGAGAATGCATGACTTTCAGATGTAATATGATGTGGGAAAACAAATTGATGCCATTGTGCATGCTGGGAAGCGTATGAGAAAGAAAGAGATTTTGGATTCTAATTTACATGTAGGCATGAACTCGCTATGTTTATGTCTAATTTCACATTAATACATAAAATGCTGGTAAGGCAATTCACCTGCCCGATCTTTCGAGTGAACATCTGAAAAAACAACTGTTACAAGTCCAGCAACACAGACTGCGACACCAAGTAATCTTCTATATCTATATTTTTCTTTCAGAAAGAACCACGTGAGAAATATAACAGATGGTATTGTCCAACAATCCAGCAGCATGACACTAGTCAAAGATGTATATTGATAGGCCTTCACCACTGCATAAAAAAAAGAAAGTGATCAATTACTCAACAACAACAACATAGCCTCAGTCCCAAATTAACTGGGGTCGGCTACATGGATCAAACTTTTCCATTGTGCTCGATTAAGTGCAATTGATGGTGAGCTTTGCAAACCATTCAAATCCCTTTTAATTAATGCATCCCATGTTAACTTTGGTCTGCCCCTACCTCGTCGAATTTCTACAGTTTCTATTGAGTCAAGTTTTCTAGTTGGGGCATTTGTAGGTCGTCTTTGCAGGTGACCAAACCATCGCAACCGCCCTTCCCTAATCTTTGTATCAATTGGTGCTACTCCTAATTGTCTTTGAATTTCTATATTTTTTATTCTATCTTTACGAGTTTTACCACACATCCACCTAAGTATCCTCATTTCTACTACGTTCACTTTGTGTAATTGTTGTTGCTTTACCTCCCAACATTCACTTCCATAGAGCATAGCTGGCCTAATTGCGGTCCTATAAAATTTTCCTTTTAACTTAGTAGGAACATGTCGATCACAAATCACCTCTGTTGCACTCCGCCATTTCTTCCATCCAGCTTGAATTCTATGTGTGACATCATTTTCAATGTTACCATCATTTTGTATGATTGACCATAGGTATCTAAAGTGGTTTACCTTAAGAACTTCTACAATCGTCTTACAAGGAAAATCGCCTCCATAGTTGACCTCCCAGGCATGAAACCAAATTGGTTCTCTGATAAAAGTGATCATCGAACCATAAAAAACCCCAAATAGAATGAAAACTGGACGGAGCAAAGTGTACAAGCAATGCCATGCCAAGTGTTATACGCTAAGCATTACATGACAGATAAGCTGATTGGAATTTAAGTAAATGGAAACACAACAAAAAATCCTTTAACATGCCAAACGCGGAGGCAAAGGAACAGAAATGAGAACCAGAAGAAGGAAAGAAATTAAAAAAAGCTAATCATGAAATTGACAATCACGAGCAAGTTGCAACAAATTACTACAAAAAGATAGTTGCAAATTGACTAATTTGATAGAACAAGTAATTCCCAAGTTTACATGTAATGACCAGTGACTTCAGCAAAGGAAGCACGCTATTAGCTAAAAGAGGCCACTAGAAGAATATTCCTCATAAAATTGCCAGCACATGTGGATTGCTAAAACAGGAAGCATAATAAACCTTACCAAGGAAATTGGCCTCCACATCCACCAAAGCAAGCAGTAAATAGTAATACCATTTTGCCTGCACAGAAAAGATCAAACTAAAAAAATAATTAAAATCACAAACGTGGTAAATGACATGGGCAAACATCTTCTATAGAGGCTTAAAAATAAAAAAGAAAAAGAAAAAGAGGCAAAGACAATCATAAAGATCATATCGTAAGTCAGTGACCAGCTTGCACAAAAAAAACTTTCAACAACAACAACAATACTTTCATGGATCAATATTCAATTTTAGCTTTTCAAACCATTCAAATCCCTCCTAATTAATGCATCCCATGTTAACTTTCACTTTCCAATATTCTTTTAGTCGTGGTTAAAGAAAAACGGAGGTTTCAATCAAGCAATTGACCATCAACAAACACTATCAATTTCTCTGTGCTCAATTCAAGTAAGAAAAACAGTAAGCAAAAAGAAAATCCCATAAAACAGAGACAATGAATTGCTTGAGCCCTGTTGACCAGTTCATCAATCATTGATTCTTTCAAAAAACACTTAAAATTGGAGATTAAACACTAACCTTCAGTTTCGCCCTCCGATAAATTAGTATACTTCCATATACAATCGCCAAAAGCACATAATTCGCCAAGGACTGCGACGTAGGCGCATTGATCCCTGAACAATTTACACAAGAAACTTAAAACAAACAACATATGTATCTAATCAAAGCAACTGAAAGCGTGCCAAAAAAGAACAAATCAAATGCAAACAAATTGGCGAACATGCACACCGCGAACAACAACAATTCCAGATCAAACAAACAAGGAGAACTTGAGAACTTGAACTAATAGACGGTGAACAACAACAAATTCCAAATCAAAAAAACAAGGAGAACTTGAACTACTCGAGACCAAACCTAGCTCTTCGACCGATCTCCGAAGCGCAAAACCATCAAATCGTTCATTCAACAACAAAACCAAATCCACCAACACACGATGCGGTGGATTCCAAATCAACCAAGCAAGAACCACTCAGAAACCAAACCAAACCCTACCTGAACCAAAACCTACTTCGTCAATCGATTTTCAAAACGAAAAACCATCAAATCGTCCATTCAACAACAAAACCAAACCAAACCATACAGCGAACAAGTAACAAGCATTCCAAATCAACCAAACAAGAACCACAAAATCAGCGTCTCCAACACAAAAACCACTCGAAAACCAAACCCTACCTTTCCTGGCGAGTTCCGAAGACGAGAAGCCAGTGGAGGTGTTCAAGAGAGAGATGAACTGCCCCAGCGCGAGCGCCGCCAGCGTCTTCTTCGTCAAGAATCCTTTGAGACTCGCCATCTCGTCGACAAAACCGAAACCCTAGAAAACGAGAGCGTCGAAATCAAATCGCCATTTTTGTGCTTCGCAGAGCATTCAAGAAGAAGAGACGAAGATTTTTATGAACAAAATGCGAGAGACGGAGACGCGGTGGATTACCGAAATTCCCGCTAAGTCCTCCAATGTGTGAACTCGGGCCCACCACTGTGGGTCGTGGATCGGACGGACGGGATTCGATCTGGGGAGTTAGTCGCTTCAGTGGTCAGTGGAATGGACGGTTGAGGAAGTGGGAGACTGAGAAGGAATGTTTTTTTAGGAAAAAAAAAGTTGACTAACCACTTTACCACTTTAGAGGATGTATGTCGTCCTCGAGATGCGCACACGCATATCTTAACGTATATTGTATGACATCCGATTACATCGTTGCTCAAAATTGATTACTCTAGCAACTCTTTTTTTTTTTTTTTGATAAGTGCTAAAATGGCAACATCATGTCACACCACAATAAACATTGACCGTGTGCATTTCAAGATATGGACGCATACAAATCTTGATACATACTCCATTTATATCTTTTTATGTGTTGTTTTAACATAGTTCACAATTTTTAAGGAGTCACCTTCATTTTATTGATTGGAGAGAATATAGTTTGTAAGGACTAAAAGACTCTCAAGTAGTATTTATTACATTTCATTTTCTTATGATAGAAAAAATTACATTAATGAGCGTTGGTTTTCTCAAACGATAACTATTGTAAAAATTAAACTAATTCTTTAAAACGTTTTTTATTATAGTTTGAATGGAGTAATAAGCAAGTCAATGTCGCATGAAATGATTTTGTAAGTCAATGTATGTTTTGCGGTGTGATATTGTTGTTGTCGTTCTAGTATTTTAATATTTTATTTTTTTGCAGGTAAGGGCCTGTTTGGTGTAGCTTTGACTTGATGTGTGCTTTGGAGGAGATGAAGGTGTTGGGCAGACTTACATGGCAAACGGGACACAAAAGGACGGAAGTAGGGCCCACGAGCCCTGGGTGGACCTGAGTAAAATACAAGGTTAACAGTGATTTGGAGAGTGACCTGTCATTTAGCAAGTCGCTTCAACATGAGTCAAACCTTAAACCTTCCAAATGATATTTCCATCTAATTAGAAATGCTTTGAAATGCTTTGAGAATCTATTTTTTAGTATTATAAATTATAATCTCAAACTAAATCTATGCATGTTTAATTAATTACTAGCTACTATTGTTACAATCACAAGCTTACAATAAGTAATCGTATTGTTATTAAAGTGTAGTGAATATACATACAAGATTGTAATAGACGCATAAAACCCACATAGGTAAAAAAAACTCACATTAAAAATGTAGTATTTGTTAAGTCATTCGCAAAACTGCTTGAACTTTATTTTCCTCTAATGCCCTGTTCGTTTATTACAAATGAAATGTTCAAAGAACTTTTTTTTTAAGTTTTCGTGAGTCAATGATCATAAGAAAATTTTCCTACGTATGTTTGATTGCACATATAAACATTTTTTTTTCCTTTGAAACTCTCCAACAACAAGTTTCAAAAATCTCCTACAATAAGTTTTGAAATAAATATGAAAACTTACTATATATTAAATACAATAAATTTCATACTTAAAATATAAAGTTAATAAGTTTTAATATGGAAACTTATTTTTAAAAAAAAAAAACTTAATTTGCCCAGCATAATAGGTGAGAAAAATATATGAGTCTTAATAAAAAAAATTGACAGTAATGAGAAAATATTCTGCAAAAAAATTTTAGTTATCAAACTCAAAAAATAAAAATAAAAATTTCCACAGGTTTTATTATTCTTTTGAAATATATATATATTTTTTTTGGTCCAATAAAAAAGAGTGTATTATAAACCGTTAATATGGACTATTTCGTATACATATGATTCATTTCCATCACTCCTTTTGAGCTTAGCATTATTGGAGAGGACAAATTCCATGCCATTATATAGTAAGGCTTTAATTGACCCTTCAAAAGCATCTTAGAATAATAAATATAAATTATCAACCTCACCTTACACATGATTGATGCACGTACGTGTCTGGACACCTAGAAAAATATTATATATGTGATGAAACTTTACGTTTGTAGAGATGCTTAAAGTTAAATGCTTCATTCTTGATTAGGGAATTACTTTATTATCCTCAATATATATACTTGCTAATATTCTTGATGCGATCCCTTTGTTGTCAAGTTGTAATTGCGCAATTTTTATTTTTTATTTTTAACTTCAACTAGTCGCCGAAGTCAAATCTACGACCTCTTTAAAATTTATATTTTTTTGTTATATAAACCTTACTAGTTGGCACAAGTACTGATGTCTCAATCATCTCAACAATACTTTGGTAATTATGCGTGTATTAATACTTAGATTTTTAGAGACTGGTGTGGCAAATATATTTGTACAAGAATAAAATGGAAACTTGAATAACTCAATTAATCATTGACATTTTTAAAGATGTATTTTAGAATAACACCTCCTGACTGCACGATAGCGGGAGAAGCTCTCAGCAGTGGCTTTTCCATTCTCAAGGTTTGAAATTAAGCCATTGGTTAACGAGCGACAAGCTGCTTCCACTTGCGCCAACCGATTTGACACTTTGTTATCATCTCTTCGCGTGAGGATCCTTGAGTTGCAAACATTCAATTAGAAGACCAAAATAATTAGGCTGGAGCTCTACCATATTGATTTTATTCTGGTCGACGTCAAAGTCGGATTGAAGCTGGGGGACTCAACTACTGCTAGCCCCTCAGTAACGGACCCATGGAAGGTTGGATATATCCGATTTTCGGAAGGCTCGATAATTCCTTGAATCATGATGGTGAACTTGATACTGGACGTAATATTTACTTGGGTGAGATGCACTCATGTTGTCGACGCGCGTAGCATAGAGGCATGCATGCGTTCATGCACTTAGGTGTACATGGGAGCAGCGTGCACGCGGGTCAGGTGAACGCACCCACTCGTTCGTGCATGAATGAGCTCGGACGATGCTAGCATGACTTGTACATTGATGGACTAAGTCAAGGTGGACCCATTTGTAATACCCCGAAAAATTATGAATCTCAAGATACACATGTATATGCATCGAGATACGTATTACACTTATTGAATCAAACATTATTTTGTTTTATTATATTACATTAATGTATTTGAATGAATATTAAATGATGTGTTTTGTTGATACATCATTTGCATCATTTGATTATTTGCATCTCATGATTAATCACAAAGAATAATTAGAATATCATGATAGAAATAAAATAGTTCTTTCAATAAATATAGCGATAAGTAAAAAGTAATTAGCTTAAAGGACAAAATAGTCATTTTAGTAAAAGGTTAAAAATAATAAAATAATAGAATGGGTAACAAGGTAATTATCATAAAGTAAATAAATTAGTAAATTAAATCCGCAGAAAATAAGTCGATCTAGTTATCAAGTAAAAAAAAAGAAGTAATTGTAAATTCTATCTTTATATTATGATTGATAATGACACTTAACATCTTCGGGAAAAAAAAAAAATGAAAAGTTTCTTTTATTTTTATTTGGCATTATGATTAACAATGACACTTGAAATTAATCTTTAAGTAAATATTATCTTTATCAAGTTTCGTTTATCTTTATCTTAACATTATGTCCCCTAACATATTATCTTTATCAAGTCATTATAACTTATCATTATGACTTTTATTTTATCAAGCTACTATTTCTCTATAAATAGAAATGAGAATCCGATTCACTTACATTTTCTTTTAGTTTCTATCTTTTTTCATTAATGCGTTCTCTTAGAGAAAGTTTAAGAAATATGTTGTGAGGATGGTGATTCTTGTTGAGGTAATTTTATTTGTTATGAATTATTAATTTGATGCATGTGCCTTTACATCTTTACATCTTTATTACTAATATTATGCTACTTACTTATATATGTTTATCCCCATGTGTAATTCTTGTCGACGGATATTTTGAAGTTCACCGATGTGATATTATCGGTCCACCAATATAGTCAAGTACTGACAAACATAATTGATGATGCTATTTGACCATTTATGTGGTCCATCGATGTGATTTATGCTTCAACCATATTGAGGTATTCCTTCGGGCGAAGTTTAATTTTATTTTTGTGATGTTTTGTTATACGTGTTGCATTAATGGTGTGTAATTTGAGAATTTATGTGGCTAGCTCATTAAATTAATAATTTTGGGTATTTAGCTAAAGGGATTCAATCATGGGCACGAGAGATTCAAAAAGAGAAGTTTATACGTACATAATAAAAATGTATTATTTTAATTGCGTGTCTAATAAAATAGATATTTTGTTGTCAAACAATTATTGGTTTTCATATTTATGAGTTATATTCGGTTCTGTGGTGCTTGTAAATCGTTATTCTTGAAATCCGGTATGAGTATTCCAAAATCAAGGCGTGACACATTCCCATATGCAAGGTGGCATTGGCTTGATTGACTAAGTCAAAATGCGACTTATGAAGGACTAAACAATTATGTAACTACATTGGTCAAGCTGATTGTATGCCATGACAAAGCATAAATACCATAACGATTGGGACATGTGGTAGCAAGAGAGGTGGCAGTTGGCAACTTGAAATCACATGGATGTTGGTGTTTACTAAGTTTCGAATTGTTGTAAGTAAGACACATGTCCATTCGGTTATTGTAACTACCCTGACTAATTACTATAAAACCAATGACCCTTATGCTTGGGGAAACATATAGTGGTTGAGTTGTAAACCCACTCGAGCATTAGCAAGGAATCTCCTTTTGTGTCGGTCTTATTTTAACTTTTTTATTTGCTGGGAGTGCTAAACTAAGGTGGTTCCTATGCATCATTGGGAATAAAAAGTTAAATGAAAATCTTTAGGGAGAACCTATAACTTGTGACCCTATAATGCCTGCCAATGCATGAATTTACCTAAAAGGTTCCAAAGAGGTAGTTCTTAGATAAATATTTTAGGAACTGCTACAGTAACCCAATTTGGACATCGACCTAATTGGATGCATATACATCTCGAGACAAAATGCATGGCATCCAACTGGCTCAATGCCCAAAATGGGTTATGTTTACATTTTCCAAATATTTTTGAGTGAAAAAAGGCTATCAAAATTGCATGCATGCATGAAAGAGTTTCATCAATGTAGCATACCAAAGTAATTTGAGATTGAGGTTTCTTCGTCGTGATCGTCGTATATCCGTAGGTGTCGACACTTTTTAAGATTCTCCTTACTTTGATTTGGCTAATCTCACAAAAGTTAGTATGAATTTCTAATTCCATATAACTTGGGAGAGCTTTAGTGTGACAACCCTTCCCCGACCTAGGGTCGAGTCGCCCCATTCAGATTGCCACCTAAGCCCAATACTTGAACTAGACCCAAATAACAGTCTGACACGCCTTAACAACTTGTGGAATAACATAAATACAATTCAGATATAAATTTGCTGAATAAAACTTAGGACAATCCATACGTCTATCAAGAACTACAAATGAATTTTCATTTTGTAAACCAAATAAGTCATCCAATTGCTCCCAAGTAAATCAACTAAATGAAAAAAGGTTCAACCAAACCTATTTAAATTACAACCCAAGTTTAATAGTTTTGAAAATTGAATATATAGATAATACATTGCAAGGCTCACCTTTAATAGAGAATGCTTCAAGCTATTGCCTCTCATTTATCTCAAATGTAGCACCAACGAGTATGATCATGAGATGTAAGTGGGGCGAGCTAAAAGAACCAATAGAGCTTAGTATTTCGGAAAGCCCACTCAACCATCAAATATGCAAGTAATACCTAATAAGCATGCAAAGTCTAGCATGTATTTGAAAACAAGATAACCATTAATAATTCGTAGCATGACATCGATTTCCATAAAGAGTAAGCATTTCATGTTTCTATAAAGCAATTTAAGCAATGATAATAAATTCAAGAGTTGTAAAGCATAAAAGACAAGTTTTACATGTAAAAGAGTTTCAAAAGAGATACATAAAAAAATAATAAATATAAATGCAAGTCCATTGTTCCATTCGTCATTGCCTCATCTTGTTGGCCAATCATCAAAATATAATAAATATGCGTGGGTGACTTGATTCCACCGTGTGTCTATGGTTCTTCAAGAGGCCGGGTGACTTGGTTCTATCATGCATCCATAACTCCCCAAGAGACCCTTGCAATAGGTGACTTGGTTCCATCGTTAGCTACGACTCCCCAATATGCCCTTAAACATGTAAGGTGAATTGGTTCCACCATATGATATGGCTCCCCAAGAGGCCTTACATGAAGTCAAACAAGGTAGGCAACAACCACATCCCAAGTCCTTTAGTTAAAATCGTGATTTCGAATATACTAATAGCAAGCCACATTTGATAGATGAGCGAAACTCTCTACTTACCTCGACTCGTCGAACTAAACTTTATGGGTCGACCACGCACGCTCGGGGCTTAATGTGAACCTCCTTGCTAATCTATACAATTTAAATAACAATTACATTATTCGACGATTCACTTTTTAAAATTATTTATTTATTTAATTACTTCGGGACGGGACCACTGGTGTTTAAATTTGGTGCATGCCCCTAATATATGTATATATATAGTATTTTTTAATTTTTTAATTTATTATTATTTCATTTTTTGTTATATAGGGGCTAAAATGGCATGTGGCTAACTGCCATTGGAATAGTTCAGGGGCTAATAATATAGCCCTATGGGGTCAAACCAACTAAGGGCACGATGCCCCTGTAAATGTGGGTTATTGCTTGATGCCCCCCTTGACACGGGGGAGGGGAGCACCTTGACACGGGGGAGGGAAGCAAGGTGCTCCCTCCCCCAGGAAGGCATTGAGGGCCCTCTGCTCGATCGGCAAAGGGCAGCGACCCCCTTGCCAACCGCGACAGAACGAATGGTTTTCATGGGAAAGGTGAGCCGAGTGCCGCCCCTCTCGTACTGTTTAATGGGGGCATCCCTTGTGACGCCCCTGGGTCTTGACGACGGCTGCGGCGGGCCCTCGCCAGTGATGGCAGCGACAAATTGCCGTCGGTCGGCGCCATTTTCCTTAGGGTTTCCCACATCATTTTGGACCAAACCAAAACCTTTATTAAATCAAAACAAAAGATGATTTTACCTTCCACCACCACCACTTTGAGTCACCGACACCACCAAGCTCTTTTTTTTTTTATTTAGGGTTTCATAAATCAATAGTAAGTGGTGCTAATTTCTTTGCAAATGACCAAGCAACACTCTTTCGATAAATTCTAAGTTTTTTCTTAACAAAACATTGTTTAGTAATATTGTTTGTGTTATTTTAGTCTACTTTTTTTTGGAGGGAATTATTTTAGACTACTTTACATAAATTTAAATTCTTAATGGGATTGACAATTGTGGTGTATATATCATTAGTGTCGTGAGACATTTCTTTTTATTACAAACTCAAAATGAGCAACCCTTGCCTCTTTGAGAGATATATTTGTCGTTTTGTCATTATTACAAGCTCACGATGAGTAATTACAAGCTTATTAATGTTTAGTGGACCTAATCGATTATAGTATGGGTCACAACAAATCTATTACCTACATAGATAAGTTGAGTCTAGTTGGCCTAACAAGTTTGGAAAACTATCCGGACATTGTCTTGGAATACTATGAATCTATATTTATTTTCTTATAAATAAAAGTTGTTTAAAAATCAAATACAAAATATATAAAGAATGATATTATAAAGTTGTTATTGTGTACAAAAATAAAAGAACAAACAAAAAAAAAAAAAATAAAAATAATGTACTTAGGTTATTAATTAGAATACAAATATGAATGATACAATTAATTAGGCAAACATTAATTTGATGTTTGCACATGTCAACTCTACGTACCTTTCAAATTAATGTTTGGCTAATCAATTGCCTAATTAATATTTATATCCTATACATTATTTTCAATTTTTTTGTTTTTGTTTTTTAATTCTTGTACACATTAACAACTTTATTACATCATTCATCATTTATTTTATATTTGATTTTTAAACAACTTTTATTTATAAACAAATAAATATAAGATTCATAGTATTTTGAGATAATGTCTGGGCTTAAAACTAGTAATATGAAATAAAACTGAATTATTCTACCGATTAAATGTCTCACATTTATTATGTATTTCACGACACTCTAACTTTGGTCTTCCTTGTAAAAATGCTAGACCTTGGCCATGGCCATAGCAAGTGCCATTTCCACTGTACTAAATGATAACGTCACCAACAATTGAAGTCAATTTTACTCATAGTTACAAAACTTTATTTCTTTACACTTTGGTTAAAAAAACTTTTCAAATTTTTTCGCCCATGGTCATTTTATCAATTTTCATAACTAATCGTTAAGTAATGTCGACATGACGCTGATGTGACAATTAATAACTTGGCGCTAACGTGGTTAGGATATCATATTCACTCATTTATTTTTTTAAAAGTTAAATTTACTTTATTTCTTTAAATGAATGTCATATTTATTTTATAAAACTTAAAAAAAAAGAAAATGATCAGATAACCCACTTTAGGCATCAATCCATTAAGAGTCGCGATACACTTTGAGATGCGTGTGCACACATTTCCACATATATCTTTTATCTGATTATTTTTCTATTTTTTAGTTTTAAAAAGTAATTTTAACATTTGTTTAAAAATTGAGTAAATTCATTTTTTAAAATGAGTAATATATCACGTCATTGCCACATCATCACTACGTTAGCATTATTTAACATTTAGTTAACAAAAATTGATGAAATGACTATAAGTTAAAATTTTGAAAATTTTTGTGACCATTTTTAAAAAATAATATTTTGTTACCAAAACATGAAAAAGGAAGTTTTGTGACTACGAGTGAAATTGACTCCATCAATTGGTTAACTCAAATAATAAGGTACTTGTCCCTTTTAAGCAAAGTCTCTATTAATTGGAATATGAAAAATACTAGAATGACAACAACAATGTCACACCACAATATACATTGGCTCATAAGAGCCTTTCATATAATCTCGACCTGTGTGTTATTATGATCGAATATGTGTATGCCAATATTTCGAAGCGAATACAGATGACTCTTGTCAGCTAACCTGTCTTTTACGGTGTGACATACTATTCCTATAAATACGGGCCAAAGCCCCACTCGTTCTCTCTATCTAAACCCCCCCTCTCTCTTTCAGAGTAGCCATTTCTCGAACGCGCTCTCATCGATGGCGTCTCTCTTCGCAAACCCTAATTTCTCCACACACACCAAACCCTCCGCCATTACCAGACCTTGCGCCATCGCCTCTCACATCTCTCGCTCAGTATCCCTCTCAAATCCATCAAAAGCTTGGCCTTTTCATCACCAAAACCTCCAAAACCTGCTCTCGAGAGTACCAGTCATGTGTTCCGCGGCGCCTCATCGGCGGCCGGAGTACATCCCCAACCGAATACCCGACCCCTCGTACGTAAGGATCTTCGACACGACGCTCCGGGATGGCGAGCAGTCCCCCGGCGCCACCATGACTAGCAAGGAGAAGCTGGATGTGGCGCGGCAGCTGGCGAAGCTCGGCGTCGATGTGATCGAGGCCGGGTTTCCGGCGTCTTCGAAGGACGATTTGGAGGCGGTGAAGGCGATTGCTAAGGAGGTTGGGAATACTGTTGATAGGGACGGGCATGTTCCGGTGATTTGTGGTCTGGCGAGGTGTAATAGGTCTGATATCGAGAAGTCTTGGGAGGCGGTGAAGTATGCGAAGCGGCCGAGGATTCACACTTTCATTGCGACTAGTGACATTCATTTGAATTATAAGTTGAAGAAGTCGAGAGAGGAGGTTGTGGCGATTGCGAGGGAGATGGTGAGTTATGCGAGGAGTTTGGGGTGCGATGATGTCGAATTCAGCCCGGAAGATGCCGGAAGGTTTGATTCTATTGCGAAAACTCATTCACCATGGTGATTATTTGTTACATTGATTTAAAGTTTCGTTCTTTTTCCATTATTTTGTTTGGATTGTGCTGAAAAGTTGTTCTTTTGCGAATCCATTATAGCGTAAATTCGAAATTTCGATGATTTACTTGTTCACGCACTTGATGGCATGTATGGGAAGGTTTTTTTTATTTCAATTTGAACTAGATAGAACGTTTTGATCACGAAAAGAATATCTGAAATTGTTTTGGATGCGGGGACTATGGTCGTTGAGTTGTCTTAAGGAAGTTCTTTGTTTAGCACCGGTGCATATGTAGAGTCACCTAAACGAAAATTAGTGAAGAACGGAGCATAAGTGAGAGAAAAAGCGAGATTAAAGAAGAAAAGAAAGATAGATTTGAGACTTGTAGTTTCTTTCTATATCCATAATAATCTCCATATACATGTCTATAGCTCTATTACAAAATAAATAGATAACTCTAACTACTCATAACTACTCCTGTAAGATCCTTACGTTGAATTAGACTGCAATGTCATACATGGGGAAAACCGTTCCGGGCAGTTAGTTTAGTCATTTGTGTTTCGCATTTCCAATAATTTACATAAGTTATCTTTTATCAGATCGGACAGGGAGTTTCTCTATCAGGTTCTAGGGGAAGTGATCAAGGCAGGGGCAACGACCCTCAACATACCAGATACTGTAGGCTATACTTTACCTTCGGAATTTGGTCAATTGATTGCAGACATCAAAGCTAATACTCCAGGAATAGAGAATGTAATCATTTCGACTCACTGCCAGAATGATCTTGGTCTGTCAACTGCCAACACATTAGCGGTATGCTGGTTCTATCCCGACACAATTATTTATGTTGCAGAAAAAAATATGTCGTTCTTACTACCTGGGCCATCTAAATCCAGGGGGCATATGCAGGTGCAAGGCAGTTAGAGGTAACTATCAATGGAATTGGAGAAAGAGCTGGAAATGCTTCTCTGGAAGAGGTATTGTGGAGCTCTTAAAATATATTATTATTGGCTATTTTACTCACAATTTGGTCTAATTTTTATAATTCTACTCCTGCTTGATTTATTTAGCGGTTGATCTTCTTAAGCTGTTAGGTCACAAAGTTGTCTTATACTTTGTAAATGTCAGAGGGACCTTGTCTATACTGAAGCCTTAATTGTAGTCATTTGCGCTTGTGATAACTAGAAAACACTAGTATTAATCACAATGTTAGGATTGAAATTTGGCTTCGCCAGAGACTTAGGCTTCTTAAACTATTGAATTAATTTGGGCTAATATGTTTCGAACTTTTGATTTTTGTTTTTGTAAAATTTTGACACTAAAGATAAGTATGAATAACTTCATTTGAGTGATAGTAAGATCTTAATTGTTATGACATAATTAAGGAAACTCGTTCTTTCTAATATTTCATGTTGTTAATCTTGTTTCAACATATTCTCGTGTCAGAGTCCTATCAAAAAGCATTATAGTGTGAGAGTAACTTGGATTTTATGCTTAATCGTTATCCTCTAGCTTTTCCACAATCTTTTTCCCCATTTGTTTAGATACCTTGTTAACAAAAGTTTATATTTTTCTTCCACCCTATTGTTATATACTTTTTACTATTTTTTTGCAAAATCATTTCTTGTGAGATGGACGAGGCATCACTTGCCAAAGGCAAGGTGGGGGGTTCAACTCATGTAAGAGACTAGAGTGTTGCGAATTAAGTTTTATAAAAAAAAACTTCTTATATACTTTTTTATTCAGGTTGTGATGGCAATAAAATGCCGTGGACAAGAACTATTAGGAGGCCTTTATACTGGGATCAACACTAGGCATATTGTCATGGCAAGCAAGATGGTATAACTGTTGATCTCTTTATTATGACTATCTCTTTGATTTTTTTTGTCTTTATTATTTTCATTACTTTTTTCATAGAATAAGTTATATTTAATTATTTATTACTTCCTTTTCTTTCTACTCTGAAGGTATTTGTCCGTTCATCTTTTAATGGATATGCAGTTTGATGCAAGACTTTGTATTATAATACTTACTTTTCAGGTGGCTGAATATAGTGGGCTGCATGTTCAACCGCACAAGGCGATTGTTGGAGCTAATGCTTTTGCTCATGAAAGTGGTATCCACCAGGTTGTCAAATCCCCTGATCATTTTTTTTTTTCTAATGTAGAACATGGTCCAACATATTTATTTTGTGAATAATTCTCTTGCTACTACTACTAGTATTATTATACTCCGGTACACGTTATACATTACATTAGGATTTGTAATTGTTCACAGTTGTGCATGCTCATGTTTGCCAAATGTGTTTCATATTGTTATTCAAGATGGTATGGGTATGGAGGGACAAATGCAACCATGTCTTGAATTATATACTTAGTTAGCAAGGCCTTTGCTTCCTAGGTTCTTTTGCAGTTTTAAAATTTTAATGTCCAATTTGCTTTCTCCTTTTTGGTGTTTATATTCATATGTCTGTGGATGAAGTGAAGAATATTTTATGGTTTCATTTGTTGTTCGACTAATAAAAGTTCTTTAATGTAAATAATAGCAATCAACGAAAAAAATACTGTCTGTTTGGGCTGCGTATTTGAGAGTAGAATATTCATTTGTCCAATCTATAATGTAAGATTGATTTGCCTGCATCTTATTATTGTTCAGTATGCTTGACTTAAGTAAAAGGTTTCTTTGTCTTGGCCCTTGGGTTTATACTTAATAATCTTATAAAGAAAAGGGTATACTTAATTGCTGTTGCTATTACCTCATACATCTGAAGGCCTTAGTTTCACAAATATGATATGATAACTTGAATTGAGGCTTGGTAAAACTTATTCTAATGAATACAACTGTTGTTCATTTTCAGGATGGAATGCTAAAATTCAAAGGTACTTATGAGATTATCTCTCCCGAGGATATTGGATTGTCTCGCACTAACGATTCAGGCATTGTCCTTGGAAAGCTTAGGTATGTTATTTTCATTCTATTGCCGTTTTATAATAGATTTAGATGATTTTGTGCTCTAATGTTCTTCATACCTTTGATTATTCATCTGTTGTAGATTTTTTTTTTTTTATCTCCTGCATTTTTTTTTGGCAACACTCGATTTTTGTTCCGCCTATTGCATATTGTATTTGTCACCTAATGTATTTCTGTCCATCCTATGTTATAATGAGAAGTTTTTACAGAAATTGGTATATCCCTAGAGGATCAGTCATTGTGGCTTAAAGAACTTTAATATCTTCACTGTAAAAGAAAATAACTTAAATATATTTCGAAAATACAATGATTGAATGTGTGTAATTGGTAATGAGTTACGTTTTCCATATTATTGTTGCACTTTTTCCTTTACAGTGGTTTTGTCCAATTTAGATGGTGACACTGTATGTCTTTTTTGAGCTGCAAATTAATGATTTATTTACATTCTTTTGGTAGTGGACGGCATGCTTTGAGATCTCGCCTTTTGGAGGTAAATGTGATTTCTTTGTCCTTCCCCAATTTATGTGACATTATAATTTTTCCGATTTGCTCAGTGGATGATTGGTCGTCTTGCTCCCCCTCTTTTCTAGCTTGGTTATGAATTGAATGGTAAAGAGCTTGACGACGTCTTTTGGAGATTCAAAGCAGTGGCTGAAAAGAAAAAGGTAAGATAGACAAATTAATGGAGTGTTTGGGATTAAGTTTCATCTAATGAGTTTTTGTTTCCATAAATAAATTAGCGAATGCATGTTAGAACTCAAAAGGCACTTTCCATGAATATGATGAGTATTGATTTTGGTTCTAGAATTTCAACTTGGCTTTTTCGTGGGTAAATATTCTTTAAATTTTTTAGCGCACAACATTATTTCAAATGCATGGGTGAAGTGACATAGGTTTGAATGCTTATTAAATTTATTTCATGGAAGAATAAGTTCTCAATTCCTAATTTTGTTGTATGCTCATTAAAAGAATGATATTATGATTTTGACTTTGTATTTTTTTAATATTATTTTTTTGTTTCTCGTGTCATTCAATCATGCACTTGAATTTTGCATTGTCAACCTAGCATCTGTGTTTCTGAGTTCTAACTTTGCTGGCTACCTTTCTATTTTGGTGTTTGATGATGATAGTGGAGACACACAAATGATATGTATATGGCCAAATTGGTTATAATATCCTAACCTTTCATCACTTTTGTTATTATATCCTAACATTTTTTAATTTGTCATTATATCCTAACCTTTCTAGACTGCTTGATTTTTATCCAAAGTTACTTTTTGACTCTAAATTTGATGAGGTGTCACCTAAATAATGAATTTAAATAATAAATTTCGTAATTATTTTCGTAATTATAGGTGATGAGGTGCCTTTTAAAATTTATTATTTAGGTGTCACTTCATCAAATTTGGAGTTAAAAAGTAACTTATGATACAAATCCAACAATCTATAAAGGTTAGGATATAATAACAAATTTTAAAAGATTAGGATATAATGGCAAAATTTGTTAAAGGTTATGATAATTTAACCAATTAAGCCCCACAAAAAATATTCTAGAATTGATGTGTTTTTTGATTAGTCTTGGAATGTTAAGAAATTCAATTTTGGTTATAATAGAAGTAAATTAGTAGTTAAAAACTCAGTGCTAAAGATAAAGCTCATGCTTCCATTGTTGTGGGTGATCATCCTTGAATAGAGAATATGCCTAAATATAATGTGTATGAAACTAGAGGTAGGTAGATAACAATTGAAGCAGAAGAATGCCCAATGCTTTGGATGCGACAAAAGTTGAATGGTACAATTACGAGCTAAGGAAATAAAGGAATATTGCATGGATGAAATGTGATAGCAGATATGAGGATGTTGTGAGGGATAAATTTTAAAACAACTAAGAAGGAAATTTTACATAAAGTCTTAATTTTGATCATGACATTGAACAATCATTTTGGGAAACTAATGAATTGTAGTTGAAAGATGAGGATGTTGAGATAGATGGCTTGTGCGTTATAAATGCCACAAATTGCAGTGTTATTGTGGAGAGTGCATCAATTAAAGACAAAATCATAGGAAGGGAATTGGATATTGGTTCAGACGAGGCAAACATCATGAACTATGCTTTATGAGGAGCGAGTAGAAGCATGTCGATATAAAGGGTAAATTGATAATGCAAAGGACTTTAGGAAGGCCAAAATTGATTTGAGTTGCTAATATAAATGTATATGGTGTTGAATTGACGTGAATATTGGTTGGCTAATCAATGAGCTCAAGTGATATGCTATTTTCTAATGCAAAACTCCTGGTCAAACTTAAGGAATTAGCAGACTTATTTGTCTGTGGCCCATTAAGAGGCAATGACGAGACTGTTTGTGTACACATGATTATAGGGCACCCCCTTTTGTTTTTGTTTTTCCTCAAGTGTCCCTGTTCAGATTCTTTAGAAAACTATAATAGAAACTAAAGAGACTCGACCGAATAGGGGTAGGCCTAGGAAACTTGGGATGCATTGATTATGAAGAATTGAGAGGATTTCAAAAACACATCATCAATTGCATTAAATCGAGTAGAGTGAATGAGTTTGATTCATCTAGCCAACCCCAACTAATTTGGGATTGTGGCTTTCTCGTTGTAATTATTGATGATCTGATCTTTTTAGGGAAGAATTTTAGGAGGAAGCTTTGTAGTTGAAGGTATCTTCATCTTCACTTTGATCCTAGAGTTGAGTCTTCTAGGATGATTATCGACATAGAGAGTGTGCATTTAGCTGTATTTATGGGTGTCATACTTTGTTTTGGGATGGGTTTTATCATAGTTTCTTTTCTTGCTTTCTCTTTTTTGCCCCTATCATTCCTTTTGTTTGTATATTATATATAGTATTCCCATTCTTCTATAGAAAAAGGGAATAAAATAAAATAAAATTTGTGTGAAATTCATTGGTAATTTGGAAAAAATGACATGATAATTCAACTTCATCTGTAACCTCACTTTAGCAAATGGATATTGAGTATTAATATGAAAGCCTGAGGAGTACTATCTTAAACTTCAACAATTTTTTTTAACTTGGTAGCTTCGGCTTGAGTTTGCCTCGAATGTGCCGATTTTCAGTCCATTTTTATTGGTGGAAACAGGTTGGAAGTGTTAGCCTGAAAAAATATAGTGCTTACAAGTAGTAATGCTATGTGGAATTTGCAGCATCTTACTGATGGCGACCTAGAGGCACTGGTCTCTGATGTGATTTTCCAGCCACAAGTTATTTGGCATATTGGCGACCTTCAGGTATAACTAATATTAATTTCTAATTTTTTAGCTCGTTTTTTGAAGTGCAATGCTAATGAATCACAATACAGGTGACATGCGGAACCCTTGGTCTTTCAACAGCTACTGTAAAACTTATTGGTGCAAATGGAGCAGAACATGTGGCCTGTTCAGTTGGAACAGGTCCAGTTGACGCAGCTTACAGAGCCATTGATCTCATTGTTAAGGTCTAGTATATCTGCACCAAGTTAACTATTTAATTTGTGATAAACACACATAAAATGTATGTGATTTTCTAAGCTCTTTGTGTGTATGTCCCATCCCATATATTAAAAGGTAAGCATGTAACAAGGCATAAAGTCCCACTAGTTAAACAAACTAGCCCTCCCACTGAATAAGTTAAGCTACACTGCCAAAGCATATCTAGTGAGATAGATGAGGCATCACTTGCCAAAAGGCAAGGTTTGGGGAGGTTGTGGGTTCGACTCCCACTAATGTCAAAAAAAAATTAAGCTACATTAAGAAAGACCAGACAAGTGCAAGTAGGTTTAGTATGTATGCTAGAAGCATATGGTTGATGCTAATTTCTCAATTTTCCCGTTACCTTGTGATCAAGGATCGAAACTTCGGTTTCGCCTTATAATTCACTCTCTTGATACAACAACAACAACATAGCCTCAGTCCCAAATTCGGGGGATGGATCAAACTTTTTCATTGTGCTCGATTAAGTGCAATTGATGGTGAGCTTTGCAAACCATTCAAATCTCTCTTAATTAATGCATCCCATGTTAACTTTGGTCTACCCCTACCTCGTCGTTTCTATTGAGTCAAGTTTTCTAGTTGGGGCATTTGTAGGCCGTCTTTGCGAGGTGACCAAACCATCGCAACCGCCCTTCCCTAATCTTTGTATCAATTGGTGCTACTCCTACTTGTCTTTGAATTTCTATATTTCTTATTCTATCTTTTTGAGTTTTACCACACATCCACCTAAGCATCCTCATTTCTCGCTACATTCACTTTATGTAATTGTTGTTGCTTTACCGCCCAACATTCACTTCCATAGAGCATAGCTGGCCTTTAAGTCCTATAAAATTTTCCTTTTAACTTTAGGAACATGGATCAATACCCCGTTGCACTCCGCCATTTCTTCCAACTTGGATTCTATGTGTGACATCATTTTCAATGTTACCATCATTTTGTATGATTGAACCTAGGTACCTAAAGTGGTTTATGAACTTCTACTTCCCCTAATTTGACCACTCCGTCATCTCAAGCACATGTATTATACTTAAAGCCTTTAGATTATCCTAGTTCTAATTTCCTATTCACTCCATCTTTAGTTTCATCCACTAAGACAATATCAATGGTATATCCTCTTGAATAATCGGAATTAGAACTCTGGAGAAATACATTAGAATCTAAAGGCTTTAAGTTGAGTAGGACGAAAACTGAATACATGCACTGTGTATGGTAGATCATTTTTTAGTGATAATAATTACACTTAATTTGATTCTCTAACCATTTATTAATTGCACATTCACATAAGCAAAATTAAAATTATGAAACATGCTTTTGATATCGGTCAGTAGTTAAAGCAAAAGAAAATATCCACTTTTTGACGTTATGCTTCGATTAAAAAAAACTACAAAGCGTTGTAGATATACAACAACAACAACAACAACAACAACAACAACAACAACAACAACATAGCCTCAGTCCAAAATTAACTGGGGATGAAAAATCAACGGATCACATGATCGGTGTAGAGATGTGCGTACAAAAGTGAGTCACTCCCCTTCCGTTTGCTACACACTTATTTGGTTTTTTTTTTTTACCGAAAAGTTTGCAATTTCTCATTGTTTTTAGCAATCCATATCAATTTGTATCAATGTTGTCGATTTTTAACGTAAACTTTGGAGAAGTTTTGTAATTTTTAAACTATCCGTGAACTTCGTTTCGATCCCTTCAACTTCGATAAACTTTGCCTAAACTTTGGTTAATTTTATCGAATTTTCGTTCCTTGCTTGTGATAGGGTAACCCTGGTTCAGTAAAAGCTACCTATTCTTTTGTGGCTCGAATAAGATTTCTTTAAGGACAAAGAAAGCGAGGACAATTTCGTTAATCCCTGAAGCTATACCAGGTGGCAGTAGAGTTGTGAAACACCTCAACCCATCGCTAAAATAGCGTTGAGTTGGAGATGCAATAGATGCCCTTAGGTGGATGTATGGTAAAACTTGTAAAGATAGAATAAGAAATATAAAAACTCAAAGACAAGTAAGAGTAGCATCAATCGACACAAATATTAGGGAAGGGCAATTGCGGTGGTTTGGTCATCTGCAAAGACGATCTACAAATACCGAAGTTAACTTGGGACGCATTAATTAGGAGGGATTTGAATGGTCTGGAAAGCTCACTATCAATTGCACTAAATTGAGCACAATGGAAGAATTTGATTCATGTAGCCGACCCCAATTAATTTGGGACTGAGGCTATGTTGTTTGTCGTATGCTATTTGTACAAAGCCTTTATTTTATTCACACGTAACTCTCTGGCAGTAGCATCAATGAAGCCGAACCACCTGCTATCTCATTACAACTGATTAGTGAAGTGTTGTACTGTTATTGTAAAAATGTGCCGACCTTCAAATTTAAAATGTTTAGAGAAAGCCACAAGTTACATTTAATAATGCTAAGTCCTAACCTTGACTTTGTTCTTTATGATAAAATTTTAATTGGTTGGGCTTCTTCTGTTCTGTCCATGCCATTTAGTGACAACAGCTATTACAGATGCTTTGCGAGGCAAGAATTTGTCTGAAAAGGTACCGTAGGTCAAGTGGTGTCAAGGGAAATCTAGCGCATGGAGGAAATGAGAATTCCATAGAAAAACAAGATGATGACAGACACGGATAGAGTCATTGTTGCTATCAGGAAACTAAGAAGGATTTCATGGAAAACAGAATGAAAGTATTGCAGTTAGGGATAATATGAGCCAATCTTGCTAAAGAATTGTTTTAGATCTATAGGAATTGTCTGGTTTTATGATAAAAGGAACTCAAATTGCACTGGTTGTAGTACTAAAAATGGCATCCCAGCGTTGTTATTTAAATTTAAACAACTAAACACAATAAAGGAGACTATGTTATTGTTGTTATAAACACAATAAAAGAGACATGCAGAAAAGTTGAAAGTTTGTGATAGGCAGCTTTCTCTTCCTTTGAGCTTCAAGGCTGCTCCTTTAATGAGCTCCGCTCTTCCACCATTTTATTGCCATCGGTTCCCACTGAAAATCCAAGTAGAGTTGTCCCTTGACTAGATCCCAATCTATGGCTTCCACCAATCCCTTCATTTACTTTCATTTTATTAATAGTTTTATGTTTCCTTCACAAATGATACTTCTTTACAATACGAAACCTACTTACACCACCTCAACCCCCAACCTAAACTCTATGCGGGGTGACTTGAACCTTCAACTTCATGTGCGAGTGTGAACATGCCAAACTAGTGGAGCTACCTCTTGGTTGGCCTTCACAAATGATAGTACTTTACAATTGAACTCTTGTTTCTTCTTTGATTTGCAACAATTCCTTCAAATATGAATGGCGAAACAATGTCTTTCTCAATTTACATTCTCCATTATTCCTCTTGCGAAGGGGAGGGGTTCCAGATATTGCAGTAGCTAGCCTTTTTCTAGAGTGGTAATATGTGAACTCCCTCTCACATAAGAGTGCCCATGCGTGTTCACAATAATTTGTGCACTTTCTCTAATTATATATTTGTCACCACTTACCAGGCACCTGTAACTCTTCTCGAGTATTCCATGAATGGCGTCACAGAAGGCATCGATGCTATAGCATTCACAAGAGTTGTAATACGGGTAGATGACTGTTCAACAAGCACTAATGCTCTTACTGGAGAACCTGTTCGTCGAACTTTCAGGTGTGTTTACTCATTTTATTTCACATATGTTGGCGATGTGTTTATTTTATGAATGTTGATTTATTATGTTTATCTGTTGACAATAGTGGATCTTGATGTTGTTTTGACAGCGGAACTGGGGCGGGAATGGATATTGTCGTTTCCAGTGTGCGAGCCTATGTAAGTGCACTAAACAAGATGTTGGGTTGTAGAAGTTCATCCGTATACACATCTGCTTAAAGGAATATTTGCGCCGTTATATGGCATACGCATCGACTTGACCTGGGATCATTGCTCCTCAAGTAATTTTTCTTGAGAGGTTGTGCTACGTGCGTCTTGTTTCTCCCCTCGCCTGCAAAGTTGAGGTTGTAATTGGAAGTTAATCTAATTCTATGAACTGTTTGCCCAGTCTTTTTTTTTTTTTTTTTTTTTTTTTGGAAAAAAAAATATGGCTTCTTATAAATTGTAAGAGCTTAGCTTGCCGATTTGATTTGATTAGTGTTTGCTTTGTAAAAGTAAGAAAATCATGTATTGGACTACCAATTGTGAATTACTTGCTCGATTTTGTTAGTGATTGTTTTTTTTTTTTTTTTGGATAAGGCTTTTGTTAGTTATTGTTGTTTACTATATAACTTGGATTCCTCGCATATCTGTTTGCTTTGCAAGAGTAATATCTATGGGAACAATTTTTGATTACTTGTGCTTCATTTTGTTAATGATCGTGGTTTACTGAATAATTTGGGTTTCTTGCTTATCTGAGAGCACAAATAGAAACTATACTTGTAAAGAACACCGTAAGTTGTCCTCACAGGTGTGTCTTTGAATTAAAACAACGCATTTTGGATTTGTTGGTTGGTTGCATTGCCTATCTCAAGTCCTGACCAAAATTCTGCTCAATTAATTTATCTTTGTAACTTATCGCATTTTTGTCTGTTTTCTTGCTATTTTTCTAGGGAACCAACAAGTTATGCTCTCCCATCTCATTGTTTCGTGAGTCACATTTATGTTGAGCACGCTTGTCCTTGAAATCCTTTCATGTTTTCTTTCAGTCAAGTCTTCAGTGTCATATCTATTTGGTTTGACAGTAGTGTAAAAATCACATACATCAGAAATCTCCCGTTGCAAGTTTGTTCTATTGAGCTACAAAAGTTACCAAGTGCTTGCAATTTGTTAGACATGAAATGAACTTTATTTGCAGTACACAGCAAGTGGAAAAACCAGCAATAAAATATTTTCCAGTGATTTGTCGATGTCCTTAAATTTCATTGACTGAAACCAGCAAGTGGAAATGAACTTTATCTGCCTTTTTGTATTGCTGAGAGACGTGGAATTCTAACATTGTGACTTAAGGTGCAGGATGTCATGGCAGCTTGCATGTTTTCTAGGCATGTTGACAGGTAATGGACAGGAAATTCAAGACTCGGGAGATTTGTCGAACAAAGAATCAATTGAGATGTTCTCCGTGAAATAGGTAATCCTTGATGGAGCATGACAATGAAATTCACGTATTTCTTTTTCATATATGCTTATTGTGATTTGCTTTTTTTGTGAAGAATGATAGTCTCTTCAAACAGAACAATTTTGGTTATCACTACCAAATACTTTGAATATAGTCTGGACCATTGTCTCCAGCACCCAATGCCTTATCGTCTTAAGCCAGTACTCCTTTTATAGTGGATAACAGTTCATGAAAAAGGCCTTGACCCTGCCCGTTTGCCTCTCCCTTTCTCCACTTGATTTCTTGTCAGCCTTTATTGATATATTCGATTTGATAGGTTGAAAAGGTTAAAGTAGCTTGTGCACTCGCATAGTAGAGGCAGTTCAAAACAAGTGTCAACAAGGTATATGGTTATGCATCAGATGAAAGAGACCTTAAAACTAAACATCAATTGTTTTCATTAGTCAGTCTCATTATTTCTTTTCATTCACTTTCTGCATGTTCACAACTGCATTACCACTTTGTGGATGTCATTTCTTTGGCATTGTTTGGTATGAAGCGGAGATAACTCACAGAGAGTTGAGAACTAATTTTGTTTAGTTGCCCAACTTGCCTGCAAGTTATTTCTATCTCCCAACTAACATCTTAGGGTGAGAGATATTTCTCCACCACCCCTTTAGGGAGTTGTTTCTCAAGAGTTGTCGACACAATTACCTCTCATTAATGATCATTTTATTATCCATTGTCAATTCATATTTTTTATTGTTTAATAATTTGAAACTTCCCTTCAAGTTTAACAAACATGAAAATATTAACTCCAAGGAGATAACTCCAAATTAACACTGTAAGTTAGTAAAGAACCAAATGAGGCTAAATTTGTTTCTTCAGTTGGCGTGGATTTTGAATATGGACAGCACAATTCCTGGGACTTTTTTCTGGTTATGTCTGATAATGCATTTGAATTGTTATTTAACATGGCAACACTGATTTGTCCTTATAGTGGTGAGTAGATTTGGACTCCTGTGACCTACTTGAACTCTTTTTGACCTATTTATTCTCTGTCTAAAAATAAGGAACTGTTGTGGAGTATGGATGACCATGCATGTACACCAACATATTGTGTAGTCATGTAACTTGTGTTTCTCACTTAATAATACCTCCACTTGTCTATGTATTGTCGTGTTATTTGTAACCATTTCCAATGTACATCAACTCTTTCATGTATTGTCAAATTACTTGTAATGTGTTGTATGACATGGGGTGTATTTGTTATTTGTACACATTGTATAAAATACATTTATCATCATCATCAAATGACATATATAAAGGGTGCTAACTTCATTGTAAAAACACAACAAGTTGAATGAAAACATCTCATTTCAACTATCTCATTTTTTCTCTTCTCCTTTGTAGTAGTAGTTTAAAGTAGTAAAAGTTCTTAGTCTTCTACCTTCTTTAGTTTTTAGTAAGTTTTAACTCAATTTACAACAAGTTATTAGCACGAGCTTGCTCGAGCATTAATGAGACTTTGAAGTTTAAGAAGGCTTGTTAATGAAACAAAGCTAGGAATGTATAACTTTTGTTATTTAAATAAATTCAATATATTTTTATATTATCATGATTGCTTCCTTTGCATACTTTATTCATATACTATGCATTATAATGTCACCGATTGCGAAAGTATACATTGTAGTTGCGTCTTGTATGATCTTCTACATAAAAAATCAAAAGTTAATATGTGACATAACTAGTTTTCTCGTTATATTACAATCGATTAATTATGCTCTATTCTTGTTTTTTTATATTGCAAATAGTGTTATGAGTTTGGGTTGATAGTGGGTAAGCCTTGTCCCCGGTAAAATTAAACATTGAAAGGGAGACGGGTTATCCCGTCCGAGGAGTCATGGTTTTAAGTAGGCTTCGTCTCGCCACCCAACCTGGAGGTTGTCCCACCAGCTCATTCAAGTAGTACATTTTGCATGTTAATAATCATGTTGTGAACATATATTTAATCGTATATTATTTATTTTATATAAAAGAGAAAAATTATTTACTCAATTTTCTAACATATTTTCAGATTATGACAAACTTTCAAAAATTTGAATTGTTGCTTTTGATATCACTAGAAATAATTATTTGCCATGACAACTTGATGCCGAGATACATTTCTAAGTTAAGACTTAGGAGAACATCTCATTCCAATTATCTCATTTCTTCTTTTCTCCTTTGTAGTAGTAGTTTAAAGTAGTAAAAGTTTTTAGTCTTTTACCTTCTCTAGTTCTTAGCAAGTTCTTACTCAATTTACAACACGTTATCAGCACGAGCTTGCTCGAGCATTAATGAGACTTTGAAGTTCAAGAAGGCTTGTTAATTAATGAGACAAAAATATACATCACTTTTATATGCATACTTTATTTATATACTATGCATTATAAAGTCACCGATTGCGAAAGTATACATTGTAGTTGCATATTGTACGATATTCTATTATAAATCAAAAGTCAATATGTGACATAACTAGTTTTCTCGTTATATTACAAACGATTAATTATGCTATATTCTTGTTTTTTTATATTGCAAATAGTGTTATAAGTTTGGGTTGATAGTGGGTAAGCCTTGTCCCCGGTAAAACTAAACATTGAAAGGGAGACGGGTTATCCGTTCGAGGAGGCATGGTTTTAAGTAGACTTCGTCTCGCCACCCAACCTGGAGGTTGTCCCACCAACTCATACAAGTAGTACATTTTGCATATTAATAATCAAGTTGTGAACATATATTTAATTGTATATTATTTATTTTATATAAAAGAAAAAAATTATTTACTCAATTTCCTAACATATGTTCAGATTATGACAAACGTTCAAAAACTTGAATTGTTGCTTTTGATATCACTAAAAATAATTATTTGCCATTGCAACTTGATGCCGAGATACATTTTTAAGCTAAAGACTTAGGAGAACATCTCATTCCAACTATCTCATTTCTTCTTTTCTCCTTTGTAGTAGTAGTTTAAAGTAATAAAAGTTCTTAGTCTTCTACCTTCTCTAGTTCTTAGTAAGTTTCAACTCAATTTACAACACGTTATCAGCACGAGCTTGCTCGAGCATTAATGAGACTTTGAAGTTCAAGAAGGCTTGTTAATGAGGCAAAGCTAGGAAAGTATAACTTTTGTTGTTTAAAGAAGTTCAATTTATTTTTATATTATCATGTTTGCTTCCTTTGCATACTTTATTCATACTTTATCACTATACTATGCATTATAAAGTTACCGATTGCGAAAGTATACATTGTAGTTACGTATTGTACGATTTTCTATATCAGAAATCAAAAGTCAATATGTGAAATAACTAGTTTTCTCGTTATATTACAAACGATTAATTATGCTCTATTCTTGTTTTTTTATATTGCAAATAGTGTTATGAGTTTGGGTTGATAGTGGGTAAGCCTTGTCCTCGGTAAAACTAAACATTGAAAGGGAGACGGGTTATCCCGTTCGAGGAGGCATGGTTTTAAGTAGACTTCGTCTCGCCACCCAACCTGGAGGTTGTCCCACCAACTCATACAAGTAGTATATTTTGCATTATTAGTAATCAAGTTGTGAACATATATTTAATCGTATATTATTTATTTTATATAAAAGAGAAAAAATATTTACTCAATTTCCTAACATATTTTCAGATTATGAAAACCTTCAAAAACTTGGATTGTTGCTTTTGATATCACTAGAAATAATTATTTGCCATGACAACTCGATGCCGAGATACATTTCTAAGGTAAAGACTTAGGAGAACATCTCATTTCAACAATCTCATTTCTTTATTTCTCCTTTGTAGTAGTAGTTTAAAGTAGTAAAAGTTCTTAGTCTTCTACCTTATCTAGTTCTTAGTAAGTTTTACTCAATTTACAACACGTTATCAGCACGAGCTTGCTCGAGCATTAATGAGACTTTGAAGTTCAAGAAGGCTTGTTTGTATAATGAGACAATTTAAAATATACATTGCATCACTTTAATAGCATACTTTATTTATATACTATGCATTATAAAGTCATATTGCGAAAGTATACGATCGTATTTCGATATTCATTATAAATCAAAAGTCAATATGTGACATAACTAGTTTTCTCGCTATATTACAAATGATTAATTATGCTATATTCTTGTTTTTTTATATTGCAAATAGTGTTATAAGTTTGGGTTGATAGTGGGTAAGCCTTGTCCACAGTAAAACTAAGCATTGAAAGGGAGACGCGTTATCCCGTTCGAGGAGGCATGATTTTAATTAGACTTCGTCTCGTCACCAAACCTGGAGGTTGTCCCACCAACTCATACAAGTAGTACATTTTGCATATTAATAATCAAGTTGTGAACATATATTTAAGTCGTATATTATTTATTTTATATAAAAGAGAAAAATTATTTACTCAATTTCCTTACATATTTTCAGATTATGACAAACCTTCAAAAACTTGAATTTGTTGTTCTTGATATCACTAGAAATAATTATTTGCCATGACAACTTGATGCCAAAATACATTTCCAAGCTAAAGACTTAGGAAAAACTATTATAGAAGGAAATGAAACATCAATGCAAGACTATACGAAAGCCCTGATATTCCTTCGCCATCATCTCCATGAATGTCTGAAAAGTGAGTATCTCACTATAAAAGATCATATGACATTGTGGTTAAGCTTGAAAGATCGATATGATCACCAAAAGACGGTGATATTTTCAAAAGTTCAAAACAACTGGCTGAATCTTAAGCTACAAGATTTCAAAACAGTCAGTGAGTATAACTCCACCATGTTTAATATTACATCTCGTTTGAGGCTGTGTGGAGAAAATATATATGATGAGACAATGATGGAAAAAACATTATTATTTTTTTCATTCATCATGAAATTAATTATTTGTTGCAACAAAATCACAAGCGCGTCAATTTAAAAAAGTACTAAGAATTAATTTCGTATTATGGTGGTTGAACAAAATAATGAGCTTCTATTAAAAAATCACAACTCCCGTCCAACTGGTTCCCACTACAAAAAAACAGTCGATTAGAAACGGAAATTTCTGTTGCTCATTAGCGTAAATTCCGTCTCTAATTCAATTATGCAACGGAACATAAACGAAATTTATTCCGTCTCTAAAATTGTCGTCGCTGATTTAGTCAGCAATGTAAATGTGTTTCCGTTGCTGATTAGAGACAGATTAAAGACGGAATTTAGAAACGGAACCGAGACGGAACAGAAACGGACATTCTTCCAAAGTGAATGGTTATGTTTGCATTTCGTTGCTAATCCGTCGCAATTTAGAGACGAATTAGCAACGGATTTGACGAATTCCGTTGCTAATCCGTTGCTAATTAGAGACGGATTATCAACGAACTTTACGAATTCCGTTGTTAATCCGTCTCTATTCCGTTTCTAAACTCTGTTTACCCAATTTTTTCATTTTATTTCTTTACAAATTAGAGATGGATTAGCAACGAAATTTATAAATTCCGTTGTTAATCCGTCTTTATTCCGTTTCTATGCCGACTTTTTTTTAAAATATCCACAAGAATCAAATTAGTTCCCCGAAACTTCTAAAACTAAAATAACAACAAGACCTGCTACATCGCCTGCACCCACTCCAACAACTCCTTGGGGGTGCTAACATAAAAAAAAAAAAACAAAATTTCACATACATACACAAATCAACAATATATATCAACAACAAAGATTCAAATAATAAAAAAACATAAGATTCAATATTAAAAAAGATTTATGTATTCACGAAACGTAGTGAAGTATAATAAATGTCTAACATACCTAAGCATCCACAAAAAAACTACAATTCTCATTGTTCTGCAACAATCATAAAAATACCTAAGTAGCATAAAGGTGTCCATCCCTTGTTGTGCTAGCACCTAGGATGTGCTAGAATCAGGATCTACGTATGTTCTTTTCTTTCTCCCTAACGACCTGAGACTGTAGATATGACCAGATATTTTACTCCTAACTTTGACTAACTAAAACAAAAAAATAAGGAGAAAAATCTTAACAATAACTGAAAAATTTATTGACTAATTCAAATCTAATTTTGAATCAACCTTCAACACTCCTAGATTCAAAATTGGGTAAGCATAATTATCAAAATAATTCTTCCTCTTGATTTTGCACCGCTGCAATTTTTCATTTTTCTTGTGATTTGCAAATCTTTTCCATATGCCCAATCTGTCCGCATTTCCTACACTTGACATCAGGCCTCCACCAACATCTTCTTTGTGGATGATTTGTCTTTTTGCAATGTGGGCAAGGTGGATATGATTCTTCAATGTTGTTGTGCTTCATGTATTTCTCTCCTCCATAATTTTGTCTTTACTAGAAGAGCACCTTCTATAGTACCTTCCTCTTGTATCATCTTTCTTTGTTCTTGAGCCTGCAAAACATTTAATAATTCTGCCAAACTAATCTTTGACACATCCTTAGTATTTTCCAAAGAGGAAATAGTTACTTCAAATTTGTTGGGGACCGTGACTAGAATTTTTTGAACTATTCAGGAATCATCAAAGTTGGTACCAAGGAGTCTTACTTTATTGGCTATGGCAAGAAGTCTATCAGAGTAATCCTTGATCGTTTCTGATTCCTTCATTTTCTGCATTTCGAATTCTCGAATCAAGTTTATCATCCGCATGCCTTTGATTCTTTCATCTCCTTCATATTCTCCCTTCAAGAAATTCCAAATTTTATTTGCTGTTTTCATCGTCATGATTCTGGTGAAGATGGTTGTTGTAACAGCTGCAAACAAGCTTGCTTTGGCTTTTGATTTTTTTTGTCTCCTCTCCTTGTGAAGTTTCATTTGAGCCCTTTGTTGGATTATTTGGAAGAGGAGAAACTTCATATTTATGTTCAACATGCCTCCCACAAGTCGTTTCCATCAAAATAAGCTTCCATTTTAACCCACACTGATAGCTTGTTCCATCGAATATTTGGAGGTGCAAGCAAATCTAATTTTGAATCAACCCTTTGGGACACTCACCCGCCACTTTGTAGTACACCGCCTCATCATCCACTGGCTGGTTCGTTGTAGTCTGGGTCAGCTCCTGACGTCTCATTTGGAGCTTAGCATGCATGGATCAACAATAATGGTAACAATATAATAGTAGCATTAAATTTAGTTTTTTAAGTAGGGGTACCTTAAGCTTTACTGCTCATTTTCGTGATTTCGATAACTCTACTTTTGCTATACGTCTTCCTACATAGAAAGATCAAAGAAATAAGTAATTACTTACAAAAAAAAAATCATAAATGCACAAGGAAAAATAAATAAAGATTTAAGGAATGCACGCGCGACCTTTAGAGAGGCATTGCAATAGAAACAATCCAAAATAATTAAGCTACTAGATAGCAACTCGAGTGGCTGTTGACATGTGAAGCTTACAAATGATCAATGACATCACTCAGTTAAACAATTCCATTCTAGTTTTCTACCATAGGCAACCCTTGGCCAAAGCCCAATCTACACGACCACCTAAACAACAAAATATGAGTATTTAACTAGCTATGAAACATCAAACTGAATCATACTAAAACATAACCAATAGATAAGACAACTAACATAATCAAGAGACATGAGATAATAGATAAAACACTGCAACTCATTAAGTAAGGGCAAATACAAAGGTTGACTCATTAAATCATTTATATCGAAGACTTCATGTTTTAGAATTTACAAACAAGCATCACACCATAAACATATTGACATATGTGTGTACATTCACCAATAAACATAAGATCAAAATCCTGCAAATCTTCATAATTTTGACAAAAACTACATATCTACTAACAAGTTTTCATTAAGTTTATATCCTTTAACTTGTATGTTTAGTTCTTAACCAGTTACATCCTTAACTGTGTTTTACTTCTCCTTTTGCTCAACAAAACTATTAGTTATGATGACATCTCACCTTAAGAGCTAAATTAAATCTAAAAGTACATAGTAATGTACTAAATGGAATATTTCTTTTTCTTTCGTTAGTAGACTAATGGAACCCCAAAGATAGAACAAGTCAAAATTATAACACACTCTCACCTTAGCCTTAGCATGAAATAAATTAGCTACCTCCGAATTTGCAATCATGTCTACATACCTGGACAGGACATGGCAAGAAAAGGATCAACACAACAACAATTAGCAACATACACCTAGCTTTTTCTATTAAGCACAATCAACCTAACCATCTGTGGGATGATGTAAGGGGATGATTTTGTTTTTCTTTACCACATAATAAATTGCAATTCAAGCCCCACAAGTAACTAATAGATTACAACGTACAGCTTGTCACAATAACATGACAAGCTTGTCCATGCTTTAAAAGAATTGTCATTCAATCTTAGGATTGTTAATGCCTTTAGACTATTTAAAAAAGAAAGAAAAGAAAATGGACATACATTGCAAAGAGACATTTAGTAGGTAACACTCAAATACGTCGTGTTTTCACTTTCAGGTTGATAAGCGCAACTTGCCAGATATTAAATGACAAAAAAAGTGCATCAATAGCATGTCAATCACAAGCAGTATTCACACTTACTCTTGGGACAAAAATGAAGACTGCAATTAATCTGGCAAATTAAGGTTGTATAACTGTTTAGAAACATGGAACTGCTTTGATAAACATGCTTTAGGCTTTAGATTGCAAATAATTTCAGTTTATTCCATTAGCTACTATTGAGAACGCGGGCTCACCTTTGGCGATAACGCTTATCTATATATGTTAAACCATGGTATTTATCAGGTAATGGAAGCAAAGACTTCGTGAGGATTCCAAAGGAATTGACACAAACTGAAAGTTCTCCTGAAAGCGAGATTCATAGAACAATAATAACTAATAATAAGAGTATATAACAATGACTATCTGAGTAAAGAGAGTTAAAGTCAAACATTTAAGAACGACATTTCGCAAAATATCGAGCCAAAACTAAACCATTGTGGACTAGGGAATTGTATCAAGCGACTGTGTTGAAAAACTGCAATCTATAACAAATTAAAGAGTATAATAATTGCTCACCTTTCTCAGTCCTCTTTATCAAACCACAAGTACCTAATATGTCACCAATATCAACAAGCATTTTCAACTGCTCAAACTGATCCTCCCGCAGCCTCTCTTTCTCACAATACAACTGATACGAAAAAAACAAAGAGATAGACAGTCAAGAACCTCAAATCATAAGTCGAAAACTACAAGCTATAAGCATAAGCAACCTTTAGGACGATTGCAATATTAAAAAGATATTCGGACTTCATAAAAAGTAAGGGGGTCAAATTACCTTTAAAGCAGTCACAAAACTAATATCGACTTGATTCAGATTGAAAACATCAAAATTTCAAGATAACAGGTCATTATTAAACCTCATTATGAAATAACAAAAAGATGAAACACAAAAGAAATAGATATAATGCTCAGATGCAATCAAGGACGTATACAAAGCACTGCTCGCCCACATATGAATCAAAGAAGTATATCTGTAAACCATACATAAATAATCATAGACACACCTGTATTGTCCCAGAATCATCTCTCAATGTCAAAAAAGCAAGCTTTCCAAATGCTAGGTTTAACATTATTGTAGAACCAATACCCTTTCACAGTTTCACCTATACTAGCTAGTGAACTTAAATCTCAAAATGAAACAAACAAAGATGATGTAGGCAAGGCCACCAATGATGATGAACCAACAATTACACATACTTCTTTAGTGATGAAAAAACAAATGGTTGACGTTGAGATCTAAATCTGAAAACCTCAAATCCAAACCAAAACTAACGAAATAAAGAACCGCAGAACCTCCCAATCCATACGTAGTAGTTGTTGTTGCCGTCGACGATGGCGAAGGCGAAGAACTCGATTTCAACAACAAAACCTCCTTAACATTATTCACTTCCTCTGTTTTCAACGCCAACAGCCTACGCCTCGACTCCGCAGACGGCACTTAGTGAGCTCTGCGAGCAGGCAGAGGAGGCAACTCCAGCCTCGTCGGCTTCAAATTCGCCTTAACCTTGATGTGACTCCTCGCCGTGTGCGGTCCGAGGAACGATGGATAATACTTATCCCGCTCATGAATGACTTCGGGGAATGAAACAAAGTCGGACGATGAACACAAAACCCCTAAAACCGGCGCCGTGACTGCCTAAAATCAAAACCTTTCTTCAAGCACCCCTCGATTCTTCCAAAACCAAAACCTCGTTTCAATCCCTTACCCAATCATGATGCATGAATCTCAGCTCTTTCGGTTGACGGCGAAAAGAGAGTTGATGACGCCGGCGAAAAGAGGAGTTGGTGGTGCCGGTGAAAGAGGAATTCATGATTTTAGGGTTTGGGAGGCAAGGGAGAGGAGAGTTCGAGGAAAGAAAGAGTTCGACGTGAAAAGAGAAAGAAAAGAGATCGTTTGAGGATAGAGATGGTTGGAGTGATGCATCGATTCATGCACGAATCTCGAGATGTGATGGGCGGTCATAAATTATTGAAATTTTGGAGGGAAAATTGGCGCCACTTTGTTAGAAATGATTTTATTTCCGTCTCAATTCTTTCTCTTTATTTCCGTTTGTAATCTGTCTCTATTCCGTCTCTGGACTGCTTTCGTTTCAATTCAGTCTCTGATCATTTCTAGTTACCAATGGAATTAGATTCCGTTGCTAATTTCCGTCTCTAATTTACTATTTTTTTGTAGTGTTCCGTTTTAATCAATGAAGCAAATGTAGCATCCAATAATGACAATAAAAAGGGTCATGGAAAGAAAAACCAAGGACATGGAAATGAGAAAGGATCAATCAGCAAAGATCGTGACAAACCATATTCTAAATATCGTGGCAATAAATTCCAAAATAAATGGAATAAGAATGACACCGTTCAGAATAAGGGGAAAACTACACCTGAAAATGAGCATGCTCGTAATCGTGACCAATCATGTCACAGGTGTGGTCTAAAAGGCCACTATGCTCGTGTATGTCGCACGCCTAAGCATTTTATTGATCTTTATCAAGCCTCCTTAAAGGAAAAAGACAAAATAGTTGAGATGAACTTCACTATCGGAGATGGCTCGTCGGAAATCAATTATATGGATGTCCCGAATTTTCATAATAATCCAAACACTAATCTCGATATTTTTAATGATCATATGTAATGATTTTAAATAATTCTATGTATTAGTTTTTGTTATGCTTCTTAGTTATATGTACTAGTTTCTTATTATGAATGGAATATGACTCCTTTTCTAATTTGCCAAACATTAGATGAATCAACAAATCATGTGTTCAAATCATGAATCAAATAAGAGCGATATATGTCTTGCTTATTATGCTACAACGCACACAATCCTTAAAAACAAAGAATATTTTTCTAATTTGAACTTAGTTGAGGCTAATGTTCAAACAATATTTGAACATCTTCAATTTGATTAATGGCTTTAGAAGAGCAAATATTATGTTTTGACTAAAGGAAAATAATTCATATTGACAATGCCTTATACTATGAAAAACTCAAAAGAAATTTACTAAGCTTTAAAGATATTCGACGAAATGGATATCACATTGAAATCATGAACGAAAATAATATAAAGTTTTTCTATGTCACAGTGGTTTCAAATGGGAAAAAAAGTATTAGAAAATTTCAGCTTTATCATCCGGATTATATTTTACTAATATATAAGGGATATTGAAACGAATGTCGTCTTAAATAAGAAAATTAATGATCTAAAGACATTCATTTTATGACATGATCGGCTTGATCATCCAGTATCATCAATGATGTGAAAAATAATTAATAATTTGCATGTACATCCTTTAAGGAGTCACAAAATACTTTCAGCTGGTGATTATAATTGTGCTAGTTGTTCTCGAGGTAAATTGATAGTTAAACCATCCCTAAGTAAAAATTGTTCTGGAATCCCCAGTTTTCTTAGAACGCATTCATGGAGATATATGTGGACATATTCATCCTCACTGTGGAACATTTTGATATTTAATGGTTTTGATAGATGCATTAACTAAGTGGTCACATGTTTGTTTGCTTTTGACTTGCAATATTGCATTTGTTAGACTTTTAGCACAAATCATTATGTTAATAACACAATTCTCTAACAACCCAATCAAGACCATCCATTTTGATAATGCCGAAAAATTTCAATCTCAAGTATTTAAGAATTATTGCATGTTTATAGAAATTACAATTGAACATTCTATTCCACACGTGCATACCCAGAATGGTTTAGCAGAATCTTTGATCAAACGCATTCAATTAATTGCTAGGTCTTTAATTATGAGAACTAAGTTATCAACTTCAGTTTTGGGGACATGTAGTCCTTCATACAACATCTATAATTCGTTATAGGCATACAACATATCATGAACATTCCCATGCAACTCATTTTAGGTCAACAACAAAATATTTCACGCTTGAAAATTTTTGGTTGTTCAGTGTATGTTTCTATATCATCTCCCAATAGAACAAAGATGGGTAGTCCACAACGAAAACTTGAAATTTATGTTAGATTTAACTCATCTTCCATTATAAGAGAATTTGAGCCCTTAACATGTGGTTTATTTACTGCACGTTTTGTTGATTGTCACTTTGATGAAGCAATTTTTCCACTATTATGGGGGAAATAAGAAGTCAATTCAAAAGGAATGACGCGAAACTGCTTGAAATGCATCAGCTTTATCACATTATGATCCACACAAATCAGTGTGAACTTGAAGTTCAAAAAATCATTTATTTGCAACAAATCGCAAATCAATTACTCGATGTATTTAGAGATGCAAAACAAGTGACAAAATCACATATTCCAGTTATAAATGCTTCTGCAAGAATTGAACCAATGAAACTCTTAAAGCGTGGAAGACCAGTTGGTTCAAATAATACAATTCCTCGAAAAAGGAAAACAAAAGTAAAAATAAATACAAATCAAAATACTAATAAGATGACACAAGAATAATTTGATAAGGATTTGTCAAAACTATTTGATTTTGACAAAAAACAACTACCTCTAGAAAAAAATGAAAAAGATGAATATAATGAGATCTCGATAAAATATTTAAACTTTGGTAAGATTTGAGATCGAAATAAAATTGTTCATGATGATATATTTTCTTTCAATGTTTCCTTTGAAATATGTGAAAATCATGATGATCCAGAACCATGATCAGTGGACAAATGTCGAAAAAGACATGATTGACAAAATTGGCAAGAAGCTATCCAAGCAGAGCTAGACTTGTTAGGAAATGAGAGGTTTTTGGACAAAATAATAGGTATTTGTACGAAAGAGAAACGAGAAAAATGAAGTTAGAAGGTATAAAGCAAGACTTGTAGCTCAAGGTTTCTCACAAAGACTTGACATCAATTATGAAGAAACATATTCTTCTCGTTATAGATGCAATCACATTTCGGTTCTTGATAAGCCTTGCTGTTTCGAAGGGTTTGATATGCATTTAATGGATGTCGTTACAACATATCTGTATAGATCTCCAGACAGTGAGATATATATGAGAATTTCTAAATGATTTGTAATATCCGAAGAAATAAAATCAAAACTTCATAAAATGCATTTTATAAAATTACAAAGGTCTTTTTACGGATTGAAACAAGCCAGACGAATGTGGTACAAACGTCTTAGTGATTATTTACTTAAAGAAAAATATGTAAATAATCCGCTTTGCTCATGTGTCTTTATTAAAAGATTATCAACATGATTTGTGATTATTGATGTATATGTTGATGATTTAAATATAATGGTAAACCACGACGACATCGTTAGAACATTCGAATACTTGAAAGAGAATTCGAGATGAAAGAACTTGAAAAAACAAGACTTTGTTTTGGTTTGCAAATTGACATTTTTCAAGTCGAGTACTTGTTTATCAATCAAATTACATTGAAAATATATTAAAAAGATTTTATATTAAAAGGCACATCCATTGAGCTCTCCAATGGTGTCAAGATCAATTGAAGTTGATAAGGATTCATTTCGACTTCATGAAAGTGATGAAGAGCTACTTGGTTCGACGGTACCATATTTAAGTGCAATTGGTGCACTATGTATCTTGCAAATTGTATAAGACCTTACGCTGCTTTTGCCGTTAACCTACTTGCAAGATACAACTCTTCACCAACTCGAAGACATTGAAATTGTATTAAACATGTTTTCCGATATCTTCGAAGAACAAGTGACATAAATTTATTTTACTCGAGAGGGGTAAAATTGAATCTCCGAGGTTATGCTGATGCTGGATTTTTATCTGATCCCACAATGCCGTATCATGGAAGTCAGTGAAAGAAACTATGGTTGTTACTTCTTCAAATCATTTTGAAGTACTTGCAAGTTG
The DNA here is from genome assembly GCA_039657365.1 of Stephania yunnanensis. Lineage (NCBI taxonomy): Eukaryota > Viridiplantae > Streptophyta > Magnoliopsida > Ranunculales > Menispermaceae > Stephania > Stephania yunnanensis. The sequence goes on from CM077582.1 coordinate 929,074, forward strand.
TGAATGTGTATGGTTGAGAAACATAATTGAACATATTCAAGAATCATGTGGATTGCATTCAATAAAAGATTCTCCAACCATATTATATGTAGATAATGCATAATGTATCGTACAATTAAGTGAAGGATTCATAAAATGGGACAAAACAAAATATATTTCACCGAAATTCTTTTACGCACATGAGCTTCAGAAGAATGGTGAAATTGATGTCAAGCAAATCCGATCGAGTGATAATCTTACGACATTTAAAAGCTGATTTATTCACAAAAACCTTACCAACTACGGTTTTTAAAACATTTAAAAAAGGCTTACATATGTTATTGGCTTGCGTAAACTTAAGGACATTGCAAATAAAGAAACTGAACAAGTTTCACCCATGTTTATCCCATTGTGTTTTCCTAGCTATGGTTTTATCCCATTGTGTTTTCCTATCAAGGTTTTTAATGAGGCAATCTTAACAATATTATACCCATCTTAATATTTATGAGAATGGTGTACTTTTTTTTTCTTTTACAACATTTTTTCCAACATGATTTTTCTTAGTAGAAGTTTTAACGAGACACAATCTCTAAGCAAATATCATCCAAGGGGGAGTGTTGTAGAGTATGGATGACCATGCATGTACACCAACATATTGTGTAGTCATGTAACTTGTATTTCTCATTTAATAGTATCTCTACTTGTCTACGTATTGTCGTGTTACTTGTAACCATTTCCAATGTACCCAACTCTTCCATGTATTGTCAAATTACTTGTAATGTGTTGACATGGGGTGTATGTGTTACTTGTACACATTGTATAAAGTAAATTTATCATCATCACTAAATGACTTATATAAAGGGTGCTAACCTCATTGTAAAAACACATCAAGTTGAATGAAAACTTATTATTCCAACTATCTCATTTCTTCTCTTCTCCTTTATAGTAGTAAAATATTTTAGTCTTCTATTTCTTTCTCTTGTTCTTAGCAAGTTCCAACTCAATTTACAACATGAACAACTCTTTTTAAATCTTGAATTTAATATTTTTTTTGTTAACATTCAGGTAAGAAATTTAGCTTTGTTTTCTAAGAGGATGATATAATTGTGCATATAGTTGAGAGAGAGACCAGCAACTGCTACCTTAACTCATTTGAAACAACAAATACACAAAAGAGGCTAGTGTGTCTGATATTATCTGAACAACTGTTAATATGGTATGCTACAATATAGAGGAGTTATGGAGGAATACATGGAAGAGAGACCAACAAGTGATACCTTGACTCATTTGAAACAACAAATACACAAAAGAGGCTAGTGTGTCTGATATCTGAATAACTGTTAATATGGTACACTACAATATAGAGGAGTTATGGAGGAATACATGGAAGATGTGGAACCTCTTTGAGTAGGCTTATGAAGAGAAATAAACTTCTGAAATCTAAAAAATAAAAGCACATTTTGTTTAAACATCTGTTTTAGCATAATGTCTTGACAACTTGGTGTACGCATAATGTCTTAATGTTTTAGGTTAAATTTGTAAAAAACCTTAAACAACCTTAAAAGTTAACTCATTAAGACATTATGCCATTTGCCCCCCATAAATCTTAGGGCAGCAGAAAGAAGAAAAAGAAGAAGAAGAAGAAGACAAATACTGGAAAAAGAACAAAGAGAAAAAGTGAGAGAATTGACAACTCCTCTTTATTTCCTTTGTAAAGGTGGAATTTGAATATGGGGTATCATTGCCTTCAAAAGGTGAGTAATAACGAAAGAGTTGTCTGTATTCTATGCTCTCTTCTAGTTCTGTCATTCCTTTCATAAACGTATGGTACAAATACTCAGAGAACAAGGACACAACATCTATACAAAAAATTTGTGTGGGCCCTCAGTTTCAGAAAACCAAAAATGATGGTGACGTCCAAATAAAAATGAAGAATAGGTTGTTTAGGAAAGAGAACATAAGGTTAGTGCACTAGGTGTAGACATTTATTGTAGACAGGTCCATGTAGTTTGTCTTTGAGATGTGTTTTGAGGCACATTTGCCTGACACCGAAGGCGGCATGATACCAACCAATGTTTTGGTGTAGTGTTTGAGACATACTAATTGTTTACTTGGTCCTTTATAAGGTCTCAAGTTCGAATCTATTAATTTTTCGAGACATATTGCTTGTAAAGTGAGGTTTGTCTATTGTAGAATAGTCTAGTCAATCTTAGACACCATAATATTTAAACAAATAAAAGATGACTGCTGCAATATGGAATAAGAAATTGGAGAAAGATTTATTTGATTCTGAACTCAACTAAAAATACAGCATAACATAGCCAATTTATAAGCTAGCAATACTAACTAACTGTCCCTAAAAAAATTGCAACTACTCGAAACAAACTCTTCCTGAGTTTACTGCCACAACTTTTAGAATTGATCAAGTCTCCCATAAAATATGAAGCTGAATTGACTGAGAACAAAAGAGAATAGAACTAACTTTATGTAAGATGCACTAAATTTTTGACACTTCCCCTTAGGCATGCTTACAATTAACAACCCCAAGTGCAACTCTAAACTCTTCAAACTTAGCCTTTCCCAATGCTTTGGTGAAAATGTCCGCCACTTGGTTATTTGTAGAGATCCCTTGCAGCTCAATTTCTTGACTCAGTACCTTTTCTCGAATGTAGTGATGCCGAACTTCTATATGCTTCCTTCGAGCATGAAAAATAGGATTGGAAGTAAGTTTAACAGTACTTTCATTATCACACTTGATCGGTACATCATACTCAACTTTGTACAACATATCTCCCATCAAACTTCTCAACTATATGCATTTTTGAGCAGCCATAGTTGCTGCCACATATTCTGATTCAGTGCTAGACAGAGAAACTACATTTTGCTTGTTGCTACACCAGGATATCACAGTTGAACCAATGTTAAAACAATAACCTGAAGTTGAATGTCTATCATTTGCATCTCCTACCCAATCTGCATCAGTAAAACCTTTTAGCAGAAAATTATCACATTTTTCATACAATAAACCATAATCAAGAGACCCTTTTACATATAGCAGAATTCTCTTTGCATCATCTAAGTGAGTACTCCTTGGACATTGCATGAATTGTGAGACTACACCAACAGAATAAGAAATTTCTGGTCTTGTGATAGTTAAATAAACTAAACTACCAACAAGTTGTCGAAATTTTGTAGCATCCCACAGTAACGTTCCTTCATCTTTCATCAGCTTGAGATGTGGTTCCATTGGAGTTGTTTTTTCATTTGACTCCCCCATGCCAAAACAAGGCAAAAGCTCTTTTGCATATTGTTTTTGAGAAATAAAATAACCTTGATTTGATTTCTCAACTTCTAGTCCAAGAAAACAACCAACTTCCCCCATGTTTTTCATCTCAAAACGAATAGAAAGTTCATTTTTCAGCATTGAGATCTCAACTTCATTATCTCCAGTTATTATCATATCATCCACGTACAACAGAACTAGCAAATGCATATGTGAATTTCGTTTGATGAACAAACTAGAATGTGCATCAGATATTTTGAAGCCATAAAAGATGAAGTATTGAGCAACTTTACCATACCAAGCACGTGATGCTTGTTTGAGTCCGTATAGCAGATTCTTTAGCCTACAAACATGGTGAGGAAATTGCTTGGAGACATGACTTTGAGGTTGCTCCATGAATACTTCATGATCCAACTCCCTGTAAAGAAATGCATTCTTTACATCATGCTGCCACAATTTCCAATTCTTATGAGCTGCAAGAGAAAAAATAAATCGTAATGTTACCATTTTCGCAACTGGACTGAATGTCTCCTCATAATCCAACCCGTAGCTTTGAGAAAAACCGCGAGCAACAAGTCTTGCTTTGCATTTATCAACAATTCCATCTGATTTTTTCTTCAATCGGTAAACCCATTTGCAAGTAATAGGCTTACAATTTTTTGGTTTTTGAACCAATTCCCATGTCTGATTTTTGTGCAAAGCCTTAATTTCTTCTTGCATGGCAGCTTCCCATGCTGAATGGTCTTTAGCTTCATCATAGCTTGTAGGCTCTTCACCAATTGCTCTAATAAAGAAGCACGACAGAGTAGTACAATGATTCATCTGCACTTCATAATCTCGAATATAACTTGGTGGTCTTTTCTCCGTTGTGGACTTCCATAGAGCTTGTTGTTCAGCACCAACTGAATTTGAGGTGTTTGAAGTTGATCCTTCATCATTTTGTGATGCCTCCATGCTCCTTCATCATTTTGTGATGCCTCCATGCTATTTTCTGAATGCATATCCAAATGTTCTTGATCCCCATCAAGAATAGCTTCTTGAATTGAAGTAGTCTTTGTAGTGTAAGAGAACACCTCATCGAACGCTAGAAATGACATACTTCTTTGTTTCAGGATCCATACACCTCCATCCTTTCCTGCAAGTATCATAGCCAACAAAAATACACTTCTTTGCTTTCGGATCAAGCTTAGTTCGGATAGATTTTGGAATATGAACATAACAAGTTGAACCAAAAACTTGAAAGTAATTTACATTTGGCTTTTTATCATATAGAAACTCAAAAGGAGACTTCTTTTTACCTAGCCAGGGAGGTAAGCGATTTATGACATAGCATGCACATTGAACAGCCTCAGCCCATAGCTCTCTCGAGAGACCTCATCGAAATAAGATGAGCTAACTTCCTTTCTGAAACGCCATTTTGTTGAGGAGTAATTGGACAAGTCATTTGTCGTGTAATGCCATTTTTGTTGCAGTAGTGGAAGAAATCATGTGACATGTATTCTCCTCCATTGTCACTTCTCAAGCATTTAAGTTTCTTCCTGAATTCCTTCTATACAACATCCTTGAATTCAACAAACTTTGACAATGCTTCACTATTTTCTTTTAAGAATTTCACCCAAGTGTACCTTGAAAAGTCATCTACCAACACCATAACATAGTGGTATCCACTATAACTTGGTGTTTTTGTCGGACCCCATCAAATTTGTATAGACTAACTCAAGCATGGCAAACCTGCGATTTGAAGAATTCATGAAAGGAAGACGATGTGATTTGCCAAATTGACATCCTTGATAAATTACATCTTCACGGACATTTTGTAGACTTGGTATGCCGTCTACCAATTTCTTAGAGGAAATTTGCTGCAATAGTTGATAGCCTAGATGACCCAACCGAGCATGCCAAACTGTCGCACTCTCTGTTTGACTTGTTTTCTTCACAAAGGCTTCTCCTGCTGACATAACAAACAAGGAACCTTTCCTCTCACCAGAGGTATGAACATCAGCTGATATCGTCTTTATATTATCAAGAACTTTTACATCTTTAGGTCCAAACAAAACATATTTTCCAGAATCTGTAATTTGAGAAACTGAAATTAAGTTTATTTGCAAACCTGGGACATGAAATACGTCATTAAGTTGAACTGCATTGTTGTCAAGAACGCCAATCTTCACAACTCCTTCATTTGCTATCGGATAAGCTGAATTGTCAGCTGTAATAATGACACGATCTCCTTTGTGTTGACGCACCTCGGAAAGTAGCGAATCATTTTCGGTTACATGATGAGAGCAACCTGAATCAATGATCCATTCATCTTTGCAGATTTCTTGATCAAAAGATGTTTGAACTTGCGTCGATTCACCTGCAACGGTGTTTCCCCCATCAGTAACTTCAATAGTGAAACACTGCTCACATTTCAGCTTGTCCCCATCTTCATTTTCACTAGCAACATTTGCTTTAGAGAGCTTCACTCTACAATTTTTCTTGATGTGCCCAATTTTTCCACATCTGTAGCACTTGATAATGTTCTGATTTTGTGAATTGTCATCAACTTTTTCACTCTTTGACCCTTCTTTGTTGTTCTTCGGTGAGTATTTCTTATTGTGTGAACCCTTGGAGAAGTTCAACATCCGAGTCAAAATTCTTGGACATTTGCTTTGCCAAAGCTTCTTGATTGGAAAACAAACTCTCCAATTCTTCAACTGAATGTTGATTTGCCCATCCTTGAATGGAGGTGACGAATGGAGTGTACTCCTTTTTCAACCCTCGAATGAGAAATCGTTGTAGCCTGGCTTCATTGATCTTCTCATCCGCATCTAGTTATGAAATTTCAACACAAATGCTTTTAACTCGTAAGAAATATTCAGAAATAGACATACCTCATTGTGTTGAAGATGCCAACTCATTTTCCAGGAATTGCAACCTTGCTGTATTCTTTTTGGAAAATAGCCCCTCAAGTGTCTCCCATACTTCTTTTGGTGAGCTGATATCCCGAACATGATCGATGAATTCTTTGCTAATTGAAGTTCTTAAAGCAAAGAGAGTTTTGCCACACTTGATCTTCCATTTCCTGTGTGGTTCGAATTTTGAGAGTGTCGCAGAATTTCAATATCAGCGCCTGAAACTAAATCCCATAGATCTTGACCTTGAAGATATGCCTCCATACACATTCTCTAGTACTTGTAGTTTGTACCTACAAGTTTCTCCACACCATAATGTGAGTTTGAGTTGTTTCCCCCATTTGCAAGCTCCATCTTTTACACAAATTTCAATCTTCTCCAACAAGACACAAGCTTGATAGACAAGAAGAAAGAAAGAACAATAAAAGAACTTCAACCAAGCTCTGATACCAATAAACAAATAAAAGATAATTGCTGCAATATGGAATAAGAAATAACAGTAATAAGAAATTGGAGAAAGATTTATTTGCTTCTGAACTCAACTAAAAAATACATAACATAGCCAATTTATAAGCTAGCAATACTAACTAACTGTCCCTACAGGAAACTGCAACTACTCGAAACAAACTCTTCCTGAGTTTACTGCCACAACTTTTAGAATTGATCAAGTCTCCCATAAAATACGAATCTAAATTGACTGAGAACAAAAGAGAATAGAACTAACTTTATGTAAGATGCACTAAATTCTTGACAAATATCAACAAAAAAAATATGCGGTGGGGGATACTTGATGGTGTTTCCCTTGGCGCGAGTGAAAAAGATGGACTCTTTTATGGTAAAACAACATTGACAACCACAACTGTGCTAAGATTTAATTAACGCAGTTGACGACTTGCTTTCATAATCACTAAGGGGGAAATTTGAAATAAATGGCATAATAGGATCATCTTTATTGTAATATGCATAAACTTGTATAGTGAAACATAATACACTTCATGAAAGAAGTAACACCTTTATTTCATTTATTAATCACTAGCCCAAACCCACATACTATCTCATTATTATTGTTACTATCATCATTATATTGAAAAAAAAGGACAAGAAAAACATTGGTGTTACTATCATCATTATATATATATATATATATATAATATCTTAAGAGAAATGTTAGGATGACCCGGTGAATGACACCAGGGATAGACACTAAGTGAAGGTGTCAATTCATTCACGCATCGATGTGTGTGCGCACATTTCTTAATAGCTACTAGCACTAGTTTTGATTTGAAATTATCTTCTCCTCCCACCAGAGCCACTCTCCCTCTGACAGTTGAAGTAAACAGCAGCAACAGGAGAGCCTAGATTGTAAAGCTCTGCAAACTCTCTAGTGTTGAAGTTCTGACGCCAACCTGGAGCAAACACAGTCTGCCGACCAAGTTGCCTGAACAGAACAAATACAAATCGGTGGATCCCCACTGTAGGTCTTGGGTTCTCATAACACACAGCTTCTTGACCTGATCAAATCATCCACATTTGCATATTAGAATTATACACCACCTATATATTAATTAATATATAAGTACTACTTATAATTTCCTGAAAAAAAAAGTACTACTTATAATTCAAGAACATAGTTAAGGTACTGAGAATCCTCTTTAATTAGTCATAAATCATCAAATTAACAAGAGTGAGCTAAACTACATTGGAAAAAAAAGTAAAAAATAATAATTTTGCATCTACTAGTTGAAAAGAAATATATAGGCTAGAGTGAGAACTTTGCCTTGGCAATTTAAAGGAAAATGCTTTTGTAAGCTGTAACTAAGGGGCAAAGTGACATACATGGCTATCCTTGGTTGTAACCCAGGGCAGCCATGTATATATATATGTACGTGTCTCCTTTGTGCTTGTAGTTGTTCGCTAAAAATCCCTAGTCTACCCCTCAAACTAATGCTTAGACTTTTTTTAGTCTAGACCAATGGAAGTTGAAATCCTAGCTTTGCTCTTGGTTGTGGCCCATCACCAACATGCATGACTGGCATGCATTGTAGGCGTCTCTTGGTTTTTGCTTGAGATAATGGAAAATGAGTGCGTGTCGGTGTCGGTTGTAAACAAGCTCGCTAGTGCGTGTCAGTCTTGCATGTCTACGTACGCTGGGTTACAATAGCAAGGTCATTTGAAAAAGAAACGCACATTGATTACCATTAGTCTTAATTAATGGCATACAATTAAAGATAATCGAAAGTTTGAATAAATGGGGGGAAGGGGGTTAGGCTATAAAAGGAAATATTCTCAAGTACGAATATGGGCACGCGCGTGATCAAGCACTGAGAAATCAATCACTGAAGTATATATTATTCAGCTTTTGCTTCACAAGTGCTTGAGAGTTGAGCCAAAAAAAAAAAAAAAAACAGCTTTACCTGTCTGGTTTTGAAACCATGAACGTGTACGGCTTCGCCACCTTAACTTGTAAAGATAGATAGAGAAGCACATGAAACACCCAGTCTCTCATTACATGCATGATATGGGGAGAAGAAGACAAAGGACAACTTGCTATAGATGTTTGATATTGGTTTTGAATTAATATCCAATAATCTCATGTTTACGTGATGCCTCATATGGTTATATAGTTTACTGCATGTCTGAAACTTAGAATAATCTAAAACATGATTAAATAACGCATAAACAAGATTCGCTTTGCATTGCTTACTAGGGATTTAAAAGATCTTGTCAGTTTAGTTTGTGATGCATTGATTATGAGAGATTTAAATGATTTAAAAAATACTCATCAATTGTACTATATTGAGCACAATGAAAGAGTTTGATTTATGCAGCTGGTTGGGATTGAGGTTGCGTTGTTGCTGGTTGTTTTATCTTATCAATCCAATGTGTTGAGTGGGCATATATGCAAATGCGATAGCAGTCGTTCTACTATACATGCTAAACATAACTAGGCATCATTTTTTTTTTCTTTTTCGGATCTACAATTCATTTAAAGTTGCTTTTTTTATGAAAGTTTACTGTTGCCTTCGGAATCATATACTTAATTGAATGCAATGATTGAAATTAATTACCAAAAGTTGCTCCAGTTGTTGCCGGAATATCAGTCACCAACCTAAAAGTAAAAGCCAACAGAACAAAGAGTCAAAATTTAACTTTAAGATTAGGCAAGGTCAAGTTTTACAAGATTTTTTTTTTTAATAATGAAGATGTGTACGAGTAAAACTTCATAATGAAAAAACTTTTTAGATAAATTTCGGTCCAAATGAGTTGTTAAAGATGTGTGGATTGAAATTTAATCTCACATCGATTAAGTGAAACTTCACAATGAAATATGTAAGTGATGATGTCTGCTCAACTAGCAGCGATGCCTTTTGAGCTAAAACTTCACACTTATGAATTGAATGTGATTAAATTGGATGCAATATAATTACCGATGGAGATACATATATGGGGGACTCCTACCAGTGCAAATATTCCCTTAAGCTGGGATCACTAGGGCTTGGAGCATCAGGATCCACCATCACCTATAAGAGAATTGCAACAAAAATGTTTAAGTACGAATGTACGATACCACGTGAAATCACATGCATTGAAGTTCGATCATGGATGGAAGTTTCATGAAGTTTCATGTAAGTTCAAACGATATGACCTTACAGTAATTACGTATACGTACGTATCTAATTAATTATATATATAGGACAGTATCTTGGGTGACATTTTTTTAAGCCATATATATATGTACAATTCATGACGAGGTGGTGTCCTTCACTTGTATGAAAATATTTACGCTCACATATCGATGCATGAACGATTGAGAGGGCACCTACCAACAACTTCTTAACTAGAAAATTAATGACGAACAAATTAATTAAGATGCTACATTAACATTTTTAACTAGCACATATCAAACACACACTAGCTGGTACTGTTAATTAGGCACACCTCAAATTATGCAGAACACATGATTTTCTTAGGTGCATGTCATTTCCGATTAGAAGTGCCAACCAAGTTGGCAGCTCATTGTATAAGCATAAGTTTGGGTTTGAGTTGGCAGCTCATTGTATAAGCATAGGTTGTTTATTTTGGCATTTGTAAACCTATCTTTTGTATTAATTTTCTTTTGTGTACGTGTGGAGTACCTCCTCCTTTTTATAAAAGAAAAAAATGGAGACGAAGTTGGTTTCTTTTTTATTAAAAAAAAATCCCGACTAAAGTAGCTTATGCAAGTTTGATGTTCCATTAAAACACATGCACTTGGCATGCACTTTCCTTGTTCCCATGAAACTCGAATTCTTACTCTCTTGCAATAATAAGGCTGTACCAAACTATTGGGCCGCCTACACTTGGTACTTAACATGAAGTTCCGACAAGAAGATAAATATGATCTTATGATCACACATGCTTGAAAGTTGTGTGATGCATTTTGATGTGTAGTACATTGCAGGGATGCCAAATAGGCAAGTGACTTTAAGCATGTCGGCGTAGCATTGCAATAATAATAATAATAATAATAACGATTACCAGGGTGTAGAAGGTCCTAAGATCATCTCCTCCAATCTCAACTCTAGGATAAGTAACAACAGCAGAAGGCTTAAGTTCACACCCATTGTTGACCTCCCTATTCCCATAAGTCACTCTTATGGGGATTGTTCTGTTGAACGCCTCCACCACATCTCCAATCACTCGACCAACCACCAATGGATCCCTGTCTCTAGGCATTAATTAATTACTACTTCTCTTCAAATAACAAGAGTGAGAGGAGTTTGTGTTGTGTTTTTGTTGTGATGAGTAGAGGAAGTATATATAGAGAGAAATGGATGTGACTTTCAAATGTGTTCAATATGGAATCTACTTTCCATTCAAAATAGTCAGAAATTTATTAAAGTTGGACTAGGGGGGAAGGGGGAAGGGGGAGGGGCCTCCCCTTCATATTCCGAGGAATCCATGTTGTTCATGTTAAAGATCTCCATGACAAACAAAAAAGATAAAAATATGTGTACCATTAGTGATAGTAATACTAGACGTACAATAGCTTAATTTCTAGCCTTTATATTGGATTCCTCTTGTTTTGTTTTTTTTGTTTTTTTTTGTTTTTTCTCCTTCGACAACTTGTACATATTATTAGTGCTCGGATGCTCAAGTACTAATTGATTAGTGATTGAAAAGCATATTAGCTAGCTAATTAAAACAAGCTTTTTGTATATATATACATATAGAAATAGCAAACCCGACTTAATTTGGATTAATTACTTTTAAAAAATAAATTAAATTAGCCTTTCTATCGTAAGATATTTTCTTTCTTTATCTATAATGGAGTAATTTTTTTATTTTTTTATTTATCGGCTGCATGGTGACAAAAATAAATAAATGAATTAGTCAACAACGAAGCCTCAGTCCCAAATTAACTGGGGTCGGCTACATAGATCAAACTTTTTCATTATGCTCGATTAAGTGCAATTTATGGTGAGCTTTTCAAACCATTCAAATCCCTCCTAATTAATGCAACCTATCTTAACTTTGGTATGTCTCTACCTCGTCGAATTTCTACAGTTTCTATTGAGTCAAGTTTTCTAGTTAAGGCATTTGTAGGTCGTCTTTGTAGGTGACCAAACCACCGCAACCGCCCTTCCATAATATTTGTATCAATTTGTGCTACTCCTACTTGTCATTGAATTTATATATTTCTTATTCTATCTTTACGAGTTTTACCACACATCCACCTAAACATCCTCATTTCTGCTACGTTCATTTTATGTAATTATCGTTGCTTTACCCCCAACATTCACTTCCATAGAGCATAGCTGACCTAATTGCAGTCCTATAAAATTTTCTTTTTAACTTGTAGGAACATTTTGATCACAAATCACCCCCTGTTGCACTCCGCCATTTCTTTCATCAAGCTTGAATTCTATGTGTGACATCATTTTCAATGTTACTATCATTTTGTATGATTGATCATAAGTATCTAAAGTGGTTTACCTTAAGAACTTCTACTTCCCTTAATTTTACCACTCCGTCATCTCGATGTCTAGTGTTTCTAAACTCACAGTGCATGTATTCGGTTTTCGTCCTACTCAACTTAAAGCCTTTAGATTCTAATGTATTCCTCCAAAGTTCTAATTTCCTATTTACTCCATCTTTAGTTTCATCCACTAAGACAATATCATCTGCGAATAGCATACACCATGGTATATCCTCTTGAATATGTCTAGTTAGTTCATCCATAACTAAAGTAAATAGATATGAGCTTAAAGCCGATCATTGATGTAGTTCTATCGTAATGGGAAACTCTTTTGTAGCTCCTTACTCAATCATACATATCCTTAATAGTGTATATGTATCTAGCATACACTCATTTTCTTTCTAGAACCCACCAAAGAACATCTCTAGGGACCCTATCATATGTTTTTTCTAAATCTACGAATACCATATGAAGATTTTTTTTCCTTTTTCTATATTTTTCTAACAATTGTCTTACAAGGAAAATCACCTCCACAGTCGACCTCCCAGGCATGAAACCAAATTGGTCTTTGATATTGTTGTTTCTTTTCTTAACCTATTGTCAATTATCCTCTCCCAAAGTTTCATAGTGTGACTCATAAGTTTAATTCCCCGGTAGTTTGAGCAACTTTGAATGTCTCATTTGTTTTTGAAGATTGGCACAAGCGTGCTTCTTCTCCAATCCATTGACATCCATTTTGATTTTAAAATTTATCATTTGGGAAAAAACCAACCCTATATTTAATTCGGGATTGAAGCTTTGTTATTATTAATTGTTGTTGTTTAAATATCGGCTAGCTAGTATATGGAGCTTGATTTATCATGTATGGACCGATAAAGTAATCCATGCATATTATTAATTGCTTTAAACAATCCTTGTTGTCGTAACCATTTATTTAGGCCATACAAAGATACTTTCTCCAATCAATTATATAAGTCGTTTAAGGTAAGGACACAAGAATTAAGGTAGCTTTAATTACGAGTATAATTTACATATATATTCTTTGACATTAAATGAATTGAAGAATTGAAGAATTGAAGAATTGAAGAATTATAAATGTTTGAATTGTATAATGGTAAAATAGGTAAAATTGAATAAATACACTTTTGAATTTCGAAAACGACTTATAATTTTGAATAAAAAGTTTTTACTGAAAATAGTTATATAAATTACTAGAGGGAGTAGTTTCAAATTGATTAGCAAAGCCTTCAAAGATAGTAAAAAAAGTCATTAATTAGATAAATAGTAATATCGATCGTGATGTCTCATGACAACGTTTGTTTTTTTTTTTTTTTTTTTTTTTTTTTTAAATGTCGTGACAACGTTATTTCTTGTTGTGTAGCAAGCATTTATGTGGGCCATACAAATAATGTATAAATATCTATCTCTCTCTCTCTATATATATATATAGGGAGTTATACCAAGGTGATTGAGAAAAATTATGATTTTATTCCAGCATAGACAATACATGAAAGAGTTGGTGATGATGATAATTGTACTTATACAATGTGACAATTAAGTTATACATATACCACAAGTCATACAATACATCACAAGCAACGTAGACATTAATACATGAAAGAGTTGATGTACATTGAAGAGGATTACAAGTTACATGACAATACATGGATAAGTGATTATACATTGGAGTTAAATACAAGTTATGTAAAGTGTACAAGTTACGTTTAATGTAGAAGTCATGTTTGATATTACAATTTAACGTGAGAGTCATGCTTTGACAATGTGATCATTCATAAGCTTGGATCCAATTTATAACATATACAACTTTTTTTTTTTTTTTTTTTTTTTTTTTTTTTTTTTTTTATGAACAAACGAAGGCGATATGGCAAAAATAATGTTACAAAAATGTGAGTTGTACAAAAAAAAATAAGAATAAAAATAAAAATGAGTGTATATATCCCCTTTAACCTGGCCACTAAAAAAAGCCCCAACATAGTCAAAATAGGATGCCCCAAGGTGTCCAAAGGTGCCAAAATATTACATACCAATGAGACCAGGCCAAAGGTGCTAATTATATCAATTAGAGTTTATACAAATAAAATTAGCTTAGGCAACCTAATTAGTAACGTCGGCAGCTACAAGCCCAAAATTTATATTTTTGAAATCTCTTGGCCACTTTCCGGCCATACAAATTAATCCACATTTGTGTATTCTCTCATGCATTATTAATTAGTTTTAGTGTTTTCTAGAAAAATAAAGCTAGCTTGATCCATTGCTGTTGCTACTTTGATTGAAAAGGATACATGAAAAGTTGTGGGTTCATGTGTCGCTGTGCAGCGATTCAACATCTGTGCATGTTGTGCCCATTGTTAACATAAAAACAAATGCAACTTGCCAAAAAACAAAAGCAGCTTGAAATGCTGAAACAACCACATTAAATATAGTTAAAGCGGATAAGGTCTATCTAGCCAGCATTGCTCATATAGGTGATCCATTGACATTAACTTGAACAAAGGTGCATCTTCAGAAAAAAAAAAAAAAAGGCTTGTGTTTCTACATATACCTAGAAGGAGATAGTGACTAATCAATTAGGTAGTCGTTAGTAAAAGGTCTATGAGTTCGAATCTCGACGGGGCAACTTGTTTTTTTCTTATTAAAAAAATAGACAGTGACTTTCAAAAACACCACCGCCATCCCTTTTAATTTAACGATATATATACATGTATGTATCTATGTATATAGTACTTTAGAAAGTTCAACTAATTCATTATTATGTATGTAGAACATTATATGCACTACTATATATATATAGCTGGTCTCAAATCTATATAAAAGAAGATGACTAGGTTTCAAAGCGCATTTTCTGTAGTAGAGGGAGGTCCGAAACTTTTAGCAATACCTGAAAAATAGGAAAATGTTGCGATAAATTCAATAAAGTAAGTACTTATATTTTGTAAACAAAAATGGCCTAACGATATTTAAATTCAGAGAAGAAGTGATGCACGTGCAATATGATTGTCTCGTGCTCGAGAGAGCTAGCCCTATCTTGCAATTAATACACAGTAACACTTAAAAAGAGACCATAGTTGACATGGGTGTGGTGTCAACCTAAGCCACTACAATGCTTAAGTTTTTGTTCCATTGTTAAGGAATCAAATAACAACTTTAAAACACGTGTAGCTTTTAAAAGCAAAATAATAATAATAATAAAAAACAACTTTAACAAACGTGTGCACCAAATGTATGGACCTTCCGGGGCTGATGTATTTTAGATGGACGATGCATTTTTTCTCTATTATATTGATATGAGTTTTTTTCTACTTTATTTTTAGAGAAATACATTGTTTCTCATCACGAATGTTTATATTATTTTGACTATATAAAAATAAAGTTCTCGTTTCTATCAAAAAAATGTATGGACCTTAATTAATTCCTAAAAATTTCCATTATATATTTAATCTAACAATTTTCTATAAAAATGGGCCTCAAATGGGGGACCGAGGTTGTTGCCCCACTGATTGTTGTTTTTATTTTTATTTTTATAATTATGGGTGTCCATACCTTTTGGATGCGACTAATCTCATGGATCAAATTGGTCCCACCAAATTCATTGACGGGAGAGTCCATTAAGAAATGGTTTCATTGTTGATACAATGACTCGAATACACAACCTCTTCCTCTTGAAGAAACCACATGCCAAATTTTTACCACTCCGCCACCCCTTGCTGAGTAATCGACAAGTTGGATCGACGACACATGTTATTTTCTTAATTGGTGTAATATTATAATGAGCTTTAATTAGTTAATGAATTGGGCTCAAAAAGAGATGGTGGAGCCTAATTTCATGGGTGAATGGACTCTACCAAACACATTATTTTTTAGAGCAATGTGATGAGATGTAGTTAAATTTTTTTAAAAAATTACGTAGCTAATTTTTTGTGAAGTGAGATGTGTTCGTTAAAGGATTATAAAATGCTCATTAATTATATCATGGATTAAGTCGAACTGAAAACGACATATGTAAGTAATATTATATTTACTTATATATTAAAAGCACGAATAGCAAAAGATTCCTTCGTCACTTAAATTATCTTTTTTACCTTTAATTATTTATCGATTACCGACTTTCCTTTTTATTAGTTTCTTTCACGTTTAACTTACCTATTAAATAGGCTATTCTCATCGTTTGATCACCTAATTTTTTTTTGTCAGGAGTTTGATCACCTAATTCACTCTTTACTTTGCATATATATATAGATATATTAGGAAATTGATTCGGTTGTTTTTTTTTTTTTTGTTAAGGGAGAGACTGGCCCAAATTGAAGGCTCATGTTGATGGATTTGACTGCATTAGCTGGAATCTATTAGATATGTCAATAGCCTTAGATTAATCTCCCATTAGATTAATTAGAGTGATATGTATTCAGATTAGGATACATCAACGTTAGCTATATTTGAAGTAAACTAGAATAGATATTTTGGTTATTTATGTGTAATCCTACTTAGACTAAGATACATATTTGATTACCGATCAATTCGGATAAGTCAATATCATCAGATTAATTTCTTATTAGATGAAGTAGATTGATATGTATCCAGATTAGGATACATATCAATGTTAGCTATATATATTTGAATAAAAGTAAAATACATATATTTTGGTTATTCATGTGTAATCCTACTATTAAACCAGGATATATATTTGATTACGGATCAAATACATAGTATGTAATACATATATAGCTTTCAATTAAGAGTAAAACGTTTGATGGAGAGACGACTCTCATGAAGTGTCAAACAATATAAGCTAGGTTAGTGTTTTGGTCCATATTGTATTTCTACAAGCTCATAAATGAGTCCTTTAATCTTATATATTTCTACAAGTGAGTCCCATGGTTCATGTTTATGTTTTGGCTCATCTCAGGTACTTATATCCTTTTTCAAAGCGTACTATATATGATAATAAGTGAGTCCTCTAACATATCAGCCTGAGTTGAGTGACAACTAACTTATGGTTCTATTCCATGCATGTGTGTCTTGTTGTAGTACTTCATATACGTACTAGATTCTTCGTGGTTTTAAATACACACATTCGGCTAACGCCTATCAAGTATCAACTGACTGTGTAATGCAACATGCGATCCAATTTTTGTGATTGATTCATGCGGTAATTTCTAATCTTTTGATATCATTTTATTGTGCCTATTTCAATATGATATTGTTAAATGAAGAAAAAATTTGGGACTCCTTCTTGTTCTTAGCTAACATAATGATCTCAATTTTACTAAGCCTTTTGAACTTGTATATAACTAATGTTGTCCTAGATTGGAATGCATGTTGATGTTCAAATGAATCGTAGACAGAATATCATGAAGTAGTGTGACTTTATTTTATAATAGAATTTTTTTAAAAGTATATTGAATTAAACGATTGTAAAGTTTTGAGATTTTTAAATGTTCAACTAAATATAAGTTTATTCTCTGTATAAAAAAAAAAAGGTTACCAAGAACTTTTTAGCTACTTTATCGGTTGTCGTTTATGAATTCTTAGGTAGTATTTTAATCACCAAATGCATCACCTTGTTAATTTAGATCCAATTTTTCAAGGCGTTAGTTAAGATTTAATTATTTAAATTTATACAAATATTAGTTACTAAATTTCATTTTATATATTATTATATTTTTTTCAAATCATAATAAATTTAAGTGTAAGTTTATAGATAATTCTCGCGAGCGTAGTGAGCAAGTTCATTCGTGCAAAGCAAGTTCTCGAAAGTAGTATTATAATAAGCACAAATACCTCTTTTTCCTTCGTCACTTAAAATCCCAAAATTGTTCTTTATATTTTCGATTTTGCATTTTTTATATTCCTTCCTGATGTTCCTTTCTCCTTTAGTCTTTTTCAATTTTATTTCCTTTTTTAAATTTTTTTCTAATTTTTACTCTCTTCTTCATGGGTCGCGTTTATTTGTTTTAATTTATTCGGATAACTACTTAATTAAGGAAAACTCAAACTTATCTGACCGTTTTACGGGAAAAAAAAAAAAAAAAAAACAAAAACAAAAACTGCTTATCTTATAGTTGTATCAAACAACAACAACAATATAGCCTCAGTCTCAAATTAATTGGGTCGGCTACATGGATCAAACTTTTTCATTGTGCTCGATTAAGTGCAATTGATGGTGAGCTTTGCAAACCATTCAAATCCCTTTTAATTAATGCATCCCATGTTAACTTTGATCTGCCCCTACCTCGTCGAATTTCTAGAGTTTATATTGAGTCAAGTTTTCTAGTTGGACATTAATTTGTAGGTCGTCTTTGCAGGTGACCAAACCATCGCAACCGCCCTTCCCTAATCTTTGTATCAATTGGTGCTACTCCTACTTGTCTTTCAATTTCTATATTTCTTTTTTTATCTTTACGAGTTTTACCACACATCCACCTAGCATCCTCATTTCTGCTACATTCACTTTATGTAATTGTTGTTGCTTTACCGCCCAACATTCACTCCCATAGAGCATAGCTGGCCTAATTGCGGTCCTATAAAATTTTCATTTTAACCTAGTAGGTAAAATAGAGTTCTAGAATTTCAATTTATTAATGTGTATATACTTTTATATTAGTTGTACACAATTGCATTCAATATTTTATGAAAAGAAAGACACATTAGATATTAAGATTTACCCAATGTTATATACAACAATGCCGGATTTTATTTCAATTTATTTTATATCTATATTATTCCACGTACTCTTCTCGATTAATTGGATATAGCTAAATTAATTTACTGCACAAATCATACAAATGGAGAAGACTTCTTCGAGCTTTAGTTTTCATATTAAATTTCTAAAATTTTATATCGATTGTCTTCTCACGAGCGCAAACCTCAACCTCTTACAAATTAAAATAGCGCCCATACTAAATCAGTGAGCTGACTACCTAGTTGCTGAAACATGAAAACGACATGTACATAATTAACATTTGCGTTATAATAGTATTATATACACGTATAGTAGTTCATTAATTAAAGAAAAGATTTCATGAAAGATATAAGGAGTTGTTTTCTAAAATTTGTTTCTAGCGTTAAAAGAAAAAAGAACAATATCCTACCAATCAACTAGGTGACTCAGTAGTTTGGTACAGAAAAAGTGGGAGTAAAAGGTTATGGATTTGAGTGGAGCAAATTGTTTCATTCTTATCAGGAAAAAAAAAAAAAATTTATTCTCAAAAAATAAAGGTTTGGACAATTTTTTTAATTGTTTCTTCACTTGGCTTACTTTCTTGTATGCATCACACCTTTTTTTTTTATCAATATGGCCCCGGTCATTATCTTATCAAAGAAAAAAAAACTTTTTAAATAGATAGAAAGCTTAGCAGAGAGGAATCTTTAAATAAAAAATATAGCAAAACTTATAAGAATCTTTAGATTTCTCCATCTTTTTTTGGTCTAAATCACCCAGTATTCGGATTTATAGCCGACTACTTCGGATTTAAGCTAAGTTGGCCCATTAAGGGATAAAGTTCTTCGAGTAGTGGTTTCTGCATTCGTGGAGTCTCAAACTCAACAATAAATTAAATCTTAAGCTCTTCGAGTCGGCCCACTAAGGGATTAAGCGTAAAATACAAATAGTTGTTCAATCACTATGGTAGAGTAGTCTATCCTATCTATATATAACTCCAAATCAAAATGATAAAACTTATTTTCTAATTTCTTGCTATTATCGTTGAACTTGGGATCGAGCTAGGCTATTATGTTGTTGTTGTAGCTCAAATGCTACAAGGGCGATGAACTTAATTGCAACATAGAAGCTTTAATTATTTATTGTTGAGTTGCATGCATTGCTGTTTTATGAAATTCAATTGAGTGTCATAGTACCAATTATTATTTTTGGTGTAGTAGTTGAAACCTATTAGTTATTTATGTGAACACCTGCTTGATGTCTTAGGATCGTGAGATTCTCCTGTAGAGTAGTCAGGGCCGAGCAATCATATCCTAGAGTGGAGTAAAATTAACGTTGTAATCATTTGTTTGGTTGGAGTTATATGAAAGGTGTAAGGAGTGACTTGAGTAAATCATATCCTTAGTAAGAGATGTATGGTTTATTTAATGTGTTTAGTACAACTACCTATTTTTTGAAAAACTTAAGTGAAAAATTAAGTGAAAGGTTGGGGCATATTCAACTTTCGACAATCCCTGAACAAAGTCTTATCTAAAGACATGGGGCATGTCTTTGGATAAGCACCATTTTACATGCTTACAAATGACCGAATTGTAAGACTTCAAGTAAACACTAATCTTACGTTAAGTCTGAGTGTAGCTACGCTAACACCCCAAGCAAACAAGCTATATATTATTAATTCATGATTACCTATAGCTAGGATCAGGTTTAGTATTAATTTCTCACCTATCTACGATCATTTATGTTTGAAACTTGAGACAATGTCTTAAGCGGGTTTGAATAGAAAAACTTTTTAGCCCCACATTGTTCACTTAAAAGAGTAGAAACTCTTTAAATACAAACATCATATCTAAAGCTTTAGCTTTAGAAAATCCAAAAGTGACATTGGGTTGGAGGGTATATATATATTTTTATTATTATTACTGTTGAAGTCTATCATATCATCTGATGTTCTCTGTTCCTTATTTCTACTAATCAGTTAGTTGAAGCTGATCTTAGGATATATACATAGTTAATTCCTATCGTTGCTGTCATACCTATCTTATAGTATCAACATAGTTAGCTTGTATTTCTAGTAGTTATCTTGTAATCAGTTAGTTGATTGTCGATCTTGTTCTTATAAATTAGCAAATCATCAATGAGAACAGTAAGTCCAATTCATTCAATTGTGTTCATAATCTTCATGGTATCAGAGCCATGGCGAAATATGGAAACAAGATCCAGGGACTCACCTCTTCTTCCTCCAAAGAAGTCTCCTCATCCTCACAACCACCTTCATCTTCTCCCATCTCGGATCCTTTTTATGCTCACATCACAAACCATAAGCTCGATGGCCAAAACTATTTGCAGTGGTCCCAATCAGTCCTTATGTTCATCTGTGGGAAGAGCAAAGATGATTTGCTCTCTGAATCAGCAATTGCCCCAAAGGAAGATGACCCTGCTTACAAATCTTGGAAGGCCAACAACAATATGATCATGTCATGGCTCATCAACTCCATGACTCCTGAAATTGGTGAGAATTTCCTGCTATATGCTACAGCTGTTGAAATGGGAAGCTGCCAAGATCACATTCTCAAGTTCTGAGAATACATCAGAGATCTTTGAGACTGAAAGCATTCTCCATGAACTCAAACAAGGTGATCTTTCAGTGACACAATATTATAGCTTGCTAACCCGACATTGGTAGAAAATTGATCGTATAGACACTCACAAGTGGAAGTGTCCGGAGGATGGAAAACTATACAGATCCATTGTCGAGACTAAGAGGGTATTCAAATTCTTGTCGGGACTCAACAAAGACCTTGATGAAGCTCGGGGTAGAGTCCTTAGCACTAAGCCATTGCCTTCAATCAGGGAGGTATTCTCAGTGATCAGATACGAAGAGAGTAGGCGGAAGATCATGTTGGAAGATTCTACAACACCAAGTGCAACTTATGAAGGCTCTGCACTCTCCATATTAAGTGACAATCATCTTTGCTAGAGTCTCCACTACTAGGAAGCAAAGTAAACGACCTTATGCGATCACGCAACAAACCAGGACACATTCGTGACACTTGTTGGCAAATCCATGGGAAACCAGCTGATTGGAAGCCTCGAAAAGCTTCTTTCGATCCAGATTCTCGGGGAAATCTCGTCTCTGCTCCACTGTTCAGCAAGGATCAATTAGATCTACTACAAAGTCTGATCAGCTAGTCTCAACAAGCCTCTCAGAATTCTCCTACAAATGGCAATGCTCTTATGATCAAAGGAGGTACTATCCCTATGGTTTCTCTCTCTCACAAGGCCTCTACATCCTCTTGGATTGTAGATTCAGGAGCCACTGACCATATGACTGGTAATCGTGATTTGTTCACCTCCTACTCCCCATGTCCAAAGTCTATATCAGTTATTATAGCCGATGGTTCCACCTCATCTGTTGTAGGCATTGGAACAGCGACAATCTCATCTTCTTTACAACTCAACTCTGTGCTCTATGTTCCCAAGTTGGAGTGCAATTTACTATCTGTTCATAAGCTAAATAGAGATTTGAAATGCCTCACTCAATTCACAGATGACTCTTGTGTTTTTCAGGACAGGGACTCGGGGAAGATGATTGGCAGTGCTGAATTACAGTCTGGATTGTATCTTCTCCAACAACCCTCTCCTTCACATTCATTGCTGGTCTCAAATTCCAATAAGTTAGATAGAGAAATCATGTTGTTACATTCTCAACTTGGTCATCCTAACTTCATGTATCTCACTAAACTATTTCCTTCATTATTTACAAATAAAGATATTCATTCTTTGAGTCGTGATGTGTGTCAATTGTCTAAGCATACTAGACATTCATATGTGCCAAGTCCTTATAAACCATCTAAACCATTTACAATGATTCACAGTGATATTTGGGGGCCTTCCAACATCCCAACTATCACAAATGCACAATGGTTTCTCTTATTTGTTGATGATCACACAAGGCTCACTTGGGTTTTTCTCATGAAACATAAATCAGAGGCCTGCCATCTCGTAAAACAGTTTCATGCCATGATTCAAACTCAATTCCAAACCAATATACAAATCTTTCACTCTGATAATGGACGTGAATATTTCAACTCCATATTAGGTGATTACTTCAACACTCATGGCATTGTACACACTAGCTCTTGTGTCAAAACACCACAACAAAATGGCATCTCTGAAAGAAAAAATAGACACCTACTCGAAGTTGCTCGCTCCCTCATGTTCACCACACATGTCCCACAACAATATTGGGGTGAAGTTGTCCTCACTGCAGCCTTCCTCATCAATAGACTACCTTCCCGAGTCTTGAATTTTGCTACACCTTGTCAAACTCTGCTCCAAAGTTTTCCTCATACACAACTCCTTTTGAACATCCCTCTAAAATTATTTGGCTGCACTGCATTTGTCCATCTTTATGATCAAAGTAAGTTAGCTCCTCGATCCTTAAAATGCATTTTTGTAGGCTATTCTCCAACTAAGAAAGGATATAAATGTTATTCCCCATCTTTGCGAAAATTTTTTCACACTATGGATGTAACATTTATTGAAACCAAGCCTTTCTATCCTAATTCTTCGATTCAGGGGGAGCAATTACTGTTCGAATCTCAAAATCAGTATCTATGTGAGGGGGAGAACAATAGGGTAACATACTTTCCCACAAATTTCCAACTTGAACATACCAGTTCGTTACAATCAACTCCATCAGATACATTACGGACTCAACCTCATGATCGTCAATCATCGCCTCAACTCCTTTGTCAAATGAAAACCATGAACAAGGTATGTCTAATCCAAATTCCTCTCAAAATTCTGAGACTATATATGTTCATGAGATGCCTACTGTCTTGCGAAGAACTGAGAGAGCTCATATACCATATCAGATGAAAGATTTCATCTATTATGGCAAGCTTTCCTCGACATATAGAGCTTATGTTTCTAACATTGATAAAATCAGCATTCCTAGAACAGTTCATGAAGCTCTAGCATCACCAGAGTGGAAGAAGGCAACTTATGAGGAGATCAGGGCATTGGAAAAGAACAATACATGGGAGATCACTACTCTACCACCTGGGAAAAGAACAGTTGGATGTAAATGGCTATTCAATGTGAAGCACAATGCAGATGGTTCAGTTGAGAGACTAAAGGCTCGGTTAGTTGCAAGAGGCTATACTCAGACTTATGGGATCGACTACCAAGAGACATTTGCTCCGGTTGCCAAGCGAACACAATTCGAGTACTACTCTCACTCATACTGCAAACTTAGATCGGCCTCTTCATCAACTTGATGTGAAGAATGCATTCTTGAATGGAGATCTCTCGAGAGGAGGTTTACATGGACATTCCACCAGGTTTTGAGGATCGACACTCTAAAGGGAAAGTCTGCAAGCTTAAGAAATCTTTGTATGGATTAAAACAAAGTCCTCGAGCTTGGTTCAGTCGGTTCTCAACAGTATTAAGAGAAATTGGTTATTCTCAAAGCCAAGTGATCATACCTTATTCTCTAAACATGACACCGATGGAAAGATCACAATCCTAAGTGTATATGTTGATGATATTGTTATAAGCGGTGACAATGGAGAGAGATTATCGAGTTGAAACAATTGTTAGCTATGGAATTTGAAGTGAAAGATCTTGGACGGTTGAAATACTTCTTGGGAATGGAAGTCTCAAGATCTCATAAAGGAATTTCGGTGTCTCAACGTAAGTATACTCGGATATCTTGGAAGAGGCGGCATGATCAGTGCAAACCATCGAGACTCCCATGGAGCCAAATTTAAAGCTTGATGCCAAGGAAGATGAAGGCGATGTGGACAGAGGACGCTATCAACGACTTGTGGGAAAAGCGATTTACTTAGCAAATACGCAGACCGGATATTGGTTTTTTGTAAGTTTAATCGTAGGTTCATGAGTCATCCCAAGGAATCTCATATGGAAGTCGTTCTTAGAATTGCGATATCTCGAGGAAGTCCAGGGAAAGGATTGTTCTTCACGAAAAATCGAGTAGAAGTATTGATGTTTACACCGATTCGATTATTTGGATCTCAAACGGATAGAAGATCTACCTCTGGTTATTGTTCATATGTTTGGGGAAATTTGGTTACTTGGAGGAGCAAGAAACAATCAGTTGTGTCACGGAGTAGTGCGAAGCGAGAATATCGAGCTCTAGCTCATGGAATTTGTGAGGGTCTCTGTGGTTAAAAAGGGTCCTAAACAGTCTTAACAGATCATGTAACGACCCTGTTCATCTACATTCTGATAATGAAGCAGCCTTGAGTATTGCAGTTAATCCTGTCCATCATGATCGCACAAAACATATTGAGGTGGATCGTCATTTCATCGAGTGAGAAGATTTGATGACAAGATTGTCGATCTACACTATGTTCCTTCGAAACATCAAGTAGCCGATATCCTCACAAAGGCCCTTCCGAAGATATCATTCCAGTCATTATGCAGCAAGCTCAACCTCATAAACATTTATGCTGTTTAGCTTGAGGGGGAGTGTTGAAGTCTATCATATCATCTGATGTTCTCTGTTCCTTATTTCTACTAATCAGTTAGTTGAAGCTGATCTTAGGATATATACATAGTTAATTCCTATCGTTGCTGTCATACCTATCTTATAGTATCAACATAGTTAGCTTGTATTTCTAGTAGTTATCTTGTAATCAGTTAGTTGATTGTCGATCTTGTTCTTATAAATTAGCAAATCATCAATGAGAACAGTAAGTCCAATTCATTCAATTGTGTTCATAATCTTCAACTATTATTATTTTTTTTATTAATTTTATGATTTTTCTAATTTCATTTTTTTTATAGATTGTTGTACAATAACAATTTATTATTGCTTGATTAGCAAATTCTTGCTCATTAATCTAAAATTACACTGCTGATTCTTGACATGTAATGATTGTTGGAAAAATTAATTACATTATTTAATTATTTTTAATTTGAATGAAAATTATGTGAAAAGACGTGTAATCCTGTGGAGGGACATGAGATAATAAAAGGTGTATCTATTTACTAAGAGACATGTCTTTCTTAATAGACACATCTATTCATTAAGAGGCATGTCCTTCTTAATAGACACATCAAAGTCTATATATATTCACTAGATCGATCGTTTTTTATAAGACTTATAATAGAGTTAGAAGAAAATGAGTCAAAATCAAATTTTCTTTTCTTTTCATGGTTTTAAGTTAAAGAGAGTGTTAAATCATTCTATTGATTCGTAGACTAATGTTGAGACTATCGTCATATTTTGAGAGTAGACTATCGTCATTAGACCGTAAGCACTATAGTGAAGCGAAATATTCTTCAGGACATTGAGTATAACTCAAGCCTCAATCGACTGTGTTATGTTTTTCTTCCATTTCGCATCAAAGTTTTCACAAATTCCGCCAACAATCTGAGGACTATTTCCATTTTCTCTCTTGATGGCGTGGTGTGAATTATGTCTATACATGCAAGATTGTTGCCTTAAGCAGCGATATACGGGTATGGTATTTAACTTTGTTTTAATGTGCTTTACAGAATGCATTAATTGAACAATGGTTATCCATATATTTTAAAAAAAATTGGAGTGCACACATAAGTGTATATTTAAAAAAAAAAAAAAATGTTGGGATTCATACATCTCTCTCGGTACACAATACATGATTGTAAATTAATATTATTCATTTACATTAATGAGTAATTAATTGCAATATCTAGATGTATTTTGAGACTGATTGATCGAATCGATTGACAAGAGTGGTTGGTGTTGGTTTATGTCCAATGAAGATGAAGACACCCAAAAAGTTGTGAATATAGTTGATCATCTGCGTTGATCTGCGTTAATCATCAAGTTGTAATTTAAAGTCCATGTGAATGTAATTTAAAGTCCATGTGAATGTAATTTAAAGTTGATCTTTAATTACGTGCATGTGAATGTAATTTAAAGTCCATCTGCGTTGATCATCATTCATCAAGTTGTATGGGAAACTATAAATTAAGGCGGTTGCTAATAATTAAAGAAAAATAAAGAGACACCATAACGAATGACTCGATTCGACTCTATGGTCCATATTTTCAATCATGTAGCAAGCCCTAAATTGAGGTTGTGAAACTACATGCAGAGGTGAAAATGGGATTAATTTTGAGGACGCGATTGGCGATAAAATGAGACTCTCTATAACGGGAAATGTGTGTTCATGATTCTTGCAATATTGATGAAACGCCAGATACATTGTGTATTCTCGATTGAGTATATTATGTTTTTTTTATATTACGCAGTTTTTCAAAATTTCACCAACAATCTATTGCTTTGCCTCGATCGACTGTATTATCGACTACAGCTGGGCGAAATAGTCTTCAAGACATTGAGTATAACTCATTGTCTTTTAAGACATTGAGTATAACTCAAGCCTCGATCGACTATCTCATGTATTAAGTGGACAAAAGTTGTATATATATAGGTTGCACTTCGAATTAATTCAAAGCTAAGAAACAAACAAGCGTTGAAAAAGATTGATGTTACATTTCCGCATTGAATTAATTCAAAGTTAATAAAAAAGAGAGCTAGAAAGGACTCATCTGGTGGTACTCAAACTCAACCAATCCTTTTTTTGTTATTCTGAAATTTTCACAAATAATTAGGACAAGACAGAGATTAGGTTTGATTAATTGAACATACATATAAGATTAAAGATTCATTCAAATTATAGAGACAATCACGAAAAAAGAAGGAAATTTGCGTATTCCGTCATATTTTTGTACCGGGGACCAATCCTAGGCCTTGTACAAAGCACTTTATGTCGTGTATGCCCTCAAACCGCAAACCGAACTGGGATTAATTTGCGATTATTAGGTATTTTTAAACCATTCCCTAATCGTATTTCATTTTAATCGTTTTCAAATCGCCCGCGAAAAATCAGTTAACTTGGACATTTTAGTTGTGTTTTTTCCACGTCAAAACATCATGCAAAACATCTCTAATAATTTGAGTGGCATATCATTTTTCGTATAACGAAATGTAATTTAATTGTCATGTAACACACATACTATTATAAAAAAAATATATAAAAGTATTTATGCGATAAGATATTGCTTGTCGAAATAAAAATAAAAAATTTAAAGAATCGACTCCTCCGAATTAAAGCATTAACATGGCCCACCAAGCAAATTATGCAGATTGGATGTAACCATTTCCTGGGCTCGAGGCCCTTAGCAAGTGAAACCCATGCCCCAAGTCCTTAGATTCTTAATAAATAGAAACAAGTCAAGAAACGATAAGTACTGACTTCATACATGCATCACACATCAAAGTACAATGGTTTCAGGTATAGTCTCAGTGAGCTTAACTTTTTAGGTTTAAGGTATATATATTCAGTACTGAAAGTTTCTGACTAAAGTTGATTTTCTCAGACAGACAAAATCTATAAAAAAAAAAAAAAAAATTGTCAAATAAAATCTATAACTTATTTGGATTTATTTTTAAAAAATGATTTGGTAATCCGTTTTAAGACACCCACATGTTGGCCTTCATTGATTTCGGCCTCAATGTTTATGCACACATAAATTGATGTGTATTGAATGGACACCAACAACTATGCGTCCATTCCGATGTCTCAAAAAGTCACCCTAAAACCTGGATGAGTATGAATTAGTGGTAAGGACGAAGAAGAGGTTGTGTCGTTAGACGCATGACCACGATTTCAATTCTCCGCGACAATGAAACATCAGGCCACTAATGGTCTCTTTCTATAATCCCAAAGCCCTAAGACTAATCATACAAAGTGTCTTAGATACCAATGTTACTCAAAAAAAAAAAGGTCACCATTACCATTAGTTCTTTTTTTTAGAGAAAAACCATTGGTTCTTATTTCTTTTCTACTATATAAAAATCTATGGCTTCTTGATTTAGAATTTCCTGTCAAATAAGTAATATATACAGCTAGCAAGCTAGTTTTTTTTTTTTTTTTTTGAAGTGAAATTTCATTAATCATTCATGACTCAATACAAGACTATACATATAATCAAGTACATTGATTTACTAATCCTATTTGTACAAACAAACTACCATTAATTTGGCTGTAAGTGTTTGACAATCAAAGACTACTCTTTACAATGTTGAAACTCATGATAATACTTAAAACTACTAGAACCACTAAATGAATGACAAAACTTCACATCAAGGAGAAGACAAATCAAAAACTTTCAACTAGGGAAGAAAACTAACTATAAAATAAAACTAAAGACGAGATCAATCCAGCGTCACACAGATCCACGCAAACACCGTTGATAAAGATGCACCGCAATAACGATAAACCAATCTCCACAAATCTGACCGATTAGATCTGTTGTTATTGCATGAACAAAATGCAAAAAGGATCTGATTGGACCCACCACTGATCAAAGAGAAGGATCAGAGCAGTAAGAAGAAGAATTTTAGTGTTTTGGAGAAAAAAGAGATTGAGGCGACTGTTTTTTTACATGCACAGCTAGCTAGTTATATATACATCCCTAATTAAACGACTTTATGTATACTAATTAAAAAGAATATATTTCACAGACACAGATATATGTCAAGCGTGGTTCTAATTACCCTAAATCCTATACCCTAAACACGGGTTCAACTTAGTTGATTCGGTGAGAGTGCGACATATGTGGCGAGTGTACAATACATGGACGACGCGTTTTTTCCCTATTATACTGATAGGAATTTTTTTCAACTTTATTTTAGAGAAACACATTGTTTCCCACCTTGAACATATATATTATTTATAGGCTATATAAAAATAAAGTCATGTTCCTATTAAAAAAAAAAAAGAATATAAGCTTTGATATTGATCGTGCTCCCATTTACATGCCTTTCCACTAAAGCTTAAAGGAGAGGCCATGAAATATATACTTCCTTGGTTCCTTTTAGGCTAGCTAGCTATAGTGGAAGGACATATAAATGCGAGCAAGCTCAGTAGCTTTTATTCTAGTGAGTCGAATGACAACCACATGCAATATACTTGATGTATATAGCTATGAGCATCTTCCTTTTTCTTTAATAGGAACTAAACTTTGAAACTTTATCGATAGTTTCTTCCCAAACGAAACGAATAATATCTTGCTACTATTACACTAGGTTTTTATTTATTCGACTTAATTAAGTGAGAGTTGAACTCACCGCCTCTATCAT
Organism: Stephania yunnanensis; assembly: GCA_039657365.1. Classification (NCBI taxonomy): domain Eukaryota; kingdom Viridiplantae; phylum Streptophyta; class Magnoliopsida; order Ranunculales; family Menispermaceae; genus Stephania; species Stephania yunnanensis. The sequence continues at coordinate 959,038 of CM077582.1, forward strand.
CTTATCAGATATGCATTGGCACAATATGTATTTATTTGTTCTTTATTCAATTGGTAGTGTTTTCGTAGCTGTAAAAAAATAATATTGCATGGTAATGTTTTGAGTGATAATATTTCTACTTTAATAAATGTTTTGAGTGATATATTTTTCTTTCCTATCAAACAACAACGAATATATAGCCTCAATCCCAAAAGATTTCTTTCCTATCAAAAAAGAAAAAGAATATTATTGCTTTAAGCTAGGGGATTTCAACGCAATTAGTTGTGAATGATCACAGCTAGGGTACAATCTCTTGGAGCTGAAGATCAATATCAACTAGATTTCAAGCTAGTTTTTGTTAACTTTTACCTTGTTTGATACCTCCCCAGATACTTCTGGTCTTTAAAAATAAAAATAAAAAATGATACACTGCTAAAATATTAATCTCAATTTATTCTTTTGGTCATTTTGAAAGAACAAGTGATTCGTTGTGCTCATCGAACGGGTGCTGCTTTTTTTTTTTTTTTTTTTATAGCCAATGATGGAATTGTTAAAAGGCACGTTCGTCGTCTTTTTTTTTCTTTTCTTTTTTTTCACGAACCTCTATTTAATGGTGCTAAAAATTTGTCAAGAACTTTAGTACTGTCGTCATACTTTTAACCAACAATCAAGCAAATCCCTTTTAAAAAACTTTAGAAATCTTGATGTTCAATCTGTATGTAAAAAATGTTTTTAATTTTTGCACGGACTGAGCTCGGGCCGGGCTTGAACTCATACATGCAAACTCAAGCCCGCGTATTGAGTAGGCAGGCCTAAAGCGGGCTTGGGCTGAGCAAGGCATAAGCTTGGGTGAGATGAATTAGTGTTAAATATAATATATATATTTTGTATGTAGCAAAAATAATATATATTTGGGATAGAAGCTCTGTGTCTATGTGTATAAATAAGAAACATCTTGTTCTTTGAAAACTGTTAAGTTATAACAAAAGGGTATGCAGCATTACACTTGAAAACCCAAAATCAAATACAAAGTTGAAAATTTTCATGAACCACAAAAAGGGGTTTATCATCAGTGATTGATTGATTGATACATATTGTTTCTTCTGATTTTAAACCAGGATTGCTTGGGGGCTGCAGCCGAAATCAAGCCGAAATTTGAAAAAAATCATGAATTTGGACTTCAAACATATAGTATATATCTTAAAAATAGAAACCGCAGCAAAGCTATGAGCTAGCTAACGTACAGACCTTTTAACAAAACAAATAAAATACTATTAATATTACCCATAATTGATAAATAGCTAGTCACTAACAATAATCCCTAATTCAGAATCATCACGTTGAATGACTAGAACCATTGTTTTTTTAAAAAAAAAAAATTCTAAAAAAACTCTTAAGAGTCCTTTTTAAGTTGATTTAATAAAGTGTTTATATATATATATATACATATATGGTGAGATGAGGTGTTAAGTTGTAGTCGGAAATTGCTATTGATATCAAAAGTATACCCGCTAATATTTTTCATTGAAATATTCTTTTGGAAAGTGCTAGAACAACACTCTAAACGCACATTGACCCCACATATGTTGTTTATGTTCACATCAGGATGAATGCTTACGTATCCTAAGATTCAAATATGTACGGTTAGGTAGGGGTGAGCGTTCCGTTGTACATTTGCTCCAAAGGTATTATTTTAATATTTTCCTTTTATTTTTATGAGAAAAAATCATTTTAAAGAAGCCGATAGTACCATGTGCAAGTATATTAAGTTCTGGTCACTAGGACTAGGAGCATCTAGGTCTAGCAAACCTGCAAATCATTAACAATTCTTTTTCTTTTTTTATGAACGGAGGGATACTCCTTTATTGCAATAAATACATATACAAAAACAGAGTTACAAAAAAGAAAGTGAGATCCACAAATAAATAAAAAAAAAAAAACATGATTTTAATATCTTTTAAATTTAAATATTATTTTCCTCGAAATACTGCATTTAAGAATTGACTTTCAATCTAACTCATTCCTTACTTAAGTGCTACATATAAACATCAATCTACATTGAAAGTTCAAGAGCGTGCTTACATACTAAAAAAAACAAAACATGTATAATAAATGAGACAATATAAGAGTTTGATCCATGTATATAGATGACTCTAATTAATTTGGGATTGCGGCTTGTTGTATAATAAATTAGCATTATATTGTAACAAAAAAAAAGAGATCAGTATATATGTTCTTTTCTTTGATAAGAAATGAATCAACTATCAATCTTTAAAGCTGCTCCCATCAATAGGACTCTCAACCATTTGTCGTTGTAATCAAGTAATCTCATGCCAAATTAAGCTACCATTAGTTGGTAGGAGCTATATATATATATATAAATTATAAGAGATTATGGCCATGCATTATCATATATTATATGTTTTTTTGATAAAAAAAAATCACAACTTGCCTTTATTGAAGCTTGAACCCCCAACCTGTAACACAAAATACATACATAGTACTCCATACCATACATACTCATTAGTTGTTATATATATATATATATATATATATATATATATATATATATGCCAAATTACGACATGCGCATTCGATTTATGAATGAATAAAATTTCTTTCCTATAAAAAAAAAATTATGAGATGCATTTTAATAATACTATATGTATCTACAACAAAATAATGATAACAATATTGCACGAGAATGAGCATGGCGTTAGAAAAAGTATGCAGCACATGCTCAGTCATTGATAAATTAGTCAATCCTAAATTAGTTGAAATTAACGGGCATATACATAAATAAAATGCTTCTGCTCAACTTGAATTAGTGCACTACAATGTACTTATATATACAATAAATAACATACCAATGTGTCAAGGCCAGTTCTCCCTAATAAGGTCATTCCCATCAACTCTAGGTGGGTTGACAAGAGAAGAGCTCACATCCATATATATTTGAAATCTCTCTATTCCCATAAACGACTCTAATCAGCACACGCCTCTCAAAATGATCAACAATAACATGTCCTATATATATATAACCTCCAAAGGGTCTGTTGAGAGTATATATTTTAATATTGGATGAGAGGTTACTTATTTCTATGTATATAGATGGCTAAGTTCATGGAGAGACCAACGCCTCATGTGCTATTTATAGTAATGGTTGGATGAGAGAGCATCTCTTCTTCTTCAAAACTAGAATCTACTACTTTCAGTTTTGGATAAAAAACCAATTTGCGGTGTACCCATTTTGTCCCTTTTTTTATATGAAACGTTTATCATATTTTGCCCCACCTTCCTTTTTGACGTATTGAATTATATAAAATTTTCTCAACCTTTCCTTATTTTGATTATATATTGATATTCTCTTGTTGATATATGTACCAAGTGGTATAGTGGCAAATAAGTTGTCAGCGTATATAACTTTGACGAATGGGGCAGAGGTTGTAGGTTTAATTCTAGCAAGCTAGCTATAGCTACATTATATTCCCTTTTTTTTTTGCTTAAATCCAAATTAATTTATGTAACCGTGCAGGCATGTATGATTGAGTAAAAGCTTTACGTACTAAAATCCCAAAGCAATAAGATGGTGCCTCTAATCTCAACTTATAACCGACTCTTTCTTTATTTACTTGAATACCCGACCGATGTGTGAACTATTCTATACTATATAACTCACGGGGGCTGAAAAAGATTAAGATGTCATGTTCTCAAAAAAAAAAAAAAGAATTATATCTAGCTAGTTAGGTAGGTTGTGAGCAATTGATTATAAGTTATTTAATTACTTTTATTCTATTGAATGTATTGAGATGATTAATAAAATTTCACTTAAAAAAGAAGAAAAAAAAAGCATGGATCCACATTGACACATTGATTACGTTAAGGATTTCTCCCACTTTCATCCTTAAAACATAGATTTGAGTTATTATATACAATGATAGAGCTAGGATTTTAAGCACCTCTGAGTTAGGTCAAGAGCATCCTAGCTAGGCATGGTTTGAAGGGTGGCTAACTTAAGTATTTTTTACAATTTTTTTATTAATAACTATATGCAAAAAGGGTGCATACAAGGCAACTCTGACTACAGCCTAGGGCAGCCATGCATGTGGCTCCACCCCTGATTATATAAGATCTTTAGTGAGACGCAAGGACGAGCCGGACAACACTTACTAAAAAGCAACATTGAGGAAGGTTCTAGGTTTGATTTATCATGCTTGAGTCAAGTTGTAAACAAACAAACAAACATATGGGGATCGCTAGGTGTACATCGCAATGGTACATAAGAACGCACATCACGTTCTGACATTCGTGCGATGCACCTCGGGATGTGTGTGCATTGCATCTCGAGGTGCATCGCACGACTATCACCTCGCGATGTGCGTTTTGATGTGCACATCGTGATGTACGCCTAAAATTTTCTTATAGATTTGAGTGTAAAGTAATTCTAATGTACATGGATGCAGATGCGATGATTAATTTTTCCATTACAAAAAATACCAAAATAGCGGGAGAAATCCCTTGCTATTCACTTACTTTTTAGTCGCTAAATAGATTCACGAGGGAATCGACCATCGCTTTTTTGTTCCTCGCTAATCCAGATATTTTCGACGGTTGTCAGAGCCCGTAGCTAAATAGCGAGGGATTAGCAACGGAAAACCCTCACTATTCGACGTGTCAGAATACACACTATAACAGCCATAGTGAGGGATTGTCATCCGTCGCTATTTCCTTGTTAATTGATAAAAAATATTTTTTAAAAAAAGTTTTGAAATTATAACTATTTCGACAAAATATAATATATGCATTAAATTTATGTTTTAGTAAAAAAATCAATTATGCTGTTTTCTAACAAATATTACAGTTTTATAATTAAAAAACAGTTTTTTGTAAACACCAAAATACAGTTCAAATTTTTTAATAACATTTAAAAAACTCTTTTTTTAATGAAAATTAAACAAATTTAAGAAATTAAATCTGTTTTTATTTTTTTTCTCAAAAAATATGCTTTTATATTGATAAATTTTTTTAAAACTATAACTTGCATTAAAAATAAGTTTTTTTTCTACCAAAAAAAAAAAACAACTGTTTTTCATCCAAAAACAATTCTTACGAATAGAATAAAAAAACTCAAACACAAAAAAAAAAAAAATTTATAGACACAGTTTTAAGAAAATTTAAGAAATAATTAAAAATAATTAAAAATGTCAAAATCACTTTGTTCTCTCTTCGACAGGGCAAGTGGCGACCGACGGCGGTGCCTACATCAACAACCCCGACCACAAGACATTAACAATAAGAAAAAATTAATAAAACAAAATAAGTAACAAATAACCTTTGTGCGAAACCAAAGAGATCGAGTGGATGCATGAAGGTGAAGTGATGCACGCTGGTGGAGAAGCGACGAATGGAGGTGCTAGGAAGGCCGAAACGCGCGCATGTCGAGGACGGGATCATGGAATGGGAGATGATGAGTAGAGGATGTGAGGAGCGGATAGAAGAGGAGAGTGACGTGCATGAGGTGTGGGGGAGTAGGGGAGGGATCAACTTAATTATCAAGGGAGGGGAATTAAGGGTGGGAGGGGATGATGTGAGATGATTAGTTTGGAGGAGATGAAGTGATATATATAGGTGTCGATGGATGGAGAGACATGCGGTTTGCCTCGTTTTCTCTAAATCCCTCGCCAATTATGAGCACACAGGCGGGAAAGTTATCCACTCAAAATTTAGTTAAGGAATTTAAGCTATCGGTATAATTCGTCGCATATCCCTCACAAAATTTCTCGCAAATGGGTCAATTGGTCAAAATTGGACGTTGTCACAAAGCCATCGCCAATCTCTCGCAATTTAGTGACGGCCATTACCCCTCGCTGTTTTTGGTAGGGGCGGTAAAATGGGTTGACGTGTCGTATCCGTGACGGCCATTACCCCTCGCTGTTTTTGGTAGGGGCGGTAAAATGGGTTGACGTGTCGTATCCGTGTCAACCCGTTTATGACACTAAACTGTATATATAAGCTCAACCCTAACATTAACCCGTTAATTTTTCATCTTATCATATTAACCCATCAAACCCATTTACTTAATATATTATTTAATTTATTATTTTATAAATTGATATGTGTAATATAAAATATAAAATTCTTTTTCAAATAACACCTTATTCATAAGATCTAATTTAAATGACTATTGAAACTATGTAAATGATTTTTTTTTAAATAATTGTAACACTTTACTATGTAATTTGAACTCTTAAAAGTATAATTCAACTATTAAAATATTAAAATAATAACAAATATGCATTGTATTATTATTATTTTAAACGAGTTAAATGGATCATAAATGAGTTGTCGTGTTTAGTCGTTACGACCCGTTTATGACATTAAATCGTATAAGCTCAACACTAACCCGCTGCGCTAATATCCCGTGTTAGCCGTGTCGTGTTATCGTGTCATAACCCATTTTGCCACCCTTAATTTTTGGTCGTTATTTTGACCATTTTTGTGGTGTCACAATGCGATTCACACACAACCCAAGGTGCATCACAAGAACATCAGAACGCGATGTGCGTTCTGATGTACGCCTAACAATCCCCTTAAAATAAACAAATACGGGGCACGATAAAGTTTTTTTTTTTTTTTTTGAGATTTCATTGTGTTGAGTGCTTCTTGGCCTTTCAAACAAAGTTTCACTCCATGCATTGACCAAAAAAAGTAAGTTTCACTCGTATAATTTTTTATTTTTTATTTTTTACAAATTAACACGGTTAATTTGAGTACTTGAGGAGGTACATATCTTTTTGATAGCAAGGAGACATTGTTTATTATAGGCGAGAAATAATGTGTCTGTCATATTGAAAAAAAAAAGGTCAAAGTAAAGCTCCAACGTTAAATTTCAAGGGTAATTAATTGTTACGTATACATCTTATACCACTAAGCTAACTATTCAACTTTGTGTCATTTTCAAGTACTTATTTTATTAAAAAATATAAAATTTGGTCAAAAATTCTTAACTTAGGCGTGGGTGGATTTTGGGAAAAGCTTAAAAGCCCGAGCCCCACCAAGTGACTTACGGCATCTACTTCTAAGGCTCAAATATGGCGACTAAAAGTTTGTATAAGATAAGGTTCGACGTATAAAGGAAAGGAATATATATACACTTAACATTAATTGGTGTACGTAGTGACCAACTAGGATATATGTCCATGCTCTTTGGTTTGTTGTGACCTACACTAGATGTGATGGGTATTATTATGATCAATTAGGTCTGCTTATTGACCGCTAGTAAGCTTTGTGATTGTTTATTGCGAGTTTGTAATTGAGATAAAAATGTCTTTTAAGAGAACGAGTTTGTTTCTCGTGAGCTTGTAATAATAATTTAAAAAAAAAAAAAAACATTAGTGTAATGATGGTACTATGACGTATATACTTTTGATACAAATTAACATTTGCAGTAAATATATTTGAGTTTGAACACATACTATGATGTAATTACATAAATCTCGATGCACAATTTAAAAGGACTTTGTGTGTCTCCAAGGGGCGAGCTATGTGTATATAGTAGCAAAAGAAATGAGCACTATAATTCTAACTGAAGTAAAGGATATAAGCTCAATTTTTAGTAGCTTTATACATTGCATATGCACATTCTCTCAATTCCTCTTAGGGGTTTTAACTAACTTTTATAGGATTAATCGAACCAAAGTAAGGAGGAGCTAAAAAAGGTTGAGACACCCATTATATATATTATTAAAAAATTACTTTAACAATATAAGTCTTAAAAATATATAGTAGATCAACCGAGTTACTCTTAACCTCTTATAGACATGAGAACAAGTAGACTAGAGCTACCACTTTGCTATATCACCAAACTTTTTTAATATCGAATAATTGATTTTTAATTTTTCCTTTTTGTCACATTTTAATTTTTCCTTTACTTTACAATTACTTTGTATCTTGGATTTTGAGATGCACGTAGAGAATATAAAGAGGGTCCAAATATGCAAGTTGTATGAGCCGAAGCACCTTTTTGCATGGATAATGAAAACAAGCCACTAGTCTGTAAAAGTCTGGGCCTTGTTATGGGATTCCATTATGCTTTCAGTGAAAGGAGAATGAATAATATATGGTGGTGTACATAGCTTTAAAAAAAATAAAAAATAAAAAATTTAGTTTTGCATGGAGAATGAACACAAGCCACTAGTCTGGAAAAGTGTGGGCCTTGTTATGGGATTCCATTATGTTTTCAGTGAAAGGAGAGAATGAATAATATATGGTGGTGTACATAGCTTTAAAAAAAATAAAAATAAAAAAATTAGAGTGCGACTATGTGCACCTCAACTGTTTCTTAGGGCACCTCGACTGTTTTTAAGGGCAACCAATCAGTTTCTCAATGCAAGCTTTCCAAATTGTCCCTTTGTTCAAAAACGAGCACCCCCACCTGATCAGGGCACCCTGGTTATTTCTCAAGGCACCTCGACTGTCTCGGTCCTATAAGTTCGAGAAACAACATGCAATCTCAGTCGCACATGTCTGAGACCATCCTCAAGTCTCAATACCCAATGATTGTGACTAGGACCACAAAGTACATACATATATTTTCGGTTGTTTTAGTCTGAGACTCATGCAAGAGTATCGGCTAGATATAACCGAAACCCTATGTAGTGTCTCGGTCCTGTGTGTTCGATCACTTCGCGTCTCCTGTACAGTTTGAAAAATGAAAAAATAGAGAAAATCGAGAAAACAAACTTTATCTAGTTCTACGTTCGCCGCTTACTCATTTTCTTCACCCGTTATACATTAACAGTGATGTAAACATATCGAATTTAACAAACCCTACAATACAAACCGACATTATTGTCTCCTCCAAAATCGGTCAACTGAGTTCATTCAACTTCGTGTATGTGCACGGCTAGGGATCGATTGCATTTGTGAAAAAAATTAAAGGATTGAAGGTGGGGTGCACGGGAATGGAGAGGTCTGGGTACGTGAGTGAATCGGTTGAGTTGGGAAGGCAATTTTGACATTTCCTTCTTATCTCGATTTTTACAACATTTTGACTGGGTGACCTGATCATTGTGCGGGGTGCACATAGCCACACTCAAAATTTATAGGATATATATATTTATACCTATATATTAAAAGCACGAAACTTAAAATCTTCCTTCGTCACTTGAATGTACAGTTTGCCCTTATCTAATAATAGTTATTAATTATATTTGATTCCTTTTTTCTAGCAAAATTAGAATCGATCATAATAGATAAAGGCATAATTAAATTTATAATAATTAGAATTAGTAAGTTGTTTATCTTATCGATTGTGATTGATGGATTATCGATAGGAGATCTCTCCTATTAATTAGGATAGGATCGATATATATATATAACTATGTATTGACATGTCATATTATAAGGATTAGTATTGTAGGTTTATTTGATAATATATAAATATAAATATAAATATATATATATATATATATCAAACTATATATACATAGACCTATTAGATTAGGATTTAGGAGTCTATTTAATGTTTAAGGTTTCATAAAAGTAATATAATAAGCATCAATCTTCAATTTTTCCTTCATCACTTAGAGTTAGTATTCTACCATTGCATAACTTTTCGATGAACACGTAAAATTAATATTTTATTATCGTATTACCTTCAGATTTTATTGCTTTCATTTTTCATCTATCGAGCGGGTACATAAATTAAGCCTTTTATTTTTTTCAAACTCTCATCGAACCACTGATGCCACGGCATGTTCTCCACAATCCCCACGCTTGTTTGTGTCCATCACAGTTTTCATAATCCATGTGAACCACACGTTGCAATGATGATGATGATTTTTATTTTCCTACATCAATTTTTTATTTTGTTTTTACTAATTTTATTCTCTTGTTACTAATTTTAGAGAATGTTTGACAATGTTTGATCGATCTTGATTAAGACCTTATTAAATAGTATAAAATAGTATTGATTTATATATAACTGATATTGGAGTAGTACATTATTATATTAACCTTGTAACCTCGGTTGCAAGGATCTTCATATTTAGAAGCGATTAAAATCTATTAGATCATAATATAATTGAAGTAGTATATTTAGTCTAGATTGGATACTAACATGTTAGAATTATATTTTCGCGAGCGTAGCGAGTGAGTTCATTGATGCGTAGCACCTTAAGAAACTAGTATATATATGGCTAGTATCACATAGCTTATATTTCCCTTGTCACGTTTGAGATCTAAAGTTTTAAGTGAAAAACAACATTTGAGTTTATCTGTGACTAGCTGAACCAGCCGTCTGTAACCTTAGGTCGGCTCCACTTTTGTTTTTTTTTATATACGGCTCCCCCTTATTTATTAATATATCTTTTGGGGTATACAAAACAAATATATATTTACACTACCCCGAAGTAATTAATAATTGATAAAATTGTTTTAAATCTTTAAAAATTAATTAAAGAGAATAACGTAACTTTATAATTAGATACATTGAAATTTCTTCATTTGAACCTAACGAAGTGAGTGAGAGTAGAGATGGCGAGAGAATACAGGGTAAAAGTGGCCTAGGACAAGGGCAAGGTGGGGCCGAAGATATCAACAACAACAACAACAACAACAAAGCCTCAATATCAAATTAATTAATTGAAGTCGATTATATATATATATATATATATATATATATATATATATCAAACTCTTCTATTATGCTCGATTTAGTGCAATTAATGACCTCGGATATTTTTCAAATATTTTTTAAAATTCCTCCCAATCAATGCGCCTCAAAAATTAGATTGACAAGATACTTATTAAAATACCAACTTTTTGCAATTTTAGGACCTTTAGGTGTCATGGCAACCAAATTGAATCTTGTTTATGCGGTACTTAATATATGTTTTAGATTATTCTAATAATTAGGTTTCACTACACAACCATATATATGAGACATCATGTCATGATATTAATTGTGTTCATCAATGATAAACCAATATCAAAAACATATATACTATTCCCTCTGATAAAAAATATAAGCATTTTTAACAAAAAATTATTGATCAAAATTATAAATTATTTTCAGAATTTAAGATTATTTTTTTTACCAAATATATTCATATACAATTCAAATATTTATGATTCTTCAATTCTTCAGTCATTTAAGATTAAATGACATATGTGTAAATTATACTTATAATTAAGACTGTTTTAATTCTTATGACTTTCCTTAAACGACTTATATTTGACCAAAAGTATTATACAGCAAGTTGTTCTTTGTTTTTCCCCATATATGGCTAGAGTGCTCTACTTGTACTAGTTGAACTGCCACCCTATAAAGTAATGAACACTTTCTGAATGAAGAGATCACTAAGAAGAAAAAAAGGGCTTCTGCCAGTTGAATCTTGTAGAGAAGGGAGAGAAGACAATGTGTTTTCTCATAAATCATGAGTTTCTCTAACTCTAGAAGTTAAGGTGGTGAAGCCATACACGTTCATGGTTTCAAAACCAGACAAGTAAAGCTGATTGAATTATACTTCACTGGTTGATTTGTCAGTGCTCACGTGCCCATATTCGTACTTGAGAATTAATCTTTCCATTTATAGACTATACCTAATACTGGTGTTTCTTCAAAGGAAATAATTAACAAGGATGATAACAAATTAATTAATAAGCGTCGTAGCTGGGTTACAATATTAAGGTAGTCTTTCAAAATGTCGAGGCAAAATTCTCAATCTTTCCTTAATATCCTATTTATTTTTGAAAACTCGATCTTCCAACCTCACAAAGGCGGAGGATGCATTTTTCATTGCACTACAAGCATAGTATATCTTCTCAACTAGTTGATGTGAAAATATTTCTTTACTAATTAAGTCTTTGCATTAGACATAATAGTTACTAATTAATAAGGAGCGTATAACTCTAATATGGTTTGTGTTCAAATGTGGTTCATTTGATTAGGTCCTCTCATTGACCTGCGCTAAAGGAAACATCAAGTACCCCATCGCCCTTTCTTGTAGATATATTTTGTGCATGTGGTGTCCAGGATTTTCCTAAACTATTCTACAAGAGACATAACTCATCCATCGAGATATAACTCGAAAAATTAAGAGATTCGAACTTAAGACCACATAGAGAGGCCCAAGACGACGATGATGAGATCAAATACATGGATCAAACTCTTCTATTGCGCTTCATTTCGTGCAGTTGATGGTGTCTCACTTTCATCTGAGATGAATGGAAATATTGAATCCATGTAACCAAGGTAAGATTAAGGTTTTATTGTTGTTTTCGTTTCCTTCATCCTAAATGAACCATAACATGCAATGTCATTGGTAGAAATTGCTTCCATCCTCTACAAGTTATAGGTGTTTCCCAAGCCCATCATGAAAGAAAGAACATCTACAGTAACATTTGCGCAAAAATAATTTTGAAAGCGTGTCGTAAATTTTGATTAAACGAATTAGCGGAATGAAAGAGTTTGATCTATGTAGTTAAAAATTCATTGATGCGTAGCTCTCTCTTCATAGCATGCATTGATTAGTGATCATATCGGCTAGAAGGGCAACACCATTGTACTAGGTTTAAAGAGACTGTAATGTTTCATCAAAGATTCATGATTAGAACAATATCTGAAAACGATTAAAATGGAATCCATGGTTCCATGTAAAGAAGACAAAAAATAACCAACAACTAATTGATTCAAGGGATTTGTTCCCCTTAAGCGAGGTCTCAGTCCAAGTCTCGTGAATGGAGAAAAATGGGTTGAAAAGGCCGCCCTTGAATGTGGAGCCGAGAAAAATGGGTTGGAAAGGCCACCCTTGAATGTGGGGCCGAGATTGATGGGCATGGATTAGTCAACGCAGTTAGTGTTTGACATCGTGTGGGAAACCAAAAAAAAAGAACAAGATAAAAAGTAATCCAAGGACCTTGATAAGGTCTCTTCTTTGAATATAGAACACATAAGAATCGCATACAGAAGCACATGCATGATTCAAAGAGGAAATCTGTATGAAAATATGAACCACATGAACTGAAAAAACAAATGCATCCACCACAACCAAACCCAGAATTAAAATGATCTATGAGTTCACCACAGGCCAGATTAAGGAGAGAATAAACAGGGAACATTGGAGACCTTCAACGGCTCCGTACAGCTCGCTATCGCAACAGAAGAAAATACACACATATATAGGGAGAGAGGACCGCGTAGCTTAATCCGCAGAAAAACAAAAGCAAGCCATGCACAAGATGAGGATGCAAAAGGGAACGATTCACGTCCAATCTCAAGCGTCGGAAACCGGGGCAACAGGTTTCTGGTTGAGGAGCGGCAGGAGAGCTTTAACAACAATGCTCATATTTGGCCGGAACTCAGATTCGTACTGCACACATAGCGCCGCCACAGCAGCAAGCTGCATGAACAATATACTTTGATTGGATTTAATCTTTCAAAACAGCAAACATGAACGAAGATAATTATATAACATATGCATTGATCAGATTTTCAGCTCTCATATCGGATGTTTAGAGCAACAGGGAATGGAAAGGAAAGAGAAAGCAACCTTGGCTACGCCTTTTGGAGGGTACTCCCCTTTAAGCCTCGGATCTACACATTGTTTGACCTTGTCCTCACTCAGTCTTGGAGTAGCCTATTGTAAGAAAAAATGTGTTGCATTAAGTTACAACTGAAGATCATTGTGTAGCAAATGTATATCTCCTAGAATGTTAGATAATCATCTTCCTTTCCAAAAAATCATGTACAAAGAAACACCGGTATTGGTTGCCTAGTGCTAGTGCCGAGAAGCTCAATCTAACTAGAATGAAATCGCAGGATAAAAAAGGAAGTGGCAAACAATCGTTACTTAATTCACACTTCACGGCCACATTTAAACAAAACTTAAAAAGTAAAACAACCAAGAGGGGGTGCATCTCCAGATATCTTTTCTTCAATTTCCATGCTAGCCTAAAAACATGCCATGCAATGTGTATACACGGGAATTTGGTGGAATCATTGATTAATCAGAGTGAGGGAAAAGGAGAAAAAAGCTACTGCACCCCATTAGATGGCGTTAAACCGCTTTTCAAAATGTTTGGTGCATTTTGCTAATTAAAGCTTGATCAAGCGAAGTTTGTAAACCAGGCGCTGTCTTTTGAAATACATATATAATTAAATGAAAAGCTTCAATCCCCCGCAGCAAAAATCCAAAAGACAAAAAGAAAAAGGAAAAAGAAAGAGGAATAGAATTCCTAAAGAGAAAAACGAAGCTAATGTTCTCATCCATGATTTGAAGCAGCATGGGAAAATAAATATTTACATTCGTTAGCATATAGCATTATTTTAAAGGATTTAAAAGATTATCAAAGCACGCCAACAACTGCATTAATTCAAGCTTAGTGGATGCTTTAAATCTTTGATCAATGAAGCTAACCCAAAGTAATTTGGGATTAAGGTTTTGTTGTTGTTGCTATATCTATAGCATGGTTCGAATTCTACTATCATTCTCTATGAAACTGCTCTTAATTCAGGCCCTCAAAGTGATCCCAATTAAAACAAACAAAAAAAAATCTTTATCAAAAATCAATGTTACAAACCAACAAACACACTGCTAGGCATTTTCATTATTGAGGAAGCAAAGCCCTAAAAATTAAGCTGACAGGTGAAATATACAGCATTTGGAAGGATAAGCAAACTTAAAAAACATAGCGTAAAATAAACAAAAAAAAAATGTCACAGACTCGCAGGACAAGCCCCAACCACACAAGTACAACTGTGCAATCAGACGCACACACCAAACAGACGTAGCAACGATGATGTAAAGCTGAACAAAAGGCAGAACTATTAAAAACAGCCTATTGGTGGTAGAAAGCGGTAAATTAAGCCGTGCTTTATCAAGTGAAAGTGAAAAGTGAAACAGAGGCATAAGCTACAGCATGGCAAGAAAATACGAAAATTTTAGCACCAACAATGAAAAGCAAAAACTACAAAAATACCGACTTGGCTGATCTGAACATATTGCGAGATGACACATGGTCCATAGAACCATGAATAAAATCCACATAACCACCACCAAAATAATGAAGAGAAAGCATCACATGATTTGGTCAAGTTATGGGAGCCGCTTAACAAACCAGCTGTAATGAAGTGGCAGAGAAAAGGCATGAAAAAAATAGTAGAATTCAGAATTTAGAATGAGCCAGGAAATGAAAATTTGGCTCAAGTCATAAACTTGTTTCTCCACCACTCCACCTAATTTGCCACGGGTACAGAGCACAGGTTCAAACCAGATTGTCTAGAGATAAGGCAAATATGGTCAACATGTTCTGTAGTATAGCTCAAAACCCGCAATAATTAACTTGCTGACATAGGATTGACAGGGTTGAAATGCTTACCCAAGTGACAAGACTCTGCTGCCCGCGAGGCATTGTATGATCAACTGGTTTCCTTCCTGTTAGAAGTTCCAAGAGAACAACTCCAAAGCTATATACATCACTCTTCTGCGTTAATTGACCAGTCATAGCATATCTGCATTACGCGTTAGTCAAGTTAGCCACAAAATTCGAGAGGTAGTTTAACTTTTACTACATGATTGCAGCAAAAACAAAGGCTAAAAGTACGATTAAAAAGTCAAATTATCATAGAAAAAGAATTTGCAGTAGGCAAGTAATACGTTATGATCAATTTAAATATACTCAAAAGTGTATTCAATTTCATGGTGAGGCAGCAATTGATATTAATGAGTAATATCACTATCGTAATTTTTCACGTGATAAATAAGTCAGAATATTGGAAACCGCCTGTGCTAGAACAATTACTATAAGGAAATATAAAGCATTTACACTTAAGTACCTAAGTGTCAACTTTTACTTCCCCACTCCAATCATAGCCCTTCTCAAAGCTTAGGCTAATAAAGGGGCAATATACATCTGGCTCAACACCATTCTTCCCATTCATTCCATTACCAAGCTACAACTGAAGCAAAACCGACAATAACTCCTTAATTGAGATCCATAGAGCAACCCAAATTCTAAATTTTATGACTAGCTTCACTACAGAACATTCCAAGGATGTGTATTTGATTTGATTCATACTAATAGTTGGATTTGATCAGCATTTTACAGAAACTATGCATTCTATAATTGAAAAACAGCCACAGCAAGGTCACACAATAAGACGACTGAATGATTTGACTAACCCCAAAATCGTTATGAAACAAATTTTTTTATAAGACATTACAATACAAGAATCCCAGTTAATTTGGGACTGAGGCTATGTTGTTGTTGTACAATACAAGAATCAAGAATGAATGTTAGAAACTTTACTCTGGTGCATGATAACCGAATGTCCCTAAGACTCGAGTTGAATGAAGCCGAGCAGCCATGTCAGGAGCTTGATTTGAAAGGTTGAAGTCTGCTATTTTGGCTCTAAAGTCTTCAAAAAGGAGCACATTACTTGATCTAATGTCCCTATGTATGATTGAAGGTTGACATTTCTCATGTAAATACTCAAGCCCTTTTGCTGCATCAATAGCAATTCTAACTCGTTGCATCCATTCAAGAGGTGGACCTGGTTGTGCACCTTGGACTCCCTTTCTACCTGCAGATAAATAGTATTTAAACAGAAGCACATCATTTAAGATAATTAAAATAAAGAAAATCAAGGGTCGTGCCCCACATGGGGGCCTGACAGTGCTCGAGTGTGGATTAGTCGGTGCGGTTGGTGACGAACACCACATGGGAAACCAAAAATATAATAATAAAGAAAATCATATTAGTTAATATAATTAGATGAAATGGCTGCAAACCCATGAACGGTAAATAAAGATAATAACTAAAAGCATTTAGTACCATGCAAGACATCGTGTAGAGAGCCCATGGTTGCAAATTCATAGGCTAGGATGCGAAGATTTCCTTCCGCACAATAACCAAGCAACTCAACAAGATTTTCATGCTTCAATTTTGACACCTTAGAAACCTGAAAGAAACATTACTAATTCAGTCAGATACACAACACAAAAGCTGTGCTCAACAAGATTTTCAGTCAGACACAAAAGCTTAGAAAGCTGTGCTTTACAAGAAATGTAGTGAACAATTATAGAAACCTTTCCAGTAAGTTTTTTACGTGGTTTTGACAACAGACCTGGGTCAAGAATTCAAAGTCTGACTCTGGCTCTGATGAAACATCAAGTTTTTTCACAGCCATAGCTTTTTCATCATCCAAGCTCGCATGATATACTCTTCCATATGATCCTTCACCGATCAACGACTTTGAGCCAAAATTATCTGTCTTTTCTTTCAAGTCATCTAGAGCCAATGCAGGCACTTCAATTGTTGGTTGCTCTTTTTGCACTTCAAGGTCAGCATTAGGATACTTTGAGCTTTTATGATTTCCTGGAATTTGAAGTGGATGAGTATGGTTCAGAGATCCTATACAATCCATCAAAGTACCAATGGAAAAAAAAAAACAGACGAGAAAAATAAAGTGCATGTAAAAACTTTCCAAAAACTTTACATTCTCAAAGAAATATATTTGCAAACTGCAAAGAAAACCAAACAAGTTGCAACTGCGATAGTACCAAAAGGAAGATACGAAATGTCTTCATCAAGCAACAGGCATATGGGATATGGGAACAATCAATTTGGGACCGAAAAGCAAAAAAGTGAAGTCAAAATGAATGCAATAGAAATCATACCCTCTGCATAATTTCTTGGGCTTTTCAATGGTTCATCTTCATTGGGCTTGTACACTTCTTCGACATGGCATGTACAACAAAGCCACTGCGCATTCTGTCTTTCTTTCTTATATATTTTATACCGGGAAAAAAATCCACCTGGCCAAACACAATGAAATAGTCTCAATTATATTGCAATTTTTTTTTTTTTTTATATCCGTGGGTGTCCAAGCGAACCTGACTATTCCCACGAGGCCCAGGTGCAATCAGCCTGAGCGTGCCCCAATGGCTCGAGCAATCTTGCCACACCGGGGAATCGAAACCGAGGTCGTGCGCTTAACTGACACAACCCCGCCTTCGCCTTTACTGTTGTGGCAACCCGACCGGGTTAATTATATTGCAACTTTATATATTCATAAAAAAAAAATTGCGAGAAAACACAATTCCAAAAACATGCTAAAGACTATCCATTAACTCTCACAAATAAAACATGCCAGAAAGTCTTGTACATAATCACAAAAGAACCAAAAGTTAACCCCGTCCCAAGCTCATTATCCATGCCCGGATAGAGGATTAGAGTTGTGATATGTTGACAACCAACGTCAATTTTTTTTTCACTCTTTATAAAAAATTAACCTCTAGAGAACATAAATGAGTTTTCTTTTCTTTCTCAAAATCTCAAATGAATTACTACCAAATCAAAATGCATTTTGCTTCGCCACAACCAACATGGATTCTATTTTTCCTATGAATTTGTATGCGTAACAAAACCCAACATTTTGCTTAAGAACCCAAAACAATCCTTCAAAAATGAAAATGTGTTTCGGTTTCACTTCCCTCCCAATAAACCACTCCCCGAATTCGCCCCAAAGCAACCAATGCCCCCTTTTTTCCTTCTTCAAATCTCCCACTTCTCTTACTAACAAACCTAAATTAATTCACAACACATCAAAATGCATTTCGCTTCTCTCTCTCCCCCGTCCAAAAAATCTCTCCCCGAATACACTCAAACAACAAATATCACTTCTTCATTTCTATGTACATGAAAATCTCACAATCATCTTCAAAACCAAACAACAACAGCAACAACAAAAAATTTGGATCAAACTCTTCCATCGCGCTCCATTTAGTGCATTTGATAGTGTGCATTCCAAATCAAACGAATTTCAAAACCAAAACGAGTTTCGCCTCCCTAAATTCGCCCTAAACAACACAAGATCCCTCTTTCACCAAAACAACACAATTCTCTCAACACCCAATTCAATTCACCACAAAACACAGCAGATCCAACCACAATTCACACAAATTATCGAAGAACAAGCCATCAAAGACTCAAAACCAAATTGAACAGCTAGAGAGAGAGAGAGAGAGAGAGAGAGAGAGAGAGAGAGAGAGAGAGAGATCATCGCCTCACCTGCTCGCCTCCCCGTCTACAGCTCCCGCTAGGCTTGTCGTGGTCGGCTATTCAAAGCAAGAACACGTCCAAATCGAAACCCTAATAATGGAAACTACGTCGACGAGGAGGAGATTCCAGAGACGAAAAGCAGTTGCTTCTCTCTCTACAACTCTCTCTCTCTCTCTCTCTCTCTCTCTAAAGCAAATTTATTCCTTCGTTGTCGTTCGGTTGAGCTTTTTTAATTCAGAGACGCTGACTTACATTTCTACACACTTAACATAGTTCTTTCGATACTCTTCGTTACTTCCAACCACACATACGATGAAAGCATCGAAAGTACACAAACAACTATGTGCCGGATGTGTCTGGGAAAACTATATCGTCCTAACATTCAACTTTTTGGGATGTTCTGATGAGGTGGTGTTGGGGTTTTGATATTGTTTTTGGACTCCGGTATTGGATTTGCGACGCGTGTGAGGAGGGACAGAGTGGGGACACGTGTAGGGGTTTGATTTGTCAGGGGTAAGGGAACGAAGGGCGGTAAATTTGGATGGATAAACGACTTGTTCAAAGATTTTGTTTTTAACGGCCTAATTTGGGGGCGTGGGATTTGTGTTTTCGTTGTATTTTAGAACAAACTTTTGAAAGTTCAGTTTCTAATGGTTTTCCATTTGGATTACTAAATTTGAGGGTGAAAGGTTTTTAATCTTGGCGTGTGCATGAAATAACTATGATCGAAACATTTGAGAGAGATGATTATTATATATGTCCTTAAATACGATCAAAGTTTTTTAATATTGGCTTGACTACTATTATACGTGTTCGGTTGGGTATCCGAGCGAGACTGATTATTTCCACAAAGGCCTTGGTGCAATGAGCATGAGCGTACCCTAATGACCCGAGTAATCTTGCCACATCGTAGAATCGAAACTAAGGTAATACGATTAACTCACACAACCTCACTTTTGCCCTTACTGTTGTGGCGACCGAGTTTACATTCAATAATGTGGACAAGGGTGAAGTCGCATATACAAGGGTGCCATAGGTTGACAAGAACGAAACTTTATACGTCAGTTTATACAAACTTAGAAGCCTTATACGACAAGAGGGAACATATTTCGTCTCTAATTAGAACAAAACAACAAGCCTACTCAAAATACTTTGGACATATAATGAAATGTATACGTGGCAATGCACCAGGACATTTTAACAAATTACAAAATATATCGAAAGATTCTTTCAATTCAATTTAGACATTTTTTGACAGCTTCAACGATTCTTCTCATCCTTATATTCAGATTTTAGATGGACTAGGCAGTGAAAAAATATTCCACATGGGCTTAATATCTTTCTCCCTTATTTCTTAAGTAAGGAAGATGGGCTTATATTAGGACCTCCCTCCTTATATGAAACGTGAGTTTATTAGTTCTCCTCATTTATTCGGACTAAGACCAACTATCTAGCACGTAAATGTTATATAAAAATGAAGAACGCATATAAGAATTTGATATACGTAAAGTTGACCCCAACTAATGTAGAATTGAGGCAATTTTTTATTGTAATAGTACGTATCAAGAATATTTTCGCTCGTTCTTTTCAAAATAATAAAATAATAGTTTCTAAGACTTTTAATTTTGATTTCTTACTTGAGTTTTCTTAGCACTTAACTTTCGATGCTCCGGAACCTTGCTCGAGTAAACCAAAACACACGCTCGTCCTCCGCCACCCTATACGTGCATGCATGAGGATGAAGGGCATTGCGTGTCCTTCACGCATGTCACATGCCAGAATACCAAAAGCATTTTCACTAAAAAGAAATAGACTAACTTTTAAATGAAAACTAAAAGTAGGTTACGCTATCCCATTGAAAACATACTTAGTCAAACAAAAAAATAAGAATAAAATAAAATAAATAATAATAATAATAACAACAATAATTAATAAACTCATTGAAAACATAAAATGTTTTAAAAAGAAAAAAACAATTTATTAACATACTCGTGACACATAATAAATTTGCCAAGTTGTTATTTTATTTGTTTATTGAAGTGAGCACGCGCAGTGGAACTCTATCACTTTGTGAACTCTATCACTTTGTGTGTGTTTCAAAGTACAATATAGTTAGTCCAATGTTTGTATCAATGTAGTTAGTCAAATGTTTGTATCAAAAGTACTATATATGTCACTTAATAATTCTCAATTGATTTTCATAGGAAAATGACAGGTGAGTTGCGACTAATACATAAGTAATATATTTCATTGATGCTACAGCGTCTTTTTCTTTTCTTTTTTTGTCAAGGGTCCTCTTGATTATTAGAGCTATTTTTATTTCAATTAAAATGTCAATTTTAATAAGAGCAATCCCAATTAGACGTACTAAACAATTTTAGTAAGTTCATAGAGATAAGTCCCACGATTTTTTTATAGTAGCTATACCTGAATCAATGTAGTATTTTTTTTATATTTTTTTGAATTGATCAATGATCATCCCACCTCATGAACATGAATATGCATTTTCACTGTGCTACATGGGTAATGGGCTAGCTACTTGTTCTCTCATGTAACTCTTTTAGTGAAATAGACACTTTATTAATTAATTAATGGCTCGATGCAGGATCGGACATTGAATCAATTGTCATAATAAAAGTAGATTGATTCGTTAATCTTATTTATTCAAAATAATATCTATCTATATATCACGAGCTTGGTTATAAATGTGATTTTACTATTAAAATGATATAACAATCAAATATCGTTCTCTATAAACATTTAGAACACATGATTTTATACAGACACCACTAAGATCACATAACATAAATGCAACAAACTAACTATTGAATAAATAAAAAACCTAATACAGTACAAATTCAACGACCACGTAAATCTATGAACAATCATTGAAAAAAATATACTACAACGAGTCCCCGAAAAAAAAAATTACTACAACAAATATATAACTATTTTTTTTACTTATATGAATATATACGTAGTTCATTGAATAAATTAAACTCAGAAAGGTGCGATTGGAACTGCTGCCAATCAAAAGAGAAGATTACCGATAATCCAAAATTTGCAATTACAAGAGAGAATCACTCAAGAATTCTATAATTTGGAGCTGCTAATACCACTCTTGTGTGACCCTTTAATTTGTTTGTATATTTTTAAGCATTTTTTAAGGACCTTGATTAAAAAAATGTCTCTTGCCACCAACAAATTGGGTGATCCCAATAGTTTGATATGTGGTAATATCATAAGAGTGTAAGAGTTTCAATCATGATGAAGACAATATAAAAAGATGGAAAAGGCGTGGCATAGTAGTAGCAACTCAAATTTGAGATATTAAGTGAGAGATTAATCTCGAGTTCGAGTCGCAACAACTATATTATACCTTTCGACTACTTTGAAGTGTCGAAAAAAATGCTCATAATCATCCTCGCGGAACTAGTCATATAGGGTCGGGGCGGTCCAAACACCATCAACTTTTTTTTTTTGCTGTCTTGTAAGGTGGAACCTACCCTGATAATGACGACAGGTTAAAAAAAATAAAAATCCAGTCAAACAAAACAAAGACTAAACGTCATCTCTGTAATCCCGGTACAGACGCAAATAAGAAACAGCCAAACAGGCCACAACAAAACTGGTAGAAACGTGTCAACTCTCTGCAGCGTAAATCTGCGGTGGCAGCCACAGCCAGTATATATACTCCTATCATTCATTTGTTCATTCATTCATTCAATAATGTCTTCGCCGTCTACGCTAACCATTCAATAAGCTCGTCTGCTCTGCGACTCCAGCGAGATTTGAAGAGCGATTTCGAATTGCGATTCGTCTCCGCAGTGTCGAGTTTGATACGGATCTGCGAAGGTTGAGGAATCTGCGAAGTGTTGTTCGTTGTGTTCGATTTCGGAGTTTTCAGGTTCGCGTAGGGTTTAGGTTTCTGAGATTGTTGATGGATTGTTTGTTTGTTTGTTTGTTTGATTGTTCATCAAAACTTCATTACTTCAATTCTCAACAGTTGAGCAAGATTAGGCGTGTGAGTTCAATTTCGAAATGCTAATCGTCATCGCGATTTGAAATCCAATTCAGAATCTCTTAAGTTTGAGGAATCTGTGAAGTTCTGTGAAGTGTTGTTCGTTTTGTTCGATTTCGGAGTTTCTAGGTGCTGGAAGGGTTTGGATTTTTAGGTAGGTGTTTGTTTCAGATTTTGTTGATCGGTTGTTTGACTGTTGGTTTTTGATTTGTTTGACTGTTCTGTGTTCAGCTAAGTATCTGAATCCGTTTGAAGTTGTTCATCTGAACTTCATTCGCTCAATCCTGAACAGTTGAGCAAGATTAGACGAGAGAGAGATTTGAAATGCTATTCGTCTTCTTCGCAGTGTCGAATTCAATTTAGAATTTCTGAAGTTGTTGCTCATTGTGTTCGATTTCGGAGTTTCCAGGTATGCGGAGGGTTTATTATTCTCTATGTTTGGCTGAGATTGTT
Organism: Stephania yunnanensis; assembly: GCA_039657365.1. Lineage (NCBI taxonomy): Eukaryota > Viridiplantae > Streptophyta > Magnoliopsida > Ranunculales > Menispermaceae > Stephania > Stephania yunnanensis. The sequence goes on from CM077582.1 coordinate 982,556, forward strand.
GATTGTTTGTTTCTGATTTGTTAATCTGTTCTGTGTGTTCAGTTAGCTTTGCGAATGCGTTTGTTGATGTTCATCTAAACTTCATTCCTTCAATCGGCAGAGTAAGTTTTTTTTTGGATCAGGTACTTCTGATGTGAGAATTTTGGATCCTTCCTTTTGCTTTGTTAAGTGTCTTGTTCTGCGTGAGATTGTTGAGATTTGGAAATGAGTCATCTGTCATTGGAGGATTTCAATTGCGGCAGTTGAGATTTGATGTTCACAATGGTTGTTCTTTATGGTTGTTTTTTGTTTGTACTGTGATCTTGTCTGTTAGTTTGCATTTCTTGAGTTTTCTATTGAATATTATTTTGAGTGTTGACTGAATCCTGTGCCGTGAAAATTAAAAAATATGCTAGAAAAAGCAGGATACAGTAGGTGATGGATCTGGATCTGGATCTGATGCCCGACAGTAGGAAGATCGACTTTCGAATTACATCTTGGAGAAAGTTGACTGAATTTCCCATGTTTTAATTGTTCAATAACGGGTTTGGTGGAATCTAAGTGCGGATTCATGGCGGGTAGCTTCAGTTTTTTTTTAGCAGAGAGAGCACTCGAAAATACTATGACCTTTACTGCCATATATAGAGCTCATTCTTTGCTCAATAATGAAATTCTAAGCATCAAGTTAGCCTTTAGCCTCAAGTTTTTTTTTCCCATTTTATGATTCAAAATGGTAGCACTACATTTTAAACTAGCAGCCAGTCACAAATGCCTTGACGTATGTTTGTCATTCTCTCACACTCTTATAAAGTCAGAATTGAGAATTCAATGTTTAGACATGTTCACATGCTTATTTAATTTTCTGTTTGAGTAACGTTAAGTTGCTTTGTTGTGATATCTTATGAAGGCATTATTTTCAATTTATGTCTTTTTAGTCTGCAATATACTGGCATTTTAATCCCCTTTGTGATAATCTTTTGTTTGCCATAGCAATCACGTGTAGGCATAAATATTATTTTGTGTCGTTATGATTCTTGGGAAGGGCTTTGTTTAGAGGAATGAGCTTGTAGAATTGCACAAGTTTTTGGAAACTCTGATGACAATAAATAAAAATTTCTAAACCTATCTATTTGATCTCTTCTTGCCATTTTAATATAGTTATTGCGATAAATTTCTTGAGTATCTATGTACTGGCTTTTGTATGTATATGTGATTTTGATCTTCATCTTCTTGTATCTTGTAACTTCATATTATTTTGTATTTGTCATTTTTTAGTATCATTGATTTCATTGGAAAATGGTTGAGTTCGGGAAAAAGTTGAAGGAGAGACAAATCCAAGAATGGCAAAGGTGAGTGAGACTTACCATTGATATGAATTCCTTTTGTTTTTATCACGATGCAAATTTCTTACCTTTTATTTCTTTGTAAATAATTCTAGTTGTTGTCTAAATTAAGAAATAGATGGATCAAACTTTTCCATCGTGCACGATTAAGTGCTATTGATGGTGAGCTTTGCAAACCATTCAAATCCCTCTTAATTAATGCATCCCAAGTTAACTTTGGTCTGCCCCTACCTCGTCGAATTTTTACAGTTTCTATTGAGCCAAGTTTTCTAGTTGGAGCATTTGTAGGCCGTCTTTGCAGGTGATCAAACCGTCGCAACCGCCCTTCCTTAATCTTTGTTTCAATTGGTGCTACTCCTACTTGTCTTTGAATTTTTATATTTCGTATTTTATCTTTACGAGTTTTACTACACATCCACCTAAGCATCATCATTTCTGCTACGTTCATTTTATGTAATTGTTGTTGCTTTACCGCCCAACATTCACTTCCATAGAGCAAAGCTGGCCTAATTGCGGTCCTATAAAATTTTTCTTTTAACTTAGTAGGAACATTTCTATTACAAATCACCCCCTGTTGTACTCCGCCATTTTTTCCATCTAGCTTGAATTATATGTGTGACATCATTCTCAATGTTACCATCGTTTTGTATGATTGATCCTAGGTATCTAAAGTGGTTTACCTTATGAAATTTTATTTCCCCTAATTTTACGACTCCGTCATCTCGATGTCTAGTGTTTCTAAACTCACAGTGCATATATTCGGTTTTCGTCCTACTCAACTTAAAGCCTTTAGATTCTAATGTATTCCTCCAGAGTTCTAATTTCCTATTCACTCCATCTTTAGTTTCATCCACTAAGACAATATCATCTGCAAATAGCATACACCATGGTATATCCTCTTGAATATGTCTAGTTAGTTCATCCATAACTAAAGTAAATAGATATGGGCTTAAAGCCGATCCTTGATGTAGTCTTATCGTAATGGGAAATTCTTTTGTAGCTCCTCCAAATGTCTTTATACTCGTTACTACTCCATCATACATATCCTTAATACTGTCTATGTATCTAGCATGCACTCTTTTTCTTTCTAGAACCCACGAAAGAACATCTCTAGGGACCCTATCGTATGCTTTTTCTAAATCTACGAATACCATATGAAGATCTTTTTTATTTTCTCTATATTTTTCTAACAATCGTCTTACAAGGAAAATCGCCTCCATAGTTGACCTCCCAGGCATGAAACCAAATTGGTTCTCTGATATTGTTGTTTATCTCCTTAGCCTATTGTCAATTATCCTCTCCCAAAGTTTCATAGTGTGACTCATAAGTTTAATTCCCCGGTAGTTTGAGCAACTTTGAATGTCTCATTTGTTTTTGAAGATTGACACAAGCGTGCTTCTTCTCCAATCTATTGACATCCGTTTTGATTTTAAAATTTTATTGAAAAGTTTGTTAACCAAGTCAATCCAATTTCTCCTAAACGTTTCCAAACCTCTATGAGTATTTCATCTGGGCCACATGTTTTCCCTATTTTCATTCTTTTCAATGCCTCTTTAACTTCAACAATTTAATATTGCGTGTATAGTTTACATTTCTTTCTTGGTGTAGGTTTTCATCTATTATAGTATCAACTTGGCCATCATTAAATAAACTATCGAAGTAACTTCTCCATCTCTCCTTAATATCCTCATCACGCGTTAAAACATTTTGATTTTCGTCCTTGATACATCTTACATGACTTAGGTCTTGTTTCTTTTTATCTCTTAATTTGGCTAGCCTGTATATATATATTTTTCGCCATCTCTATTGCCTAACCTTGTATATAGATCTTCCATGAAATTTGTTTTAGCTTGACTAACTACTTTTTTAGCTTGTTTTCTAGCTTCTCTATATTGATTGCACACATCTTCATCTTGACACTTAGGTATTTTCCTATACATCTCTCATTTAGTCTTAATTGCTCGTTGGACATCCTCGTTCCACCACCATGTTTCCTTCTTTGGAGGTCCCAAACCCTTAGATATACCTAATACGTTTGATCCCACTCTCCTTATGCAACTACTCATTTTTAGCCACATTGTATTAGCATCTAAGTCAAGATTCCAAACATTTTCCTTTAGTAGCTTTTCTCTAAACTCTACTTGTTTACTATGTTTTAGGTTCCACCACTTTATTCTAGGGTCGCTAACTCTTTTATTCATATTATGTCGTCGTGTTAGCTTTATATCAAGTACTACTAACTTATTTTGGGTAGTAAGTGTTTCACAAGGTCTTACTTTGCAGTCTCTACATATTTTTCTATCTATTTTTCTTGTTAAAAGAAAATCTATTTTGTAGAGACCATTTACAATCTTTTTTTCCTCTCTTGTTTCTCATTTTACTCACTCTTGATTTTCAATTGTTCTTTCTAGCTGTCCCTCCTCTTGTTCTTTACTTCTATCTACAGGGCCTTATGCCTGCAAATCTCTCTCAGAGGGGGTTCACCATTGTTTGCCTTTCTTGCATTTTTTCGTTTTCGTGATTCTTAATCCTAGTCTGTAGCAATATGCTGCTTGAATAGGTTGTTTTCATTGTCACACTTATGTATTAAAATGTTAGTTTTTAGGACTAAAAGTGATCTTCATGGTATTATTGATTTGGTTTTTGAAGGTCTTGGCTTCAATTTTATTTGTTTGAATGTGCATCTTTTTGTTCTCCATTTGGATGCTTGGCATTTTCAATTTCTCTCTGTCATTACTCCCAAAGCAGAATGGGCTACATGTACAAGTGGCCACTGAATCGCTTGATACTCAATGGTGGCCTTGTCCTGACAGCCATAAACTGTATGTCCAGTAATCTAATGTACCTTTGTTCTCATGCTAATGGAAAATTAAGGAAGTAGGTACTTAACCCCAGTGACGAAGAACGAATCATGGTTGTACCATAAAACTTGAGTAGATATATAAAGAAATACCATGAAACGATACATTGGAAGGCCTAGCAGAAATCCATTTATATCACTTAAATGAAAGGAATCCGACTTCTCAAGTCTGGAGTAGTAATATACAAGTGTTTTGAGTTTTTTCAAGCAGTAAGTACAATGCATCACATTTGAAATGATTGACCAAACATTAGTTGGGACATTCAATGTTTGGACATTATTAGTTTTTCTTTTTTGCAATTGTTGTATTTTTAATTTAGTTTATTTATTTATCTGCAGATATTACATTAACTACAAGTTGATGAAGAAGAAAGTAAGGCAATATGCTCAACAAATCGAGGGTGGATCACAAGATAGGCGTCACGTTTTGAAGGAATTCTCAAGAATGTTAGATAATCAGGTACATCTTACATGAATCACACACAAGTCTACATGTGCTGATGCAAATGATTTGTCTATTCCTATATCATGCATTTGCATTTTCTTTTCAGTAATTGGAGTATTTAAACAAAAGGAAATCTTTAATATTTTGTAGTTAGATGAACAGCTAGTTAGTTAGATAATCAGGTACATCTTACATGAATCACACACAAATCTAAATGAGCTGATGCAAATGATTTGTCTATTCCTATATCATACATTTGCATTTTCTTTTTAGTAATTGGAGTATTTGGACAAAAGGGAATCTTAACTATTTTGTAGTTGGACAAACAGCTAGTTAGTGAATTTTGTGAGTTGTGATTGTCTGATTGTGTTCATGTACCCATATTCTATCATGGAGTATTGGTGGTAATGCATGAATATTTCATTTGTACAAGAGACTTTATAAAGCTTTCTTTTATTGTCTTAATATGTGTTTTCCTATAATAATAATTGTTTAAATATGTCTTTAGAACAAATCCTTGAGATATCTGAAATTTCATTTTAAAAATGGTAAAAAGTAAGATACAACAGCCACAACAAAAGCCTCAATTCCAAATTAGTTAGGTCGACTACATGGATCCATTTTTTTATATTTTAAGTTTATTGCAATAGATGATGTAATTTGGTAATCTCTTAAATCTTTTGTAGTTAATGTATCCCAACTTATCTTGCACCTACCTTGTAAATTTTGAATTCCTCCAATTTTTAGCACCTCTAGTTTTCAAATTGGGGCATTTGCAGGTTGTTGTTGGATGTGTTCAAATCACCGTAACTCTCTTCTTATTTTATCTTGCCCTTGAATCTTTGCATTTATCATTCTATCCGCTAAAAAGTTGGATGATTTAATAAAATGGCTGTTCAAAATTTAAAGGAGCGATAACATTCTTGATCATATTTGCTATCATTTGCAAGCATTCTTCGAGCCCAACCCTGTGTCAAGGACAATCATTAATATGAGAAAATATAGTTACTTCTGATAGGCAAGGGTTTTGGGTAATGACTTAATTTGGGTTGTTGGTGGTGAGTTGGGGACCATGAACGCACAGCATAGGCCAATGTTCTGGAAGGAAGATAACCTTACAAAAAATGGGGATTTTTTTTGGGTTAACAGGATGGGTATTTATGTCTACGATACTCCTTAATCCTCATCCTTTCTTCCTCAAGTCAATCCTTCCTTCTTTTGATGCTATTCATGGAGTTGCCTTTGGTGTTTCATTTGTGATGGCACCGCCATATTTTGCCTGTTACAATCTTTATCTATGCCAGTTTTTACTGTGATGTGGCCCTTTCGGCTTGAAGGCTATTTCCAAATGTTTGAGGAAGAGGTTGCCATTTCCTTTTGGTAGATAATTCATTTCAAAATCCTCTTTCTGGACTTGGTTAGAAAAGAATTTTAAGGATCATTTCTTTGGATATAATTAGATTGGTATGCTCTTGGGTAATCTTCTTCTAGTTGAGGAGTTCTCCTTGCTATTTAGGTATAATCTTATCTTGATAGAATTTCATTTCATTCACAAAAAACGAAAAGAAAAGAAAAGAACGCCATATCTGATTGAAACAGCTTCAAATTGTTACGTTTCTGCTAAAGGCTGGCATTATACATTATGAATTACCAAATACCAAGTATATAGCTTGCCATCTTGATGGAGAGACAAGGTACGTCACGTTAACATATTGTAAAAATAATTGAGTAAAGCAATAGGTGACAGCGTGTGTCGAACTGTACTCAGTGCTGCTTATTTATGTATCTGAATTTTTGAAAGATTTTGTTTATTTTAAGGAAAATAACCCTCCGTACATGAACTTGAGATACCGTTACCATTCCTTCATTAATACATGATTTTTCTGTTGTTCTTCACAATTTCAGATTGAAAAGATCGTCCTATTTCTTATGGAACAACAAGGGCTACTTGCAAGCAGGTTGGCCAAGCTTGGAGAGCAACACGAGGCTCTTCTACAGCAACCAGACATATCCCAAATATCTGAACTGAGAGAAGCATATAGAGAAGTTGGGAGAGATCTTTTAAAGCTGCTGTACTTTATTGAAATGAACGCAATTGGTCTGAGGAAGATATTGAAGAAGTTTGATAAGCGCTTTGGCTATAAATTCACTGATTATTATGTTACTACTCGTTCTAACCATCCGTATTCCCAGCTGCAACAAGTATTCAAGCACGTGGTACTGTGAACTATCTGAAATTATGACTATAATGTGCTTGCTATCTTTTCTTGGAAGAATTGCCTTTGGTCTTTCCTCTTTCTTATATATTATTGAACCTGAAAAATCTTCTAAATGCTTACTCTGCCTCAATTGCTGTGGAAAGATTTTTAAAGTAGGAGAATGATGAATTGGCCTTCAAATTGAGCATGTCTACTTTTAACTGATTGATAATGGGTGGGTGCAGGGACTTGGTGCTGTTGTGGGAGCCATATCTCGCAATCTTTCAGATCTTCAGGATCGTCAGGGAAGTTATTTATCAATTTATGATCAGCCCTCAGTTGCATTTCAGGTTGGATTCTATGTTATCCTGTTTTCTTTGGTGCTTGTGATCTTCTCATCTTCATACTTATTGAGTTGTTTAGTTCTTGTATAAGTTGACTGAGGTTTGACTCATACATAGTGCTCTGACGAGGAATGCATTTGTCATTCTCAGGATCCTGTTATTGATTCAGTGAAAGCAGCTGTAGATAGACTGACTCACTCGACAAGTGTTCTCCAATTTTTGGGCCAACATGCTCTTATCATGCAAGAAGAGTTACCATCCCCAGCTGAGGATCGTGTGCATGATGAAAGATATCATTTTATGTCACTATTCTTGAACTTGGCAAACACATTTCTTTATATGGTCAATACATATATTGTTGTTCCAACTGCGGATGATTACTCTATGAGTCTTGGAGCAGCACCAACAGTTTGTGGTGTTGTAATTGGATCAATGGCTGTCGCTCAGGTGTTTTCTTCTGTGTATTTTAGTGCATGGTCAAATAAATCATACTTCAGGCCTCTGGTTTTTAGCAGCATTGTCCTGCTAGTTGGGAACATATTATATGCATTGGCATTTGACCTTCATTCAATAGCAATTCTTTTACTCGGTCGTCTGTTCTGTGGGTAAGTATTTTATTCATTGAAACTTTGTTGTGCAATGGTCTCTTTTTATACTTTATTCGTTTTTTATTATAATTTTACAATCCAACTTTACAATGACGTGACACATTTTTTTTTCATCAACTGTTTCTTTAAACATGCATATATGATGTGAACTGTGAAGCTTGCATTTTGTTGCAGTGGGATTATTTCTCTTCTTTTATCTCGATTCTCCAACATGCTAGATGAAACAAAAGTTATCTGTAATTTCGGTTTTCAAAATATATGTTTGAAACTACCAAATGAAATGTAATATTTTTATAGGTCTTGACAGCTTTTTGGTATTTAGGATTTATAAGGAGTGGGTGACATAATTCCTGATACATGAGAAAATAGATGTTGTATATCATTCAATCGAGGTACTCTGATTAAGCTGGTCTTGACAGGGAAATGCTTTTCACTGATTTTTTAGTACTTGAAATCAATTCTTTCATTTTGCACTACTCTAAGCCAATGCTCTTCCTCTTGAAATGTCTAAGCAGAACATATTTATAGTAATCTGATTCTATGTTTGTAAATAACTTTATGTATATTCCAGGGACTTTCTTCAAACATTTTTGTCACAATCTCGTGACTTGTAAGGTTGAATAATTGATATCATTGTTTCGTTGCAGGCTTGGTTCCGCAAGAGCTGTTAACCGGCGTTATATCAGTGACTGTGTACCGCATAAAATACGAATGCAGGCCTCTGCTGGTTTTGTTAGTGCCAGTGCTCTTGGAATGGCATGTGGTCCTGCTCTTGCTGGCTTACTACAAACAAATTTTCGGATTTCTAAGTTGACTTTCAATCAAAACACTTTGCCAGGATGGGTTATGGCTATTGCATGGATAGCTTATCTAATAGTACTGTGGTTTACATTTAAGGAACCTGCTCGTGAGAATGAAGAGAGCAATACATCCCAGGAAGCTAATTCAGGTGAGAATTTTGAAGCTTCGACTATATAGGTCCAGTAGATATACTGCTTCAGATGGTGACCTGGTTAGATACAATTATGAGCATTTGACCAATATCTTGATGCGTTTGGTTCTTAGTTAGTGATTATTTTCTTCTCCTTTTGTGCAATTAGCTAATCTAACAACAAAAGAAAAGAAACAAGCAGATGACAATTATGAACATTTGGTCCGTATCTTGATGTCCCACATTATTATTTTTCTTGATATAATATGGCATTTTATGGTCTATTATGACAGGGACAGTAGAAAATGATAGACTAGAAAGTGGGCTCAAACAACCTTTGCTCCTAACAACAGAAGATAAGAAACAAGAAGATGACGATGGTGATCAAGAGTTCGATGGTAGTGAAGAAGCCTCTGAAGAATCACGTAAACCTGCTACTTCAATAGGTTCAGCATACAGATTGCTAACACCATCTGTCAAGGTGAAGCTTTCGTTTTCCCGATGACCTTAAATGACTTCTGTGTTTTGTGAAATGCTCATTACTTATGTCTAAACATAGAGTCCTATTAAAATAGATTTTTGTTCTTTCTTTATGTCTCTTGATTGCCGTTTCCGTTCAAGAGCAATTCTATTTCTTGACTTAAAACAATAAAGAAAGGAAGAAAGAGAAGGTCCAACTTTATTTTAAAGTCTAAATTCGCAAATGCACATGGTGTTGCCTTGTTGCATTTCCATGCATGAGCTGACTCCCTCGTAATGACATTTTTACTGAAAGTCTTTCAGATTCTATTTTTTGTTGGAAACCATACACTGATGAAGGGTTTGAGTCCATATATCCAAGAACTACTAGTAAGTAGTAACTAGTAATTGCTTTTCGTTGAAAACGCTTCTGTGGAGGTGCAAAGAGAAATAAAAATTTATATGATTCATTACTTTGTCAGGTCTGATATCATTTACTAGGTTGTAGTCTTATAGAATACATGTAGGGAATTTCTAGGATCTAAGCACCACATAGATGAGGTTATTTAAGTGAACTTTGTTGAATTAATTCTGATTTCAAGTGACTAAAGCCTTGGTCAAAATCACATTTTCAATCCTTCTTTGATTTAGTAATTTTTCAGTTTAAATGTGACTTTCTTCTGTTGTGAAGAGTAGAATTATTAGCAATAGAAATTGTTGCTTTATTGTTTTGTAAGCAACTTATTTAAACTCTTCCTCTGTGGTATTCCTTGGCATAACATTTTGTTCTTCCTGAGCAAAGTAAACAAATTGCCACCAATAAAGGTACAATTTACTAGAAGTTGATATTCTATTGATTATACTTCCAGCTTGATCCACATCAACATATTCCTCAATCCGTAGATGACCACAGTTCTTCTCACACAACAGAGCTTTTCTAGGGGTTTTCAAATTTTTCAATATAGAATACCTTTTGTGAACAATTTAAATATGTGATCGAAGATTACATTTTCCTTTTTAAGTGGTTCAGGCTTGTATTGTTGATATTAGTGTTGTTGAGGCGCACTCAGGCGCACCTTGAGGTGAGGTGCAGCCTCTGAGCCTCTAAGTCACCCAAGCCCAAGCGCCAGTTTCATGGCACACAAGGCACGCGCCTTGGTTAAAAGTGCATATTTTTGGGTTGTTTCTTTTTTAATTGAAAAAAGAAAAGGAATATTTCTAGTCGTCTTTTTTACCAACCAAATTTTTTGTAAGAAGCAATGTAGCTACACCTTCATATATGAAAAATAAAAAGTGAAAATAGTAAAAAAACGAAGTTAGAATAATAAATCTAACATTTATGTGTTCTCTTTTATCTAAGTGAAGTTCTTCAATTTTCAAAAAATAAAAAAAATGAAGTTCTTGAGGTGGAACAAGGAGAGGAAGAATGAAACACATTTGTAAAATAAAAAAAAAAAAAAAACCAGTATTCTACACCTAATATGTCATCCACATATTTGGCTTCACTCAGGCTTGCGCCTCGCCTTGCGCTCGCCTTGCGCCCTAGGCATTCTAGGCAAATGTCGTCTCAAATGCGCCTTGCGCCTTTGATAACATTGGTTAATGTTATTAGTTGCAAATAGTGCTAATTAATAATCTACCTTGACAAATCTTTCACAATGCTGTTAGCTGTATTGTTAGTTTATCTATTTCCAGAAGCTTTTGATATAATGGCAAAGCACATCTTTAACAGTTTCACAATCAATATGGATTACTGTGAAGACTTTAGTTACATGTCCAGACTTTTGACTTTGCATAGCACATTCCTATGGTTCCTATTTATATTTCCGTAGTTTTTTTTTTCTTAATTACTCCATGTTCGTGACCTTTAGTGTGTGGAAATATTTTCAGGTCCAGCTATTGATTTATTTTATGCTCAAATATGCAATGGAGATATTGCTTTCGGAGTCGAGCGTCATTACAACATACTACTTTAGTTGGTCAACTAGTACAGTGGCACTATTTCTGGCTTGTCTTGGGCTTACAGTTCTTCCTGTTAATGTTGTTGTTGGAAGCTACATTAGCAACATGTTCGAAGACAGGTGGAGATCTATCTTAATTTCTGATTCATGAGTACTGCTATTTTCGTACCTTCTACTGTTTGAAGTAAACAGTCTATCATGAAAAGAGACTTGGTTCTCAACTTAAGACCAAGTTCGAAATCAAATCATAAAAACCCTAAGGTGGCATTTGGTACGCTGGAAAACAGGATGGGAATTTAAATGCGGGCCAGTTCAATTGCAACAAAAAAAAAGAGGCTCAATCTGAAATTAGATGGGTCGACTACATGCATCAAACTCTTCCACTCCACTCAACCTAATGCACTTGATGGCGTGCTTTCAAAATCCTAGAATCCTTCCTAATCAACATGCCCCAAGTTATATTAGGTTTACCCCTATGCTGTTGATTTTCTCCAGCTTCTACTATGTCGACGTTTTTGACGAAGCATTTGCAGGCTATCTTTGGATGTGTCAAACCACTGAAACCGCCCATACCTACTTTTTGCGTTGATTGATGTTGCTCCTACTTTTCTTTGAATCTTCATATTTTTTATACTATCTTTACAAGTTTTACCATACATCCACTTAAACATCTTCATTTATGTATGTGTTGTTTCTTTACCGTCCAATACTTCCATATAGCATAGCTGGCTTAGTGGTCTTATAGAATTTTCCTTCTAGCTTAACATCTATTGCAGTTCTCCATTACTTCCATCCAACATGAATTCAATGTACCACGTCATTCTCCAAATGTCCATCTTTTGATATGATTGATGCTAGATATGTTCAAGAGGATTTGGCTCAAGTCCCTCAAAATTTTCCCTTTGGCATTTCTGATTCTCAACGAACATGATGACATCAACAACAAAAAACAAGAAGAAAGCCTCTATCCCAAATTAGTTGGGGAAACTTGACGACCATCATGGATTGTTTTATTTTACCCTCTTGATTGTCATGATTTTTTTTTTTCAACTGATTGTCATGATGTTAACTGAGATATTATTGTGCTAGGCTTTGTCAAGGGTTTTTGGCCCCTAAGGCTTAATTTAAGTTAAATAGTTTTCTTTCGTACAATTTCAAGATTTGATGTGATGTGAAAATTTATTTCGCTTGTCAAAATTTGTTCCCTAATGATTCGCATGAATTTCAAATTTTATTAGTGACAGTTTCATTTAACATGTTACCGTAAGTAGTACAAGCTGTGTAATCCAGCCTCCATGATTGATCTCCTATTTATCAATATTTTAAGTGTAGACTATTTTGCACTATGCATGCTTTACTCTCTAAATTGATATATAGTCACAACTTGCTGTTGCTAAATTGAGTGTTTATTGCAGACAAATTCTCCTGGCATCTGAAATAATGGTATGCATCGGAATAGTGCTTAGCTTTCATATAATAAGCCCATACTCTGTGCCACAGTATGTCTGCTCAGCGCTCATAACATTTGTGTTTGCTGAAGTTCTCGAAGGTAAATAATATATTAGTTCTTTTTTTGGTACATCAGAATGAAATAATATATCAGTTCTACCGAAGTTGTTTTAGTTAACTGTTTTTCGTTTCCAAACGTTAGGGCCATTTTATGACCTAGCACGATACTTTACTTTCTTTTTTTTTTCTTCTTCTTTCCGGTCTGTTTATAAATCTCATTTCAATCATAAATCTGATATCAAATTACATGCACTAATTTATCGAGCCTGATTGACTTTTTCTTGAAAGGTGGTGATAGTAATTTTTGTTTTTTTTTTTTTTTTTTTTTTTTGAGCCTGTCCACCATTGCAATTATCTGATTTTTCTCAACTTCCTTATTAATCTTAGGTGTAAATCTTGCACTTCTGTCACGAGTCATGTCGTCAAGGCTTGCCCGTGGGACTTACAATGGCGGACTATTATCAACAGAAGCTGGTACTCTAGCTCGGGTGGTTGCTGATGCCACAATAACATTGGCCGGGTATTTGGGTCAGAGTAGGCTGCTGAATGTCACCCTACTTCCCTCACTCGTCATCTGTGTATCATCCATTATCGCTACCTTATACACATACAACTCACTTTACTGAATTCTTTCAGATTTTCTCAGCAGCAAGGTTAGCTACTAAACTTTGATGCTTTTCAATTCTTTTTGAAAACCTCAAAGCGAAGTGATTGGTTGTTGTGCTTTTGATACATGCATTTGCTAGGAAAAGTTGTTGAAGTTTTTCTGTTATGCATCGGGATATGCTTGTTCGCATCTTTATGCTTACTTGAAAGGACTCCAACAACTTTGTTAGCGAATGTATGCATAAAAAATATGTCGCCCTATCATTTTCCAATATTTCATTCATTCCTTTTGTTTGCGAAGATGTATCTGTAGCGAGATCAGCTGCCAATATCATAAACCTTATGGTACTCAGCATCTCCTGCTGGCGTGTATAGTCGTTTTGTTGTACTTGTTCTGTGTCAAAGTCCATTTGTAAGGTTAGATTTTAGGACTTGCGAGGTTAGTTCTCGTCGTCCTAAGTTAAATTATTTTCATTCAATCATGGCAAAATCCGTGGTTCTGTATTGTATTGGATGACGAAAGGTGAGGCCATTGAACATGACATAGCGCTCATCAATTGGTTTTATCATTTCTGGAATTGTAAGGTTGAGTTCTTTTTTTTTTCATGGTTTTCTACATCTTGTGCACTTCTTGTTTTGTTTCAATAATGCCAATGTAGTCTTGCCAATGGTGCTTCTTTGAGAAATAATGCTCTAACAGAAGTCAATGACAATTGGGACAGATAGTTGATACACGGTCGTGGAGGTTTATGAACACCATGATATTTATGGTTTCATCTCCAATGACGCATGTCTTGATGGCTTTTAGTAGACTGTTCAATGTACATGGAATTCGAGTGACAGTGGAACATTGATTTTCTGTGATCCTTAGTTCTAGCTAACGTAGCATATTGGGTTAGGAAGCTTGGTAAAGAAAAGGTAAACGCTTTTGTAGCTTCAATATGGATATGCACTTGTTGATGTCTCTTGGTTTTTGCGTTGGGATGTGTAAGACAAGAAGCGCACGTGATTCCTCCTTGTCGGTCTGGAGGCGCGCGCACGTTATCTGGCTCAATTTTTTTTAACTTGTTAAAAAAACCTTTAGAATATTGGGATTTGTCATACAAATTATACAATTGTTTTTGTATGGCATAAAATAAGTAAATTGGTTAAAATATTTTAATTTTTTACAATTTTGTTATTATAATTTAAACTTTTTAGATTGTTAAATTTATATCATAAACTACTTTTGACCTCTAAATTTATTGATTTGATACTTAAAATAATGAATTTAAATTATAAAATTAATAATTATTAGTGATTAAGTGACTTTTTAAATCATTAGTAAGGTGTCACTTCATCAAAGAGTCCGACCTATGTGAACCTCACATAATGATGAAGCCATCCAACAAAAAATTAGTGAAAATTGGTTTTGGAAGGAAATGTCAAAAATGTCTTCTCAAACCCAACAATTCACTCATGATCGAAAAACTTCTCCTTCCAACGTACCTCACCTTCAATCCTACAATTTTTTCACAAGTGCAATCGATCTCTAGCCGTGCACATACTCTGGGTTGAATGAACTCAGTTGACCGATTTTAGAGGAGACAATAATGTTGGTTTGTATCGTAGGGTTTGTTAGATTCGGTATGTTTGCATCACTGTTAACGTATAATGGGTGAAGAAAATGAGTGAGAGGCGGACGTAAAACAAGGTAAAGTTTGTTTTTCTTGACTTTTTTGTATTTTTTTCATTTTTCAAATTGTATAGGGGACGTGAATTGATTGGCTATACAGGATCGAGATACTACATATGGTCTTATTTGTATCTAGCGACACTCTTGCATGAGTTTTAGATTAAAGAACTGAAACCATATGTATGTACTTTGTGGTACTAGTCATGGTCATTAGGTACCGAAACTTGATGAATAGTCTCGACATGTGCAATCGAGATTGTATGTTGTTTCTCGAACTTATGGGACCGAGACAGTCGAGGTGCCCTGATAGGCGGGGTGCTCGTTTTTCGACAAAGGGGGCAATTTGAGAAACTTGACGGGTGGCCCTGAGAAATTGATTGGATGCCTTAATCATATGGGATGCTCTGAGAAACATATGGGGTGTACATAGCAGTACTCTCATCAAATTCTAAATAAAAAATCAACTTTAGATACAAGTTAAATAATTTAGAAATGTTATGTTATAATAACACATTTCAAAAGGTTAGAGTACAGTAACAAAAGTTGAGAAAAATAAGTATATTTTAACCAAAATGCATTTTAACCTTTCACCATGGCTAGACATTTTAACTTTTCGTTTTTGCTTAAAGTTAACTCCGTTACATTGCATGTCCTAACTATACCTAAACAACTAAACAATTCTTTCTTTTTTTTTTTTTTTTTTTTTTTTTTTCTAGTTTTTCACGTGGTGTCTACACCAACATCACCGACATCAGTTATTGTCAAGATCATTTACAAGGATATCCCTCCCAACTTAAACTTTTTACTAGACTCAAACTTAAAATCCTATTTAAGAAAACTCAAGGCCTTTTATTATACATTCAACATTTTTTTTTAGTCTAATCACTCGATATCCAAACAATCGATTATTTTGAATTCACCCGGAGTAGCACATTACATATAGGTGGGAGGAGCTGTCAATGTGGTGTTTTATTCTTAAGATTCAAACTCGAATTCACTAGTTAAAAGATAACAATCAATTTTCACTTGTGCCAACCAACCTCGAGTCACTGGTCAAGGACAACAACCGGGCTTCCATTTGTGCGCTATTCTTTTTGAAAGCACAAGCTTCTTTGGGCTCATGGCCCGGAGATCCGCCCCAACAACCCTGGTAGTTTCGTGCCCCCGAGTCGACTCAGTACTTCTGGCGCCATTTGGCCGAACCGGTCCTCAGTCCTCTGCTATAAATAACCCGTTCAGGCTTTCCATTCTCATTAGGCCTCTCTCTCTCTCTCTCTCACTGTCACTAGCTCACTCTCTCTCGAACGTTCTTTTCGATTTCTAGGTTAACCATTCGAAGTTCTTGATATCTGAAGAAATCGCTCCGAAGTGGTTCAAGTTCGAAGTTCTTGATTTCAGCGATGGACGGCAATCTACGTTTGTCGAATCGGAGTAGAACCGACGAAACAGATGCGACGCCGATCGGTTCTTCGGTCGAAGACGAGCGAGACCGATCCGAAGGTGTTGCGGACTGTGTTTCTGGAAGAATCGCGGACGACGCCAAGACGAGCGAAGTCGATTCTTGTGTGGTCGAGGTCGATCGCGCTGGTTTCGAGGATGTGGAGAGCGGATTAGGTTTTCGGAGTTCGGATTCCTCGGAGAGGAAGGAAATGGCGGGAACTGTGGTGGAGTCTGGAGGTGTTGTTGGTGAAGACGAGAAATATTTGGAGTCTGCGGTTGAGGTACTTGTTGATGGCGGCGAAGTGGAGGTGATGGATTGTTGCTCGAATGGCGATGTGGTTCAGCAAGATGAAGTGCACAATGTTCTTGATTCATCGACCGCGAGGCCTGACGTTGTTGTGTCCGTTGATGATTCTCGAAGTGATGGGATAAAGATGGTTTCTTGCTTTCAATCTGGAGAGATCACAAGTGATTCCAACAATTCCTCTGAGATTCATGGATTTTCTGGAGTAGATGGTGCAAGAAAGGTCAGTGAAGATCATGAGATACTGAAAGTTCATAATGGTGATGAGAGTCTGAGCAATGGTTGCGCTACGCAGGTCACTGAACTGCAAATTGTGATGGAAAGTAAGTCTGATCAGAGCGCCGTTGTTGTTGTTAAAGAAGGGAAGGATTGTGTGATAAATTGCTCATTTACTGTCTCTGGAGATGGAATCAGTGCTGGAAGTATGCCAAAGGAATTTGCAGGGTTGGATAAGAAAGGGACTGTCAGTTCTTGGGTGAACTCGAAACAAGAAATGAATGGAAAGGAGAAGCGAGCTGGGAGGAAGGGCAATGGCATGAACAAGGTTTCAGGGATGAATGGGAATGGCAATTTCGGCCTAAGGAAATGTGGTGGATCGAAAAGAACTTACTCGAGAAAGGAAATGGAAGCCCTCAGGCATGTAAATGTTGAAGAGCAACAGAAAACGTGGAATATGGTTCATCTTGGGTTGGGAGATGTAGTGGCACGGCTACTGGATACCATGGGCATGGTCAAGCCTCTGAATAATGGGCGAAGGAACAATTATCGTCAAAACATCGAAAATCAGAAGCAGAAAGGCCCTATACTTCGTAAGTACTCTTTCTTCTCCATTTCATCTTTATTAAGTCTGTTAACATATCTTCCTTACATATGAAGATGCATTGCTATGTACCGTACTGATTTACATAATTATATGTATGAATTTGGACGCCTCCATTGATGTTCTTACAATTTTTAGATGCCTGAATTCTTCTTTTGCTTGGCTTGTGAATGATATATCAGTCTGATATTTTCTCTTAGAAGATATGTTTCTGTTGTATTATTTGGATTTAAGTTCTATCGATATTGATGGTGCTTGTTTCCTAAAACCAAATAGTACTACCTAATCCAGATCCCACTAATTAATGTTGGGTAAGATTTGGTAAGCATCCATTACTTGGGATTGGACATTTAGTAAGCATCCTTTCCCTACAGATGTATTTGATCAAATTGCTGGTTCTTTTTAAGCTGTGCTACTTCATTGGCAGTGGGGTTTAAGCGTTACTGACGGATGTGGATGTCAAAAACTGTGTCCAAAATCTTTTTTTTTCCTGGTATCTTCCACATGCATTTATAGGTATATATAAAACAATTGATTTGATTGTTGATTTCTCTCATCGTTAGAAACTTAGATCTAGTGTGCGGTTAGTTAATGAGTTCTCTAAGTTAAGTTTCATTCCATTTTATGTTAATATATAAGCTCGTCATTCTTCAAACACTAAAAATGACTGAAAAACCATTTTGCAGTTAAGCGGGTTCTTTCCTCTCTTCTTTTTATTTTTAACTTTTTTTAATCGTTTTTTCTTTTCTCCACCTCATTTTCATGGGCCCTTTTTTTGATCTTTTGTACTCCTTCCATTTTCTGTTGTATACGTATGATTAGGTCTATATGATGGGTTTTATTTCTTACTTTGGACAGGTATGGTGGCTACATATGGAAGAGGGAACCTACCCACAAATCATTTTGCAGTGAGGAACTTGATACAAGCAAATTGCAATGGCTGATATGTTAAAACTCTCTCCTTAAACAAGACTAGTTTAGCCTAGGTGGCTTACAACCTGTGTAAATCTGTACAGAAGATGTGTACTGCTAGCAAATGGATCTAACTTGCTAACATTAGAGGAGCACATCTACACTGTAAAGTGATGAAATACATCTCTTGAAATTGTACATAAACTGAAATAAAATGAGAATGGATGTTGTGGCTTTGTTTTCAAGTCCATCCAAGTTTGTTGCAATAGTTTGGAATGTGCTATGGTCTTTTTTTGTTTTCTTTTTTGTTATTGAATGATAAATGTTGTGTTAGATGCATATTTTTCTGTTTCATTCACTCACTTCAAAGAGGGGGGTAGAAGGGTGACGAGAAGGCTAATAGTTTCTTCATTTGTTCCATATATTTCAGGTGAAAGTGGCAGTATTGCGGACCATAACTTTGAAAGGACCGTTTTAGGTAAAGTTAATTCAGAAGACTTGAAGGGTAATCTCAAAGAACCAGATCCACTCTATCTTGCTTGTGAGGACCAAGCTAACGTTGTGCATGATGACTGCGCTCCTGTAGAGGAGTATGTTGAAGATGATGATGGCAGCGATGATGAGTATGATGGCATTCAGAGGCCAGCATTTTTGGTTGAAGGAGATCCAGATTTTGAGTCTGGTTCACCAAAGGATGGGCTAGAATTCTTAGACGAGTCAGGTACTATTCTACCCCCATTATATACTTTTAGTAGCATTTCATTTATATTCTCTTGCTTGCCTAAGTTTCCTGTGGAGGTAGTTTTGAGCAGATCCTGATAGATTTTGAAAGTTCATAACCCATTGTCATTAACTTATCCCTACTCTTAACTTGGATAGTGGCTTCTATTTCAACATTCATCTCCATTCTGGGTTTCATTTTGTAGTATGCCAATGCATTCATTAATATAGATTATAGACAAATAATATTCTTTTGATTGCATTCAATTTAAACGGACAAGTGAAAGAGGCTCCTAAAATATATCTCGCTGCATGTATTTCTCTCTTAATTAGCAGTGCAGAAAGTTCTAGGTGTACTGTGCCCTCTCACCAGTACCCATGCAGTTGCACTCACATGTTTTACTCACTATCACTGCACCCAAAATTTTCTATGGTGGATTTGACGTTAGACATGCCTGAAGCTTATGCTCCATTTCACTGCATGTCTCGAGTTCTGCCTTATTTGCAGTTAGTTATATTGGAAGCTATGACTGGTTAAAGTGTAGGCATCAAATTAAAAGCTGAAATTATAGTTTGAAGCAATAAATTTGTGGAAAGACTTTCCATAACAATAGTTTTATTTATTTATTTATAGGTGGGAATTGAAGTATATCCCAAAGGTGAAAGTTGCGAAGGTTGATATTTGTAAGATTAGCAATGAACAAAGTGTCTATATGCCCAAGATTCCTGATATTGCCAAATGCCCGAAGCATCTAATGCCTTGTAAAAAATGGGAGGATGCTTTCCTTGCAGACTTTGCTGATCTTAGATTGGTAAGTTTTTGCTCCTGATTCATTTTCTATGCATTCTTTTAAATTATCAACTTAATTGCCTCTTAAAGCCTTGGTAACACCATTTTTTTCTGGTTAAGATACATTTCCTCGGTTTACATTGGATAATCTTCGTCTTCATCAGATAATCATTTTGTAGTTTCTCTGCGCGAAAATGCCCCCGAAGAAAAAAAAAAATTCGGAGTTAATTTGGGTTATCACTTCCTTTCGTAGATTTAAATGCATCTTTTTATTGTGTGTGGAGTAGGGGTGACAATTCGTGTCGGTGAGTCGTTAACGTAACGTGTCGTGTCATAAACAGGTCATGACCCATATAATGCAAACCCATTACATGACATGTTTATTAATCGTGTTAATCGTTTTCGTGTCTAAGTGGGTCGTGTTAATTAACATGTCGTGTATTCGTGTCACCCATTTATTAAATATTGTATTTAAAAATTTTATTTTATTTAAACTTTTATAATTTGGTTACTATTTTTTAAAATATATCTAAATGATTAAATTTGAACAAATATACTAAAATAGCCAAAAAAAATATAATGTGGTTATATATAGTTGTTAATTTTACTTTACTTTTTCATTTAAGTTTTTATTACTCTCAATAATAAAGTAAAAATGACTCGTAATAATAATATAAACAAAATTATAAGAATCATCTAAAAAAAATCTAAATTTTACTTTGGTGAAAAGTTTTTTTTTTTTAATAAATAATTATTAATAAAATTTAAAACATAAATAACATATTAAAAGTAAAATGAACATTTCTTCTCAAATATAAAATAAAATATGATAAAAGATGTCTATAAATAAATCATGCTATTAACGTGCATTTAAATGAGTGAATTTTGTGTCAATCTATTTATTATACCATATTTATTATTTATACATTATTCTTTAGTCGTGTTAAGCGAGTCATAAACGAGTTAAGCAGGTTGACATGTTAATGACTCGTTTATTAACCGTGTATAAACGTGTTAACATGTTTATGATTCCCAGACCTAATTAAGCCAAACCCACGACATGTTTATTACGTATCGTGTCATGTCGTGTTAATCGTTTCTTGACTCAAATTGCCAGCCCTAGTGTGGAGGGAGTCATTTACTTTATATTTGACATTAACAGCTTAATTATCCTAAAAAAAGATATAGTTAAACCTAGTAATTTACTGTACTCCCAAACAGTTAAATGGTTTTCTACGTTCTCGCTCAGACGTATCTGTCACATGCTCTGTTATAAATTCGACCTTTCTTTGCACCAGTGATCATATTACGACAACATAGTGGCAATCCCAAATTAATATCTGTGATCATATTATTGTCTAATATTCAACCGTTTTCTGTATGTTAAACATTATTTCATTTCTTGAACTGCATATCAGACTATATCACAGCTTGAGAGTTCCCAAGAAGACACCAGTAATCAGCCAGCTCTGTCTATTACCGAAATAGAGTCCTGTCCAAGTGAGCCTGAACTGTCGTTCATTCTGCGAATGGACTACGTATCCCGGGCTTTGCTGCTGAAGAATTGGATAAGATCTCTCGAGTCCGCGATTGCTTTTTCTAGGAAAGATTGCGTGTGGCTATTCTCGCTTTGCGCATCTGTAGATGTTCCTCTGGATGCCGATATGGCCTCTTATATGCGCGCACTGCTTCGGAAGTGTTCAAGTCTGTTAGCCGAAAAAACAGAAGTTGATGACGAGGTGGTGATGTTGAACATTCTAGTGACAATCTCAGGAAGGTTTTTCAAGCAATTGGATCATTGAAACTCAAACTTCACTCTTCTTGTCGAAGGCGTGGAATCGTCCGAAGATCAGTTTTCAAGTTTCTTATCCCTACTCTGCAGAGCTTATTTTATGAAATACTGCGGCGCCAGCTATCTCCATCTCAGGAAGGTTTTTCAATCAATTGGATCATTGAAACGCAAACTTTACTCTTGTCGAAGGCGTGGAATCATCAGAAAATCAGTTTTCAAGTTTCTTCGACATCCTTTACCTGCAGCGCCAGGTATCTCTATCTCCTTTCCCGAATGAACGCATAATGCTTTCCTGTTGTGGCTTAAGCAGAGATGATATATTGTTTTGTTTGCACACACAGATTATACATACTGCTGTTTCCTTTCTGCGAAATTTTAACTCTTTATTTCGTGCCCACGCGGGTTTTAATTTAAAAGAATTGCAATTTTTTGCTTGTTAGACATATAACTAGAACTTCTCTAGAGCTTTACATGGTAAATATAGGGAATTCTGCTACTGCTACTATTCTTTAGCTTAGAAGATCTGTGTGTTCGAGACCAAGTGCTTCTGCGGCGCTCTTGCTGCTCTCGGCATCACATATTCCTTGCAAAAGGTTCAGTAGCTGTTCCCTTTGTTCGATTTTAAGATGTCTTTCTAGACCTCGAGCTACCATCTCCATCTCTGGCTGTTGTACATTGTCAGGCAATCAAACTCGTCAGTCACACATTATCATGGAATGCTAGACGCGCACCAAAGAAAATTGTTGTTGGTGTTCCTTTGATACAATTCGAAAAAAAAAAAATAAGGAGCACCAACAAGTGCGAGTCTTGTGGGTTACATAAACATTTTCGTTTCCTCTTACAGAAGACTCTTCTGGAGGAAATGTTTTGTGAAGGTAGAGAACAAATATAGAATCATTTGATTCTAAAGGAACACACAATGCCTGCAACAGCTGTGAAGGTAACTCTAAATACTTACAGAAGACTCATCTGGAGGAAATGTTTTGTGAACGGAACAGATTTTTGATAGCTCCATTTCGGCTTCATTGCGTTTCCCTTGCATTTCCAGTGCCTTTGAGAGAGTTTGAAACAAATGTTTAGCTTTTCCGATCATATAATTCCAAGGAGATGAAAAAGAAAAGAAAAGGCATAACATAAAAGGGAGGAGAAAACAGGAGTTCATATAGCACTAACGCTAATACCCAATTTTACAGGAAGCTTTATTTCACCTTATAATATGTCAGTTTATATGTAGCACCAGTTCTTTTTAGTTTTTACAGTCTAGGGCTAAACCTCTTCTATCATTCAATAAAGGGCTTGCCGTTTGCGCACACCATTTGCCCTTTTCCTGAATCACATAAACACCATTTTTACAAATCTTTGACCAAATTACCCTTACACGCACCTCGACCCCTTGCGGACGGCGACTGTGGGACTAGAAGTTGATTAGGGCGACGGGGCGGTTAAGGAGGTAGTGGTATGTGTTTGGGGTGTGGAGATGATGTGTATAGGGTAAATCTAGTTAAGTCGAAAATTGTAAAAAAGTGGCTTGCAAGGGCAAAGTGTGCAAGTAGCAAGCCACTTCAGTAATTGAACAATGAACAAGGTCGAGCCTAAGACAGTACGCGTACACTAGTGGGAACTCTTGTACTTGATATCCAGCATCTTTAGCCTAAGAAAATAATGAGATATAAAGAATGCTCTCGAATTTATTCATAACTGGCCTACATACTACATTTTCTTTTCCATGTGTTGCAGCTTATTTAATGATACCAAGATACCAAGATACCATCCTTCTAAGGCCGTGAGCAATGGTTACACACTTCTCGATGTGTAATAGAGCGTTATATCACTAGTCCTAACCCACTAACCTCTCTTCTACTACACTCATCTCCGCTATAAAAGTATCTGCAATGGTTCAACTTATTTTGAGTTTAGTAAAGTGTTACATCACTATTCCATTACACTTCTTTCACTATCATTAAACTCTTCACTACACATATCATGAGACTCTTGCTTTTTCAATGTCATAGATTGATTAGTCCCAGATTAATTGGGGTCGGCATGTCATAGTTTGATTTCACCATAAAAAAATAAAAATAAAAAAAGGAAACGAGCTTTAAAAACGAATCAAATAAAAAAAAAGAAACTTAGCTTTTTGTGGGCCTCGCCGCATTTAATTCCGCGCGTGAAGCCAGTTAACTCACCTGTTCAATCACAATATACACCGCGATTGAACGGGAGAAGCACTGCACGCGTTGTATGGGGCGTGCAGTGGTTGGGCGTGGAGTGGAAGCCATCCCACGCCTACTACAAACACCCGAACTACACACTTACGATGTCTGTAGTGAGCGTCGAGCCACACCCAACCACTGCATGCCCAATACAAGGCGTGTAGTGGTTCGCCCGAGCAAGGTAGCTGGCCCCACGCGCGTTAATTGCATGTGAGACCCACAAAAAGTTAAATTCCTCTTCTTCTTCTTTTTAATTTGGTCCGTTTTTAAAACATGTTTCTTTGTTTATTTTTTATGGTGGAATCAATGACATCGAAAAGCACAGGTCCCATGAAGTGTGTAGTAAGAATTTAATGATAGTGAGAGATAAGTGTAGTAGATGAGAGTGTGGTGGAATAGTGATGTGACACTCTACTAACCTCAAAATCAATTAAACCATAGGAGATACTCTTACTACACATTTTTTTTGACCCACAATCCCATCACACATTTCACAACCATTTATTCCACAAGTCACACCACACTTTCTATAATTCACTTTTTTATATTTTATAAAATACAAATTTATTTGAAAAAATCAAAATATCCAATGAACTTAAAAATACAAATATTTATTTCACAAAATATAAATAAATTTTAGAAAAATCAAAAAATTCAAACGCAACACAAATTAGGACAACTAAAAAAACTCAACGTTTTAAAAACGAGTATAAAGTACAATAAGTAAAAAAAAATGGTCATTTCTACTGTTTATATACAAATAATTGTCAAAAACACGTTTGAAATCAATTTTTTTCTTTTCTTTGGGTCTCACACATCTTTTCTGCCCGTGGGAGAGGATGCTATGTGGCACTCCTTGAGTACCGTGGAACTCCATATCGTCTTGCCGGAGAGCCAGCCGGTCGACGGGTTTTAAAAAAACTAATTTCAAACGTTTTTTTTATAGTTTTGTTGACCGTTATATGCGTATAAACGGTTTAAAAAGATTTTTTTTTTTTACTTTTTATACTTTATGACAGTTTTTTTAAGAAATATTTTGTAGCTAGAACGGAAAAACAGATTCTACTAGTAAACAATCAGGCAGAAAGACATTATTTGTAGAAATTATGGCACCATAAAGAATTTTATAATCTTCTAATTCTAATAGATGGTAAACAACTTACCCACGCCTGCAAAAAGTATGAACGTGTTCGCGCTGCTACACCTGCTGAGACAATTCTTGAAGCAACAATGCTTTCAAGTCCTAGACTGCCAGCAAGCCCAGCAACAAATTGTCGCGGATCCTCCCCGTCTAGCTGAAGTTCCATGGAGTAAATCCGTGAGCTGCATCAGTTCTCCATGCGTTAAAAATATTGAAACTGGTTTATGGGCATGTCAATGCTGCACTAGTAAGTAACCAACATGTGCAAAGGTTGTAAAGCCGAGACACTCACCTGCAGCAAGTATTGAGAACAAACTCGACAGATGCACGATAGAAGGAGTCTCGTGCATTGGCTGTCTCAATGTAGACTCTAGCACCAGATTTCCTGCAAATTCGACGAACCTTCGCCCCAATAGAAGGCCAAAAAAGAGTAAGATACGGGAATATTTATCAGAGATAAACTACTTGAAGAAACAAACGCAGATGTTTCTATCCCAGTAAATTGAAGGAAAAACTCGAATTTTCTACATAACTAAACAAATGACAGTCTTGCATGGAATCATGAATTTTCACATGCTACCAAACTATGAAACATACTTGTCTAGATTGGAATTTATGAGCATGCAGCACTAGTAGTATATCCATCTGCATTTCCATTATTGCTTTACTTGTACCTACAACTAGTCATTATCCATCTCACAACTTTTTTTGGCATGCAACTGAAAATGTGATCTGTACTTTCGGGCAGCACTGATCTCTTTCAACTTCGCGGTATTTTACAGAAACTTCATCAAACTTAGCAACATTTGTTTTTGTCTGCATATAATTTTGTGATTTAACAACAATAATGACAAGAGAAGTCCAAACAATCTCATTGCACGACTGAAAGGATTAATAAAGGAAATAGCAAACTTGCAGTTTCCCCCTCAAAAGATTGCAACAATTCTGAGAATTTTTTGTGAAAACTGCGAGAACTCGAGTCAAACCAAATTGGTGAACTTTTGAAGGATAATAAAGGATCTACTTGAAGAATACTAAGGAGATAAGAAATCATGTGAACCATAAACAACAACAACATAGCCTCAGTCCCAAATTAACTGGGGTCGGCTACATGGATCAAACTTTTTCATTGTGCTCGATTAAGTGCAATTGATGGTGAGCTTTGCAAACCATTTAAATCCCTCCTAATTAATGCATCCCATGTTAACTTTGGTCTGCCCCTACCTCGTCGAATTTCTACAGTTTATATTGAGTCAAATTTTCTAGTTGGGGCATTTGTAGGCCGTCTTTGCAGGTGACCAAACCATCGCAACCGTCCTTCCCTAATCTTTGTATCAATTGGTGCTACTCCTACTTGTCTTTGAATTTATATATTTCTTATTCTATCTTTACAAATTTTACCACACATCCACCTAAGCATCCTCATTTTTGCTACGTTCACTTATGTAATTGTTGTTGCTTTACCGCCCAACATTCACTTCTATAGAGCATAGCTGGCCTAATTGCGGTCCTATAAAATTTTCTTTTTAACTTAGTAGGAACATTTCGATCACAAATCACCCCTGTTGCACTCCACCATTTCTTCCATCCAGCTTGAATTCTAAATGTGACATCATTCTCAATGTTACCATCATTTTGTATTATTGATCCTATGTATCTAAAGTGGTTTACCTTAGGAACTTCTACTTCCCCTAATTTTACCACACCGAAATCTCGATGTTTAGTGTTTCCAAACTCACAGTGTATATATTCGATTTTCGTCCTACTCAACTTAAAGCCTTTAGATTCTAATGTATTCCTCCAAAGTTCTAATTTCATATTCACTCCATCTTTAGTTTCATCCACTAAGACAATATCATCTGCAAATAGCATACGTCATGGTATATCTTCTTGAATATGTCTAGTTAGTTCATCCATAACTAAAGTAAATAGATATGGGCTTACAGCCGATCCTTGATGTAGTCCTATCGTAATGGAAAATTCTTTTGTAGCTCCTCCAAATGTCTTTATACTCGTTACTACTCCATCATACATATCCTTAATAGTGTCTATGTATCTAGCATGCACTCTTTTTCTTTCTAGAACCCACCAAAGAACATCTCCAGGGACCCTATCATATGTTTTTTCTAAATCTACGAATACCATATGAAGATTTTTTTTTTCTCTATATTTTTCTAACAATCGTCTTACAAGGAAAATCGCCTCCATAGTTGACCTCCCAGGCATGAAACCGTTCTCTGATATTGTTGTTTCTCTCCTTAGCCTATTGTCAATTATCCTCTCCCAAAGTTTCATAGTGTGACTCATAATTTTAATTCCCCGATAGTTTGAGCAACTTTGAATGTCTCCTTTGTTTTTGAAGATTGGCACAAGCGTGCTTTTTCTCCAATCCATTGGCATCCGTTTTGATTTTAAAATTTTATTGAAAAGTTTTGTTAACCAAGTCAATCTAATTTCTCCTAAGCATTTCCAAACCTCTATGAGTAATTCATCTGGGCCACATGCTTTCCCTATTTTCATTCTTTTCAATGTCTCTTTAACTTCTACAGTTCTAATATTGCGTGTATAGTTTATATTTCTTTCTTGGTGTGGGTTTTCATCTATTATAGTATCAACTTGGCAATCATTAAATAAACTATCGAAGTAATTTCTCCATCTCTCCTTAATATCCTCCTCGCTCGTTAAAACATTTTGATTTTCATCCTTAATACATCTTACATGACTTAGGTCTTGTTTCTTTTTTATCTCTTAATTTGGCTAGCCTATATATATATATTTTTTATTTTTATTTTTTTTCGCCATCTCTATTACCTAACTTTGTATATAGATCTTTCATGAAATTTGTTTTAGCTTGACTAACTCCACCTATGTTGTACACTATGTGCGCTACATAGCCGGTCCCAAGTCCGGATAAAGGAGGAGGATTCTGACGCCCATTTTTTCATACCGAAAAATGGGTAAGGGAGGTCTCAAACTCACTTTTCATACCCGAAAAGTGAGGGAAGGAGACCCCAAGCTCATTTTCCATTCTTGGAAAATGGAAGAGGGTTGCGATAGGTTGACAGCAAGCGTAAAACTTTTGTCACTTTTCATGAAATGGATCAAACATATATAAATCATGTGAACCATCACCTAAAGGAAATGAGGTGTGCATGCTTGTGCATGTGAATGAGAGAGAAACAAATAGAGGTGCGAAGTTCAAATAAATACACTGACTTGAATTATATCATCTTCGGTAAAGTCCTTTCCGCTCATTCTATTATCCATGATTGCTGGAAGTCAATTTGAAGTTGTGATTTGGGGAACAAATGTGATATTGATGAAACAACTGTTTCAAAGATGAGATGCAAATTTACCTACAAAAGAGAAACAACAATGATATAATCAAATGTCGTCGAACAAAGCAAAACTAGCAAACCAAATATATAAATTCAGTAACTGAATTGAATGTCTTGATGGATCAAACTCTCCCATTACAAATTAGAAGAGATCAACTACATGGATCAAACTCTTCCATTCCGCTCGATTTACTACTCTTGATGGCATGAATTGAATGTGAGATTGTGAGGAAAAGGCTTGCAACATAAACTAGATATCTAAATTCATTGACAAATGCATAAATCCTTCTACGCTAACTTTAGGCTTATAGATATTTAACTCTAGCTAAACTTGGTTGTTATTCAACGAAATTTTCAGGATCTGTAACTAATCTTATCCAACCATGCCAATTTACTCTCCACGCTCTGAAACTTCTTTTGTTCTAGACCAAAACCAGGTAATACATGCGCAATCAGCTTCATCGAAATTAAGCCTATCAGTGATTCAGTTGACATTCGCGCCTCAAATTAACTTGCCACTAAACTACTCTGCAGATCTTCCTGAACTTCTCTCATGAAACTCCTCGCATAGGTCGCTTATAAACATACGAATACTAATAGCAAATTCGAATCGAAACACGTTAACCACAGTAGGTAAACACACGACACACTCTCTCTTTGCGATTATCTCATACTGTTAATGCCATGGTAGGCTATTCAAACTTCAAAGTAGCAATAAAGCATCAAACACATCGATCAATGTCGTTCTAGAACACATAACGATTTGCATAGATTTCAATTGAAAAAAATACCTCTAATCACTCTCTGAGCTTCTCTGTGTAGCTCCTGATCCGCTACTGCGCTCGGACCTGAAGAGCTAACAGAAACTGAATCCGGCCACCACTTCGGCAACTTACTCCGTCTCGAAACACCAAGCTTGTACGCTTCATCTCTCAACGCCGCCACAGCTCCTCCTCGAACAGAGGCCGAGAGCGGATTATCGACAATTGAAGGACGAGCCTTGAAATCAAAACCTCTCCTATCCATCTTACCAACAACAACCTCTCTTCCACCAAGACTCCGATCTCTCCTCTTCACCACATCCCCTCCCTGGCCACCACCACCATCACCAGACCACAACGAAACCACCACTCCAACCAAAACCCTAGCCACCACAACAACCACAACGCTCCAAATCACACAACTCGCTATAAACCTCACCGAAGATCTACGAAACGAAACCACCACTCTCCTATCCGGATCCACCATCACCAACGTCCTCAGATCGCTCAACGCCTCCTCTCCAGACCAAACGAATTCGTCGAATCTCGCTTCCAACTCGGCCAAGATCCTCCTCACAGATCTCGAGGCGCGATCTAACACGCCTTCCACATCGATCACCATCTCCAGCTTCTGATCTGACGAAGAAGAAGACGACGAAGGAGGCGAGGAAGGAGAGAAGGACGGATTCTTCGTCTTCGCGGTTCTCCTCAACCCGCGGCGGCGGCGGTGGTGGTGGCGGCGGCGGTTTCCGCCGAGAGAACGAGATGTAATCGATGTGGCCGCGCTCGTCTTCGCTGTTGTTGAGAGGAGTGGAAGGCTAGGGTTAGGGTTTGCGAAGCGGAGGCGCCATTGATGATGATGATGATGAGTGATGGAGTGCGCGCGCGTTGAAGATGACGAGAGAGCGCTCATCATCACAATCGAACATCTGAAACGACAAGCGAAGTGATGGAGTGCAGTTTATATGTGGTGCTGAACCGGGTTTAATCTCTCGCGCGGAAAAAGCGCCCGGTCTGACGTTCCGGTTCAATTAAGGTCGGGCACGCGCTGTCGGGCACGCGCTGTATATTATGCATGAAAAAAATGATAGTAATAGAGATTAATCTTACAAAAGAATAGTAATATTTAAAATAATATTGCACGTAAAATTAAGCAATATCCAAGAAATAGAGAAGTGCAATATGTGTGATTTTTTAAAAGCTTTGTTGCTAAATTAAAAATATATATAGAACCGAGGTTTGATAAACTACGCTTTATAAAAGTAAATTTTGTGCGATAAAAAAGAAACAACGACTACATAAAATTATCAAAATAAATATGATGTTATTTAAATAAATGTGGGTAAAAGTTATAAAGATGAAATAAAAAATATAAAAACTCAAATAAAAGTATTAGTAGCACAAATTAACACAAAGATTATGAAAGGTTGGTTGTGATGATTTAAACACCTCAAATGACGATCTACAAATGCCTTCTAAAAAACTCGACTAGATAAAAACAAAAATATTCGACGACTTAAGAGTTGACTAGAGTTAACTTATGACACATTAATTAAAATGAATTTAAATGATTTGAACAATTCACCATCAATTACACAAAATCGAGGGCAATAAAAAATTTGATCAATGTAATTGACCTCAACTAATTTAGAATTGAAGCTACAATTTTGTCCGTGTACTTCTCATAAAGTTGCTACCATGCCTAAAGTTACTAATAAGGAGAAAATGACTACAGCAGAGACAAGAGACAACAAGGGAAACCATAGAAAAGAAAGATTTTTTTTTTCTCATCAGTAAGCAATAGTCTCTCCAGATAAGGTAACAGAAAGCTTTGAAAAAAAAAAAAAAAAAAAAAAAAAACAGATAACAATAGAACAAATATTTCCAACATGGGCAAGGCAGGTGAGAAAAGTAGAGAAGTCACCACCTCTCCCAAGTATCCAACACTATTGCTTAAGCAAAATAGTCACTGAACAATTGATTCATCAATCTAATATACTAATTCTATGTTTCCTTAGAGCAGAATTTAGTATTATATGCCCATATCGCTCGCCGACCCCTTCTCGAAGTTCCGATTTCCGAAAGCTACAAAGGGATGCCGCTAGGGGTGAAGGGGATACCCCAGTACAAAAGAATTTTCTCAAGTCATCATCTTGTTTTATTACCCTCTATGCTGCCTCAATAAGACCAGCTAAAAGAATCTCTCATTGAACCATCTGTATCCTGTATTTGGAGGAAACAAAAGACGATCGCACTAATGTCAAACACGCGAGCCAAACATCATCGACTAATAAACTCAAATTCTCATAGCCTTGACCAAGCCAATCATTTATGAGTAACGATCAGATGATAAGGGAGTGTTCCATATTGGAGTGCTAATGATCTGATCTCAAAACAGTAATTATTATCGCAGGTTTGATTGTAGCCTACAAAAGAGCATAAAGATGATGCATACGCATACCTCAAAAGTTGAAAATTTAGGTGGGAAGAAGGGGTTTTCGCTCATCGTGGTCAATATGATGGGTAGCCTACAGCAATATAATTAAGATGTCAGTAAGAAACTACAAGTATTGTATGCAATTGTAAACAAATAGCGGGGAAAGATTCTCACTTCCTCATTTGCACCCGCTGTCATATTTATAAAAGATGAATCCGCCAACCTGAAAATAATACATGAACATTAAAAAAAAGAAGGATTCGCCCACGATTATAAAAAATAAAAAGGAAGGATTGAGAGGGTATTCACAGGTTTTAATCAGACTATTTCACTGGAACACACCTATGTTTATTTTGAACGTCCATTATTTCCAGGCTTCCACTTGGGGGCTCATCTTTGACTTTGGAAAGAGCAGAGAAAAACTGAAAGCAAAATCATTCATCAGGAAGAACATAGAAGAACGGTTAGTATAGATGCACCGAGATGTAGAAGAAAGAAGTGTTACTGTTTTATTGAATGAGGAGGTGAATTACCTGGTGCATTGAGATAAAGACAATAGAGATTCCTAACATAAAGTTTATAGTTAATGTATGGCCAAATAATGCAGCAGATGCGATCCCCGTGAAAATTGTGGCAACAGTTGACGAATATTTCTTCAAAATTGTGTCTGCACGCAGAACAAACTTTAATTATGTGTTTGCAACAGACTAATTTCATTTCATGGATGCTGCATGGAATTTCACAAAACTGTTCACTTATCAAAACTGTGAGACCAAACTGCTTTGAAGTCAAGAACAGCATGAACATGGTAGAGAGCAGTTTCTTCAAAAAAATCAACATCTACCTTGGTTCTACTAAAGATGAATACAAGTAGAAGAAAAGAATATGGTACTGAAATTCCATTGACATAGATGCGCAGGTCAGGTTTTTCCACAAAAAAGAAACAATGGACTTTCTACTTTTTTTTTCATTTTTTTTTTTTTTTGGTTTTGAGGAGGGTCGTTGTATATGGGGAAGAAGGAAGCATAAGATAATAATACACATTCTATATATTGCTACTCCAGGAAAGGTATTATCCGAATCAGGAAGTTTCAAAAATGTAAATATTTGAACGCTTGATATGAAAATGATCATGGACTAAAATAGCCAACCTGCATATTTGAAGAAGAATGAGGACAGGATCCCTTGTGCTGCATTATTGACAATTAAGAGCATTGTAGCTTTGGAGTGACCTTGCAGAATATCCAAGCTACTGGGTCCTAAAAACATATGATGTGTGAAAAGAAGATTAATAATCTATTCCAAAAGCTCAGAAAAGAAGTTCCATAAAAATGAGCTTTAAACTTGTCCACCAACAATAACACAAACTTTGAAACAACAGGGGATGAAACTACAAACACACAAAGCCTCAATCTTAAATCAGATGTACCAAATGATGACAGACAAGTACTAGTAGTAGCATAATGTAACTATTGATAGCATTCAGAACTAACTAAAAAGGCACCATTTTAAACATACAATCCATAGGTCAGGAATGAGTTATCCCCCACAGGCTATGGGTAAATTTGATGCCACACAATCGAATACACGCTCAGCTCAACTAATGCTTTTTCCCACCATTTAGGGCCTTAACTTCAATCCATTTTCTTCCCTTCAGTTTACAGCACATTTTCATTAATATTATGACTTATGAGCAGTCATCATTAATCAAGATCTTTATCCATCCGAACTGTAGAGGAATAAGAACAATGCCTCAACAATGCCAATTTGTCAAAACACCACTAGGCACTTAAAATCAAATGAATTATATGAGATATGCATGATGCTCTCTACATGAAGAAATTCTAAAGCTTTGAAACATAAGAAAAATTAAGAGGTTAAGATTCTTATATAAAAAAATTAAGAGGCCAAAATATATTTTCATACCTCTGGAAACATTTCACAAATTACTGAAGAGTGCTTACTCACTAAATCATTGCTATATTAAAATAAGATGAGGTATTAATAAATAATGTTAACAAAAAATCCAATTGTCAGCTTTCAAATTGTTCATTCAGCTTTTCAATACTTCTCTGGATCTAAAAATTTGCCACTCTCATTCAAATGTTGGACAAAGAAAATAAAGAAGATCCACGAAATCATGTCAATAACAACAACATAGCCTCAATCCCGAATTAGTTGGGGGAAGTCATGCCAACAATGTCGAACAAAATATGATTCAGTAAATTTAACAAGATAATTTTACAGTTCTTAGTTGAAGGAAGGAAGTCTTCCGATCAGTTCAGCCAACTTTTTTTTCCGGAATGAAGTAATGAGAGCTGTACCTTTGATTAGGGCAGTTACAAGAATGCCAAGAAAGTTGAACAAAGCACCATAGCCATATAAAAACAAATTCTGCAAACTCGAAAAAAAAAAAAGGTTCGAGTCAGATGCTATTGTTAAATAATAGCAAGAATGTCTGAAAAAACAATATTTACTGCAGTTGAAAGATATGGAAAGAATGAAGACAGCTAAAGTGAATTTAACAGCAAAAGACAAACTGTGATACAGAGTCATTCAGAATAAGAGTAAAATAAATGGCCAGGCAATAGGGAAAAATTATGCGATCGACAATGTTAAATGCCTCGAAACAAGAGACGGTCTTTCTTCAAAAAAAAAAAAAGGGAAAGCAGAAAGTGCTTCATTTATTTTTATCTAATTTAGCAAGGAGATGGACTATTGAAGTAATCACCTGAAGATATATGCTTGTGTCGAATTGGCTCTTCAAGGCATACTCATTGAAAACTGACGCCATAGATGGGACAGTAACCTGCAAATTAACAGCTAATTTGTAAAATCTTCCTAAATCATGCTAAACAATGTTCCTGCAGATTAACATGATGAGAGAGAATAAGCATGCTTAATTAGGCAACTTCTGAGACTGAATCATGCTGTAACTAACTTACAAATATTAGCGTGTATAAGTAGGCACCCGTTGCAACTGGCAAACCCATAGCAGTAGTGCCCTCTGGCAGTGAACGAAGCTGATTTACACTGATTCCAATCAGTAAGAGAGCAAGAGCCTCCCACTGTTTAGAGAAATAAGCATACCCACAAATCAGTAAAGGAAGACAAACAGCTATTTCTATTACAAAAATTCTTTCCTCTTGCATGATTATGATAATGAAATCAATAAGCCAAAAACTTGTTGATTTCAGAGGAGATTACTTTTGATGGGAAATCAACTGAATCAAACATGACCTCATAAACTAATATCTTCTACAAAAAACTAAAACAGAAGGGATATAAAAAAAAGATAGTTTGTAAGTTCATAACAACCTGAATTATCGAAAATCGCCGTTTCATAATTACTTTCAACAGAACAGCAATCACCAAAACCTGCAGGGATCCACACATCAACCAAATTTAATTAAACAATTTTTCTAAATTGAGTCACAGAAAGATCTCTAACAGTGTGATGTAATGGAGAGTTGCCCACCTTTTACAGCACCAAGGAAAAAGTTTAGAAAGAAATATGGATAAAGCGATTCCAAGTCCGAACACTAAAAAATGTTTTTATCCAATAAACCAGTAATATAAATAAGATGCTGAAGAGTTCCCATCTGACCACTGATCTCTCTAATCTATAACACGCAGAAATAACTGACCATGAAAACTTTACTTAAATTTACTTCAGAAATCCAAAGCTCAAATTGGCAACACCTAAACCCTAAACCCAAGAGTCAAGAGCATGTACGTTCAGACTTCAGAGTATAAGTTTGCATAGTACAAATTCAATTTTTTGCACGAATTTTACTGCATATTAAGTAAGAATGATACCTTCAAGTTGCTGAGCATCTTTACTGTCGCAGGATTAAAATAAAGCTGAAGAAAGTGAATTATATTAGAAATTGGAACAAACAAATGGGTAACAAATATTATAGCAGTAAAAAAAAAGAATCACATCTTGAAACTAAATGAACTAGAAATTTTGCAGTCAGCAAAGAGTGTGTGAAGGTATTTGAAATAAATGACCAGAAGATACCTGCATTGTGAACTTTAAATAGTTGTTGATAGCATAAAGAAAGGCAGGAACCGCAAGAAGGACATTATTACGAGCTGCCTGCAAGTAAACAGATGCCTTTCAGTATATTCAGCTTTGAGAAAAAACGAAAACATAAAGGAAAATGATAATATCCGAAAACAACACACAAATGACACTAATGCTTGGACAATAATAATAATACAAAAAACGAACGGTTTTCTGGTCTCATATCTGATCCAGAAGACCTGGAGGAGAATTTATGATTTCCAAAATGATATCCTAGATGCAACTGATAATAAGTTTTGAGAACATCAATACTCGCAGAATAAATACAGAGTTGACAAAAGAGTGAACAATGAACATACAGAAGTCAAGCAAATGAAGATGAATTTCACCAACATTATTTAAAGTTTCCAAGTATTTAGACAACACTAGAAATTTCTAACACATACACCAAATTGACAATCAGATTGGGAAACAAGTAAAATGAATGCGACAGGCTAGTGCAGTATTGGTTTTAACCAAAAATGTGCAAGCAGAAATGGCCTCCGCATAGTGAAAAACTATAATATTGAAAAACTAAAAAAGCTAGGACGAGAATTTTTGTAAAAGCCTGTACCTGCATGAATGTGGAAAAGGAGAGAAGAGGCTT
This sequence comes from Stephania yunnanensis, assembly GCA_039657365.1. Lineage (NCBI taxonomy): Eukaryota > Viridiplantae > Streptophyta > Magnoliopsida > Ranunculales > Menispermaceae > Stephania > Stephania yunnanensis. The sequence goes on from CM077582.1 coordinate 1,018,818, forward strand.
CTCTCCAACCTTTTGACGCCTAGCCTGCAGAATTCATCAAACACATCACAAGCTGAACACTCAAAGTATGTTTCCATTGTCAGAGAGAAGAAAAGACTGCACAATCTGATCACCTCATCATCATATAATAAAAAAAATAATCAATCGCTCACAAAATCATGATCCTTGTAGATCTACTACTTATTTTACATGTGACTTGTCTTTGTTTTAAAGTGAGTTTTCACTTTTGACTACATTGTCACTTTTAGCAGCATGAATCCTGTTCCCAAACATAAGTTTAAGCTTCAACTATAATAACAATCTAAAACTTATCTCCATACACAAGGGAAAAGGAGAGAAACGACGGAACCAAGACCACGAACCCCAGAGATTCATAAACTATGATACCATACACCAGCTTTTGCATGCTAACATGGCGGCCAAAGCCAGACAGATTTACAGTCAGGCCAGTAGACCATTCTTCCTTCCATTAACAATCCATCTTGTTACCATCACCACAACAACCAAGCCTTAGTCCCAACTTTTGGGTCATCTGCATGAATCTAACATTTGCATTCAGCCCAATCCAATGTCGCAGTTGATGATGTGATTCTGTACTCTTTTAAATCATTTAAAATTTATTATGCATTCCATGATCGTTCATCACATGGGAAAACTATTGCTACAGAAAAAATGAACGAGTGCGCGTTTGGGAGATCTTATGGAAAAAAGACCAAAAAATATGACACATGGTAAGACAAGACTTTACTTCCAAAATTCACAAAACTAACCAAGGAGAAGAACAAAGATTTGACAATTGTTGGAGGTGAGAGTACCTTCCACAGGGGCAATAGAGAAATTAACATTCCCATCGACACCCAAGATTTAATGAAAATAAGAAAAAGATTCTTTCAAGAAAAAAATGCAAATAAAAAATCTATATTCCATGCTCTAAATTAAAAGACTAAACTATAACTTTAAAAAGTCAGAAAACATAAATGTCCAAGTAAGATGGAAGGAAGGGCAAAGTATACCTGGAACAAGAGCATAATAATAGCGAAAAGAACCTTGGCAACCTCTGTCAAAAAGTTCACACTGATAGGACTGAACTTAAATTTTCCATCAACCTTCGACATAAAAACTAAAATAGGCTGCACAAGGAATACAAAAAGGGTTACAAAGTTTGACAGGACAAATAGAACTTTCAACCAGATATCTAGTTTGTATGAAAAATACGATAGCGTAGTGTTCTCAAAAACTAGAACATTCTACAATCTAGATGTGTTAGTTTCTACAGACATTGCCTAGCATCAATACTAACATAAAAGCTCATTCACGCATAACTAATGATTTGCAAATCAATTAGGCTAGGAACTTATAACAAGTTATATTCCGGGAATCCATGAAGTTTTACAAATGGATGCTGCATGGGGCAATATTTGCCAAATTTTGTATCCCTTAGCAAAATGAAAAGACGACGCATCACTTGTTCATGCATTGCCTTTCCCATTCAAGCAACATATGTGGATTGTCTGCTAAATAAGGCTCAGACTTAAGTAGCAGTTGGTACATATGTGGATTGTCTCCTAAATAAGGCTCAGACTTAAGTAGCAGTTGGTTTCCAAGACTGCAACCTAGACACGAAGTCTTGATGTAGGCTAGTTCTTCAGAGTGTCTCAGCTCGTTCTGTATACATGTTGGAGCAAAGTAAAAGGGGTTTTTTTAATAAATGATATTGACGTGGACTAGTACTCAAATTGGATTTCGAGGTTAATCTAGGTAATCTCTGCACAAGTTTTTCCGATATATTTCTTCAGCTGAGACTCCACACTGGAGTTGCTCTATTTACTTTTAATTGGGCAGCTTCTCCTTATTATTAGCACAAGCCTAAGGACTAAGGAGCATTCTTGTCCTCGCTTCATGTTTTGGTAATGGAAAGTCCATTTCTACAACTGTAGGGAGAAGAGTTTCAAAGTAAACATCACAAGACAAGTTGCTCAAACAAAAACACTAAGCTACACCATCCAAATGAAGTAAGCATTGGCATGGAAGAATTTATAGAGATCACAATTGGAAACCATAAATTTATATATGAAAACAGGAAATAAACAGATAACGAAATTATGACCATCACTGTCTCCCCTGTTATATTTCAACAACAAACAACAACATAGCCTCAATCCCAACTTAATTGGGGTCGGCTACATGGATCAAACTTTTCCTATTATATTTCAGAGAAAAAATAAAAATAAAGAGATGATATATAATAAAATAGAATGGCAATATGCGGCACCTGTAAACCAACCAAGACGCAATCTCCCACGACGAGTAATACATTGAGAGCGCGGTACTTTGATGATATCTTGTTTCTATGCTGGTCATAGGCCCTTGAAACAGTCCTGGCAGACGGAGACACCATTTTGGAATGACAAACATGGCATTCTACCATCCCGTTCTTCATTGGATCAGCCCCAATCATAGACTGGCTAGAAAACTATATCCACAGTTCTCAATGACGGCCAGATTGAAGCAATGACAACACTAGAGCATAGATTCTCGAGAAATCTGATAGAAAGAACCAGAAACCAAACGCTTTTAGCAAGACCATACTTCATATTGAGAAACGCAATATTCAGTACATACAAGATTCAAAGCATGCACAACGGAATTCAGCGTTCATGTGACTTAGCTAAGCTAACTAGTTTAAGTATAAATCTGCATTTTCCATTTACGCCATACCCCCTTAATGGAAAAAAGAACACTCTAATAATAATTGAACCCACGAATTCAGGGCAGAAACTAATCAAGATTCATTTTCTCAGATCGACAAAAAAAAAAACCTTCCAAGTCCCATATTGAGTTTCAACAAAGCCTCAATCCCAAATTAGTTGGGATCGGTTAGATGGATCAAACTCCTCTATTGCACTTAATTAAGTGCAATCAATGGTGTCATTTCCAAATCCTTTAAATCCTTCCTAATCAATGCATCCCAAGTTATCTTCCGTCTACCCCTGCATCGTCGCAGAGTACATGATTGAAAATCGGTACTTGTGCAAGTAAAGGTTGAGCTTTCATGCGCAAGCTTCGCCTTTGTGGTCAATTACGTTTTCAAATGCACCGATAGAACCCTAGAGCCCACTAGTTCATAAAGAAATCCGATAGAAAATAAATGACCAACAACAAAACCTAACGACCGACAATTCGCAGACGTAAAAAGGAGAACTTCAATACATCAATAGATTCAATATCAAGAAACAATTCATACCATCATTAAGCCCCTCAAAAACTCAACCAGATCGCACCGCCAAACCCCCAAATCCTCCACGATCTGCACAGCACAGACAAAACGAAGCAATTTCAAGCTACCAAACCCTAAGTAACCAAATTCAGATCAAAAGAACACAGATCACGCGGCGAAATCAACAAACCCGATCAAAAACCACCAAATCTCCCTCCGAAACAATCAGATTCTCGCTCGAAACCACTCGATCAGCCACTCCGCCTCCGAATCCGCACCAGATTCAACCAAATCGCGCGCGAATCGAGCCGGAACTGTTCGATCTGGCTGAAACCGAGCCTGTGGCGTTCGACCGATCTCGAGATTCGCGATGTGCGAGATCGATAGCAATAGAGAGAGAGAGAGAGCGATAGAGAGGGAGAGAGAGATGCGATTCTGCGAAGAATATGCAGAGAAGAAAAGCTTAAGAAGAAGAAGAAGAGACGAAGCGCGCGCGATGTCTCTCGATCGAGATCGATCGGTCGACGAAGAGCGACTCTTATAGGTGAGATGCGATGAGTTTTCGCTTACAGTGCACAACAGTTATCTCGCCCCGGGCCCGGTCCGACCGGACCGGGACGGTCCACGGCTGGTGAAGAATTTGGCAGCTTCTGAGTTTCCGAACTTGCCCCTGTTCTTTCTACGTGCCCTCCTCGAATTTTGTGGTTTTTTGTAGATTTCACCCATTAGTAATGTTATTTGGTTGATTTAAGTTATTCAACTTTTATTTTTTGCAACCAATAACGAGTTGATCCGAATTGGTTCGAGTGATAATAAGAGACTCGATTCTCCTTGAGTTATGAGGTCTCTAATTTGAATATTGTTGATGAAAAAATCGGATTGGTATGATTAACACTAAAAACGTAGAAATATGAGAAAAAAAAAAATTATTGTGTTGTTGCCACATTAAGTTGCTCTACTATTAACTAAAACAATAGATTATATTGTCAACTAATTGCATTTCTTTTAAGATCTTGACTATTTTTATGTTAAAAGCAAACTTGGCTTCTTCAAACTCCCGAAAACTCAATTTCAACTTGCTTCACTCGATTGGTGTCTCTCAAACACGATTTGCACATCTCAAATCGAACTCGTCTCCTCTCATATTGATTTATTTATTCGATAAAAAGTTGCGAGACACGAGTTCTTATTATTAATAATTTAGTGAAATATGAATTAACTAGTGTCGAATTACATTATACATTTGAATATTTGCATCAAAAGACCTAATGAGCAACAAACTAAAACCCTAATATTAATTCAAATCAACTAAATAATAATATGAGGTTGCTAAATTGAATCATATACTCACTTTGAGCATCGAGTCAAGAGCAACATCGGGTAAAAACTGCACAATAAACCTCGAGATGTGAGTCGCGCTCGCATGAAACAATGTTCGACAGATGGGAGTGCAACATGCACTTAAGTTTGATGTTGATCGAAGTGGGTTAACCGATCATTTTTCGTAATAATACTAATAGTTGAGGAACAAAAAAAAAAAAAACCATTAAAGGTTTGAGGGCTATTTTGTAGTTTTTCCCAAAAACAAAGGCTACAAAGTAGTACAAATCGTTCGTTCGCTATTGCTTCGTCGATCACTCTCTGTTCTCTAATGGAGGTTTAACGCGCCATGGATGATGCTCAATCGAAGCTTTCAAGGTAATCTCAGCCGAATCTCTCTTTGATTTATCGAATCAAAACCCTTATCGACGAACCCCTTTGAATGATTCGTTGAAAACCAATCGATTGATATAAATTGAAGCCCTAGCGACCCTAATGTTGTCTCTGAAATGGCGACTGCATTGCTGTCTTTCGTGAGAAAGCACTGGCCTTTCTCGTCATCCAAGATTGACGATTTGAGAGTGTCGATAGTTTAGTGAACAAGCTTTCGATTCCAGAAGAAACCAAGCAATTCGTGTTTGCGATTTCGGAACCCCAATCGAATTCCATAGTTTACGTTCTCGTCGCGCAGAATTTGTCCGAGCGATCGGCTCTGGACGCTGAGATTTTGATCAAGGAGGTGCGGCCTGACGCGGTTGTGGCGCAGGTCGCGCCGTCGGGATTGGTGGAGATTCAATCGGAGGAGAAGGCGAACGATCGAGTTGTCGATGAATTGGGGAGCGTAGTGCCGACGTCGGCGCTTGGAGTGCTTAAAGGTTGTTTATTGGGGAAGTTTAATAAGGATGCATATGAGAGTTTAGCTGGGAGGGTAGTTTTGAGGGAGATTTTTGGGGTTGGATTTCATGGGCATTTCTTGGCTGCTAATAGGGCGGCGGAGGAGGTTGGATCGTCGGTTTTGTTGCTCGAATCGCCTTTTGTTAAGACTTGTGCAGAAGAATGTGAGGTTAGCAATGAAGGTATAGGTGGGAAGAGTGAGTTTCAAGGATTGAATTTGCATTCTAATAGTTTGCTGCCGCAAAGAATTGGTTCGGTTGCCTCTTCGATTGGTAGGCGATTGCACTTGGAAAACGATTTTGATGTAGCAACGGTAAAACGGTTGGCTTCGACTGTAGGTCTGTCAATTCCTAGAGGGAGGATGTCTGGTTCAGAAGCAGCGGCGCGAGATTGTGTTCCGCTATGTGATTACCAGGCTCCCTCATTTGCTCAGTCTGTTTATCCCTTATTGACTGATTTACATGGTATATTCGATGATCTTCCATCGATCGGACAGGCCTTGGCTTATGCGCAGAGGATGCTATACAAGGTGGGCAAAGGGGAAAGGATTGACTCAGAACTTCTTTCAGGGGTCCTAACATTTCGAGTTGCTGTTGAGGGACTGAGAATTGGATTGAACGATGCCGGTCGACTCCCTATTGACAAAATAAAAAGTTCCGCCGCTGCTAAATCAGAGTTTTTTGAAATGACTGAAAAGGAGAAGTCCCATGCTCTTTTTGCGCAAGCTATTCGCAGCCAGACTAAAAAATTTAAATCCATTGTGGCTGTAGTTGATGCCAGTAGCTTAGCCGGCTTAAGGAGACATTGGGATACTCCCTTGCCAGTAGAAATTGAGGACATGATTGAAACTCTCTTGGTAGAATATGGAGACAAAGAAAATCTGTTAGCTTCGGAAAACTCAGAAGGTAGGAAGTTAATAAAAGGTAAACCAGTAGTGGCAGTTGGAGCTGGTGCAACAGCAGTTTTAGGGGTTTCTTCCTTTTCGAAAGCTGTTCCTGCATCGTCCTTCATGAAGTTGCTTACTATCAAAGTCCCTGCTTCCCTTAATTTAACTTTGGCACAGACCCAAAAGGCTGTCGGAATTGCCTTCGGCAAAACCCTTGGTTCTTCTAAAGTTTTGGCCCCTGGTCTTATGAGTTCTGGAGCCAAATCAAGCTCTATTGCCAAAGCTGCAGCTTCTGCAGAGAAAATCCGAGCGGTGGCTCACAGTGTCATAGCATCTGCTGAACGTACCAGTTTCTCTGTGATGCGGACTTCCTTCTACGAAATAATGAGGAGACGGAGCATACGTCCCGTGGGTGGTAAGCAGTGGGCTACATTTGGATGCAGCATTGCTACATGTGCAGGACTACTTGTGTATGGAGATGGGATCGAATGTGCTGTGGAATCTATACCTACAGCACCCACAGTTGCTTCCTTGGGTCGTGGTTTGCAAAGTTTGCACCGGGCTTCGCAGGATGTCACGCAGACAGATAGGTCAAATATACAGGAAGTAATAAAGTCTCTAATGTCTAGTTTCAAGAAAGTAAAGGTTCAATAATGTGAGGTTTTGAATATTCCATGGTGTATATATGAATTGAAGATTTCTAGGGAAGATTTTTTTTTTTTCTTGCAAATTGTTTTTCTCTTGTTTAGAGTTTTTGCTAAATTTTTTCAAATTTGTTCTGGCTTCACACAAACGATATCTGGTATTTGTTTGGTTTGATGAAGAATCTTGGGAAGGAAGAAATGGTTTTCTTTTCCTTGGCCTACATGGATTATCCGAGTTGATACATCACTCTACTATGTTTAGAAATCATGGGGAAAAAAACATTTGATCTAGTGGTTGATGGTGTGGAGGTGGAAGATTTATGATGCCGTATGTTAGTTCAAAGTCTGCGTTATATTTGTCGCAGCACATTTAGTACTGGAGTTGTATGTTGTGCCACATATATTTTGAGCTTATTTCGCCATTATGGATTCCTGGTAGGCTTGGTAAAAGAATGGGGAAAGGGCTTAAAGAGAAAGAACTTGCAGATTTGCTACTCAGGCAGACTTCCGCTTGGAGAAAATCTGGAAGTTCATGGTGTTATTCTAATAACTAGATGCCAATCACTTCTGCCTCTGAGACAGCGAAACCGAAACCACATACATCAGAGGGAACTGGTGGAGGGTCCAAAGCAGGAGTGAATATGGTGCAGAGGAAGTTTAATAGAGAAGTTCATTTATCTTTCCATATTGGCTGTTATACTTTGAATAAATTATTGGAATTTGAATATGTAGGATCAGTAGAAGTCGATGCTGTCTTGTGAAGGACTTTAAAGTGCTTGCTAAAGAATGTCAGTTACATGATCTAGTACTTGAAAAGTGGGAAAGTGAAGTGGCACACTGGAGCAATGTTGCTGCTCTTGGACCTACCGGATATGAATTTTCCTGAGTATATGTGCTTGTTTTCTTAAGCTAAATGTGTATGCTATGTGGCTCATTTTCCAGTTAATCTTTTTTTTTTTTTTCTCTTGGCTGTCATCGAAGAGTGTAGTGAATTGGAATAGCAATGAACTTATTTTATCTGCTTCTATTCTATGAATCTATTCGAATCCATGCAATGCTGGAATTAGAAACTAGTCATTATATTCACTGTCAAAGATGAAATGCACATTTTGTCTGCTTTAACACTGATTTCAACAAGGTTACTGTGAAATCTGAAGTTTAATCTTACTCTTGTCTTACTAATTGGGTGTCTAAATGTTATATGCCTTTTAGGATTACTTATATTTAGCTTGTCTTTGTTTGATTAGAGAATGGAAGGGCGTTATCTTTTTGCCTCGATTTCTCTCTTATATTTTTATGGGTTCCTTGGACAGGTTAAATCGAAAATTTATTAGTTTGGTATGTCAATGGGGTGAGTTTTTAGTGAATATTTTCTAATTTATCCAGTTCATGAAAATCTTGTTTACCTTTGTTGTTGAAAAAACTGTACTTATTGACAGTCCAACAATTGAAGAATTTTCTTGGAAATGAATGATCATGATGCACCTTTATTCCCTGCATATATGCCAATTTTATGATCTGTTTCTTTGGTTGTTTATTGTCAAACGCCAGTAACTGGATGACTATTCAATTGTGATCTGGCTATGGAATCTTATTATGATAATTCTGGCAATTTTCTTCTTACAGGATCATCATATTGGAGGCTAATGAAGGAAGAGCGACGAACTCAACTTGCAGTGTTTGCACTCTAGCTAGCCCATAAAATTATATTGTCAATAAGCCGCGATTACATAGGTTGCCATTTTTTCACTTCTGAGAACCCATACGGTGGTATGTAATCATTTTGCATTTTTTTTTTTTAAATGCTTGAAGCAAGTTGACAATTTCTAATCCAAGTGCACCTATTGCTAAAATCGAATACTTGATCTATGGCTGGCATCTGGGTCATATTAGCATGGATTAGAAAGCTATGAACTACTGTAGATTGTGGCTACTTCTTCTAGTATACATGAATCGGAATTTCAGTTCATAGCTGATTAACCGGGCTGAATCTACTTCCGTTTTTTAACTCTGTTGAAAGCTGCATCCTTATTGATTTTTTTTTTGATAATCTTCGCTCTTTCTTTTTATTTATTCGTGGCAATGTCATTTTAGGTTCCCCTACCTCTAACTCAGCCATTATTGTTGTTTCATTTTCTGAACTATTGGCCATGTGTATTGTTTTCATCACCTAGTAGTCAAAATCATCTTAATTAATTCTCTCAGTCTAATACCAATAGGTGCAACTCTAGTTCTTTCTTTCTTATTTGTTAGAATTTTGTTTTTAATCTTTTATTGTTTCCTCATAATTATGAGTTCATGTAACTTTTTTTTTTTTTTTTTTTTTTTTGATCAATGTTGGTCTTTTTCTTGTACTATTTTCTGATATTGTTGATTTGGTTCTATTCAGATGAGTTGCCGATCTGCCAAAAAAAAGTAATACCATCATTTGTAGTACTGATTTAGATTCGAGGTTTGAGGTCGGAGGTGTGAGATGTGCAGTGCATCTTCCAGTGTTTGGTGCAGATAGAATATCTTCTCCGGATTACAATCATATTGGCTCGATCCAAGTAGCGGGCGTAAAAGTCCGAAGCACTACCAGGTAAAAGATCTAGCTAGCAGTCTGATAATGGTGAAGTGGTGAGCTGTGCAAAGTTATGTGGTAGATCTTGATGGCTAGCTACTCAACAAAAGCCATCAGCTCGATCGACAATCTCTTCGTCAATGCTCTAACTTCAGTAGGCTCGTCATAATCTTGCGTCGTCGTCCTCATCTTGTGTTTTTTGTTTTGAGGATCTGAGATGATTAACTCTTATTTCATTTCAATCTACAATTGGGATGCATTTATTTGTCTGTAGTATTACTCAAGCTTGTAACAGAATAAAAACTGTTTTTCATCAGTTGTTTTTGCACCAATGCCCTTGGTTTCTATGTCCCTAAAAAGATTGTAGAAGCTACCAACATACATGTCTTCAGAAAACTAAAATCAGATTTTCCATAAGTATATGATTTAGATGCAACCACAATGACTTCCCTTTAAGAAGTTCATAAACTTTTTTTGGTGGTGGCATGATATTGAATCCAATTTATCTCAGTGCATTGAGTTTTGGACTAGATTCTTAAATTACAGGTTTCGAGCCCTACAAATAGAGTCGCTTCTATTAAGAAAGTCATATCCTCATGTTCCTAGGCCAAACTAGCTCAAATTATCCAAGTTCATGCTAGACTTTTAGTAGATATTTAGTCCAAGTTCTTCACATGCTTTTGGTAGAATAATCCAAGTTTACAATAAATTTTAGTAGTTATGCATACACGTCGAACCTAATAGACTTACATAGGCATTACAGGTTCAATATGACTCATTTAGGTTCTATGGGTCTACAACCTTATTTCCACCAAACTTCACTATTTTTTTTTCTTTCGAAAATGCTATAATAACACTCCAAAATCACATCGAGTGATTTGGCATAAGGGGGCCCACGTGAGAATAAGCATTATTTTGAGGTGTGCGCATGCAATTACCGATACATAATACAATTGGGCGTGCATCTCGAGGTAAACATAAACGGTTCTCAAAAGCCGAGGTGACTTAAGGATGTGAGTTTTGTGATATCAAATTCATTGGACGCTACGTGTTACTCATATCCATTGTGAATGTAATGAAGCCGTCGATTGCCTAACTTCCTACAGTGCACACCATGCAATTGGACACCAAATCATGTCTCGTTGTCATCTTAAGTTATTCTCAATTCTCAACAAAGATGTAAGAAGAGTTTTTATCCCTAAATTATGCTACTTGTAACAAGACAATACAAATTGTCTCTTATTAATACAAAAAGAGTCACATCATCCTCGAGATATACACTTTGCATATTATGTTAGGATTTTTTGCTTGATTGGCACATTTGATAGAAATATATATCTCATTAACACATCCAAAGAAATATTTCCAAATCTAACACATTTGGTGCCACGTCATTGCCACGTCACTGCCAAGTAAGCGGGCGAGCAACTCATTGACTATGGAAATCGTGACCTCGGGTCACGATTTTCATGCCTTGGTTTCCTCCACCCACTGCCCCCCCAAGCACTCCAAGCCCCCCATTCCGGCGACCTTGGTGTCCCCCCGACACTCCACGCATACGGCCGCCCCCCGCCGCGACCTTGGTGTCCTACCCCCCGGCACTCCAAGCACGCTGGTGGAAAAATCACGGCATGGAAATCGTGACTCGAGGTTACGATTTCCATAGTGGAAAACGTGACCCGAGGTCACGTTTTCCACCACCAGGTGAGTAACTCTCCCGCTTACTTGGCAGTGACGTGACACCAAATGTGTTAGATTTGAAAATATTTCTTTGGGTGTGTTAATGGGATATATATTTCCATCAAATGTGCCAATCAAGCAAAAAACCCTATTATGTTATGTATCAAAAATTGTGTCCGCACATCTTAAAGCCACATCCGTTTTCATGCGGGCCCCACACGTGACAGGTCCACAAGCCCATAAAAGATCAAAATTGGTGGAGGCGCCAAACTCAACTGAACTTGAGAGATGACGAAGACGCAGAAACTGAAAACCATATCGCCTTTCAGACTGTCCTCACTCCTCCGCTCATCAACCGACCCAACCACCGCCCTCCGCCTCTTCCAAAACCCTAACCCTAACTCCCCAAAACCCTTCCGCCGCTCCCTCCTCTCATACGACCTCATCATCACCAAACTCGGCCGAGCCGAGCTGTTCGACCAGATGGAACAGGTCCTCGACCTTCTCCGCCTCGAGATCCGCATCGCCCCCAAAGAGCCCATCTTCTGCAACGTCATCCGCTACTACGGCCGCTCCCGCCTCCCCCAACAAGCCCTCGAAACCTTCCGACGCATCCCGTCGTTCCGCTGCGAAAGGACGGTAAGATCCCTCAACGCCCTCCTCAATGCCCTAATTGAATGTCGCAAGTATGATTACATTAGAGAAATCTACATCGAAATCGATCGATACGCGGCGCCGGACGCCTGCACTTATAATGTATTGATTAAAGGGGCTTGTAGGAATGGGTGTTTTGATGATGCCTTGTGTTTGTTTGATGAAATGGTTGAGAAGGGAATTGCGCCAAATGAGGTTACTTTCGCGACGTTAGTGTCGGCGCTTTGCGCGGAATTTAGGGTGGATGAGGCTCTTAGGTTGAAAGAGGATATGGTGGAGGTGTTTTGTTTGAGGCCTAATGTGTTTCTTTACACTTCTTTGATTAAGGGGTTTTGCGAGGTCGGTCGGTTAGAGTCGGCGTTGAGGGTCAAGGAAGAAGCTTTGTTGGATAAGGAATTAGGGGTTGATAGCGCGATTTATAGTACTTTGATTAGGGCTTTCTTCAAATGTGGTAGAAAAAAGGAGGCTTTTGAGGTTTGGGAGGAAATGAGTGGGAGCGGAATTGAAATTGGTACTGTAGCGTACAATGCGATGATTTCGGGGTTTTGTGATGGGAAGGATTTTGAATCGGCGTTTGGGATGTTGGAAGAGATGGTGGAGAAGGGTTTGAAACCGGATGTTATTAGTTTTAATGTGATTATTGGTGGGCTTTGTAGAGATGGTAAATTGAGGGAAGCGATTGACTTGTTTGAAGACATGCCGAGGCGCGGATGTGTTCCGGATGTTGTAACTTTTAGGGTGCTTTTTGATGGGGTTTATGAAAGCATGGAGATTGAGGAAGTGATGCTTATCTTGGATGAGATGGTATTCAAGGGCTTTGTTCCTCGCATTGAGAGTGTGAATAAGTTTGTGAATAGGTTATGTTGTAATGGTAATGCAGAGGTTCTTGAATCAGTGTTAGGTTGTTTGACAAAGGGAAATATTATTAATGCAGAAACATGGCAAATGGTGACTATGATGGCATGCAAGAGTACTGCATTGTCACCCTCATTTGGCCTTCTTGAGGTAATGAACTAGATTTAATCAATCGCCCTTTAGAGTTGATATTTGATCCCCCAAGTGGTTGCTTACATAGGCCGTTTAACTATTATACTTTGTTTAATGATTCCATGTTTTAACATATAGGGATTCGTTTTGGGTTCTTTACATACTTGTTTACAACACAAGCTTTGTTGCATATTGTGGTTCAAGTTTTTAATGTATTTATCTTTTAGAGAGGATCACACATGTTACTCTTGAATTTATTTTTCATTTTTTTTTTTTTTTTGATTTTTGTGTGCGTGTTTTGGGATTGAGGCTATGTAGTCTTCCTAGATTCGGCTGTCATTTTCTTACTTTCCCATTTTGTTCCTTTCTTTTTTGCATTGACACGTAAAAAACACAGCGTGAGAAACTGGTTTCATCCATTTTTTCATTTGTTTTTTATTTTTTATTTTTAATTTTTGGCTAATTGTGTGGAGAGACAGGTTTTGGATTCAAAGTAGCCGTGGATGACCCGAGAGAAGCACTTTGTCTTGAAGATAAAATCGTTCGAGATTGAAACCTTTGGAGCTCAGGTGATTCAATGCCTTGAAGATGGAGAGATGAAAATAGATGAAAAGGCGAATCAAAAGCACCATATTGCGAAGAAGAACATTGATTTCCAACTCTAAGACTGCGGAGTCACTCCCTTTGAGACCATGCCAGCTCTCAATCAGAACCTAGTGAGTCCCGTTTAGAGATTAACTTGTTGGCTTTCGCATCTTCTATATTTCTTTGTCTTCTACACCTGCAATCCACATATAATCTTGGTTTGTCAGTCTGTCTGAGAGAATGCAGTGTATCTATGTAAATCTGACTGAATATTTGTTTTGAACCTTAAGGCTGCAAGAGTTGAGCATGTGACCTCCATTCTTGAGCTGAGAACCTCGACCACTTCTCCAATCGTATGCAGAAGGTATCGCCTGTGTGGCTCCGAAGCTGAAGAAGTTTTGCTCTCTGATGAACCTTGCTACATTTTTAACCACATCTACTAATGGTTATATGTGCATTGATTTATGCAGAGAAGAAGGTTGCAGTGTGCATTTCTTTGTTGTAATTGCAACCTACCTATATATGGATTCTATCTTTATCCGCACGTTATATTCTATGATGCGGATCAGTTTATTTAGGGATTTGGAAACCACACCATCAATTGCACTAAATCTAGCGCAATGGAAGAGTTTGATCCATGTAGCCTACCCTACCCCAACTAATTTGGGATTTAAGTTGGAGAAGATTCATTATAAACTCAGATATTCGGAAGTACTCTCTTGAAGCCAACAGTTGCTGGTAGCTGGTTCTGCTGCAGTCTTGGGCACATACCATTAAGAGCTGTTACTGCACAATGTTTATAGGGCTTGACTATACCCTTCTTGGGATTTTGTATTTTTAATACATGTTCATGAAGAGCAATTCTGCCCTGCAAGAGCCTAGATGGGTATTTTATGCAATGTGGACAATTATTTTCTATAATTATTTTAATAAAATCTTTTTAAAGTATAGAGAATAATTCATTTTCACATATTCAAGTCGCCTAAAAAAAAGACTAATATTTGGATGCAACTGCAATGATCTTGAGATTCTAAGGTCTACAAGTTTTTGCCTTGCCTAAGCATCTTTAGTTAGATAAATGAGGCGTCATTTGTCAATAAACAAGGTTCGAGTTCAACTATTTAAAGTCAATAGATTGAAATTTTAGTCAATAGATTGAAATTTTCCCTCGTTTTTGTAAGTAATAATCGGGATTAAAATTTAAAAGCTTTTAGAGTATAATCAAATTTTATAATCATTTTTTTACTCCAAAATAGTAATTCTCAAATATTCATAATAAATTCAAATATAACCAAGAATTAGTTGACACAATTGAAAGCGAGCGGGTTGTTGTTCCTTAATTAGTGACTCGAGTTCGAGTCTTGAAAATACAAACATCAATATTAAGAGTTAACCTCTTAATTGGTGACTCAAGTTCAAGTCTTGAAAATATAAACACTAACTCAATGCAAACCCAAAGAACTCGGATAGTCGAAATATTTGGCGTGGTTTAGTTTAGAAAAAAAAAAAAAAAAAGTAAAATAAGGAGAGAAGAAATGAGAGAAGCGGCAGAATCATCCAGCACAAATTCCTGGCGGTTCTCAGTGGCGCCAAAGAGCTCTCTTGCTCTAACGTCGGCGTTTATCGAAATTACAGATCTTGCCGTTGCAACTCAAAACGCTCGAAAGCGTCCGATCGTCATTTGTGCACGTGAAAAACCCTAGATTGCTAGATAGAAAGATAGATCGAGAATGAAATCGTCGAAACGCGGAGGAGGCGAAAACCTCGGAAGAATTCAAGCAATCAATTCTCCACTGTCCATCAACGCCTCTACCAAGCTCTCAATCTCGGAATCAAGTAATCATCTTCTTCGATTTCTACGTAATTCTTGTGATTTTGATCTCATTTGTGGAAGTTGTGATGTTGTTGGTGATTTGTGATTGATTGTTGATCCTGTGATTCGTGTTGAATGCTGGATTCATTTTAGTTAACTGTGTAATTCTAGGTTAGCTCACCATCAATTGCACTTAATCGAGCACGATGGAAAAGTTTGATCCATGTAGTCAACCCCAATAATTTGTTGTTGTCGTTGTTGAGTAATTCTAGGTTGCGCTAAGTCGAGCGCAATGGAAGAGTTTGATCCGTGTAGCAGAATGCAACTAATTTCGGATTGAGGCTTTTGAGTAGTTCTAGATTATGTACAAAGTTACAAGCTTTTTGAACAATGATTCAAACAAGGGAGAGTGAGAGGAGAAGAGAGAAGTAGCAATGGCACATGTTGAGAGAAATGTGGAGCAAAAGAAAGTGTTGATTTTTATCTATTATTTTGTTTTCGAATATCGACTCATACATAATTACATTTACATAGGATAGGAGCATAGGCTTCCAAGGATAATAATTTGTAGCACCTGACGAGTGTAGTGGAGTGGCAACGGAGCGAGCACTGAGGCGCTGACTGAGGCAGAGGTCTAGTGTTCGAGTCGTGGTAGCTACATCATTTTCTTGAGTTGTCTCTTGGGCTATGGGGTTGGTCTGCTCGATTAGCCCCCATGAGATATACCCATGGTTCTCAAAAAAATGCATAACAATTTGTAACAATTTTGGGATGACTAGCAATCCCTCGAAATTCATCGTTGTCCAGATAGCTAATAACATTATTTCTTTGGGCATTTTTCTTTTCTTCTTGTGTTGCAATGAGGAATGATTTGGGTTACAAAAGAGTATGGTTTTTTTTTTTTTTTTTTTTTTTTTGAAGTTGTTTGTTACGACATGTGCTTTGTGGGTGATGTAATACAGGTTTGCTTTTGATTGATTTGGGTGAGACGCGATGTCAGCCATTGGAAGAATGGACTGATGCAAGTATTATTAGTGATCTGGCTGGGTTTTTGATTTACAGGTGCTCTGATGATGGGAGAAAGAAATGGGAATGTAAAGATATTGAGACACAAAAGCTGGTAGTCCGTGCGATTGATGCTTTTGTTAGTTGCATTTGTCATGATATGCTGCGGGATCGTTTAGTAAAGGTATTTCTTTTGCTTATGTGCACTAAAGGTAGACCAAAATTTTCATATTGATTTTTTTTAGAAGTGGTTATATCATGGTGCACAGGCACACACCAAAAAATAAATAAGTTCAGGTAGTTTACTGTAACTTCTTACTCTTTTTACTCATAAATACCTTGTTTAATGGGCTTAAAAGTTTTTTTTTTTTTTTTTGATAAAAAAATGAGTAAAGTGACATCTCCTTTTGGCGTAATGAAACACTTAGTAAGCTTGCCTGCTCTGCTGACAATCCTAGTTTTCCATTCTTCTATTATTGTCATTTTGTTGAGGGGGCGAAACTGTCTTTTTCTTCTAATAGCCTAATAACCTGTTCATGCTACTTAAATATGTGACAATATCTTACAAAAGAAAAAAAAAATGGTTAGAATGCTCAAAATATGCGAACCTTCTTTTTTCATGTATGCTGCATGATAGTGATGCCAATATTGAGATTTGAGAATGATGTCACACATATGATCTGTGATCACACATATTAAGCGCGATGGAAGAGTTTGATTCATGTGGCTGACCTCAACTAATTTGGGATGGTGCATGATATATCTTGTAGATCAATATTTTTCTACTTACATTTATCCTCATTCCTTAGTTTATCATACTATTTTTTTGAAGGATGCTATTGGTGATATGCTGCTGGCCTTGGAAGGAGTTTTCCAATCCGAGAATGAAACCATACTTGGAATGGCAGCAAATATAGCAGTAAAGTTGGTTGATACCCTGGGCAGTTCCATACTACCATTTAATGTGTTAGAACTTGTCAGTTCTTTGTCATATTTGGTGTCTTACCCTCATTCATCAATCGCAGCTTCATCTGCTGTCACTTTGAATAAGATCCTAGTAAAGCTGACGCCAAGAAGGATGAAAATTCACCATGATGTTTGGGAAATTTTGAAACAAAGAAAGGTCATTCATAGCATTACCTGTGGTTTAGAGGATTTTATTGTTGGAAGTAAACCACTTGAATATTTCATAGAGATATCATCTCTTTTGAAGACAATTCTGTTGCGGTGGCCTTCCGCACGATATCCTTTTTGGAGCAATGCTACTGTGAAAGGGTTAGACACCATTTATTCAAAGCTTGATTCATATTCTGCCCAAGTTTCTGTCTTGCAGTTGTATTCTGCTCAAGTTTCTGTTTTGCAGTTGTATTCTTCTTTAGGTATCATTTTTCTACAGTAAATATAGTTCCTTAATCTAGATCATGCTTGTATTTGTGTCACATGTAAAATAAAATGAAGCTAATTTCTGTATATCAGCTCTATGTGGTACCGTGGCCAAGAAACTCCTTGAGAATGGTGAAGCCTTTGTATTGATGATTGTGCACTGCATGAACAACTCAAAACCTCATTCTATTAGGGTGGAAGCATTTAAACTCGCTCAATGCTTTCTGGTATTGGCCATAACTTGCTCCGCTTTCATGCTTCCTTTTTCTATTCCTTTTCTTCTTTTTTTTTGGAGGAAACTTCAACGTATTGAGGATTTTGTCTTCTATGTAGAAATCACAAGAATGCTGTGCAAGAATGATGAGTCTGGGTGGGAAGTCTATTATTACAGCTATAATTAGAGCATTAAGTGGATGGAGAATTTGCAATGGAAAGGTTCCCAAAGAACAGATGCTTTTAATGGTGGAGGCATGCAGTTTGGCATTGGTAACACGTTGGCCTGGGGACCATCATTCTTTATTTTGGGAGCTTGGGATTGACAGAGTTCTCCTTGAACTTCTTCTAGGCCATTCTCACCAAATTATACTATTAGGGCCCACATTGTCGATGGAAGGAGTAATAGCCTTGGCACTCGAGGGTATCAATTCCGGTCATCTTGTAGGTATAAGGCCCTATGTATTGGATATTGTTGGTTGGCTTGCAACAAATTGCACTGAAAGTTTCAACCCAGAAATACACAGCAACATAAACTGCCTTAATATTCTTATTACATGTGGATGGTAATATATCATTTCCTCCTTAACTGAGCCTAGGATTTTGAAGTTCAATAGCAACAATAATAAAGTGAAGCCTTACACATGGCATTCATTACATAGTTTACTAGTGGTCTTGAAACTTGACATTCTATCCTTTTAAATCATCATGACTGCTTCAGCTTTCTGGTGAAAGAAACTAAATAGTTAGCAAAATGCTGAAGTACTCTTCTATCGCATTGTGAAATATTCAATTTTGGATGCTGATCATTTTTCTTTCACAGCTTGACATTGGCAGACTTTGTAAAACTGCGGCAACTATATCCCGGTGATGTGCCGTACCCATCCAAGGTTGAACCTGCATGCAGGGCAGTCTTATTGATGATCAATTCCCCCTGCAAGTACATAGCATCCCAAGCAAGAAACATACTGTCCGGCTACTCCATCCTAATGTAGATACCTATCTAAAATACGTATTTGATTGTTTAAAATGTACAATGAACTGGTGCAATTTAGGTATGGAGAGTGATCGCCAAACAGTATTTAATTTGATTGCCTTGGCTTGCATTCCAGTTCTACCGAGGCATCATAGTGTCATTATTGAAAGTAATGGTGTGAGGATTTTGTTCACCTTTATTACATGGTGTGTGAAAAATCATGCAACCATTGTCTCATGTATGCAAAGTTCATCAGGCGAGAATACTTGCTGCTGGTTTGATGAGTCTTGGGAAGGAAGAAATAGCTTCCTTTTTTTCAGCCTATGCGGATTATCTGAGTTGATACACCACTCTTCTTTCTTAAGAAATCATGGAGAAAAAACATCTGGTCTAGTAGTTGATGACATGGAGATAGGTGGTTCTGATGCTCATAGGTTAGTTCAAAGTCTGCATGATATTTGTCACGACACATTTAGTTCTGGAGTTGTATGTTTTGCCACATATATTTTGAGCTTTTTTGGCCTTTATGGATACCCTAGTAGGCTTGGTAAAAGAATTGGGAAAGCTCTCAAGGAGATAGAACTTGCAGATGTACAATTCAGACTTGTGAGTGGAGAGACTTTGGAAGTTCATGGTGTTATTCTTACAGCTAGATGTCAATCTCTTCTGCCTCCAAAACCACATACATCAGAGGAAATTGGTGGAGGGTCCAATGAAGGAGTCAACATGGAGCAGAAGAAGTTTAAGAACGAAGTACATTTATCTTCCCGTATTATCTGTCAGACTTTGAAGAAATTATTGGAATTTGTGTATGTGGGATCCGTAAAAGTGGATGCTGCTCTTGTGAAGGACTTGAGAATGCTTGCTAAAGGCTGTCAGTTGCATGATCTTTTAGGTGTACTTGACAGAAAGAAGCCAAAGTGGGGAAGAAAAGTGGAGCACTGCAACTATATTGCTGCTCTTGGACCTACCGGATATGAATTTTCGTAAGTATATGTGTTTATTTTCTGAAGCTCAATGCGTATGCTACGTGTCTCATTTTCCAGTTTATCTTTTCTTTTTTTTAGTTGTCATTGAAGAACGTACTGAATTGGAATAGCGACAAACTTGTTTTATCTGCTTAGATTTTATGAAGCTATTCTGTATTCAGATTGATATTCCTCCTCTTGCAACCCATGCAAAGGAAATAGAAACTATTTTTTTTTAATTGTGAAGAGGACCATGCACATGCACTAATTTCAACAAGTTCTTCAGACATAAGAAATTGCATTTTACTCTTTTTGCTAAGAGATGCGCTAATGGCACCCCAGTTGTGTATAAGGGCAAACCAATTTATATATTTTTGTGAAGGGCATAAGAGTCATTTTCAAGGAGTGTTAAAAAAAATTAAATTTTTAGGTTGCCCTTATGCATATCTGGGGTGCCTTTAGCGTGACTCTTTGCTAATTAGGTGTCTTAAGTGTTATCCGCTTTTCAGGATTAGGTAAGATTAGCTTGTCTTTGTTTGATTAGAGAATGTATAGGTGCTGTTTTTTGCGTGATTTCTCTTATATATTTTAATGGGTAGCTTGGACAGTTTAAATTGAAAATTTATTAGTTTAGTACATCAATGAGGTGAAAATTAAGTGTTTGTTTTCTTATTTATTTTTCGTAACCTTGGTTGTTGAAAAGTTTCAGGAAATGTAGAATTGCTATGTTTGATGATTCAGCCCTTCCTGTATAACGTGTACACTAGCGTAATGCATATTTAAACTAGTTGTCTTTCAAAAAAGCATGCACCTTGGCAGTTGGGACAACGGCTGAGGTTCCTTCATTTTCACCTTGAGATTGTTTGCTACTTTGTGTTGGTGTAATGGCATATCATATCCCAAATCAAGAGTGCGTGGGAAGATAATGGATCGTAACTTTTTATCAATATTTTCAATTCGGAGATTGGATACTCCATGCCCATGACAGTTCCTTGTTTGTCTGGTTCAACCTTTACCTTTGTTGTTGAAAAAACTGTACTTATTGACAGTCTAGCAATTTAAGAATTTTCTGAAACACCAACAACTGGATGAGTATTCAATTGTGATCCGGCTATGGAACATTTCTTTGATATTTTCAGCAACTTTCTTCTTTCAGGGACATCATACTGGAGGCTAATGAAGGAAGATCGACAAACTCAACTTGCAGTGTTTGCACTTTAGTTTCACCACATGTTCATGCCCATAAAATCATACTGTCAATAAGCAGTGATTACATGAGGGCAATGTTTTCTTCGGCCATGCAGGAGAGGTGCTACCTTCTTTTTTTTAATAAGAAAATAATATAATTTAGAAAATAGATTGTGCTTCTCTTTTTACAAGTATGAGAATCATCTGACTGTAATAAGCAAGTAGCTTGCCAATTTTTTCACTCAGAACCCGTTCATCGATATCTAATTTGCACTTTTTTTTCTTGATGCTTGCATCGTGTTGACATTTCTAATCTAAGTGCGCCTATTGCAAAAATCAAATACTTGATCCATGTCTGACAGCTGGATCATATCAGAACTCTTACAAAGCTAGAAAAGCTGATGAATAGCGACCACTTCTTCCAGCATGAAATCAGAATTTTAGTTCATTGCTTTTTTAGTGGGGTGTTTTCTTTTGTAGAATTGTCTAACATGAATCTAGTTCCCTTTGTCCACTCTGTAAAAAGCTGCATCCTTGGTAAATTTCATTTTTCTATTATTTCTTTTTGATAATCTTCTTTCCTTGTATATTTATGGCAGCGCCATTTTAGGTTCCCCTACCTCTAACAATGCCATTAATGTTGATGGTTCATTTTTTGAACTATTAACTATGTAAATTATTTTCATAATCTACAAGTAATAATCATCTTAATTTATTCTCTCATTTTATTTCCAATAGGTGCAAGCTCCTACATCTTTCTTACTTGTTTGTTAGAAGTTTATTTATTTATTTGTTTATTGTTATCGTTTATTAGAACTTTTTAACATTTTCTTATAAATAATGTTTTCAGAAAACTGGTTCCTCATTGTTTGTTTCCTCGATATTGCTCTTTTTCTCATACAATTTTCTGGTATCCGTGCAGCTTTGCTCAAATCATAAAAGTTCCCGTTAGTTGGGAAGCCTTGTCGAAATTAATGATTTGGTTCTATTCAGATGAGTTATCGAGGCCCAGTTCTGGGTGCCTATGGGATAATATGGATGTTGATTGCCAGCTGCAACAGCTGCATCCGTTTATAGAGCTTTGTTGGCTTGCAGAATTCTGGCTCTTGGAACATATTCGGGAAGAGGCCCTGGCAGTGGTCATGTCCCACCTGAACTCTAGCAAGGAATTGTCTCTCAAAATCATTGTGATTTCTGCAGATCTTAATCAACTGGAAATTGTTGAAGCTGCAGCAAATTATTTGGCCCCTTCATTTCCTCATCTGCGTGATTCTGGCGATCTAGAGTCCTTGAACGAGAATTTGGTGATGTTATGAGAGTTGCCTATGTCAGCCTCTCTCAATCAGGCGAGCGTCATCAGTACAATTAAGTGGCTCTGCTACTTGTTCATGAAGAATTATGACTTCACTCTTGTACAACTGCAGTAAAATGTTTCTTCTCCTCCGTTATTATCTTTCGATGAGGTTGGTATTAACATTACTATGTTTCGTCATTTCACTGGGTTTCTATTTTCTTGCCATCTTAGAAATGGAATTCTCATTCATGAAACTACATGTAGAAAGGGACAACTTCGGTGGTGACAGACAAAACATTTTAGGCGCTGATTGTGTTTGTATATGCATAGGGCAATATCGCCGCATATGCCGAGTGGTTATGCACAAAGAAGTACGTGAATAATTGAGATTTGAGGTCAGAGGTGCGAGATGTATAGTGCATCTTCTCCAGTGTTTGCTGCAGATCAAATATCTTCTCTGAAATGCAATCAATTGGCTCGAGCTTAATTACAGGCGCATAAGACCGAAGCACCTCCATGTACAAGAGCAACCAGCAGATCTAACTGAGAGATATCGCTGAAATGGTGAAGTAGACGAAGTGACATGATAGATCTTGAGGGCTGCTTGACAAAGATGTCTGCTTGATCGTCATTCTCTTCGTCTCAGAGACGCTATGACTTCAGTAGCCGCAGGCTCATCAAAATCTTCGACGCTGCTCATCCTGATCTTGAGTTTTCAGTTTTGAGCTCTAAGATGATCAATTCTTATTTCATTTCAATCTGCCACTAGGAGGCATTTATCTGTCTGTAATGTTGCTTAAAGTTTGTAAGTTGTAACTGAACAATACTCTCATTTACTAAAGAAATACTCTTTTTGATTAGTTAGCTTTGCTCCAGTGCCATTGGTTTTTTTGTCTTTTAAGTAAATTGTTGAAATTATCAATCTATATATGCCTACAAATTTAGGCCAATAAGAAGGCAAAACTAAAACAAATGCAAGTCCATTCTAGTACCTAAACTGGATCAATTTCATTACTAGTCTGCAAAATTTATATTTGTGTTTTCATCTTTTTTAGGATGGTTTTAAAGGGCATAATGCTAGTTTTTCTTCGGGTTCCTACTTAAAACTTAGTGCCAAATGGGTAGATTAGTTCACGCTTGAGCACTGTCGGGCCCTTTATGGGATAATCCATACTAAAAATTAAGTTTTCGCTGAAGGGAAGCTGAGTCCCATGGCCTTCTACTTTGTTATTTGCCTAAAAAAAGGATCGAGTTCTTTACCTCGTAAACCAACTAATTGATAATTAAAAATCTCAATTTTCAATCGAAAAAGTAGACAATTGTAACCTCTACAACATTTTTGAAGATTTGTCGACTAATCCACACTCACACTATCGAGCCTCAAATGGGAGGTTGTCCCCTCTCAACCCAATTTGCTCTATCTTTAAGACTACAAATCGAGATCTTGATTAAAGGGTAGACGAGTCTCTTATTACTCGAACCGACCTACCAACCAACTGTTCATAATAAAATGTTTTTCTTTTATGTGTTTTATAATTGAATGAGTCATCACTCGCCAAAATGCACTTTAGAAATACCGTGGGTTCAACTCTCGCCGAAGAAAAAAAAAAAAAAAGAGAAAGCCAATGACCAAACTGCCCTTGAAGAGAATGCTAGAAATTTAGTTGAGAGAGAGAGAGAGAGAGAGAGAGAGAGTCTCAACTATCAACTCAGAAGATGAGCAATCCCAGCATAAACTCAGTGTTCTACGCCGATTCATACAACCCAATCCAAGCAGGAAGCATCGACGGCACTGACGTCCTTCCCCACGACAACGCCGTCTACAGAGCACTCCTATGCTCCTCTGCCGGTCTCTGTATGTACAAATTTTTCCCTCTCTCTTCTTCTACGCACCATTCTTGACGAATTCCTTCAAAATATCTTAATGGGTGTTTGATTTGGTCGTTTTTCAGATGACCCATTTGGGGATTCCAAAGTTATTGGAGACCCATATCGCACTTTGTTTGTTGGGCGCCTCTCTCGGCTCACAAATGAACAAACTCTTCACAAGGTAGTTGGAGACATGGGCTTTCATTTTCTTCACTCTGTACTTGATTTTGTGTGAAAAGGAGGAACCTTTTTTGATGATCGATTGTTTGTTTTTGATTTGCCAAAATGGGTGGTTTTGATTTTGTGATTTGATGGGTTGTGTTGTTTGGTTGTGTTTCAGGCTATGAGTAGGTATGGGCGGGTGAAGAATTTACGGTTGGTTAGAGATATTGGTATTGGAAACTTTAAATTTATTTTCATGAATTATATTGTGGATCAAACTCTTCCATTGTACTCAATTTAGTGCAATTGATGGTCAGCTTTTCAAGCCGTTTAAGTTCCTCATAATCAATATGTCCCAACTTAACTTTGGTCTATCACTACCTCGTCGAATTTCTTCAATTTCTATTGAGTCAAGTTTTGTAGTGGGGCATTTGCAGGCCATCTTTGCAGGTGTTCAAACCGTTTATATTCACGAAAGAACTTTCATAAAGAGCGACAAAAGTTTTATTCACCTTTCCCCATTTTCGAGTATGGTTAATGGGTTTGGGACCTCCCTCCCCATTTTTTGGGTACACGTAATGGGCTCGTGACTTTTCTTTATCTGGACTAGAGACAGGGTACATAGCACATACAAGGTTATACATATGTGGAGTTTGATCCATATAGTCGGCCCGTCTAATTTGGAACTAACTATGTATCACATACATTGTATATTACTACTATAGTAAAGGAAGAACTTATTGGTTTATTTTCATTTTTTAGAACATCAGATTCATGGAAAGGTTTTCGAATTGGGTATAGTTGAATTTTTGAAGACTTAATTGAATTTCTATCTGTGATCTAGTTCTCTCTTAAAATGACTATTAGGAATGAAAATAACAGCATCATGATACTGAATTTATAAAGGAGAACAGAAAAAAAAATGAGGACTGTTTTAATCTTGATTAGCAAGAACTAGTTAGTTGTAGAATACTCTGAGTGTTTGTTCTTTTTAGCTGTCGCAACTTCCTAGGTGTCGATTTTTATAATTCGATTAACCTCAATACTATGTTCATTTCTATTCGTGGCGTCCTTGGCTTAATGTTTAGTGTCTCCTTGTATGAGTAGAATAGGTGGTTAATTATGAAAGTTTGCAATGTTGCATATTCTGGAACCCCTTTCTTGCATCATTTGCTTTCTTGTACTGCATTTGAACACTATAGCAAAACAATATCAAACTACCCCCTAATTTGTTAGTTGCACTCAAGATATGCCTAAGTGAAAAAATTAGTTAACTCTTATTGCCGCACCGATGACAGATTGTTGCATGCATATCTCCTTACTGGAAAGAGTTGTGCATCTGAGCAATAATTTCGTATCATAGTGCATATATTGTCTTTGTTGGCTGTAACCTGTAGGATGCTATGAAAGGCTTAATGTCACCTTTCACCTTATTATTTTGTAGCCTATGCCAACAATAATTTCATTCTAATACAAATGCCAAATCTGACACTGATACGGGAATGTAATTTATTACCGAAGGTTTAAATTTTCAGATTTCAGAAACTCCTTTGTTATTATGCTGTAGCTTAAGTTTTTGCGTCTCCTTGTTTATTCCCATCTTTTTTAAATCCATTTACTGAACCAATTGTAAATAACCTTAAATTTTTTTGTATATTTTACTCAATATATTCAGTTCTGGCATCAGATTTTGGGTGAATCAAATTCTTTCTTTTTTTTTCAGTAAAATTTAGTGGTTAAGTCATTGTCTCTTCTATCATTAGAGTGCTGACCATTTGATCTTTGACATGCAGTGACTGGTGCTTCTCGAGGGTACGCTTTTGTTGAGTTTGAATCTGATAAGGAGATGCGCCGTGCATATGAGGTTGCTTAATTATAGTTCTCAAAATAATTTTCTTTATCATGGATTATCTTTACAAGGACTCAGTGGCGTGCTTCTAATTTTTATTGAAATCTTAATGTTCTTTTGTAAGTTATGCAGTCTTTAGAAAAAGTAAATGATTATGTACCTTACCGCAACAAGAAAGTTGTATCTCATTTATTTGAGTCGTCGGCTACATGAACCTCACCTACAAAGACGGCGTACAAATGCCCCAACTAGAAAACTTGACTCAATAGAAACTGTAGAAATTCGAACAGGTAGGGGCAAACCAAAGTTAACATGGGATGCATTAATTATGAGGGATTTGAATGGTTTGCAAAGCTCACCATCAATTGCACTTAATCGAGCACAAGGGAAAAGTTTGATCCATGTAGCCGACCCCAGTTAATTTGGGACTGAGGCTATGTTGTTGTTGTTGTCGGCTACTTGAACCTTTATTAACCTAGACCTCTTTTTTGCCCGTATGCTGAGATGTGCATTACGTCTTACTGTATATCTAGCTGAATGTTGGGGACAAATGGATAACCATAATGATGGTTGTGCTGTGACCTGCATTGTGCTGGTCTGGTGTGTTAAACATGGGTTTCTAGTTCATAAATTATCTAGAAACTAAGACATAGTTGACTACTTACTCCTGCTCAGAAATTAGGCATTTTTGTGAAGAAAACCAGTTTCTTTCTGGGTTCTTTTTTGTATTAGATACTGAGCCGATATGACTGGCTAAACACATGAAAGTAACTCATAAATCATTTGTTTAGCTTTCTTTTTTTTTTTTTTGTGAGAAACTGTAAAACTGATGCTTACAGTTCTTGTTGCTTTGGTCTATGATTGCAGGATGCTCACCATTCTATTATTGATGACAGTGAAATTATTGCGGATTATAATCGACAACAACTGATGCCTGGGTGGATCCCTCGAAGATTAGGTATGTTGGATGTTTGCCTTCTTCAGACTCGGTTTAGTTGAATTAGTTTTCTTTATTCTTTTCTCGTGCCGTTGTGAGACTACGAGTTATTTTCACATTCTCCTCTTCACAGGAGGAGGTCTTGGTGGTAAGAAGGAATCAGGTCAGCTTCGTTTTGGAGGAAGAGAGCGGCCATTTCGAGCTCCCCTGTACGATCTCTCTACCTCAACTTGTAATACTAAATTTTGAATGATAGATATATTTTCCTTCTCTAAACCAATTAGCTGGATTGCATGGGTGTTTTTTTTTTTTTTTTGGTCTAAACCATACGGCATCCGGAATATCCAACTACTTTGGGTTTGCTCCGAGTCACGCACCGTATAGGTGGGGGAAGCTCCCAATGTTGGTATTTTCATTCCTAAGATTTGAACTTGAGTCACTAGTTAAAGGACAACAACCCGCTTCCAGTTGTGCCAACCAACCGTCGGTGCATGGATTGGTTTGACAACTTATTTTTTGAGTGTGGAATCTCAACTCTCAAGTTAAGAGATTTAATGACCAAGTTATCTAATACTTATTTTGAAGGTCTTATTTGAAACTTCTAAAAATGAAGGGGAAAAGATGATGAATGACAAGAAAATCATATTTATCCAAAAAAAAAAATGACAACAAAATCATAAAAGACCTATAAGGAAATAGGTTGAATGTAGCAAGAATTTAGACCTGTATACTGTTTAGGAGACGTTATGAATAACATAAGCGGGTATGCATTGATTCTGATTCTATTAAGGTACTTTTCACGGTTTTACTGAGCCTGATATATCTAATTTGGAAATGAGACTTTGTTGTTGTTGTTGTTATTATATGCGCCAGTCAGGAAGAGCAATATATTTCTTGCTTTCTTAATCTTATCTATTCTCTTGTTTAACCAGCCGACCGGTTCCCTACGATGAATTGAAAAGGCTCGGGATTTCACCTCCTCCGGAAGGGCACTACATGTCACGCTATCAGGTATAACCATATGTTCGTTCGCCATTACGTATGTATGAATTAGGTAGTTCAGACTCTATAGGGTGCGAAAGTAAAAAGGGAATAGATGTTGAACTGCTCTTTTGCTATGTGGATCGCGAGCATCGATATGTAGCAGCAGAATATTTGGCGAAGTATCATTTACTCTTGTTAATTGCTGGAAGATACCATAATTTCAATTTGTTATGGCTGCAGGTCCCATCACCTCCTCGACGACCTAGGAGTTCTGTTGACAAAGATGATGAATCCTCGCAATCACGCAAACACCGAAAGCACAGTAAGCACTCTCATAGGCGTAAACGGTCTTCAAGTAGAGATTCCCGTTCCGAGTGAAGAATCATGGAGCAACAAAGACTTGGAACAATCTTTAAATGTATTTTGAATTAAAGTTCCCCTTGATAGGAGCCTTTGCCCTCCTATCTATCATCTTGGATGATTTTTCTTGTGCAGAGAAATTGGCATCTCACATTTGATATTGTTAAAAACACCACTTTTTTCTTGATAAAAGGTTGTATTATATTTTATTCAACACTGAAATCATTTAGTACAATCTACCTCATCAAAAAGCTGATTTGATATATTTAGCCATTTGGCTAGCACATGAACGGCAAAGCTGTGACATTACATGAGCATTCCCATTCGCGTTTTAGATGGCTTGCAGATCATTTTCCATTTGATGAGAATTTGGATCAATGTTTTTGGTATGTATATGCGAATATTCCTCTTAATAGGAGAAACACATATCTTCAGCCTATTGTTTGGAAGCATTTAGTCAGTCATATTGATCTCTTGTCATGTTCATGTGTCTTTTTGTGTTTGTTGACACAACATCACTGCACAAGTGCAGCCACACAAATAAACTAAACAAAAGTGAAAGCTGATACACACTCTGGAATATTTGTGTCCCAAAGTGTGAATAACAAAATTGAAAGGGACAAGGCCTCCTTCCTTAATGGAGGTACAGCACCTGCAACGAAACGAAACAACTATCTGTCGGCAACTATCTCCGACAGCGCGCATAAATCCAATCTGTTCTGGCATAAAAACTTGAAAAGAACAACCAAAACTTAATGAATTCAGCACCAGCAAAGCAGTTTCACATGATTGCATGACAAAATATAATTCCAAAATCCAACAGCAAGAAGAAGACAGATATAAAGCCAAAGCCTCACCCAGAAAAGTAAGGATAGGAACAGAAGGCATTGATTACTGACTTTGCAAGTTGTGACTTCCTCTTGTATTTACATGATTCAGAATACAGGTCCTTAGACATGATGCAACCAGAGTTTCGCCGAAACCTATCATCCTATACGCATTCTGGTAGGCTGCTTTACTCCTTTTTTTTTTTTTTTTACTATCCATGACAAGAATCGATCAATTCACAACAGCGCTACCATCAACGGTAACCATAAGATCAGCTCGGATTTGGATCGCTAGCATAGAGAGAATTGCATGATATAACATAAATCAAGCTGGGATTCACAATTTTTCTTCATGCAGTTTGTGTGAAAATGCCACTGCTACTTGATGAATTATCTTGCAGCTCTCGCCTTGGCCATTTTCGCTCCCATGTCATCCATCTGAAAGACAAAAAATATGATCAGAAAAAGATGTAAACAACTCTTTGATGGAGACGGGGCGGGGATGGGATGGGACTTAGGCTTGCATCACCACATTAGATCAAATTCGAAACTTAAGATGTTTCCTTATTTCAGATCTAAACAACAAAGGAAATTGTTTGTTATAGTGAAATAAGCTCCTTAAATACCAGGTAAGTGCATCTCCTTAAATCAAATGGTATAATACCAGCAATTAGCTACAACATATGCGGTTGTTTCTCTGATTTCTCTTAGTAACAAATCTGCAATTTTTTTTTCTAAATAAATACTACACACACGCATTCAATCATAGCGACATTACAAATAACAGTAATAGCAAATAATCTTTACTAACAGAGAAACTTCTTTGCTTACTCTAATATTAAACATGTTACAACAAACACTAGATCACAGACAAAATATGCTCACCTAATTTCATAAAATTTCATCTTTCACTTTAAATACATGAATATATTCAAAGAATCCATAAATGAACACAACATTCTCCTCAAACGATTGTTACAGCGTTGGTAGGAACCATTTTATCTATTTATAGAACAAATGAGGCATGAAATGCAAGCTAGACTGGAGCAGACAAACAACCCAGAAACATAAGAAATGGTGAAACAAGTGCAAGGTAAGGAGGGCCAGTCGCCACAGCATTTGATTAAACAGTAATGATACCTTAAGCAAGAACACGAATTTTCTTCCAAGGCGAAAGAGTTTCACCTTCAAATATAGAGATTTCTCATCCACGTGTTTCCGCATATCAGGGTTCCGCAGAACCAACACAATTCAGTAACGATGTACCTCCATATCCTTAGTCATACTCAAATAATGTGACTATCATGTTCAACCATAACGAATAAAGCAGCTCAACCAGCACTGTCCCCATACACTATAACTCTTTTTTCTTATCAGCACCCATCACAGCAAACGAACATTTTCATTCTCCTTCTTTGTTTGGAGAAGTTTTCCCGATACATATTATGTAATGACTGCCTTCACATTGTCCAACACACTTTAACAAGACTGTTCAATCACAATCAAATACCCCAGACATGCATAATGATGGATTAACCAGCTCAACCAGAGGCTTCCTCCTTATCCCCATTATTGCTCTCATTCTTGTCACCATTAACAATATGATGGTCAACATTAACCCTTTTTTCCCTTCTTTTGGCATTGATTTGTCGAACAGATTCTGCAATTATAACGTGTAACTTGGGCGCCAGTTTACTTGTTGAAGGTATGTTAAGACCTGCTTTCTTCAATGCCCTACTGAGATGTTTCTCAGCCTTTTGGAAGTGTACAGAACATAGAGAAGGTACTGCTGAACTTAATATTGGCTTCCCACATTGAATAGACCGAGATTGTGCACTGTACACAAAAGACACAAGTCAACAGAATTTTCGACAAAAGGGGGAAAATCAATCACACCGAATAATCGTTCAACATGCACAATAGAAAGAATATTAAAATGCACATTTGCAAGGGTAAAAAATGCAACCGAGATTCACTAAAGGTACTTTGCATAAAAATCAAAACAACTACATCTTCGGTGGCAGCACGGCGTAATGCCTATCTAGGTTAGCACATCCCTTATTCTTTTCTTTTCCAGGTACAAAACCAACGTACTCTTGTTCAACAAAATCAATCAATGGGCATGCTTGGCCACTAAACCAAACACAATGGAAGAGTTTGGTCCATATAGCCGACCCCAATTAATTTGGGACTGACGCTATGTTGTTGTTATTTATCCGTAGGTATCCAAGCAAACTTTACTACTCCTCACGAGGTCCCTGTGCAATCGGCCTAAGCGCACCATAGTGTCCTGGACAATCTGAGTCGACGCATTCTTCAACAAAACTTAGTCTAACAAAAGGGCTTAAAGCATTATCATTTATCAACATCTAATCAATATAAATATGCAAAAAAAAAAAAAAAAACCCAAATTTAAAAAACCAGATAATACCCAGTTAGCATCCAAAAAACTATTCATTGATAAGCTCCAAAATTTCAAAGAAACCACAAAATCAACAAAAGATGATCACAAAAACAACCAAACAAATAGCAAGATCAAACCTTTTGATCACATAAGTGCAAGCCTTGTACAACTTCTGCTTACTATCCGAAAGAATATGCGGGTGGCAATAGCTCGTAAGCGCCATTGCCTTCGTCTTGCACCCCGGAAAAGCACACCTCTTGTTCCTCCCACTCTCATCAAACCCTAACCATAACCTCCCACCACCATTAACTCCATTACCAACACCATTCCCATTCAAATTCACATTCACATTCCCATTACTATTGCTCTCACAACTCCCCTCCACAACACCCCCACCGCCGCCAGCGCCCCCATTGCCATCGCCGCCGCCGCGTTCCTCCTCGTCCTTAAACGGGCTCTTCCCGTACTTCCAATAGTACTCTCTATACAAAACCCTAACTTCCTCCACGAACGCCCAATAGTGATCCTTGTAGAGCCTCTCGAGCTGCTTCACTCGCCGGGACCGTCGCCGGACCACCTCTTCCCAGGTCAGCGCGGCGGCGCCGGAGAGCGCCAAGTCCTCCTCCGCCCCGTCGATCGTCAGCGGCGGCGGAGGCGGCGGAGGCGCGTCGGAGTCCATGCTAGGGTTAGGGTTTGGGGGCTCGTCGGTGTCGCTGGCGGGGCTAGTGTTTCTGGGGATGAAAGAGAGCGGCTTTGACGATGACGATCGTGCGGTGTAGAGGGTTTGGTGCTTCGAAGCAGAGACCATGTTCAGAGAGAGAGAGAGAGAGAGAGAGAGGAGAGTAGGGCGCGTTTGGTTTGGGTGAAGAGTTGGAATTTTTAACTGTTTTTGTTTTTTTGGTTTCGTCAGTGTTTATATAAGATGGTTAAAAGGGCAAGAAATCGAAAGGCTTGTATTGTTCTTGGTAATTGATGGGTTTAGTTTAAAAATTAACAAATTTTGTCGCGGTGTTATTAAGGTGTTGAGTGACGGTTTGGACTGAAAAATATTACGAAAGTCTCAAAGTTGAAAAAGTGCAATTGTTGCTAACTTTGAATGATCGTTTAGAATGTTGAGTTAATTTGATAATGGAATAATGCGATGGTGCACTTACTGTTAAAAAATAAAAAATAAAACTTGTTATGTTTTACCACTAGAGTTTAGAGAATCATCAAGAGTTGTGTCTCTGTATTAAGTCGAATTTATTGTTGAATAATAAGCTCATTTAGATTTTGTGTCATTAATGAATGTATACATTCTTGAGTTAAAAAAAAAAAGTGCAAAAATATCCTGATGGAGAGCTTGCATTTAAATTTTGAGTTATAATAAAAAAATGTCTTTAAATAAAAAAATTCCAAAAAATACATTTCAAATAAAATATATATTTTTTCGTACGATATAATCTATGCTAATCTATAAATACATAAAAAACATATTCTACCTTATAAAATAAAGAAAAAATATTCTTTTTACCAAAAAATAAAAGAAATATTCTTACAACTTAAACCTTGGAATCTCAATTTCAAATTATTTTATTCTCTCCAATCAATCATCTACAAGCGTAATATTTTCAATTAATCAAATATAGATCATTTTTTATATAGGAAGCTGCTAGAGTAACAACCACTTTGAGTATCGAGATTAAGCATCGACCCATTCAATTGTCGCACGATACACTTCGAGATGTGCATGGGCACATCATGAGATACATTGTGTCACAACTAAATGGGTCAATGCTCAATCTCGGTGCTCGAAGCTTTTTCCAATCTATATGTATAAATGAACTTTTTGTAAAAAGGTCTCACGACGTGACACGTGACTTTTAAGAAGCTCTACTAACATAACACGTGACATGATGATGTCATAATTAAGATTTATAACAAAAAAATAAAAAAACACAAGTTATTTATATTTCT
Organism: Stephania yunnanensis; assembly: GCA_039657365.1. Taxonomy (NCBI): domain Eukaryota; kingdom Viridiplantae; phylum Streptophyta; class Magnoliopsida; order Ranunculales; family Menispermaceae; genus Stephania; species Stephania yunnanensis. Next base: position 1,052,436 of record CM077582.1, read on the forward strand.
CGCATTTGAGTAAGAAGTAGGATGGTAAAACACAAAATAGGATTTTGAGTATAATTTCTATTTTTGTTTTTTTGCTATTTTTAGGTATGTTTTAAATTGCTATATAAATAGGATTTGTTGGTTTTTAAAATTCTTTCATAATTTTTAAATTTTTTTTTTTTGCTTTTTTATGTTATGTTTTTAATTGTTATAAAATAAGATTTTTGGTTTTCAAATTTTGGTTTTCTAATTTTCGTTTTTTTTGTTATTTTTTAGGCTATATTTTTAACTGTTATACAAATAAGATTTTTGGTTTTTAAATTTTAAATTTTCGTTTTTTTTGCTATTTTTTAAATTATGTTTTTAATTGCCATACAAATAGGGTTTTTGGTTTTAAAATTTTAATTTTCTAATTTTATTTTTTTTTTTGCTTTTTTTTTAAATTATATTTTTAATTGCTATACAAACAAGATTTTTGGTTTTAAATTTTTGTTTTTTTTTTTGCTATTTTTTAGGTTATGTTTTTAATTGCTATATAAATAAGATATTTGGTTTTAAAATTTAATTTTCTAACTTTTTTTGCTTTTTTTTAGGTTATGTTTTTAATTGTTATACAAATAAGATTTTTAATTTTTAATTCTTTTTCAAAATTTTCTATCTATTAAATGCTACATACTACGTACATGATATATTATATTATTTTAAAAAAATTAAGCTGTATATATATTTTTTAGGTTATGTTTTTAATTGTTATACAAACAAAATATTTGGTTTTAAATTTTTTTTTCGAAATTGTTTATGTGAGAAGCTCTCACAATGCGACATGTGACATGATGATATCATAATTGGTTAGGTGACCCAATGATATGATATTAGATTTATAAATAAGTGGCAATGAGTTCAAATCCGGCTATTTCTATATAATATTGTAAATATTTAATGTTTTGTATAAATTTAAAATATGCATAATATTTGTAAGTATTTTTTATTTAATTTTTGAAGGATCTAAAAGGAGGACTTTGAGTTCATATCGAGATTACACAATATTTCTTTTATATTTTTTTCAACATTTTTTTATATAATATTTTGATGTTTAGTCTTGCCCGCGTAGTGGGGAAGTCGACTAATTTTTTATATATATATATATATATATATACTAGTTTCATGTCGTGCTACGCACGATTGACCCACTCGCTTCGCTCGCGGGAATTAATTTCTAAAAATTTATTAATAAAATTTAAAATTGTAATTAAAATTTTAAAATTAAAAATACAAGCACCTTTTTTAGCTCATCAATATTCTCTAATGTAATTGAGATAAGACTTGAATGAAAAAATAAGGTAGTCATGCTAGGCCATTACTTCCTCAAAAAAAAAGAAAACAAGGAAAAAAACACAAGTGGTTTGACCCATTCTAACGAGAAATTTGAGTCATCTCAAAAACAAAGATATCGTATGTGTTGAAGTAGTGTATAACTATATATAGAGGGTATCCATAGTCTAATAATTGAGACCAAATTATAATATGTGTTTAAATAATAGCAAGGGCCCGATTGTCCAAATTGAGATCCATGGAGGGTCCAGAGTCCAGGACACAAGAGAGTCCTATCCAAAACTTAACTCAAACCCTATTTAATCAATTTGAACAAAAATGGGCCAATTTTTCATTCAAATCAAGTTTTCATTCCATGCATTATAGTGAAAACATTGTAAATTTAATAAGCAAATGAATGTATAATAAAAATTAAAAGAATATTTATGAGTTTGAACAAACTATGTAATATAAATATAAAATATTAAATTTAATATACAATGCTAAATAAATTGAAAATATGATATTGAAAATATAAAATGCCTACTGCTAAAAATTAATTATAAAAACTCTTTTGTATTTTGTAGCATGTTCAAGATGATGTTGACTATACTTCATCTTCGTCATCATCATTGCATAAGAAATACATTATATTAGTTTATTTATAAATACATAAGTAACTAATTAATAATATGTAACTTCAAATAACTTACTCAACATAACAATATTTTCTTGGACGTTTATTTATTCCAAATTCATTATCAATACTTTTTCTCTTCATGTTGACTTCTTTGTTATTGTCGACTTCGTATTTATGTGTTGAAATATCATTTGACAACTTCCCCTATTATTTTCAAAAATAAGACAATATGTAAAATTAAATTATATAATGTGATCTTGTAAGTTATTGTAAAATAAAATAAAATAAGGCTTACCAATATTCGGAGTTAGCCATCCATTTGGAGCACTTGTCAAGCACCCCAAGTAGTCCTCCAAGACAAACTCGAAGGAGGGTCGATGTGGAAAGGATCAAGTGACGTAGACAATAATGAACGATACCTCGAGCGGTTCGGTGGAAGAAATTTTCACATGTATGCACAAGCACCGGTGGAATACGAACTGATTGGGCGACCAAGAACTCCCTGGCCTTCATTGTCACAGCGCACAGCTTCGGTGAAGAAGCACGCATCCAAGAGTGTTCTACATCTGCAGGCTCCTGTACTCCAAGGTGAAAAATTGCACCATCTCCAAGACGATCGGGGAACAAGGATTATCGGACTCTATTCGAAGTCCACCTTCTTCTCTGCAGTAAGCACTTCAATAAAAGGAAACACGGAAAAAGAGAAACAACCAAACCAAATTGTGGTAGACTCATTGTCTATCCTAATGGTCCTCCAATGCCTGTCAGACTCGAAAGTTAATGAAATTTGTAGAGACAACACGGGTATGCAAAGGGCCCAGGACGATCCGGGATTTTGGATAGTAAGCTGGAGCTCGGCTTGACTTGGAGAAAGGAAAGATACGTCTTGAAGTCAAATTTTCTCTCCTCGTTTCACTTCGTGAGAAGAAGACATCACAAATCAAGCATTCTCGTATATACGGAAATCTCTAACATTTTTCTCAATTCAATACATACATATCCCTCCATTTTGCTTTTTCGCATTTGTTCATAACCTCTAAAGTCCCATACTTTTAGCGAGTCTCCAAATTTTAGTTTCGGTAAGAAAGTATCCCACAGAAATGCCGATAATAATCAACTACACGTAATGTCTCGGCCTTACATTTTGACACATTTGTCGCAATGTCAATTTATTGTCCAAGAGGAACCGATCCTGGCCCTTACTACTCAAGATAATAGGCACTAAAATTTTGAGCCCCGATATGATATCATAATATCCAAGCTAAAAGGCGCTACAAAGAAGATTACTATCGTATTTGCATCACGAGAGAATGAGCAAAGGTAAACACAATCGATGCTAAAGGCCAAAGCAAACTTGCTTACGAGCGAGTGTCCTCTATTATGAAAGAAAAGAGGAAAAAATTCCAAATACCAATAGTCATGAAGAATTAACTAATCCATCCAAGGAAGAACAAATATATGGTATTTCTTCGATGTTCCAAGGACAAATTTATCGCAAAATTGTCGAAGCAGTTATACAAATCTTTTAACTGACCATAATTTATATCGCTTCTCTTTTCAAGCTTCTCTTATAAATTTAACAATTTAACTATTTACAATAAATTACACTCTGCACTCTATGCACATCATGATCATAGTTATAGCAGAAGTATTTTCACGCACATGTATTTTCACTCATCGAATATTCGTTGAGTGTGAATGTAGTGCTTGGCTGCCTTGAATATTCATTGAGTGTATTTGTATTTGCACTCATCGACGAACACCCATAACTGAAAAATCAACCAAACCTGGTAAAATTGAGATCGACGAACATCCATAACAGAAAAATCAACCAAACCTGGTAAAATTGAGACCGTTCGAGAGAGGAAGAAATCGGTCGAAGCTTTGGTGTAGAGAGAGAGAGGGTTGTGGAAACGGATGAGAGGGCGAAGCGGAGGAGCGACGGCGGTGGTGATGTTGGATTCGTGGAGTTGGCGGAGTTGAGATGAAGAGAACGCCAGAGAAGTTACAAATTGAATAGGGTTATAATGGTGAAGAAGAAGAGTTGTGAGATTGGGGAGACGTGAAGAAGAAAAGTTATAATGGTGGAGAAGAAAGTTGTGAGATTTGGGAGACGAGGCAAAAAAAAGAGACAGGAGAAGATGAAAAATAGGAAGTGAGAGAGAGACGTGAGAGAAGAGGAAATAGTAAAACGGAAAGATAAGGGATGCGGGGAGAAAAAAAAAAGGAGTAAAAGGAAAAGATAAGGAACGCACAAAAAAAAAATGTGTGGGCGATGGACAAAAAAGTAAATTTGCTTACGACTCAAAAATTTGTGATTCGTGCTTTTATATATATGATAGATATTAAAGTGCTCTTTAATACCTATACACCATATCAAGTGAGTTTATCAACTTCACAGTAGCTGTAACAACTAAGTGGGTCGGTGCTTAATCTCGATCTCGATCGTTGAAGCTTTTTCCCATTGTATATATCAAGTCACATCAAGTGAGTGTGTCAACTTCACAGTAGCTGTAGCTCTAGTGCTCTACAGTCTGCAGCGTTATCGGCCATGCCCTAAATGGCAATTAGGGTTACAAAGTCCCCAACTTTTTGTTCTTCACTTTCGGGTTTTCATCTCTGTTGGATCTCAGTTTCCGTCAGAATCTCCTCGCAAATCAAGTTTTCTTCTTAAAGTTTTGATTTTTAGTTGAAATTCAAGCTCTATAGTCGGAAATTTTGTTCAAATCGATATGGGGATCTGCATGAGCCCTTGTGAATGCTTTGCTTCTTCATCGATTCTCGCTTGTTCTAGGGCTACTCTGCCCAAATCATCAGTGCCCATCTTTGTGTACTCGAAGAGATTGATTGGATTGAAGAAAGCCCCATCTTTATTGACCCTGCGGTCGCTGCGATTGCGGCCTTCGCCGCTCGCTACCGCCGCGAAAAATGGCGGTGGAATCGGGCCTGTGCGTTGCGAACATGGGGTTTTTGATGCCAAGAGTGATTTGGGAAATGGGTCTTCAGTAGGGAAGAGAACTGATTTGAAGAAGATTATGATACTCGGAGCAGGGCCTATTGTGATCGGGCAAGCTTGCGAGTTCGATTACTCGGGACTCAAGCTTGTAAGGCTTTGAAAGAGGAGGGGTATGAGGTTGTGTTGATAAATTCGAATCCGGCGACGATCATGACTGATCCGGATATGGCTGATAGGACCTACATTACTCCGATGACGCCGGAGCTTGTTGAGCAGGTTCTTGAAAAAGAGAGGCCTGATGCAATTCTGCCCACAATGGGTGGGCAGACTGCTTTGAACCTTGCAGTTGCATTGGCTGAAAGAGGGGTTTTGGAGAGATTTGGTGTTGAGTTGATTGGAGCGAAGCTTGGCGCGATAAAGAAGGCGGAAGATAGAGATTTGTTTAAGCAAGCAATGGAGAATATTGGGATCAAGACGCCTCCGTCGGGGATTGGAACAACCTTGGAGGAGTGTTTTGATATTGCCAATAAAATTGGCGAGTTCCCATTGATTATTCGGCCTGCATTTACATTGGGTGGCGCCGGAGGTGGAATTGCTTATAATAGGGAAGAGTTTGAATCCATTTGTAAGTCCGGGCTCGCCGCCAGTGTCAAATCCCAGGTTCTTGTGGAGAAGTCTCTCTTGGGGTGGAAGGAATACGAGCTTGAGGTTATGAGAGACTTGGCTGACAATGTTGTTATCATATGTTCTATTGAAAATATAGACCCTATGGGAGTTCACACTGGGGATTCAATTACAGTTGCCCCGGCGCAGACGTTGACGGATAAAGAGTATCAGCGTCTTAGAGATTACTCAATTGCAATCATAAGGGAAATTGGTGTGGAATGTGGAGGATCAAATGTTCAATTTGCAGTCAATCCTGTAGATGGGGAGGTCATGGTTATTGAGATGAATCCGAGAGTGTCAAGGTCTTCCGCATTGGCGTCGAAGGCTACTGGCTTCCCAATTGCCAAGATGGCTGCCAAGTTATCGGTCGGTTACACGCTGGATCAGATACCGAATGACATAACAAGGAAAACGCCTGCCAGTTTCGAGCCTTCTATAGATTATGTGGTGACAAAGGTGAATTCGCTTTGAACTTTGAATTTCTCACTTGTTTTATGGCTTTTGTATGCATGATTTGTGCTGTTATTGTTGTTTTCATTTTCTTCTCCTTCATATTAAATGTCGTAGATTCGTAGTAACGCTAGCATTTCTCTATGGTATTATTCCAGCTCATATAGATGATTGTAAACTGTGAGTGACAGATCAATATGTTGTGGTCATATGACATCTATGTTTCTTTTATAGTTTATTTTTTCAAATGTTGGATTTTCAGATACCGCGATTTGCTTTCGAGAAGTTTCCTGGTTCTCAGCCGATACTTACTACTCAGATGAAGTCAGTTGGCGAAGCTATGGCTTTGGGCCGTACATTCCAAGAATCTTTCCAGAAAGCAGTGAGGTCTTTGGAAAGTGGCTACTCTGGCTGGGGTTGTGCTCAGATCAAGGAATTGGATTGGGACTTAGACCAGTTGAAATACAACCTTCGGGTCCCGAACCCAGATCGCATGCATGCTGTGTATGCAGCGATGAAAAGAGGGATGAAGGTTGATGAAATTCACGATATATCCTTTATTGATAAGTGGTTTCTTACTCAGCTCAAAGAGTTAGTAGATGTCGAAAATTACCTCTCAGCCCAAACCTTGTCCGGACTGTCTAAGGATGATTTGTTTGAAGTGAAAAAGAGAGGGTTCAGTGATAATCAGATTGCATTTGCTACCAAGTCAAGTGAGCAAGATGTTCGATCAAAGCGGTTGTCTTTAGGAGTGATTCCAGCTTATAAGCGGGTCGATACGTGTGCTGCTGAGTTCGAGGCAAACACTCCTTACATGTATTCGTCCTATGATTACGAGTGCGAATCTAGTCCAACAAATAGGAAGAAAATTTTGATCTTGGGTGGAGGTCCAAACAGGATTGGTCAGGGTATCGAGTTTGACTATTGCTGCTGTCACACCTCTTTTGCTCTTCAGGTGAGTTTGTTTCCACCTCCTCTGTTGGTTGTGGTTTGTAGGAATAATATTTAATCTGATCAACTTCATGAAAAGAAATGGTTCTTAATCTTTGTACTAAAATCAAATACAACTTCATGAAAATTAACTGTGTGTACTCATCTCATCCTAACCACACAGATGATTTGTTTTTTACGTATTGGATTGTCTGTTATAGTTTGGTTAACAGCGTCCGTCTTCATTTAGATTTCTTAAACTTGCACTCCCCATTCAGAAGTACTTGGATGATCAGAAGCTTGCATGTGCTAGCGGAGCTGGGACTGTACGCATTTGGGGAACATCACCTGATTCTATTGATGCAGCTGAAGATAGGGAAAGGTTTAATGCAATCCTCAAGGAGTTGGAAATTGAACAGCCAAGAGGTGGAATTGCCAAGAGTGAAGCTGATGCCTTGACCATCACAGCCGAGATTGGCTATCCTGTTGTGGTCCGGCCATCGTATGTGTTGGGTGGACGGGCTATGGAGATTGTCTACAGTGATGAAATGCTTGTAAAGTATCTTGAGACTGCTGTTGAGGTGGACCCTGAACGTCCTGTATTGATCGATAAGTACCTTTCAGATGCCATTGAAATTGATGTTGATGCACTGGCGGACTTACATGGGAATGTGGTTATTGGCGGGATAATGGAGCACATCGAGCAGGCTGGTGTTCACTCTGGTGACTCAGCATGCTCACTACCCACAAAAACCGTTCCTTCATCTTGTTTAGAGACAATCAGGTCATGGACTACAAAGCTGGCGAAGAGGTTAAACGTGTGTGGGCTAATGAACTGCCAGTATGCAATTGCTGCATCTGGGGAAGTATTCCTGCTTGAAGCTAATCCTCGAGCATCTCGTACTGTTCCATTTGTGTCTAAGGCAATTGGGCATCCACTGGCCAAATATGCTTCACTGGTCATGTCTGGTAGGTCCCTTTATGAATTGGGCTTCACAAAGGAGGTGATTCCCCGACATGTTTCTGTTAAGGAGGCCGTGCTACCATTTGAGAAGTTTCAAGGTTGTGATGTGCTCCTTGGTCCTGAGATGCGTAGCACTGGTGAGGTCATGGGAATTGATTTCGAGTTCTCTCTTGCATTTGCCAAGGCGCAGATTTCCGCTGGACAAATTCTACCCGAGTCTGGCACTGTTTTCCTCAGCCTGAATGACCTAACAAAGCCACATTTGGCCAATATAGCACGGGCCTTCTGTACTCTTGGTTTTAAGATTGTGGCGACTTCTGGAACAGCACATGTGCTGGAGTTGGAAAAAATTCCCGTGGAACGGGTGTTGAAGATGCATGAGGGGCAGCCCCATGCTGGTGATATGATTGTTAACAAAGAGATCCAATTGATGGTGATAACAAGCTCAGGCGATGAACTTGATCAAAGCGATGGCAGGCAGTTAAGGCGATTGGCTCTTGGTTACAAAGTTCCCATCATAACAACTGTGGCTGGAGCATTAGCAACTGCAGATGCAATAAAGAGCATGAAACATAGAAATGTTAAGATGACTGCTCTTCAGGACTTTTTTGATGTTTCAGAGAAGACTCAACAGACCTTGCAGCCTGCCTCTTCATCCCTTTGATCCATCCTAGCATTTTCGAGTGTTGTTTGAGTATTCTTCTCTTTGTTAGGTAGGAGCGGTTTGTGTTGTCTCGTAGAAAATTTTGATAAAAATTAGTATTATTGTAGTTTGCTCTCTTTCCCATAATTTTCATATCTATGTAGGAGTCAAAGCGTGTTACGAATTGATTGCTGAGAGCCGTTGTATTTTGATATGTGTGATATTGTCAATTTAAGTCCAGAAGCTTTTATGTTCCATCATCAAATTCATTGCTACTAGTCTTCAGAGCACATGGTATGTCTCTTTCGCTGGTTTCTATAATGGTTGACCTATTGAGAGTAAGCTGAGTCTGTTGGACTTGGACCACGTCTGTGGATACTCGATTTATTTATTTATTTTTTATCTGCGGCTAGTTCTGCAACCAAAATAATTCAAGTTGTGGAAGAATTTAGATTAAATGTGGTGACTCTGAAAGAAAAATATGAGACACTTGAGAAAAACTTAAAGAAGACAAAAATATTCAAAATTAGTAACGTATGATATGCTTAACAGTTGATGCAGTTCATTGATGTAGTTCTTTAAATGAAAGAATATGCTTAACAGTTGATGAAGTTCATTGATGTAGTTCTTTAAATGAAAGAAAGTCAAATCTTTTACTTTCACTAGATTGATCTTCATGCATGTCTTTCTTGTCAAGGTAGATGCAGGCAGTTACGGCTTTGTTTCTTTCTGATGCAAGTAGGTGCTCAACTTTGGCATATATACTTAAATCTGGTTGCATGCAACGGTGGTTCTTGTCGACCTCAAAGAATTCTTCTTGAATTTCTTGTGTGCTTGAAGATTTTGCATTATTAAAGCAAATTACTGCAAGTTGATTCAGTACCAAGCTTACGTTGCCTATGAAACTGTATTCGGATTGGGAATATATGGAACTGATTTCTAGGAATTCATTATCAATGCTTGCTTATGGTTTATTATCTTGTAACTCTTTCTAATTGGTTTGATGAACTTGAAGGCCTGACCTGATTCTCACTACATATTATTCAATATTCTTGACAATCCTCTTGCCCTTCTAACAATGGCAGTGTTACAGCTTGATCAACACACGCCGTTGATATTTTCTCAAAAGCTTCTTGGGCGTATCTCAAGCCAGGTATTAACTTGTCATTTCCCATATTATAACTCTGGATTTTCTTATGTAATAAATAGCATATTCAAGTTGTCGTATTTTACCCAATGGCTAAACCTTTTATATATTTGTGACTTAATTCAAATCCATATTAATTGTGAGCGAAAATTTTTCATATGTTGGAATGAATATTTATCTGTTTGATTTATTAGTTTAATCCAACAAACTCTCTTCTGTTTTGTGTTCTTTTCGCAATTGATATCTTAGTTTTTTTTTGTTTATTTGATAGATTCATTGGCTATGTTATTCTTGGTGGTCACAATGTAAAGTCTGCTTCTAAAATGCATTCTATGTTAATTAAGAATGGTTCACTAGTACACATTAAATAACATTCGGATATTAGGTAAAAAGACATCGAAGAAACAACCAGAATACCTCAAGGAAAACATAAATCGCTGTCAGTGTGTTGTATGCAAGTGAGAAACCCTTCTTTACATAGTTAATCATCTACCAATTCCTAATAGGTCTGAGCGATAGTACTATGCATCAATTTTTTGATGAGAAAGAAACCACAACTTGGCCACTGTGAGGCTCGAACTCCCGACCTCTTACCCAAGTAACCCCATACCAAACCAGAGCCGTCCACTTGGTTGGTAATAATTCTATGAATCTTTAAATTCCTGTTAACGAATGTCCGAAGAGAGCTTAAATATGCACCACTTCCCGCACCTTTTTTTTTTTTTTTTTTTTTTTTTTTTTTGAGATCATCCTAGGAGACATTTTCAAATACCTTTTTGTTTCTTTCTGACCAAGAGACCGGAAACAATTGCATTGTTTGCATACTCCCAAACGTAAAATCCGTTAAACGTTGAATCTTGATGTTTCCCAAGAGTGACACGAATCCAGCCTAGTTCGTTTGAGGAGAGGCACAAGACTCAAGTAGCTAAATTTATATTCTCACTCAGTCAAATTTTCTTAGGAAAATGTTTATAACAATTATAGTTCACGGTAGAAAAGATTGCCCCTGAACTTAATCTTATGACTTCTTTCTTATCTCTTGCCATACCTGTTGAAAATACATACTCTTAACGATTTATGCAAGGTGTTAGGACTGCTGGCAGTTGACTGAGTGCATCATTGTCATTTGCTGTTGAACTCATCATAATTTTTTACTTTGACGGCCTTTAAACGATAAGGCACTTCGTATACTTATTTTTTCGTGACATTTTATTTTAAGACTGGAAGCATAATTCTTAGGTTATGTGTGCATTATTCGCATTACCCATGATTCTTTGTATTATAATTCTAAGTCTTCTATGTCAATACAACTGTGATTATATTAATTTATTGTTGAAGCTGAAGTATTTTTAGGGTATGTTCTGCTGTCTTGTTTCAGGTAGAATTCCTTATCCTCCGTAAATATTTCATATTCTCTCAGTTACATAGTATTCTTTCTCAATAAAATATAGAAATAAAAAAAGTCATTGTGGTAATCTCTGTCATATGTTTATCTTAAACTTTTCTAGAAGAATAGGACATTTGAAACTCTTAGTTATTTTTGCGAGGAAGATTGGATTGCTTTTTTCAATGGTAAATTAAACAATAAAGTATTCAAAGAAAACTAAAATATGTTTACAACACAGCTTGGAATATATATAGGGTACTACTACCATGGGGTGCATTATATTTAATAGAACAAAAGGAACTATGCATAAAAAGCTTCAAAAGTGGAAAACACATAAACTGTGTAACCAACTAAAAACAAATTCTCCCTATTGATTACATCACAGAATTCTATATGTGGAACTGTTTCAACCCATTTCAACATCAGGAGTATGGATGTTGGATGTTTGAATTGTGGAGGCACCAGGATCTTGATCGACTGGTGTGAAATTCGGAATTTCAGCTTGTCTTGTTTGATTGTCATTTTCTTCTTCAGGGTCCATTAATCGCGTGACATGATAACCTTGGGGAAATGACCATTGAACCTTGTCTTCGAGTAATTTGAGTTTGGAGAGAAGCTTTAGAGCAAATCTCGCTTTTTCTTCGTGTACTTCAATTGGACTCTCGTTCACTTCCTTTAATATTGCAATTGGAAGTTGAGAAAGAAAGAAAAGCAGCATATCAATAAAAAGCTGCTCCAAATGATGATAAAGCTCTTCAATTGATGCGTACTCCCTTTCACGAATTAAGATGAAAGCTGTGATAATGTCCATTTCTCTTGCTGCGAGTCCCTTGGGGAACAGTAGCCACTCATTTTTGATGGACGAAATTGCTTCAGCCACAGACCAGTTAGAACGATTAGGGTCTATCTTGCTCAGATGAACACCCTTGTATGCCCATAAAACTTTGGCGAACTGACGCTTCCTGTGATCTTCAGAGTTCCCAACATTTATTTTCTTATCAATGTAGTAAATTATCTCGTAGGCTTCATCCAAGACTTGCATTAAAGTTTTTGAGAGTGTGGAAGGTATGGAAAGCGTGGAAATTCTTGCGAGGTTGACCACTGACAAACATGATAATCTATACCCTTCTGAAAAGGATGTGATACCAATTTGCTGGACCATATCTACAAGAGTTTGTGGACGATAAAAGCGAGGTTCACTTAGCAACTGGGCTAAATGGGTCGGGGGGCTTTTGTTACTTACGTTCATCCATTTTTTCATGTCCTCTACACAAATCCACATTATCCTCTCAGGGAACGTATCTATGACCCTCGAAACATGATCTTTCAACTCTTCTTTCCAAGGTAAAGTAATTTGTGATATATCAGGATTGGTAATCAAGCATTTTGGACAACACAAGGAGAGTAACAACAATGTCGTAACCAAAAGAATGAGGCCCGCTAAAACTGGAATAAGTCCTAGAATCATAAGACCTAAAAGATTTATGATTGTCACTGCTATTTTGACCACAAAACGGGACATCATTATTATTGAAACAGCCCTCAATAGCTGACTCTTCTTGGCAAGAAACTTTAAGGCGAACATCTCGATCTCAACAATATGGGATGAAGTGTTTGTTAAGTAGCCTTGAGTGTGGCTGGAGACCATTGAGATGCTTCGAAAGATAATGCCTAGGCTTCCTACCACGACTGTGATAATTTGGGTTACGACTATGAACGATATTGACCATCCATAATCGGAAGCATTTGTACAATACTTGGATTTATGAGGAAGAGTTTGAAATGCTGCATGTGATAAAACAGTTAAGCATACAATGGAAATCATTGCCGCCATTAGACCAGTATGTCCACACAATAAATATTGAGGATTGCTGATGCAACTACTCATGTACCATAGTTTCACTTGGTGCAGAAAACTTTTTGCTTGACCCTTTCTGAAGAGGTTTCTGTTGGTGTCTGCAATTACTGTTTTTCCACGGTTTATTTCTGAAGTGAAAAACCACAACACAGACAACAACAACATCATGCAACACAAGATTATGATGTGCCCGGGAAAGAACGTGAAGATTACTCCAGTATACATTTGTATGCACACGTTGACGACAATGGTGGTAACCAAGAGACTTAAAGCTATTAGGTTTGTAATGCTTTCAGCCTCTCGATTAATTCCGATGGAAGGTACAAGGAAGCCAATGCAAACACATACCATAGCAGTGCTAGAAAGTTTCGATAGTTGGTCTCTAGCACCAGGCATGTAAGTAGTAAGGTCTACTGGGAGTTTTGAAGCCGTTGCAAGGAGAGTTAATGTGACTGAATTAATTGAAAATAACTTGCATGGTAAGTATCGAGTCCTTCTACGAAAACTGGAAATCATATCATAAAGCATAAATAAAAGACATACCAATGTTGCACCTGCGATATACAAGCCAACATAAGGAACTGGCGAAGTGTACCTATCATTTTCTAAGGGACATGAAGGCTTGGCCATTCTTTGTTCGGATATCCCCCACAAATTGATGGGACGCGTATGTGACTATATATATACTGCTTGATTTACAAAAGTAGATATTCATGCTTCTCCTAATTGGAAAGATAACATGACAAGCAATGGATCTATGTTGTAACCTGAAGGAATGGAAAAGAAAGTGTAATTAAATGGAGCAGTGCTTTATTCTTTGTGTCATTGTCTTATCATCATCAATTGTGTAAAGCTTCTTAATGCATTTACTTTTTCTTTATTTGGCTACAAACATTAATGAAATGCATTTAAGTAACAAAAGGACCAAGATAAAATTGTTAAGATAACTCAATTGGTACTAATAATCTTATATTAATTATGCAAAAGATGTAGCATAGTAGCAGGTAATCCTTTTTTTTAACTAATATGTATTCCTCGAGTGTCCTGTCATTTTATTGAATACCTTATGCAGTTTGCTTTATTCTCTAATATCTACTTTGGTGGTTTTTAGCGTTACAAGCTATAATTTGTATTGATATTCTAAATTTCTCTATGGTGTGTTTTTGATTCTTGCACTGTCTACTGACGGTTTATTCATAAGGGACGAGATATTATACAAGGAATAAATATCCAATTTTATATAAATAGTAATAGTTGAATAAATGAATAATATCTTTTGTCTGTTACTCTAACATCGTGCATTTGCCATAAAATTATCAAGCTTTGACTTTGAGAATCATGTGAGTGCCTTCTATACCTACACAATTCATGTGTTTGATATTTTTTCAATTTCGTTTCAGTATTTGAGCTTATTTGAAATAATTTGCTGTTTGTGGCTATTTGACCTCTTGTGGTGAGACAATTTTTTACAACATCCATCCCAATTTCTTATTAAGACGTCATTATTGCTCATTTTCCTGAGGACGGAGGATGGTTTATTTGAGTTATTTCAAAGTTTGACAAATTTCTTAAATTTTATAAATGACACCTACAAAGATTGCCTACAAATCACTAGAAAAGCTCAATAGAAGTGAAGAAAAAGTTCAACAAATTATTATGCTTGATCCATGCACTAAACCAAGCACAATGGAAGAGTTTGATCCTAATTAATTTGGGATTGAGGCTAAGTTGTCTCTTGCTTGTAAAATGAGAAAGGAAATGTTGTTTCTTATTCTTTCATATTCAACTGAATAAAAGTTGATTCAGTTTCTCTCATTAAATTTGAGAACATTTAGCGATCGACAAATTCTTTAGGAGAGATAATTAGTTTTCTAGGTGCAATTTGATGATTAAATATTCTTACTGCTGGAATATCGGCAAAAAGGCTGAATATCGCAATTGGAGAATTAGTTCAATTCTTTTATTTTTGCAATGAATGAAAAGATAATGTTCTCTATCTTGTGATGAAAAGAAAATTTTGTTTTGTTTTGAGAGATGCAAAGGCGGAATATTTCTTTCAATTCATCAGTTTCTGGTTGTCTTGTTGAGCCGAGCAATTTTTACTTTTTAAATTTTGATTTAATATCTCTAATTTCTCTTTGAAGCCTCTAGTGATTGAATGAAGAGCAAGAACACCTAAGAGAAATGGCCAAAGACAAGAAATAGATTGCAAATGAAGGTTAGGCATCCATCTGCTATATATTGATGATAACTATTGTTCGCATTGGCTCTGGTAGTTCATGTTCGAGTTTTTATTCTTCTAATTTGTCTCTCTTTTCATACTCTTAACTGATATTAAGCGTGCAGCTGAAACTTTATCTCGAAATTATTTGAAGCCTGAATTTTATCTTGTTAACATAAGCATGAGTGTAACATCTCTGAATTCAGATAGTTCTTAGCATTATGATGACATCTCTTTTGGTTTTATTGGCTTGAATACTTAATCATGTTCCATGTCCCTTTTTTGGTTTATAAAGATTGGAGAAATGCTTTCAAATTATGACTTTATCCAGTAAATTGCTACTTTCAGATTGTTAATCCTTATAGTTACCATTGTGCACAATTGAGAGCTAGATTATATATTACTGCTGAAATGCTCTTGCTTGACTTGTACTTTTGAGCCTTAATTTCGTTTTCATGATCTGGTGTTAGTCAAGTACAGTACGTTTACTTAACAACAATGAACTGTTGAGTTGTGCATAAAAAGCTAAAAAATAAAAAAAAATGAAAATGTGCACATGATCTAATTGAAGAAATTTCTCTCTGCCGATTGGATAATGTAATTTGAAATGTTCACACACTTGAACCCATTTCGACGTCAGGAGTAGCTACATTTGGTACTTGAATAGTACGGCCACGCCATCTTGATCTACTGGGGTAGAGTCATCACTTTCTTGATTAACTGATGTGACATTCTGATTTTCAATATCTTGATCACTATCTTGATCTACTGGGTTAGAGTCGTCACTTTCTTGATTAATTGATGTGACATTCTGATTTTCTTCTTCTTTATCTTCTTCTTCTTCTTCTTGAGGGTCCATCAATCTCGTGACACTATAACCTTGGGGAAATGACCATTGAACTTTGTCCTCGAGTAACTCGAGCTCAGAAATAAGTTTTAGAACAAATATTGCTCTTTCTTCGTGGACTTCAATTGGACTCTCGTTCACTTCCTTTAATATTGCAATGGGGAGTTGAGAAAGAAAGAAAAGCAACATATCAATAAACAGCTGCTTCAAATGATTATAAAGCTCTTCGATTGATGTGTACTCCCTTTCACGGATTAAGATGAAAGATGTGATGATATCCATTTCTCTTGCCGCGAGTCCCTTGGGGAATAACAAACACTCATTCTTGATAGATGAAATTGCTTCACTCACGGACCAGTTTGAATGATTGGAATCTATCTTGCTCAGATGAACACCCTTGTATGCCCACAAAACTTTGGCGAACTGACGCTTCCTGTGATCTTCAGATTTCCCAACATTTATTTTCTTATCAATGCAGTAAATTATCTCCTCGGCTTCATCCAAGACTTGCATTAAAGTTTTTGAGAGAGTGGAGGATATGGAAAGAGAGGCAATTCTTGTTAGGATGACCACTGACAAACACGATAATCTATACCCTTCTGAATAAGATCTGATACCAATTTGCTGGACCATGTCTACAAGAGTTTGTGGATGATGAAAATGGGGTTCGCTTAGCAACTGGACTAAATGGGCTGGGGGACTCCTGTTACTTGCATCCATCCATTTTTTCAGGTCCTCTACACAAATCCATGTCATCCTCTCCGGGAGATACAAAACATGATCTTTTAACTGGTCTTTCCATGGTGAAATGATTTTTGATACATCAGGATTTCGGACATCATAAAGTGATTAAAAACATTGGTATCACCAAAGGAATGAGGCCCATCAAAACTGGAATAAATCCTAGAATCAAACTAGCAAGAGTTTTTATAATGATCAACACCAATTTAACTACGAAACGAGACAACATTATTATTGAAACAACCTTGAAAAGCTCTCTTTTCCTGTCATGACTGTGATAATTTGGGATATGACTACGAATGATATTGACCATCCGTAATCGGAAACATCATTACAAAACTTCAATTTATGAAGAATGAGAGTTTGAAATGCTGCATGCAATAAAAAAATTAAGCATACCATGCAAATCATGGCCACAATTAAACCAGTAACTTCACTTAATAAATACTGAGGATTGCTGATGTAACTACACACGTACCACAGTTTCACTTGGTGCAGAAAACTCTTTGCTTAACCCTTTCTGAAGAAGTTTCTGTTGGTGTCTACATTAAACTGTTTTTACGCCGTTTATTTTTGAAGTGAAAAACCACATCACAGACAGCAATACTATCATGCAGCACAAGATTATAATGTGTCTGGCAAGGAACGAGAAGATTACTCCAGTGTTCATTTGTATGCACACGTTGACTACAATAGTAATAACCAAGAGACTTAAAGCTATTACATTTGTAATGCTTTCAGCCTCTTGATTAATTCCGATGGAAGGTACAAGGAAACCGATGCAAACGCATACCATAGCAGTGCTAGAAAGCTTTGATAGCTGGTCTCTAGCACCAGGCATGTAAGTAGTAAGGTCTACTGGGAGTTTTGAAGCAGTTGCAAGGAGAGTTAATGTGAGTGAATTAATTGAAAATAACTTGCAAGGTAAGTATCCAGTCCTACGAAAACTAGAAATCATGTCATAAAGCATAAATAAAAGACACACCAATGTTGCACCCGCAATATACAAGCCAACATAAGGAACTGGCGAAGTGTACCTATCATTCTCTAAGGGACAGGAAGGCTTGGCCATTCTTTGTTCGGATATCCCCCACAAATTGATGGGACTTGTATGAGACTATATATATACTGTTTAATTGAAAAAAAGTAGATATTCTTGCTTCTCTCATTTGAAAAGATAACATGACAAACAATGGATGTGTTGTAAGCCTGAAGCAATAGGAAAGAAAGGTTATTTAAATGAAGCAGTGCTTAATTCTTTGTTTCTTTGTCAAACTAACCTCAATTATTAAAGCTTCTTTGGGCATTTACTTTTTCTTTGTATATACACTGCAAAATATGAGATACATACATTAAAGTAACAAAAGGACCAAGATAAAATTGTTAATATAATTCAATCTGTGCTAATTATCTTATACTAACTATGCAAAAGATGCTAGCTAGTAATCCTTTTTTAATCTAATATATATTCCTCTGATTGTCCTGTTGATTTATTGAATTCCTGATGTAGTGTTCTTTGTTCTTTTGTATCTATTTGGTTGCTTTGAGTGTTAGCAGCCTAGAGATTGTGCATCTCATTGATGTTCTCATATGAGAAGCATTATAAAGGATGTATTGATCAAAAAACGAATCTGATCATACCGCTAAAACTTTATCCATAAATTATTTGAAGCAAGAACTTGGGTGATTCATTCATCAATATTAATGGAAGCTTGCGTAACATATCAGGTTCAACTACTTAGCATTGTGATGACCTTTCTGGTGCTTTTATTGGTTTTGATACTCAAAATTATATTCCATATTTTTCATTCTTAGTTATGTTGATTGGTGAAAAGCTTTCAAATTATGCCTTCGTTTTTTTTTTTTTGTTCAAATTGTTTCCTATGGCTCTAATTACAATTGAAATGAATTGCCTGCGCCCTGCAAAATAAAACTTTATGATGTCTATGCTTGTAAAGTGAATGATCCACACATCATATTTCTTTTCCTGTCTCATTATTTAATTTATTGCATTTGCAAGTTCTTCTTGACAAGCATTCTGTAGCATTTATATTACAAATGCTGGAACACAGATATGCCATCTGTGACAGACTGGAGTCGCTACAAAAATTCTTCCTTCCTATAGGCCATTTTAGAGATCGGTAAAGTAGTAAAAGAAAAAATAAAATATATTTACGACACAACTTAGAATACAATACAGCTGACTTTGAAAACATTAACTGTTCATAGAAAAGCAAAAAAGGAAAAAAAAAAAACTTAAATATAGCTAAGAACTAGCTAGAGAGAAACTTAATTTCATGAACCATATGCATAGAATCAACTAGGAAGACATTCAAATCCATGAAATATAAGTATGTAAGAATATAACCTACCAAAAAGAAATCCTCTCTGCTGATTACATATGGTGATTCAAAATGTTCACACATTTGAACCCAAATTATCATCAAGTGTGCCCGTGTGGGTACTCGAATTGTGGAGGTACATATTTCCTGCTTGATTGTTTTCTTCCTCCGGGTCCATAAGTCTGGTGACATGACAACCTTCAGGAAATAACCATTGAACTTTGTCCTCTAATAATTTGAGTTTGCAAAGAAGCTTGAGAACAAACCTTGCTCTTTCTTCATGAACCTCAATTGCGCTCTCGTGAACTTCCTTAAAGATGATGATTGGAAGTTGAGGAAGAAAGAAAAACAACATGTCAACAAATAACTGCTCCAAATGCTCATAAAGCTCCCCAATTGATGCATAATCTTGACTGTCAATAAAATGTCGCATGATTTCCATTTCTTGTTTTGCTAATCCGTTGGGGAATGCTTTGCATTCATTTTCAATAGATGATAATGCTTCATCCACCGACATGTTTGTACGAGTACTTGAATCATTTTTGCTCAGATGAACATTCTTATGTGCCAACAGAACTTTTGCAAATCGACGCTTCATTCCATCTTGAAAATTCCCAACATTTATTTTCTTATCAATATAATAGGCAATTTCGAAAGCTTCATCCACGGCTTGCATTAGAGTTTTTGCCAGATGAAAGGGTATGGAAAGAGCGACGATTTTTGCGAGGATGACTACTGATAGACATGAGAGTTTATAATACCCTTTGGCGGCGCCAATTTGCTGCAACTTATTTGAAAGAGTTTGTGGGGGGTGAGCATGAGGTCTAGATAACAATTGGACTAAATAGTTTGGGGGACTTCTATTACTTAGATTTATCCATTTGTTCATGTCCTCCACACGGCTCCTCATTATCCACTTTGGGAAGCGTTTTGTGGGATGGAAAACCTCTCTCAACTCTGTTTTCCATTTTTCTAACACAACAACTGTACTGCTGCTAGTTGAGCTTGCAGGACAGTAGGCATGAAAAATACGAATTATTTTTATACAAATAAGGCGGATCACAAAAACTGGTGCTGCAAGAACGTAAAGGATTAAAAGAGTCATGATAACAACCACCCCTTTAAGTAGGAGATACAGTGAAAATAAAATTGAGGACTTTCGTAGCTCTCTGTTATAGACAAGTGACAGAAAGGAAAATATCTCAACCTCAAAATGCATATCAAAATCAAATTCAGTTGCAGCACTGTTCCAGTGAAATGGTGGATCAGATACAATCACGATCCATCGAAAGGCAGTGGATATGCTTATTACTACTATTGTACTAGTTTGAGTGATGAGTATGATTGATATTGACCATCCATAGTCAGAAGTGCCGTCGCATATTTCAAACTTATGGATGAGCAATCGCAGCGCCGCTTGCGACAAAACTGTTAAACATAGGAAGCAAATCATCACCACACTAAGACAATAACCTCCTCCTCTTAGTAAATATTGAGGGTTGCTGATGCAACTACTCATATACCATAGTTTTACTTGGTGTAGCAAACTCGATGCTTCTCCTTTTTTGAGGGTATTTCTCATGGTCTCATGTATGGTGGGTTTTTCATTGTTCACAACAGAAGTGTAAGCCCAGAGCAAAGTCAATAACATCAATATACAACATAGTATTATGATATGCTCTATAATAAACAAGAAGATTACTCCGGTCAAAATTTGTATGCATATGTTGACTGCGATGGTAACAACAAAGAGACTCAGTGCGATCATGTTTGTAACACTTTCAGCCTCTCGATTAATTCCAATTGAAGGCATGAGGAAACACATGCTTATACATACCATGGTTGTGCCACTAAGTTTTGATAGTTGGTCACCTGCACTTGGCATGTACGTAGTGAGATCTACTGGAAGTTTTGAAGCAATCGCAAGTAGAGTTAATGTGGTGGAGTTCAACGAAAACCACTTGCAAGGTATGTATCTAGTTTTGTGTCGAACACTAGAAACTACATCACAAAGCATGAGTAGAAAACACACCGCTGTGGCACCCGCTATATACAAGCCGATCAAAGGAATGGGAGAAGAACTACCATCCCCGCTAGAGCAGGAAGGCCTTGCCATTCTCTCTAGATCTTTCTTTTTTTTGGATGTCTTTAGCAGAATGAGAGGAAGTTCCGGGTGGGAGCTTATATGCATTTTTATATGAACGCTTAATTAGTATATGTTCTTCCATCTTCATCGAATTTTCTAAGAAATGTATGAACCACTGGTTGTCTAACTTTCTCTCATTGACAAGTCTTCTTCTTCGGTTTTCAACCTTACATTTTGAAGGATTTACTTATATTTTATTTGCTGAAAATCAATAGCAGGAGCTTTAGAATAACACATTGCGAGGTGACCTTAGTACATAATTAAACTAGATTTATTTTAATAATTTGAGACTAATTAGCCTAGAGATGCCGGCTAATAATCATTTATTATGAAGTCATCGTTGACTTACAAAACCGAAAATCATACTGGTATTTTAAAAGGTGACCAAGCATGAGTAGAGATGAGTAAATATTCTGAAATCAATGGTGAAAGCTTCTTAGAGATTGCTTCTTTTTTTTGTTTAACTCAGAATCAAATTAAAAGAGAACTCAATTTGTGTTAATCATCTTAATTCTAATTTAGCAAATGATACTAGCCAGTAATCCTTGTCTAGTGTTATCTTTGTTTTGTCTGTCAATTCTTTTATCCGCGTGACAAATGAAAGAAAACCTTCTATGTTTTTTGATGAAAAGAAAGATTGGTTTTATTTTGAGAAAGGTCAAAGCCTGAATATTATTTTGTCAAACGGGTATTTTTTTTTTTCTAAGTTGTCGTGTTGGACTAAGCAATTTTTTTTTTTTAAAATCTTCCTCCAGTTTCTCTTTGAAGCCTCTGTTGACTGAATCAAGATTGAAGAGCAAGAACATGTAAAAGATACGGCCGAAGTCAAAAACCCAGATTGCGAAGGAAGGTAAAACATCTGCTATTGATCATTATTTGTAGTTTGCGTTATCTCAGGTTCAGTTACTAAGCATGTGGTGACCTTTTCAGTCCTTTTGTTGGCTTTGGTACTTAAATAATATTCCATGTTATTGAGTTTTTGATTCTTGGTTTATGTTGATTGGAGAAAAATCTATTAAATTATGCCTTCAGCCAGTAACTCTTTTACTTTCACACTGTTATCTATGGCTCTGATTACAATTTAATCAAAGCATTTTATTGTATTTATATGATTGTCTTGAGAGCATTTCATGGCATCTGTGGCAGCCTTGAGTCGTCACAAAAATCTTCCTTCTTAAGTTTAGGCCATATTTGAATTCAGTCTTTTCGTTGGCACAGTAAATTAAACTGTAAAGTGATTGAGGCCAAGTGATATATTTATGAGTTATGACACGGCTTATTGTACAATACAATTGACTTAGGACGCACTTGTAAAATACTTAATGAGTAATCTGCTGCTTTTCTGTAATGCTATTAGAAGATGCTATTTTTTGCCACAAATAATATAGGTGATTTTGCCTCTTGTTAACTTTTGATGGCACTATATGACATCACTCAAAAAGTTTAGGCCAAGGTTGTTGCAAATGCCTGTCGTGGCCTTCTGCTGTCCCAAAATATTTTGTCACATGGTGGTTTTTGCAACTTCTGCAGTAGGCTGGAGTCACTGAAAAACGTCTCCTTTTATACATATAAGTCATTTTTTCTTCACAATCTTGAACTTTGAGAAGGAGACCGATTATTTTTTTTTTTTCCCAATGTTAGAAAAACTAGACAACCATATTTACAATAGATCTTGAAACTATAACTTAAGCTGAACTAGAGAACTGTATATACATAAGAAGACAAAAAAAAAAAAAATAGAAAAAAAAACCCCATGAAACATGCGCATAGACCCAAGTAAAAAATTTAAAAGTAATTCTCTCTACTGACCACCCTTGTAATTCAAAGTAGTGTTCACACATTTGTAGTCATTTGAACATCAGTTTCAACTGTGTTGGGTACTTGACTTGTAGAGGCACCAATACCATCTTGATCTAGTGGTATGAGATTTTGATCTTCAGTGTTTCTTGCTTGATCATTTCCTTCTTCATCTTCATGGTCCGTTAGTCTTGTGACATGCCAACCTTCAGGATATACCCATTGAACCTTGTCTTCTAATAATTTGAGTTTGCAAAGAAGCTTGAGAACATATCTTGCTCTTTCTTCAAAGACTTCAATTGGACTCTCATTCATATCCTTACATATGACAATTGGAAGTTGAGGAAGAAAGAAGAGCAACATATCGACAAATAGCTGCTCCAAATCTTTATGAAGCTCCTCGATAGATGCATACTTTTGACCATGAACAAAATCCCTTACGATCTCCATTTCTCTTTTCGCCAACCCGTCTGGGAATGCTTTCATTTCATTTGTAATAGATGACAATGCTTCATTCACCGACGAGTCCAAATGAGCAGCACTGGAATCATTTTTGCTCAGATGAACATTCTATAGTGCCAACAGAACTTTTGCAAATCGACGCTTCATTCCATCTTGAAAATTTCCAACATTTACTTTCTCATCAACGTAATAAACGATTTCGAAAGCTTCTTTCAAGGCTTGCATTATAGGTTCTGCAAGAGCAAAGGGAATGGAAAGAGCTATGACTTTTACGAGGATGACTATCGATAGACATGAAAGTTTATAATGCCCTTTGATGACACCAATTCGCTGCAACTTATTTGAAAGAGTTTGAGGTGGGTCAGCACGAGGTCTGGATCACAATTGGACTAAGTAGCTTTGGGGATTTATGTTACTTAGATCTGTCCATTTGTTCAGGTCCTCTACACAGTTCCTCATTATCCATTTTGGAAATTGTTCTGTTGAACTGAAAACCTCTTTCATCTCTATTTTCCATTTTTCAAACACAACAGCGGTGCTGCTGCTAGTTGAGCTTGCAGGACAGTAGGCATTAAAAATACTCATTATTTTTCTGTAAATAAAGCGAACCTCTAGAAGTGGCCCTCCAAGAACACAATGAATCAAAGCGGTTACAACAAAAGTCACCCATTTAAGTAGGAGATAGAAGGAAAGTAGCATTGAGACCTTTCGCAGCTCTCTATTATTGGCAAGAGATTGAAAGGAAAATAACTCAGCCTCAAAATACATATCAATAATATCAAATTCAGCATTATTAGAGTGAAGTGGTGGATGGACACCATTACGATCCATCGAAAGGCAGTCGATAAGCTTATTACAACAACCGTGATGATTTGAGTTACGAGAATGATTGATATTGACCATCCATAGTCAGAAATACCTTCACATATTTCAAACTTATGGACGAGCCATCGCAAGGACGCTTGTGACAAAATTGTTAAACATAGGAAGCAAATCATCCACGCCACAGTAAGACCATAATCTCCTCCTCTTAGAAAATATTGAGGATTGCTGATGCAACTACTCATATACCATCGTTTTGCTTGATGTTGCAAACTTGATGCTTTTCCATTTTGGAAGACATTTCTCATGGTCTCATTAATGAGGGTCTTTCCCTTGTTCAAAACAATAGTGTAAGGCCATAGCACAGTCAACAACATCATCATACAACATAGAATTATGATATGTTCTGCAATAAACAAGAAGATCACTCCAGTTGAAATCTGTATGCATATGTTGACTGCTATGGTGACAACAAAGAGACTTAGAGCGATCATGTTTGAAATGCTCTCGGTCTCTCCATTAATTGCAAGCGAAGGAATGAGAAAACAAATACTTGCACATACCATGGTTGTGCCGGTTAGCTTTGATAATTGGTCACTGGCCCTTGGCATGTACGTAGTGAGATCTACTGGAAGTTTTGAAGCAATCGCAAGAAGAGTTATTGTGGCGGAGCTCAACGAAAACCACTTGCAAGGTATGTATCCAGTTTTGCTTCGAACACTAGAAATTACATCACAAAGCATGAGTAGAAAACACGTCGCTGTGGCACCCGCTATATACAAGCCGATCAAAGGAACTGGAGAAGAACTACCATCCCCGGTAGAGCAGGAAAGCCTTGCCATTCTCTCTAGATCTCTCCCTTTGGATGTCTTTAGCAGAATGAGAGGAAGTTCCAGGCGCGAACTTATATGCATTTTTATATGAATGCTTAATTAGTATATGTTCTTCCATCTTCACCGAATTTTCTAAGAAATGTATGAAGCAATGGTTGTCTTAACTTTTTCTGATTGAAAAGTCTTCTCCTTCGGTTTTAACCTTATATGTTGAAGGATTTACTTATATTTTATTTGCTGAAAATCAATGGCAGGAGCATTAGAATAACAAATTGCGATGTGACCTTAGTACGTAATTGGACTAGGTTTATTTTAATAATTTGAGACTAATTTGCCAAGAGATGCCGGCTAATAATCATTTATTATGAAGCTGTTGTTGACTTACAAAACAGAAAATACGACTGTTATTTTAAAATGTGAGCAAGCATAAGTAGAGATGAGAAAATATGCTGACATCAATTATTAAAGCTTCTTAGAGAATTTACTTTGTTATTTCGTTAACTCAAATCAGATTGAAAGAGAACTCAATTTGTGTCAATCATCTTATTCTAATTGCGCCATTGATGTTTGCTAGCTACATAATAATCCTTTTTTAGTGTAATCTTTGTTTTTTTCTGTCAATTCTTTTCTCTATGACAAATGAAAGAAAAGCTTCTTTGTTCTTTGATTATCAAAGCTTGGTTTTATTTTACTTTTAGAAGAGGATAAGCAACTTCAAATTTTTCATCGTCAGAATTGTCTCTTATCATATGGATTTGATAATCAGTAAAATCATTGATACTAATAGTATCTTCTGAGGGGGTCACTACTATATGAGTGAGTAAACTAGAGGTTGATACTCGAGGTGGTTGTATAGGGATTTGGGCACTAGTGGTTGGAAGTGACGAACAAGATTTTCGAGAAGCAAAATTTATTTCAACTAGACCTTCATTATGCGTTATAATAGTATGAATTTGATCATTAACATTATCTTTAGGGAGTTTTTCTTTATTTTTATCTTGGATTAACCATGTCTTAGGAATATCGATATCTCTCCAATTTAATTGTTTTCGTGTAATTAATTTGTTTTGAATATTAGTTAAGAATAAAGTGGAGGTTCCTTTTTGGCAATTTGTGTAGGCTACGGTAGGAACAATCGTATGCATTAATTTATAATATATGCCATAAACAATGGCAACATTAGAACATATTCCTTTCATTTTAAATCCTTGAGTATATAAACTTAATTTAACGGCTTCATGGGCAAACTGATCGTGAAGACTTAATGTAAAGTTAGGAAAGCAATTAAAAAAGATTGGTCCTTCAGCTAAACTTCCTTCAATTATGCCTAAAAGAGAGTCATTGAAGTCTAAATGTTTTTTATCTCGAACAGAAGCTAAAACAGATGTATTGAGTCCTAAAGTTGTTAAAGGCTTGATGGCGACTTGAATAAGTCCGATATGCAAATATTTATAGCGTTCTTTATAATGAGTAATTTTATCAGGAGGAACTAAAATGATTTCTTGTCCTTCGTCATCTATAAATTTCGTATCTTCTTATAGTTTAATAATAAAATCTTGATGTTTGGAAAAAGATCCTTGAGTGTATATTTGCTTTCGATCTATAATTGGCATATCCCAATTTTGAAGTGATTGTTCAATATCTGTATAAGAAATTTTACTAATATTTCGTAAATCAATTTTGGATGGTATTTTTGTTGGTTTTTGGGTGTAAATCGGTTGGTTTTCTGAAGAGGAGGATGACTCAAATTTTACAGTTGGATTTTTGAATGAAAGAACACTTTTCATTTTCTTCATTAATTCACTCATGTTTAGGTCCTGGGTCTTTTAGAGGTAACTTGGTTAACGACTTACTACTATACTTACGCTTCCTCTGCTAGACTTACGACGTGACTAGGAAAGTTTTCACTTAAATGACTAGGAAATAAACAAGAGATAAATTAATAAACCAAATGAAATGAAATTCTTTCAAAGAAAATCACAATTGTAAAACTTGATTCAAAATCCTTTTGAGAAACCAAATATTGATATCGATTATATAAGAGTGAAAATATACTTACGACTGGAGGAGGCTGTGATTCTTGCGTAGTTGTGGTTCTGGATCTAGGAGCAACCTGGCTCTGATACCAGTTTAGAGGAAAGATATACTAGCGTTGGAAGAGTGCATGCTAGATACATAGACACTATTAAGGATATTTATGATGGAGTAGTAACGAGTATAAAGACATTTGGAGGAGCTACAAAAGAATTTCTCATTACGATAGAACTACATTAAGGATCGGCTTTAAGCTCGTATCTATTTACTTTAGTTATGGATGAACTAACTAGACATATTCAAGAGGATATACCATAGTGTATGCTATTTGCAGATGATATTATCTTAGTGGATGAAACTAAAGATGGAGTGAATAGGAAATTAGAACTCTGGAGGAATACATTAGAATCTAAAGGTTTTAAGTTGAGTAGAACGAAAACCGAATACATGCACTGTGAGTTTAGAAACGCTAGACATCGAGATGATAGAGTCGTAAAATTAGGGGAAATAAAAGTTTCTAAGGTAAACCACTTTAGATACCTAGGATCAATCATACAAAATGATGGTAACATTGAGAATGATGTCACACATAGAATTCAAGCTGGATGGAAGAAATGGCGGAGTGCAACAGGGGTGATTTGTGATCGAAATGTTCCTACTAAGTTAAAAGGAAAATTCTATAGGATCGCAATTAGGCCAGCTATACTCTATGGAAGTGAATGTTGGGCGGTAAAGCAACAACAATTACATAAAATGAACGTAGCAGAAATGAGGATGCTTAGGTGGATGTGTGGTAAAACTCGTGAAGATAGAATAAGAAATATAGAAATTCAAAGACAAGTAGGAGTAGCACCAATTGATACAAAGATTAGGGAAGGACGGTTGCGATTGTTTGGTCACCTGCAAAGACAGCCTACAAATGCCCCAACTAGAAAACTTGACTCAATAGATGTAGAAATTTGACGAGGTAGGGGTAACATGGATGCATTAATTAGGAGGGATTTGAATGGTTTGCAAAGCTTACCATCAATTGCACTTAATCGCGCACAATGGAAAAGTTTGATCCATGTAGCTGACCCCAATTAATTTGGGACTGAGGCTATGTTGTTGTTGTTGTTGTTGTTGTTGGAAGCGAGCACGCGCTCTGAAATGAGTATTATTGAACAAATGAAAAAGCTTACAAACTCAAACTTAGACTTCTCTTGAACGACTAAACTTCGAATGCCTAACTTCGTTGGAGAAGTTAACATTTATACAGACTTTGGGACGTGTGACGACAAAAGCCAACCCATAGCTAAAGGAATTGCTCAAAATAAAAAGACGTACTATCGTGGAAAGATAGTTCTACATCGTACGGATATTATTAAAGCAAAAGTAGACGCATTATCTAAAGAAGATTCTAAAGAGAATTATTTTCTCCTTTTATATATTCGATATCGAAATAAAAAACACTTAAAATGGCTTGCCAACGAGCAAATATTTGTTTTGAAACTAGGTTTTTGACATCTTTCAAAAGTATTTCTTTAGCTGATTTGCAATCAACTTGAATTAAAAATTTTTGATTTAAAACATCAGATTGAAGTTTTTGAACACATAAAATAATTGCTAAAACTTTGTTTTTGACAGTAGCATAATTCTGTTAGGTTTTAGTCCATAGTTTTGAGGTATAACAAAGTAATTGTTCTTTTCCTGTAGGTGGAGTTTGTAACACTATGCCACCATAGCCTAAGTCAGAGGCATCCGTTTGGATGATCATTGGATAAGAGGGATTTTCTAAGTGTAGACATGGGAGAGATTTTATCGTAGTCTTGATGACCTGGATAGCCTTAGTATGGGCAAGTGTCCATTGAAACTTGACATCCTTTTTAAGGAGTTCTTGGAGAATTTTTTATCTGTGGCTGCTTGTTTATAAAAATCAGTTAAGTAATTTAAACATCCGAGAAAACGTTGTAATTGTTTTATGTCGGTGAGTTGATCTGAGAAGTTATTTGCGAATTTAATAACACGGTTGATGGGAGTAATAATTTGATTAGCAATTTTGAAACCTAAAAAATTTATTGTTGTTTGAAAAAGTTTCATCTTTCTCTGGGATAGTATTAAACCATTGGTAATAATTATATGTTGAAAGGTATAAAGATGTTTCCAATGTTGATCAATTGTTTTGGAGAATATCAGAATGTCGTCAATATAGACAAGAATATATTCGTGATAGGGGTGAAAAATGTCGTTCATTACCTTTTGAAATTCTGAAGGGGCATTTTTCAAACCAAATGGTATAACATTCCATTGATATTGGCCAAATGGGATATTAAAAGCTGTTTTATACCTATCTTCTTTCTTAATTTGAATTTGCCAAAACCCAGATTTAAGTTTGCAAAGAACAAGATTGGTTCTATGGTCATTTACAAAGCCTTAGGTGTCGGACGCTATCTGATTTTTGTTGGTATAAAGATACTTTTTTATCTAAAGTTTATACGTTAACAACCACTGGCTCTTCTTTCTGGAAAAAAACGTTTTATAGCTGGTCTTCCCCCTTATTTTGCCGAAAAGGTTAAAATCCTTCTTCGCGAAAAAAGGAAGTGGTACCATAAATTGTTATAATTTTACTTATGGTGATTTAGTTCAGATTATACAGATGACTGGGTTAGCAATTTGCAATGATATCAAACTCAAGAACAACTCAATAAAGAAAATAAAACTAAGCATCAAGCTTTAGGTAATTTCTGCTATCAATTTGGCCATGATGCCAAGCTTGACACAACCCAACAACATGCTAAACCTAGAAGAAAATTACATCGTTTTAATAAACCTAGCCCTGACGCGTATTATAAGAAAAACACACGTCATAAGAAAACAAAGAAATATCAAAAGACTTCCAAAAATAAAACAAATACATGTTATAATTGTGGAAAACCAGGTCACTATGCAAATAAATGCCATCTAAAGACCTACAAAAGAAAAATCAATGATATCCAAGAAGATCTGAGTTCATCTGACACATGTCAGTGTTTAGAAAAGATCCAAAACACCAGTACACATACCTCTAGTTCAGATCAAGACAACATAAATGTACTAACAGCTCATGAGGAATTAATTCTAGAAAATTGAGAACAAATAGTAGATCCTACTCTGAAATATAAATATTTTACGAAATTACTTTAAAAATTAAAGATTTTAAACATCTTGGTCATGCCTTAATTGATTCAGGC
The DNA here is from genome assembly GCA_039657365.1 of Stephania yunnanensis. Taxonomy (NCBI): domain Eukaryota; kingdom Viridiplantae; phylum Streptophyta; class Magnoliopsida; order Ranunculales; family Menispermaceae; genus Stephania; species Stephania yunnanensis. Next base: position 1,082,821 of record CM077582.1, read on the forward strand.
GCAAATTTAAATTGTATATGTGAAGCGATTGCAGGAGAGTTAATGTGGCGGAGTTCAATGCAAACCACTTGCAAGGTTTGCATGTAGTTTTGTGTCGAAAACTAGAAATTATATCACATAGCATGAGTAGAAAGCATAATGCTGTTTGGGTGCCTTTAGCAAGATGAGAGAAGGAAGTTCCAGGCGTAGGAACTTTTTTTTTTTTATGAATGCTTAATTAGTATATGTTCTTCCATCTTCACCGAATTTTCTAAGAAATGTATGAAGCAATGGTTGTCTTAACTTTTTCTGATTGAAAAGTCTTCTCCTTCGGTTTTAACCTTATATGTTGAAGGATTTCATTTATATTTTATTTGCTGAAAATTAATGCAGGAGCATTAGAATAACAAATGCATGTGATCTAGTACATAATTAAAATAGGTTTATTTTAATAATTTGAGACTAATTTGCCAAGAGATGCCGGCTAATAATCATTTATTATGAAGCTGTTGTTGACTTACAAAACAGAAAATACGACTGTTATTTTAAAATGTGAGCAAGCATAAGTAGAGATGAGAAAATATGCTGACATCAATTTTAAAGTTTCTTAGAGCATTTACTTTGTTTTTCGTTAACTCAAATCAGATTAAAAGAGAACTCAATTTGTGTTAATCATCTTATTCTAATTTTACAAATTGATGTTTGCTAGCTACATAATAATCCTTTTTTAGTGTAATCTTTGTTTTTTTCTGTCAATTCTTTTCTCTATGACAAATGAAAGAAAAGCTTCTTTGTTCTTTGATGAAAGAAAGCTTGGTTTTATTTTAGAATAGGTCAAAGCCAGACTATTTCTTTCAATTCATTATTTTTTACTTGGTGTCATGTTTTCTCAGCCATTTATTTATTTATTGTAATATTCCTTCAGTTTCTCTTTGAAGCCGGCCCCAATTAATTTGGGACTGAGGTCTCTGGCCACTGATTCAAGAGTAAGAACATGTAAATGAAAGGGCGAAAGTCAAAAAGCTATCCCATATTGCGAAGGAAGGTTAGGCATCTATTGATCATATTTCTTGTTTGCGTTATATCTGGTTGTTCGGGTTTGAGTTCTTATTCTTCTAATTTGTCATTTTGTTCATAATAATCAACCAATATTTTAAGAGTGTAGCTGAAACTTTCCCTATACGATATTGGACACAACTTACAATACAATAATTATAGGCCCTTTTTGAAATATATTTAGCATGAAAGATGTGCATGGAACAAATTAATGACCAAAAAAAAATAATTCATATTAATGAAACAAATACATAGGACAAACTTACCCCGAAAAAAAAATAAAAAATGGAAATCTCCCTACTGATTACATCTTGTAATTCATAGATTTGAGCCCCTTTCAACATCAGGAGTACTGCCTGAATTGGAGAGGGGCCTCCAACGTGATCAACATTGTGTAAGACTGATCTGATCTTCAGGGTCCATTAATGTTTGGATGTAACAGTTTTCCGGAAATGACCATTGAACTTTGTCTTCTAACAACTTGAGTTTGCAAAGAAGCTTTAGAACCAATCTTGCTCTTTCTTCATGAAATTCGATCGGGCTCTCAAACACGTCCTTAAATATGACAACTGGAAGTTGAGGAAGAAAGAAAAGCAACATATCAACAAAAAGCTGCTCCAAATGCTCATAAAGCTCGTTAATTGACACATACTCTTGATCAAGGATGAAATCTCTTATAATTTCCATTTCTCTGTCTGCAAATCCAATGGGGAATGCTTGGTATTCATTCTCAATAGATGATATTGCTTCACCGATGGACCTGTGAGAAGTGGCCGAATCTTTTTTACTCAGATGAGTATTCTTGTATTTGAGCAAAACTTTTGCGAATTGACGTTTCCTTTGATCCTCAAAGTTGCCAACATTTATTTTCTTGTCGATGTAGTAAATCAATTCGAAGACTTCATCCAAGGCTTGTAGAATAGGTTCTGCAAGAGCTAAGGGTATCGCAAGAGCAACAATTTTTACGAGGATGACTAGTGATAAACATGAGAGTCTATAATACCCTTTGGTCGCACCAACTTGCTGCAGCTTATTTAGAAGAGTTTGTGGAGGGTGACTGGGAGGTTTTGATAGCAATTGGACTAAATGGATCGGGGGGCTTTTATCACTTAGATCAATCCATTTATCCATGTCCTCCACACGGATCCTCATTATCCACTCTGGAAACATTTCTGTGGAGGGAAAAGCATCTCTCAACTCTGTTTTCCATTTTTCTGATATGTTGACAGCCCTGGTGAAGCTGGAACAACAATATCTGAAAATCATGCGGATCATGTAAACTGGAGCTCCAAGAACGCAAAAAGTCACAAAAGCCGTGAGAACAATCGCCATCTTAAGTAGGAAATAGAACAAAAATATTATTGTGACCATTCTTACTTTTCTCTTCTTGGTAATATACTGAAAAGAAAATATCTCAATATCAAGATACATTTCGAGGTCAAAATCAGAATCATTTTTCATGTAAAGTGGTGGATCGGATACTATTGTGATCCATCGAAATGCCGTGGCTAAACTTCCGACCACAATTGTGATTATTTGGATTACGATTATGGTTGGTATCGACCATCCATAGTCAGAAACACCTTCACATATCTCTAACTTGTGGAAGAGCGATCGCAGTGCAGCTTGTGATACGACAGCTAGACATACAAAGCAAATCATCACCAAACTTAGACTATAATCTCCACCCCTCAAAACATATTGAGGATTGCTGATGCAACTGCTCAAATACCATAGTTTTACTTGATGTAGCAAACTTGTTGCTTTTATATCTGTGAAAATATTTCTGATGGCCTCAACAAGGGCTGTTTTTTTGTTGCTGATGAAAAAGTTTAAAGCCCACATCACAGTTAGCATTGTCAACATGCAACATAAAATCATGATATGCTCCACAATGAATGAAAAGATTACTCCTGTGTAGATTTGTATGCATATGTTGACTGCAATGGTAACAACAAAGAGACTTAATGCAATCATGTTTGTAATGCTTTCAGTCTCTCCATTGATTCCAAGTGAAGGCATGAGGAAGCAGATACTTATACATACCATGGTTGTGCCAGTAAGCTTTGATAATTGGTCACCAGCACTTGGCATGTATGTTGTAAGATCTACTGGAAGTTTTGAAGCGATCGCAAGGAGAGTTAATGTGGCAGAGTTCAATGCAAACCACTTGCAAGGTACGTATCTAGTTTTGTGACGAAAACTAGAAATTATATCACATAGCATGAGTAGGAAGCATACAGCTGTGGCACCTGCAATATACAGGCCGATCAAAGGAATTGGGGAAGAAGAACGACTATCCCCGCTAGAGCAGGAAGGCCTTGTTGCCATTCTCTCTCTTTTTGTTTGAATGTCCTTATTACTTAGACGAGAGGAAGCTCCAACTCCAAGTGAGAACATTTATGTATATTTATATAAATGAATGCTAAATATTTGTTATTATATATTTCTTCACCTAAATTGCTAAGAAATGCATGGAGCAGCGGTTCATTTCCTTTCTTTCATTGACAAGTTGTGTTAATTGTCAACCTTTCACATTGTTGAAGCATTTGCTTTTATTTATTTGCTGACAATTAATGCCAGCTGCATCTTAAAAAAAAAGCATTATAATAACACAGTACTGCAACCTAGATACATAAATAAACTTTCATTTAATAGTTTATTTAAGACTAATTATATGCCAAGAGATACCAGCTAATTAACAATATTTTATAATTTAGTTGTTGTTGACTTGATTAAATATTCTTGCATCAATTGTTAAAGCTTCTTAGAGGATTTACTTCATTTTTTTCCGTAAACTCAAATCAAATTAAAAGAAACTCAGTTTGTGTTGATAATCATTTCATTCTAATTGTGCAAATGACACTTGCTAGCTAGTATTCCTTGTTTAGTTTCCTTTCTTTCATTGACTAGTCTATTGGTTCTTTGGTAACCTTTTGTTTATATTTTATCGTTGAAGCGCCCTTTATTTTAATAATCATTTTATTATTGTAATATTCCTCCAGTTTCTCTTTGAAGCCTCTGGTGTCTGAATCAAGGGCAAGAACATGTGAAAGGAAGGGTACAAAGTCAAAAACCCAAATTGCTAAAGAAGGTCAGGCGTCTGCTATTGATCATATTTCTTGTTTCCGTTATCTCTGTTTATTCATATTTGAGTTCTCATTCTTCTAATTTGTCATTCTGTTCATAATATCAACCTATATTTTAAGAGCATAGCTGAAATTTCATCTAGAAATTATCTGATGCTAGAATTTGGATGATTCATCAATGTTGCAAAAAGTTAGGAACTGGGTGGTAGACTTCTTTTACATATTTATGAAATGCTACTAGAAACATAGTTGTATAATTCTCACTATCTGAAAATATTTTCTAGTATTTCACTGCACTTATAATATCCTCTTGGAAAGCATTCTATAGCATTTATATGACAGTGGCTGATGGGACATGAATGTGTCATCTGTGGTGGCCTGGAGTTTTCGCAAAGCGCCTGCATAAAAATAGGCCATTTTTTAGATCAAACTTTTTCCCAATAGTTAATTAAACTTTATAGTATTCAAGAAAAAGAAGCAAAATTATGGTACAACTTACAACACAATATAGTTGACTTATGACTGCACATAAAAGGCCAAAGAAGAAAACAAATATACCTGAAACTGAAACATAAAAGATTGAACCAACTAGAAAGAAACTCAAATCCATGAAACATATACATGGAACTAATTAATAACTGGAAAAAAAAAAACTAAAAAATTTACCTGGTGATTACATCTTGATAAGTCAAATAATGTTCAAGCAATTGAACCTATTTCAACATCTAGATCACCTATATTAGGTACTTGAATTGTAGAGCCACCACCATCTTGATCAACTAGCCTGAGATTCTGGTTTTTAGTATTTCTTGCTTGCTCATCGTTGTGTTCTTCTTCAGGATCCATTAGTCTTGTGATTCCTTCAGGAAACAGCCATTGAACTTTGTCCTCCAATAATTTGAGTTTGCAGAGAAGCTTGAGAATTTGTCTTGCTCTTTCTTCGTGGACTTCAATTGGGCTCTCACTCGCATCCTTAAAAATGAAAATTGGAAGTTGAGCAAGAAAGAAGAGCAACATATCAACAAATAGCTGCTCCAAATCTTCGTAAAGCTCCTCAATAGATGCATACTCTTGAACACGAATGAAATCCATAATGACCGTAATTTCTCTATGTGCTAGTCCATCAGGGAATGCGTTCCATTCATTTTCAATAGATGATAATGCTTCATTCACTGACGTGTCCAAACGAGCATTGGAATCTTTTTTGCTCAGAAGAAAATTTTTATGTGCCAACAAAATTTTTGCAATTCGACGCTTGATTCCATCTTGAAAGTTCCCAACATTTATTTTCCTATCAATGTAATAAACAATTTCGATAGCTTCATCCAAGACTACAACGTTTCGAGAAAAAAAAAAAAAAAGATACAAAGCTAGTTTAACATTCAAGCCACCAAACCTTAAAAGGTCATTGATAACAGCATTGGAGTCAAAAAGGTTTGCTTGATGAAAATGCAAAATCTGCAAAGCAATCTCTGGCAGTAATCCAAATGAGGAAGCATATACGTACCAAGAAATAGAAAATCAATTCAGAAGCAATTGTATTATTTCATGCACATCCAAATCAGCTGAGTAATGGAGAAACTTCGGCGCAAGAGCAATTGTATATTTGAATCATGCGTCTTGTGATTGCAAAAATAAAAAAAAATGATATGAAATCTGTATTTTAAACTGTGACAGCTACTCTTTTTTATTAAAGAAAAAAAAAAGAAATTGTTTTATTATCAAGCAAAAAAAAAAAAAAAGAATTGGTTGCAAATTGTTCATCCATGACACTATAACATGAAAAGTTTTGTTTTGGTGAAGAAAAGCATGCAAAGGTGCCGTAGAAAGAAACTTATTAATTCATACATATGTAATGCAGCACATACCTCATGTTAATCTAGTATATGGATAATTGTGGATTATGGGATTACATATCAATGAATAGGGAAAACATCAAACAATGTCCAACTAGCTAGCATGACAAGATCATTTTCTTGTGGGTTACAATGTACAGACATACCATTTCAGTTGCTGATCAACAACGTTTTTAAAGTCAACTTTAATTGATGAAGCCAAAAGTTTAGGCATCACCTGCAGTGTAAGCTCTGCATTGATCTTCTATCTCCAGAAACTTTGCCAATCCGCTGAAATAGAAAGCATGGGACCTTTGGTAAAATGCCCGCCCGTAACCCAGCGGATAAAGTGTCATGGAGCTAAGATAAAAAATATGGAAGAAACAAGTGTTTCCACGACTCTACCACCCGGTCAATTCTGTTCCACTTAATCCCCCTTTCATGGCCACATATCTTTCCGGCTAAGGAATGGAAATCTTTCTCCTGTTACATGAATCAAATGCTTCATTTCATCCGGGAAAAGCCATCTCTTTCTCAACAATGTCTGCAATATTAGATCTTGGTAATCAGATAGCCAACTGACACAACTCATGAAGATCAACAGATGACACAACAGGGCGGCAACAACTTTGTACTGCTCGAAAGCGAGACTAGTTTATGGGTAGGCTTAAGTTTGGAAGTGAGTGACTACTCCAAAATGCTGAGCCAAGCCAAACAAATGCTTCTTTTCATTTGTAGTAAAAAGAAAATTAATGAAATACCCAAAAAACAAGTTTGAGCATACCTCACATAATTGGCTATGAGACTCTGTTAACTCTTGAATCAATAACGATTGCCAAATTCATGCTTTTGGGTTCACCGCATTCGGAAGTCCTGATTGATACAATGATAATTAAGTCGGATGCAAATATCACCATGCCACCAAATGGGGAAAAAAAAAGGAAAGCGCATGACATATGTAGCATGTTGAAAAATCCGCGTCGAAAATGAGGAATGTAAGATCATGATAGTTTCTTCAAGTAAAGCGCATGAGACATATTGAATGAGTAAAAGATTTGATTGATTTTTATCAGTTTCGACTATGAAAAATGCAAAATCATCAGGAAAATATTGGGGAAGCTTCAAAGCGTGCAAGAGTAAAATGAAAATAAAGGTACTTAACAAGTGAAAGAAACAACTTTACAAGAAGGAAGCTTCGCGACTTACTTGACATGAATTACACTTCTCGGAGTAGAAGCAGTAGCAGAAATTTCTCAAAATATTGACTCTATTGCATGAAAGATTACCCGCTTGCTTCCTACAACAGGAACATATATAATCCAAAATAATTATAAAGGCTAACCAACAAAAACAAATAGAAACAAAACTTCAGTAGCTACGATGTTCTGAGTTAAAAAAGACACAAAGCTAGCTAGTTTAACATTGAAGCAACAAAACCTTGAAAGGTGATTGATAGCTGCAGTGGAGTGAAAGATAAAATAGCAGCACAACATGATCTTCTACTACCAATTAATTAATTAATAAATGCTGTCATGAGTTGAATGCAAAGACATACGGAAAGTATTGTTTTGATGAAGAACATGCATGCATTCAAATAGAAACATATTTATTGATATAAACAGGGAAGACTACAGCATACATTCCTATATATATAACGCACCACATCACATACCTCATGTTAATCTCTAGTATATTTGTAAATCTGGAATGTGGGATATCTTGGGCCACTCTGGACCATCTCTCCTGCATCTTTCCTCCAAGCGGGAACAATCTTCAATCCTCAAGTGCTCGAGGAAGGTGAGTCGTTGCATTTGTTCCTTGGAAGGTAAATGTGTCAGTTTGTCGCACCTCCTAATCCTCAATTGTTCAAGTGATGCAAGGTTTCCAATCCACTGCGGCAATTCCGTCAAATTCGTGAAGTCCTCTATAATGAGGGATTTGAGCGTGGTGAGGTATTGAAGGTGGTGAGGCAGAAATTGGAGAGCTGGCCACCCCATAATCTGTAACTCACGAAGGGAGGGGAGGAGATTGTTGAACTCTACTGCATCATCACCATGATCCTCACTGATTAATGGCGGGAAGTAAAGCAGCGCAGGAGAGAAGCCGCCAATGCTCAGTTTCTCAAGGGCAGTCAGGAACGGTAAGCCTTGCAAGGCATGGAGTCCGCTACAACAATAAATCTCTAAGGTGTGCCAGCACGGGAAGAGGTGTAGTTGTTGTTGGGTACTGGAACTACCGCAAATATCAAACCTTTCTAAATTAGGGCAAGACATGATTCGAACTTTTCGAAGATGCTTCAAGCTCGGCAAAAGCTCGATGGTACCTTTCAGTCTCTTACATCTATAAACGTTCAAGCTCTCAAGAGCGACAAGGGAACTCCAAAATCCTTTCGGTATTGTCTCTAGTTCTTCACACCACCGAATCTCCAACTTTTGAAGAGATGTTAAGCTCCTCACGTTTGGAATGGATTTCAAAGCATCACACATTTCAATCTGCAATTCACGAAGAGAGCTGCTATTGGAAACCATTAATCCCTCCTCTTTGAAAACTTGGAGTTTGGGGCACATCACTACATTAAAAATAATCAACTGGTCATTGTTCGTCAGCAGCCCTTCAGGGAGGAATTCAAGATCTTCACAACGTGTTATGGAGAGAGAAGTGAGAGAGGTGAGAGAGCTTGTTATTGACACCACTCCCATCCCACCCACATCTTCTAATTTCAATGATTTAAGTGAAGGGAATGAATGAGGCGTCATCCTCAAATTGGGGCAACTCGTAATGGACAGCTCCTCAAAGCAAACTTCATTTCCTTCAAACCATTCTTCTAAATTAGGCATTATACCCAGCTCCAACACTTTTAAGCAACTATATGAAGATGATTGTGGAGTTGTGGTAATGTCCATCTGCTCATCTTTCGAGCCACCGATGCTCTTCACATTACTCATATTCATTATTTCCAACCTCTCCAAACAAGCCAACTCACCAAAGCTAGGGATGTGCTCACAATTACTACAATTTCTTATCTTCATGTACTTCAAGTTAGGAAGTAGTGAGCCATTTGACATCCATCTAGGAAATCGAACTCCTTTGAAACCTTAATAAATAGCTCGTGCAGATTTGGGTGAGGTTGTAGCTCTTCCAACGCTTGTAAATCACTGCCCTCGTCACCAATAAAAGAATCTCTATCCCAATAAAGCTCTAATTTCCGTAACTTGCTCTTCTTGCATAAAACATTAGCTCTCTTGGCTAAGCTTGCTTCTCTCACGAGACCCAAACGACGAATCTCCAATGAGCCTCGAAGATTGTTCAAGTTTTCCAACGCTAAAATTCCATTCTCTTGGCATGCCCCAAACACCGGCAGTGTTTGAAGCTCATCAAGTTTGCCCATTGCTTGTGGCATTTTTTTCCATTTTCGGCCATCATCTATGAACAAATGTCTCAGCTTCTTCAAATTCATCAAATCTTCAGGGAGCTCAACAAGCTCCCGACACTTAATTAATTTCAAAGTTTGCAAATGGTAAAGCCGAGTAACCCACTTTGGCAATGACTTGATCCTCGTGTAAGAGAGGTCGAGGTATCTCAAATGTTTCAACTTACCAAGTGAAGAAGAAAAATCAGAACCTCTAAAGTAGCTCAAATTTAGAACCCGTAGTAACTTGAATTTAAAGAATGAGCTAATTTTAGTCGCCCCCACCGTACCTCCATCATAGAACTCCTCTCCATATGAATCTGATTCCCAACCAAAAATTGTGCGCACCTTCTTAGCTTTATTTAAGACTTTTAGTGTCTTTGGAGAAATAAAAGAAGCATGTCGACATTTGGAGAAATCTACAGTATTGTTGCTCTCTCCAAAAATTTGGCATTCGAACTTGCAGATGGATTGAGCCAAATCATGTACAAGATCGTGCATCTTGCATTCTATTACCTCCCCGTATTCATTCATTTCTGCTTCTTGAAAGAAAGATTTTGAGTACAAGGTGTTGAAATAAGTATTGCCTTTGTCCTCCATGATTTCCTCTTGAGAATTGTTAGATGCCCAAATAAGTCCTTGTGCCATCCAAAGCTGGATCAATGACTCCCTCGAAATCCAATAATCCTTGGGGAATATTGCACAGGAAGAAAAACATGGCTTCAATTTTGATGGCAAATTGTCGTAGCTCAATTTTAAGACCTCCATAATTTGTTTTGTATCATCTGAAGTCGAATTCCAAAAACCAGCATCACGCACGGCCGACCATTCATGTACTTCTTTTTTGGATTGCAACATACCGCCGAGTACTTTTGCGGCTAATGGCACGCCCTTGCACTTCTTGGAGATTTCTTTTCCGATTTCCACCAACTGAGTTGTCCTTTTCACTTGTCCTCCAGGCACAAATGCTCGTCTTTCAATCAAACCCCAACAAGTATCATCAGATAAGCCTCGCAACTGATACATGGTTTTAGCTCTTGCAGCGGATGCAACTTGTTGGCTGCGAGAAGTAACTAAGATTTTGCTAGCTTTAGCAGTGAAACTTCTCAATGGAGATATAAATTTTTCCCACATTTCATCATCTTCGTTCCAAACATCATCAAGTACAAACAATATTTTCTTCCCCTTTAGCTGGCTTTGAAGATCCTTCAGCAAGACTTCCTCGCTTGATGACTCTGATTTGGTATTGTTTGGATTGATTTGCTCTAAGATTTGAAAGAAGAGATTTGTGGTTCTAAAGTTGGTAGAAACACAAATCCAAACTTTCAATTGAAAATGATTCTTCACAGCATCATTGTTGTACACTAATTGAGCAAGTGTGGTCTTGCCAAGGCCTCCAATACCGACGATAGCTATGACCGGAAGAGCAATGTTGTGGTGAGCAGTAATAATCTCTTGATGATCAGTGTTGTTGCTGCTGCTGGACCCGACGTCGTCATTGATGAGCATTTGAGTGATCTCCATCTTTTCAATATCCCTCCCTATCACAGTGGATTCATCCACAAATGAATAGGTTTCTCGAGCATTAAACGTTTGTGCAGGCTCCGCAACATTATTAGTGATCAGATGGAACGCACTCTTTCTCTCGTTAATGACGTGCAGCTCCAAATTGATGGCTTTGATTCGATGAGCCATCTTAATACGAGCTACAAGTCGTGAAGGATAATTGAACCTTCCGGGTAGCTTGTTCTTGTTATTGCGGACAGTACTGTATTTGAGTTCATTATACGCGATCTCGTCGAGTGCGTCTTCAGCATCGTATGAAAGTTGCTTGAGTTCTTGAAGCCAAAGTTTCACCCTGTTCTCCTTCACTTGCTTTTCCTCGGCATCCTGCAGGACGGCATGGATGTGGGTGAGGACATCTTTGAGTTTTTTCAATTCACCTTTCACGCCAATCACTAGAACCAACTCATCAATAGCAAGAGAGAAGACCCTCTCCACGATCTCTCCTACTACAGCCTCAACCACAACATTGTCAGCCATCTTTGATACACAAAAAACACTCTTTAGATCAATGGAGAAGCAAATTCAAAAACACAAGTATTAGCAGCTAGTAAGTTTGCTAGATCTCTCTAATTCAATAAAACTTACAAGTAGTAGCTGACAATTTTGCTTGGCTGGGTTACGTATTTGTAAATAAATGCTATATATATATAAAATGAAAGTCTTCGCTTTTATCTTGTCAGTCCTTGCATGTTGAAGCATTTTCTTTTATTTTATTTAATCGCTGGTAATTAATGGCAATAACATTTTTTTATTGCAAAAGTAATTATATAAATATTTCCAAGAGATGCCAGCTTATTAATAATCTTTTATTATGAAGTGGTTGTAGGCTTACAAGAAAACAAAAAAAAGGTAATATTACAAACATGAGTTAGGTAGATGAATGTATTACATGCTGAAGAATTTATTCGAAAGTTAGCCACATTTTTTTCAGAGAGTGACTTTTCCAAAGTTAAAATCAAGAGCGTTGAACCATAGAATAGCCAACAACATAAACATGCATACAACACATGATTATGATGTGCTCAGCAACAAATGAGAAGATCAGTCATGTACCCAACTGTATGCATATGTTAACTGCAACTGTGACGACAAAGATGCTTATTGAGGCCATGTTCAAAACACTTTCTGACTCTTTACTACTGGCAATGGATGGAGCCATGAATCCGATGCATATACAAGTCATTGCCACGCACGTGAGCTTAGATAGTTGGTCTTGAGCACTAGGCATGTCAGTAGTGAGATCAACTGGGAGCTTTGCAACAATCGCTAACAAAGTTAGCGTGACAGAATTAAGTGAAAAGCGTCGACAAGGAATATAACGACCCTTGAAAACGTCCCAAAAAATGAGTAGAAGACATACCAATGAGGCGCCTGCGATGTAGAAGCCAATGATGGGCACCGGCGAGGAATAGCCATTAGAGTCGGTACAGTTAAGTTTTGACATTTTGTTGTGTTTCCAAAGACAAGGAAGGTAAAAAGTAAAGATATAGGAGGTTCCGAGAGTAGACATCCAAAACTTAAAGAGAAAACAAATAACTGAAAAAGACCGTAGAACTATTTCTAAAAAGCAAAGCAAAGCAAAGCTGCAAAAGTAAGACAATTGAAGTTAGGCCGATCCAAATCCACCTAGAGCCCTCTACTAGTAATCATACTATCTCAAACTTAACCACACTTATATTCTTCGCTATTAACCGATGTGGAACTACATTTCACTCTGCGCCCTCAAAAATCATTTATACATGTTTTATTTGTACCGAGGTGTGCCTTGATTTATTAAGAGGGCTAAATGTGTACATATCAAGAAGAAACGTAGTTTGCAATTGAAGTAGCTGTTTTATGACTACCAGTTAAGAACTGGAAGGACATTTAACTTACAGGAAATAGGAAGTAAGTCGGAATTGTTATGGCATAGATATAGCATCTTGATCAAAGAAGCGAGCGGTATTTGGCTAACCCTCAGGAAATTTCCACTGGACTTTATCCTCCATTGATGAATCCAATTCACAAAGACGCTTTGTGATGAATCTGCCTCGTTCTTCCCAATTTTCGAATGAACTGTCATTAACTTCTCTAAACACAGAAACAGGCAGAACCTTCTTGCTGATCATATCAATCTCCCCACCTTCCCAAAGAAGCTTTGCCAATTGCCTTTTTCCTGAATCATCACTTTCCACATTCATTTTCTTATCAATATAGTACAAAATCTCGAAAGCTTCACAAAGAGCATCTGTCATAGATTTGGCAAGAACTGATGATGATGGAAGAAGAGGAGGCACAACTTTTGCAAGCACAACCAACTTCTAGGAATCTGTTTAAGAGTGGTGGCGCCGTAGAGAGATGATATTTTGATAGCAATTGTAGCGTGTGTTGATAGGCAGGAGGATCTCTTTTAACATTCATCTACTTACTAATGTTGTCTACACAAACACTGATCTTTCTTTGAGACAATCTGTCCTGCAACCCAAACTCATTTCTCCATGAATCCAAGGTCGACGCGGTATCTTCCCTAGCTTTGTGCGCGCAACATCTAACTTCTCCAACAATTCCCTCTACCATCCGTGGCACAATGAAGGCAATGACAAATATAGCTAATTGTGTGATAACTAGGATCCACATTGACCATTTATAATCTGAAACCCCTCCATATAAGTCTAAAGTTCGGACGACTATCGACTGATAGGTAGCTTATAGTAGAACTAAGAAACACATAATGCAAATTGGTTCTATGGCTGAAGTGAACATCTCACAGCAGAGAAGACGCTATGGTTTCGACACTTCCAAAGACGGCCTACAAATGCTCCCGCTAAAAAACTCGACTCAATAGAAACTGAAGAAACTCGACGAGGTAGGGATAGACCAAAGCTCTAAACCGAGCACAATGGAAGATTTTGATCCATGTACCCGACCACAACTAATTTGGGATTAAGGCAATATATGTTGTTGTTAAATGGTTCCTTCCAATCAATGGCTACTATTTTAGTAATAAAGGAAAAAGAGAAGAGAAAAAGCAAAGCAAAGCAAGAATCAATAACAGATGCATACATTGTTTTGTTGATATAGAGTTGTGTCAGGGATCCTCATTCCTCGAGGCACTACTTCAAATGTATATATTAGATATAGCGATGAGCATACAAACACAAGCAATAAAATAATACATGAGAGTTCAACGAAAGTAACTAGACCAAGTTCTGCGTCGTGATTCCCATGACTAAGATCAGCGAAGCTGGTTTGTGCTTAGTCTAGAACTGTAAGTAACAGTGAGTAGTTAAGCTTTTTATGGTAGAACATTTTGAGAGGTTGCAGTTACATGGTCTTGAGGGGAGTCAAAGAAGTGAGGAGTATTAGGAAAACCAACAGGAAACTTCCACTGCACTTTATCCTCCAGTGACGAATGCAATTGGCAAAGATGTTTTGCGATGAATCTTGCACGCTCTTTGCAATCTTCCACTGAACTGTCGTTAACTTGTTTAAACACACAATTGGGCAGTTGAGCGAGGAAATGCTGCAACATTTCAGAAAAGAGTTGCTCAACATAATCGTACAACTCTTGGATGGTTGCATACTCTCGATCCATGACAAAGTTACTTACTCTTATTGATTCCAGTGTTGTAGGACCATCAGGAAGTATTCGGTATGCGCTTCTGAATTTTGAGATGGCAGATCTCAATGGATCATCATCAGCATTTTCCAACAAACTCTTGTTGCTCATCAAATCAATATCCCTTCCTTGAAAAAGAAGTTTTGCCAAATGCCGGTTTCTCGAATCAGCACTTTCGACATTCATTTTCTTATCAACATAGTAAACAATTTCAAAAGCTTCACTGAGAGCGTCTGTCATAGACTTGGTTAGATTTGATGGAACGCTTGCAGCTACAAGTTTCACGAGCAAAACCATTGAGAAGCATGTCACTTTGTTCCTCGTCTGTTCATTGTTACCAAAGTTTAGGAACCTGTTTAAACGTTGTCGTGACACTGTGGAGTGATGGCATCTTGATAGCAGTTGAACCATGTGATGATAGGGAGGGGGATGATCTCTTTCCACATTCATCCAGTACTTATTCATGTTGTTTACGCAAATCATGATCGCTCGTTGCGACAATCTGTCCAGGGTTTCAAACTTGAAATCTTCTCTCCATAAACCCAATAAGGACACTGCAGTATTTTCTCTAGCTCTATCCGCAGAACGTCCAAGGCTTCCTCTTCTATCTGAGATATACATTATAATGATGGCAGCAACGAATATGGGGGCATGGATTAAGAGTAGGAGGAAGAACAACCCTGATTTAAGTATAAACTTGGACAACATCATTGTTGATGTCTTCAATGATCTCTTTATAAAAGAAAATTGAAGCCTCAAATCTTGTAGCTCTACAACTATGCCAAATATATGATCTGTGTTCAAATGGCAGACCACTGCAAGCCATCGGAAGGCGATGGTTAAAGCACCAAATGCAGTTGTTAAGATTTGTGTGATAGCTATGATCCAGATCGACCATCTGTAATCAGAAATCCCTTCACAAAACCTTAAATTCCGAACAACTTGTTGAACATTTTCAAAATAAATGTTTAATCCACATTGGTTAGGAACTTCAAGTTTAAAGAGTATATATGTACTCTTGCACCACAGTGTGTGTAAAATAAAATACTAGTGCTATGGAAGGTGAGCCATGCGCGCGCGCATATGGCGCATTTTAGGCGCTTTTATAGGCGCACTTAGCACTTAGCACGTGCGTGTATATGTGTGCAAGCTAACCATGGGTAAGACTTTTTACCATTAATTTTTACCATTTTCGAAATTAAATGGGTAGTTATTAGAGTGGCTGAGTGGGTGCAGTTGAAACTGCTTTCCATTACTCCATTACTGCTCCACTACTCCATTGCATCAATGCTTGACTGCTCCATTACTCCATTGCATCAATGCTTGACTGTTCCACTACTCCACTACCCCATTTTCACTCTAACTGGTCATGACCAATGCTCTATAAGAGGAGAGGTTTGGGGAGGAAGAAATTATCTCGAAATTCACCAGCAATTGCTCTTGTTTTCATCTTTCACTACTGCAAAGTGAAAAGTGGGTTTACTTCATCGTATCCTTTAGGATATTTGCTGACTCTTGCAGTATAGAGAGCAAAATTTCCTTTAGGAAAGTGGCAGTGTTACACGCTTTGAAGTCATTGCAAGTCCCCCTGGTCTAACACAACTATTGACCGATAGGTAGCTTGTAGTAGAACAAGTGAACACATTATACAGATTGGTCCTATGGCTGAACTAATGGTGCTCTACAGAGAAGCAATTGAGGGTTGTTGACGCAACTCGCTATGTACCAACTCTTCGCTCGATGAACAAAACTTGATTCACCCTTTGGTATTGTTAGAAAGTGAGCTACATTGCTTTCGTGAAGAGCGGCTTTTTCGACATTAAATCCAAGAGTATTGAACCATAAAATAGCCAACAACATAAACATGCAGCATATGATTATGATGTGCTCAGCAACAAATGAGAAGATCACTCCTGTACCCAACTGTATGCATATGTTAACTGCTACTGTGACAATCAAGATGCTTAATGAGGCCATGTTCGAAACACTTTCCGACTCTTTACTGCTTACAACGGACAGAGACATGAACCCGATGCATATGCAAGTCATCGTTGTGCCCGAAAGCTTAGATAGTTGGTCTCAGGCACTAGGCATGTTAGTAGTGAGATCTAAGGGGAGCTTTGCAACTATTGCTAAAAGACTTATTGTGAAAGAGTTAAGTGAAAAGCGTCGACAAGGAATATGACGATTCTTTCGCCTTGTTGCAAACAAAACATCCCAAAGCATGAGTAGAAGACATGCCAATGAAGCGATTGCAATATACAAACCAATGATGGGCACCGGAGAGGAGTAGCCATTTGAGTTGGCACATTGAAGTTTTGCCATACATATGAGGAGTTTGAAATCAAACAGCAGTCTCTACTTTGTTGAACAAGGAAGGTAAAGTAAGAGGTTCAGATAGCAGAACATCCAAGGCTTAAATAGGGAGCAATAATTGAAGAACACTATAGAACAATAATTGAGAAAGGCTATTACTTTTATTTACATAATGTAAAAAAGCAAAAGTAAGACACTATGGTTTCTACACTTCCAAAGTTCATTCATAAAACTCCTATTTGTTGAGAACAAGTGATCAAAAGGCTGCTGATGATAGACTTACTAAGCAATTTCCTCGGCATCCTGCAGGACGGCATGGATGTGGGTGAGGACAGCTTTGAGTTTTTTCAATTCACCTTTCACACCAATCACTAGAACCAACTCATCAATAGCAAGAGAGATGGCCCTCTCCACAATCTCTCCCGCGCCACCCACAATCAGCTCTTCAGCCATTATTAATTTGTTCCTTGATGAGAAGCAAAAACACAAGTTACACAAGGAAGGAAGGCAGTGCAAAAGAAATTAGCAGTCCAAAACCGATTAACTCTCTCTCACTTCTTAATTAATTAATTCACATGTGAACCACTTGACTAATTAATTCTTAGGGAAGGCAAGGGAGACTACAATTTCACATGGTGGCCTAGATCGTGTCCGCAAGTTGTGTTCAATTTCACATATTATTGTATTACTGTGTGAACAACTGATGAATTCATGTCTTAGTTTGTGGTTTCCTAGTCATCTAATTTCCATAGAAGGAACAACGAGTTTTTCCCCTATTACACTGGTATGAGTTTTTCTTGACTTTGTTTATGAGAAACACATCGTTTCTCACCTTTTTGTAACTATGTATATAATAGACTATAATAAATAAAGTCTCTCGTTTATATAAAAAAAAGGAACCAATGGTAGGTATTCTAGTAATTAGGTGATAAGTCACTGTCATCCCAATTTTTAATTGATTCGGGCGCAGATTTAAATTGTATACGTGAAGCGATCGCAAGGAGAGTTAATGCGGCGGAGTTCAATGCAAACCACTTGCAAGGTATGCATCTATTTTTGTGACGAAAACTAGAAATTATATCACATAGCATGAGTACAAAGCATAATGCTGTTTGGGTGCCTTTAGCAAGATGAGAGGAAGTTCCAGCCTTCCAGGTAGGAACTTCACTAAGTCTTCTCCTTGGGTTCATCGGTTGTCAACCTTACATGTTGAAGCCTTTCATTTATATTTTATTTGCTGATAATTAATGCTAGTAGCAGTAGAATAATGCATTCCGATCTAGGTACATAATTAAAATAGATTCATTTCTTGGCAAGAGATGCCAGCTAATAACCAATTATTAATCATTCGTAGTTGACTAAGTCCGAGCATTAATAGAGATGAGTAAATGTTCTGGCATCATTTGCTAAAGTTTCTTAGAGCATTTACCTCTTGTTTTCATTTGCTCAAGTCGAATTAAAAGTGTACTCAACTTTTGTTAATCATCTTATTCTAATTTTACAAATGACTGAATGAGTCTAGTTAGCTAGTAATCCTTTTTCTAGCCTAATCTTTCTTTCGACTTTTTTTTTTTATCTCTGCGTCTAATGAAAGAAAATCTTCTTTGCTTTTCGATGAAAAGAAAGCTTGGTTTTATTCATAGCCAGAATATTTATTTTAATTCATTTTTTTTTCTTGGTTGTCAAGTTGGACTGAGCTTTGTGTGTGTGTGTTCTGCTGTTGTTTCTCTTTGAAGCCTCTGGTGACTAAATCAATGGCAATCACATGTAAAAGAAAGGCTGAAATTAAAAAGCTCAGACTATGAAGGAAGGTCAGGCATCTGCTATTGATCATATTTATTGTTTGCGTGCGTTATCTAAGGTTGTTCGTTTTGAGTTCTTATTCTTCTAATTTGTCATTTCGTTCATAATATCAACCATATTTTAAGAACATATGGGAAACTTTATCTAGAAATTATTTGATGCCAGAATTCGAATGATTCATCAATGCTAATGTGTAGACTTTTCTTACATTTATAAAATGCTACTAGAAACATCCTTGTATATAATTCTAAAACACTATCTTAAGGCATTCTAGTCGTCACAAAAAACCTGCCTTCATATTGGCCATTATTTAGATCAAATTTTTCTTTGCAATGGTAAATTGAACTGTACAGTGGTAGTGTTCAAAAAAATATAACATATATTTATGACACATGAAACATAAGTATAGAAGCAACTAGAAAGAAACTCAAATCCATGAAAGATGTGCATAGAACAAATTAATGACCACAAAAATAATTCATATTAATGAAACAAATACATAGGACAAACTTACCTCGAAAAATAAATAAATAATGGAAATCTCCCTACTGATTACATCTTGTAATTCATAGATTTGAGCCCCCCCTTTCAACATCAGGAGTAGTGCCTGAATTGGAGAGGGGCCTCCACCTTGATCAACATTGTGTAAGACACTGATCTTCAGGGTCCATTAATGTTTGGATGTAACAGTTTTCCGGAAATGACCATTGAACTTTGTCTTCTAACAACTTGAGTTTGCAAAGAAGCTTTAGAACCAATCTTGCTCTTTCTTCATGAAATTCGATCGGGCTCTCAAACACGTCCTTAAATATGACAATTGGAAGTTGAGGAAGAAAGAAAAGCAACATATCAACAAAAAGCTGCTCCAAATGCTCATAAAGCTCGTTAATTGACACATACTCTTGATCAAGGATGAAATCTCTTATAATTTCCATTTCTCTGTCTGCAAATCCAATGGGGAATGCTTGACATTCATTCTCAATAGATGATATTGCTTCACTGATGGACCTGTGAGAAGTGGCCGAATCTTTTTTACTCAGATGAGTATTCTTGTATTTGAGCAAAACTTTTGCGAATTGACGTTTCCTTTGATCCTCGAAGTTGCCAACATTTATTTTCTTGTCGATGTAGTAAATCAATTCGAAGACTTCATCCAAGGCTTGTAGAATAGGTTCTGCAAGAGCTAAGGGTGTCGCAAGAGCAACAATTTTTACGAGGATGACTACTGATAAACATGAGAGTCTATAATACCCTTTGGTCGCACCAACTTGCTGCAGCTTATTTAGAAGAGTTTGTGGAGGGTGACTGGGAGGTTTTGATAGCAATTGGACTAAATGGATCGGGGGGCTTTTATCACTTAGATCAATCCATTTATCCATGTCCTCCACACGGATCCTCATTATCCACTCTGGAAACATTTTTGAGGAGGGAAAAACATCTCTCAACTCTGTTTTCCATTTTTCTGATATGTTGACAGCCCTGGTGAAGCTGGAACAACAATATCTGAAAATCATGCGCATCACGTAAACTGGAGCTCCAAGAACGCAAAGAGTCACAAAAGCTGTGAGAAAAATCGCCATCTTCAGTAGGAAATAGAACACAAATATTATTGTGACCATTCGTACTTTTCTCTTCTTGGTAAGATACTGAAAAGAGAATTTCTCAATATCAAGATACATTTCGAGGTCAAAATCAGATTCATTTTTCATGTAAAGTGGCGGATCGGATACTATTGTGATCCATCGAAATGCAGTGGCTAAACTTCCGACCACAATAGTGATAATTTGGATTACGATTATGGTTGGTATCGACCATCCATAGTCAGAAACACCTTCACATATCTCTAACTTGTGGAAGAGTGATCGCAGTGTAGCTTGTGATACGACAGCTACACATACAAAGCAAATCATCACCAAACTTAGACTATAATCTCCACCCCTCAAGACATATTGAGGATTGCTGATGCAACTGCTCAAATACCATAGTTTTACTTGATGTAGCAAACTTGTTGCTTTTATATCTATGAAAATATTTCTGATGGTCTCAACAAGGGCTGTTTTTTTGTTGCTGATGAAAAAGTTGAAAGCCCACATCACAGTTAGCATTGTCAACATGCAACATAAAATCATGATATGCTCCACAATGAATGAAAAGATTACTCCTGTGTAGATTTGTACGCATATGTTGACTGCAATGGTAACAACAAAGAGACTTAATGCAATCATGTTTGTAATGCTTTCAGTCTCTCCATTGATTCCAAGTGAAGGCACGAGGAAGCAAATACTTATACATACCATGGTTGTGCCAGTAAGCTTTGATAATTGGTCACCAGCACTTGGCATGTATGTTGTAAGATCTACTGGAAGTTTTGAAGCGATCGCAAGGAGAGTTAATGTGGCGGAGTTCAATGCAAACCACTTGCAAGGTACGTATCTAGTTTTGTGACGAAAACTAGAAATTATATCACGTAGCATGAGTAGAAAGCATACCGCTGTGGCACCTGCAATATACAGGCCGATCAAAGGAATTGGGGAAGAAGAACGACTATCCGCGCTAGAGCAGGAAGGCCTTGTTGCCATTCTCTTTCTCTTTTTGTTTGAATGTCCTTATTAGCTAGACGAGAGGAAGCTCCAACTCCAAGTGAGAACATGTATGGTAATGCCAGCTGAATATTTGTTATTGTATACTTCTTCACCTAAATTGCTAAGAAATGCATGGAGCAGCGGTTCATTTCCTTTCTTTCATTGACAAGTTCTGTTAATTGTCAACCTTTCACATTGTTGAAGCAACAACAACAACAACAACAACATAGCCTCAGTCCCCAATGTTGTTGTTGTTGTTGTTGTTGCTTCAACAATGTGAAAGGTTGACAATTTGTTGTTGTTGTTGTTGCTTCAACAATGTGAAAGGTTGACAATTAATTGTCAACCTTTCACATTGTTGAAGCATTTGCTTTTATTTATTTGCTGGACAATTAATGCCAGCTGCATCTTAAAAAAAAGTCATTATAATAACACAGTACTGCAACCTAGATACATAAATAAACTTTCATTTAATAGTTTATTTAAGACTAATTATATGCCAAGAGATACCAGCTAATTAACAATATTTTATAATTTAGTTGTTGTTGACTTGATTAAATATTTTTGCATCAATTGTTAAAGCTTCTTAGAGGATTTACTTCGTTTTTTTCGTAAACTCAAATCAAATTAAAAGAAACTCAGTTTGTGTTGATAATCATTTCATTCTAATTGTGCAAATGACGCTAGCTAGTATTCCTTGTTTAGTTTCCTTTCTTTCATTGACAAGTCTACTGGTTCTTTGGTAACCTTTTGATTATCTTTTATCCTTGAAGCGCCCTTTATTTTAATAATCATTTTATTATTGTAATATTCCTCCAGTTTCTCTTTGAAGCCTCTGGTGTCTGAATCAAGGGCAAGAACATGTAAAAGGAAGGGTACAAAGTCAAAAACCCAAATTGCTAAAGAAGGTCAGGCATCTGCTATTGATCATATTTCTTGTTTCCGTTATCTCTGGTTATTCATATTTGAGTTCTTATTCTTCTAATTTGTCATTCTGTTCATAATATCAACCTATATTTTAAGAGCATAGCTGAAATGTCATCTAGAAATTATCTGATGCTAGAATTTGGATGATTCATCAATGTTGCAAAAAGTTAGGAACTGGGTGGTAGACTTCTTTTACATATTTATGAAATGCTACTAGAAACATAGTTGTACAATTCTCACTATCTGAAAATATTTTCTAGTATTTCACTGCACTTATAATATCCTCTTGGAAAGCATTCTATAGCATTTATATGAGAGTGGCTGATGGGACATGAATGTGTCATCTGTGGTGGCCTGGAGTCTTTGCAAAGCGCCTGCATAAAAATAGGCCATTTTTTAGATCAAACTTTTTCCCAATAGTTAATTAAACTTTATAGTATTCAAGAACAACAAGCAAAATATATTTATGGTACAACTTACGATACAATACAGTTGACTTATGAACTGCACATAAAAGGCCAAAGAAGAAAACAAATATCCCTGAAACTGAAACATAAAGCATTGAACCAACTAGAAAAAAAACATGAAAAAACATGGAAAAATTTAACTGGAAAAAATAAAAATAAAAACTTTACCTGGTGATTACATCTTGATAAGTCAAATAATGTTCAAGCAATTGAACCTATTTCAACATCTAGATCACCTACATTAGGTACTTGAATTGTAGAGCCACCACCATCTTGATCAACTAGCCTGAGATTCTGGTTTTCAGTATTTCTTGCTTGCTCATCGTTGCGTTCTTCTTCAGGATCCATTAGTCTTGTGATTCCTTAAGGAAACAGCCATTGAACTTTGTCCTCCAATAATTTGAGTTTGCAGAGAAGCTTGAGAATATGTCTTGCTCTTTCTTCGTGGACTTTAATTGGGCTCTCACTTGAGGAAGAAAGAAGAGCAACATATCAACAAATAGCTGCTCCAAATCTTCGTACAGCTCCTCAATAGATGCATACTCTTGAACACGAATGAAATCCATAATGTCTGTAATTTCTCTATGTGCTAGTCCATCAGGGAATGCGTTCCATTCATTTTCAATAGATGATAATGCTCCATTCACCGACGTGTCCAAACGAGCATTGGAATCTTTTTTGCTCAGAAGAAAATTTTTATGTGGCAACAAGTTTTTTGCAATTCGACGCTTGATTCCATCTTGAAAGTTCCCAACATTTATTTTCCTATCAATGTAATAAACAATTTCGATAGCTTCATCCGAGACTATAATGTTTCGAGAAAAAAAAAAAAAAAAAAAAAAAAGATACAAAGCTAGTTTAACATTCAAGCCACCAAACCTTAAAAGGTCATTTATAACAGCATTGGATTCTAAAAGGTTTGCTTGATGAAAATGCAAAATCTGCAAAGCAATCTCTGGCATTAATCCAAATGAGGAAGCATATACGCACCAAGAAATAGAAAATCAATTCAGAAGCAATTGTATTATTTCATGCACATCCAAATCAGCTGAGTAATGGAGAAACTTCAGCGCAAGAGCAATTGTATATTTGAATCATGCGTCTTGTGATTGTAAAAATAAAAAAATGATATGAAATCTGTATTTTAAACTGTGACAGACTACTCTTTTTTTATTAAAGAAAAAAAAAAAGAAATTGTTTTATGATCAACCAAAAAAAAAAAACAAAAAAGAACTGGTTGCAAATTGTTCATCCACGACAGTATAACATGAAAAGTTTTGTTTTGGTGAAGAAAAGCGTGCAGAGGTGCCGTAGAAAGAAACATATTTATTCATACATATATAATGCAGCACATACCTCATGTTAATCTAGTATATGGATAATTGTGGAATATGGGATTACACATACCAACAATAGGCCGTCGAGTCCCATCAGTATCACCATATAGGAAAAAATATTAATAGAATCAATTCGGATGGAAGATGAATCATCTGAAGTTTACCATAAAGTTAACTTTTGCAAACTCTATATGAATATTATTATTCCTCAATCCCATGAAAGATCACTCTCTATCCTACACAAAAACATAATTTTCAAATAATTATTTAAAACTAACTAAACATGCCACTTAGAACTAAATAAATTAAGTAAATGTACTACACTAAGCATAATTGGTTAGGCAATTCATTAATTAGCTAAATTTAGTTCATTTCGATCCATATTGCTCCAATATTTTAACTTGTTCATGTTCTTTTTCGTAAATTATAAATTTAATATTTATTAAATTTTGTTTGTTTCTTAGGTTTCCCAATAATTATTTTCTTCATTTTTTTTTTAGTAGAAACAAAAGCTAAATTGAGATTAAAGCCAAAATTGTATTAAGTTTGGAAGTGAGTGACTACTCCAAAATGCCAAGCCAAACGGATGCTTCTTTTCATTTGTGCTAAAAAGAAAATTAGTGAGATAGCCAAAAAAAAAAAGTTTGAGCATACCTCACTTAATTGGCTATGAGACTCCGGTAACTCTTGAATCAATGACGAATGTCAAATTCATGCTTTTGGGCTCACCGCATTCGGAAGTCCTAATTGATACAATGACAAGTCAGATGCAAAGATCACCATGTCACCAAATGGGGAAAAATGAGTAAAAGATTTGATTTATTTTCATTAGTTTCGACTATGGACAATGCAAAATCATCAGGAAAATAGTGGAGAAGTTTCAAAGCGTGCAAGAGTAAAATCTAGCCAAATCATACTCTTATAGACAATTTAAGATACTTAACAGTGAAGAAACAATTATACAACAAGGAAGCTTCGCGACTTACCAATTAATTAATTAATTAATTAATTAATTAATTAATGCTGTCATGAGTTGAATGCAAAGACATATGGAAAGCATTGTTTTGGTGAAGAAGATGCATGCATTCAGAGGCGCCATATATAGAAACATATTTATTGATACAAACAGGGAAGAGTAGAGCATGCATTCCTATATACATAACGCACCACATCACATACCTCATGTTAATCTAAATTATGTGTAAACGTGGAATGTGGGATATCTTGGGCCACTCTGGACCATCTCTCCTGCATCTTTCCTTCAAGTAGGGACAATGACAATTGACAAGGATTTGAGGAAGGTGAGTCGTTGCATTTGTTCCTTGGAAGGTAAATGTGTCAGATTGGCGCACCACATAATCTGCAACCTTTCAAGTGATGCAAGGTTTCCGATCCACTCCGGCAATTCCGTCAAACAATCGAATCTAACTATTGAGAGATAGTTGAGCGTGGTGAGGTATTGAAGATGATGAGGCAGGAATTGGAGCGATGGCCACCCCTTAATCCGTAACTCTCGAAGGGAGGGGAGGAGATTGTTGAAATCTACTGCATCATCACCCTCATCCTCACTGATTAATGGCGGGAAGTAATGCAACGCAGGAGAGAAGCTGCCAATGCTCAGTGTCTCAAGGGCAGTCAGGAATGGTAAGCCTTGCAAGGCATGGAGTCCGCTGCATTCAGTGATCTTCAATTCACGAAGAGAAGCAAAGCTTCGCACGTCAATAGATGAAATAGCATTGCAATTATATATCTCTAAGGTGTGACAGCAAGAGAAGAGGACTAGTTGTTGTTCAGTACTGGAACTACTGCAAATATCAAACCCTTCCAAATTAGGGCATTTCTCGATTCGAACTTGTCGAAGATGCTTCAAGCTCGGCGAAAGCTCGATGGTACCTTTCAGTCTCTCACAGTAAATGATGTTCAAGCTCTCAAGAGCGACAAGGGAACTCCAAAATTCTTTCGGTATCGTCTCTAGTTCTTGACATAACCGAATCTCCAACTTTTGAAGAGAAGTTAAGCCCCTCATGTCTGGAATGAATTTCAAAGCCTCACAATCTCCTATCTTCAATTCACGAAGGAGCTGCTATTGAAAACCATTAATCCCTCTTCTTGGAAAGCTTGGAGTTTGGGGCACTTCCTTATACTTAAAAAAATCAACTGGTCATTGTTCTTCAGTAGCCCGTCTGGGAGGAATTCAAGATCTTCACATTTTGTTATGGAGAGAGAAGTGAGAGAGGTGAGAGAGCTTGTTATTGACACCACTCCCGTCCCACCCACATTCTCAATTGACAGCTTCTCTAAGTGAGGGAACGTTATAACTTCATTTCCATTCGACCATTCTTCCAAATTAGGGATGCTTATCAGCTTCATCACTTTTAAGCAATTATATGAAGATGATTGTGGAGTTTGTGAGGTGTCAATCCGATCATCTTTTGAACCACCGATACTCTTCACATTTCTCATATACATTATCTCCAACCTCTCCAAACAAGGTAACTCGCCAAAGGTCGGGATGTGCTCACAAAGACTGCAATCGCTTATCATCATGGATTTCAAGTTAGGAAGTAGTGAACCATTTGACATCCATCTAGGAAATCGAACTCCTCCAAAACCTTGGATAAATAGCTCGTGCAGATTTGGGTGAGGTTGTAGCTCTTCCAACACCTGTAAATCACCACCCTCGTCACCAATAGAAGAATCTCTATCCCAATGAAGCCTTAATTTTCGTAACTTGCTCTTCTTGCTTAAAACATTAGCTCTCTTGGCTAAACTTGCTTCTCTCACGAGACCCAAACGACGAATCTCCAATGCACCTCGAAGATTGTTCAAGTTTTCCAACACTGAAATTCCATTCTCTTGGCATGCCCCAAACACCGGCAGTGTTTGAAGCTCATCAAGTTTGCCCATTGCTTGTGGCATTTTTTTCCATTTCCGGCCATGATATATGAACAAATGTCTCAACTTCTTCAAATTCATCAAATCTTCAGGGAGCTCAACAAGCTCCCAACACTTAATTAATTTCAAAGTTTGCAAATGGTAAAGCCGAGTAACCCACTTTGGCAATGACTTGATGCTTGTGTAAGAGAGGTCGAGGTATCTCAAATGTTTCAACTTACCAAGCGAAGAAGAAAAATCAGAACATTTAAAGCCGCTCAAATCTAGAACCCGCAGTAACTTGAATTTAAAGAATAAGCTAATTTTAGACGCCCCCACTTTACCTCCATTATCGAACTTTATAGAAGTTGATCCCCAACCAAAAATTGTGCGCACTTTCTTAGCTTTAGTTAAGACTTTTAGTGTCTTTGGAGAAATAAAAGAAGCATGTCGACATTTGGAGAAATCTACAGTATTGTTGCTCTCTCCAAAATTTTGACATTCGAACTTGCAGATGGATTGAGCCAAATCATGTACAAGATCGTGCATCTTGCATTCTATTACCTCCCCGTATTCATTCATTTTTGCTTCTTGAAAGAAAGATTTTGAGTACAAGGTGTTGAAATAAGTATTGCCTTTGTCCTCCATGATTTCCTCTTGAGAATTGTTAGATGCCCCAAGTAGTCCTTGTGCCATCCAAAGCTGGATCAATGACTCCCTCGAAATCCAATAATCCTTGGGGAATATTGCACAGTAAGAAAAACATGGCTTCAATTTTGATGGCAAATTGTAGTAGCTCAATTTTAAGACCTCCATAATTTGTTTTGTATCATCTGAAGTCGAATTCCAAAAACCAACATCACGCACGGCCGACCATTCATGTATTTCTTTTTTGGACTGCAACATACCACCGAGTACTTTTGCAGCTAATGGCACGCCCTTGCACTTCTTGGAGATTTCTTTTCCGATTACCACCAACTGAGGTGTCCTTTTCACTTGTCCTCTAGGCACAAATGCTCGTCTTTCAATTAAACTCCAACAAGTATCGTCAGATAAGCCTCGCAACTGATGCAGGGCTTGAGCTCTTGCAGCGGATGCAACTTGTTGGCTGCGAGAAGTAACTAAGATTTTGCTACCTTTAGCAGTGAAACTTCTCAATGGAGATATAAATTTTTCCCACATTTCATCATCTTCGTTCCAAACATCATCAAGTACAAACAATATTTTCTTCCCCTTTAGCTGGCTTTGAAGATCCTTCAGCAAGACTTCCTCGCTCGATGACTGTGATTTGGTATTGTTTGGATTGATTTGCTCTAAGATTTGAAAGAAGAGATTTGTGGTTCTAAAGTTGGTAGAAACACAAATCCAAACTTTCAATTGAAAATGATTCTTCACAGCATCATTGTTGTACACTAATTGAGCAAGTGTGGTCTTGCCAAGGCCTCCAAGACCGACAATAGCTATGACCGGAAGAGCATGTTGTTGTTGTTGCTGCTGCTGCTGCTGAACCCGACGTCGTCATTGATGAGCATTTGAGTGATCTCTTTCATTTCAATATCCCTCCCAATCACAGTGGATTCATCCACAAATGAATAGGTTTCTCGAGCATTAAACATTTGAGCAGGCTCCGCAACATTATTAGTGATCAGTTGGAAGACATTCTTTCTCTCGTTAATGTCGTGCAGCTCCAGATTGATGGCTTTGATTTGATGAGCCATCTTAAAGCGAGCTACAAGTAGTGAAAGATTATTGAGCCATCCGGGTAGCTTCTTCTTGTTATTGCGAACAGTAGTGTATTTGAGTTCATTATAGGCGATCTCGTCGAGTACGTCTTCAGCGTCGTATGAAACTTGCTTGAGTTCCTGAAGCCAAACTTTCACCCTGTTCTCCTTCACTTGCTTTTCCTCGGCATCCTGCAGGACGGCATGGATGTGGGTGAGTACATCTTTGAGCTTCTTCACCTCACCTTTCACACCAATCACTAGAACCAACTCATCAATAGCAAGAGTGAGTACCCTCTCCACAATCCCCCCTACCACACCCTCAGCGATCATTTCAGCCATCTTTGATGCACAAAAACACTCTTAGATCAATGGAGAATCAAATTCAAAACACACTCTTACAAGTGGTAGCTGACTATTTTGCTTGGCTGGCTTACGGTGGATGTCGCTGTTTTTGGGATAATCAGGGGCGAGTGGGGGCCACGGCCCCATATTTTCTAAGAAAGTAATACGCCTTAATTGAATTGAAACGTCAAACAGCTCCCGCGTTGAAAAATCAGGCTTTAGTAGTAGGTACGTCCGGTGGGTTATCTATGTTGGGTCATTTATTGAAACATCAAACAGCTCCCACATTGAAAAATTAGGCTTTCTAGTTGCTCATATTCTCCCAAATTTAATCATACAACTTTTTCTTTATATTTTAATTTAAAAGACATTGATACTAGTTGAAAAATTAGGCTTTGTAGTAGGTATCGGTGGGTCATCTATGTTGGGTCATTTATTGAAACATCAAACAGCTTGCACGTTTAAAAATTAGGCTTTCTAGTAGCTCTGATATTGTCCCAATTTGATCACCTTTAACTCTTAAGTGCTAGATTTTAATTTAAAAGACATTGATACTAGTTGATGGAAGATAATTAATCACTTGTGTACTTCTTTATGCAACTAGAAATTTAGGATTTCATAGCATTTAAAAAATGCTATAGTATTGATTTGATTGGACAACTATTGACCAATAGTTAGCTTGTGCTAGAACTAAGGAATTACAAATTATGTAAACTGGTGCCACTGCAATTGTGACGATGAAGATGCTTAATGAGTCCATGTTCGAAATACTTTTCGACCTTTTATTACTTGCAACAGATGGAGCCATGAAACCAATGCATATGCAAATAAGTGTCGTGCCGATGAGTTTCGATAGTTGGTCTCTAATACTAGGCATGTTGGTGGTGAGATCTACTGGGAGTTTAGAAACAACCGCTAAGAGAGTTAACGTGACAAAGTTAAGTGAAAAGCGTCGACAAGGAATGTAACGAGCTTTACGCTGTATTGCTTAGAAAATGTCCCAAAGCATGAGTAGAAGACATACCAATGAGGCGCTGCGATGTACAAGCCAATGATGGGCAGAGGAGTAGCCATTAGAGTTGTCACATTGATGTTTTGCCATTTAGTCCTGCTTCCAAAACTGATTACCAGATGAAGATATAGTTTGTAAACAAGCAAGCTGAAGTAAGGGGAAGAAGAAACAACAACAACAACTACAACAACAACAACATAGCCTCGTCCTCAAATTAATTGGGGTCGGCTACAAGGATCAAACTTTTTCATTATGCTCGATTAAATGCAATCGAAGAGATCTTAATGCATAACAAATCAACCAACACCAAATAAAATTAATAGCAGGGGCCATATTTTTAACTGAATAGTAACCAAATTAAGGGACTTGTTAAAACTCAACTTCACATTTTACTGTATTTTTTGCTATTCTCTTAGGCTGCCTTGAGTGAGAGAACAGCTTTCTAACATAGGTCTTCTTTCACTAATCAAGCATTGTAAGTAATCTACACAATGCAAACGCATCAACGCGGCAAAATTAATTAACAACCTAATCACTCGGAAAAAATCTATTAAGAGACCTATACAATGTTAAGAAAAGGGATGATGAAGCAACTAGAAAACCAAACAAATTAAATAGCATGATCAAATTTAAAACAAGCTAGGTAGTAACAAAAATTTTGATGAAACGAATTAAGGTTAGCTTCGGAGCTTTGGCACAAAAACTCTTTATCTTTAATTCTAAACCATTAAATCTGAGATTAAATAATGCTACTAATCAGGTACCAATGTTTCACCCAAGCACTAAACTATTTCTTCCCAAACAAAACATTTCTCCTTAATGACTTGCCAGAAAAAGTTTTGTTTCGTGATCAAGATACAGCGCAGCTTATCGTGATCACATCACGAACAACGGAATAAACAAAAAGACATAAAACTATGATATATTCCACAATAAAAGAAAACATCATCTCACCTGTAACCAATTGTATGCATATGTCGAAACTAAAGTTTTGAAAACAAATGAACTGCATGCTTGATTTTGATGGGATTAGAAGCAGCAAAAGAGCAGCAACTACTTCAACAAAATAAGGGAAGCAACTGCTGCCTCAAGATTATAAATGCTAATGAAAGGGTAAATGTGAAGGGAAGGGACTTGTTAAAGATCAACTTCACAAAGTTGCTGTGAAACTCTCTTAGGAGTGCACCAAATCAATTAGCTTCCCACTCTTTCATTCAACATCAATTCATGGCACCACAAACATACGAAGAAAGTTTATATAACATACACTAAATGAATCGCAGGATCAAATCCAAGTACTAATCGATATTCGATTCAATTAAATGGTACGGAAAGAACAATAATTGCAGATTAAAGATTCAAAGAAGTGAGTCAGATTCATGCCTTCGGAAAATGTCCATTGTATTTTATCCTCCAACATATATTTAGACAGTTGATCTCTAGCACTGTGCATATACAGTGATCTTTGAAGCTATTCAAAGAAGAGTTAGTACTGTAACAAAATTAAGTGAAAAAAGTTTACATGGAATGTGCCGATGACGACATAGACCAAATTAACAACATGTATGTATATCCCAAAGCATAAACGAAAGATAGTTAAATAATGCACCAAAAATATATATACTGCGACAATAGGCACCGGAGGAGAATAGTCATAGGTAGTGTTTAATACAACTGTTTTCATCTCTAATTACAACAGAACATGGAACATCATACATTCAGCAAGCATGAACTGACCAACTTTAAAACAAAAAAAAAAAAAATACATAAGCATAGAACTAACTTCAAGAAGCCATTGTATTCTTCTCTACTGATCACATCTTTCAATTCAAAATGACACATTTGAGCTCAGTTCAACAATTTCAGGAGTGGCTGCACCGGGTACTTGGTAAAGCTCCTCAGTAGATGCATGCTCTTGACCACGAAGGAGATCCCTTATGATCTTCATTTCTCTTTTCGCTAATCCGTTCGGGAATGCTTTAAATTCATTTGTAATAGATGATAATGCTTCATTCACTGACATGCCCAAATTATTAGTACTGGGATCTTTTTTGCTCAAATGAACATTCTTATGCGCCAACAAAAGTTTTGCAAACCGACGCTTCTTTCCATCTTGAAAATTCCCAACATTTACTTTCTTGTCAATGTAATAAACAATTTCAAAAGCTTCATCCAAGGCTCGCAATATAGGTTCTGCAAGATTAAATGGTACGGAAAGAGCAACAATTTTTACGAGGATGACCATCGACAGACATGAGAGTTTATAATAACACCCTTTGGCCTTACCAATTTTCTGCAACTTGTTTGAAAGAGCTTGCGGCGGGTGATGAGTTCGAGGCCTGGATAACAATTTGACTAAAAACTCCGGGGGGCTTCTGTTGCTTAGATCTGTCCATTTATTCATGTCCTCCACAAGTCTCCTCATTATCCAATTTGGAAAGTGTTTTGTGGGACTGAAAACCTCTCTCAGTTCTGTTTTCCATTTTTCTAACACAACAGCAGCAGCGCTGCTGCTGTTAGTTGAGCTTGCATGACAGCAATAGCCATGTGAAGCAGACATTATTTTTCCAAAAATGGAGCGGGCGCATACAAGTGGCACTTCAAGAACAATAAAAGTCAATAGAACTGTGAAGGTAATCACACCTTTAAGAAGGAGATGCAAGAAAATAGGTATGGAGACCCTTTGCAACTCTCTATTATTGGCAAGAGATTGAAAGGAAAATATCTCAACCTCAAAATACATATCAACAAATTGAACTTCGTCAATTGTAAAATTTTTATTCAACTTTATTGTAGGATCAGATACCATTACGATCCATCGAAAGGTAGTGGATAAGCTTATTACTACAACTGTGATAATTTGCGTTACGAGTATGATTGATATTGACCATCCATAGTCAGAAATACCTTCACATGTTTCAGACTTATGGGCGAGCGATCGCAAGGTCGCTTGCAACAAAATTGTTAAACAAAGGAAGCAAATCATCACCACACTGAAAACAGTGTCGCTAGATCCTCTTAAAAAATATTGAGGATTGCTGATGGAACTACTCATATACCATAATTTTACTTGGTGTAGCAAACTTGATGATTTTTCTTTCTTTTTGAGGCTATTTTTCATGGTCTCATTAAAGTTGATCTTTTCATTTATCACAACATAATTGTAAGTCCAGAGAACAGGCAAGAACACCAACATGCAACATAGAATCATGATGTGCTCCACAATGAATGAGAAGATCACCCCCGTGTAAATTTGTATGCATATGTTGACTGCAATAGTCACAACAAAGAGGCTTAGAGCAATCATGTTTGAAATGCTCTCCTTCTCTCCATTAATTGCAAGCGAAGGCATAAGGAAACACATACTTGTACATACCATGGTTGTGCCAGTAAGCTTTGATAATTGGTCACCGGCGCTTGGCATGTAAGTCGTAAGATCGACAGGGAGTTTTGAAGCAATGGCTAGGAGAGTTAAAGTGGCAGAGTTCAACGAAAACCACTTGCAAGGTATGTATCTAGTCTTACGGCGAAAACTAGAAATTATATCCCAAAGCATGAGTACAAGACATACCAATGTAGCACCTGCAACGTACAAGCCAATCAAAGGAATCGGAGCAGAAGAACGACTATCCCCGCTAGAGCAGGATGGCCTTGCCATTATATTTCCCCACTAGATCTCTCTTTCTTTCTTTGGATGTACCTTTTAACAGGATGAAAGGAAGTTCCAAGAGAGATACTCATATGTATTTGTAAATAAATGCTATATATATATAATAAGAAAGTCTTCTCTTTTATCTTGTCAGTCCTTGCATGTTGAAGCATTTTCTTTTATTTTATTTGATTGCTGGTAATTAATGGCAATAGCATTTTTTTATTGCAAAAGTAATTATATAAATAATTCCAAGAGATGACAGCTTATTAATAATCTTTTATTATGAAGTGGTTGTAGGCTTACAAGAAAACAAAAAAAGGTAATATTACAAACATGAGTTAGGTAGATGAATGTATTACATGCTGAAGAATTTATTCGAAAGTGAGCCACATTTTTTTCGGAGAGAGTGGCTTTTCCAAAGTTAAAACCAAGAGTGTTGAACCATAGAATAACCAACAACATAAACATGCATACAACACATGATTATGATGTTTTCAGCAACAAATGAGAAGATCACTCTATACCCAACTGTATGCATATGTTAACTGCTACTGTGACTACAAAGATGCTCAAGGAGGCCATGTTCGAAACATTTTCCGACTCTTCATTACTTGCAAAGGAAGGTGCCATGAAACCAACGCATATGCAACTCATCGCCATGCCCGAGAGCTTAGATAGCTGGTCTCGAGCACTAGGCATGTGGGTCGTGAGATCCACAGGGAGCTTTTCAACTATCGCTAAAAGAGTTAGCGCGACAGAGTTAAGTGAAAAGAGCCGACAAGGAATGTAACGAGCCTTACGACGCATTGCAAAGAAAATATCCCAAAGCATGAGAGAAGACATACTAATGAAGCAATTGCAATAATATACAAACCAATGAAGGGTACCGGAGAGGAGTAGCCATTAGAGTTGGCACATTGAAGTTTTGCCATTGAAATTAAGGAAAAGTTTGTGGACAGGGAAAGTAGTGAAAAGAAAAGTAAAGTAAAAGTGCTTAAGAAATCGCACAAAATAACACAAGTCATTTATAAGTTTCACTATTTAACAGAAGAACTTAGTCCTACACAAGAATCTCTTCGCAATGACTCTCTTTAATTAAGAGACTTGAAGCTATTTAATGTCTACCAGTTAAGAACTGCAAGTACATTTTAACTTACAGAACATAGGAACTAATTAGGATTTGTTATGGCATAGAAACAGGCGGTTGAGATAGGAAATGCTGCAAGATTTCGCAAAATAGTCCCTCGGCACAGTCACAAAGATCATTAACCGTTTCATACCACTCGTTCCTTGATAAATTCCCATAATATTTTCAACTTTTGCCAGCACAACCATTGAGAGGGATGTCACTCTGTAGCTTCTTATACTATTACCGACTTTTAGGAATCTGTTTAAGAGTTCCGACGCCATAGAGGGATGAGATCTCGATAGCATTTGCACCGTGTGTTGATACGGAGGGAGACCTCTTTTAACATTCATCCACTTATTCATGTTGTTTACATAAACTATGATCACTCTTTGAGACGATCTGTCTCGCATGCCTAGCTCATCTCTCCATGAATCCAAGGTCGACACAGTATCTTATCTAGCTTTGTGTGCACAACATCTAACTTTTCCAACGATTCCCTTTAACATCCATGATACAACGAAGGCAATGGCATATATGGGGGCATCGATGAAGAGTAAGAAGACTGCCAACACAGGCATAATCATAAACTGGGACAAGACCATTATTGAGGTTCTTAATGATCTCCTCTTCATGAAAAACAAATTGAAGCTTCAATGCTTCTATCTCAGGTGCTATGTAAAGTGAATAACCCGAGTCCAAATGGCCAGCCATAGCAAGCCAGCGAAAGGCAATGGTTAAAGCGCTGATTGTGGTTCCGACTATTTGTGTAATAACTAGGATACAAATTGACCATTTATAATCAGAAACCACTCCATAGAATTGTAACGTTTGGACGACCACGAACGATAGATAGATTGCAGTAGAACCAAGAAACAAGAAATCATGCAAATAGGTCCTATGGCTGTACTGGATATCTCACTGCAGCGAAGTAGTTGAGGGTTGTTGACAGATGTAGATATGTACCACCTCTTCACTTGATGAACGAAACTTCGCTCAGCCGCTCTGGTGTGGTTTGAAAGCAAGAGTGGCTCTTTCAGCATTAAAACCAAGAGTGTTGAACCAAAGGTTAGCCAACAACATAAACATGCAACACATGATTATGATGTGCTCAGCAACAAATGAGAAGATCACTCATGTACCCAACTGTATGCATATGTTAACTGCAACTGTGACGACAAAGATGCTTAATGAGGCCATGTTCGAAACACTTTCTGACTCTTTACTACTGGCAATGGATGGAGCCATGAAACCGATGCATATGCAAGTCATCGCTGTGCCCGAGAGCTTAGATAGTTGGTCTTGAGCACTAGGCATGTTAGTAGTGAGATCTACAGGGAGCTTTGCAACTATTGCTAATAGAGTTAATGTGACAGAGTTAAGTGAAAAGAGTCGACAAGGAATGTGACGAGACTTGTGCCGAATTGCAAAGCAAATATCGCAAAGCATGAGTAGAAGACATACCAACGAGGCGGCTTCGATGTACAAACCAATAATAGGCAATGGAGAGGAGTAGCCATTAGTGATGGTACAGTTATGTTTTGCCATACTACTGTTGCGTTTCCAAAGACAAGGAAGGTAAAGAAGCAAAGATACATGAGGTTCAGAGAGTAGACATCCAAAGCTTAAAGAGAGAACAAATAACTGAAAAAAGAGAGTAGAGCATCCAAAGCTTAAAAATAGAACAAATAACTGAGATAAGTAGAGCATACTTAAGAGATAACAATACTTGAAAAAAACTATGGAACAATTTCTAAAAAGTAAAGCAAAGCTGCAGAAGTAAGACTATCGGAGTAACCATACTATCTCAAACTTCACCACACTTATATTCTTCATTTTTTATTTTTATTTTTATTTTTGAGTAACTGTAGGTATCCAGACATTTTGTCAGATAAGCCGAGCGTGATAATATACTCAAGGAGGCAGTGCAAAAGAAATTAGCTGTCCAAAACTGATGTTGAATTAAGTCTTCAATTCCTCACTTCAGAGAAGTAGCTGGCCATTACAACTTCATCTAAATTAATTAGAGACACCAGCAGTTGACTTCTTGCATGGGAAGCTGAATTCAATTTCATATATTACTCATCTCGGCCAGTTTGGGAGTCCTATGAATAAGCAATCCCTACACATTACCATATGCACTTTCCTAATTAGCTATTTACAGCTGTAACAAGAAGCAAAAACACAAGTAGCTAGCTACATCTCTCTCACTCAAGGCAGTGCAGAGAAGAAATCCAAAACTTATGAAACTCTTCCTCCTTCAGACTTCAGAGAGCTAGAGTACAACTTAATTCACATGTGAACCACTTGACTTCTTAAGGCAAGAGAAAGAAATTATTGTTCACCATAGAGTTATGGAAGTGAAAAAACATCAAAAAATTATGAGCAATTTAGTAGCAGAAACAACTTGAGAGACGTATAGCTAATTAAGGCTCATACAGATTTCGCTAAAGGCGCTTGCCAGAGCCGAACTAAACAACTACTATGATGTTCGATTGGCAATATTTTACTGTGTGAACTATTGATGAACAAATGTCTTAGTCCATGGTTTCCTAATCATAATTTTTAAGTGTATTGCACATGCACCCAATTGGCTATCAGTTTGATAATTGATCAAGAACAATATTTCTTTTCTTCTGTCAGGAGGCCAAGATTTGATTGATTTTTGTTAGTTCCAATTATGAATGTCAATTCCCTATTTTCATTAATCAAATATACTACTTCTACAATAGAACAGTGAAGTAAAAGATTGATTTATTAGACATACCTGACAAACTACCGTGTCAATCGTTGGATGATCTTTGCTTGCTTTGGCTTCACAAGGAAATACAATGGCCAAGGTTGATTCCATCGTCTTGTGGTCAATGACAGTAAGCTGCCTGCCTAACTCTGGATCCATAAAACCTGCTACTGCTCTTTTGCCTGCAAAAACTAGATCATAAATACCAGATCAACAAGTCCTATACTCCCGTTAGAACTTGCAACGCGGTCACTAGAATTAGTAGGCGTAGAGAATGTAATAACTGTGCCTTAGCATAAACACATTTCGATTATTAATTCACCACGAACAGCACGATCATGCATCTTGATAACTACATAGAAATTTCAATCTAAGGGCACAGTCTCTAAAACCAGACAGTGGTTCCTGTACTTGTAGGACGAATGGCGCCTTGTCCTATAAAAGGAAACTAATCAGAATTCTGAATGTATATAATAGGTGAAAAAGGAATGCAACAAGGATGTTCAGCAGCTCACTTAGGAGATGAACCCTTTGATTTCATTCATTTCATAAAACATAAAGTGGTTCACAGTATACCAAGAGGCGAACTAAGTTGCCATGTCGAACTCTTGACATATGAATTCCACTTCTCTGATATATAAGGGAGCAAATTCTGCAGTTTTTGTGACATGAATTGGTAAAATTACTAATAGTTGTTTGAAATTAAAAAAAAAAAAAAAAAAAAAAAAAAAAAAAAAAAAAAAAAAAAAAAATCCTTGTAAAACAATAGCAAGCACTTAAGGATATCATATTTAATTGTGATGTCTAAGTAAATCTAGGCACAAAAGAACATTTAACTGTCAGTATTGAAATATTTTGAAAATTTACATTCATAAATTGCATAAAAGTAGTTCCATTGATCAATACTGTGTAAAGAAAATCGTAATCAAGCACGTAAGAACTTGATTCCACAATGCCTACAAGTGGTATATATAGGAAGCAGAAGAATAATTTGAAGACATTGTAGCAACTAGCTAGAGTTGAACCTTGCGAAACAAATTCGTAAACCTGCAGGCCTTGCAAGGAGAGGATTCCTTTGCATCGCTGGATCACCAATTCGCGGACGGAAACAAAGCTAAGCTGCGTAAATCAATGAATAAACCTCATAGCATCACAATCCCATATCTACAAGGTGTCACAACATGCAATCCATTGAGTACATTGAGCCCCTCCAAATTCTCAATTAACAGCCATTGCAGATTTGGGTGCGGTCGCAGCTCCTCCAACATGCTTAAATCATCACCAATCTCAAAACGCTATGAATTGGAAACTTTGGCAGGGTTCAGTTCCCTCGCTGGGTGACAAGTAGTTCAGCCCTGCCTCGCACTCTAAGAATCAGCATAGGTGGTTGTGATCACTGCGAACATATACCAAGCTTCAGTGAGCTTCAATAAATGTTTGTCACCTCATCAATACATGAAACAATTCACAGTTGCTTAATTGGAGACAATTTTTCGCCTTGCTTTCTTATTCCTTTTTCCCCTTTACTTGATTTGTATGCCGTACATTAGCAAATGAAAATGTTGTCGAAAAATTTGGCTATGTGACAACTAATCATCTATTTTTTTTCTTACTAATCTAATTTTCAATTGACTTTGCCAACACTGAAGTGATTATGAGTCACTGATATACTAATGAAGTTGATTTCCTAGAAAACTAAATGGCTTTCCACACTATGGTTATCAATGTGATGAACTAATCAATTTTCACTAAAGAAAAGGGACTTTTAGCGTAAGTTTTTTTACTCCAAACTTCATAGTAATAGGCAATGCTAAGCAAACAGATTAAATTTTATTTTATTTTCCATTTGAACTTGAAAGACATTCAATGAGATAGTAGAAAAGAAATTTGAGCATATATACCTCCATATATACGTGAATCAATTTGCTACGAGACTTTAGAAAATTCTTGAATTCATGTTGAATGTCAAATTCATGCCTTTGGGCTCACCATTTCTATCTCCTGGTTGATTCAGTTTCAAGCGGCACGATGTGAACACCAAGGCAAAAAGGAAAACAAAAATACACATACAAAAAAGAACAATTCAGTGATAGATCATGTAACTTTGTTTCCGCATTAGCAGTTGAATCTTATGATGGAAAAGTTTTTGATGTCTAGATCACCTTTGCCAATTCAATCTTAGAAAGCTAGGGCTCCATGTTAATTTTTAGAAGGATGTTTGAGAGCTGCCAAGTAAAGATTGTAACTTTTTAAGCTCAATCAAAAACTGGATAGCCTGTGCAAAGTACAAAATAAAATTATTATCGTTGGTATACTTACCAGAGGACTTCAAGATAGCATTGGATCATTTAGTCACCTTGGCGGCTCCATGAACAATGCAAAACCATCTGGAATAATTGTGGAAAAGTTTCAAGGGAAAAGTAAAATCTTGCCAAATCCGTACACTCTTATAGACAAATCATTTCCTAGAGCATGATCATAATGAAAATAAAGGTACTTAACAAGTGAAGAAACAACTATACAACAAGGAAGGTTAGCGACTTACTTAGCAGATGATTCCTTAGATTTCATCATGATGAGTAGCCTGATCGAGGAAAACTAGTTTATGATGTCCAACTCTTGACATGATTATACACTTCTCTCGAGCAATAGCAGAAATTTCACAAAATCTCGACTCTCTCTCTTTTCCATGAAAGATTACCCGCTTTTCCTACAATCCAAAATAATTATAAAAGGCTAACTAAAAAAAACAAATAAAAACATAACTTCATCCTCAAATGCTTTGAGTTCAAAGAACTAAACAAGGTGACATATTTTGATTCCATATATGTATATATGCTCTCACAACAAAATAGCTACAATGTTTTGAAAAAAAAAAAAAAAAAGATACAAAGCTAGTCCATTCAAGCCACCAAACCTTAAAAGGTCATTGATAACAGCATTGGAGTCAAAAAGGTTTGCTTGATGAAAATGCAAAATCTGCAAAGCAATCTCTGGCATTAATCCAAATGATATGAAATCTGTATTTTAAACTGCGACAGACTACTCTTTTTTATTAAAGAAAAAAAAAAAGAAATTGTTTTATTATCAACCAAAAAAAAAAAAAAAAAAAACAAAAAAGAATTGGTTTGAAAAGTTTTGTTTTGGTGAAGAAAAGCGTGCAGAGGTGCCGTAGAAAGAAACATATTTATTCATATATATATACATATATATATAATGCAGCACATACCTTATGTTAATCTAGTATATGGATAATTGTGGATTATGGGAGTACATATCAATTAATAGGGAAAACATCAAACAATGTCCAACTAGCTAGCATGACAAGATCATTTTCTTGTGGGTTACAATGTACAGACATACCATTTCAGTTGCTGATCAACAAAGTTTTTAAAGTCAACTTTAATTGATGAAGCCAAAACTTTAGGCATCACCTGCAGTGTAAGCTCTGCATTGATCTTCTATCTCCGAAAACTTTGCCAATCCACTGAAATAGAAAGCATGGGCTCCATATTATTATTATTATTTTTTTCCTTTTAGGCAGGATGCTTGAAAGCGCGCTGCAATTGAACGACGGCTTCTCAGACTAACACATACCAACAATAGGCCGTCGAGTCCCATCAGTATCACCACATAGGAAAAAAGATTAATAGAATCAATTCGGATGGAAGATGAATCATCTGAAGTTTACCATAAAGTTAACTTTTGCAAACTCTATAAGAATATTATTATTCCTCAATCCCATGAAAGATCACTCAAACATTATTTAAAACTAACTAAACATGCCACCTAGAACTAAATAAATTTAAGTAAACATACTTACCGAGTTTAATTTGCTAACTCAAAATATATGACATATATTCAAGGAGAGTTGATAACGAGTAATTCATTGCAATATTAGATCTTGGTAATCGAGATAGCCAACTGAAACAACTCATGAAGATCAACAGATGACACAAACAGGCGGCAACAAATTTGTACCGCTCGAAAGCGAGAAGGGTTCACAATCACTTCAACATCTCAAAGACATTTCTACACGAGTAGGCTTGGTCCAAGTCTAAAGAGTGTGGAGAGACTAGTTTATGGGTAGGCTTAAGTTTGGAAGTGAGTGACTACTCCAAAATGCCAAGCCAAGCCAAACCAAACAGATGCTTCTTTTCATTAGAAAAAGAAAATTAATGAAATACCCAAAAAACAACATTGAGCATACCTCGCATAATTGGCTATGAGACCGGTAACTCTTGAATCAATAACGATTGCCGAATTCATGCTTTCGGGTTCACCGCATTCGGAAGTCTTGATTGATACAATGATAATTAAGTCGGATGCAAATATCACTATGCCACCGAATGGGAAAAAAAAAAGAAAAGAAAGCGCATGACATATGTAGCATGCTGAAAAATCCACGTCGAAAATGAGGAATGTAAGATCATGATAGTTTCTTCAAGTAAAGCCCATGAGACATATTGAATGAGTAAAAGATTTGATTGATTTTTATTAGTTTCGACAATGAACAATGCAAAATCATCAGGAAAATAGCAGAGAAGTTTCAAAGCATGCAAGAGTAAAATGAAAATAAAGGTACTTAACAAGTGAAAGAAACAAGTTTACAAGAAGGAAGCTTCGGGACTTACTTGACATGAATTACACTTCTCGGAGTAGAAGCAGTAGCGAAAATTTCTCAAAATATTGACTCTCTATTGCATGAAAGATTAAACGCTTGCTTTCCTACAACAGGAACATATATAATCCAAAATAATTATAAAAGGCTAACCAACAAAAACAAATAGAAACAAAACTTCAGTAGCTACGATGTTCTGAGTTAAAAAAAAAAAAAAAACACAAAGCTAGCTAGTTTAACATTGAAGCAACCAAACCTTGAAAGGTGATTGATAGCAGCAGTGGAGTGAAAGAGAAAATAGCAGCACAACATGATCTTCTACTACCAATTAATTAATTAATAAATGCTGTCATGAGTTGAATGCAAAGACATATGGAAAGTATTGTTTTGGTGAAGAAGATGCATGCATTCAAATAGAAACATATTTATTGATACAAAACAGGGAAGAGTAGAGCATGCATTCCTATATACATAACGCACCACATCACATACCTCATGTTAATCTATTATATTGTAAATCTGGAATGTGGGATATCTTGGGCCACTCTGGACCATCTCTCCATCCTTCAAGCGGGGACAATCTTGATAATCCACAACTGCTCGAGGAAGGTGAGTCGTTGCATTTGTTCCTTGGAAGGTAAATGTGTCGGGCACCATAACAATCAAGGGATGCAAATCCACTCCGGCAATTCCGTGCCATATAGAGAGGTATTTGAGCATGGTGAGGTGTTGAAGGTGGTGAGGCAGGGCTTGGAGACCAGGCCACCCATAAATTCTAACTTGCGAAGGGAGGGAGGAGGGGAGTGTTGGAAGGTACCAAGTAGTGACGGAAAGAAATCCGAGTCCTTCGAAAATGGGCCAAGTTCAAGTTCCTCAAGGGCAGTCAGGAATGGTAAGCCTTGCAATGCTTGTAGTCCACTACATAACCTGACTTTCAATTCACGAAGAGAAACAAAGCTTCCCAAGTCAATCGATGTATCTGCAAGTAAAGAAGTGTGACACCACGGGAGAACTGGTTGTTTGATTGATTGAAAATTAGGGTAACTTCCTGAGGAAGGTGAGTGAAGGTAAATGTGTCAGATTTTCACACCCCAAATCTTCAATTCTTCAAGGGATCAAGGTTTCCAATCCACTCCGGCAATTCCGTCAAATTCGTGAAGTCCTCTATAATGAGGGATTTGAGCGTGGTGAGGTGTTGAAGGTGGTGAGGCAGGATTGGAGAGCAGGCCACCCCATAATCTCTAACTCACGAAGGGAGGGGAGGAGATTGTTGAACTCTACATTGCATCATCACCATCATCCACCACTGATTAATGGCGGGAGGAAGCAACGCAGGAGAGAAGCGCCAATGCTCAGTTTCTCAAGGGCGGTCAGGAACGGTAAGCCTTGCAAGGCATGGAGTCCGCTGCATTCAATAAATCTCAACAGATGAAAAGCATTGCAATTCTGTATCTCTAAGGTGTGACACATGGGAAGAGGTGTAGTTGTTGTTGGGTACTGGAACTACGCAAATATCAAACCTTTCTAAATTAGGGCAAGACATCGATTCGAACTTTTGAAGATGCTTCAAGCTCGGCGAAAGCTCGATGGTACCTTTCAGTCTCTTACATCTATAAACGTTCAAGCTCTCAAGAGCGACAAGGAACTCCAAAATCCTTTCGGTATCGTCTCTAGTTCTTGACACCACCGAATCTCCAACTTTTGAAGAGATGTTAAGCTCCTCACGTCTGGAATGGATTTCAAAGCATCACACATTTCAATATGCAATTCACGAAGAGAGCTGCTATTGGAAACCATTAATCCCTCCTCTTTGAAAACTTGGAGTTTGGGGCACATCACTACATTAAAAATAATCAACTGGTCATTGTTCCTCAGCAGCCCTTCAGGGAGGAATTCAAGATCTTCACAACGTGTTATGGAGAGAGAAGTGAGAGAGGTGAGAGAGCTTGTTATTGACACCACTCCCATCCCACCCACATCTTCTAATTTCAATGATTTAAGTGAAGGGAATGAATGAGGCGTCATCCTCAAATTGGGGCAACTCCTAATGGACAACTCCTCAAAGCAAACTTCATTTCCTTCAAACCATTCTTCTAAATTAGGCATGCTTATCAGCTCCAACACTTTTAAGCAACTATATGAAGATGATTGTGGAGTTGTGGTAGTGTCCATCTGCT
The DNA here is from genome assembly GCA_039657365.1 of Stephania yunnanensis. Classification (NCBI taxonomy): domain Eukaryota; kingdom Viridiplantae; phylum Streptophyta; class Magnoliopsida; order Ranunculales; family Menispermaceae; genus Stephania; species Stephania yunnanensis. The sequence goes on from CM077582.1 coordinate 1,127,053, forward strand.
CATCTTTCGAGCCACCGATACTCTTCACATTACTCATATTCATTATTTCCAACCTCTCCAAACAAGCCAACTCACCAAAGCTAGGGATGTGCTCACAATTACTACAATTTTTATCATCATGGACTTCAAGTTAGGAAGCAAAGAACCATTTGACATCCATCTAGGAAATCGAACTCCTTCGAAACCTTCAATAAATAGCTCGTGCAGATTTGGGTGAGGTTGTAGCTCTTCCAACACGTGTAAATCACTGCCCTCGTCACCAATAGAAAAATCTCTATCCCAATAAAGCTTTAATTTCCGTAACTTGCTCTTCTTGCTTAAAACATTAGCTCTCTTGGCTAAGCTTGCTTCTCTCACGAGACCCAAACGACGAATCTCCAATGTACCTCGAAGATTGTTCAAGTTTTCCAACACTGAAATTCCATTCTCTTGGCATGCCCCAAACACCGGCAGTGTTTGAAGCTCATCAAGTTTGCCCATTGCTTGTGGCATTTTTTTCCATTTCCGGCCATCATCTATGAACAAATGTCTCAGCTTCTTCAAATTCATCAAATCTTCAGGGAGCTCAACAAGCTCGCGACACTTAATTAATTTCAAAGTTTGCAAATGGTAAAGCCGAGTAACCCACTTTGGCAATGACTTGATGCTCGTCTCAGAAAGGTCGAGGTATCTCAAATGTTTCAACTTACCAAGTGAAGAAGAAAAATCAAAACCTCTAAAGCCGCTCAAATCTAGAACCCGTAGTAACTTGAATTTAAAGAATGAGCTAATTTTAGTCGCCCCCACCGTACCTCCATCATCGAACTCCTCTCCGTCAGAATCTGATTCCCAACCAAAAATTGTGCGCACCTTCTCAGCTTTAGTTAAGACTTTTAGTGTCTTTGGAGAAATAAAAGAAGCATGTCGACATTTGGAGAAATCTATAGTATTGTTGCTCTCTCTAAGATTTTGGCATTCGAACTTGCAGATGGATTGAGCCAAATCATTTACAAGATCGTGCATCTTGCATTCTATTACCTCCCCGTATTCATTCATTTTTGCTTCTTGAAAGAAAGATTTTGAGTACAAGGTGTTGAAATAAGTATTGCCTTTGTCCTCCATGATTTCCTCTTGAGAATTGTTAGATGCCCCAAGTAGTCCTTGTGCCATCCAAAGCTCGATCAATGACTCCCTCGAAATCAAATAATCCTTGGGAAATATTGCACTGAGTAAGAAAAACATGACTTCAATTTTGATGGCAAATTGTAGTAACTGAACTTTAAGACCTCCATAATTTGTCCTGTACCATCTGAAGGCAACTTCCAAAATTCAGCATCACGCACAGCCTCCCATTCATGATCTTCTTTTTGATTGCAACATACCGCCGAGTACTTTTGCGGCTAGAGGCACGCCCTTGCACTTGTCGGAAATCTGTTTTCCAATTTCCAACAAGGAGGGCTTTACTGGCTCACCATTCTTGAATGCTCGGCTTTTGATAATATCCCAACAGCTATACTCAGATAAGCCTTGTAATTGATGCACATGGTTTGATCTCCTCTAATGGATGCAACATTAGAGTCGCGAGAGGTAACAATAATTCTGCTTCCTGTACCAACAATGTCTCTCAATGAAAATACAAAATCTTCCCACATTTCTTGATTCTTATTCCAATCGTCATCGAGCACAAGCAAAAACTTTTCTTCCCCTCGCACCAGCTCACTTTCAAGTCCTTGTAGCAAGACTTGCTTACTTGATGATTCTGGTACAGCATTGTTTGGATTGATCTGTTGCAAGATTTGAAAGAAAAGATTTGTGGTTCTAAAGTTAGTAGAAACACAAATCCAAACTTTCAATTCAAAGTGTTTCTTCACAGCATCATTGTTGTACACTAATTGAGCAAGAGTGGTCTTGCCAAGGCCGCCAAGACCAACAATAGCTATGACTGGAAGAGCGATGTTGTTGTTGTTGTTGCTGCTGCTGCTGCTGCTGGACCCGTTGTGATTGATGAGCATTTTGATTATATCTTCCTTGTCACTCTCCCTCCCGATCACATTGTCTTTCAAACGTGAAGTGGTTTCTCGAGCATTAAACATTTGACCCGACAAGCTAGAGGAAGCACCGGCCTGATCATTAGTCTTCAGTTGGAACGCACTCTTTCTCTTGTCGATACCATCCAGCTCCAGATTGATGGCTTTGATTTGATGAGCCATCTTAAAGCGAGCTACAAGTCGTGAAAGATTATTGAGCCATCCAGTAGTGTATTTCAGTTCATTATATGCGATCTCGTCGAGTACGTCTTCAGCGTCGTATGAAAGTTGCTTGAGTTCTTGAAGCCAAACTTTCACCTCCTTCTCCTTCACTTGCTTTTCCTCGGCATCCTGCAGGACGGCTTGGATGTGGGTGAGGACAGCTTTGAGTTTTATCACCTCACCTTTCACACCAATCACAAGACCCAACTCATCAAAAGCAAGAGAGATGGCCCTCTCCACAATCTCCCCTACCACAGCCTCAACCACAACATTATCAGCCATCTTTGATACAAAAAAAAACACTCTTAGATCAATGGAGAAGCAAATTCAAAAACACAAGTATTAGAAGCTAGTAAGTTTGCTAGATCTCTCTAATTCAATAAAACTTACAAGTAGTAGCTGACAATTTTGCTTGGCTGGGTTACGTATTTGTAAATAAATGCTATATATATAATATGAAAGTCTTCTCTTTTATCTTGTCAGTCCTTGCATGTTGAAGCATTTTCTTTTATTTTATTTAATTGCTGGTAGTTAATGGCAATAGCATTTTTTTATTGCAAAAGTAATTATATAAATATTTCCAAGAGATGCCAGCTTATTAATAATCTTTTATTATGAAGTGGTTGTAGACTTACAAGAAAACAAAAAAAGGTAATATTACAAACATGAGTTAGGTAGATGAATGTATTACATGCTGAAGAATTTATTTAATTGCTGACAATGAGAAGTAGTTGCTTTTTTTTACTGCAAAAATGAGAGTAGCATTAGAATAATGCAGCACACTTGATTCATTTTAATATTAATTAATTTAACAACTACTTAGATGCTAACATCTGTGTCAAAAAAAAAGAACAAGTATGAAAATACTAAAGCATCACAAGTGGCTATTATTTTTTCTTAGAGGAAACCAATGGCCGGCCGTTGCGAACCATCAAAAGGCAATGGCCAAAACACCAACTATGACAGTGATGTTTTGAGCAGTAACTATAATCCACATTGACCATTCATAAGCAGAAACTCCTTCGCAGAACTCTGAAGTTCGAACGAATAGCGATCGACAGGAAGCTTGGAGTAAAACCAATGAATGCATTATGCATATTGGTCCGACGGCTGAACTGAATGGTGATCTACAGACAGTTAATTGAGGACTGTTGAGACAAGTGGATATGTACCAACTCTTGACTCGATGAAACAAACTTTCTTCCATCATTGGTATGGTTCGAAAGTGAGCCACATTTTTTTCGGAGAGAGTGGCTTTTCCAAAGTTAAAACCAAGAGTGTTGAACCATAGAATAGCCAACAACATAAACATGCATACAACACATGATTATGATGTGTTCAGCAACAAATGAGAAGATCACTCCTGTACCCAACTGTATGCATATGTTAACTGCAACTGTGACTACAAAGATGCTCAATGAGGCAATGTTTGAAACATTTTCCGATTCCTCATTACTTGCAAAGGAGGGTGCCATGGAACCAACGCATATGCAACTCATCGCCATGCCCGAGAGCTTAGATAGCTGGTCTCGAGCGCTAGGCATGTGGGTCGTGAGATCTACAGGGAGCTTTGCAACTATCGCTAAAAGAGTTAGCGTGGCAGAGTTAAATGAAAAGAGCCGACAAGGAATGTAACGAGTCTTACAGCGCATTGCAAAGAAAATATCCCAAAGCATGAGAGAAGACATACCAATGAAGCAATTGCAATGATGTACAAACCAATGAAGGGTACCGGAGAGGAGTAGCCATTAGAGTTGGCACATTGAAGTTTTGCCATTGAAATTAAGGAAAAGTTTGTGGACAGGGAAAGTATATAGTGAAAAGAAAAGTAAAGTAAAAGTGCTTAAGAAATTGCACAAAATAACACAAGTCATTTTATAAGTTTCACTATTTAACAGAACTTAGTCCTACACAAGAATCTCTTCGCAATGACTCTCTTTAAGAGACTTGAAGCTATTTAATGCCTACCAGTTAAGAACTGCAAGTACATTTAACTTACAGGACATAGGAACTAATTAGGATTTGTTATGGCATAGAAACAGGCAGTTGAGAGAGGAATTGCCGCAAGATTTCGCAAAATAGTCCCTCGGCATAGTCACAAAGATCATTAACCGTTTCATACACTCGTTCCTAGATAAATTCCCATAATATTTTCAATTTTAAATTATAAAGTTAATAGTTATTAAATCTTGTTTGTTTCTCAGGTTTCCCAATAATTATTTTCTTCATTTTTTTATATTTTTTAGTAGAAACAAAAACTAAATTGAGATTAAAGCCAAAACTGTATTAAGTTTGGAAGTGAGTGACTACTCCAAAATGCCAAGCCAAACAAATGCTTCTTTTCATTTGTACTAAAAAGAAAATTAATGAGATACCAAAAAAAAAAAAAAAAAGTTTGAGCATACCTCACTTAATTGGCTATGACACTCCGGTAACTCTTGAATCAATGACGGATGCCAAATTCATGCTTTTGGGCTCACCGCATTCGGAAGCCCTAATTGATACAATGACAAGTCAGATGCAAGGATCACCATGCCACCAAATGAGGAAAAATGAGTAAAAGATTTGATTTATTTTCATTAGTTTAGACTATGGACAATGCAAAATCATCAGGAAAATAGTGGAGAAGTTTCAAAGCGTGCAAGAGTAAAATGAAAATAAAGGTACTTAACAAGTGAAAGAAACAAGTTTACAAGAAGGAAGCTTCGTGACTTACTTGACATGAATTACACTTCTCGGAGCAGAAACCGTAGCGGAAATTTCTCAAAATATTGACTCTCTATTGCATGAAAGATTACCCTCTTGCTTCCCTACAACAGGAACATATATAATCCAAAATAATTATAAAAGGCTAACTAACAAAAACAAATGGAAACAGAACATCATCCAGTACAACCAATGTTTTTTTGATATCCATATATATGCTCACACATCACAGTAGCTATATACAATGTTGTGAGTAAGAAAAAAAAAAAAAAAACACAAAGCTAGCTAGTTTAACATTGAAGCAACCAAACCTTGAATGGTGATTGATAGCAGCAGTGGAGTGAAAGTAGTTTAGATACAAACTATGTAAAGCAATCTCTGGCATTAATCCAAATGAAGATAACTTCAGTAGTATGCAAGAGCACAATTTGTTGAAACCTCGCACGACACTTCATTATGTATCCTACAACAAGTTGAAAGAACATAATTCCAGAATAATGAGTGAACATAGAAATTTCAACCTAAGTGCACTGTCTCTAAAACCAGACAGTGGTTCCTGTACTTGTAGGACGAATGGCGCCTTGTCCTATAACAGGAACCTAATCAGAATTGTGAATGTATATAATAGGTGAAGAAGGAATGCAACAAGGATGTTCAGCAGCTCACTTAGGAGATGAACCCTGTGATTTCATTTATTTCATAAAACATAAAGTGGTTCACAGTAGACCAAGAGGCGAACTAAGTTGCCATGTCGAACTCTTGACATCTGATATATCAGGAAGCAAATTCTGCAGTTCTTGTGACATTAAAACCAAGAGTGTTGAACCAAAGGTTAGCCAACAACATAAACATGCAACACATGATTGTGATGTGCTCAGCAACAAATGAGAAGATCACTCTGTATGCATATGTTAACTGCAACTGTGACGACAAAGATGCTTAATGAGGCCAAGTTCGAAACACTTTCTGACTCTTTACTACTGGCAATGGATGGAGCCAAAAAACCGATGCATATATAAGTCATTGCCACGCACGTGAGCTTAGATAGTTGGTCTTGAGCACTAGGCATGTCAGTAGTGAGATCAACCGGGAGCTTTGCAACAATTGCTAACAAAGTTAGCATGACAGAATTAAGTGAAAAGCGTCGACAAGGAATATAACGAGCCTTGCGCTTAATTGCAGAGAAAACGTCCCAAAGAATGAGTAGAAGACATACCAATGAGGCGCCTGCGATGTACAAGCCAATGATGGGCACCGGAGAGGAATAGCCATTAAAGTCGGTACAGTTAAGTTTTGACATTTTGTTGTGTTTCCAAAGACAAGGAAGGTAAAGAAGTAAAGATATAAGAGGTTCGGAGAGTAGACATCCAAAGCTTAAAGAGAGAAAAAATAACTGAAAAAAGAGTATAGAGCATCGAAGGCTTAAAGAGATAACAATACTTGAAAAAGACCGTAGAACAATTTCTAAAAAGCCGAACCAACCAACTACTATGATGTTCGATTGGCAATATTTTACTGTGTGCACAATTGATGAATATATGTCTTAGTCCATGGTTTCCTAATCATAATTTTTAAGTGTATTGCACATGCACCCAATTGGCTATCAGTTTGATAATTGATCAAGAACAATATTTCTTTTCTTCTGTCAGGAGGCCAAGATTTGATTGATTTTTGTTAGTTCCAATTATGAATGTCAATTCCCTATTTTCATTAATCAAACATACTACTTCTACAATAGAACAGTGAAGTAAAAGATTGATTTATTAGACATACCTGACAAACTACCGTGTCAATCGTTGGACGATCTTTGCTTGCTTTGGCTTCACAAGGAAATACAATGGCCAAGGTTGATTCCATAGTCTTGAGGTCAATGACAGTAAGCTGCCTGCATAACTGTGGATCCATAAAACCTGCTATGGCTCTTTTGCCAGCAAAAATTAGATCATAAAGACCAAATCGACAAGTCCTACTCTTGTTAGAACTTGCAACGCGGTCACTAGCAATAGTAGGCTTAGAGAATGTAATAACTGTGCCTTGGCATAAACACACCACGGGAAAAAAAAAAAGCCTTACGATTATTAATTCACCTTAAACAGCGCAATCATGCATCTTGATAACTATATAGAAATCTCAACCTAAGTGCACTGTCTCTAAAACCAGACAGTGGTTCCTGTACTTGTAGGACGAATGGCACCTTGTCCTATAACAGGAACCTAATCAGAATTGTGAATGTATATAATAGGTGAAGAAGGAATGCAACAAGGATGTTCAGCAGCTCACTTGGGAGATGAACCCTGTGATTTCATTCATTTCATAAAACATAAAGTGGTTCACAGTAGACCGAGAGGCGAACTAAGTTGCCATGTCGAACTCTTGACATATGAATTCCACTTCTCTGATATATCAGGGAGCAAATTCTGCAGTTCTTGTGATATGAATTGGTAAAATTACTAATAGTTGTTTGAAATTAAAAAAAAAAAAAAAAAAAACCTTGTAAAACAATAGCAAGCACTTAAGGATATCATGTTTAATTGTGATGTATAAGTAAATCTACACACAAAAGAACATTTAACTGTCAGTATTGAAATATTTTGAAAATTTACATTCATAAATTGCATAAAAGTAGTTCCAATGATCAATACTGTGTAAAGAAAATCGTAATCAAGCACGTAAGAACTTGATTCCACAATGCCTACAAGTGGTATATATAGGAAGCAGAAGGATAATTTGAAGACATTGTAGCAACTAGCTAGAGTTGAACCTTGCGAAACAAATTCGTAAACCTGCAGGCCTTGCAAGGAGAGGATTCCTTTGCATCGCTGGATCACCAATTCGCGGACGGAAACAAAGCTAAGCTGCATAAATCAATGAATCAACCTCATAGCATCACAATCCCATATCTCCAAGGTGTCACAACATGCAATCCATTGAGTAAATTGAGCCCCTCCAAATTCTCAATTAACAGCCATTGCAGATTTGGGTGCGGTCGCAGCTCCTCCAACATGCTTAAATCATCACCAATCTCAAAACGCTATGAATTGGAAACTTCGGCAGGATTCAGTTCCCTCGCTGGGTGACAAGTAGTTCAGCCCTGCCTCGCACTCTAAGAGTCAGCATAGGTGGTTGTGATCATTGCGAACATATACCAACTTCAGTGAGCTTCAATAAATGTTTGTCACCTCATCAATACATGAAACAATTCACAGTTGCTTAATTGGAGACAATTTTTCGCCTTGCTTTCTTATTCCTTTTTCCCCTTTACTTGATTTGTATGCCGTACATTAGCAAATGAAAATGTTGTCGAAAAATTTGGCTATGTGACAACTAATCATCTATTTTTTTTCTTACTAATCTAATTTTCAATTGACTTTGCCAACACTGAAGTGATTATGAGTCACTGATATACTAATGAAGTTGATTTCCTAGAAAACTAAATGGCTTTCCACACTATGGTTATCAATGTGATGAACTAATCAATTTTCACTAAAGAAAAGGGACTTTTAGCGTAAGTTTTTTTACTCCAAACTTCATAGTAATAGGCAATGCTAAGCAAACAGATTAAATTTTATTTTATTTTCCATTTGAACTTGAAAGACATTCAATGAGATAGTAGAAAAGAAATTTGAGCATATATACCTCCATATATACGTGAATCAATTTGCTACGAGACTTTAGAAAATTCTTGAATTCATGTTGACTGTCAAATTCATGCCTTTGGGCTCACCATTTCTATCTCCTGGTTGATTCAGTTTCAAGCGGCACGATGTTAACACCAAGGCAAAAAGGAAAACAAAAATACGCATACAAAAAAGAACAATTCAGTGATAGATCATGTAACTTTGTTTCCGCATTAGCAGTTGAATCTTATGATGGAAAAGTTTTTGATGTCTAGATCACCTTTGCCAATTCAATCTCAGAAAGCTAGGGCTCCATGTTAATGTTTAGAAGAATGTTTGAGAGCTGCCAAGTAAAGATTGTAACTTTTTTAAGCTCAATCAAAAACTGGATAGCCTGTGCAAAGTACAAAATAAAATTATTATCGTTGGTATACTTCCCAGAGGACTTCAAGATAGCATTGGATCATTTAGTCACCTTAGCGGCTCCATGAACAATGCAAAACCATCTGGAATAATTGTGGAAAAGTTTCAAGGGAAAAGTAAAATCTTGCCAAATCCGTACTCTTATAGACAAATCATCATGACAGACGTCTTTTCCTAGAGCATGATCATAATGAAAATAAAGGTACTTAACAAGTGAAGAAACAACTATACAACAAGGAATGTTAGCGACTTACTTAGCAGATGATTCCTTAGATTTCATCATGACAGTAGCCTGATCGAGGAAAACTAGTTTGTGATGTCCAACTCTTGACATTAATTATACACTTCTCTGAGCAATAGCAGAAATTTCACAAAATCTCTACTCTCTCTCTTTTCCATGAAAGATTACCCGCTTTTCCTACAATCCAAAATAATTATAAAAGGCTAACTAAAAAAAAACAAATAAAAGCATAACTTCATCCTCAAATGCTTTGAGTTCAAAGAACTAAACAAGGTGACATATTTAGATTCCATATATGTATATATGCTCTCACAACAAAATAGCTACAATGTTTCGAGAAAAAAAAAAAAAATACAAAGCTAGTCTTACATTCCAGCCACCAAACCTTAAAAGGTCATTGATAACAGCATTGGAGTCAAAAAGGTTTGCTTGATGAAAATGCAAAATCTGCAAAGCAATCTCTGGCATTAATCCAAATGATATGAAATCTGTATTTTAAACTGTGACAGACTACTCTTTTTTATTAAAGAAAAAAAATAAATTGTTTTATTATCAACCAAAAAAATAAAAACAAAAAAGAATTGGTTGCAAATTGTTCATCCATGACAGAGTAACATGAAAAGTTTTGTTTTGGTGAAGAAAAGCGTGCAGAGGTGCCGTAGAAAGAAACATATTTATTCATACATATATAATGCAGCTCATACCTCATGTTAATCTAGTATATGGATAATTGTGGAATATGGGATTACATATCAATGAATAAGGAAAACATCAAACAATGTCCAACTAGCTAGCATGACAAGATCATTTTCTTGTGGGTTACTATGTACAGACATACCATTTCAGTTGCTGATCAACAAAGTTTTTAAAGTCAACTTTAATTGATGAAGCCAAAACTTTAGGCATCGCCTGCGGTGTAAGCTCTGCATTGATTTTCTATCTCCAGAAGCTTTGCCAATCCGCTGAAATAGAAAGCATGGGCTCCATATTAGTTTTTTTTTTTTCCTTTTAGGCAGGATGTTTGAAAGCGCGCTGCAAGTGAACGACGGCTTCTCAGACTAACACATACCAACAATAGGCCGTCGAGTCCCATCAGTATCACCACATAGGAAAAAAGATTAATAGAATCAATTCGGATGGAAGATGAATCATCTGATGTTTACCATAAAGTTAACTTTTGCAAACTCTATATGAATATTATTATTCCTCAATCCCATGAAAGATCGCTCTCTATCCTACGCAAAAACATAATTTTAGAATAATTATTTAAAACTAACTAAACATGCAACCTAGAACTAAATAAATTAAGTAAATATACTACACTAAGCATAATTGGTTAGGCAATTCATTAATTAGCTAAATTTAGTACATTTCGATCCATATTGCTCCACTATTTTAACTTGTTTATGTTCTTTTTCTTAAATTATAAAGTTAATAGTTATTAAATCTTGTTTGTTTCTCAGGTTTCCCAATAATTATTTTCGTCATTTTTTTTTTATATTTTTTAGTTGAAACAAAAGCTAAATTGAGATTAAAGCCAAAACTGTATTAAGTTTGGAAGTGAGTGACTACTCCAAAATGCCAAGCCAAACAGATGCTTCTTTTCATTTGTACTAAAAAGAAAATTAATGAGATACCAAAAAAAATAAAAGTTTGAGCATACCTCACTTAATTGGCTATGAGACTCCGGTAACTCTTGAATCAATGACGAATGTCAAATTCATGCTTTTGGGCTCACCGCATTCGGAAGTCCTAATTGATACAATGACAAGTCAGATGCAAAGATCACCATGCCACCAAATGGGGAAAAGTGAGTAAAAGATTTGATTTATTTTCATTAGTTTCGACTATGGACAATGCAAAATCATCAGGAAAATAGTGGACAAGTTTCAAAGCGTGCAAGAGTAAAATCTTGCCAAATCGCACTCTTATAGACAATTTATCATGACAGACGCATTTTCCTAGATCAAGAGTAAAATGAAAATAAAGGTACTTAACAAGTGAAGAAACAATTATACAAGAAGGAAGCTTCGCGACTTACCAATTAATTAATTAATGCTGTCATGAGTTGAAAGCAAAGACATGGAAAGTATTGTATTGGTGAAGAAGATGCATGCATTCAGAGGCGCCATAAATAGAAACATATTTATTGATACAAACATATAACGCACCACATCACATACCTCATGTAAATCTATTATATGTATAAATCGGGAATGTGGGATATCTTGCGCCACTCTGGACCATCTATCCGGCATCTATCCTCCAAGCAGGGACAATCGTTAATCCACAAGTACTTGAGGAAGGTGAGTCGTTGCATTTGTTCCTTGGAAGGAAAATGTGTCAGTTTGTCGCACGACATAATACTCAATTCTTCAAGGGATGCAAGGTTTCCGATCCACTCTGGCAATTCCGTCAAATTTGTAAACTTCCATATAACGAGGGATTTGAGCGTGGTGAGGTGTTGAAGGTGGTGAGGTAGGGCTTGGAGAGCAGGCCACCCCGTAATATCTAACTCGCGAAGGGAGGGGAGGAGGGGAGTGTTGGACGCTACCTCATCACCCTCATCCTCACTGATTAATGGCGGGAAATAAAGCAACGCGGGAGAGAAGCCGCCAATGCTCAGTTTCTCAAGGGCAGTCAGGAACGGTAAGCCTTGCAAGGCATGGAGTCCGCTGCATTCAGTGATATTCAATTCACGAAGAGAAGCAAAGCTTCGCACATCAACAAATGAAATAGCATTGCACTTATATATCTCCAAAATGTGACAGCACGGGAATAGGACTAGTTGTTGTTGGGTACTGGAACTACTGCAAATATCAAACCTTTCCAAATTAGGGCAATACGTGATTTGAACTTGTCGAAGATGTTTCGAGCTCGATGAAAGCTCGATAGTACCTTTCAGTCTCTCACAGTCACTGATGTCCAAGCTCTCAAGGGCGACAAGGGAACTCAAAAATCCTTTCGGTATCATCTCTAGTTCTCCACAACCCCGAATCTCCAACTTTTGAAGAGATGTTAAGCCCCTCCCGTCTGGAATGGATTTCAAAGCATCACAATATCCTATCTTCAATTCACGAAGGGAGCTGCTATTGGAAACCATTAATCCCTCTTTTTGGAAAGCTTGGAGTTTGGGGAACTTCCTTATACTTAAAAAAATCAACTGGTCATTGTTCGTCAGCAGCCCGTCTGGGAGGAATTCAAGATCTTCACATTTTGTTATGGAGAGAGAAGTGAGAGAGGTGAGAGAGCTTGTTATTGACACCACTCCCATCCCACCCACATCTTCTAATTTCAATAATTTAAGTGAAGGGAATGAATGAGGCGTCATCCTCAAATTGGGGCAACTCGTAATGGACATCTCCTCAATGCAAACTTCATTTCCTTCAAACCATTCTTCTAAATTAGGCATTCTACCCAACTCCAACACTTTTACGCAACTATATGAAGATGATTGTGGAGTTGTCGTAGTATCCATCTGCTCATCTTTCGAGCCACCGATACTCTTCACATTACTCATATCCATTATTTCCAACCTCTCCAAACAAGCCAACTCACCAAAGCTAGGGATGTGCTCACAATTACTACAATTGCTTATCTTCATGGACTTCAAGTTAGGAAGCAAAGAACCATTTGACATCCATCTAGGAAATCGAACTCCTACGAAACTTTCAATTAGTAGCTCGTGCAGACTTTGGTGAGGTTGTAGCTCTTCCAACATGTGTAAATCACCGCCCTCATCACCAATAGAAGAATGTCTATCCCAATGAAGCTTTAATTTCCGTAACTTGCTCTTCTTGCTTAAAACATTAGCTCTCTTGGCTAAGCTTGCTTCTCTCACGAGACCCAAACGACGAATCTCCAATGTACCTCGAAGATTATTCAAGTTTTCCAACACTGAAATTCCGTTATCTGGGCATGCCACAAACACCGACAGCGTTTGAAGCTCATCAAGTTTGCCCATTGCTTGTGGCATTTTTTTCCATTTCTCGCCATCATCTATGAACAAATGTCTCAGCTTCTTCAAATTAATCAAATCTTCAGGGAGCTCAACAAGCTTGCGACACATAATTAATTTCAAAGTTTGCAAATGGTAAAGCCGAGTAACCCACTTTGGCAATGACTTGATGCTCGTGTTAGAGAGGTCGAGGTATCTCAAATGTTTCAACTTACTAAGTGAAGAAGAAAAATCAGAATCTCTAAAGCCGCTCAAATCTAGAACCCGTAGTAACTTGAATTTAAAGAATGAGCTAATTTTAGTCTCCCCCACCGTACCTCCATCATTGAACTCCTCTCCTTCAAAATCTGATTCCCAACCAAAAATTGTGCGCACCTTCTTAGCTTTAGTTAAGACTTTTAATGTCTTTGGAGAAATAAAAGAAGCGTGTCGACATTTGGAGAAATCTACAGTATTGTTGCTCTCTCCAAGATTTTGGCATTCGAACTTGCAGATTGATTCAGCCAAATCATTTACAAGATCGTGCATCTTGCATTTTATTACCTCCCCGTAGTCATTCATTTCTGCTTCTTGAAAGAAAGATTTTGAGTACAAGGTATTGAAATAAGTATTGCCTTTGTCCTCCATGATTTCCTCTTGAGAATTGTTAGATGGCCCAAGTAGTCCTTGTGCCATCCAAAGCTCGATCAATGACTCCCTCGAAATCAAATAATCCTTGGGAAATATTGCACAGTAAGAAAAACATGACTTCAATGTCGATGGCAAATTGTAGTAACTGAACTTTAAGACCTCCATAATTTGTTCTGTACCATCAGAAGGCAACTTCCAAAATTCAGCATCACGCACGGCCTCCCATTCATGATCTTCTCTTTTGGATTGCAACATACCGCCGAGTACTTTTGCGGCTAGAGGCACGCCCTTGCACTTGTCGGAAATCTGTTTTCCAATTTCCAACAAGGAGGGCTTTACTGGCTCACCATTCTTGAATGCTCGGCTTTTAATAATATCCCAACAGCTATACTCAGATAAGCCTTGTAATTGATGCACATGCACGGTTTGATGTCCTCTAATGGATGCAACATTAGAGTCGCGAGAGGTGACAATAATTCTGCTTCCTGTGCCAACAATGTCTCTCAATGAAAATACAAAATCTTCCCACATTGCTTGATTCTCATTCCAATCGTCATCGAGCACAAGCAAAAACTTCTTCTTGGTCCCTTGTTGCACCAGCTGACTTTCAAGTCCTTGTAGCAAGACTTGCTTACTTGATGATTCTGGTACAGCATTGTTTGGATTGATCTGTTGCAAGATTTGAAAGAAAAGATTTGTGGTTCTAAAGTTAGTAGAAACACAAATCCAAACTTTCAGTTCAAAGTGATTCTTCACTGCATCATTGTTGTACACAAGCTGAGCAAGAGTGGTCTTGCCAAGGCCGCCAAGACCAACAATAGCTATGACTGGAAGAGCGATGTTGTTGCTGCTTGACCCGTGGTCATGATTGATGAGCATTTTGATTATATCTTCCTTGTCACTCTCCCTCCCGATCACATTGTCTTTCAAATGTGAAGTGGTTTCTCGGTCGATCATTTGACCCAACAAGCTAGAGGAAGCACCGGCCTGATCATTAGTCTTCAGTTGGAAGTCATTCTTTCTCTCGTTAATGTCGTGCAGCTCCAGATTGATGGCTTTGATTTGATGAGCCATCTTAAAGCGAGCTACAAGTCGTGAAAGATTATTGAGCCATCCGGGTAGCTTCTTCTCGTTATTGCGCACAGTAGTGTATTTGAGTTCATTATACGCGATCTCGCCGAGTACGTCTTCAGCATCGCATGAAACTTGCTTCAGTTCCTGAAGCCAAAGTTTCACCCTGTTCTCCTTCACTTGCTTTTCCTCGGCCTCCTGCAGGACGGCATGGATGTGGGTGAGGACAGCTTTGAGTTTTATCACCTCACCATTCACACCAATCACAAGACCCAACTCATCAAAAGCAAGAGAGATGGCCCTCTTCACGATCTCTCCCGCGCCATCCACAATCAGCTCTTCAGCCATTATTAATTTGTTCCTTGATGAGAAGCAAAAACACAAGTTACACAAGGAAGGAGGCAGTGCAAAAGAAATTAGCGTCCAAAACTGATGAACATGTGAACCACTTGACTAATTAATTCTTAGGGAAGGCAAGGGAGACTACAATTTCACATGGTGGCCTAGATCAGTGTCCGCAAGTTGTGTTCAATTTCACATATTATTGTATTACTGTGTGAACAACTGATTTATTCATGTCTTAGTCCGTGGTTTCTTAGTCATCTAATTTCCAAGAACAACGAGTTTTTCCTCTATTACACTGGTACGAGTTTTTCTTGACTTTGTTTATGGGAAACACATTGTTTCTCGCCTTTTTGTAACTATGTATATAATAGGCTATAATAAATAAAGTCTATCGTTCATATCAAAAAAAAAAAGGAAAAAATTGTAGGTATTCTAGTAATTAGGTGATAAGTCACCGTCATCCCAATTTTTAAATGCTTCTTTGACTACGGATTACTCCTACAGCTACCATTCAATCTTAACAACGAGAAGTAAATCAATTAAAAATAGAGATAAAAACCCTTAAAGTTTGATTAACAAAATTAGAAGATGATAATATCAATTCTGAAAATTTCTGTCTATGATAATAATGTTTTTATCGAAACTCTTACCCATTATATTCATCAAAGATGGTTTACTCCTATTACTTTAAAAATTAAAGATTTTAAACATATTGGTAATACCTTAATTGATTCGGGCGCATATTTAAATTGTGTACATGAAACGATCGAAATAAGAGTTAATGCGGCGGAGTTCAATGCAAACCACTTGCAATGTATGCATATAGTTTTGTGACGAAAACTAGAAATTATATCACATAGCATGAGTAGAAAGCATAATGCTGTTTGGATGCCTTTAGCAAGATGAGAGGAAGTTCCAGCCTTCCAGGTAGGGAACTTATTTTTGTTTATAAATGAATGCTTAATTGGTTTATGTTCTCTCTTCGGTAATTCACCAAGTCTTCTCCTTGGGTTCATCGCTTGTCAACCTTACATGTTGAAGCCTTTCATTTATATTTTATTTGCTCATAATTAATGCTAGCAGCAGTAGAATAATGCATTCCGATCTAGGTACATAATTAAAAATAGATTCATTTCTTGGCAAGAGATGCCAGCTAATAACCAATTATTAATCATTCGTAGTTGACTAAGTGCGAGAAAGAAAATAGGACTGGTATTTTAAAACGTGACCGAGCATTAATAGAGATGAGTAAATGTTCTGACACCATTTGCTAATGTTTCTTAGAGCATTTGCCTCTTGTTTTCATTTCCTCAAGTCGAATTAAAAGTGTACTCAACATGTGTTAATCATCTTATTCTAATTTTGCAAATGACTGAATGAGTCTAGTTAGCTAGTAATCCTTTCTCTAGCGTAATCTTTCTTTCGACTGACATTTTTTTTTTTTATCTCTGCGTCTAATGAAAGAAAATCTTCTTTGCTATTCGATGAAAAGAAAGCTTGGTTTTATTCATAGCCAGAATATTTCTTTTAATTCATTTGTTTTTTTTTCTTGGTTGTCATGTTGGACTGAGCTTTGTGTGTGTGTGTACTGCAGTTGTTTCTCTTTGAAGCCTCTAGTGACTAAATCAACGACAATCACATGTAAAAGGAAAGCTGAAATAAAAAAGCTCAAACTATGAAGGAAGGTCAGGCATCTGCTATTGATCATATTTATTTTTTGCGGGCTCTCAAACACGTCCTTCAATATGACAATTGGAAGTTGAGGAAGAAAGAAAAGAACATATCAACAAAAAGCTGCTCCAAATGCTAAATATTTGTTATTATATACTTCTTCACCTAAATTGCTAAGAAATGCATGGAGCAGCGGTTCATTTCCTTTCTCTCATTGACAAGTTCTGTTAATTGTCAACCTTTCACATTGTTGAAGCATTTGCTTTTATTTATTTGCTGACAATTAATGCCAGCTGCATCTTAAAAAAAAAGGCATTATAATAACACAGTACTGCAACCTAGATACATAAATAAACTTTCATTTAATAGTTTATTTAAGACTAATTATATGCCAAGAGATACCAGCTAATTAACAATATTTTATAATTTAGCTGTTGTTGACTTGATTGAATATTCTTGCATCAATTGTTAAAGCTTCTTAGAGGATTTACTTCGTTTTTATAATTTAGCTGTTGTTGATTAAGCAATCCTTACACATTACCATATGTACATTCCTAATTAGCTATTTACAGCTGTAACAAGAAGCAAAAACACAAGTAGCTAGCTACATCTCTCTCTCAAGGCAGTGCAGAGAAGAAATCCAAAACTAATGAAACTCTTCCTCCTTCAGACTTCAGAGAGCTAGAGTACAATTTAATTCACATGTGAACCACTTGACTTCTTAAGGCGAGAGAAAGAAATTATAGTTCATCATAGAGTTATGGAAGTGAAAAAACATCAAAAAATTATGAGCAATTTAGTAGCAGAAACAACTTGAGAGACGTATAGCAATTTCGCTCAAGGCGCTTGCTAGAGCCGAGCCAACCAACTACTATGATGTTCGATTTGCAATATTTTACTGTGTGAACTATTGATGAATATATGTCTTAGTCCACGGTTTCCTAATCGTAATTTTTAAGTGTATTGCACATGCACCCAATTGGCTATCAGTTTGATAATTGATCAAGAACAATATTTCTTTTCTTCGGTCAGGAGGCCAAGATTTGATTGATTTTTGTTAGTTCCAATTATGAATGTCAATTCCCTATTTTCATTAATCAAATATACTACTTCTACAATAGAACAGTGAAGTAATAGATTGATTTATTAGACATACCTGACAAACTGCCATGTCAATCGTTGGACGATCTTTGCTTGCTTTGGCTTCACAAGGAAATACAATGGCCAAGGTTGATTCCATAGTCTTGAGGTCCATGACAGTAAGCTGCCTGCATAACTGTGGATCCATAAAACCTGGTATGGCTCTTTTGCCAGCAAAAATCAGATCGTAAAGACCAAATCGACAAGTCCTACTCCTGTTAGAACTTGCAACGCGGTCACTAGCAATAGTAGGCTTAGAGAATGTAATAACTGTGCCTTAGCATAAACACACCACGGGAAAAAAAAAAAGCCTTTCGTTTATTAATTCACCTTAAACAGCGCGATCATGCATCTTGATAACTATATAGAAATCTCAACCTAAGTGCACAGTCTCTAAAACCAGACAGTGGTTCCTGTACTTGTAGGACGAATGGCGCCTTGTCCTATGAAAGGAAACTAATCAGAATTGTGAATGTATATAATAGGTGAAGAAGGAATGCAACAAGGATGTTCAGCAGCTCACTAAGGCGATGATCCCTGTGATTTCATTCATTTCATAAAACAGAAAGTGGTTCACAACATATGTAAATCTAGACAATAGCAATCACTTAAGCATATGTAAATCTAGACAATATGCTCTATAGTTGCTCTGGGTCGACCCACAACTGGGGTAAAGAGCTTCCGACAGATAACCTCTTCATCCGTAAGATCGACTTGAACTCAAGTCTCAACTTTACATGTGTTGGTGTCCTATTAATTATTTTTTTGGTGCTTAATTCTATGTTGTGTACCTCACCCTTGTGGTCATCGAACATTGCTATTTTTTTAAATATCTATAATAAAGTATAGTTATCTTATTTGTTTGATCCATAAATACGTTTATATTTCATCATATTACAACATTTATACATTTTTTAAAAGACTTTTTCTTTACTTCAAGTTGCAGTTCAATATAACTTTACCTTTTATAGCAAAGCATATTGGGTGAGATAAATAAAGTATCACTTACCAAAAGGAGGTCGTGGATTCGACTCGACTCCTACTGAAGTAAGAAAAAAAACACTTTTTTATATACAAGAATTTATATACATATTAGACAATACATGACCTTAATTAGTTCAATATAAGTATAGCCTGCAAGAGACAACAAAAAAGAGACGAAACAAAGGAAGATAACCTCAATCCTAAATTAATTGGGATCAACTACATGGATCAAACTCATACATCGTGCTCAATTCAGTACAATTGATAGTGTATAAAGAAAGGAAAATGGCATGAGCTTAATGGTACTGTAGAACTGCTAGAGTAGTTTTGAGTTTCTGTTGTTCATATCTGTTTGGAAAATTACATAGCACTGATTTTCAATTCCCATCAATTCTTAGCCTTACTAGAAAAAAAAAATACTATGAATCTGAAAGGAGTGAGGCTTATTTCTATATTCAGCACATGCACAGTAAAGAAGTTGCTCAAAATTCAAAAAAAAAAATCCTTGTTAGAAGATTTACTTTTATCAGAGTGGACAAATTGTTTCCAGTAAGTTGCAACTTAAAGCAAGTGGAGATCTTTAGACATACAATTACAACATAAACATAGAATCAATCTCAAAAACGAAAGCTTATAAAAGATCCATAATATCAACAGTGGATCAAAAGTTTTGTGAAATGTAGTATTCCTCCGGTTGTCATCTGACTTTTGGGCGATTTCTGCTTAATTCATCGATTTGAATTCGCTTGCAAGTATTACGATTTTTTCAGTCAATCGCAGATCCTTGAAATCCTTACTTTCTCCTTTCCCCTCGATTGTGTCTCTCGCCTGCAAGAACGAGATAACATATCAATGAATAAGGAAAAAATCACACAATGTCCAACTAGCTAGAGCGTAGCAAGATCATTCTCTTGTGGATTACAATGTACAGACTTACCATTTCAGTTGCTGATCAATCAAGTCGATCAACTTTAATTGATGGAAAAAAGATTAATAGAATCAATTCAGATGGAAGATGAATCATCTGAAGTTTACCATAAAGTTGACTTTTGCAAACTCTATATGGATATTATTAATCTTTCAGTCCCATGAAAGATCACTCGAACATTATTTAAAACTAATTAAACATGCCACCTAGAACTAAATAAATTAAGTAAACATACTTACTGAGTTTAATTTGCTAACTCAAATATATAACATGACATATATTCACATGAGAGTTGATAACAGTAATTCATTGCAATATTAGATCTTGGTAATCAGATAGCCAACTGAAACAACTCATGAAGATCAACAAATGACACAGCAGGGCGGCAACAACTTTGTACCGCTCGAAAGCGAGAAGGGTTCACAATTTCAACATCTCAAAGACATTTCTATACGAGTAGGCTTGGTCCAATTCTAAAGAGTGTGGAGAGACAAGTTTATAGGTAGGCTTAAGTTTGGAAGTGAGTGGCTACTCCGAAATGCCAAGCCAAGCCAAACAGAAGCTTTTTTTCATTAGTAGTAAAAAGAAAATTAATGAAATACCCAAAAAAAAATAATTCGAGCATACCTCACATAATTGGCTATGAGACTCTGTTAACTCTTGAATCAATAACGATTGCCAAATTCATGTTTTTGGGTTCACCGCATTTGGAAGTCTGATTGATACAATGATAATTAAGTCAGATGCAAATATCACCATGCCACCAAATGGGAAAAAAAAAGGAAAGCGCATGACATATGTAGCATGCTGAAAAATCCACGTCGAAAATGAGGAATGTAAGATCATGATAGTTTCTTCAAGTAAAGCCCATGAGACATATTGAATGAGTAAAAGATTTGATTGATTTTTATCAGTTTCGACTATGAACAATGCAAAATCATCAGGAAAATGGTGGAGAAGTTTCAAAGCGTGCAAGAGTAAAATGGAAATAAAGGTACTTAACAAGTGAAAGGAACAAGTTTACAAGAAGGAAGCTTCGCGACTTACTTGACATGAATTACACTTCTCGGAGCAGAAGCAGTAACGGAAATTTCTCAAAATATTGACTCTCTATTGCATGAAAGATTACACGCTTGCTTCCCTACAACAGGAACATTTATAATCAAAAATAATTATAAAAGGATAACCAACAAAAACAAATAGAAACAAAACTTCAGTAGGTACGATGTTCTGAGTTAAAAAAAAAAAAAACACAAAGCTAGCTAGTTTAACATTGAAGCAACCAAACCTTGAAAGGTGATTGATAGCAGCAGTGGAGTGAAAGAGAAAATAGCAGCATAACATGATCTTCTACTAGCAATTAATTAATTAATAAATGATGTCATGAGTTGAATGCAAAGACATATGGAAAGCATTGTTTTGGTGAAGAAGATGAATGCATTCAAATAGAAACATATATATTGATAGAAAGAAGGAAGAGTAGAGCATGCATTCCTATATACATAACGCACCACATCACATACCTCATCTTAATCTATTGTATGCGTAAATATGGAATGTGGGATATCTTGGGCCACTCTGGACCATCTCTCCTGCATCTATCCTTCAAGCGATAACAATCTTGAATCCTCAACTGCATGAGGAAGGTGAGTCGTTGCATTTGTTTCTTGGAAGGTAAATGTGTCAGATTGGCGCACCCATTAATCTCCAATTGTTGAAGGGATGCAAGGTTTCCTATCCACTCCGGCAATTCCGTCAAATTCATGAAGTACGATATAGAGAGGTATTTGAGCATGGTGAGGTGCTGAAGGTGGTGAGGCAGGGCTTGGAGAGCAAACCACCCCGTAATATCTAACTTGCGAAGGGAGGGGAGGAGGGGAGTGTTGGAAGCTACCTCATCATCATAATCGTCACCAAGTAGTGATGGGAAGCAATCCGAGTCCTTCGAAAATGGACCAAGAACAAGTTCCTCAAGGGCGGTCAGGAATGGTAAGCCTTGCAATGCTTGTAGTCCACTACATAAGCTGACATTCAATTTACGAAGAGAAACAAAGCTTCCCAAGTCAATAGATGTCACACCATCGCATTTCCTTATCCGCAACTCCTGTAAAGAAGTGTGACACCACGGGAGAACTGGTTGTTTGATTGATTGAAAATTAGGGCACCAACCAATATCTAACTTCCTGAGGAAGGTGAGTGAAGGTAAATGTGTCAGATTTTCACACTCCCAAATCTTCAATTTTTCAAGGGATGCAAGGTTTCCAATCCACTCCGGTAATTCCGTCAAATTCGTGAAGTCCTCTATAATGAGGGACTTGAGCGTGGTGAGGTGTTGAAGGTGGTGAGGCAGGGCTTGGAGAGCAGGCCACCCCTTAATCTCTAACTCACGAATGGAGGGGAAGAGATTCTTGAACTCTACTGCATCATCACCCTCATCCTTACTGATTAATGGCGGTACGTAAAGCAACGCAGGAGAGAAGCTGCCAATGCTCAGTTTCTCAAGGGCAGTCAGGAACGGTAAGCCTTGCAAGGCATGGAGTCCGCTGCATTCAACGATCTTCAATTCACGAAGAGAAGCAAAGCTTCGCACGTCAAACCCTTTCAAATTAGGGCATTTCTCGATTCCAACTTGTTGAAGATGCTTCAAGCTCGGCGAAAGCTCGATGGTACCTTTCAATCTCTTACATCTATAGATGTTCAAGCTCTCAAGAGCGACAAAGGAACTCCAGAATCCTTTCGGTATCGTCTCTAGTTCTTCACACCACCGAATCTCCAACTTTTGAAGAGATGTTAAGCCCCTCAAGTCTGGAATGGATTTCAAAGCATCACACATTTCAATCTGCAATTCACGAAGAGAGCTGCTATTGGAAACCATTATTCCCTCCTCTTGAAAGCTCGGAGTTTGGGGCAGCCATATATACAAAAA
Organism: Stephania yunnanensis; assembly: GCA_039657365.1. Classification (NCBI taxonomy): domain Eukaryota; kingdom Viridiplantae; phylum Streptophyta; class Magnoliopsida; order Ranunculales; family Menispermaceae; genus Stephania; species Stephania yunnanensis. The sequence continues at coordinate 1,149,921 of CM077582.1, forward strand.
GAAATCAACTGGTCATTGTTCTTCAGCAGCCCTTCTGAGAGGAATTCAAGATTTTACAATGTGTTATGGAGAGAGAAGTGAGAGAGGTGAGAGAGCTTGTTATTGACACCACTCCCGTCCCACCCACATCTTCTAATTTCAATGATTTAAGTGAAGGGAATGAATGAGGCGTCATCCTCAAATTGGGGCAACTCGTAATGGACAGCTCTTCATAGCAAACTTCATTTCCTTCAAACCATTCTTCTAAATTAGGCATTCTACTCAGTTTCAACACTTTTAAGCAACTATAAGAAGATGATTGTGGAGTTGTGGTAGTGTCCATCTGCTCATCTTTCGAGCCACCGATACTCTTCACATTACTCATATTCATTATTTTCAATCTCTCCAAACAAGCTAACTCGCCAAAGCTCGGGATGTGCTCACAATTACTACAATTTCTTATCATCATGGACTTCATGTTAGGAAGCAAAGAACCATTTGACATCCATCTAGGAAATTGAACTCCTCCAAAACCTTCGATAAATAGCTCGTGCAGATTTGGGTGAGGTTGTAGCTCTTCCAACACGTGTAAATCACTGCCCTCGTCACCAATAGAAAAATCTCTATCCCAATAAAGCTCTAATTTCCGTAACTTGCTCTTTTTGCTTAAAACATTAGCTCTCTTGGCTAACCTTGCTTCTCTCACGAGATCCAACCGGCGAATCTCCAATGTACCTCGAAGATTGTTCAAGTTTTCCAACACCGAAATTCCATTCTCTTGGCATGCCCCAAACACCGGCAATGTTTGAAGCTCATCAAGTTTGGCCATTGCTTGTGCATTTTTTTCCATTTCCCACCGTCATCTATGAACAAATGTCTCAACTTCTTCAAATTAATAAAATCTTCAGGGAGCTCAACAAGCTCGCGACAATAAATTAATTTCAAAGTTTGCAAATGGTAAAGCCGAGTAACCCACTTTGGCAATGACTTGATGCTCGTGTAGGAGAGGTCGAGGTATCTCAAATGTTTCAACTTACCAAGTGAAGAAGAAAAATCAGAGCCTTCAAAGCCGCTCAAATCTAGAACCCGTAGTAACTTGAATTTAAGGAATGAGCTAATTTTAATCGCCCCCACCGTACCTCCATCATCAAACTTTATAGAAGTTGATCCCCAACTAAAAATTGTGCGCACCTTCTTAGCTTTAGTTAAGACTTTTAGTGTCTTTGGAGAAATAAAAGAAGCATGTCGACATTTGGAAAAATCTATAGTATTGTTGCTCTCTCTAAAATTTTGGCATTCGAACTTGCAGATGGATTGAGCCAAATCATGTACAAGATCATGCATCTTGCATTCTATTACCTCCCCGTATTCATTCATTTCTGCTTCTTGAAAGAAAGATTTTGAGTACAAAGTGTTGAAGTAAGTATTGCCTTTGTCCTCCATGATTTCCTCTTGAGAATTGTTAGATGCCCCAAGTAGTCCTTGTGCCATCCAAAGCTCGATCAATGACTCCCTCGAAATCAAATAATCCTTGGGAAATATTGCACAGTAAGAAAAACATGACTTCAATGCTGATGGCAAATTGTAGTAACTGAACTTTAAGACCTCCATAATTTGTTCTGTACCATCAGAAGGCAACTTCCAAAATTCAGCATCACGCACAGCCTCCCATTCATGATCTTCTCTTTTGAATTGCAACATACCGCCGAGTACTTTTGCGGCTAGAGGCACGCCCTTGCACTTGTCGGAAATCTGTTTTCCAATTTCCACCAAGGAGGGCTTTACTGGCTCACCATTCTTGAATGCTCGGCTTTTGATAATATCCCAACAGCTATACTCAGATAAGCCTTGTAATTGATGCACATGCACGGTTTGATCTCCTCTAATGGATGCAACATTAGAGTCGCGAGAGGTAACAATAATTCTGCTTCCTGTACCAACAATGTCTCTCAATGAAAATACAAAATCTTCCCACATTTGTTGATTCTCATTCCAATCGTCATCGAGCACAAGCAAAAACTTCATCTTGGTCCCTTGTTGCACCAGCTGACTTTCAAGTCCTTGTAGCAAGACTTGCTTACTTGATGATTCTGGTAGAGCATTGTTTGGATTGATCTGTTGCAAGATTTGAAAGAAAAGATTTGCGGTTCTAAAGTTAGTAGAAACACAAATCCAAACTCTCATATAATTGAAGTGTCTCTTCACGGCATCATCATTGTACACTAACTGAGCGAGAGTGGTCTTGCCAAGGCCGCCAAGACCAACAATAGCTATGACTGGAAGAGCGATGTTGTTGCCGTGGTCATGATTGATGAGCATTTTGATTATATCTTCCTTGTCACTCTCCCTTCCGATCACATTGTCGTTCAAACGTGAAGTGGTTTCTCGGTCGATCGTTTGACCCGACAAGCTAGAGGAAGCACCGGCCTGATCATTAGTCTTGAGTTGGAACGCGCTCTTTCTCTTGTCAATACCATCCAGCTCCAGATTGATTGCTTTGATTTGATGAGCCATCTTAAAGCGAGCTACAGGTAGTGAAAGATTATTGAGCCATCCAGTAGTGTATTTCAGTTCATTATACGCGATCTCGTCGAATACGTCTTCAGCGTCGTATGAAAGTTGCTTGAGTTGTTGAAGCCAAAGTTTCACCCTGTTCTCCTTCACTTGCTTTTCCTCGGCATCCAGCAGGACAGCTTGGATGTGAGTGAGGACATCTTTGAGCTTGTTCACTTCACCTTTCACACCAATCACAAGACCCAACTCATCAAAAGCAAGAGAGATGGCCCTCTTCACGATCTCTCCTGCGCCACCCACAATCAGCTCTTCAGCCATTATTAATTTGTTCCTTGATGAGAAGCAAAAACACAAGTTACACAAGGAAGGAGGCAGTGCAAAAGAAATTAGCAGTCCAAAACTGATGAACTCTCTTCACTTCTTAATTAATTAATTCACGTGTGAACCACTTGACTAATTAATTCTTAGGGAAGGCAAGGGAGTCTACAATTTCACATGGTGGCCTAGATCTGTTACCGTCGTCCCAATTTTCAAATGCTTCTTTGACTTGGTTAATACTAAAGTGATTATGATTCCTTAATAAACTAATGACACTTGTTTATAAATTATATAATTGAAGTTAGGTGAGCCTTCTTAATCATAATTTTTAAGTGTATTGCATCTGCATCCAATTGGCTATCAGTTTGATAATTGATCAAAAACAATGTTTCTTCTGTCAGGAAGCCAAGATTTGATTGATTTTTGGTAGTTCCAATTATGAATGTCAATTCCTTATTTTCATTAATCAAATATACTACTTCTACAATAGTAACAGTGAAGTAAAAGACTGATTTATTAGACATACCTGACAAACTACCATGTCCATCGTTGGATGATCTTTACTTTCTTTGGTTTCACAAGGAAATACAATGGCCAAGGTTGATTCCATAGTCTTGAGGTCAATGACAGTAAGCTGCCTGCCTAACTGTGGATCCATAAAACCTGCGACTGCTCTTTTGCCTGCAAAAACTAGATCATAAATACCAGATCAACACTGAAGTGATTATGAGTTTCCTTTAATCCCAATTTCCAAATGCTTCTTTGACTTGGCCAACACTGAAGTGATTATGAGTCACTGATAATAGTAATGAAGAGGATTTCCGAGAAAACTAAGTGGCTTTCCACACAGTGTTTCTGGGTTATGTTCTATAATTTGTATTCTTATTTTGATCTACTGCATACGAGAAATCTGTATTTTATCTATGTTCGATTCTTATTTTGATCTACTGCAATGCTAAGCAAACAGACTTAATTTTACTTTATTTTCCTTTTGAACTTAAAAGACATTCAATGAGATAGTAGGAAAGAAATTTGAGCATATATACCTCCATGTACACGTGAATCAATTTGCTACGAGACTTTAGAAACTCTTGAATTCATGTTGAATGTCAAATTCATGCCTTTGGGTTCACCATTTCTATCTCCTGGTTGATTCAGTTTCAAGTGGCACAATGTAAACACCAAGGCAAAAAGAAAAACAAAAATACACATACAAAAAAGAGTAAAATCTTGCCGAATCGTATTCTTATAAACAATTTATCATGACAGACGCCTTTTCCTGGAGCGGGAGCAAAATGAAAAATAAAGGTACGTAACAAGTGAAGAAACAACTATACAACAAGGAAGCTTCACGACTTACTTGACATGAATTACACTTCTTGGAGCAGAAGCAGTAGCAGAAATTTCTCAAAATCTTGACTCTCTATTGCATGAATGGTAATCTGCTTGCTTTCCTACAACAGGAACATACATAATCCAAGACAGTTATAAAAGGCTACAACAACAACAACATAGCCTCAGTCCCAAATTAACTGGGGTCGACTACATGAATCAAACTTTTCCATTGTGTTCGATTAAGTGCAATTGATGGTGAGCTTTGCAAACCATTCAAATATCTCTTAATTAATGCATCCCATGTTAACTAAAAAAATAGAGAGTCAAGATATGCTCACACATCACAGAACTTCATCCTGTACTAAAAAAATAGAAATATACAATGTTCAAAGAACTAAGCAATATATTTTTTTGGTATCCATAGATATGCTCACACATCACAATAGCTATATACAATGTTCTAAGTAAGGAAAAAAAAAAAAAAAAAAGGGAAATACAGAGCTAGTTTAACATTGAAGCAACCAAACCTTGAAAGGAGATTGATAACAGCAGTGGAGTCAAAGTTCTGCTTGGTGAAAATTCAAAATCTGTAAAGCAACCAAACCTTGTAAGGTCATTGATAAGAACAACAAGCAAGAACATAATTCCAGAATACTGAGTAAACAAACAACATTAACAGAGAAAATAGCAGCACAACATGATCTTCTACTACCAATTAATTAATTAATGCTGTCATGAGTTGAATGCAAAGACATATGGAAGAGCACAATTTGTCGAAACCTCGCACGACACTTCATTATGCATCCTACAACAAGTTGAAAGAAGATAATTCCAGAATAATGAGTGAACATACAAGATAAAAGAGAAAATAGCTACCAATTAATTAATTAATTAATGCTGTCATGAGTTGAATGCAAATGAGAAATAAATGGCATATTTTTAGATTCCATGTGTCTTGTGATTGTAAAAAGAAAAAAAAACCAAATGAGATGGAATCTGCATTGACAATGAAATATGGAAAGTTGAGAGGCATAATATACCTCATGTTAATATTATATGTGTAAACGTGGAATGTGGGATATCTTGGGCCAGTCTGGACCATCTCCCCTGCATCTCTCCTCCAAGCAGGGACAATCGAAAATCCACAAGTGCTCGAGGAAGGTGAGTCGTTGCATTTGTTCCTTGGAAGGTAAATGTGTCAGATTTTCACACCGCCAAATCTCCATTTCTTCAAGGGATGTAGAGCCAAGTATAAGGAGGGATTTGAGCATGGTGAGGTGTTGAAGGTGGTGAGGCAGGGCTTGGAGAGTATCCCACCCCGCAATATCTAACTTGCCGAAGGGAGGAGAGGAGAGGAGGGGAGTGTTGGACGGACGCTTCCTCATCACCAAGTAGTGATGGGAAGCAATCCAAGTCCTCCGAAAATGGGCCGAGCTCAAGTTCTTCCAGGGCGGTAATGGTAAGCCTTGCAATGCTTGGAGTCTTTCCACATTTTGTTAGACCTCTGGTCTAGCAAAATGACTTCTATGCGCCGCGCATGCACTTGTGGTTCACTTTGCATAGTACTTGTGTTTTTTTATACACACTGTAGTGCAAGAGTATATATATATATCCTCATTAAACTTGAAGTCTCTAACCAATGTGAGATTAAACATTTCTTTTGAAAATGTACAACACATTTGGTAACTTTCAATTCACGAAGAGAAACACAGCTTCCCAAGTCAATAGATGTCAGATTTTTTCACAACCGAATCTTCAATACTTGATGTGATGCAAAGTTCCCTAGTCATTAGAGTTGTCACACTGATGTTTTGCCATTTAGCTCTGCTTCCAAAACTGAGAACCATCTTGTAAACAAGGAAGCTAAAGTAAGGGAAAGAAGAAACGACATAATAGCCTCAGTTCCAAATTAATTGGGGTCGGCTACGTGGATCAAACTTTTCCATTATGCTCGATTAAGTGCAATCGAAGAGACCTTAATGCATAACAAATCATCCAACATCAAATAAAATTAATAGCAGGGGCCATATTTTTAACTGAATAGTAACCAAAGTACGCAAGGGACTTGTTAAAACTCAACTTCACATTTTACTGTATTTCTTGCTATTCTCTTAGGCTGTTTTGAGTGAGAGAACAGCTTTCTAACATACATCTTCTTTCACTAATCAAGCATTGCAAGTAATCTACGCAACGTAACCGCATCAACGCGGCAAAATTAATTAACAACCTAATCAACAACAACAACAACAACAACATAGCCTCAGTCCCAAATTAACTGGGGTCGGCTACATGGATCAAACTTTTCCATTGTGCTCGATTCAGTGCAATTGATGGTGAGCTTTGCAAACCATTCAAATCTCTCTTAATTAATGCATCCCATGTTAACTTTGGTCTACCCCTACCTCGTCGAATTTCTACAGTTTCTATTGAGTCAAGTTTTCTAGTTGGGGCATTTGTAGGCCGTCTTTGCAGGTGACCAAACCATCGCAACCGCCCTTCCCTAATCTTTGTATCAATTGGTGCTACTCCTACTTGTCTTTGAATTTCTATATTTCTTATTCTATCTTTACGGGTTTTACCACACATCCACCTAAGCATCCTCATTTCTGCTACATTCACTTTATGTAATTGTTGTTGCTTTACTGCCCAACATTCACTTCCATAGAGCATAGCTGGCCTAATTGCGGTCCTATAAAATTTTCCTTTTAACTTAGTGGGAACATGTCGATCACAAATCACCCCCGTTGCACTCCGCCATTTCTTCCATCCAGCTTGGATTCTATGTGTGACATCATTTTCAATGTTACCATCATTTTGTATGATTGAACCTAGGTATCTAAAGTGGTTTACCCTAGGCACTTCTACTTCCCCTAATTTTACCACTCCGTCATCTCGATGTCTAGTGTTTCCAAACTCACAGTGCATGTATTCAGTTTTCGTCCTACTCAACTTAAAGCCTTTAGATTCTAATGTATTTCTCCAGAGTTCTAATTTCCTATTCACTCCATCTTTAGTTTCATCCACTAAGACAATATCATCTCGCAAATAGCATACACCATGGTATATCCTCTTGAATATGTCTAGTTAATTCATCCATAACTAAAGTAAATAGATATGGGCTTAAAGCCGATCCTTGATGTAGTCCTATCGTAATGGGAAATTCTTTTGTAGCTCCTCCAAATGTCTTTACACTCGTTACTACTCCATCGTACATATCTTTAATAGTGTCTATGTATCTAGCGTACACTCTTTTTCTTTCTAGAACCCACCAAAGAACATCTCTAGGGACCCTATCATATGCTTTTTCTAAATCTACGAATACCATATGAAGATCTTTTTTCTTTTCTCTATATTTTTCTAACAATCGTCTTACAAGGAAGATCGCTTCCATAGTTGACCTCCCAGGCATGAAACCAAATTGGTTCTCTGATATTGTTGTTTCTCTCCTTAGCCTATTGTCAATTATCCTCTCCCACAGTTTCATAGTGTGACTCATGAGTTTAATTCCCCGGTAGTTTGAGCAACTTTGAATGTCTCCTTTGTTTTTGAAGATTGGCACAAGCGTGCTTCTTCTCCAATCCATTGGCATCCGTTTTGATTTTAAAATTTTATTGAAAAGCTTTGTCAACCAAGTCAATCCGATTTCTCCTAAGCATTTCCAAACCTCTATGGGTATTTCATCTGGGCCACATGCTTTCCCTATTTTCATTCTTTTCAATGCCTCTTTAACTTCTACAATTCTAATATTGCGTGTATAGTTTACATTTCTTTCTTGGTGTGGGTTTTCATCTATTATAGCATCAACTTGGCCATCATTAAATAAACTATCGAAGTAACTTCTCCATCTCTCCTTAATATCCTCCTCGCGCGTTAAAACATTTTGATTTTCGTCCTTAATACATCTTACATGACTTAGGTCTTGTTTCTTTTTATCTCTTAATTTGGCTAGCCTATATATATATTTTTCGCCATCTCTATTACCTAACTTTGTATATAAATCTTCCATGAAATTTGTTTTAGCTTGACTAACTACTTTTTTAGCTTGTTTTCTAGCTTCTCTATATTGATTGTACGCATCTTCATCTTGACACTTAGGTATTTTCCTATACATATCTCTTTTAGTCTTAATTGCTCGTTGGACATCCTCGTTCCACCACCATGTTTCCTTCTTTGTAGGTCCCAAGCCCTTAGATATACCTAATATGTTTGATCCTACCCTCCTTATGCAACTACTCATTTCTAGCCACATTGTATTAGCATCTAAGTCAAGATTCCAAACATTTTCCTTTAGTAGTTTTTCTCTAAACTCTACTTGTTTACTATGTTTTAGGTTCCACCACTTTATTCTAGGGTCGCTAACTCTTTTATTCATATTTTTCCATTTTGTTAGCTTAATATCAAGTACTACTAACTTATGTTGAGTAGTAAGTGCTTCACCAGGTATTACTTTGCAGTCTCTACATAGTTTTCTATCTATTTTTCTTGTTAAAAGAAAATCTATTTGACTCTTGTTATGACCACTACTAAAAGTAATTATATGCGACTCCCTCTTCCTAAAACTAGTATTTGCTAAGACAAGATCATATGCTGAAGCAAATTCTAAAATCGATTCTCCTTCTTCATTTCTATTACCGTAACCAAAACCTCCATGAACTCTCTCAAACCCATCGTTACTTACCCCGACATGCCCATTTAAATCTCCTCCAATAAAAACCTTTTCATCTAATGGTATACTCTGCATAAATCCATCCATATCATCCCAAAACTTGTGTTTGATGCTCTCGCTTAATCCTACTTGTGGTGCATATGCGCTAAGTATGTTAATTTTTTCGTCTCCAATAATTAATTTAACTAGAATCAATCTATCCCCCATTCTTTTAACCTCTACGACCTTATCCTTATAATCATTATCCACCACAATTCCTACTCCATTGCATTTTCTATCTATACCAGTGTACCACAATTTAAACCCTGTGCTTCCTATTTCTCTACTCTTTTCTCCTACCCATTTTGTCTCTTGGAGGCAAGCAATATTGACTCTCCTTCTAATCATGGTATCTACTAGTTCTATTGACTTCCCCGTAAGTGTTCCTATGTTCCATGTTCCTAAACGAATTTTTTCTCCCCTTTGTATTTGTTTTTCTTTTCTATTTCTATTTTGCCTAAAAGATCTAGTGTTCGTATCTATGATTTTGTTTTTGTTTTCGTTTTTGTTTTTGTTTTGAACTAGCTTCTTTACCCACACCCGTCCTTTGTGTGGGAACCCTTGCTCATTTTTCTTCACATCCGGGCGACGATGTGAAAGGACTAGCTTATTTACCCACACACTAATCACTCGGAAAAAATCTATTAAGAGACCTATACAATGTTAAGAAAAGCGATGATGAAGCAACTAGAAAACCAAACAAATTAAATAGCATGATCAAATTGAAAACAAGCTAGGTAGTAACAAAAATTTTGATGATACGAATTAAGGTTAGCTTCGGAGCTTTGGCACAAAAACTCTTATCTTTAATTCTAGACCATTAAATGTGACGGCCCCAAACTCCAAGGCAAACCGGGCACCGCCACGTCGCAGGACACGTCACCAAGCATGCCACGTCACCGCATACTTAACTTTGACTACCCGCGACCTACACCTTTATACATACCTTATTTGCCTTAACTTAATATTTATGAAGATTTTTATGGATATTCTCGTCAAATTGACTAAGTTAAGTTATTCACAACTTATTAAGTTATTAAATATCAATCGGAAGCCTTTTTTAAAAACATGCAAACGTCGTATGAAAGAAAAGTTTGCATTTGTATAATTAACCCTATAGTGTGGAATCCCGGTAACAGATACCATGTATATCGAGAGCAACAGAGGTACTAAAAATGAGCATATACATGTATCGGGTATACAAGTCTTTCCCAAAATAGCATAAAGTAGTTAATAGATACATACAACTACCTACGCAAAAAGTGGCGGCCTCTTCCTACTTAGGCGTAGTCGCCTAAGACTCCTTCGCATCGGCTCGTCGTAAGATTTGCGATTTGTCACCAAAAATAATGACAAATCCCAGGTGAGTAAATCCCAGAGAACGTTAGCTAATATTCACGAATTTCAATGAAACGGCTACAATTCATGCAATTTAAATAAAGAACAAGAATAAAGAAATTCGCATGAAATTAGTCGTTGAGAAGTCAAATTTTTGGACACGAGTGTAGCGTGACAGAGAACCCTGGTCGACATCCGGGAATCTTCGTAGCTAAACCGAGAGGAACCATTGACGACCACCTCGCCAAACATCTCACGGTCGAACGAGAGGAACCATTGAACGGAAGACCCCGTCCAAAACTCTCTCGAGAGGAACCATTGACGTAGACTTAAGACTACGTCAAACATCTCTCAACCTACGGGTTTTCGCGAGAATAGTCACCGCGTAGCCCTACCATGGCCAATTACTCGAACAGCGCGGGGTAGCTAGCCCCGGGGTGTGAGTCCGTGCCATGCCGACCCCGTCGACAAACACACATACACACGTGGGAGTGGATGAACAATAATTGAACAACGATAAATAGCGCAATGGAATAATTTAGAATGCACAATAAAACAAATGCAATAAAAGAATTTTAACTAATTTTCTCGTGGGATCACTTACCTCCAACGCCTTTAAAATGTCCCGCACTCGCCTCGAGATACGCGCCCGACACCCGACTATGGTAGCCTAAATTCCTGGTGTCATAGTAAAACATTTTAAATATTTTTCCTGATTTTTCTGGGTTTTTTCCATAATTTTTCACCTATTTTTCTTATTTTTTTTTTGTAATTTATTTAATTTAAAACTGTTTTTAAACTAAAAATTAATATTATATTATTTTAATATAAGGGTGGGCCCCTGGACCGGGTTTGACCCGGTCCAACCGGGTCGGCCCGACCCCGATTCGGGCCCACCGGGTCGGGGTCCGGTTGGGCCCGGACCGGCCCAACCAGGTTGGGCCCGAACCTGCCCACCCGGTCCTCCCCCACCCCACCTCCTTCTTCTTCCTCCAGCAACGCCTGGTTCTCCTCTTTTTTTTTTTTTTGTTAATACAACACCAACAACAATTCCAACATCAACAACAACACAACCCCATCAACAACAACAACATTAACCACTCACTTGATTAATGGAGGTCCGAGCTCCCGCCGCCGCTGCCCCGCCGAGCTCGCCGCCGCTGCCTAGCCGAGCTCGCCGTCGCTGCCCTGCCGAGCTCGCCGCCGCTGCCTGTCGAGCTCCTCGCCAGATCTTCCCCTTCTGGTCGTCATTCTCCCTCTCTTCTCTCCCTTCCTTCTTTTTCTCTCTTCTCTCCCTTCCTTCTCTTTCTCCTTCACCGTCCGTTTTTTTTTTTTTTTTTTTTTTTAAATACGGATTTTTTTTTGAGAGAGAAAGGACAAAAGAAATGATGAGGAATAGTTGATGTGACATTTGATGTGATGTGTGATTTGATGTGACAGTTAAATCCCATACTACCCCATACACCCGCGTTACGCGCACTCCACGACGTTGCACACTCTCGCCACTACACGCGCACAACGCGACTAAGCGAAATTCTTAATTAACGCGGCGCGAACTGTTAAAAATAGTAAAATAATTAAATATTTGCAACACGAAAATACATATTTCCCGATTATGTGTGTCACAGACTTTTCCCACGACGTCCACGTGGGTATAACCTATGATATCAATTTCTAATTAGCCGATTAATCGGGATTAATGAAAACGGGCCGTTACATTAAATCTGAGATTAAATAATGCTACTAATCAGGTACCAATGTCTCGCCCAAGCACTAAACTATTTCTTCCCAAACAAAACATTCCTGCTTAATGACTTGCCAGAAAGAGTTTTGTTTCATGATCAAGATACATCGCAGCTTAACGCATCACGAACAGCGGAGTAAACATAAACAAAAAGACACACAAGTATGATATATTCCACAATAAAAAGAAAACGTCATCACTCCTCTAACCAATTGTATGCATATGTCGAAACTAAAGTTTCGAAAACAAATGAAGTGCATGCTTGATTTTGATGGGATTAGAAGCAACAAAAGAGCAGCAACTACTTCAACAAAATAAGGGAAGCAACTGCTGCCTCAAGATTATAAATGCTAATGAAAGGGTAAATTTGAAGGGAAGGGACTTGTTAAAGATCAACTTCACAATGTTGCTGTGAAACTCTCTTATGAGTGCACCAAATCAATTCACCTCCCACTCTTTCATTCAACATTGCTTCATGGCGCCACACACATACGAAGAAAGTTTATATAATGTACACTAAATTAATAGCAGGATCAAATCTGATTAAATCCAAGCAGTGATTGAGATAATCGATACAATTAAATAGTACAGAAAGAGCAATAATTGCAGACTAAAGATTCAAGCAAGTGAGTGAGATTCGTACCTTCAGGAAATGTCCATTGCACTTTATCCTCCAACATATATTTAGACAGTTGATCTCTAGCACTGAGCATATAGTCGTAAGATCTACAGTGATCTTTGAAGCTATTCTAAGAAGAGTTAGTACTGTAACAAAATTAAGTGAAAAAAGTTTACATGGAATGTACCGATGACGACATAGAGACCAAATTAACGACACGTATATCCGAAAGCATGAGCGAAAGATATTTAAATAATGCACCAAAAATATATATACTGCGACAATAGGCACCGGAGGAGAATAGTCATAGGTAGTGTTTAATACAACTGTTCTCATCTCTAATTACAACAGAACATGAAACATCATGCATTCAGCAAGTATGAACTGACCAACTAAAAAAAAAGGAATAAACATAAGCATAGAACTAACTTACGAAGTTATTTCTCTACTGATCACATCTTTCACACATTTGAGCTCAGTTCAACAATTTCAGGAGTGGCTGCACCGGGTACTTGAATACACGCATCTCCATCTTGATCCACCGCCGGTGTGATGAAATTGCGATTTTCAGTACTTCTTGCAAGATCATTGTTGTTTTCTTCTTTGTCATCTGGGTTCATTGTTGTTGTTGTCTTCTTTGTCATCTCCACAACATTATCAGCCATCTTTGATGCACAAAAACACTCTTAGATCAATGGAGAAGCAAATTCAAAAACACAAGTATTAGCAGCTAGTAAGTTTGCTATATCTCTCTAATTCAATAAAACTTACTAGTAGTAGCTGACAATTTTGCTTGGCTGGCTTACGGTGGATGTGGCCGTTTTTGGGTTAAGGAGGGCGAGTGGGGCGGCGGCCCCATATTTTCTAAGAAAGTGATATTACATGTAAAAATAACTCACGCATTAATTGAATTGCAACATCAACATCAAACATGGCTCCCACGTTAAAAAATTAGGCTTCCAAAAAATTAAGGAGTGAAGTTGCTCAAAATTTATTTATTTATTTATTTTTAAATCCTTGTTAGAAGATTTACTTTTATGATATCAGAGTGGACAAAATGTTTCCAGTAAATTGCAACTATAAAGCAAGTGGAGATCTTTAGACTTACAATTACAACATAAACATAGAATCAATCTCAAAAACGAAGGCTTATAAAAGGTCCATAATATCAGCAGTGGATCAAAAGTTTTATGAAATGTGGTATTCCTCCGGTTGTCATCTGACTTTTGGGCGATTTCTGCTTAATTCATCGATTTGAATTCGCTTGCAAGTATTACGATTTTTTCAGTCAATCGCAGATCCTTGAAATCCTTACTTTCTCCTTTCCCCTCGATTGTATCTCTCGCCTACAAGAACGAGATAACATATCAATGAATAAGGAAAAAATCACACAACGTCCAACTAGCTAGAGCATGGCAAGATCATTCTCTTGTGGATTACAATGTACAGACTTACCATTTCAGTTGCTGATCAATCAAGTCGATCAACTTTAATTGATGGAAAAAAGATTAATAGAATCAATTCAGATGGAAGATGAATCATCTGAAGTTTACCATAAACTTAACTTTTGCAAACTCTATATGGATATTATTACTCTTTCAGTCCCATGAAAGATCACTCAAACATTATTTAAAACTAACTAAACATGCCACCAAGAACTAAATAAATTAAGTAAACATACTTACTGAGTTTAATTTGCTAACTCAAAAATATAACATGACATATATTCACATGAGAGTTGATAACAGTAATTCATTGCAATATTAGATCTTGGTAATCAGATAGCCAACTGAAACAACTCATGAAGATCAACAGATGACACAGCAGGGCGGCAACAACTTTGTACCGCTCGAAAGCGAGAAGGGTTCACAATCACTTCAACATCTCAAAGACATTTCTATACGAGTAGGCTTGGTCCAAGTCTAAAGAGTGTGGAGAGACTAGTTTATGGGTAGGCTTAAGTTTGGAAGTGAGTGACTACTCCAAAATGCCAAGCCAAGCCAAGCCAAGCCAAACAGATGCTTCTTTTCATTAGTAGTAAAAAGAAAATTAATGAAATAACCAAAAAACAAGTTTGAGCACACCACACATAATTGGCTATGAGGCTCTGGTAACTCTTGAATCAATAACGATTGCCAAATTCATGCTTTTGGGTTCACCGCATTCGGAAGTCTTGATTGATACGATGATAATTAAGTCGGATGCAAATAGCATGCAAGAGTAAAATAAAAATAAAGGTACTTAACAAGTGAAAGAAACAAGTTTACAAGAAGGAAGCTTCGGGACTTACTTGACATGAATTACACTTCTCGGAGTAGAAGCAGTAGCGGAAATTTCTCAAAATATTGACTCTCTATTGCACGAAAGATTACCCGCTTGCTTCCCTACAACAGGAACATATATAATCCAAAAATAATTGTAAAAGGCTAACCAACAAAAACAAATAGAAACAAAACTTCAGTAGCTACGATGTTCTGAGTAAAAAAAAAAATACAAAGCTAGCTAGTTTAACATTGAAGCAACCAAACCTTGAAAGGTGATTGATAGCAGCAGTGGAGTCAAATAATCTTCTACTACCAATTAATTAATTAATTAATGTTGTCATGAGTTGAATGCAAAGACGTATGGAAATCATTGTTTTGGTGAAGAAGATGCATGCATTCAGAGGCGCCATATATAGAAACATATTTATTGATATTGACAGGGAAGACTAAATGCATGCATTCCTATATACATAACGCACCACATCACATACCTCATCTTAATCTATTGTATGTGTAAATATGGAATGTGGGATATCTTGGGCCACTCTGGACCATCTCTCCTGCATCTTCCTCCAAGCGGGAACAATGGAAAATCCACAACTGCTCAAGGAAGGTGAGTCGTTGCATTTGTTCCTTGGAAGGTAAATGTGTCAGTTTGTCGCACGACATAATCTGCAATTCTTCAAGGGATGCAAGGTTTCCGATCCACTCCGGCAATTCCGTCAAATTCGTAAACTTCCATATAGAGAGGGATTTGAGCATGGTGAGGTGTTGAAGGTGGTGAGGCAGGGCTTGGAGAGCAGGCCACCCATAAATCAGTAACTTGCGAAGGGAGGGGAGGAGGGGAGTGTTGGACGCTACCTCATCACCATTATCATCATCATAATTACTACCAAGTAGTGATGGGAAGCAATCCGAGTCCTTCGAAAATGGGCCAAGTTCAACTTCCTCAAGGGCAGTCAGGAATGGTAAGCCTTGCAATGCTTGTAGTCCACTACATAACCTGACTTTCAATTCACGAAGAGAAACAAAGCTTCCCAAGTCAATAGATGTCACACCATCACAATACCATATCTGCAACTCCAGTAAAGAAGTGTGACACCAGGGGAGAACGGGTTGTTTGATTGATTGAAAATTAGGGCAGAAAGAAAGATATAACTTCCTGAGGAAGGTGAGTCCTTGTATTTGTTCCTTGGAAGGTAAATGTGTCAGATTTTCACACTGCCAAATCTTCAATTCTTCAAGGGATTCAAGGTTTCCGATCCACTCTGGCAATTCCGTCAAATTCGTAAAGTCCCATATTTCGAGGGATTTGAGCATGGTGAGGTGTTGAAGGTGGTGAGGCAGGGATTGGAGACCAGGCCACCCATTAATATGTAAGTGGCGAAGGGAGGGGAGGAGGGGAGTGTTGGACGCTACCTCATCACCATTATCATAATCATAATCACCACCAAGTAGTGATGGGAAGCAATCCGAGTCCTTCGAAAATGGGCCAAGCACAAGTTCCTCAAGGGCGGTCAAGAACAGTAAGCCTTGCAAAGCATGGAGTCCGCAGCATTCGGTGATATACAATTCACGAAGAGAAGCAAAGCTTCGGACGTCAACAGATGAAATAGCATTGCAATTCTGTATCTCTAAGGTGTGACAGCATGAGAAGAGGACTAGTTGTTGTTGGGTACTGGAACTACTGCAAATATCAAACCTTTCTAAATTAGGGCAAGAGTCGATTCGAACTTGTCCAAGATGCTTCAAGCTCGGCGAAAGCTCGATGGTACCTTTCAGTCTGTTACATCCAATGACGTTGAAGCTCTCAAGAGCGACAAGGGAACTCCAAAATCCTTTTGGTATCGTCTCTAGTTCTTGACACCACCGAATCGCCAACTTTTGAAGAGATGTTAAGCCCCTCACGTCTGGAATGGATTTCAAAGCATCACACTTTTCAATATGCAATTCACGAAGAGAGCTGCTATTGGAAACCGTTAATCCCTCCTCTTGGAAAGCTTGGAGTTTGGGGCACTTCTCTACATTAAAAATAATCAACTGGTCATTGTTCGTCAGCAGCCCTTCTGAGAGGAATTCAAGATCTTCACAACGTGTTATGGAGAGAGAAGTGAGAGAGGTGAGAGAGCTTGTTATTGACACCACTCCCGTCCCACCCACATCTTCTAATTTCAATGACTTAAGTGAAGGAAACGAATGAGGCGTCATCCTCAAATTGGGGCAATTCTTAATGGACAGCTCTTCAGAGCAAACTTCATTTCCTTCAAACCATTCTTCTAAATTTGGCATTCTACTCAGCTCCAACACTTTTAAGCAACTATATGAAGATGATTGTGGAGTTGTGGTAGTGTCCATCTGCTCATCTTTCGAGCCACCGATACTCTTCACATTACTCATATTCATTATTTCCAACCTCTCCAAACAAGCCAACTCACCAAAGCTAGGGATGTGCTCACAATTACTACAATATCTTATCATCATGGACTTCAAGTTAGGAAGCAAAGAACCATTTGACATCCATCTAGAAAATTCAACTCCTCTGAAACCTTCGATTAATAGCTCGTGCAGATTTGGGTGAGGTTGTAGCTCTTCCAACACCTGTAAATCACCACCCTCGTCACCAATAGAAGACTCTCTATCCCAATGAAGCTTTAATTTCCGTAACTTGCTCTTCTTGCTTAGAACATTAGCTCTCTTGGCTAAGCTTGCTTCTCTCACGAGACCCAAACGACGAATCTCCAATGCACCTCGAAGATTGTTCAAGTTTTCCAACACTGAAATTCCATTCTCTTTGCATGCCCCAAACACTGGCAATGTTTGAAGCTCATCAAGTTTGCCCATTGCTTGTGGCATTTTTTTCCATTTCCAGCCATGATCTATGAACAGATGTCTCAGCTTCTTCAAATTCATCAAATCTTCAGGGAGCTCAACAAGCTCGCGACACTTAATTAATTTCAAAGTTTGCAAATGGTAAAGCCGAGTTACCCACTTTGGCAATGACTTGATGCTCGTGTTAGAGAGGTCGAGGTATCTCAAATGTTTCAACTTACCAAGTGAAGAAGAAAAATCAGAACATCTAAAGCCGCTCAAATCTAGAACCCGCAATAACTTGAATTTAAAGAATGAGCTAATTTTAGTCGCCCCCACCGTACCTCCATCATCGAACTCCTCTCCGTTAGAATCTGATTCCCAACCAAAAATTGTGCGCACCTTCTCAGCTTTAGTAAAGACTTTTAGTGTCTTTGGAGAAATAAAAGATGCATGTCGACATTTGGAGAAATCTTCAGTATTGTTGTTCTCGTTCTTTCTAAGATTTTGGCATTCGAACTTGCAGATGGATTGAGCCAAATCATTTACAAGATCGTGCATCTTGCATTCTATTACCTCCCCGTATTCATTCATTTTTGCTTCTTGAAAGAAAGATTTTGAGTACAAGGTGTTGAAATAAGTATTGCCTTTGTCCTCCATGATTTCCTCTTGAGAGTTGTTAGATGGCCCAAGTAGTCCTTGTGCCATCCAAAGCTCGATCAATGACTCCCTCGAAATCAAATAATCCTTGGGAAATATTGCACAGTAAGAAAAACATGACTTCAATGCTGATGGCAAATTGTAGTAACTGAACTTTAAGACCTCCATAATTTGTCCTGTACCATCTGAAGGCAACTTCCAAAATTCAGCATCACGCACGGCCTCCCATTCATGATCTTCTCTTTTGGATTGCAACATACCGCCGAGTATTTTTGCTGCTAGAGGCACGCCCTTGCACTTGTCAGAAATCTGTTTTCCAATTTCCAACAAGGAGGGCTTGACTGGCTCACCATTCTTGAATGCTCGGATTTTGATAATATCCCAACAGCAATACTCAGATAAGCCTTGTAATTGACGCACATGCACGGTTTGATCTCCTCTAATGGATGCAACATTAGAGTCGCGAGAGGTAACAAGAATTCTGCTTCCTGTGCCAACAATGTCTCTCAATGAAAATACAAAATCTTCCCACATTGCTTGATTCTGATTCCAATCGTCATCGAGCACAAGCAAAAACTTCTTCTTTTTCCCTTGTTGCACCAGCTGACTTTCAAGTCCTTGTAGCAAGACTTGCTTACTTGATGATTCTGGTACAGCATTGTTTGGATTGATCTGTTGCAAGATTTGAAAGAAAAGATTTGTGGTTCTAAAGTTAGTAGAAACACAAATCCAAACTTTCAATTCAAAGTGTTTCTTCACTGCATCATTGTTGTACACAAACTGAGCAAGAGTGGTCTTGCCAATGCCGCCGAGACCAACAATAGCTATGACTGGAAGAGCGATGTTGTTGCCGGCATTGCTGCTGCTGCTCGCCCCGTGGTCATGATTGATGAGCATTTTGATTATATGTTCCTTGTCACTCTCCCTCCCGATCACATTGTCTTTCAAACGTGAAGTGGTTTCTCGGTCGATCGTTTGACCCGACAAGTCAGAGGAAGCACCGGCCTGATCATTAGTCTTCAGTTGGAAGTCATTCTTTCTCTCGTTAATGTCGTGCAGCTCCAGATTGATGGCTTTGATTTGATGAGCCATCTTAATACGAGTTGCAAGTCGTAAAGGATTATTGAGGCATCCGGGTAGCTTGTTATTATTGTGGACAGTAGTGTATTTGAGTTCATTATAGGCGATCTCGTCGAGTACGTCTTCAGCGTCGTATGAAAGTTGCTTGAGTTCTTGAAGCCAAAGTTTGACCCTGTTCTCCTTCACTTGCTTTTCCTCGGCATCCTGCAGGACGGCATGGATGTGGGTGAGGACAGCTTTGAGTTTTTTCAATTCACCTTTCACGCCAATCACTAGAACCAACTCATCAATAGCAAGAGAGAAGACCCTCTCCACGATCTCTCCTACCACAGCCTCAACCACAACATTATCAGCCATCTTTGATACACAAAAACACTCTTAGATCAATGGAGAAGCAAATTCGAAAACACACAAGTATTAGCAGCTAGTAAGTTTGCTACATCTCTTTAATTCAATAAAACTTACAAGTAGTAGCTGGCGATTTTGCTTGGCTGGCTTACATATAAAAATAACTCACGCATTACATCAAACGTGGCTCCCACGTTCAATCACACTTCTGTTTGTTTATAATGTGAAAGTCTTCTCTTTTATCTTGTCAGTCCTTGCATGTTGAAGCATTTTCTTTTATTTTATTTAATTGCTGGTAATTAATGGCAACAACGTTTTTTTTATTACAAAAGCAATTATATAAATAATTCCAAGAGATGCCAGCTTATTAAGAATCTTTTATTATGAAGTGGTTGTAGGCTTACAAGAAAACAAAAAAAAGGTAATATTACAAACATGATTTAGGTAGATGAATGCATTACACGCTGAAGAATTTATTCGAAAGCGAGCCACATTTTTTTCGGAGAGAGTGGCTTTTCCAAAGTTAAAACCAATAGTGTCGAACCAAAGGTTAGCCAACAACATAAACATGCAGCACATGATTATGATGTGCTGAGCGACAAATGAGAAGATCACTCGTGTACCCAACTGTATGCATATGCTAACTACAACTGTGACGACAAAGATGTTTAATGAGGCCATGTTCGAAACACTTTCTGACTTTTTACTACTGGCAATGGATGGAGCCATGTAACCGATGCATATGCAAGTCATTGCCATGCACATGAGCTTAGATAGTTGGTCTTGAGCACTAGGCATGTCAGTAGTGAGATCTACAGGGAGCTTTGCAACTATTGCTCATAGAGTTAATGTGACAGAGTTAAGTGAAAAGAGTCGACAAGGAATGTGACGAGACTTGCGCCGAATTGCAAAGCAAATATCGCAAAGCATGAGTAGAAGGCATACCAACGAGGCGCCTTTGATGTACAAACCAATAATAGGCAATGGAGAGGAGTAGCCATTAGTGATGGTACAGTTATGTTTTGCCATACTACTGTTGTGTTTCCAAAGACAAGGAAGGTAAAGAAGCGAAGGATATATGAGGTTCAGAGAGTAGACATCCAAAGCTTAAAGAGAGAACAAATAACTGAAAAAAGAGAGTAGGGCATCCAAAGCTTAAAGAGAGAACAAATAACTGAAAAAAGAGAGTAGAGCATCCAAAGATTAAGAGATAACAATACTTGAAAAAACTGTAGAACAATTTCTAAAAAGCAAGGCAAAGCTGCAGAAGTAAGACTATTGGAGTAACCATACTATCTTGAACTTAACCACACTTATATTCTTCGTTATTTTTTTTTTTTTGAGTAACCGTAGGTATCGAGACATTTTGTCAGATGAGCCGAGCGTGATAACATACTCAAGGAGGCAGTGCATAAGAAATTAGCTGTCCAAAACTGATGTTGAATTAAGTCTTCAATTCCTCACTTCAGAGAAGTAGCTGGCCATTACAACTTCATCTAAATTAATTAGAGACACCAGCAGTTGACTTCTTGCATGGGAAGCTGAATTCAATTTCATATATTACTCATCTCGGCTAGTTTGCGAGTGCTATGAATAAGTAATCCCTACACATTACCATATGTACATTCCTAATTAGCTATTTACAGCTGTAACAAGAAGCAAAAACACAAGTAACTAGCTACATCTCTCTCACTCAAGGCGGTGCAGAGAAGAAATCCAAAACTTACGAAACTCTTCCTCCTTCAGACTTCAGAGAGCTAGAGTACAACTTAATTCACATGTGAACTACTTGACTTCTTAAGGCAAGAAAAAGAAATTATAGTTCACCATAGAGTTATGGAAGTGAAAAAACATCAAAATATTATGAGCAATTTAGTAGCAGAAACAACTTGAGAGATGTATAGCTAATTAAGGCTCATACAGATTTCGCTCAAGGTGCTTGCCAGAGCCGAACCAACCAACTACTATGATGTTCGATTGGCAATATTTTACTGTGTGAACTATTGATGAATATATGTCTTAGTCCATGGTTTCCTAATCATAATTTTTAAGGGAATTGCACATGCACCCAATTGGCTATCAGTTTGATAATTGATCAAGAATATTTCTTTTCTTCTGTCAGGAGGCCAAGATTTGATTGATTTTCGTTAGTTCCAATTATGAATGTCGATTCCCTATTTTCATTAATCAAATATACTACTTCTACAATATAACAGTGAAGTAAAAGATTGATTTATTAGACATACCTCACAAACTACCGTGTCAATCGTTGGATGATCTTTGCTTGCTTTGGCTTCACATGGAAATACAATGGTCAATGACAGTAAGCTGCCTGCCTAACTGTGGATCCATAAAACCTGCTACTGCCCTTTTGCCTGCAAAAACTAGATCATAAATACCAGATCAACAAGTCCTATACTCCCGTTAGAACTTGCAACGCGGTCACTAGAATTAGTAGGCGTACAGAATGTAATAACTGTGCCTTAGCATAAACACATTTCGATTATTAATTCACCAAGAACAGCACGATCATGCATCTTGATAACTACATAGAAATTTCAATCTAAGGGCACAATCTCTAAAACCAGACAGTGGTTCCTGTGCTTGTAGGACGAATGGCGCCTTGTCCTATAAAAGGAAACAAATCAGAATTGTGAATGTATATAATAGGTGAAAAAGGAATGCAACAAGGATGTTCAGCAGCTCACTTAGGAGATGAACCCTTTGATTTCATTCATTTCATAAAACATAAAGTGGTTCACAGTATACCAAGAGGCGAACTAAGTTGCCATGTCGAACTCTTGACATATGAATTCCACTTCTCTGATATATAAGGGAGCAAATTCTGCAGTTTTTGTGACATGAATTGGTAAAATTACTAATAGTTGTTTGAAATTAAAAAAAAAAAAAAAAAAAAATCCTTGTAAAACAATAGCAAGCAATATCATATTTAATTGTGATGTATAAGTAAATCTAGGCACAAAAGAACATTTAACTGTCAGTATTGAAATATTTTGAAAATTTACATTCATAAATTGCATAAAAGTAGTTCCATTGATCAATACTGTGTAAAGAAAATCGTAATCAAGCACGTAAGAACGTGATTCCACAATGCCTACAAGTGGTATATATAGGAAGCAGAAGAATAATTTGAAGACATTGTAGCAACTAGCTAGAGTTGAACCTGCGAAACAAAAACGAAAAGGGTTCAGTTTAGGATATATATTTCGATGAAATCTTTAGCCATTGCTCGGAGAAGTTCTCAGATAAGCTCAATGGACCGATATCAACCTACTAGGTCCTTTTCTCTCTTCAGTGGGGATTGCTTTCTATTTCTATTCTTCATTATTGCTTTTTCCTTTACACAGACCTTCACTATTGTTTCTTGTATTGTACCTCTGCTTAGTAGATAGTGACAAATGTGGAAAACGCGCTGCCTCGTTGTCGAGTGAGACATGCTGAGGGCAGTAGCTTTTGGTTTTAGGAAATACATTCAATTGATGATACTTGTGCAATTCCAAATTCGCAACCATTATATGAAAACTTCCGCAAGGAGACATTAATTCTAACATTCATGGTTCCCTGGTAGTCATGCATTCTCCCTATTAGTTGCTTCCATAACTTAGTATATATCAAAGACAAAAAGATGGCACCCACTTTGCACATTCCTTAACTGAAGCATTCACATTTACATGTATAACCGGTTAGTTATTCCTTAAGCAGCAAAGCTCTTCATTTGAGAGCTGTCAAGTTCGGGTCCTAAAAATGAAAACACCAACATTGAAAGCTCCTCCACTTATAGTAGAAAGAAAAGAGCATAGAATGAAAATATATTATTCCCAAGTTACCACAATTCTGTGATAATGAACATACACCAGAGCAGAGCAAAATTGCACCAGAAAATAGTTTCTGCAAGTAGTTGCGGAAATTGCCGGTATAGAACAACAACTCAATAGGTTTTAGCTTTTCCTCTTTCTTTTCTCTAGCTAAGAATAACTTATACAGATGTCTTTCCAAACACAGGAGGAGGAGATAAGTATCACAGTAATAATTACTTCAAGATTGGGAATCCTCCTGTAGTAACTCCTACTTCAGCTGGGCGGATAACACGGTCGCCTGAAATATGAACATAATTTAGAAATTCTGGGAATAAGAGATACCCAATCTTCAACGCCATTTGAAAATAAGATCACACCTTTAACACAGCCGCGACAGTGCCAGCAGGTTTAGAAGCATCAGGTAATTGATGTGCGACATACATAGGTTATCTGGTGTACCTATATCACATTTATTATATTTTATACATGACTATGATTTGTACATTGTATATGTTGTACGGGGTTTCCATATACTAGCTTCCACACCTAGAACTTGTGTGCATATCAATTATCGAATACCTGTTTGTGAGGCTGACTAGGTCGTTATTAACTCTGAACTAGTTTACCAAGGATTAATGAAAGCCTAATGTCGGGCAGTGCTCGATTCGTAGGGTTCGGGGCATCACAAATCAAGCATCAGAAAGAGCTGAAACCATTTTTATAATGTATGGCAAAATTTTGGTCAAGTTGGTCTTACCAACCAGAACTAACAGTTTGAACAATTTTTGCAGGACTATACTACTATCAATTCTTGCAAATATGGAACACTTGATTCATGTATTGTTGAATTACTCTATTATTCCCCTTCTCTTGGAAGACCCTGCTGACATTTTCTTTTGACTCACTCAACTGCAAGATGATTTTACACTTGGCTAATACTCACATTCTTAGCAATATTCATTAGGGTTTTCTCTACTTCGGATGAGAGGTACTCCATCCTCTCTCCAGACTATTCGTTCATCGCATAGGGCTGAAGTCGCCTCCACATACAACTTGTGTTCCTGAAATAAGCAAAAAAGTGTTAACTTTGAGTGAAATAAACATTTCCAAATTTTCAAAGTCGCAGCATTTAAATATAGGAAAATGCTTGAGTGACCGACTTTTGGCAGCGAGTCGGTGGGAGCCATCCAATACACCTCGATTGCGTGCGTGTTTAGAGTGTATCCAACGGACCCCCACCAACTCTGTGCCAAAAGTGGGTGCCAAAAGTCTGGTAACCCTAGGATCGTCGTTAAGTATATCATGTGCTCCACTTCCCATGTTTAGATTGTCACTTCATCTTTTCTATTTCCCAAGTCAGACTCATCAAGTTGAACTATGTTTCGATTGTTTACATTTTCTTGCATTTGCATGCCGACAATGCCATGAACAAAAACATCGAAAACCCAAATGAATGAGTGAAATTTTACGAAAAGAATTCAAATATCAAACAAAAAAAAAAATGCATGTCACCTCATGAAGGACCCTTGCAGCCAATTCTTCCGCAGTATCACTTGCCAATACCGGCACCACCCCTTGAGCAAGTATACGACCAGTATCATAATGTTCATCCACAAAGTGCACAGTGGGACCTGAGAACCTAACAAAATACAAGGCGTTATTCTACCAGTGTACCGCACAGCAAGAATTTCACAAACAGATCGTAGATCTAGCCATCTATCCCGATAATGGGAAAAGAAATTATTATATCTAACAAAGTACTATAGAAAAGAGAAAACATCGTAGACAAGGTCTTTTTGCAGAACAAGCTGCAAGTACATAAGATAAGAAGATTATCTTTACGAACAACACTTGGCCGGAAAGAATAATACATTATGCTCAAATAAAGAATCGAGCAAAGAAAAAGGGCACAAAGTTTATATTTGTTCCTTCAACATTGATTGAATGGTTAACATACTTTTAAAAATCGATGACCAATATAACAGTTTATAATGATGCGACATAGCAGATAGAAAACTGACAAGAGTAGAAATTTACCTAGCCCCAGATGCGATCACAGCCTTGTGCACCTTCATGCCGTAGTATCCTTTGCCCCCAAATGCAGGAAGAAGAGCAGGATGGATATTTAATATGGATTTGGGATATGCTCTTACTAGCTCAACTGGTATGAGTTTCAAGTACCCAGCCAGGAGAACAAAGTCAACTCCATACGCCCTGCAAAGAGGTACAACAACACAACAACAACATAGCATCAATCTAAAATTAACTGGGGTCGGCTACATGGATCAAACTTTTCTATTATGCTCGATTAAGTGCAATTGATGGTGAGCTTTTCAAACCATTCAAATCTCTTCCAATTAATGGATCACATGTTAACTTTGGTCTGCCACTACCTCGTCGAATTTCTACAATTTCTATTGAATCAAGTTTTCTAGTTGGGGCATTTGTAGACCGTCTTTGCAGGTGACCAAACCACCGCAACCGCCCTTCCCTAATCTTTGTATTAATTGATGCAACTCCTACTTGTCTTTGAATTTTTATATTTCTTATTTTATCTTTGCGAGTTTTACCACACATCCACCTAAGCATCCTTACTTCTGTTACGTTCATTTTATGTAATTGTTGTTGTTTTACCGCCCAATATTCACTTTCATAAAGCATAGCTGACTTAATTGTGGTCCTATAAAATTTTCCTTTTAACTTAGTAGGAACATTTCGATCACAAATCACCACTGTTGTACTTCGTCATTTCTTCCATCCAGCTTGAACTCTATGTGTGACATCATTCTCAATGTTACTATCATTTTGTATGATTGATCCTAAGTATCTAAAGTGGTTTACTTTAGGAACTTCTACTTTCCCCAATTTTACCACTCCGTCATCTCGATGTCTAGTGTTTCTAAACTCACAATGCACATATTCAATTTTCGTCCTACTCAACTTAAAGCCTTTAGATTCTAATGTATTCCTCTAGAGTTCTAATTTCCTATTCACTCCATCTTTTGTTTCATCCACTAAGACAATGGCTCTGTTTGGTAAGCACAAACTAGCTTATCAGCTAGCTGATAAGCTAGTTTATTTGTTAAGTTGTGTTTGATTTGTAGCTTATTTTAAAAATAATATAGATGATAAGCTCCCAATTGAAACGCTACTCTTAGTAGCGTTTGAACCGAAAATCTGTCGTTTGGATTTTTTCTCCCCATTATACCTTTATTTTTACGGTATTAATAAATTAATGCCCTTGCAAATTAGTAAAAACAAAATACGCAAATACTTAAACGAACCCCGTGAATATTAATACTTCGATTATACCCAGATAGAGTTGACAAAGGCGAAACCAGCATTTTAAACTCTTTTAGGCTAGACCAACAGTTATATAATACATTATTAAAACTTATTGAATTTAAAATTAACATAAAGCTTAATATTGTTAATAAGAAAATAGTGATTAATAATTAATTAAATATTATAAAACAAAGAATTTCACTAAAATTAAAAATCATTACACATTAATTTCTTAATTATAGATAATCTTGTTAGATATTTATTACATATTAAATAAGTTTTAACAGCGTCGAGTATAAAAATATTTTTAGATGTTATAAAAATATTTTTAAATGTATTGTTCGAGTGGTGGGCTATCCTACATATTTTTATTTTTATTTTTTACTAATCTATTTTTTTTTTAAGTTATAGAGATACTTCTATAGAAATGAAAAATATTCGCAATAATATTGCTTTTCAGTTATAGATGATGCGTTAGGTATATGTATAGTTATCAAAGTCGTTTATTGTATTTTATTTACATGGGTTTATTTTTTACGAATTCTTATAAATTAATATATAGTTATTTTCATGTAAGCATTTATTAGGGGTGGCAATTCGTATCAGCGAGTCGTAAACGTGTCGAGTCATAAACGTGTCGTGTCTCATATAATGCAAACCCATTACATGACATGTTTATTAATCGTGTTAATCGTTTTCGTGTCTAAGTGGGTCGTGTGTTAAACATGTCGTGTAATCGTGTCACCCACTTATTAAATGTTATATTTAAAAAATTTATTTTATTTAAACTTTTATAATTAAGTTACTATTTTTTAAAAATATATCTAAATGATTAAATTCAAACATACTAAATAACCAATAAAATATAATGTGGTTGTATATAGTCGTTAGTTTTACTTTACTTTTTCATTCAAGTCTTTATTACTCTTAAAAATAAAGCAAAAATGACTCGTAATAATAACATAAATAAAATTATAAGAATCATCTAAAAAATATCTAAATTTTAATTTGGCGAAAAGTTTTATTTTTTCTTAATAAATAATTATTATTAAAATCTAAAACATAAATAATATATTAAAAGTAAAATGAATATTTCCTCTCAAATATAAAATAAAATATGATAAAAGATGTCTATAAATAAAATAAATAAATCATGCTATTAACATGCATTCAAATAAGTGTATTTTGTATCAATCTATTTATTATACAATATTTATTATTTATACATTATTCTTTAGTCGTGTTAAACGAGTCATAAACGAGTTGAGCAGGTTGACATGTTAATGACTCATTTATTAACCGTGTATAAACGTGTTAACATGTTTATGACCCAGACCCACTTAAGTCAAACCCACGACATGTTTATTACGTGTCGTGTCGTGTTAATCGTTTCATGACCCAAATTGCCAGCCCTAGCATTTATGGACACACGTAGTTTAGTTTTCTAAATAATATAAATTATTTTATGGTATTAATTTATATTTTGTAAATAAAATACATTAATTATATAATTATATAATTAAAATACTTAATTGTATCATATGTCCTTTATTGTCATTTTGCATTTATCAGCTAATCAATCAGCTATTATTTCAAACAGTTTTTACTTGATCAGCTAGATTATCAGCTTTCCTCTACCAGCTAGTAGATTATCAACTATTAGCTAGATTATCAGCTATCAGCTAGATTATAAGCTAGTCTTGCCAAATAGAGCCAATATCATCTGCAAATAGCATACACCATAGTATATCCTCTTAAATATGCATAGTTAATTCATCAATAACTAAAGTAAATAGATATGAGCTTAAAGCCGATCCTTGATGTAGTCCTATCGTAATGAGAAATTCTTTTGTAGTTCCTCCAAATGTATTTATACTCGTTACTACTTCATCATACATATCCTTAATAGTGTCTATGTATCTAGCATGCACTCTTTTTCTTTATAGAACTCACCAAAGAACATCTCTAGGGACCCTATCATATGTTTTTTTTTTCTAAATCTACGAATATCATATGAAGATCTTTTATCTTTTCTCTATATTTTTCTAATAATCGTCTTACAAAGAAAATCACCTCCATAGTTGACCTCCCAGGCATGAAACCAAATTGATTCTCTGATATTGTTGTTTCTCTCCTTAGCCTATTGTCAATTATCATCTCCCAAAGTTTCATAGTGTGACTCATAAGTTTCTCTCCATACTCCCTGCAAGGAGGTAAATGCAACTTATTACAAGGTATGTATCTAGAAGCACGTGAAAGGGAAAAAAAATCCGTCTTAACGATCAAAGATTCAAAATATTCACATTATGCTTTTCTCAATCTCATAACAAAAGAAATCAATTGGGTGGACCAATGATTTTGTATAGGGTTTGGGAGTAAAAGGTCTTGAATTCGAACCCCTGTGGGAGCAAGTTGTTCCGTTTTTATCAAAACAAATCCCATAACAAAAGAAAGGAATAAAAAATAATGATGACAAGACGGTCTACAGGTTGCTCCAAGCTTTTGAACTTCTGCAACCACTTATTGCTAAATAGAACCAAAGTGTTTATGGTTTTCTCCTCATAATCCTGTAAAAGAGCAAAGCGGAACACTTCACACTTCCTAAGGTGCAAAAAGATTGTATTCCGAACTCATTGTATTAAGGGGCCCTCTGTTTTCACTGATTTGAATGTGATTCCAAACAAAAAACTTCGATCTTTGATTGGATTCGATGGAATCTGGAACCTTGATTAGTGGGTGTTCCTCAAATTCGAGGATTTCACTAATTGGAAGGTCAGAAAAGTCGATTGATTTGAGCTTGGTTAGGTCTCAGAAGTTGGTTTTCTTGAAGACCCAAAATTTCTCTAAGCTTGATTTGAAGTGGGTAGGGGCTAGAAGGGGCGTTGAGTGCGAAGTAGTGTTGAAAGGGTGGAGGGCGTTGTGGGTGTTGAAGGTTTTGAGAGTGAGAGTTCGGTTTGGGTTGAGGCGGAAGAAATTGGGGGTTTTGTGTCCGGTGGTGGGTCGAACTTTCAATCGATTCATGATGGCACTTGTTGGTGGGTCTGTTCATGGTGATGTTTCTTTGTTGTGGTCACTAATAAGCCTGGTATGTTTGTTCATTGTGTTTTGTTGGAATTTATTAACATTTTTCAATGTTAGCCTTCCTAAATATCTTGAATGATTTTTCATTGTTATTAGTATTTCTTGTTTAATAGTGAAATTCGCATTCCCCCACTAGAAAACTTGACGGCGTGTCTGCTGCCGATCTTGTTGACGCCTTAAGGTGATAAGGTGCAAAAAGATTGTATTCCGAACCCAACTCATTGTATTAAGCATTTACTGATATCAGTCCTTCTAATAGGTAAAATGGTTAATAAGAATGAATGGAAATGAATCATTTTCATTAACCTCACCTTAAGGCATCAACAAGATCGGCAGCAGACACGCCGTCAGATGAATTTGAGCCTTTAGGGAACACGATAACTGGAATACCCTTGCCTCTTGCATATTCAGCACCTCCACATTCTAAATTCCAACAAAAACAAGACAAAGATACATGAGTGAGTTCTTCTATTAATAAAACTACATAAAAGAAAGAACAATTTACACATCAATTCCCATGAATAAAATAGCTCACTTCCGTAGGTATGATCAATGACAATCCTAAAGTTCTTAACTTTTCCTAACCAATTCAAAGCTTTTGAGGCTTCAATAGAACCTCAACAAGTCTTCCATTGTGCTCGATTTAGTTCAATTGATGTTGTGCTTTCCAAATCATTTAAATCCCTCCTAATTAATACATCACAAGTTTGCTTCGGTCTTCCTTTAACTCGGCGAATTCCTTCAGTTTCTATTCAGTCAAGTTTTCTAGTGGGGGAATGCGAATTTCACTATTAAACAAGAAATACTAATAACAATGAAAAATCATTCAAGATATTTAGGAAGGCTAACATTGAAAAATGTTAATAAATTCCAACAAAACACAGTGAACAAACATACCAGGCTTATTAGTGACCACAACAGCAACATCACCATGAACAGACCCACCAACAGTGCCATCATGAATCGATCGAAAGTTCGACCCACCACCAGACACAAAAACCCCCAATTTCTTCCGCCTCAACCCAACTGAACTCTCACTCTCAAAACCTTCAACACCCACAACGCCCTCCACCCTTTCAACACTACTTCTGCACTCAACGCCCCTTCTAGCCCCTACCCACTTCAAATCAAGCTTAGAGAAATTTTGGGTCTTCAAGAAAACCAACTTCTGAGACCTAACCAAGCTCAAATCAATCGACTTTTCTGACCTTCCAATTAGTGAAATCCTCGAATTTGAGGAACACCCACTAATCAAGGTTCGAGATTCCATCGAATCCAATCAAAGATCGAAGTTTTTTGTTTGGAATCACATTCAAATCAGTGAAACAGAGAGCCCCTTTTAGGGTTGCAGAGGAAGAACGAGAGATAGGGGTGGGCAAACCAAACCGCGGTTTGGTAATTTTTCAAATCACCACCAAACCGCGAACCACCAAAACCGCAACCAAAACGAACCGCGGTTTGCGGTTTGGTTTCGCAGTTTTGGTACGAGGCGGCGGTAGACGTTCCTGCGGTGGAAGGCGACGACGATGGCGATGGAATCGGCGGCGAGGGTGAGACGAAGAGTGAGGAGGATGAAGGAGACGGCTGGGGTGAGAGGAGCGCCGGCGGGAGTGAGAGCGGAGAGACGCGCAGCGCCGCGGGAGTGAGAGCGCAGAGACGAGAGGGAGTGAGCGCAGCTCAGCAGAGAGGAGAGAGGAGTGAGAGCGCAGCGCAGAGAGGAGAGACCAGGGAGCGCAGAGAGGAGAGATGAGTGTTTAGTTTTTTGTTATGGTTTAGGGTTTTGTGATATACGGTGATTATTTACCAAAATGACTTCGGTTTGGTTAAACCGCGATTCCCAAACTTTAAAAACCAGATCAAACCGCGGTTGTCGGTTTGGGCGGTTGAAAGCGATTTTTCGAAAACCACTGCCACCCCTAAGAGACAGAGAGTGAGCGAATGAATAATAAAGATGTGGTGATATAAATTTTCACACCTATATAGATGTTGTGATCCTTTTGATCATACGATTTGAGTAAAAAAAATTTTTTTTATGGGACGTAGCAAATGTATGTAGGAAACGAATGTGACAATAGCGTTGGATTTTTTCCTTGATCAATACAATTATGAGTAAAATTTATTAACTCAATACACCCACCAAAATATTTTCATATCTAACATACTTTTTTGCCACGTCACTACCACATCACGTAAAAGGAAATCGTTACGAGATCACGATTTCCACAATACATATTTTCAGGATATACTTAAAGTTCTCTTAACTGATATGGTTCACTCCCTTGTGGACTCGCAAGTTCAACATCTTGCTTTGAGTATGCATGGATTTGTTGGTGCTGATATAGCTGCACTATGTAATGAAGCTGCTCTAGTTTGACTTAGGCGGCATATTAATTTACAAAAAGACATCCATCTCTTCATCAGGGACTGAGGATGAGGTGTCTGTATCTCCATCTTCCACATGTGTTGATGCTTCGTCCAAGGCTGTCGAATCCTTTCAATTTGACACAGAATACCAGCATAAAATTGATACTTCCTTCCCTACAGCTCAATGCGAGCTCTTAATCAGTAGGCCTTACAAAAGGCATTCTTTGGGCGTAAACTGGTACCTTTGTAGTTCTATCATGCTCGCCTTGTATTTAAGTTATGATCTGAACATGACTGGTATCGTATTGAAACACATACATGGCCGCTCAACAAACCAGTAGTAGGGCACATGGAATTGTTCCCAAACAGTGACTACAAGTCACGTTTTACATACTCCAAAAAAAAATGACTTATGGAGAAGCAAATTCAAAAACACACAAGTACTAGCAGCTATTATTTTGTCCAAGACTAATCAGACTCTTCACATGTGATATTTCTTTTCGACCTAGGTTGTCCACATTCTGCTCCCTTCCGTCTCTAAATTATTACAACTTTTTCTTTATACTATTCCACTCTCTCTCTATTTCTGTAGATCTTTTGTTCATAGATTGTAAAATTCTCTCAGCCGCGCCGCACACACGTGCACGAGCCAATAAATCTCTGTGCGCTAGCTCTGATATTGTCTTCAATTTAACCATCTCAACTCTTAGGTATTAGATTTTAACTCAAAAGGCATTAATTGATGGGAGTTAATTAATCACTTATGTATTTCTGTATGCAACTAGAAATTTAGGATTTCATAGCAATTAAAAAATGCTATAGTATTGATTTGATTGGGCAACTATTGACCAATATGTAGCTTGTGCTAGAACCAAGGAATTACAAATTATGTAAACTGGTGCCACCTTTGCAATTCAACAACATTTTTCGTCCTGCATTTCACTGCATCATCATTTTATGCATTCATTTTCTTATCAATGTAGTAAACAATATCGAAAACTTCACGTAGAGCGTCTGTCATAGATTTGGTCACGAGAATTGACACTTGGAACAACTTTTTGCAGCATTACAATTTTTACTTAAGCACAACCATTGACAAGCATGTCATTTATTTTATACCTTATTTCGATAGACTTAAAATTTCCTATCTGTCCACTTATTGCTTCCATTATTTTTATTTTTTCCACCAGCGGGGACAACCTTGAATCCTCAAGTGCTTGAGGAAGGTGAGTCGTAGTTCGTCGCACCACATAATCTTCAAGCTTTCAAGGGATGCAAGGTTTTCGATCCACTTCGGCAATTCCGTCAACTTCCATATTTCGAAGGATTTGAGCATGGTGAGGTGTTGAAGGTGGTGAGGCAGGGCTCGGAGACCAAGCCACCCATTAATCACTAACTTGCGAAGGGAGGGGAGGAGGGGAGTGTTCGACGCTACCTCATCACCATTATCATCATCATAATCACCACCAAGTAGTGATGGGAAGCAATCCGAGTCCATCGAAAATGGGCCAAGCTCAAGTTCCTCGAGGGCGGTCAGGAATGGTAAGCCGTGCAATGCTTGGAGTCTTCCACATCTGGTAACTTTCAATTCACTTCTGGATTTTTCATGCCTAGAAAATGTTAAATCCTGAACCATGGGTTACAATATTATATTTTATGTTATCTTGAATGTAGGTTGCAAACATTGCTTGAATGCATGAAACATATTTGCTAGAGGAGATATTAAATCATGGATTGGAAATATATACCTCCAGGCATTCAAAACCAATAAATTGTTATGAGAGTAACTGATTCACAAAGATTAAAAAACAAAAATAAAAGCGTGGAAACGACACCTTACCTCTATCATCAAAAAGCAAATACCTTCCTTGAACTGTAGTTCGACAAAGTTTATTTTCTCGTAAGCTAATATCCTTGCTGCAATGTCAAAGCGAAACAGAAAAACATGAGCCGTATCAGCAGATGTAACACAACTAGCTCGCATTCAAAAACCAGGTGCCAAGTTAACTATAATATGAAAGCACTTATAAAAAGAAGGAAAAGGTATCCAAACATATTCGATTCTAACTTCTGTGACTTTTGCGAAAAGAGAATTAGCGAGCACCAATATATGTCAAAATTAGACAAATCGACAATCTAAACCCCCAGCCTTATTTTTTTTTTATAAAAATCCCCCAACATTTACCAACCCGCCAATGAATTGCTGCTGCTAAAACGACAGTTTCGGTCAAGTTGAGATACCTCCATCACATCACACCTAGCCAAGCACGAATAGGTGCTCGGAATGTTTTACACCTTATATTCCACAGGATATAAATGTATCTTGGTACATTCAATTTCTTTTCTCTAAACTATGCCCGATACGATATTCAACAAACCATGCCAGCGCAAATACTCTTCTATATAACTGACAAGATAACATTTGAAGTTAAACTCTATCATCGTCGCAAGCTCAATTCAAGCTCACTAATTTCTGTTTTGATAGGAACGAGACTTTATTTATATAAATATTAATAAAAAGGCAAGAAACAATGAGCTTCCCTTAAATAAAGTCGAAAAAAACCCCTACCAGTATACTAAGGGAAAAAGCTGTCGTTCCTATTAATGAAAAAGTACTTCCTCCGCTCCGAGAGCGAGTCATTGATTCAAGCTCACTAACTTAAAAACGAGAACAATTCTAGAATCTGTATTGCAATCACCCAATCTGCTACTTCTCTGTACATCGCGCGCCAGAAACTCTATCATCGGCGCGAACGCAATTCAAGCTCACTAATTTCTTGATCTCTCAGCCTCAATAACTAAAACATTAAGCTCACACAACACATCAAAAAACAAAAATCTGAATCACAATTCGACAAACAGCGCAATAGATAACAAATCCTTCATCCACTCAATCACCAATTGTTCTTGCATTGAAACGAGATTCCCATCAAAACCCATGAGATTTCCACAACAAACACTCATCTAACCATTTCAAGATTCAAAATTTCAGTGAAAATCGAACAAAATTGAACAAAACCCTAAATTTACCGCAAAAATTTGGCCGAAAACCCATAAATTGAAGCGCAGAAGATCTGAAAACTGACCTAATTCCGGAGATTGTTGTTGGGAATTGAAGAATGAACAGATGAAACAGCGAAAACAATGAGAGATTGAAGAGATCGAAATGGGGTTTCCCCATTTGTTCTAATGGTCTTTTTCATTATAAAGACTAAATAGCTAATTCAAGCGGCTGTCGTCTCCATCCGTAGAACTCAAACTTAAGTCACGGCTTAAGGGGTGTTGGTGTCTTATTAATTATTTTTATGGTGCTTATTTTTATGCTATGTACCTCACATTTGGGGTCGTCGGACCTTGTTATTTTTTATTCGTAACTTATTATTTGTTCTTTTTTATTCGTAACTTATTATTTTTTAATATCGATATTAAAAGTATAGTTATCTTATTTGTTTGATTCATTCATATAAAGAGACAAAAAATTTACTCTGGATGTTGACCTATCATAACCTTCTTTCATTTTTCAAGTATAAATAATAAGTTTGGGACCTCCTTCCCCTATTTTTCGGTTATGGATAACCTTCCTTATATATCTCGACTTGAAACATGATATTTATCGCATACAATGCTATACATAGGTGGAGTTATATTAAACACCAAATTTAGAGTAAGATCATCTCCAACCACAATACTCTATTTTCCCCTCTATTTTACAATTATGTCACATCAAACTCTATTCATTCTCCAACCACAAACTCTATTTCTACTCCAAAACTCTATTTCTTATTTTTATTTTTTTTTGTTATTTATTTGTATTAATTTTAATAAATTATTTAATCGGTAAAAAATTAAGAAAAAACACATTCATATTTTTGAAAAAGAAACAATTATTGATTATTTTTTAAAATAAAAAATTAAATTAAAAATAAAATAAAAATAAAAAAGTGAGGAACGATATTATAGAGTGAGGTGAGTAGAACTCCAAATTTAAAGTTTCACTATTCACCCAACTCTGTGATAGAGGGAAAATAGAGTAGAGTACCCATTGGAGTTGCTTTAATTGTTTAAGCACTATACTATACTATACTGGTATTGAAATAATTGTATCATTACTTATATATTGTTTACATTTTATATTTATTGTATTACAACATTTATAAATTATTTAAAAGACTTTCAAGTTGCAGAGTTTAATATAACTTTTACATTTTATAGCCAAAGCATCTTTGGTTAGATAGATGAGACATCACTTGCCAAAAGAACGTCGTGGGTTCGACTGCAACCAAAGTTAAAAAAAATAAACTCTTTTTATATTCAAGAATTTATGTATGTATTAGACAATACACGACCTATAATCAGTTCAATCTAAGTATAGCCCACGAGAGACCACAAAAAAGAGACGAAACAAAAGAAGATAACCTCGTACCTAAATTAGTTGGGATCAACTGCATGGATCAAACTCATACATCTGTGCTCCATTTAGTGCAATTGATAGTGTACAAAGAAAGGAAAATGGCATGAGCTTAATGGTGAACGCTTTCGAAAAAAAAAATCACAAATCTGTTTGGAAAATTACATAGCACTGATTATCAATCCTCATCAATTCTAAACCTTACTAGAAAAAAAAAATACTATGAATCTGAAAGGAGTGAGGCTTATTTCTATATTCAGCACATGCACGGTAAAAAAAAAACAAAAATTAAGGAGTGAAGTTGCTTAAAATTCAAAAAAAAAAATCATTGTTAGAAGATTTACTTTTATGATATCAGAGTGGACAAATTGTTTCCAGCAAGTTGCAACTTTAAAGCAAGTGGAGATCTTTAGACATGCAATTACAACATAAACATAGAATCAATCATAAAAACAAAAGCTTATAAAAGGTCCATAATATCAACAGTGGATCAAAAGTTTTGTGAAATGCAGTATTCCTCCGGGTGTCATCTGACTTTTGGACGATTTCTGCTTAATTAGGCAGGGTGTTTGAAAGCGCGCTGCAAATGAACGACGACTTCTCAGACTAACACATACCAAAAATAGGCCGTCGAGTCCTACCAATATCACCACACAGGAAAAACGATTAATAGAATCATCTCAGATAGAAGATGAATCATCTGAAGTTTACCATAAAGTTAACTTTTGCAAACTCTATATGGATATTATTATTCTTTCAGTCCCATGAAAGATGACTCAAACATTATTCAAAACTAACTAAACATGCCACCTAGAACTAAATAAATTAAGTAAACATACTTACTGAGTTTAATTTGCTAACTCAAATGTATAACAATACGTATATTCACATGAGAGTTGATAACAGTAATTCATTGCAATATTAGATCTTGGTAATCGGATAGCCAACCGAAACAACTCATGAAGATCAACAGATGACACAGCAGGGCGGCAACAACTTTGTACCGCTCGAAAGCGAGAAGGTTTCACAATCACTTCAACATCTCAAAGACATTTCTAATATGCTTCTTTTCATTGGTAGTCAAAATAAAATTAATGAAATACCCAAAAAACAACATTGAGCATACCTCACATAATTGGGTTTGAGACTCTGGTAACTCTTGAATCAATAACGATTGCCGAATTCATGCTTTTGGGTTCACCGCATTCGGAAGTCCTGATTGATACAATGATAATTAAGTCGGATGCAAATATCACCATGCCACCTAATGGGAAAAAAAAAAAAAAGCGCATGACATATGTAGTATGCTGAAAAATACACGTCGAAAATGAGGAATGTAAGATCATGATAGTTTCTTCAAGTAAAGCCCATGAGACATATTGAATGAGTAAAAGATTTGATTGATTTTTATCAGTTTCGACTATGAACAATGCAAAATGATCAGGAAAATAGGGGAGAAGTTTCAAAGTGTGCAAGAGTAAAATGAAAATAAAGGTACTTAACAAGTGAAAAAAATAACTTTACAAGAAGGAAGCTTTGCAACTTACTTGACATGAATTACTTACACTTCTCGGAGCAGAAGCAGTAGCGGAAATTTCTCAAAATATTGACTCTCTATTGCATGAAAGATTACTCGCTTGCTTCCCTACAACAGGAACATATATAATCTAAAATAATTATAAAAGGCTAATCGACAAAAACAAATAGAAACAAAACTTCAGTAGCTACGATGTTCTGAGTTAAAAAAATAAAAATAAAAAGCTAGCTAGTTTAACATTGAAGCAACCAAACCTTGAAAGGTGATTGATAGCAGTAGTGGAGTCGAAGAGAAAATAGCAGCACAACATGATCTTCTACTACCAATTAATTAATAAATGATGTCATGAGTTGAATGCAAAGACATATGGAAAGTGTTGTTTTGGGGAAGAAGATGCATGCATTCAGAGGCGCCATAAATAGAAACATATTTATTGATACAAACAGGGAAGAGTAGAGAATGCATTCCTATCACATACCTCATGTTAATCTAGTATATGCGTAAATCTGGAATGTGGGATATCTTGGGCCACTCTGGACCATCTCTCCTGCATCTATCCTTCAAGAGGGGACAACCTTGAATCCTCAACTGCATGAGGAAGGTGAGTCGTTGCATTTGTTTCTTGGAAGGTAAATGTGTCAGATTGGCGCACCCCTTAATCTTCAATTTTTCAAGGGATGCAAGGTTTCCGATCCACTCCGGCAATTCCGTCAAATTCGTGAAGTCCTCGATAATGAGGGATTTGAGCGTGGTGAGGTATTGAAGGTGGTGAGGCAGAAATTGGAGAGCTGGCCACCCCATAATCTCTAACTTACGAAGGGAGGGGAGGAGATTGTTGAACTCTACTGCATCATCACCCTCATCCTCACTAATTAATGGCGGGAAGTAATGCAACGCAGGAGAGAAGCTTCCAATGCTCAGTTTCTCAAGGGCAGTCAGGAACGGTAAGCCTTGCAAGGCATGGAGTCCGCTGCATCCGGTGATCTTCAATTCACGAAGAGAAGCAAAGCTTCGCACGTCAATAGATAAAATAGCATTGCAATCATATATCTTTAAGGTGCGACAGCACGAGAAGAGGACTAGTTGTTGTTGGTTACTGGAATTACTACAAATATCAAACCCTTCCAAATTAGGGCAAGAGTGGATTCGAACTTCTCGAAGATGCTTCGAGCTCGGCGAAAGCTCGATGGTACCTTTCAGTCTCTCACAGTCAATGATGTCCAAGCTCTCAAGAGCGACAAGGGAACTCCAAAATCCTTTCGGTATCATCTCTAGTTCTTGACACCACCGAATCTCCAACTTTTGAAGAGAAGTTAAGCCCCTCACGTCTGGAATGGATTTCAAAGCATAACACATTTCAATCTGCAATTCACGAAGGGAGCTGCTATTGGAAACCATTAATCCCTCCTCTTTGAAAGCTTGGAATTTGGGGCACCTATATATACTTAAAAAAATCAACTGGTCATTGTTCGTCAGCAGCCCTTCTGGGAGGAATTGAAGATCTTCACAAAGTGTTATGGAGAGAGAAGTGAGAGAGGTGAGAGAGCTTGTTATTGACACCACTCCCGTCCCACCCACATTCGCAATTGACAGTTTCTGTAAGCGAGGGAACGTTATAACTTCATTTCCTTTTGACCATTCTTCCAAATTAGGCATGCTCATCAGATGCAACACTTCTAAGCAGCTATAGGAAGATGATTGTGGAGTTGTGGTAGTGTTCATCCGATCATCTTTTGAACCACCGATACTCTTCACATCACTCATATTCATTATCTCCAACCTCTCCAAACAAGGTAACTCGCCAAAGCTCGGGATGTGCTCAAAATTACTACAATTGCTTATCATCATGCACTTCAAGTTAGGAAGCAAAGAACCATTTGACATCCATCTAGGAAATTCAACTCCTCTGAAACCTTCAATTAATAGCTCGTGCAGATTTGGGTGAGGTTGTAGCTCTTCTAACACTCGAAAATCACCGCCCTCATCACCAATGGAAGAAAGTATATCCCAATGAAGCTTTAATTTTCGTAACTTGCTCTTCTTGCTTAAAACATTAGCTCTCTTGACTAAGATTGCTTCTCTTACGAGATCCAAACAACGAATCTCCAATGCACCTCGAAGATTGTTCAAGTTTTCCAACACTGAAATTCCATTCTTTTGGCATGCCCCAAACACCGGCAGTGTTTGAAGCTCATTAAGTTTGCCCATTGCTTGTGGCATTTTTTTCCATTTCCAGCCATCATCTATGAACAAATGTCTCAGCTTCTTCAAATTCATCAAATCTTCAGGGAGCTCAACAAGCTCGTGACAATAAATTAATTTCAAAGTTTGCAAATGGTAAAGCTGAGTAACCCACTTTGGCAACGACTTGATGCTCGTGTCAGAGAGGTCGAGGTATCTCAAATGTTTCAACTCACCAAGCGAAGAAGAAAAATCAGAACCTCTAAAGCCGCTCAAATCTAGAACCCGTAGTAACTTGAATTTAAAGAATGAGCTGATTTTAATCGCCCCCACCATACCTCCATCATCAAACTTTATAGAAGTTGATCCCGAACCAAAAATTGTGCGCACCTTCTTAGCTTTAGTTAAGACTTTTAGTGTCTTTGGAGAAATAAAAGAAGCATGTCGACATTTGGAAAAATCTATAGTATTGTTGCTCTCCCTAAAATTTTGGCATTCGAACTTGCAGATGGATTGAGCCAAATCATGTACAAGATCATGCATCTTGCATTCTATTACCTCCCCGTATTCATTCATTTCTGCTTCTTGAAAGAAAGATTTTGAGTACAAAGTGTTGAAGTAAGTATTGCCTTTGTCCTCCATGATTTCCTCCTGAGAATTGTTAGATGGCCCAAGTAGTCCTTGTGCCATCCAAAGCTGGATCAATGACTCCCTTGAAATAAAATAATCCTTTGGAAATATTGCACAGTAAGAAAAACATGACTTCAATGCTGATGGCAAATTGTAGTAACTAAACTTTAAGACCTCCATAATTTGTTTTGTGCCATCTGAAGGCACCTTCCAAAAATCAGCATCACGCACGGCCTCCCATTCATGATCTTCTCTTTTGGATTGCAACATACCGCCGAGTATTTTTGCGGCTAGAGGCACGCCCTTGCACTTGTCGGAAATCTGTTTTCCAATTTCCAACAAGGAGGGCTTGACTGGCTCACCATTCTTGAATGCTCGGCTTTTGATAATATCCCAACAGCTATACTCAGATAAGCCTTGTAATTGATGCACATGCACAGTTTGATCTCCTCTAATGGATGCAACATTAGAGTCACGAGAGGTAACAATAATTCTGCTTCCTGTACCAACAATGTCTCTCAATGAAAATACAAAATCTTCCCACATTTCTTGATTCTCATTCCAATCGTCATCGAGCACAAGCAAAAACTTCTTCTTCGTCTCTTGTCGCACCAGCTGACTTTCAAGTCCTTGTAGCAAGACTTGTTTACTTGATGATTCTGGTACAACATTGTTTGGATTGATCTGTTGCAAGATTTGAAAGAAAAGATTTGTGGTTCTGAAGTTAGTAGAAACACAAATCCAAACTTTCAATTCAAAATGTTTCTTCACTGCATCATCGTTGTACACTAATTGAGCGAGAGTAGTCTTGCCAAGGCCGCCAAGACCAACAATAGCTATGACTGGAAGAAAGATGTTGTTGCCGTGGTGATGATTGATGAGCATTTTGATTATATCTTCCTTGTCACTCTCCCTCCCGATCACATTGTCTTTCAAACGTGAAGTGGTTTCTCGGTCGATCATTTGAACCGACAAGCTAGAGGAAGCACCAGCCTGATCATTAGCCTTCAGTTGGAATGCACTCTTTCTCTTGTCAATGTCGTGCAGCTCCAGATTGATGGCTTGGATTCGATGAGCCATCTTAAATCGAGCTACAAGTCGTGAAAGATTATTGAGCCATCCGGGTAGCTTCTTCTCTTTATTGAGCCGTTCAGTAGTGTATTTGAGTTCATTATACGCAATCTCGTCGAGTACGTCTTCAGCATCGTATGAAACTTGCTTCAGTTCCTGAAGCCAAGCTTTCACCTGGTTCTCCTTCACTTGCTTTACCTCGGCATCCTGCAGGACGGCATGGATGTGGGTGAGGACAGCTTTGAGTTTTTTCAATTCACCTTTCACGCCAATCACTAGAACCAACTCATCAACAGCAAGAGAGAAGACCCTCTCCACGATCTGTCCTACCACAGCCTCAACCACAACATTATCAGCCATCCTTGATACAAAAAGAAAATCTTAGATCAATGGAGAAGCAAATTCAAAAACACAAGTATTAGCAGCTAGTAAGTTTGCTAAATCTCTCTAATTCAATAAAACTTACAAGTAGTATTAGAATAATGCAGCACGCTATATTCATTTTAATATTAATTAATTTAAAAAAAAACACAAAGCAAAAGCAAAAGCAAAAGCAAAAGCATAAGCAAACAATCACCCATGCATTGTTCTGCTCTCTTTATTCTTTGAGTGCTTTGTGTGATAAGAGTAGAACAATTTATTGAATCTCACAATCAATCAATGTATCATTTATATATATTTGAATACTATTATACTCGAACTCCCCTCATCTCCATGAACTTGGACACAGTATCTGCTTTACCTTCGTGCCCGCAACATCCAAGTTTTCCTTCAATTCCCTCAAAGATCCATGATACAACAAAGGCAATGGCAAAAATGGGGGCATGGATAATGATTAAGAAGATTATCAAAACCGACTAAAGTATGAACTTGGACAAAACCATTATTGATGTCCTTAATGACCTCCTCTTCATAAGTGAGAATTGAAGCTTCAAATCTCGTTTTTCATCGGCTATGGCTATGGCTATGGCTATGGCTATGGTTTTGATAGCATGACAAACAATGGATGTGTTGTAAGCCTGAAGCAATAGAAAAGAAAGGTTATTTAAATGAAGCGGTGCTTAATTCTTTGCTTCTTTGTCAAACTAACCTCAATTGTTAAAGCTTCTTTGGGCATTTACTTTTTCTTTGTATATACACTGCAAAATATGAGACAATTACATTAAAGTAACAAAAGGACCAAGATAAAATTGTTAAGATAATTCAATCTGTGCATTTGTCTAGAAGTGGCCCTCCAAGGACACTATGAATCAAAGCACTTACAGAAAAAGTCACCCATTTAAGTAGAAGATAAAAGGAAAGTAGTATTGATGTGGGTGAGGACAGCTTTGAGTTTTATCACCTCACCTTTTACACCAATCACAAGACCCAACTCATCAAAAGCAAGAGAGATGGCCCTCTTCACGTTCTCTCCCGCGCCACCCACAATCAGCTCTTCAGCCATTATTAATTTGTTCCTTGATGAGAAGCAAAAACCCAAGTTACAAAAGGAAGGAGGCAGTGCAAAAGAAATTAGCAGTCCAAAACTGATGAACTCCCTCACTTCTTAATTGATTAATTAATTCACATGTGAACCACTTGGACTAATTAATTCTTAGGGAAGGCGAAGGAGACTACAATTTCCCATGGTGGCCTAGATCAGTGTCCGCAACTTGTCTTCAATTTCACATATTATTGTATTACTGTGTGAACAACTGATGAATTATATGACATAGCATTAGTAGAAAGCATAATGCTGTTTGGGTGCCTTTAACAAGATGAGAGGAAGTTGCAGCCTTCCAGGTTGGAACTTATTTTTGTTTATAAATGAATGCTTAATTGGTTTATGTTGTCACTTCTTCACCCAATTTTCTTAGAAATTTATGAAGTGCTTTGCTCTCTTCGGTAATTCACCAAGTCTTCTCCTTGGGTTCATTTGGTTGTCAACCTTACATGTGGAAGCCTTTCATTTATATTTTATTTGCTCATAATTAATGCTA
This sequence comes from Stephania yunnanensis, assembly GCA_039657365.1. NCBI lineage: Eukaryota > Viridiplantae > Streptophyta > Magnoliopsida > Ranunculales > Menispermaceae > Stephania > Stephania yunnanensis. The sequence goes on from CM077582.1 coordinate 1,193,987, forward strand.
GTAGCAGTAGAATAATGCATTCCGATCTAGGTAATTAACATAGATTCATTTCTTGGCAAGAGATGCCAGCCTATAACCAATTATTTATCATTCGTAGTTGACTAAGTGCGAGAAAGAAAATAGGACTGGTATTTTAAAACGTGACTGAGCATTAATAGATATGAGTAAATGTTCTGGCATCATTTGCTAAAGTTTCTTATAGATGAGTAAATGTTCTCTGATTTCATTCATTTCTTAAAAAAGAAAGTGGCTCACAGCATATGAAAATCTACAAATGCCCCCACTAAAAAACTCCACTCAATACAAACTTCATCATTTGTACACAAAATCTTATGGAACTTTTTTAAGAATTGTGGCACCATGGAGAGATGACGTCTTGAGAGAATTTGAGCCTTATGGAGATCTCCTTTGACATTGATCCATTTATTCATGTTGTTTATGCAAACCATGACCACCCGTTGAGACAAAATGTATCAAGCCAAGATCAGAAAAAGATTTCCAAGAATACAAATCCACTAGCAGAAGTGTTCGTCAATCATCATAATTTATAGGATTTGCGAGCACGCATCAACCACCAATTATTGTACTAAAAGCATGAAAGAAAACTATGACCTACATCGGCCATTCTTAATCACAAGTTCATTCATAAAACTCCTATTTGTTAAGAAAAAGTGATCAAAAAGGCTGCTGATGATAGAATTACTAAGCAAGTTGTACAAAGAATTAAGTCCTGCAATGGTATTAGATGTGTCTCTACATATTCATAATGTCCTTGTGCTACAATATCGTAACGCTGACATTACATTGTAAACAGTACCACACTTATAAGAAAAGCAAATCCCCAAGATTCTAACTACTTCAACATTCAAGGAAGCATTAAGCTTTTCCTTCTATGTGAGTTTATTAATACATATTGTATGCCTAAGTTTATATACTTAGTTCAATTCATACTTCAAAATAATGTAGAGAAACCGAAATCAAATGGAAAAGAGTGAAAACATACAAACAAACTCAGTATATAATTAGTCAATGACATTAACTAGAACCAATTTCTACATCAGTGTTACTTGGAATTAAACCTGTGTTGGTAGTGGCATCAACATCTTGAATCAATACTGTTGTGTCACTTTGAATGCATTATGTGCATGAACATCAGGAGGAAATGCCCACTGCACCTTGTCCTCCAATGATGGATCGAGCTTATAAAGAAGCTTTACGACGGTTTTTGCTCTTTCTTCATATTCTTCAATCGGGCTATCTTGAATTTCTTCTAGTATAGAACCAGGAAGTTGTTTGAGAAACCAGAGCAACATCTCAGCAAATAGTTGCTCCATGCGATTGCAAAGATCCTCAACTGATGCATAGTTTCTTTGCTCTTCAACAAAATCTTTCATTATTTTCATTTCTATCTTTGTAAGCTCTTCTGGACTGTCTTGGCATGCAGCGTTGAACTTCAAAAGTGCGACTTCCACTGGAGCAACACCTTGCTGTACCAAATTGATGTTGTCAAGATGAATGTCACCACCTGCTCTTAAAAGTCTAGCGAGCTCACGCTTCCTTTGATCTTCAATGCTTCCGACATTTACTTTCTCATCAATGAAGTAAATAATTTCAAAAGCTTCATCCAATGCCGATCTCAAAGATTTAGAGAGATGCGATGGTATTGAGACGACAACAATTTTTACAAGGAGAACCATTTATAGACATGTGATTTTGTATCCATGTGAATTATGACTTGCTCCAATGTCTTTGATCTTATTCAGCAGACTGATCGGCGCAGATGGACTAGATCTTGAGAGTATGTGAACCATGTTGCTAGATTCACTTGCATTCCTCCATTTGTCCATGTCCTTTAGAGAAAGCTTAATTATCCATTCTAACAACTGCTTTTCTTTTGGAACCTTCCTATCTTTACTAAAATCCACACATTGAAACTCGTTTTTCCAACGCTCGAGAGACTCTTGATCGTCCTTGCTAACTTTCTTTTTCAAAAGAGAAACTACTACGACAAGTGATAGCAAAGGACAACACCAAAGAAAAGAAGCAAGAGCAGGGAAAAAGCAGAATGACACAAATATTACTGCTAATCCGCATTTTGAAATAATTGAGAAAAAATCATTATCGACATCTTAATCGATCGCATCTTCATTATCGACATCTTAATCGACCATAAATTGAAGGAGGAAGTCTTCTACCTCAGAGTTCAGAAGAATAAGTGGATTAACATGATTGAAATGCAAGGCAGCAAGGGCAAACCATCGGAATACTATGGTTAAACTACCTACCAAGATGAAGACAATTTGAGTAATAACTATCATCTGCATTGGTCAGTATTTGTAATCAGAAAAATCTTCACAGAACTTCATCTTATTTAGAGCAATCGACCGAAATGCTGCTTGTGATAGAATGACTGTGCAGAATATACAAATGACCACAGCAAAACCAGAAGGCCCTCTAGAAATTAGTAATTGAGGATTATACATACAACAGTATATGTACCAATGCTTTACCCGATGCATCAAACTTTGTTTGGCTGTTTTGAAGATTTGTTTATTTCTTTCAACAAGAATATCTTTCACTTTATTCATCTCCACAATAGAGCAAAACCAAAAAATCATCAACAGCAACAACATGAAGCACAAGATCAGAATATGCTCCACAACAAATTAAAATATCACTTTGGTGGAAATCTGTATACACAGATTAACAAAAACAGTGACCACAAAGATGCTCAAGGAGACCACATTGGCGATGCTCTCAGATTTTCTGTTAATTCCAAGCGAAGGCATTAGGAAGCCATAGAAATGCAAATCATGGTGGTTCCAGTAAGCTTTGATAGTTGATCTACAACACTGGGCATGTAAGATGTGAGATCCACAAGGATTTTTGTTGCTATTCCTAGGAGAGTCAGTGTAACAGAGTTGAGTGAAAAAAGTCGACAGAGAATATATAGATTGCTAAGACGTAGTCCAGAGATTATATCAAAGAGCATTAGTAAGATACATACCAAAGTAGTTCCAGCTATGTATAAGCCAATAATGGGAACTGGGGAAGAATATCGATCGGTGTCTGATTTGGTATTGTTCAAGCACATAGGATTCACCATTTGTTCTTGCTTAGTATTGTTGAGTAATGACTACCAAACAAAGCAAGTTTTTTTCACTCCTTAAGTCCTTATAGAACTAAAGAATATGAATCAGCCCTTAACACGAAGCAATTTAAAAGCAAAAGTAAAAGTAAATTTTGTCCTATTTTCACTAATAGAGTTTCCAAAGGCTGCAAAGTAAAGATTAATTTGCTTTTGATTTCACATGGAATAAATCAATATATAAAGACAAGCAAAACAATAAAGATACTGAATTATCAAAAAACACAGCCGGAGTTAACATCTATTGGAAGTTTGGAACACTAGATACACACAAGCCCCTTCTTCACTGTCAGATGTACCTCTAATTCATCTAGACTTCAGCTCCTTCACAAGGAAGTGACAAGCACTATTCTTATTACTGTGAAGTGTTTATCAAACAGATTATATGCACTACACAATAGATTTATCTCAATTCAAACATATGCCCAGTGCAAAAATTCTAAAACTAGCCTGACTTCTTGCATCCAACCGCATTATTTGTACTGAGATACATCCAAACAAGAATCTATAATAAATGATTTCATAAATAAACTTCATAAACAAAGGACATAAAAAGAAGACTAACACATCCATATGACTTCAAACAATCAACAAAGCATAACTTTGAAAGAATCTGGGAAAATTATGAAGAAAAAAGAAAACAAAAAAGAATATAGAAGTATGATGACTCACTCTCTTGTTGGCTGAAGAGGCCAAGTCCCATGAGAAAGAATTTGAGCAAGAATCTAAAAATTGGGTGATGTGAAATGTTAGAATATGGAAACCAGACAAGTATACCATTAGAACAAGTTGTGAAGTGGTTGGTTTTAAAAAAGTTATAGTGTACATCATTAATTATGACTCAAATTGTGCTACTGCTACTTTAACATCAAATGCACACAACTACCATTATAGGAATCAGTTTTTTTGCGACGAAAGAATTTATCTCTAACATTTCAAACTCTGCACTATTTACACTGAATAACAAAAGAATTGTCTTTTCATCCTTGCTAAACCACCATAACAAAAAATCAAACAGTCTCAAAAATGAGAAATGTTTCATCAATAAATTAAATACATACAAGCTACTAAACCAAGAACTTCAAATTGTTTAAGCATACATGTAATTAAATCCCTTATTCATTATTAGATGCAACTCAAATCACATGCTCTGCGTAATTAGAGGCACATTCGAAAATTCAAAGTGTTTATATGCATCTCATATCCACTTGCAGTCAATCATAACTCATAAGTAACAATTTTTGCGATTTAACATCTCATTGGTCTAGTTGTTGCCTTCATACATTCCTCCACTAGCAAGTACTATGTTAAGTAAAAAAGTACATGAATTATCTTTAATGGGCAGATTTATTGACCAAACAAACAAGGAATTATTTGGAAGTTCTACCATAAATACCCTACTTTTACTTCTCACTTTTGCTTCAAACATAATTGCTTGTGATGTAGTTCCAATATACATTCTAGCAACTTGCAAGTGATGGAATTATTCATAGTACTCTTTGAAGTAGTCTTATAAAAACATGGGCTCTTTGTTCATAAACATTATTCAACCAAAACAAATGGCTCCCATGTGCTTGAACAATACCAAGTCGGATGCAGATCAATTTTCTTTGCCGGTTCCCATAATTGGCTTATACATAGCTGGAGCGACATTGGTATGTCTCCTACTAATGCTCTTTGATATCCTCTCCGGACTACGTCATTTTGTTCGATATATTCCCAGTCTACTCTTTTCACTTAACTCCGCAACATTGAATCTCCTAGGAATAGCCTCAAAACTGCCCGTAGATCTCACAACTTACATGCCAAGTGCCGTAGACCAACTATCTAAGCTTACTGGCACCACCATGATCTGCATTGCCATGGGCTTCTACATGCCTTCACTTGGAATTACTAGTGAAGCTGAGAGGATCACAAACATGATTGCATTGAGCTTCCTAGTGGTCACTGTTTTTTGTCAATAAAAGCACACAAATATCCACCAAATTGATTTTTTCATTTGCGGTCGAACTTGTTTTGATCTTGTGCTTCATGTTACTATTGTTGGTGGTACTATGGTCTTGCACTGTAATGGTAGTCAATGATGTCAACGACTCAATCACTGAAAGTAATAAAACTTGTCTTAAAAAATGTGAAGGAAGTTTGATGAATCGAGTGAAGCTCTGGTACATCCACGGTTGTATCAGAAACACCATACTTAAACATGTCAATGAAAGCTTGATTGAAGAAAATGAAGGAAGAGCAAGAACGGTACTAAAGCTTATGTATATACTCGATCCATTGTTCGAGGACAAATTGCAATGGATATTTCCCGAATGCACTAGCATCACCTGTTTTTTCAATCTTCATGATTAAAGCATCGAAGAATCCATGCCTAGCATTGAATTCATTCCTCTCGCGGATGTATCATTTGGGTTTTTTACTAATATACGTGTTTTTGTTTGATTTTTGTTTGTTTCGATATATTGTGTGTTCGATCTGCGTCTGAGTTTGTATCAAACAAAGCAAGTTTTTGAGCTTCTTAATGTACTACTACTACTACTTTCAATAACATAAATCATCCCATAACACAAAACAATTCAAAAGTGAAAGGAAGGTAGATATTAATTAGCTTATCGATGTTGTATGAAATTTAATCAAAATAGATGAATAAACCCGAAAGCTAGACAACTTAAGTTATTCAATTATCAAAAGTAATACTAAACTGTAACTACTTCGCTAAAGAAGTGACGAGCTATGTTCGTAGAAAAATACTAGAATCACACTGCATTGGTTCACAAGAGCTTTTTTCATTGCGTTATGCATTAGGATCTATGTATGCCCGCATCTCAAAGCACGCATGGATGACTCTTGTCAGCCAATGTGTCTTGCGGTGTGCATGCTTTCATGTTCTTATATCTCTGTGAGGCTTTTTATTCAAACACATGGTGTGCATTGCTCACAAGAGTCACAATTTGGTTCCAATCTTCCACATTATATTGATTGTGTACTAACAAATATTCAAACAACAATCTATAATCAATGGCTTAAAGGGAGAGAGATTAACACGTTAATCCGTGGCACTTTAAACAATCTAACATGAAACAATATTGAAATTATGGAAACCATGTATTTGAAAGAATTAGAGCACAAAAACAAGTAGATTGATAAGGGCATTAATTTACCTCTCCAGTGAGTTGAAGAGTCCCAGCTCCACATGAATCTAACTTTTAACCTTTCATGAAAAGCGACAAAAGTTTTACGTTGCTTGTCCTTCCCTCCCCATTTTTTTTTATGTTATTCTAGTGTTGGTGATGGTGAGCGAGATCCTTGATATGATCCGTGTCTCACTAGTGCTAATATGGATAGTAGTGTTGGAAGTCATTAGGTAGATGAGTAATTCCCTTCAATTTAGTATAGTGGAAGGATGTGGTACATCTTAATAATTTAATGGAGATGAATGACAAAAACGACCGAGAGGTTGTTGACAAAAACGCTAGTTCAAGTGGGTGGAAGAACTCAGGTCACAATTCTTCAGACTGGCTAAACCTCCAAATTTATAGTATAGTGGAAGGATGTGGTACATCTTGATTTACTCTATTTTAGAGTAGAATCATTGGAGTTGCTCTAATTGTTTAAGCACTATACTATACTGTATTGAAATAATTGTATCATTATTTATATATTGTTTACATTTTATATTTATTGTATTACAACATTTATAAATTTTTTAAGAGACTTTCAAGTTGCAGTTTAATAAAACTTTACCTTTTATAGCCAAAGCATCTCTGGTGAGATGGATGAGACATCACTTGCCAAAAGACTGTCGTTGGTTCGACTCCAACCGAAGTTAAAAAAAAAATAAACTCCTTTTATATTCAAGAATTTATGTATGTATTATACAATATCTAAGTATAGCTCACGAGAGACCACAAAAAAGAGACGAAACAAAGGAAGATAACCTCAATCCTAAATTATTTGGGATCAACTACATAGATCAAACTCATACATCATGCTCAATTTAGTGCAATTGATAGTGTACAAAGAAAGGAAAATGGCATGAGCTTAATGGTGAACACTGTAGAAAAAAAAATTACATATCTGTTTGGAAAATTACATAGCACTGATTCCCAATTCCCATCAATTCTAAACCTTACTAGAAAAAAAAATTACTATGAATCTGAAAGGAGGGAAGCTTATTTCTATATTCAGCACATGCACAGTAAAAAAAACAAAAATTAAGGAGTGAAGTTGCACAAAATTCAAAAAAAAAAAATCCTTGTTAGAAGATTTCCTTTCATGATATCAGAGTGGACAAATTGTTTCCAGTAAGTTGCAACTTTAAAGCAAGTGGAGACCTTTAGACATACAATTACAACATAAACATAGAATCAATCTAAAAAACGAAAGCTTATAAAAGGTCCATAATATCACCAGTGGATCAAAAGTTTTGTGAAATGTAGTATTCCTCCGGTTGTCATCTGACTTTTGGGCGATTTCTCCTTAATTCATCGATTTGAATTCGCTTGAAAGTATTACGATTTTTTCAGTCAATCGCAAATCCTTGAAATCCTTACTTTCTCCTTTCCCCTCGATTGTGTCTCTCGCCTGCAATAACGAGATAACATATCAATGAATAAGGAAAAAATCATACAATGTCCGACTAGCTAGAGCATGGCAAGATCATTCTCTTGTGGATTACAATGTACAGACTTACCATTTCAGTTGCTAATCAATCAAGTCGATCGACTTTAATTGATGAAGCCAGAACTTTAGGCATCACCTGCAGTGTAAGTTCAGAATTGATCTTCTATCTCCAAAAACTTTGCCAATCCGCCGAAATAGAAAGCGCGGGCTCCATATTAGTTTTGGCTTTTAGGCAGGATGTTTGAAAGCACGCTCCAAATGAACGACGACTTCTCATACTAACACATACCAAAAATAAGCCGTCGAGTCCTATCAATATCACCACACAGGAAAAACGATTAATAGAATCAATTCAGATGGAAGATGAATCATCTGAAGTTTACCATAAAGTTAACTTTTGCAAACTCTATATGGATATTATTACTCTTTCGGTCCCATGAAAGATCACTCAAACATTATTTAAAACTAACTAAACATGCCACCTAGAACTAAATAAATTAAGTAAACATACTTACTGAGTTTAATTTGCTAAATATGGAAACATATATATTGATAGAAACAGGGAAGAGTAGAGCATGCATTCCTATATACATAACGCACCACATCACATAATCTCTAGTATATGTGTAAATATGGAATGTGGGATATCTTGGGCCACTCTGGACCATCTCTCCTGCATCTTCCCTCCAAGCGGGAACAATCTTCAATCCACAAGTGCTTGAGGAAGGTGAGTCGTTGCATTTGTTCCTTGGAAGGTAAATATGTCAGATTGGCGCACCACTTAATCTCCAAGTTTTCAAGGGATGCAAGGTTTCCGATCCACTCCGGCAATTCCTTCAAATTCGTAAAGTACGATATCGAGAGGGATTTGAGCATGGTGAGGTGTTGAAGGTGGTGAGGCAGGGCTCGAAGAGCAGGCCACCCGATAATATCTAACTCGCGAAGGGAGGGGAGGAGGGGAGTGTTGGACGCTACCTCATCACCATTATCATCATCATAATTACCACCAAGTAGTAATGAAAAGAAATCCAAGTCCTTCGAAAATGGGCCAAGCACAAGTTCCTCAAGGGCGGTTAGGAATGGTAAGCCTTGCAATGCTTGTAGTCCACTACATAAGCTGATATTCAATTCACGAAGAGAAACAAAGCTTCGCAAGTCAATAGATGTCACACCATCGCATTTCCATATCCGCAACTCCTGTAAAGAAGTGTGACACCACGGGAGAACTGGTTGTTTGATTGATTGAAAATTAGGGCAGGAAGAAATATCTAACTTCCTGAGGAAGATGAGTCCTTGTATTTGTTCCGTGGAAGGTAAATGTGTCAAATTTTCACTCCGCCAAATCTTCAATTGTTCAAGGGATGCAAGGTTTCCGATCCACTCCGGCAATTCCGTCAAATTCGTGAAGTCCTCTATAATGAGGGATTTGAGCGTGGTGAGGTATTGAAGGTGGTGAGGCAGAAATTGGAGAGCTGGCCACCCCATAATCTGTAACTCACGAAGGGAGGGGAGGAGATTGTTGAAGTCTACTGCATCATCATCACCATCATCCTCACTGATTAATGGCGGGAAGCAATTCAAATCTTCTGAAAATGGGCCAAGCACAAGTTCTTCAAGGGCGGTCAGGAACGGTAAGCCTCGCAAGGCATGGAGTCCGCTGCATTCAGTGATATTCAATTCACGAAGAGAAGCAAAGCTTCGCAAGTCAATAGATGAGATACCATCGCAATTATCTATCTCTAAGGTGTGCCAGCACGGGAAGATACCACTGCAAATATCAAACCCTTCCAAATTAGGGCATTTCTCGATTCCAACTTGTCGAAGATGCTTCAAGCTCGGTGAAAGCTTGATGGTACCTTTCAGTCTCTCACATCTATAAATGTTCAAGCTCTCAAGAGCGACAAGGGAACTCCAGAATCCTTTCGGTATCATCTCTAGTTCTTCACAATTCCGAATCTCCAACTTTTGAAGAGATGTTAAGCCCCTCACATCTGGAATGGATTTCAATGCATCACACATTTCAATCTGCAATTCACGAAGAGAGCTGCTATTGGAAACCATTAATCCCTCCTCTTGGAAAGCTTGGAGTTTGGGGCACATCTCTACATTAAAAATAATCAACTGGTCATTGTTCGTCAACAGCCCTTCTGGGAGGAATTCAAGATCTTCACAACGTGTTATGGAGAGAGAAGTGAGAGAAGCGAGAGAGCTTGTTATTGACACCACTCCTGTCCCACCCACATCTTCTAATTTCAATGACTTAAGTGAAGGGAACGAATGAGGCGTCATCTTCAAATTGGGGCAATTCTTAATGGACAACTCCTCATAGCAAACTTCATTTCCTTCAAACCATTCTTCTAAATTAGGCATCATACCAGCTTCAACACTTTTAAGCAACTATATGAAGATGATCGTGGAGTTGTGGTAGTGTCCATCCGATCTTTTGAACCACCTATACTTTTCAAATTTCTCATATACATTATCTTCAACCTCTCCAAACAAGGTAACTCGCCAAAGCTCGGGATGTGCTCACAAAAACTGCAATCTCTTATCATCATGGACTTCAAGTTAGGAAGTAGTGAACCATTTGACATCCATCTAGGAAATTCAACTCCTCCGAAACCTTTGATAAATAGCACGTGCAGATTTTGGTGAGGTTGTAGCTCTTCCAACACCTTTAAATCACCACCCTCGTCACCAATAGAAGAATATATATCCCAATGAAGCTCTAATTTCCGTAACTTGCTCTTCTTGCTTAAAACATTAGCTCTCTTGGCTAAGCTTGCTTCTCTCACGAGACCTAAACGACGAATCTCCAATGTACCTCTAAGATTGTTCAAGTTTTCCAACACTGAAATTCCATTCTTTTGGCATGCACGAAACACCGGCAGTGTTTGAAGCTCATCAAGTTTGCCCATTGCTTGTGGCATTTTTTCCCATTTCTTGCCATCATCTATGAACAAATGTCTCAGCTTCTTCAAATTCATCAAATCTTCAGGGAGCTCAACAAGCATGTAACAATGAATTAATTTCAAAGTTTGCAAATGGTAAAGCCGAGTAACCCACTTTGGCAATGACTTGATGCTCGTCTTGGAAAGGTCGAGGTATCTCAAATGTTTCAACTTACCAAGTGAAGAAGAAAAATCAGAACCTCTAAAGCCGCTCAAATCTAGAACCCGTAGTAACTTGAATTTAAAGAATAAGCTAATTTTAGTCGCCCCCACCGTACCTCCATCATCGTACTCCTCTTCGTCAGAATCTGATTCCCAACAAAAAATTGTGCGCACCTTCTTAGCTTTAGTTAAGACTTTTAGAGTCTTTGGAGAAATAAAAGAAGCATGTCGACATTTGGAGAAATCTTCAGTATTGTTGCTCTCTCCAAGATTTTGGCATTCGAACTTGCAGATGGATTGAGCCAAATCATTTACAAGATCGTGCATCTTGCATCTTATTACCTCCCCGTATTCATTCATTTTTGCTTCTTGAAAGAAAGATTTTGAGTACAAGGTGTTGAAATAAGTATTGCCTTTGTCCTCCATGATTTCCTCTTGAGAATTGTTAGATGCCCCAAGAAGTCCTTGTGCCATCCAAAGCTCGATCAATGACTCCCTCGAAATCCAATAATCCTTGGGGAATATTGCACAGTAAGAAAAACATGGCTTCAATTTTGATGGCAAATTGTCGTAGCTCAATTTTAAGACCTCCATAATTTGTTTTGTATCATCTGAAGTCGAATTCCAAAAACCAGCATCACGCACGGCTGACCATTCATGTACTTCTTTTTTGGACTGCAACATACCGCCGAGTACTTTTGCGGCTAAAGGCACGCCCTTGCACTTCTTGGAGATTTCTTTTCCGATTACCACCAACTGAGGTGTCCTTATCACTTGTCCCCCTGGCACAAATGCTTGTCTTTGAATCAAACCCCAACAAGTATCGTCAGATAAGCCTCACAACTTATACATGATTTGAGCTCTTGCAGCGGATGCAACTTGTTGGCTGCGAGAAGTAACTAAGATTTTGCTAGCTTTAGCAGTGAAACTTCTCAATGGAGATATAAATTTTTCCCACATTTCATCATCTTCGTTCCAAACATCATCAAGTAGAAACAATATTTTCTTCCCCTTTAGCTGGCTTTGAAGATCCTTCAGCAAGACTTCCTCGCTCGATGACTCTGAGTTGGTATTGTTTGGATTGATTTGCTGTAAGATTTGAAAGAAGAGATTTGTGGTTCTAAAGTTGGTAGAAACACAAATCCAAACTTTCAATTGAAAATGATTCTTGACAGCATAATTGTTGTACACTAATTGAGCAAGTGTGGTCTTGCCAAGGCCTCCAATACCGACAATAGCTATGACCGGAAGAGCAATGTTGTGGTGAGCAGTGACGTCGTCATTGATGAGCATTTGAGTGATCTCCATCTTTTCAATATCCCTCCCAATCACAGTGGATTCATCGACAAATGAATAGGTTTCTCGAGCATTAAACATTTGTGCAGGCTCCGCAACATCATTAGTCTTGAGTTGAACGCACTCTTTCTCTTGTCAATACCATCCAGCTCCAGATTGATGGCTTTGATTCGATGAGCCATCTTAGTACGAGTTGCAAGTCGTAAAGGATAATTGAGCCATCCAGTAGTGTATTTGAGTTCATTATACGCGATCTCATCAAGTACGTCTTCAGCGTCGTATGAAAGTTGCTTGAGTTCTTGAAGCCAAACTTTCACCTCCTTCTCCTTCACTTGCTTTTCCTCGGCATCCTGCAGGACGGCATGGATGTGAGTGAGGACTGCTTTGAGTTTTATCACCTCACCATTCACACCAATCACAAGACCCAACTCATCAAAAGCAAGAGAGATGACCCTCTTCACGATCTCTCCAGCGCCACCCACAATCAGCTCTTCAGCCATTATTAATTTTGTTCCTTGATGAGAAGCAAAACACAAGTTACACAAGGAAGGAGGCAGTGCAAAAGAAATTAGCAGTCCAAAACTGATGAACTCTCTTAACTTCTTAATTAATTAATTCACATGTGAACCACTTGACTAATTAATTCTTAGGGAATGCAAGGGAGACTACAATTTCACATGGTGGCCTAGATCAGTGTCCGCAAGTTGTGTTCAATTCCACATATTATTGTATTACTGTGTGAACAACTGATGAATTCATGTCTTAGTCCGCGGATTCCTAGTCATCTAATTTCCATAGAAGGAACAATGAGTTTTTCCCCTATTACACTAGTAGGAGATAAAAACCCTTAAAGAAGTAAATCAATTAACAAAATAAAAAAAATGGGGCGGAGTTCAATGCAAACCACTTGCAAGATGAGAGGAAGTTACAGCCTTCCAGGTAGGAACTTATTTTTGTTTATAAATGAATGCTTAATTGGTTTATGTTCTCACTTAATTCTTCACCCGATTTTCTTAGAAATTTATGAAGTGGTAGTTTAAGTTGCTCTCTTCAGTAATTCACCAAGTCTTCTCCTTGGGTTCATCGCTTGTCAACCTTACATGTTGAAGCCTTTCATTTATATTTTATTTGCTCATAATTAATGCTAGCAGCAGTAGAATAATGCATTCCGATCTAGGTACATAATTAAAAATAGATTCATTTCTTGGCAAGAGATGCCAGCTAATAACCAATTATTAATCATTCGTAGTTGACTAAGTGCGAGAAAGAAAATAGGACTGGTATTTTAAAACGCGACCGAGCATTAATAGAGATGAGTAAATGTTCTGGCATCATCTTATTCTAATTTTACAAATCACTGAATGAGTCTAGTTAGCTAGTAATCCTTTTTCTAGCGTAATCTTTCTTTCTACTGGCATTTTTTTTTTTATCTCTGTGTCTAATGAATGAAAATCTTCTTTGCTATTCAATGAAAAGAAAGCTTGGTTTTATTCATAGCTAGAATATTTCTTTTAATTCATTTTTTTTTCTTGGTTGTCATGTTGGACTGAGCTTTTTGTGTGTGTGTGTACTGCAGTTGTTTCTTTTTGAAGCCTCTGGTGACTAAATCAATGGCAATCACATGTAAAAGGAAGGCTGAAATAAAAAAGCTCAGACTATGAAGGAAGGTCAGGCATATGCTATTGATCATATTTATTTTTTGCGGGCTCTCAAACACGTCCTTAAATATGACAATTGGAGGTTGAGGAAGAAAGAAAAGCAACATATCAACAAGAAATGCATGGAGCAGCGGTTCATTCCCTTTCTTTCATTGACAAGTTCTGTTAATTGTCAACCTTTCACATTGTTAAGCATTTGCTTTTATTTATTTGCTGACAATTAATGCCAGCTGCATCTTAAAAAAAAAAGGCATTATAGTAACACATTACAGCAAAGATACATAAATAAACTTTCATTTAATAGTTTATTTAAGATTAATTATATGCCAAGAGATACCAGCTAATTAACAATATTTTATACTTTAGTTGTTGTTGACTTGATTAAATATTCTTGAATCAATTGTTAATTTTTTTCCGTAAACTCAAATCAAATTAAAAGAAACTCAGTTTGTGTTGATAATCATTTCATTCTAATTGTGCAAATGACACTTGCTAGCTAGTATTCCTTGTTTAGTTTCCTTTCTTTCATTGACAAGTCTACTGGTTCTTTGGTAACCTTTTGATTATCGTTTATCGTTGAAGCACCCTTTATTTTAATAATCATTTTATTATTGTAATATTCCTCCAGTTTCTCTTGAAGCCTCTGGTGTCTGAATCAAGGGCAAGAACATGTAAAAGGAAGGGTACAAACCCATATTGCTAAAGAAGTTCAAGCATCTGCTATTGATCATATTTCTTGTTTCCGTTATCTCTGGTTATTCATATTTGATTCATCAATGTTGCAAAAAGTCAGGAACTGGGTGGTAGACTTCTTTTACATATTTATGAAATGCTACTAGAAACATAGTTGTATAATTCTCACTATCTGAAAATATTTTCTAGTATTTCACTGCACTTATAATATCCTCTTGGAAAGCATTCCGTAGCATTTATATGACAGTGGCTGATGGGACATGAATGTGTCATCTGCACTTATAGTATCTGCTTTACCTTTGTGCGCGCAACATCCAAGTTTTCCTTCAATTCCTCAAAGATCCATGATACAACAAAGGCAATGGCAAAAATGGGGGCATGGATTATGATTAAGAAAATTATCAAAACCAACTAAAGTATGAACTTGGACAAAACCAACTAAAGTATGGTTGGTTGTCTCATGTATCTCACGGCAACTAGACCTGATATTTTACATGTTGTAAGTGTCTTATCCAGATTTTCTAATAGTGCAACTAAAACTCATCTTACAGCAGCTATGAGAGTTATGAGATATGTTAAGGGAACACTTAATTTTGGAGTTATGTTTTGTGCAAATCAGAATTGTGTTCTGCAGGGATATTCGATAGTGATTATGGTGGTTCTGACGATATGAAGAGTACTTCAGGTTATTGTTTTAATCTAGGTTTAGGGGTGTTCACTTGGTGTTCTAAGAAGCAAGATATTATTGCACAATCCACTGCAGAAGCTGAATTTATTGCTGCTACAGCTGCTGCAAATCAAGCATTGTGGCTTAGGAAAGTGTTGATTGATCTAAATTTGAAGCAAGAAGGAAGTACAGAGGTGTTTGTGGACAATCAAGCAGCAATCGCTATCTAAACAATCTTGTTTTTCAAGGAAAAACAAAACACTTCAACATCAAATTATTTTTTCTCAGAGATGTGCTGAAGGGAGGATCTGCAGGACAGATTATCAACTGGCGGACATCTTCACCAAAGCCTTACTGACAAGCAAGTTTGAATTCCCGAGAGAAAAGCTTGGAGTGTGCAGCAACTGAAGCAAGGAGGAGGGTTGAATTTTGCCTTAGCTGCTGCAGTATTTACTTGTCTGACTTAATGTTTCAGTTGTCACCTCCTTGTTTTTAGCTTAGTTTCTTTGACTGATCGTTGGTGTATCAGTTGTAGTGGCATTATTTTAGGAGTAGTTTCCTTATTTTCTGATTTTCAGTTAGTATTTTTTTGTGTATTTAAGCTATTCAACTTAAATGAAATCAGTAGACTACTGCAGAAATCTTTCTTCTTTATTCTTGTTTCTTGTCTCTGCTTCTTTAAACTCAATTTACTACTTTGATATTCCTTCAAAGCACATGGGATTCACCATTTGTTCTTGCTTAGTATTGTTGAGTAATGATTACCAAACAAAGCAAGTTTTTTTCACTCCTTAAGTCCTTATAGAACTAAAGAATATGAATCAGCCCTTAACACGAAGCAATTTAAAAGCAAAAGTAAAAGTAAATTGTGTCCTATTTCTGCTAATTGAGTTTCCAAAGGCTGCAAAGTAAAGATTAATTTGCTTTTGATTTCACATGGAATAAATCAATATATAAAGCCAAAAGCAAAACAATAAAGATGCTGAATTATCAAAAAACACAGCCGGAGTTAACATCTATTGGAAGTTTGGAACACTAGATACACACAAGCCCCTTCTTCACTGTCAGATGTACCTCTAATTCACCTAGACTTCAGCTCCCTCACAAGGAAGTGACAAGCTCTATTCTTATTACTGTGATGTGTTTATCAAACGGATTATATGCACTACACAATAGATTTATCTCAATTCAAACATATGCCCAGTGCAAAAATTCTAAAACTAGGCCTGACATCTTGCATCCAACAGCATTATTTGTACTGAGATACATCCAAACAAGAATCTATAATAAATGATTTCATAAATAAACTTCATAAACAAAGGACACTAAAAGGAGACTAACACATCCATATCACTTTAAACAATCAACAAAGCATAACTTTGAAAGAATCTGAGAAAATTATAAAGAAAAAAGTAAACAAAAAGAATATAGAAGTATGATGACTCACTCTCTCACTCTCTTGTTTGAAGAGGCCAAGTCCATGAGAAAGAATTTGAGCAAGAATCTAAAAATTGGGTGATGTGAAATGTTAGAATATGGAAACCAGACAAGTATACCATTAGAACAAATTGTGAAGTGGTTGGTTTTAAAAAAGTTATAGTGTACATCATTAATTATGACTCAAAATTTGTGCTACTGCTACTTTAACATCAAATGCACACAACTACCATTATAGGAATCAGTTTTTTTGCAACAAAAGAATTTATCTCTAACATTTCAAACTCTGCACTATTAAGAATTGTCTTTTCATCCTTGCTAAACCACCATAACAAAAAATCAAATAGTCTCAAAAATGAGAATTGTTTCATCAATAAATTAAATACACACTAGCTACTAAACCAAGAACTTCAAATTGTTAAGCATACATGTAATTAAATCCCTTATTCATTATTAGATGCAACTCAAATCACATGCTCTGCGTAATTAGAGGCACATTCGACAATTCAAAGTGTTTATATGCATCTCATATCCACTTGCAGTCAATCATAACTCATAAGCAACAATTTTGGCGATTTAACATCTCATTGGTCTAGTTGTTGCCTTCATACATTCCTCCACTAGCAAGTACTATGTTAAGTAAAAAAGTACATGAACTATCTTTAATGGGCAGATTTATTGACCAAACAAGCAAGGAATTATTTGGAAGTTCTACCATAAATACCCTACTTTTACTTCGCACTTTTGCTTCAAACATAATTGCTTGTGATGTAGTACCAATAGACATTCTAGCAACTTGCAAGTGATGGAATTATTCATAGTACTCTTTCAAGTAGTCTTATAAAAACATGGGCTCTCTGTTCATAAACATTATTCAACCAAAACAAATGGCTCCCATGTGCTTGAACAATACCAAGTTGGATGCAGATCAATTTTCTTCGCGGGTTCCCATAATTGGCTTATACATAGCTGGAGCGACATTGGTATATCTCCTACTAATGCTCTTTGATATCCTCTCCGGACTACGTCATTGTGTTCGATATATTCTTAGTCAACTCTTTTCACTTAACTCCACAACATTGAATCTCCTAGGAATAGCCTCAAAACTGCCCATAGATCTCACAACTTACATGCCCAGTGCCATAGACCAACTATCTAAGCTTACTGGCACCACCATGATCTGCATTGCTATGGGCTTCTTCATGCCTTCACTTGGAATTACTAGTGAAACTGAGAGGATCACAAACATGATTGCATTGAGCTTCCTAGTGGTCACTGTTTTTGTCAACATAAGCATACAAATATCCACCAAATTGATTTTTTCTGCCGAACTTGTTTTGATCTTGTGCTTCATGTTACTATTGTTGGAGAAAATGAAGGAAGAGCAAGAACGGTACTAAAGCTTATGTATATACTCGATCCATTGTTGGAGGACAAATTGCAATGGATATTTCCCAAATGCACTAACATCACCTGTTTTTTTCGATCTTCATGATTAAAGCATCGAAGAATCCATGCATAGCATTGAATTCATTCCTCTCACGGATGATGTATCATTTGGGTTTTATACTAATATACGTGTTTTTGTTTGATTTTTGTTTGTTTTGACATATTGTGTGTTCGATCTGCGTCTGAGTTTGTATCAAACAAAGCAAGTTTTTGAGCTTCTTAATGTACTACTACTACTACTTTCAAGAACATAAATCGTCTCATAACACAAAACAGTTTAAAAGTGAAAGGAAGGTAGAGATTAATTAGTTTATCGACGTCGTATGAAATTTAATCAAAATAGATGAATAAACCCGAAAGCTAGACAACTTAAGGTATTGAATTATCAAAAGTAATACTTAAGTTAGACTGTCAGATGTACCTCAAATTAAACTAAACTGTAACTACTTCGCTGAAGAAGTGACAAGCTATGTTCGTAGAAAAATACTAGAATCACACTAGAAGACACATTGGTTCACAAGAGCTTTTGTCATTGTGTTATGCATTAAGATCTATGTATGCCCGCATCTCAAAGCGCGCATGAATGGCTCTTGTCAGCCAATGTGTCTTGCGGTGTGCATGCTTTCATGTTCTTATATCTCTGTGAGGCTTTTTATTCAAACACATGGTGTGCATTGCTCCCAAAGAGTCACAATTTGGTTCCACTCTTCCACATATATTGATTGTGTACTAACAAGTATTCAAACAACAATCTATAATCAATGGCTTAAAGGGAGAGAGATTAACACGTTAATCCATGGCACTTTAAACAATCTAACATGAAACAATATTGAAATTATGGAAACCATGGATTTGAAAGAATTAGAGCACAAGAACAAGTAGATTGATAAGGGCATTAATTTACCTCTCCAGTGAGTTGAAGAATCCCAGCTCCACATGAATCTGACTTTCAACATTTCATGAAAAGCGACAAAAGTTTTACGTTGTTCGTCTTTCCCTCTCCAAGCGACAAAAGTTTTACGTTGGTTGTCCTTCCCTCCCCATTTTTTTTAGTATGGATAATGGGTTTTGCACCTCCCTCCTTCATTTTATATCTTAATTTCCATCATTTATATAAGTCGTTTAAAGTAAAGACACGAGATTAAATCAGCCTTAGTTAACAGAACAATTTACATATATATATATATATATATATATATAGTTTCAAAATACGCACGATCATGAAATTAATTTCTAAGAATTTATTAACAAAATTTAAAATTGTAATTAAAATTTAAAAATTAGAAATACAAGTACTTTTTTTAGTTTATCAATATTCTCTAATGTGATTGAGATAATATGTGAATGAACATTACTTCCTCAAAAAAGTGTATTTAATTGATGAGAATGACTTCATAATTGATTTGGAGATAAAGAAAAAAAAAGTGTAGTGGATTGATAAGAAGTTAAAGTTTGATTTGAATACTAAAAAAAAAAAAAAGGTTGATTTGGAAATAAAAAAAAAAAAAAAAATATGGGCAAATAGGTAAATTTCATTACCACTCAAAAATTTGTGATTCGTGCTTTTATATATATGATATATATATATATATATATATATATATATTATTTGACATTAAATAAATTGAAGAATTGAATAATTATCAATATTTAAATTGTATACAAGTAAAATTGATAAAAATACAATAAATGCACTCTTAAATTCCAAAAAGGACTTACAATTTTGAAAAAAAAATTTTGTTAAAATGACTTATATAAATGATCGGAGGGAGTATGAATAATGAGTTTCAGAGTCCCCCTCCTTACTAGACTTAGATTGAATATTAAAGGAAAAAAAATCAGTCGACCCACTTTGAGCACCTAGATAAGCGCCGACCAAGTGGTGGGCGCCGTCCAATACTCATACAAGCATAATGTGCATCTTGAGCGGTTTTAAGGGTCCGCAGCTTGGTGCGGTTTACGAAATTCAAACCGTGAACTTTCGTTTTGGTGGTAGTGTGATGATTTTCACAACCAAATCGCGATTTGCCCACTATGTGTACGAGTTTACGAGGCTTATCACTGGGCCTCGGCGCAGCAAATAGTGACAAAAGTTGAGGGTAATTCTGTCATTTCAGGCGGAGTAGTAGAGAGAGTTTGAAAATTGGTAGTTGAACTCTCTGAACCACCAACAACAACAACAATAACAACAACAACTGCGATAGTGAGAGTGAGTGAGAGAGAACACACGACACACAACACACAACACACTCTCCATGTGTTCTTCGTGAGCTTCTAGGGTTTCAATCCAATCAAAACCCTAGAAGAAATGCTGGCGATTACTGGTTCTCTGAGGCTGCCCCGCATTCGGCCTCTGTCGATCCGCTCCTCCTCGTTTTCAGCGGCGGCGGCGCAAGCGGAGCGAACGATACGCCAGGGAGCGAGGAACGACTGGAGCCGAGACGAGGTCAAGGCCGTCTACGACTCTCCCGTGCTCGACCTCCTCTTCCACGGCGTCAGTCTCTCCAGATCTTCAATTGCTTTGATTTGATTGTGGTTTTGATTCATTGATGTGGTTGCTAGGTTTGGTTATGTGGTTATGTGATTGAATTTGTGGGAATGGTTGAGTTTCGTGTCGTAAAAATGTGATCTTTATTGTTGGAATTGAGTGGGCGTTGTGGTTTTAGGGTTTATGTGATAGGTTGTGTTGTTATGCTGTTGACTTTTCGCTCGTCGCGGAAAAATGTGTTCTTTATTGTTGGAATTGAAGGGGCGTTGTGTTTTAGGTTTTTTGTGGTTTATGAGCTCGAAACGAAGCTAATTTGAGACTCATTGATTACGAAGGATTTAAAGGATTTTGAAAGCACGCAATCAATTGCACCTTATTGAGCGCAATGGGAGCCGCGTACAAATTTGTTTTTTTTTTATAGTTAGAATGTGATTAGCTATTGATTTACTTGAGACTGTGGAACTAAGAGGTTGAGTTGTTCTGCTGGTGGATTTTGGATTCAAGTGGTTTGCATTTGCATGCTGAATGGTTGAGGTTCGTCGCGGAAAAATGTGTTTTTTCTTGTTTTTTTCACCATAGGGGATGTTGCGATTTTAGGTTTATGTGGTTTATGAGCTTCATTCGATGATCAGCATAATCAGAATATCCTGGATGTTGTTGTAATTTTAGTTTTTTGTTGAATCACAATGCGTAGCATTTGCCCGTTTGTAGAATTAATTGTTATCTTCTGATTACTGTTATTCGCTCTGCGTTGCTCATCTCTGATAATGTGAGTAAATACTTGGAGGGATTGGATTATATTCTGGATGTCGGAAAATTTGAAATCGATATTGCCCAATATCTTTGCTGTCACTCTGACAGACTTCATTTGGTCACTGGAATGTTTATAAGAATGAGATTTGAAGTTTTCATTGTTTCTCGGTAAGATGTTTATTTGATGCTAGTTATCAATGTATGTCTTATTGCAGGCTCAAGTTCACAGACATGCTCACAACTTCAGGGAAGTGCAGCAATGTACTCTTCTATCTATAAAGACTGGTGGATGCAGTGAAGACTGTTCTTATTGCCCACAATCATCTCGATACAACACAGGATTAAAAGCCCAGAAGCTCATGAGCAAGGATGAAGTTCTAGAGGCTGCAAAGAAGGTGCTACGATTTTTTCCTTGTTTAAATGTTGTGTTATATTCTAGTATTGACAAATCAAATCAAATAGAACTCCTTATATTGCACTAATAATTTGTAGAAATATCTACATAGAACTCTATCTACTGTTCTCATATGTAGTTATGTTAAATAGTCATTTAGGTCTCTTAGTCCTAGCTGTTGTACAAAATGAGCTGTTATTGTGTAAGGATGAACTCACCAAGGATATTAATTTTCACAAAATGAGCTGCTTCAACTTCCTTCCTTTCCCATCAAAAACTTGATTATGTCAAGTGAGCATAACGTAATTTGAAGTGTCTTCAGTGAGAGAATTAGCCATGATTATAGTGTCCGAAAAAAGGTTGACCAGATGGCCTTTTCTCCTGCTAAGTGGAAAAGGGAGCAAATTCATCAACAAAATTCCCATTAATCTATTATGTGAAGAATTTGATAGCAATTGGAGATTATCCATGAGGAAGCTAAGAAAAAAATACTCTGCTAAGTTTCTGATGTTCTGGTTCATTATGGACTTAAAATTTTCTATTTCTTGGTAGGCAAAAGAGGCAGGCAGCACCCGTTTCTGCATGGGCGCTGCATGGAGGGATACAGTGGGCAGGAAGACCAACTTCAATTCAATTCTTGAATATGTCAAAGAAATAAGGTGACTAAACCATTAAGTTATCTTCAAATACTTAGATTCGGGAAGTTGTTTGCATCATTAGAAGTATAATATATAACTTATGGATCTCAGAATTTGATGCTATCAAAGAAATAATTGATGCTTTCAGGAAAACAATGAATTAAAATATTATCTAGCATGATTGCGACTTTGAGGTTTTGATTCTGATCCCATTATGTACGCTATGACAAATTGCAGCTGTAGCTTTTAAATTCACTTTGGATGGTAATGTTTCCAGGGGCATGGGCATGGAGGTTTGCTGCACATTGGGCATGCTAGAGAAGGAGCAAGCCATGGAGCTCAAGAAGGCAGGGCTCACTGCTTACAACCATAATCTTGATACTTCAAGAGAGCACTACCCGAAAATTATAACCACAAGATCTTACGATGAGCGCTTGGAAACGCTTCAGTTCGTCCGCGAAGCTGGGATTAATGTCTGCTCAGGCAATTTCTTGTCTTAACTTTCAATCTTTTACTCGTTGATTCACTTCTAGGAATTGCGATTCGGGCGGGATGCTGTCTCAAAAATAACTGAGAGAGTTGCCATGTTTACTGCTTTTTTTGATATCAGAGATACAAGGACTTTGTTTTTGTTACAGGAGGAATCATAGGACTTGGAGAAGCAGAAGAAGATCGAGTGGGTTTATTGCATACTCTAGCTACACTTCCGACGCACCCTGAAAGTGTTCCCATCAATGCACTAGTTGCAGTTAAAGGCACCCCACTTCAAGATCAGAAGGTGTTTGTTTCTTTTTTATAGTATTCTTCTCTTTTTGTCATGTTTATGCATTTGCTTCGACTGTTAATATTTACCGGACTACTTTGCACTGAAAACATTTTTATTTTTCTGAAAAAATAAAAATGGTGGACATAACCCTTGAATGTTACGGCTGAAAATACTCTCTGCAATACCACCTATTAAACTGGGAGGTATTAGGTATTGGAAGTACAGCCAAAGAAAGTATTGCTATGAAATAATGACTTTCATGCCTTTGTAGAATGTAATTTAAATAGGACCCTATTACTTGATCTTTCTACTGTTCTTGAAGCCATTGGGCATAGTAAAATTGGTAGTCTAAAATTGGAAGTACAGCTTAAGAAAGGATAGCTATGAATTTTCTCTGTGCTGTTGCTGGGTTTTGTTTTGGCATGCCATTTTTGTAGTCGTGATGCATTTTCTAGATGTTCAATTTTTATTTCGTCAACGCCTCACTGCTAACTTCCCCTTTTTTCACCCCTTTATTTAGCCAGTTGAAATATGGGAGATGATCCGAATGATCGCCACAGCTCGCATTGTAATGCCAAAAGCAATGGTCAGGCTATCAGCTGGGAGGGTTCGGTTTTCAATGCCGGAGCAGACCCTATGCTTCCTTGCCGGTGCCAATTCCATCTTCACCGGTGACAAACTATTGACAACTCCCAACAATGATTTCAACGATGACCAACTGATGTTCAAGGTGCTTGGCCTCACCCCCAAAGCCCCAAGCTTTTCCCAAGAAACATCACCAGCTTTTGAAGAAAAAGAAAGTTGCGTAAAAGCGGCGTCAGGTTCCGCCTGAGCCTTTATCTACTCGGCGTCAAAAGGTTCATACTCTTTGCGAGAATTCCGCCCATCATCTTATCAATTGTATGATTTTTTGTAGTGTAGTGTTCTTTTTAGTAAGGCACACTAACACCTGCATTAAATCGAGAGGGAAGTGAAAGCGTAAGAAATATATAGCCAACCCCAAGTAATTCGGAAATTTTGTTATATGTTCTTAGTAGTATGTAGTATAGCTCTTTGTGCTGCAGAATTTTGATTAAATATCTGCATCTTGATGTGGATCTAACAGGCGAAGTGTTGTTGGAAAAAATGTGTGCTTCTCACTGTTTCTTTGTTGGATCAACAGTCACATCTACAAATGTTTGTTTTTATTTTTTATACTTAAGTGGGAGTTGAACTCATGATCTCTCCATAAACTTTGTCTTTTAACAAGTGTTGTCTCGCTTCGGCATCTACAAATCTTTGTTAATATCGATATTGTTGGTAATGTAACCAACTAAACCACCTTACATCAGATTGGAGAGGGACCAGTGGAGGAATAAATGTTGAAGATGAGATTTTGTTGGCTTTCCAACTACTTTATTCAATGATATTAACCTCTAGTTTCCCCTTCAAGTCCAACTTGTCCCTCATTAATTCAATATTTATTTGAGATATAATGTGATTATTTTTCAGATTTCCATCATCAAACCCTAGGCACTATATTTGTATTCCTCGCACAACTTTTGGTTCTCGAGATTTGATTTAGAAGCCGTTTTGAGTCATTCATAATGGACACCAGGTTGTTGATGTTCATTAATATTTGTGTCGATATTTATACGCAGATAAATTGATGTGTATTGAATGGATATCAACGATCGAGCGTTCATTCCAAATGTCTCAAAAAGGTCATCCTAGCATTGTTGTTAATTTTATCGATGTGTTTGATAGAACCAATCAAAGAAGCAGATGGACTAATTAGTGACACACCTCCTCTCGTAAATTAGTCATACTCATACAAGCAAATCAAACAACTCTCAAGAGCAACTTTGAGACCTTCAAGAATAATCTTATGATAAGCTAAGATTTTTTTTTTGCCAAAAAGTATTACTCGGTCTCTAAATTTTTACGTTTTTTTTTTTTAATTTAGTCTTTAAACTTTCATTAGTTCACTTTTGGTTCTTAAACTTACGTATTTTTTTTAGATTTGACCATTTTGATAAGTTGAAAAGTAACGATAGATGATGAAACGATTTACAACTCTTTTTTAGCTTTATAATATTTATATATAATTTTCGATTTTTTTCTCGTTTACGATTTTTTTTGCCTGTTGAAAAAGGCAAATCCTTAACTTTTTAGTTACCACACTACTTAAAACTTATAACACCTTAAACAATTTTTCAAATCAATCGCTCACAAATGCTATAAACGTGGGTGGCAAAATAAATCAAGTTCAAATAAATGAGCTCACATCTTCCACGTGGTGCCTTTACGTCGCTCTACGCATCACAAACGACAAAGATCCAACAAGACTAAGCCGTACATGCGCATCATCATTTCAGACCGTCGGATCTCACAAAGCCCACTACACAACAGAAAGTCAGCCAATCCAACGGTCCAACAAAGTTGCTCAATAGATTTTGCCAGACATCACATCATATATAGTTCTGATTTTGTTGATGATTTTGATGTAATATGAGAGGATTTACCAACTGGGTTTCCATTTCTGTATTGGGCATTGCTCTCCTCTTCTTCTTGTTTGTGAAAAACCAATCTTCTTCTTCTTCTGCTCTTCAAAACATGGCTCAAGATCAACCAAAGTCAATCCATGACTTCACAGTCAAGGTTAAATAATTTGGATCTATGTTTCCTTTATGGGTAGTTGTAATTTTTTATTTTGCAATCTGGGCGTCTCTTACTTTCCTTCAATTCTTTCATTTCAATCTTGTTCTGCTCTCAATCTTACTGCCTGTTTGTGGTAGTTTTGTTAATTACTTTTCTTTTTTTTCTTTTTTTGTTTAGATAGTGATTGGGCTGTTTTTTTTTTTTTTTAATTGGGATTTTGATGAGATGTTAGGTTTTGATCACTGATTTCATCATTTTTTTTATTTTTTTGTTTTTTGACATTTTCATGTTAGTTGCATATTTGCATGATGAATAGATGCTTTTGATGATGAGGTTATTGACTATTCTTTAAAGAGGGTTTTTGTTGTGGCCCAAAAAAGGGTTGCTGGGGCACCAAATATTTTTTTTATTTGGTTTATTTGATTCAAAAAAGGAGAAGAAAGGATTTTTTTTTTTTTTTTTTTTTTTTTTGCATCTTTTAGCAATTTTTTTTTTTTAAGGATATTTGAAGATCATGTAGCATGAAGGGTAAACTTAACTTTTCATTTGGATTCCAATTTATGTATTGGGTGAATAAGATCTAGGTGGTTGGATTTAAAATGAAATAAAGTTCAATATATAATAATGGCCTTAACATGCTTCACCTGGTTTGGTATGTCTCATCTCTATGTAAAGCTAAGGGTTGAGTTTTTAGAGTCTCTCGTTGCGAGAATAGGAATTGTTTTCGATAGTCTTTTAGGGACGATTAGAATGTTCGAATGGTGATTTTGCTCCATAAGTCCTGAATTCTATTGCTTTGCTTTAGCATTTTGAATTGTTAATCCATATCTCTCTTTTAAAAGCTTCAATATTGCTAATTATCGCTAAAAAATGAGTTTTATGGATCTTGGTTTTAAGTTCTTATTGCTTTATTCTATCTGATTACGGCAGGATATTCGTGGTAATGATGTAAGCTTGAGCACATATAGTGGAAAGGTTCTTCTGATTGTCAATGTTGCTTCCAAATGGTATTGGATTTTGTCCCTTCAATGCTTAAACTATTTATATTTGATCAGCTTTAATTTGTTGCGTTTCCAATTGAACTTCTCCTTACTTTCTTGCGCTCGCCTAGCATTGTGTTTCTATCATTTCCAAGGTTTTGATTTCGTTTTTCCGTGATGCAAGTCCTATTATCTTTTGATCTTCATAAAGTTCATACGTTTCGAATCATTTATTTATATGCAGCGGATTGACCAACTCAAACTACAAGGAACTGAATGTACTTTATGAAAAGTACAAAGACCAAGGTGATATGATATTTTTGCAGTGTCGTCTTTGTTTACCGTCAAGGAGAAGAGAAGATATATATTTCATTAGTAATGTTGACGATGGTGATATTTTGATAGGATTTGAGATCATGGCATTCCCTTGCAACCAGTTTGCCGGTCAAGAACCAGGAAATAACGAGGAGATTCAGGAAACTGCCTGCACATTGTTCAAAGCTGAATTTCCCATCTTCGATAAGGTACTTGTAATAACACTTTGCACTTGATCAGTATAGGCCGTTCGACAAACCAATGTGGCAAATGCCCATTCCTAGCTATTTGTGAGTCTCACATAACTGTACTATTACTTTAAAAAATCTAGTTACTATTATCACGCCATTACTCATTTGGTGTGGTTTTAGCCGACCTTAATTAATTTGGGACCGAGGTTATATTGTTGTTGTTGTCGTTGTTGTACTCATTCGGTGTGGTTTTATTTTTTTATTTTTTTATTTTTTACTTCTCTCATAAATGTCACAGTAATTTGGGACTTAGGCTATGTTGTTGTTGATGTTGTTGTATTTGGAGTTCATGAGAAATGTGTGTTACTGTTTGTCTCCCCCTCTTTTACAGGTTGAAGTGAATGGAAAGAATGCGGCGCCCATCTACAAATACCTTAAATCAGAAAAAGGCGGGCTTTTCGGGGATGGCATCAAGTGGAACTTCACAAAGTTTCTGGTTGACAAAGAAGGAAAAGTCGTGACGAGGTACGCTCCCACGACGTCTCCACTGAAAATTGAGGTATGAATAGAACTACATTGGCTATAATCTCATTCTATCAAAAACTGAACAATATGTTTCTTAATGTTTGATTAATCTTTCTTGTTGCTCTTACAGAAAGACATCCAGAATCTGCTGGGAGCCTCATGAGGTCGAAATAACCGACTATTGTTCTTCGCTACGTTCCTCTACTACATATATAGATCAACAGCAGTGACTTTGTTTCTGTGAGTTTAAATAAAGAGGACAGTTAGTCCCCATGTCTGTTTTAGATATTTGTTGGTTACATTCAAGTATAGTTTATCCTTCACTTTTTTAGTTTTTCTATGAATGAATGCATCTTAGTATCTGTAAGAGATGCTTCACTTGTTATTTAATCTTCTGAGCAATAAAGTGTGAAAATATTGTGCATTTCATTAAGGTAATATGGCTTCTCCTTTTTTTTTTTTGGGCTAACTGGTGCAAGGCTCATGAAAAATGTGCTTAATTTTTTTTAAAAAGAACCACCACCATTAAGAAAACGAAGCCTAGGTTACATAGATCAAATTTGTTCACTCGTTAATGTATACAAATGAGAATTACAGTTAAACCAAGAGATTGTGGTGGGGTGACACCAGCTATTCCTCCCACAACCAAATGTCTCGAGTTTGAGTCCTATAAATAAAAAAATTTTAAAACCCTTGGCTAGAGGCATTGCTTTTATGGTCGGTCCTATGTTCCTTGAGTTTGGGATTAGTTGGGGCTATGCTCCAGATACCCTGACAATATAATAAAAAAAAAATGAGAATTAAACAAGAACAAAAAGTGGAAGATTTTATTGATAATCATTAATCATCCTTGGTAGTTCACCATGTTGGTACCTGGGCAGTGAAACCATACTCTCTACTCTTTGCCACGACTGGTTCAATGTATATGTTTGGTTTTGGACTGGTTGATTATTATTAGTCATGTTGGGCCCCGACTAGTCTGGACTCGAATCGCATCCGACCTTGTTGGGAAGGAAGTCCTCCTAACATCATCTGCTTCATCAAAATAGCACAACATTGTATAATGGTGAGTGGCTTTGGAATAATTTGCCTTGAAATGGTTAAACCTTCATAACAGGTATAGAACTAAAAAACTAGTTCTAAACTTTAAACCTTGTCATTAGGCATAAAACCCAAAAACTATAACCAAATTTGGGAGGGAAAGATGAAAATAAAATGGTCTACAACCTTCACACTTGGTGAAGAACTTGAAATCATTTTTAAGATTTGTGAAGGAACCATTAGAAGACTAAAAAGAAAAATCTTTGGACTCTAAACAAAACAATCTCAAGAAGTTATTGAAATGCTGAAAAAAAGTGTACCAGTCGAAAAAGCTGGAGTTCTACTTCGCGTCATAGCCTCTCCCATAACTGATCACAGAAGGCCTTCACCCTGCTCTGCAGTTCATTCCGACGCCAAATAGTGCGACGTTAATGAACTGGTAGCTTCCTTGCAGACTTGCAGAGATGCATCTCTTAGATGTGGTCTTGCAATGCAAATTCCTCATATATGAATTTGGCATCACGTCTTCTGCATCGAAAACGACTCCTGAATAGGAGAATCCATCTTCTCCAGCAACTCTCGCGCTATCTTCCACTTGCCAGCCTTCTGGAACGCACGTTCAAAGGCGGCCCTCGTGTATACTGGTATCCGGAATCCCTTTTCAAGCATAGATCTCAACTTCTCATAAGCATCCTCTAACTGACCTGCTTTGCAATGCTTGTGCAGGAGCTGTCTTTCGAGTTTGCTTTCCATCTTGATCGACAAATCACTTCGCGCATTTTCCTTCAAAAGGGTATCCACCAAATTGTAAGTGTGATAGTGAGGACACCATCCCATTCCCAACATCTCCATCGACAGCTTATAAGCCATCTCCCAATCACAAACTCCAGCATAGCCATGGATTAGAGCTGTGTAAGTTACATTATCAGGTGCACATCTCCTCTTGTTCATCATTTCAAACATTTTTTCTGCTTCTTCCACATTGCCCAATTTACATAGCAAGCAAATTATCGAATTGTAAACTACAAGCTTTGGCTTCACGCCATTAGAAATCATCCTCCCAAACAATTGGGAAGCTCCATCGACGCTTCTAACATCACATAACGCGCGTATCACTATTGTGTAACTCTCCTCCATGCACCTAAGCTTTCTCTCCTCAACGACATTCAATATACCGATAGCTTCGTCCACTTTTCTCAATCGACATAGCTCGGAAATCAGTTGAATGATAACAAATGCACTGGGCAACAATCCCATAGCATGCATTGCCAAAAAACCTTCATAGCATGCCGTATAGCAACGCCCTTCGAACCGACATTCGGAACAAGTATACTAAACGGTCTACGCCGATCATTAATTTTAACCTTGTTAATGTGTTCTTCACTCTCACTTGCTCCACACAATTCACCAAGGAGAATGTTAATAGCAGACCTTGTTGGAACCAAACCAGCCCTACCCATATCACTAAAAACATCAAGTGCACTCTCTAGTCTACCAAACTTACAAAGACCAACAAGAACATTACTATAAGAGTAGCTATCAGGGCAATCCATGCTATGAAAGATTGTTAGAGCAACATCAATGAATTCACCTCTACCCTCTATTTTACAAAGCACATAGAGCATGTTATTGAACACAAAGTTATCAAATTTGCAATTGAATTCAGATTGCATTTCATCAAACAAACAAAGGGCATCACCAACCCTCCCATTCCTTCCCAAAAACCGAATACTAATCGAAATGGCGCGGCACGAAACCGTACCTGTTTTCGACAATGCCGTGTTGAGAAGGCACTTGAGATCATCAAAAAGCTTTCTCCTTCCCAAGAAATCTGCCATGTACTCAACAACTGAATCATCAAAACAAAAACCCAGTTGAGTTCCAGCCCATGAAAAGAAGTCCAATGTGTTTGTTCTACCCAAAAGTCTGTAGTTCATCAAAACCATTAAAACCAAGTCTGAGTTCAACCTCTCTTTGAACTGTTCAAGCACAATGTTGAGGTCTCTAGACCCAGAAACTGAATTGGACAAAAGGGAGCATATTGAGGACAAATCTGAAGAACCCTTTATGGGTTGAGAGGAGAGTGAGGTGGGTTTGTGAGTGGGATTGAAATTGGTGAGTGGAAGTGGAGGAATTTGGGGGTGTTTGGGTGAGGTTTTGAAGGGGGTTTTGGGTTTTTTGTGGAGAAAGTTTGGGTTTTTGAGATGGGGTTTTGTTGGGTTTGAAGAGAAGGAGTGGGAGAGGAGGTTGGATGGGTTGAAGAGATTGGAAGCAATGGACGAGATGCCATTTTTGGTGCGGTGGAGCATGGAAGGAGAGGTTTGATGAGATGAGATGAGATGAGATGACTCTCTTCAACACTAATTGAAGTGATTAATTAGCCATTAACATTGGTTGGAGTACCAAAGGACTCGTTTATCTAGTCTTAAGCGAGATCTCGAGTTTGGCCAAAGCATATCTAGTGAGATGAATGAGGCATCACTTGCCAAAAGGCAAAGTTTAGGGAGGTCATAAATTCGACTCACACTGAGATAAAACAAGAAAAAAAAACAAAAGCGAGATCTCGAGTTTAAGTCTCGCAAACGAAAAAAAAATAAGTTTGGAGGCTCGCCCTTTATATGAGGCCCGACATTACTTGAATGTGAATTAGTTGGTGAGGTTAGTACTCGCGGACAAAAAAAATTAAGTTGTGAAGTTTTTCTGGGGCTACTCCAAGTTTTTTCGGGGTTTTGATTTGAATTTTGGAAGAGTTTTAACGTGGTTTGAACATACCATATGGTAGTTTTGGTGAACCATAATGTATTGGATCGAGTTCGGGTCGCGAAGTTGGAGCATAGGTTCAGAAAAAACCCCGGAGAGCACCCTATAAGACGATGTTTCGCCTGGAATTAAAAAAAAAAAAAAAATCAAATTTGGGTTTCGATTCGACCAATGGGGGCCTATTTCGGGGATCGATACCGGATATAATATAAATTAATATGCTAGATTTGATACTCTAATGTGAATTTGAGAAATTTCAAAGTTTGAAAATTAATAAATTAATGAATATTAGGTACTTAGATTTGATCTACGGGGAGTGGCACACATTTGGAGGCGTGGAAATCGTTTTTGTATTAGTGGGAGCGGTCTGAGGTGTGTAGTAACACAATTGAAATTCTTTCGAGTATTTATTTATTTATT
This sequence comes from Stephania yunnanensis, assembly GCA_039657365.1. Taxonomy (NCBI): domain Eukaryota; kingdom Viridiplantae; phylum Streptophyta; class Magnoliopsida; order Ranunculales; family Menispermaceae; genus Stephania; species Stephania yunnanensis. The sequence goes on from CM077582.1 coordinate 1,225,985, forward strand.
CCTTATTTGTCTTCCATTCAGCTTATTTCATTATTTTTCTAGTATGGTTTATATGGACGATTTGGTTGAGTGCGCTCCCACCAAGCCATTTATGTGTGTATGTTCACTAGACCATAGCACGTGTCACCGGGGTCTCGGTGAATAGTTCAACCCGAGGATCTTTTTGGTGCACGTGTCGGTGCGCTATATATGGGACCACCGGCTATCGAGAGGACCGGAGGCTAGCCATGCTAGAGTGTGACTCGTAGGCGGTGCTCGCGGGAGAGTCCGGAGTATAGTGCTAGTCTAACTTAGGTTGTAGGCACACATTTTGAGCTTGTCTATTATGTATTCATGCGATTGAGCAAAGTTGCATGTTTTAATTTTCCGCATGTTTATTTAATAGCTTTATTCAAATTCATGTATTTTATTTCTATAAATGCTTATTGAATTTCCTTGGGATTACTCACTCCGGACTCGTCATCTGTTTTATTGTGATGGCTTGAGTGCAGACCCCGATACGAGCCAAGGCAAGGGAAAGCTTGAGGAGTACATGTGACAGACTACAACATCTCTCGTACGTTTGTATATATCTATATTTACTTTTAGGATATATGATACATTGTGAGCTACTCATGACTTGTATATTGGCTTATTTTGAGGATTTTGGCTACATTTATGATTATAATGTTTATATTATGGGTTTTCCACATTAAGTTGATGCTCTTAAGACTTGAATTTATTTGTTTACTGCTTGATCAAGTATAATAAGTCTTACGCTATAATTTGATTGTTAAAATGATCTTAATAGGTGAATTGAATCCAATGGGCTAACTTATAACTTTTCATAATGTAAGTTAGTCAAGTATTATGTGTTGAATGAAGTTATGTAGGTTAATCGCACGTGGGATACAGGCATACAGCTAGACCTGATGTGGCAAGGTTGTAGGCCCGCATTAGCACCGTGGTGGGTCTCGAGATTTGAGGCCGCTACAAGGACAACCACCTCTATATGAGGCCCCAAAAGTGGGGGCTCAAATGTGAATTAATTGACGAGGCTAGTTCTAAATACGTAAATACCACGTAGCCACTTGGGAAACTAAAAAAATAATAATTGGTTGCGTATTTGTTTCATGATTTAATTAGACAGTTTTTTTCAAAGAAATAGACAGTTTATTTTTTATTTTATTTTTATTTTTTTTTTTTTTATTTTTTTTTTTTTTTTTGTAGTGCTTAATTAATGAGTTAAAACTCAATACTAGCTCTTATTATAAGTAGATGGACGCCTCTTAAAATCGAACTTTTTGTATTCCACACTTTTTTTTATTTGGTGTAGATACATATTAAAACATTAGCCCTTTTGTTTTCTTTTTTGATATTGTAAAGCATGACTTCTAATCTTTATATTCTCCTCATTATATTAAGAGCGTATATAAAAAAATTATTATGACCAAAAGCTTATACAAAAAGAATAATCTTTACAATGAGTTGGACCGCGTCGAAATAAATTTCTCTCATTTCTCAACTAGATTTTGTATTTGTCTCCATTCTCTCTTTTTTTCATTTTTTTTTTTTTTGAGTTTTTTTTTTTTTGACTATTTCCACGTGACGATGCAATTTGTCCGAGCATATCAAGCGAGCTTCGAAATCTTGTCACACCAAATAATGAAAATCAAGGTCGTATATTTAACTCACATAATTTTCTTTTGCCCTTACTCCTAATCGGGTTAAGTTTTTCTTGTTTTTTAAACTCATCTACATGACTAATGAAAGTCAAACTCCTTTTTACTTGTCCTACTAAACCTCTTTTTCTTCGAAGGCAAACAAGTTCACATCAAGAATGATAAAGTAATTAACAGGTTCATTACATAAGATACTAAGATAGAGAGATGACAGACAATTTAATTAGTTCCATCATCTACATGATAAGCATGGACTTTTCTCTAACAGTAGTATTAGATCCAATTTAGAACAGATAATGACAATTACACATTGATTATCTTAACAACACGTTAACCATCACATAAAAGTAAAATTAAAAGAGAGAGAGAGAGAGAGACAGAGAGACAACATCAAAGTTCTTCCAAAACTGCAATTTGTCCTACTCTCTTCCCTTGCTTGTCTTGAATGGATAAGCTTTCAATTCACAAGAAATGTCTAAGAAGCTTCATTGCTTCACACCCTTCTCAACCTATTCTGTTTTTTGTTCATTCCATCAACTTCTTCTTCTTATCTGAGAGGACCCCCAACCATATCCTTATCACAAAAACCATTTCTGTCACAATCTGAATCCATTTCTAATCCAACCTTTTATGAGAAGTTCAGTGATTCACACATTAAAATATGTCAAAAATATGCATGACTCAGTGTTTTGACGTTTTTTAATCCACAACCTTCCATGAGAAATTCAGTGATTCACACAATAAAATATGTCAAATGTATGAGTCACTTTTTTTGGGTATTCGGAGTATTCAACTGCTTCGGTTTTGCCTCAAGTCACACATAATATAGGTGAGGGAGCTCCTAACATTAGTGTTTCTATTCCCAGGACTCTAACTCTATTCGACTGCTTCAATTTTGCCTAGAGCCACGCACCGTATAGGTGAGGGAGCTCGAGCTCCTAACGTAAGTGTTTCTATTCCCAGAACTCGAACTCTACTCTACTGCTTCAATTTTGCCTCAAGCGTCGCACCGTATAGGTGAGGGAGCTCCTAAGTCCTAACGTTAGTGTTTCTATTCCCGGGGCTCGAACTCTATTCAACTACTTCAATTTTGCCTCAAGTCACGCACCGTATAGGTGAGGAAGCTCCTAATGTTAGTATTTCTATTCTCAATACTCGAACTCGGGTCGCTAGGCAAGGGACTACGACTCCGGGTTCACTGTTTTAGAGACACATGAATTGCTTTGCAGAAAATCTAATAATGAGGACCCCCTTCATGGATAACAAATGGTGCATCAGAAGTGCAGTGACTGTAGTTTCTGGGTAGCACAGATAATGAGTAAATGCGACAAAGAAAGTCATGAAACTGGAACTCACAGCAATGCAGCTTGTGAAAAAAAGAACCTTGAAGACTAAACTGTTTTGTCACCTTCACTGATCCAATCATGGAGTTGTGGCAGTGACAGACCTTGAACAAGATGGATGAAGCCAATTCCGGTCATGGAAAATCAGTGAAAACTGATTCCAGGGTCCTCAGATCTATAGCTGTTTTACCTCCAACATTAACCAAATTGCAAAGAAGAAGCTGAAATAAGAATTTGGTTAGAAAACTCTTCACCATCTTCATAAAGATTCATATGTTAATACTAAAAAGAGGAACAGAATTAACCTGCTTATCAGGATCAGCACCTCGACAACCAAATTAGTCAAGGTCGGTTACATGGATCAATCAGTATCAAGCTCTTCCACTCCACTCGATTTAATACAGTTCGACTACCCACCATTCAAAACTGGTGTCAAAACGCTAAGATCATCAAGAAATGCGCATATGATAAGATTCATAACCATAAAATGAACAAGGAATTATGAAAAACAATCTTTATTCCATTTATTCATAAACTTGATTGTTTTACAATCACATACAATCTTTTTATACATATCATCAGCAGCCTCAGATGGGTTATGTTAGACTCATCTCACATCTAGTTAGATCTGATCAGATCAAAACCTTCTCGGCCTATACAAGCGCCGCCAACCGCAGTGCAACTCCCCATCTTTTGCATTATATGAGTCTTTCTTCTTTCAGAGAACGAACTGCATAGTCATGACCAAGTTGAGACCCATCTCTGGTGGAGCTCTTACAGAACTTCCACAACCAGAAAATGGGGTGCTCGGATTTTGACCTTCCAAGGCAAGTAAATGCATTAACCAATTCTCTCATATAGATCAAATGCACCACCGAGAAGGGCGGCGGTGCACGGATCATATCAGCTGCATAGCTTAACAGTGCAGGCCACTGCCTGAGCCCAAAATTTCAACCTTGCTTTCACATCTTCTGGATGATCGCCTGAATTGCAAGACAAAAGTTTTAAACAAGAGATCAGCACAGTAGTTCCATACCATTCAAAAAAATGAAATTTCAAAATGCTGAGCAAGATTTGAGTGATGAATCCAAATACCCACATCAGAAATCAAGTCAAAATCAAAATTTAAGTTCTCACCATTAGAGATTTCAAAGTTCTTTTTTATATATACAATATCCCAAAAACAAGACCTGGAAACTAAAGATTTGTGCTTTCAAAAGGTACCGATCTTCAACATCAAAATTATCAACAACAGATTCCTGTTTTTCAACCAAATCTGATCACCCAATCAAACAAAAACTCAATCTTTCACAATAGATCATAAAACCCAGATACCCCTAAACATAATCCCACCCAAAAATCAAGCAAAACCCCAAAACTAAAGATTTGTGCTTTCAAATGGTACTGATCATCAACATCAAAAAAATCAAATTTTTCACAACCCAGATTACAAACTACCCAGAAAAACCTAATCCCAAAACACGGAAGAAATCCTAAACCAAACAAAAATCGACCAAAATCAAATCTTTCACAGCCCAGACAACAAAATACTCGAAAATGACAACACACAACCAAAAGCCCTAAAAAATTCCCAAAAAAACAGACCAAATTCCAAACCCTAACCAAACACAACTCAATCAAAAGACTCAAAACCCAACATACCAGGGCTCGAAATCTTCCAATTCGCGATCGGCCCGGCAGAACCCCCTCGGCCGCGGCCAATGCCGGCGCCGCCGCCACAGAACTCTCCGGACTGCGCTGCTGCTGCTCGTCCAGAAACTTCTGACTCATCGAGTAACAGAGCTCGAGCGCCGGCAGAGTGTTGCAGAGCTCAGGAATCTCTTCGTAGCTGAACCCGAACCCTAGATCCACGCACCCTTTGAGCTCCTCGAGATCCTCGTCGGTCAAGCTCACCGTCCTCGAAAACCCCTTCGACGACGACGACGACGATCTCTCTTGGTGATCGTCGTCGTCCATCGATTCCACCACGTAGCCTTCGAGGAACACCTGGTTCTTCCGATTCTTCTTGGCGTTCTTCTTCTTCTTCGATCGATTGAATTTTAGGGTTTCCAAATTGGTCGAATTGATCGAATTAGGGCTTCGTTCGTCGATCGTAAATCTCTCCATTTGGGGCTTTTTGTGTTCTCTGTTGTGAATGCCAAGAGAGAATGAGGAGCCCTTTTTAAAGTGAAGCTCCTAAACTGACCCAATTTTTTTTTTTTTATTTTTTTATAAATCACACAGTATCTGAATTATTAAACGACTGAATATTCGTCTCGAGTCGTACATCTATGAGTCGAGGGAGCTTCCACCGAAGGTATTTTCATTCCCATAAATTAACTATCATCGGGTTGATGTGGCACTGGAGGACTCGTAACTGTTGCTCTTCATTTCAATCAGTTTGTCAATTTGTCGACTAGAAAGGTAAATGTTAGAATAACACCCTCAATTCACAGCACACGATGTGGGCTTGCATAGTTTGTAGTGTGATACATGGTGGGTGCGAAGCATTGTGTATTCTCCACTCAAAAAGTTAAATTTCCTTCAATAAATGACACCATCTTTTGCACATAATAATTAGTATGACTGCCAGCGTGCAATCAAATAACATGAGAGCAACAATAATTGTTATGAGTCCCCTCGTGTCATGTGTCGCATAACTGAGTGTTGAATTTTGGTGTTTAAAATGGGTTATAAAATCACATTTCTTTTAAAAATGACTGGGTAGGCATGCACGTATCTTCAGATATATCAAGTGGCTATCGAGTGGGTCGATGCTCAACCTTGATCACGAAAGTGGCCCAATCATCTTTCTTCCCTTTTCAAAGGCATATGCATGCATGTATGCATGTTTATGTGTTTATGCATGGATAGATGGAGGGATGGATGGATGATTATGAGGGGTGATGTGGACGTACGCGGTACACAGGCTGTCTATAACAGAACACGTGGATCGATTTTAGTGGTGGGACCACCACCACTACTGCTACCATGTTTTTTATTTTCTTTTTTAAAGGTGATGTAACGACTAGAGGTGTGAAATGTCTATACTGGCCCTGAACGGTTTGGGAGTTTAGAGAACTGGTGGAGTCCGTTGGATGATGCATAGAGATGGATTAGTGTATCTTAATGAGTATCACACAAAATTTAATACTCCGTATCTGTTTTGCTTTATAAAATGAATTTAAAAATGTCATTTTTGTATATTTTGACTACAAAATTAATAATAAATAGTTTTTAATTATAATTAACACATTTTTGTATATTTTGACTATCGTTAGATATTAATAATCCATATATTCTTAAGAGTTGTTTAGCTAAAAACATAAATATTAAATGAACTAGATTTGCTATTGTCATGTTAATTTCAATTTCAATTATCCCAATTCGCGACTTATTTCAGTCTCCATATATATTGAACCAAGTAATCTTTAGTTCTTAGTTTAATTAACACGGTTAATATAACATCTTATTAACAAAAAGAATTTGCAATAGCAAATCGCACTTATTAGTCTCCACTAACCTGATACATGGCAAAGATGTAGGTTAAATCATGCAGCCTAACGTACTTACGTACTTAATTGAACGCGCGATATTAATTAAGATCTTAATTACTAAGTACTAGTCTTTCTTGATTAGCATTTTAATTTTAAAACACCTTAGACTACATAAAGCATATATTACAGCCTAATTTTCTTCATATCTGCCAGTTCATATATATGTAATATCTCTTGATTAGCATTTCAATAATTTTAAAGACGGCTATAGCTCAAACTATATATAAACTTGTTTTAAGACATGTTAATTTGTTAGGAAACAAAAAGTTGTCTTCAAACCTTGCACTTCGTGCATGGAGAGCACCAACTGATTAACTAAAATATTGTACGTACATTGTGTGTATTTGTGATGCTTTTCGTTTTTGGCAGCTCTTGTTTGGCTCACGTAAACGTCTCTTTGAGCACCAAACGAAGTAAAGAACCAGTCCCCATTTTTGGCACTACTTTATAATAACACGAATACAACATTACTTATAAGTTGAGTTATTTCTTTTTGTATGAACCAAGAAAAGGATCAAACATAAAGTTGCTTTGTTTCTTTTTAAATATGCTAAGAATGTAAACTATAATGTAGGCTAGCTATTGTCTATCTCATATGGTTTAGGAATGAAGAATATAATCGTAATTCTCTACTTTTTGAAGAATTATTTTAGCCTTTTAGAGAGTAATTTCTTACATCTTTACATGCAATGGTGACATTTGTATGTGTTTTGGAAAAAAATCTTGGGCCTTTATAGTCTTATTTTACTCGTGGTGTAAAAGCAATAGTCACGTTGACCTTTATAAGGAAAAGATAGAAATGCATGCAAACAAAGAACTTTTTCATATTGTCCTTTTTTTTTACACTTTATCAAATTTGTTACTTTGACATCAATGTAGGGTCAATTTGAGAAAATGATGTATTGATTCATTTCAAATTCTCAACCAAGCCAATAAGGTTCACTTAAAAATGTATGCATTTTATAAAAAATAAAAAATATATGCATTTTTATTGGTCCCATTACTATCAAGTTATAATAAAAAAATAATTATTTAAGATTCGGTATGATACTTTATAGTATTACAACAACATAACCTCAATCAATCTTACATTAGTTAGAAACAGTTATACAAATCAAATTTTTAATTTCGTATAGCGGTCATTTTTGTTCAATTGATGGTACGCTTTTTAATCATTAATTTAAATTTTTCATCGACAAGATTCATTACGATATTTTTTAGTTTCACTATAAATAATTAATCTTAATAGTAATATTTCTAAAGTGCTATATAATTTGACTTTTAAAACTCGATTCTGGTAATATTTTTTTAATAAGCTCAACAATACCGCGACAAAATAAATCAGCTATCGATCAATTAATAATTATTAAACTACATTTCCTTTTTGTTTTTTACATTAATTTAATAAGGAAAAAGAGAGAAAATAAGAGCAAAGTATATTCCATTTGTATCATATAAGGGCAGTTTCGTCATTTCAGTTCCACATCTGTGATTGGTCTCGAAAGTGGGTCAAGTCACGGGACCTTGTTTCCATTTGCGTACCAAACAATGCACTGATTGGAGAACACTTTGCGTGGATGTTCTGTGAATCCGCCACGTGTCAGCTAAGATGTGATTCCATGAACCTGTGCTCGACACGTGGGGCCTAACTCCCGACATCAAAGGGCCGAGCATCACGTGGCGTATTTTGCTTCTTAGAGCATCTGGTCCATCGGAGACCGTCGAGACAGCTTTTCTGTCTCTACTGCACCTTATTTTCATGACAATATTTCACTTGTTTTTATAGTTAGCGAAGACCTCTTTCGTGAGATGGACGATGCATCAAACGTTAATGATTAAGTTAAAAAATGTTATAGCCTTATACGCGCAACTCATGTTGGAGTTTTATATTGGTTTCTTTTTTGGGTAATATAGAAAGAGCAATGCTAGCTAGAGAGGTATTCAGATGTAACTCCTATAAGATAAATTATTAATAAACTTTCGACTAAGGCAGGATGTGAGTTAAAGACTTGTAGAGTTTAGGAAGAGGTAGCTATGTTCATATTGGCGAGATGATAAGTCATTCGATTTCCTTCACACGATAGTAAATAAGCTTAGAAAGAAGTAAAGCTCTTTCAATTTTTACTTTTAACTTACATTTTGACGATATGAATAAGTGCTTATAAAAAATTAAAAATCACGATCATAATTAGTAATTTTGATGATCACATCCACCACACTTCAACCAATTGCATATTACATAAAATAGAACTAAGCGATACAAAATCAATTGCTTACTAAGTTTGACATCAGCAACTATTTTTTTATTTTTTCGATACGAAAGAAATTAACTTTTATTGCTCATTGTTGGACTCAAACATCCACTCCTTCGAAATAATATTAAATATCAAATCATATCACCTATTTAGTTGGGAAAGTCAAAACTCAACCAAACGTAGAGGTCCAATGACCAGAGTTAATATCTTCTACGTAATTAAATAAAAATTAAAGCGCATAATATAATATAATTTACTGGTTGTACCACGTAATTATTGGTATCATCACATTATTGATCTTGGTTTTAATGCTTGCAAAACTAGATGGATATTAATTGCCATACAGTTTTTGTCTAATCAATCAATGCTAGATATTATTTTGGGACAAAAGTTTGAGTAGTCGTCCATGAGTGCCACCCCAAAGTCTTGTCAAGTTGCCATGCAAGCTACTCAAATTAGGCATATCGATCCCGGATTAATTTTCCTTGCCTGTGCATTTGTTTGGGGTGACATACTGACATACTTTTGGTAGGTATATAATCTCTGATTATTTATATAAATTGTTTTAGTAAAAAAAATTTATTCAAAATTGTAAGTTATTTTTGAAATTCAAAAGTATTTATTGCATTTTTATTCATTTTACCATTATATAATTCAAACATTTATGATTCTTCAATTCATTTAATATCGAAAGACATATAAATACATTACACTTATAATTAAAACTGCTTTAATTATTGTGTATTTGTTTGTTTTAAATGATTTATATAAATTATGATGGAGTATATATATCTTTTATGTTTACATCGAAATGTGTGAGCATGCGTTGCAAATGTATGGATAAAACGCCATCACCATCCATTATGACCAATACATAACTTACACTCCAAAGTAGTCTCCCTCAAAATGATAGCGACGACAGGCTAATTATATATGCGCATGTAGTATATAAATACTCCCAAAAAAACTCAATCCAACTTGAAAATTGTTGAAAACGTGCTTACAATATGGGGTGTAATTTTATTTTGTATAGAGCATGCATAATATGGCAGATTTATATATATATATATATATTGGATCAAAATCTCTCGATATAAATTGATTATGAAATTTAAGTTGGAGAAAATATCAACGTCAACAAAAACACAGTGCTTACTACTGCCCCAGTTGTATGTAGAGGTAACTACATCCGACTTATCATACATCATATATATATATATATGTATATATAATCTTTTTAAATCGACATTTATGGTGATTGTATATGTTTGGCCAGGGCATTATTGAATCTCATAAAGGATATATATATATAGCTTCCATGTTTAAATTTCATCTAAATGGGAATTCTATCAATCATGATACTATTTCAAAATAAATAGCGAAGTCAATTAATTTCAAATAGGAAAAGTGCTATATAAGGACACCTTAAATTCATAATATATATAATTGCATCATCATGCTTATATATATCGAAAAATCATATATGGTTTTTTTTGATAAAAAAAAGTTTTTTTTTTTATATCCGTGGGTGTCCAGACGAGCCTCACTATTCTTATGAGGCCCTTATGCAATCGACCTGGGCAAACCCAATGGCCCGAGCGATCTTACCCCATCAAAGATCCGAAACCGAGGTCGTGCGCTTAAGTCACACAACTCTGGCTTCGTCCTTACAGTTGTGACAACCCGACCAAGTTATTTTTTGATAAGAATAAATTATATTGTGATAGACATATATATCAAGATGAATAGATGATGCACACATATTAATGAGTATAATACAACCTCCAATTAATTATGTTACTAGCTCGAAGTATATAGTGGAACTAGTTTAATGTATCAATTAAGAAGAGTTTTATCCGCCAGCGTCTGGAGACATATCAAAGAAATAGATATAAAGGAACATTCCCTGCTCGATACCATTGTTTCAAAGGATCGAAGATGGTTGATAATAACCATTTTTTTGTTGTTTGAAATATAAAAAAAAAAAAAATTTTTGCTTACATTTTGAATGAAAATATAATATAGCTTATAGCTAGTTGCATATTCAGTGGTCCATGCTAATATATAAGCAAACAAAAATATGTAAATGAATAGGCCAAGTTGGAAGTGTTTGCAAACAAAACTTGTGAACTAAAAGCCAGCTTGGAAGAGTTTTATATATCCAAAAAGATGGAATCTCTCTCTCTCTCTCTCCCTAAAAGGGGCACTTTTTAACATGGCAACACTTGAATCTCTCCACATAATATATCCACTTTAAGTAGTGGTTCTTCAAAGGATAACAAAAAGGGGTAGTTTTCATCATTAACAACCTCAACTTTGTATCCAAAAAGCAGGTAATGGGACCTCATCACCTTGAACAATTTTTTTCTTTCTTTTCCCTTTTGTAAGTAAACATGTACAGTTTTGTGGTTCATATGAAATGCATGGCCACCCATCTTTTCATCAGTTCATAGTGGTGGCACCAAAACTAGCTAATCAGTCTCTATGGATTTGACAATATTGGACACTTTTAGTACACTACAAATTTAATCGAAAAAATTTTCAGTTATTAATTAGTTGGATAAATCATCAATTGATTGTGGTGAGGGCAATCTCAAAAAATAAAATAAAATTATGAGAGTGATTCTTCCAAACATTATAATTCAAAAAAATCCTACAATTATAATATTTAGTAAATATTAGCGCATATATATATATTGAAATTATGCATTTTATCAATAAATGCAAAACCCTTAGACATCGATTAGTCCTGAAACCGATAGATTTAACAACAACAACAACAACATAGTCCAGTCCCAAATTAATTGGGGTCGATTACATGGATCAAATTTTTCTATTGTGCTCGATTAAGTGCAATTGATAGTGAGTTTTTCAAACCATTCGAATCCCTCCTAATCAATGCATCCCATGTTAACTTTGGTCTGTCCCTAATTGATAGATTCACATTTAAAAAATCAAGTGTGATTTTTTTTTGATAATATATTATGAGGATTTGACAAATCCCTTATTTATTTTTTTTGGGTCCTTATGTCGATGATAATTATATAGATTGAAAAAAAATTAATTATCATCAATTATTGCCATGAATATAATCTATAGATCTAGAAAAATTAGCTCAATCACATCTCATTCATTTTGTGACATAGCATGCATTCCACGCATATAACTGAGCAAAATTCTTCTCTAAAAATTGATCAATCATTGAGTTAATAAGTGATTCGATTCCTTAAACTGCAAGTTCATATATTTTTTAATGATTAAAGAGATCTCTTGTTTTCTTACAATAATTAATAAACATTTTCTAGATTTGTCTAGTAAGTTTCGGAATAATATATAACACACGTGAGTCATGTGGATTCAGTATATTTCAACGCATATAGCTAGAGCCAGCATTGAAAATACACATTATATAATTACTTGCACATATACCAAACCAAACTGTCATTAGGTCAATACATATTACATTCACACATAAATGCACCAAACTAGATCACAATGAAAACAATATCTATATATAATGATACCCTATTTAAACTAATGTTGCGCAAATTAAGCAACAGAGATCGTGTGATATACATTGAGATATGGGCGCAGGTAGAGAAAATTTGCAGGCGCCCTCTTAAATAATGTTTAACCAAAATGAGTTCAATAATCTTTGTATCCTTACAAGGTAAGGAAACATCCATTTGGTATTTCCTATGATTGTGGTCGATTCATTGTTTTTAGGGGTGGGCACCGGTCTCCACGAAACCGTCCAAACCACATAGTTTGGTTTAGTTTTTAAAACTCGTGATTTGGGGGTGGTTTGAAAAAATTAAAAATTGCGTAATCGCGGTTTGGTCGTGGTTTTCGATTTGAAAAAACCACGGTTTGGTAAACCAATGGTAGTTTAGTAAATTCCTTGATTTTACATATCAAAACCGTCACCTCCTCCACCGCTTCCTCCCACTTCCATCTCCCGTCACCGCCTCTACCTCCCACCGCCACCTACGCCTCCGCCTCTGCCTCCCACCAACTGCGCCAACCAACCAAGGGCTCCCACCGCACCAATTGATGTTTCTCGCCGGCACACCTCTTTACCAGTCGCCTCTCCCACAACAGTGCGCCTCCCACCAATCTCACCTTCCACCGCCCCCACCATTAGTAGTTGCTTTCCACTATTCTCACCTCCCAAGTCGCCGATGACGATGTCAAACCGCGAACTCTTGCTTGGTGATGGTGTTTTTTGTTTTATTTTTTTTGTTGAGAATGCATTGTAGAAAAACCGCGAAACCAAACCGACTAAACCGTGAAAACCGCGGTCGGTTTGGATGCGGTTTTGAAGGTTCAAGGTTTGGTGGTGGTTTGAAAAGTGGCGAAACCGCGAACCCTTGATTTGGTGGTTTTCACCATCACACCGCTGTTTGCCCACTCCTAATTGTTTTATAGCCATTAATAATATTTATTGATACCATGAAAACCTCGAGGAAAATCCAACGATGATAAGCTTGATTACAAAAAGTCCTCTCAAGTTGTCAATGATGTCATTTTCCTCTCTCACAATCAAAATTAGGTCAAATATTGATTTTATAAGGAGCAAATCTTATTTTGATATCTAGTTTTTTAATCAATCCACCTCAGCTTAAGCAATAATACTTCTAAGAATCAAATTTGATAATCCACTCTATAAATAAACTAGCTCAAGTTGATAGATACGTTTGATGTCACTTTAAGGATTCTAACCAAGCCAACTGCTTTATCTATGTGATAAGACATTAATTAATATCAATTACATTAAGGGAAAAATATTAGTCGGTTAATTAGTTTTTTGATATTTAATTAATTTGCTTGAAATCCTATAGTTTCATTCACAAGTAAGAGATAAGTTTAATCAATGATTTTACTTATCAGCTGATGAGCAAAATTAACAGTAGTAATGGATGGAGGACTAATTAACCTAACTAGTAATTAAGATTTGTTGCTTATAATAACACCTTATTCGAAGAAATTCGGTTCTTCAATCAAACTATATGATCTTAAATATGAGAAAGCATGCTAACCAAAATTCACTCCAAATTAAGTTTTTGATATAAACGCGAATCGTCAAAATTTTCTTCGTTGATTGACATGTTTATATTCAAATTGCCAAAGCATCTATAGTGAAAAGAAGAGACATCACTCACCAAAAGACAAAATTTAGAGAGATCGTAATTTCGACTTCTGCTAACGTCAATATATATATATGTGTGTGTGTGTTTGTGTGTGTGTGGGAAATTATATAATAGAGCCTAAATATATTCAAATCTATTCCATGTGTTTTGAACGTAAAATGGATGGTTTTGATTTATATGGCGAGAACAAAAAAATGCTAACTTAATTATTATTTTATTTTTATAATCGTAGGTGTCCATACAAGCCCTTTTTCAGCCCCTCCTTAAATTCGACTATTCCCACCAAAATCAATCGAACAGTTCAACCTCATGAGTCATGACTTGAAAAAACGACTCCATCACTTATAGTTCATAAAACACAAATTACAATAATTTTCTCATAACACCAATATCTTGAGTTAGTTCTACATGTATTTCAATTTGAAAAACCCTATAATGACACCCGTGACGTGGCGTCCAATTAAGCCCGCATCTTTATGAGTGATCGTGCAGGCATTGAGATGCCCAGCTCGCATATTATGCATCGAAATTTGCATGTACACTCCCATTTTTATGCATCAAAATTTACATGTATACACTCATTTTTATATGAGACGTACGCCACGTAACCATGGATTTGACTTTGGACGCGACTTTGAGATATCATAGTAGCATCTTCTTCTTTCTAACTTTATAAACCTCACGAGTCATTACTTGGAGAAACGACTCAATCACTTATAGGTTACAAGGCACAAATAACAATAATTTTACCTAACGCCAATATTTTGAGTTAGTACCACATTTATTTTAATTTGAAAAATCCCTACAATGACACCTGTGACGTGATGTCCAAGCCTACATCTTTATGAGCGGTCTGTGCAGGCATTGAAATACACACCCTGCATATTATGCATTCGAAATTTACGTGTATATACTTATTTCTATAAAAAATCGTACGCCACGTAACTACTAATGTGACTTTGGGAGCGACTTTGAGAAGTCATGGTAGCATCTTCTTCCTTCTAACTTTATGGAGTATACCAAAAGTAAGGCTTTTGCCAGCAAAGCCAATCTGTCAATTAAACTTTCTTTCCAAACGAATTTACAACTGGTCAACGCTCGTCCACATGTCCACTCTACATGCCATGGCATGCATGGCTGATGATGACATGGATGACACACATGACTACACATGGATGATATCATCCATCCATGCATGCATGCATGATGAAATATGGGCATGTACATGATGCAGACACCATAATGGCTCGAGACACGAGAAGAACTTGTAGGGCCCACTACAATCACAGCTTACCTACCCACGTGGCTGTTCTCTAGGCCCCAATAATTGAGTGCCACGTCACCTCCTTAATTTATTTGTTTTTCATATTTTTGGTTGCATATTTAATTCGATATGACCCATTTATTTAAAAAAAAAAAATTTTAAAAATATTTTCTCGTGCTCCCGCTTGTAACATCAACTTCAGGACTCCCACTTGGACGGCATGAACAATAGAAATCAAATTAATACCCTGTTAGGTATAGTAGCCGCATCAACAAAGCTTCAATTCTAAATTAATCGGGTCGGGTATATTGATCAAGTTCTTTCATTACACTCGATATTAATTTTAGTGCAATATTCTTTTTATCCATTTTACATAGAGAGATAAAAATTACACGTTGATTATCAAATTGTTGCACTATATATTACCACACTTCGACGAATATTTTTCAAGTACGGATAAACACAAGTTAAATTAATACAATGCTAGTGGTTATTGCTCAAATTTTACAAAATTTATTTTTTACAAAAGTGGATGTTTTTGAATCGTGGTAATTGCGTTCTATGTTTTAATTTTTCTCACTTCGTAACTTGATTTTTTAGCTCCGTCGATGGCAAAGTCAAGGGAGAGAGTGCAGCCGCCGCTTACTCCAACACCCCTCTATAGTATTTTCTTATATAATTACTACCCATCCCTCTTTGCCTCCCTTGATGATACGTGATATTTTTTATAGTTAAAAATTTCACTCCCTAACTTGATTTTTTAGCTCCATCATTCTCCAACAGGGCAATTTAAGTCACGATTAGCACCAGTTATTATAATTAACGCTCGGATTTGAACTGGAGAAAAAGGATTTGCAGTCCCCCACCTTACTACTTGGCCATGCCGCCAAAGCTACACAAAATATTAGACTAAATTAAAAATAACTAAAAAATCACTCCTTCTTTGCTTTGCCGTTGATTAGAGTCAGTTGATTTATTTCGATTAATTTTATAATATCTCAAATCTCAAAACACCCTCACCACGAATCCTCTTTGCCAATTCCTATCAATGACTAAGCCTCAAAACTAGTTCACACCAATTTTCTTAACAACTTATTGCCATAGTACTCCAATCCTTGAACTCTTCTTTTTATGCAATTTCTTTGGTTTAGATTTTGAATTGAAACATACAAATTAAAGTATGGGTAGTGTTAGATGTACTAAAAAGTCCGGACTTAAACAATCTAAAAAGACATAAAGACTTTTAATTCAAATTCATTATTGATGTTTGGAGGTAGAGGTAATTATATCTTTTACTTAGATAAATATCTTAAATTATTAATATAAAATTTTTAAATCCGAACTCAAAGATTACGAATATATTTTTTTGTTAATGTATAGCACTCAGAGCACAAAAAGTTGACCTTCCAAGTGTGAACATTTACATGGAAATATGGAATCAACATCTTCGTTGTTATAAAGTTGGTGTGTGATCAATTATTGGTTGAGTGGGTACAATTTACTATACTATATACTAAACTTGGTGATCCACCTTGACCTTTTTTTAGCTAACCTAGAATCAAGGGCATGAGACCTAATTAAAGATTCCCACTCACAGAGGTCTTAGGTTAACACCTGGCTATGACATTAGCTGATCAAAAAAAAAAAGAAAAAGAATACATAGTTTCCTCAACAATGTGAATATGGTATATAGATTAGTTAATAAAGCCATACTTTAAGGGAAAGTACAACAATGCAATCCGCTTTTTAGCTGCTCCAACATAGTATATTTGGTGTAACATTTTTTTTTTTTTATAAACAAGACAAAAAAAAAGAAAAAAAAAACTTACCAAACCTATATATTTGACCAACAATCAGTACATAAATTTTAATTAAACTACCGCGTAAAACATCAACGACGATGGCAACAACAAAACCTCGATTTCAACTAGCTGGTACATGAATCAAATTCAATCAAATTTTTTGACTCTACTCGATTTAATGTACTACATGTCGTGCTTTTAGAATCTTTTATATTCTTTTACATTCTATCTTCATCGAGTATCTTAATTACGAGCAACATATATTCGTATAAAAATGTACCATGAAGAAAAAAGTGAGACCCTTAATTAATCACTACATATTAATTGGTTTATTGATTATATATATGCATCTTTTTATATCACACAAGTAGTGGAGAAGCTATAGAGGTCTGTTCATCTTCCATTGCTGGTGACTTTTCTTCTTCCTTGAACTTTGACCATAAAAACATGTACAGCCCCACCACTATCACAATTGATCCAATCACACTGCAACACCAACAAACAAACAAACAAAAAAAAGTCATTTCAAATGGGCTTTTATTGGGCCAAGACTAATAACTAATGCAAGAGCTTATAATGGGCCCAGGCCCATTACATAAATGTGGAAAGCCCAAGACCAGGCCCATTAATTTCTTTGAAATTGAGTTGGTAATGATCCTAATGAAGCAATAAGATCATGTAATTATATTTACCTTCCAAGGTACAATGAGCTACCTAGAAATGCCACATCCAAGATTGTTGTGAACACATAAGTTAGGGGTGAAAATGTCGCGACGAAGATCGGTCCCTTGATCGACGCAGACCATGTATACAACAGATTCGCAATGCCGCTATTAAGCACGCCCTGCGTCGAAAAAACGATAAGAGAAAATAAAGGAAGAATGCTTAGAATCTCTATATGAATACTAGTGTTGCATGCTTAATTAATTTCAGGTTTTGTGTGCAACATTGATGCATAGACTTACTCCAAAAACAATGAGTATGAGCTCTAAGTTCCATTTGAGAGTCCAGTCAGAGGCATTGTGGCTTATAATTGCTGCCAAGATAGCAGTTTGAAATGAAGCACATACGAACATGAGAGCAGTAAGAGAGAGTTCTGCTGGGTACATCCTCGCCATTGGTCTCTGCACATCATTAATCAAGCAATTAAGTAATTAAATTGTAGTAGTCACTAGTCGTTAATTAATTACTCCCTCCATTCCCAAATATATATACGTCACAATTCGACCATTTCCATATAATAAATCCACTAAAAAAGTTCATCACAATAATGGGATTGAACCGCCTTCGTATAAATGATTTATTGTAGAAAATAAGTAATCGAGAATTGAAAATGAAGCGATCAACACTTATTTCTTGATTTTCTAATGTGACACGTTTGTTAGAATAAAAAAGGCCTCAAAATATAAAATATACTTCCATCGGCCATTTAACACAAGAATTAAAGCAGTCTTAATTACGAGTGTAATTTACATGTATATCCTTTGATATTAAAAATTGAATAATTGAAGAGTCATAAATCTTTGAATTATATAATGTTAAAATGGATAAAAATACAATAAATACACTTTTGAATTCCAAAAACAACTTACGATTTTGAACAATAAGTTTTTACTAAAACAACTTGTGTAAATGACCGAAGGGAGTATATTAGAAAGGAGGTAGTATACATAGTTAGATTGATTAATGAAAATTGTTGTTTGTATTCATATTAATTAATTAATCTAAAAGGGTTTTCAATTCAAACATTTCTTTTCTAGCTTTTGGTCAATTAATTAGGACTTAGGCATGGTGACACTCCTAACTACAAAAAATCTATTCGGACTTTTTGAGTCCGGACCCAAAGATTTTTTTGTTAACAATTTAAGATATTTACCTAAGTAAAAGACCTAATTACCCTCTACCCCTAAACACTAATAATTAATTTAAATTAAGGGTCTTTATGTCATTTTGGTTATTTGAGTCCGGACTTTTTCAGTCCATCTAGCACTACCCCTCCTAACTAATAGTTTATTGTGCATTTGATAGCGTGAATTCAAAATCTAGGGTTCCGGTGAAACATTATTGAAAGGGTAGTGCTACAACCACCCCGAGCGCCGCACCCCCCTCTAACATTAGTTCGTGAATCTCGAGATTCACAATAGGAAAACCAATAAAAGAAGAAATAAGAAATAAGAAAATTGTATGTATGTATATATAGTATGTACCAGCATGAGAATCCAAGAACTGAAGGCAAGAACACCAAGAACAACCATGGCCAAACCGAGAATCCAGTGTGCCATACTTGAACTACTAAGGAGTGATGAGCCACGCCATGACATGAGAGTGAGAGCACCACCAACACTAACGAGGGTCCCAATGAGCTTGCCTTTCCCCCACAAAGTGCTGATTTGAAGCTTTTCTTCTCTTGTGATGACTGACAATATATAAGTGACAACAGGAATCATGTTTATGACTGCAGTGTCCACTATGCTTGAGATGAAGTATAGACACCCTGCCATTAGGTTCTGTGCTAATGTTATCCTGCAATATCAACATATATATAGTACTACCGATTTAATTAATGAGCCCGAATATATATTAAACTTATTAATTAATTCATTCATTCATTTTTCGAGGGATTAATTTTAGTCGGATATATACGTGTGGACCGAAATATATAGTTTCACATCGATAAAGGACAATTTTGCAAACAAAAAATCTGTTTGGACTCTTTGAGTCCGGACCCAAAGATTTTTTTGTTAACAATTTAAGATATCTACCTAAGTAAAAGACTTAATTACCCTCTACCCCCAAACACTAATAATGAATTTAAATTAAGGGTCTTTATGTTTTTTTGGTTGTTTGAGTCCGGACTTTTTGAGTCCATCTAGCACTACCCTTTTGCAAAGTAGTCGATCAGATACTTCCTTACTAATTAATACCAATTACGGCTTTTTTAAGTTGTCTATTGGGCGGTAAGTTGGAGTTAATTAACATTAAATTAAAGTACTTAACAATTAATTAATTTTTTTTCAAAAAATCTATTTGGACTAGTAACTTTATAAGCTTTTACTAGTAATTTAATTTACCTGACTAAATAAAAAGACATAATTACCCTTACTCTAGCACCAATAACACATTTACCTCTTCCACCATATAAAAGGGTATTTATGTCTTTCTTGTTATTTGGGTCGGGACTCCTTGATCCACCTATCATTTTTTTTAGCATACATGCATTTATGTTTTATTTTCACAAGTATTATGCACATAACTGTCGCAATAGCACTAAATCGAGCATAATGAAAGAGTTTGATCTATGTAATCGACCGACTCTAATTAATTAAACAAGGGCAATGTGAGAGAGAACTAACCCAACGAAAGCAACCAAGAAAATGGAGAAGAAAATCTTTAGAGTGAGAGGAGGCCTGTTTCTGCAAATTAAATTATAGACAACAAAAAAACCATATCGTTACTTACTTAATTCAAATCTATGTCACATACACCTGTGACATTCAAAATTATGGACAAAATTGAAAAACTAAGAAATTTGAACTAATAAACCTGTCAAAGATTAGAGCAAGAAATCCCATGAAAACAGCGGCCAAAATGTACTGATAGGCAAGCACAACAGTTGAGCTCATGCCTTCCACTAGTATCACATTTGTTAGAACAAAGAACCCAGCCGTGATGCCCTGCACTGCCACCATGCTCACAACCGCGCCGGCCTTCTTCGCCGCTCCTCCCTCCCTCGCCCCGCCATGATCATCATGAGACTCCTTGGATTCACTCAACACCATCTTCTTTCCTAGCTCGATAACTGATTGATTTTGTTGTTGTTGTTGTTGTTGTTGTTTGAATGATATATTCTCCTCCTCACTTCCTACTCATGATTTATAATAGAGAAATGGCATACCATTGTCTCACAGTTCGTATGTTAGAAATCCATGCGATGTATTTCGAGATGCGTACGTATCAAAGTTTGATATGTATCGCACGATTTTCAAGTAGATGCGAAATATAAGAGGACTTTAACTTCGACTTTGACTGTATTATGATCCTAGGAGTGTGAATTAATTGAGACTGGTAGTTGTAGCTTTTCTTGCCATCTTGTAAGAAAGTGCCATTTTTCCTGTGCTCCCAGATGTGCTTTCAGAATATGTGCTTGTCCTCTCATATCTGTGCCACGTGGTGAGTTAATGAGATCGAAGGAAATAGAAGGATGGAGTTGGTTTGTAGTTCGGCTCCCGGGAGCTCGTAGTACGAAGTCTATTTTGGAGGTCCCAAGTTGTATCCACACAAGTTGAAGGCCGACAGTCTGATATGTGACCACATATATTAGCTGCCCATTTTGATTAGAAGTTGAGAAATGTCAAATGAATAGTGATTTGGTGATGGCAATCTTTGGTTAGAGGTACTATATAATTAGTCATTGATTTAATAATGTGACACATATTGTAAAATAAAAAAAAAACTTTTTAAATTGACAAGTACATATGAGAAGTAATTCTAAAAGTACAAGCTTTAACTATAATTGAAGATAAGCAAAGAAACCAAATTTGCAAAGTATGAGATAAACCTGAAATTTTCAACTTAAACTGAAAGGAACTTCAATTGAACCATACCAAATTAAGAAACAAAACCACGAGATATAAACAAATTTACTAAAATTGAGTTTATATCTCTACACATCAAAAGTCTACATACTCGAGAGTCGAGACATGTTTAAAGTCCAATTCACATTAGATCATTCCTCTCTATGGACTTAACTTCGATTGAAAACGTAAAATACATTATTATTAACATATACAAGTTAATCTATAAATTTACTAAAAAAATACATCTATGAATTTTAATCTAACATAAGCATCATTATCTTTTAAGTACTAATTAACAAGATTGCAACTTGACAATATGGACTTCAATAATTTCGTGCAACTCTTGTATGCTTGTTTCTATTTATCTAGAATTATATGATAACCATGCCATGGCAGCTAATTGGACATTGCTTTTATTTTTATTTTTTTCTATCATTAATAGTAGGCTACCTATCCTTGCAACAACATACACACCCAAAAAAGAAGAGATATTCCATATGCCAATGTGCTAATCTTGTATGTAGTCAAGGAGGAGAAATAATGGATTTCATATATTACAGTCTACTAAAGATTCTAAATACCAGTGATTTCGAATCAATTAAATAAATCTTGCACAACGGAAGTGGTTTTCTAAAATATTCTTTAAGGAAAAAAAAATCAAACCTAACATTAAGAATAAAAAAAATGCTAAAAATACCAAACGTTAATTAAGAATAAAAAAAGTTACAATACCAACATAAAAGTATAAGAAATCCGGCATTGTTGACGACTCAAATAGATAAACACTTTGAGGAACCGTATAAATACATGTGACAAATATAAGTATAGAGTTGTTGAAGGTTGTTGACGAAGATGGATTAGTGTTTTAGATTGTTGGTGTCGAAGTCGAGAAGAAAAAAAGAGATGACTAAGTTATTATTGTCGAAGTCGGAATACAAGTGGGAAGAATGATGGAGATGACTCGGAAAAATGGAACAAAAAGTAAAATAGACGTTTTCTCACTGTCCGTATTCACTCTTTTAATATAGTAGTAGATATATAACAACTGAAATTTATTAATTTTGTTTATTGTAAGAATTTTTAATAAGGTTTGCATCCATGGCCACCTTGTGCAGACTCCTATTTTATTTTAAACTAGTCGATTTTCTGCGCTTTGCGCAGGAGTTATTAAAACTTTAATATAAAGTTAATAAATTAATTTACATGAATACATTATAATATTTTTTATAATTAAAATTATAATTCACAATAATCAACCCATATTTTTTAGAAAAAAATATACAATAGAAGGTTAAAAAAATATTTACTTATAAATCATCGAAGTAATCATTCATTAACAAAAAAAAAAGAATTCGAATGAACTTAATTGTTGCTTTAGTGCCATAAACAGTATATATAAATAATGTTGCGATAACCAAATCGAAGGTGTAAGACTCAAAACAAATAATATGAATACATAATTAATTAGGCGGTCGTTTAGTTGTTCAAAGTTGGATTTTTAGTTTTTCAAAAATATGGGGGATTGAATATATTTTAAAATAATAAAAAAATAAATATATAAATATCTATTTTTCATTTTTCAAAAATATGGGGGGATGAATGTAGCTTAAAACAATAAATAACACAAATATATAAATATCTTAAAATAAAAAAAAATAAAAAATTAAGAAAATCCTAAAAATGAAATAGTAGAAGGAGAGAGTATGTGAAACTTTCTCTCTCCTTCAACTTTTATATATATACTAGTTGTTTTCCCGCGCTACGCGCAGGTGTTATTTTTTTGACGAAATAATCAACCATAGTTGAATTTGTTATTTTATTATAATTCTTGTCATGATAATTAGATATTACAAATTATGAATAAAGCTCGTATCCATGCAAGGTTGTATGTTGTACACAATCATTCACCAATTTCTCTTTAGAGATTTGAAAAGTGAATATTTCACTTTATATATATTTTCACCTTATGGAGTTATATATATACATACCAAAAGGGTAATGCTCCAAAAAGCTCAAAATGAGCGGTTGGGTCTCATGCTACAAAATTTAATCAGTCAAATATTAATTATAATTCCACAATTTTAATTACCTCTATGTTGAGGCTATGTGGAAATATGACTGATGAGACAATAAAGAGGTCACGTGGCCCGCCTCGATTAATTGTTGCAACAAATATCGAGTGCGCACATCAATCCAATAAATATTAAGGATTGATTTCTTGTCTTATGGTAGCTGAGTAAAATAATGAGATATTATAAATATAATATCGCTCAAGTCAATTAGTTCAAACTTCAAATTAAGAAGCATATGTTGCATATAATGATCATGATCGCAATAATAAATTTATGGACGTGGAAAAGGTGAAAATATCAGGTAAAGGTCGTATTGACAATTCCACCAAAATTTGGAATAAAAGTGGTGCACCACTACAAAGGGCAAATAATTATTGACAATGAGCGCTCATAATTGTGACATTTTTTTAGTCATATATGAAAGGCTATTTTACCTAAATATTGTCATATATATGCCCGAGTATTTTTGTGACCTTTACCATGCCTTTAAAATCAAAGGCAAAATCTTATGAATATTATCATGACTCTTTTTCTGATTTGTCAAACATTATTTGTCCAGATGGATCAACAAATCATGTGTTCAAGTCATGAACCAAATAAGAGCGACATGTGCCTTACTGATTGTGCTACAACGCACACAATTCTTAAAAACAGAGAATATTTCTCAAATTTGAACTTAGTTGATTCTAATGTTCAAACAATATCTGGCATCTCCAATTTGATTAATGGCTCTGAAAGAGCAAATATTATGTTGCCTGGGGGAACAACAATTCATGTTAACAATGCCTTATACTCCGAAAAATCCAGAAGAAATTTACTCAGTTTTAAAGATATTCGACAAAATGGATATCACATTGAAACCATGAACGAAAATAATAGAGAATTTCTCTATGTCACATTGGTTTCAAATGGGAAAAAAGAATTGTTAGAAAAATTCTCAGCTTTATCCTCTGGATTATATTTTACTCATATAAGGCATGTCGAAACGAATGTCGTCTTAAATAAGAAAATTAATGATCCAACGACATTCATTTTATGGCATGACCGACTTGGTCATCCAGGATCATCAATGATGCGAAGAATAATTAATAATTCGCATGGTCATCCTTTAAGGAGTCGCAAAATATTTTCAGCTGGTGATTATAATTGTGCTAGTTGTTCTCAAGGTAAATTCATAGTTAAACCATCCCCAAGTAAAATTGTTGTGGAATCCCCAGTTTACTTAGAACGCATTCAGGGAGACATATGTGGTCCTATTCATCCTCACTGTGGACCATTCAGATATTTCATGGTTTTGATAGATGCATCAACTAGGTGGTCACATGTTTGTTTGCTTTCAACTCGCAATGTTGCATTTGCTAGACTTTTAGCATAAATCATTAAGTTAAGAGCACAATTTCCTGACAACCCAATCAAGACCATCCGTCTTGATAATGCCGGGGAATTTCAATCTCAAGTATTTAGAAATTATTGCATGTCTATAGGAATTACCATTGAACATTATGTTCCACATGTGCATACCCAGAATGGTTTGGCAGAATCTCTTATCAAACGCATACAATTAATTGCCAGACCTTTAATCATGAGAACTAAGTTATCAACTTCAGTTTGGGGACATGCAGTCCTTCATGCAACATCTATCATTCGTTATAGGCCTACTGCATACCATGAACATTCCCCCATGCAACTCGTTTTTGGTCAACAACCAAATATTTCACATTTGAGAATTTTTGGTTGTGCAGTGTATGTTCTTATACCACCTCCCAATAGAACTAAGATGGGTCTACAACGAAAACTTATATAGGATTTATGTTGGATTTAACTCATCGTCCATTATAAGATACCTTGAGCCCTTAACAGGGGATTTATTTACTGCACGTTTATTGATTGTCACTTTGATGAAGCAATTTTCCCACCATTGGGGGGAGACAAGAAGCCAATTCAAAAGGAATGGCGCGAAATTGCTTGGAATGCATCAACTTTATCACATTATGATCCACGCACAAATCAGTGTGAACTTGAAGTTCAAAAGATCATTCATTTGCAACAAATTGCAAATCAATTACCTGATGCATTTAATGATGCAAAACAAGTGACGAAATCACATATTCCAGCCGTAAATGCTCCTGCAAGAATTGATGTCTCTGTGCAACAAAATGCATAAGAACTAACGAAACGCTTAAAGCGTGGAAGACCAGTTGGTTCAAAGGATACGATTCCTCGAAAGAAGAAAACGGGAGTAAAAATAAATACAAATCAAAATACTCCTGAGAAAGCACAAGAATCCTTTGATAAGGGTTTGTCAGAACAAATTGATTCTGATGAGGAACAACTTCCTCTAGAAAAAGAGGAAAAAGATGAAAATAATGAGATCTCAATAAATTATTTAAACTCTGGTAAGATTTGGGATCGAAATGAAATTGTTCTTGATGACATATTTGCTTTCAATGTGTCCTTTGAAATATGTGAAAATGATGGTGATCCAGAACCACGATCAGTGGACGAATGTCGAAAAAGACCTGATTGGCAAAAATGGCAAGAATCTATCCAAGCAGAGCTAAACTCGTTAAGGAAACGAGAGGTTTTTGTACGAAAGAGAAACGAAAAAAATGAAGTTACGAGGTACAAAGCAAGACTTGTAGCTCAAGGTTTCTCACAAAGACCTGACATCGATTATGAGGAAACATATTCTCCTGTTATAGATGCAATCACATTTCGATTTTTTATAAGCCTTTCAGTCTCTGAAGGGCTTGATATGCATTTAATGGATGTCGTTACAGCATATCTGTACGGATCCCTAGACAGTGAGATATATATGAAAATCCCTGATGGATTTGTAATATATGATGAAATAAAATCAAAACCTCATAACATGCATTCTATAAAATTACAAAGGTCTTTGTACGGATTGAAACAATCCGGACGAATGTGGTACAAACGCCTTAGTGATTATTTACTGAAAGAAGGATATGTAAATAATCCGCTTTGCCCATGTGTCTTTATTAAAAGATCATAAACAGGATTTGTGATTATTGCTGTATATGTTGATGATTTAAATATAGTGGGAAACCACGACGACATCGTTAGAACATCCGAATACTTGAAAAAGGAATTCGAGATGAAAGAACTTGGAAAAACAAGACTTTGTCTTGGTTTGCAAATTGAACATTTTTCAAGTGGAGTATTTGTCCATCAATCAAATTATATTGAAAAAATATTAAAAAGATTCTATATGGACAAGGCGCATCCATTGAGCTCTCCAATGGTTGTCAGATCACTTGAAGTGGATAAGGATCCATTTCGACCTCATGAAAGTGATGAAGAGCTACTTGGTCAAGAGGTACCATATTTAAGTGCAATTGGTGCACTTATGTATCTTGCAAATTGTACAAGACCTGACATTGCTTTTGTTGTCAACCTACTTGCAAGATATAGCTCATCACCAACTCGAAGACATTGGAATGGTGTTAAACATATTTTTCGATATCTTCGAGGAACAAGTGACATGAGTTTATTCTACTCGAGAGGGGTAAAATTAAATCTCCAAGGTTATGCTGATGTTGGATTTTTATCTGATCCCCACAAGGCCCGTTCTCAAACGGGATATGTATTCACATGTGGTAATAATGTTGTATCATGAAAGTCAGTAAAGCAAACTATGGTTGCTACTTCTTCCAACTATTCTGAAGTACTTGCAATTCATGAAGCAAGTCGTGAATGTGTATGGTTGAGAAATATGATTGAACATATTCAAGAATCATGTGGATTGCCTTCAATAAAAGATTCTCCAACCATATTATATTAAGATAACGCAGCATGTATTGCACAATTAAGTGAAGGATTCATAAAAGGGGACATAACAGAACATATTTCACCAAAATTCTTTTATGCGCATGAGCTTCAGAAGAATGGTGAAATTGATGTCAAGCAAATCCGATCGAGTGATAATCTTGCTGATCTATTCACAAAAGCCTTACCAACTACGACATTTAAAAGGCTTATATATGGTATTGGCTTGCGTAAACTTAAAGACATTGCAAGTAAAGAAACTGAACAAGTTTCACCCAAATTCTCATGAGGGGGAGTTATTGATTAGTGTATTGCACTCTTTTTCCCTTAGCTATGGTTTTATCCCATTGGGTTTTCCTAGCAAGGTTTTTAATGAGGCAATCTTAACAATATTATACCCGTCTTAATATTTATGAGAATAGTGTACTCTTTTTCTTTTACTATATTTTTCCCACGGGGTTTTTCTTAGTAAAAGTTTTAACGAGGCACAATCTCTAAGCAAGTGTCATCCAAGGGGAGTGTTGTGAAGTGTGGATGACAATGCATGTACACCAACATATTGTGTAGTTATGTACTTCCATTGGTCTTTGTATTGTAATGTTCTTTGTAACCATTTCAATGTACATGGGGTGTATGTTTTAGTCCCACATTGCTAAGGCACATTTGTTGTCATACCAAATGGCCTATATAAAGGATACTAACTTCATTGTAAGAGCACACCAAGTTGAATGAAAACTTCTCATTCCAACTATCTCATTTCTTCTCTTCTCCTTTGTAGTAGTTGTTTGTAGTAGTAGAAGTTCTTAGTCTTCTATTTTCTTCTCTAGTTCTTAGCAAGTTCCAATTTATTTTACAACAAATACATATTAATTGGTTGATTGATTATATATATGCATCTTTTTATATCACACAAGTAGAGGAGAAGCTATAGAGGTCTGTTGATCTTCCATTGCAGGTGAGTTTTCTTCTTCCTTGAACTTTGACCATAAAAACATGTACAGCCCCACCACTATCACAATTGATCCAATCACACTGCAACACCAACCAACAAACAAACAAACAAACAAACAAAAAGTCATTTCGAATGGGCTTTTATTGGGCCAAGACTAATAACTAATGCAAGAGCTTATAATGGGCCTAGGCCCATTACATAAATGTGGAAAGCCCAAGACCAGGCCCATTAATTCCTTTGAAA
Organism: Stephania yunnanensis; assembly: GCA_039657365.1. Taxonomy (NCBI): domain Eukaryota; kingdom Viridiplantae; phylum Streptophyta; class Magnoliopsida; order Ranunculales; family Menispermaceae; genus Stephania; species Stephania yunnanensis. The sequence continues at coordinate 1,254,650 of CM077582.1, forward strand.
TTGAGATGGTAATGATCCTAATGAAGCAATAAGATTGTGTAATTATATTTACCTTCCAAGGTACAATGAGCTACCTAGAAATGCCACATCCAAGATTGTTGTGAACACATAAGTTACGGGTGCAAATGCGGCGACGAAGATCGGTCCCTTGATCGACGCAGACCATGTATACAACAGATTCGATATGCCGCTATTAAGCACGCCCTGTCGTCGAAAAAACGATAAGAGAAAATGAAGGAAGAATGCTTAGAATCTCTATATGAATAGTAGTGTTGCATGCTTAATTAATTTCAGGTTTTGTGTGCAATATTGATGTATGGACTTACTCCAAAAACAATGAGTATGAGCTCTAAGTTCCATTTGAGAGTCCAGTCAGAGGCATTGTGGCTTAAAATTGCTGCCAAGATAGCAGTTTGAAATGCAGCACATACGTACATGAGAGCAGTAAGAGAGAGTTCTGCTGGGTACATCCTCGCCATTGGTCTCTGCACACCATTAATCAAGCAATAAAGTAATTAAATTGTAGTAGTCACTAGTCGTTAATTAATTACTCCCTCCGTTCCCAAATATATATACGTCACAATTCGACCATTTCCATATAATAAATCCACTAAAAAAGTTCATCACAATAATGGGATTGAACCGCCATCGTATAAATGATTTTTGTAGAAAATAAGTAATCGAGAATTGAAAATGAAGCGATCAACACTTATTTCTTGATTTTCTAATGTGACACGTTTGTTAGAATAAAAAAGGCCTCAAAATATAAAATATACTTCCATCGGCCATTTATATAAGTCATTTAAGGTAATTACACAAGAATTAAAGCAGTATTAATTACGAGTGTAATTTACATGTATATCCTTTGATATTAAAAATTGAACAATTGAAGAGTCATAAATCTTTGAATTATATAATGTTAAAATGGATAAAAATACAATAAATACACTTTTGAATTCCAAAAACGACTTACGATTTTGAACGATAAGTTTTTACTAGAACAACTTGTATAAATGACCGAAGGGAGTATATTAGAAAGGAGGTAGTATACATAGTTAGATTGATTAATGAAAATTGTTGATTGTATTCATATTAATTAATTAATCTAAAAGGGTTTTCAATTCTAACATTTCTTTTCTAGCTTTTGGTCAATTAATTAGGACTTAGGCATGGTGATACTCCTAACTAATAGTTTATTGTGCATTTGATAGCGTGCATTCAAAATCTAGGGTTCCGATGAAACATTATTGAAAGGGTAGTGCTACAACCACCCCGAGCGCCGCACCCCCTCTAACATTAGTTCGTGTTTACATTGGAATGCGAGCTTACGAATCTCGAGATTCACAATAGGAAAACCAATAAAAGAAGAAATAAGAAATAAGAAAATTGTATGTATGTATATATAGTATGTACCAGCATGAGAATCCAAGAACTGAAGGCCAGAACACCAAGAACAACCATGGCCAAACCGAGAATCCAGTGTCCCATACTTGAACTACGAAGGAGTGATGAGCCACGCCATGACATAAGAGTGAGAGCACCACCAACACTAACGAGGGTCCCAATGAGCTTGCCTTTCCCCCACAAAGTGTTGATTTGAAGCTTTTCTTCTCTTGTGATGACTGACAATATATAAGTGACAACAGGAATCATGTTTATGACTGCAGTGTCCACTATGCTTGAGATGAAGTATAGACACCCTGCCATTAGGTTCTGTGCTAGTGTTATCCTGCAATATCAACATATATATATAGTACTACCAATTTAATTAATGAGCCCGGATATATATTAAACTTATTAATTAATTCATTCATTCATTTTTCGAGGGATTAATTTTAGTCAGATATATACGTGTGGACCGAAATATATAGTTTCACATCGATAAAGGACAATTTTGCAAAGTAGTCGATCAGATACTTCCTTACTAATTAATATCAATTACGGCTTTTTTAAGTTGTAAAAATGAACCCCACATTATGTCTATTGGGCGGTAAGTTGGAGTTAATTAACATTAAATTAAAGTACTTAACAATTAATTAATTTTTTTTTAAAAAAACCTATTTGGACTCTATGAGTCCAGACTTTATAAGCTTTTACTAGTAATTTAATTTACTTGACTAAATAAAAAAACATAATTACCCTTACTCTAGCTCCAATAACACATTTACCTCTTCCACCATATAAAAGGGTATTTATGTCTTTCTTGTTATTTGGATCGAGAATCATTGATCCACCTAGCATTTTTTTTTTAGCGTGCATGCATTTACGTTTTATTTTCACAAGTACTATGCACATAACTGTCGCAATGGCACTAAATCGAGCATAATGAAAGAGTTTGATCTATGTAATCGACCGACTCTAAGTAATTAAACAATGACAATGTGAGAGAGAACTAACCCAACGAAAGCAACCAAGAAAATGGAGAAGAAAATCTTTAGAGTGAGAGGAGGCCTGTTTCTGCGAATTAAATTATAGACAACTTAAAATCTATGTCACATACACCTGTGACATTCAAAATTATGGACAAAATCGAAAAACTAAGAAATTTGAACTAATAAACCTTTGAAAGATTAGAGCAAGAAATCCCATGAAAACAGCGGCCAAAATGTACTGATAGGCAAGCACAACAGTTGAGCTCATGCCTTCCACTAGTATCACATTTGTTAGAACAAAGAACCCAGCCGTCGTGCCCTGCACTGCCACCATGCTCACAACCGCGCCGGCCTTCGTCGCCGCTCCTCCCTTCACCGCCGCGCCATGATCATCATGAGACTCCTTGGATTCACTCAACACCATCTTCTTTCCTAGCTCGATAACTGATTGATTTTGTTGTTGTTGTTGTTGTTTGAATGATATATTCTTCTCCTCACTTCCTACTCATGATTTATAATAGAGAAATGGCATACCATTGTCACCGTTCGTATGTTTGAAATTCATGCGATGTATTTCGAGATGTGTACATATCAAAGTTTGATGTGTATCGCACGATTTTCAAGTACGTAAATGCGAAATAATAGAGGACTTTAACTTTAACTTTAACTTTGACTTTGACTTTTTGACTGTATTATGATCCTAGGAGTGTGAATTAATTGAGAACGTTAGTTGTAGATTTTCTTGCCATCTTGTAAGAAAGTGCCACTTTTCCTGTTCTCCCACATGTGCTTTCAGAATCTATGCTTCTCCTCTCATATCTGTGCCACGTGATGAGTTAATGAGATCGAAGGAAATGAGGGCTGCTAAAGGCACCCCATCTATTAATGAAGGCACCTAGTTAATGTGGGCACAAATTGATTTACTTGGGGCACCCAAAAATTAAATCCAAAATATCAAAAATGCCCCTCGTGCAAAAAACCCTCTCACCCCACCACCCCCACCACCACCACCTTCACCGAACCTTGAGCACCCCACCACCTCCACCGAACTATTATGCGAGAACTCATTTGGTTTGAACCGACCGGTGAGAGGAATCCCCGAAATCGTGTTTCCGTGTCTCGCCTTATGTTTCTCCTTCGGTTTACGGCTTTTTTGCAGTTCGTAGGGTCGTGGTGTGAGCCAATTTCGTCTCCAAGTTAAGGTTCGGTTGAATAGTTAAAGAAATGAGAATTCGCGGTTCTCGACCACACAGGCCAGAGACTGTGCTAAGCTGTCTCGGCCTAGCATGGCCGAGACAGAAGCTACATTTTTGGGAACTCGAAGTCTCGGCCACAAAGGCCGGAAGAGTTCGTGGTGTCTCGGTTACGCATGGCCGAGAGTACTCTAGTTCTCTCTGAGACATGACGAGAGCTACAATTAGTGGTAGGTAATGTGGTGTCGGTGGTGTACAATCGAGAATGTGCTCATACTCTCGGTTGTACACTGGCGTAGACATCACCATACATCTCGGTCCTGCGAGGCCGATACAATCGCGCGCATCGACAAAAACTTCGGATAACCGCAAAAAAACACAAAAAATTTGCAAAATTACCTCAAATTCGACCTCTTCTTGCACCGTAGCAGTAAAACCCTCCATTATATAGTGGAAATAAGTTCGAATTTGAGCAAATTACCAAACCCTACGTTGACAAATAAATCATCATTTTCACTGTTTTCCACAACTAAACAGTTCTAATAAACTATCATATGGTTGTCAAACATTGTTAACTCGCTGTCGGATGATGTCAATCCGCAAGAATCGATAAAAAGCCGACAAACGCAGTGTGGATTTGTGGTTCAACCTTGTGGTGGGGTGCCCTTTTTCTTTGTCAAAATAATTTGTGGGATTTGAATCATTATATATACAGGGGCAAAATGGTCTTTTCCAGTTTTGCTGGAATTTTTATAAAAAATTTGGGTGCCTTCATTAATAGGTGGGGTGCCCTTAGCGGCCCTCTTTCAGAATCTATGCTTCTCCTCTCATATCTGTGCCACGTGGTGAGTTAATGAGATCGAAGGAAATTGAAGGATGGAGTTGGTTTGTAGTTCGGCTCCCGGGAGCTCGTAGTACGAAGTCTATTTTGGAGGTCCCAAGTTGTATCCACAAAAGTTGAAGGCCGACAGTCTGATATGTGACCACATAAATTAGCTGCCCATTTTGATTTGAAGTTGAGAAATGTCAAATGAATAATGATTTGGTGATGGCAATCTTTGGTTAGAGGTACTACATAATTAGTCATTGATTTAATCATGTGACACATATTGTAAAATAAAAAAAAAATTTTAAATTGACAAGTACATATGAGGAGTACTTAGGATCCGTGTGGTGCCGCACATATATTTTGATGTGTCTATATAGGCACACACTTAGTTTTCATAACGTGCTTTGCACATGCGGTGTACGTGTTTTTGCACGTTACTTAAATTTAATTAAAATTAAAAGTAAGGTTGATGTCATTGGTGTGCCAAAAAAAATAAAAATAAAAACAGGTAATTAATGGTTGAAGAATATTATCAATTATTTTCGTGTCCATGTGAAGGAGGGATTGCTCTTATTTATATAGTCAGCGACAATAAACCGCTGTGAATTTGAGAATTTGAAGTTTTGTTAGTATAGGGGAAGTAAAGATTATTTCAATGTCAATAATGTATGCTATAGAAAGAGTTGTCTTTTGTATCTATTTTTTTCATTTTCATTAATAAATGCTTTCCTATTAATGCTTTCCCATAGTTTTGAAGGAAAGATGGTCCCTCAAATTATGCTCAACTTTCAAATTAAAGATTGAGATTGCAAATAGTGTATATTTGAATTATGGTGAAATTTTATTGAAATTAGCTTACGAGTAAGATCTGGTGGTAATATATATGATCAATTACAAGTTATTAATGATAATGCAGCGGACTTCATAACTTCCCTTAAAAACATATTATATTATTGCATTGCACAATTCATTCCATAACTCTAATAAGAAATCAAATCAAATCAAAAGGTAAAAATAACTCATTAAAAACACACTTTTCATATTTAATTAAAATAATCATTCAAAAATAGGAGAAGTAATTCTAAAAGTACAAGCTTTAACTATAATTGAAGATAAGCAAAGAAACCAAACTTGCAAAGTATGAGATAAACCTGAAATTTTCAACTTAAACTGAAAGGAACTTCAATTCAACCATACCAAATTAAGAAACAAAACCACGACATATAAACAAATTTACTAAAATTGAGTTTATATCTCTACACATCAAAAGTCTACATACTCGAGAGTCGAGACATGTTTAAAGTCCAATTCACTTTAGATCATTCCTCTCTACGACTTAACCTCGATTGAAAACGTAAAATACATTATTATCAACATATACAAGTTAATCTATGAATTTACTAAAAAAATACATCTATGAATTTTAATCTAACATAGGCATCATTATCTTTTAAGTACTAATTAACAGCAACTTGACAATATGGACTTCAATAATTTTGTGCAACTCTTGTATGCTTGTTTCTATTTATCTAGAATTATATGATAACCATGCCATGCCAGCTAATTGGACATTGCTTTTATTTTTATTTTTTTCTATCATTAATAGTAGGCTACCTATCCTTGCAACAACATACACACCCAAAAAAGAAGAGATATTCCATATGCCAATGTGCTAATCTTGTATGTAGTCAAGGAGGAGAAATAATGGATTTCATATATTACAGTCTACTAAAGATTCTAAATACCAGTGATTTCGAATCAATTAAATAAATCTTGCACAATGGAAGTGGTTTTCTAAAATATTCTTTAAGGAAAAAAAAATCAAACCTAACATTAAGAATAAAAAAAATGCTAAAAATACCAAACGTTAATTAAGAATAAAAAAAGTTACAATACCAACACAAAAGTATAAGAAATCCGGCATTGTTGACGACTCAAACAGATAAACACTTTGAGGAACCATATAAATACATGCGACAAATATAACTATAGAGTTGTTGAAGGTTGTTGACGAAGATGGATTAGTGTTTTAGATTGTTGGTGTCGAAGTCGGGAAGAAAAAAAGAGATGACTAAGTTATTATTGTCGAAGTCGGAATACAAGTGGGAAGAATGATGGAGATGACTCGGAAAAATGGAACAAAGAGTAAAATAGACGTTCTCTCACTGTCCGTATTCACTCTTTTAATATAGTAGTAGATATATAACAACCGAAATTTATTAATTTTGTTTATTGTAAGAATTTTTAATAAGGTTTGCATCCATGGCCACCTTGTGCAGACTCCTATTTTATTTTAAATTTTGTGAGTGCTCCATATACCATACGCATAGTTTTTATTATTATAAACTTAAAATTAGATGATCATGAACAATCATGTGGTAGAAGTGGGTTTTTTAATTCACGCGATAGGCATTCGTTTAAAAAAAACTTATAAGAAACTTCAAATCCCCTTTTTAAATATCAAAAAAGTTGTTTGTATCCAAAAAATTCAGACTCAAATGACGTTTTCATAATTTTTAACATTCTTGAAGACTTCAAAATATTTAGACCTAACTATTATATGAGTGTTTAATTAATATAGATGAAAATAAAATGGTAATTTACAAATATACAAAAATTAAAAGTCTTGACTCAAAGAGTCCACCTAGCACTACCCTTTAAATATTTGATCATGACTTTAATTAATTACGTACGCACGTCTCATTATCTTAAGCTAATATGAACCTCTTTATTGCCGTTATATATTGGGTGATCTCTAATTTAGCAAGTAAATGAGACCTCAAATTAATAGGAAAATAAATAGTACTAAAATTAAGGAACAACAACAATAACATCGTGACCACCACTCCTATAATTAATGCAGTGAAAAAGACACGTGAGGTGGATTAAACATCACTTCTCAAAAAAAAAAATCTCGAGAGGAAGAGGATTCGACTTCCACTAAAGTTATAAAAAAAAAAAACCATAAAAAGTAACATTGGCATAAAAATTAGAGTTACACACTGTCATTCACCTTTTTGAAATATACATCTGATTTTTAATTAAATAGCTTTGTCGTTACTTTAACGTCTTCGAAATACCATTTCTATATTTTTTGCTATTAGGCATATTAGAAAAAAAAAAAAAATTGTATTCAATGACAATATTTCATCATATATAATAAAATCTTGATTGCTCATTTGAAGAAGTCCAAGCTCACGCTTCAGAACCACGTGCACCTCGTGTACTCACGACTGCCGAAACAAACTAAACACACGCCGTACCGTCGATCTTCCTCCAATCACTCAACTAATAATCAAACCTAACAATCAATGGTCTAAAGTCTTTGTTGTCTGACATGGTCAATTCATGAATTCATGGTAGTCATTGAACTTGGGTCATCACTCATCAGCCATATTTGACCCATAAAACTTTGTTACACATGTACACATAATAATACACATATAAGAACACCATTCAACACTCATCAAATTCAGAGAATTTTTGCTTCTCTGATCCAAACCCAAAGCCGAAATATCTCATAAACATACAAATCAAATTAAGGTTTGTAGCGATGGTGATGGAGTGGTCTCATTGGAGAAAAACTGCAGAGAAGATCTCACCATATGTGTACATAGTGTTGGCACAGGTCATAGCTGCTACATATGCTGTGATGAGCAAACTAGTCTTCACTGGAGGCACAGATCCGGTTGTCTTCAATGTGTATCAATTCATTGCAGCTTCTCTCTTCATGGGTCCTCTTGCTTTCGTCTTTGAAAGAAAGTCCAGGCCTCCTCTCACCCTCTCCATCACTTGTTGGATCTTCTTCCAAGCCTTGTTAGGGTATACTAATTAATCAACTCAATTTAATTTTTGTACAAATTTACGTGTCGTGGTGCAGTGGTTTCGAAGAGAGCCTTGTTAGTACTCTGACTAAGGCAGCAATTGTACTATTTTACGTTCGACCTCTGGGGGATTAGTCAGGTTCATCATCTATCTGGTGTCAACGATGATGGTTCAGACGCCTTCGCCCTTACTATTGTGGCAACCCGACCCGGTTATTGTATTTGTGTGAAATGTGTGAAAGAGTTGTGAAAGTGATGAGTAATTTATTGTGTTTTGATGATGCAGGGCGACTTTGTTTCAAACATTGTTCTCTGAGAGCTTGGATTACATTTCAAGCACTGCACAGTCTGCTATAATCAATTTGTTCCCTGCATTCACTTATGTTCTGTCTGTGATTCTGCGGCAAGAGCGGGCGGAGCTGAATCGAGTTAGCGGCGTAGGGAAGTTGCTCGGAACGGTTGTGTCGGTTTCGGGTGCTCTCACTTTGATCCTTTGGAAGAAGTGGTTCAGTGAGTGCTATGGTTGTTTCAAGCTTGGGAAGTGTCAACGTTGGCTATGCCATTGCCACATTGGGAGTGCTCTCACTTAGTACATGGCTTGTGTTGCAGGTATGGTACCGATTTTACTCCAAAAGGCCTCCATATTATTTATAAACTAGTTGTTTTCTTGCACTTCGCGCATAAGTCAGTGAAAATGGTTTATATGTATGAAAATGGACAAAAAAATAAGAAAATCACAAAATGATGGGTGTCGTAGTTGACCCCTATGTCAAGTAAAAACTATATATAAAAAATAAAAAATAAAAATCGGCGTGCTGATTGACCCTTTACATAAGTCAACCCATGGTACTAGTGCATCCTTTCAAACACAAAAAACCTTACAAACATGTGCACTTGGAGACCCAAACAAAAATTTAGATAATGGCCAAGCACTCCCCAAAAATTCATCAAACTGGATGCGGGAGAATTACAGCGTAGAAGAATAGATCGGAGGTGAAATTTATAGGGGGAATAGAGCTTGCACTACACTAAATTCTACGTATCTGCCCATAATTTTTAAAAACTTTTACAACACTCCATTTCATGTATTTGCCCATGGTTTCAAGTAGAATGTACTAATTCTATTAATCCATTCGTTGATAATATAATCATTATAAATTATTAATAAATGCACACATAATAGATAATTATATATCTTGGTACAATCGATAATTAAAATAAATAAATAATTAAAAAATTAAAAATTAGAAAATTAGAATGGTGAGAAGAGGTAGCTTCTGAACTTTTCTTCTCCTCCGACTTTTATATAGATATAGATATAGATATAGATATAAATATAGATAGATAGATATAGATATAGACATAGAGATCCACATGTACTAGTATATATATTTTATTGTAAAATTGTTTTAATCGATGTAGAACTATATCTGGATCCACGCATTCACATTGGAACGTCTAAGATTGAAGTTATAACCAATCTTTATAACTAGGTAAGCTAATGGACTCCTTATTTTTGTTGGTTTTAGGGTCCGGTGATGGCGAGATACCCAGCAGAACTATCGATAGTAGCGATGATGTACATGTTTGCGACGTTGCAGACTGCGGCGATAGCGGCTTTCACAAGCCACGAACCATCAAAATGGAAGCTCAAATTGGATCTAGAGCTGATAAACATACTATTTGGAGTGAGTACTACTAATGAACTATATATACTCACATTACTTGATTTCCTAATGAAATGATCATGACATTATTTCTCTGTTTCTATTGTGTGTAGGGTATCCTAAACAGTGGGATTGGGATCTACATTTTTTCATGGTGTGCAGGGAAGAAAGGGCCTTTGTTCACCGCGGTTTTTGCGCCGTTGAATTTGTTACTGACGGCGGTGATGGAGATGGCGATTGTTGGCGACAAATTGAGTGTTGGAAGGTACGATAAACTTAATTACTACCTCCAGTCAAAAATACAAGTCTTTCTACCAATTATACATTATACAATTTAAATATTTATGATTCTTCGATTCATTTAATGTCAAATGGCGTATATGTAAATTATATTTGTAATTAAAGTTGTTTTAATTCTTGTGCTCTTACCGTAAACGATTTATATTTGTGACCGAATGGAGTAATGGATAGTTAATTCAATATATTGAGATCTTTAGACATATAGAATGAATTTGATTAAGATAACAAATTAATTAAAGGGGGCGCGTGAATTTAACTTGTTATTTTCTTTGTGTATGTTTTGTGCAGTTTTGTAGGATCAGTGATGATTGTTGGAGGTCTCTACTTGTTTTTATGGTCCAAGTCTAAGGAAGAAACACCACAAGACATGGAAGATGATGAGGACCTTGTTTCTCCATTTTTGTTGGAGAACCCTTGAATATCACAGCACTGGATTTACATCTTTGTGATTCAATCTTTCAATTTGATTTATTAGTTGTTGCAAACTTATAATTAACTACATAAGGAGGCATTACTTTTATTCATTTTTTGTATGAAAATGTGTAGTTTGAAGAGAAATGAGGACCACATTCGTTTATATGTACATAAGGAAATCTATATTTATATCTATATATATAAAAATTGGAGCTGAGAGAAAGTTGACATACGTTCTTCTTTCACCAATATAATTTTCTAATTTTTTAATTTTTCTATTTTAAGGTATTTATTTATGTGTTATTGATTATTTCAGAGAATATATTCATTCCCCCATTTATTGAATTTATTTATAGTTTGTATTTGTTCGAAATAACAATTAAATGCATTTAAATTCTTTTCTTGATTAACGAAGAGTTGTTTCAATGTATTTAATGTACGTTTCAAATGGTACACCATCCCTTTGGTTACTGAAACATCATTTATACAAATTATTAATCTTCTCCTTTTTTTTGTTTTCATAAGCAAACCCTCAACTTGGAAAAGGCTGCTTCACAACTTTTTTGTCACACAAATAAACTCTTCAGCTTAACGAACCTCACTTAAATGAAATTTTTTTTTTCAAATAATGAGAAAAACATTTTAAATCCTTTAACAAAATGACAACATCTATTAATGTTTTCCTAAACAAAGTTTCTCATTAACCGAAAAAATAAATACAGTTTACGTATTTATACAACAGCTTAAATAATCACTAATCACAGACTTAGCTTACCAAATGAGTCTGTTATACAACACACACAGTGTGTGCTCTAAAACGTAAACATAGGTAAGTACACAAACGACTCTTATTTCGTAAATCTTTATTTTATTATAGTACTTCAAGATGAGACTTAAGTATTTAAAAATGATACTTCAACAACAATGATAATTATTATTTAATTTACCACGATCAAATATTCTTTACACATTTTTCCTTATAAATTACCCTAACATTTTTTCATAATTCGTTCAAATATCTCGATGTCGACACTTGCTTAAAGACAAAAAATATAATTTAATAAACCTTCTAATTTTATACTTTCAATAACACCTGCGCGTAGCTCCTATGTAATGTTTTCATCGTTGTAATTCTACGTTGTGAGAGAAGAGAGACGGGAGTGACGAGTGAGCGGCGAGAGCAGTAGAGAGAGGAGACGGGAGTGACGAGTGAGAGAAGAGAGACGGAGCGGCGAGGGAGGAGATGGGAGTGACGACTGACGAGTGAGAGAAAGAGATGTGTTTTTTTTGTGTTTTAGGGTTTTGGACTTGTATTTACCAAAATACCCTCGGTTTGGTTAAACCGCGGTTTTCCCAAAATGAAAACCGCGAATAGCGGTTTGGTCGTTTTCCAAAGCGCGACCAAACCGCGAGCTTTAAAAACCAGACCAAACGACGCGGTTTTTCAAAAACCGCTGCCCACCCCTAGATAGCGCGTATTGCAAGGCGGACAACCCGTATAACCCATAGGCGCTATTCGGTCGGCCGATGTCCACGTGGACGGCCTTACCTTTTCAAAAGGCGCTATCTTTGTAAGGGCAGTCCTACGTGGACCGTCCACGTCAGCACCAAAACCCACCCACTTTGATAGCGCCTTTTGAAAATGCATTATTGCCTATTCTGGAGAAAAAAAAAACACTGTTGTAAACTAAGTTGTAAGCCAACTAGAACTTAAGTTGGACTTGCTAGAGACTTAAGTATAGAAGGCAAAAACTAAGAACTACTATAACAAGTAGAGAAGAGGAGACAAGAGAGAAGAGAGCTAGAGTTGAGAAATGTAGAGATTTCCATTCCAACATTGGTGTGTGAATTACAATGGAGTTGGCACCCTTTATATAGGCCATTTGGTGATGATGATAATTGTACTTATTCAATGTGTACAAGTTATACATACACCACAAGTCATACAACACATCACAAGCAACATAGACAATACATGGAAGAGTTGGTGTACATTGGAGAGGATTACAAGTTACATGACAATACATGGATAAGAGATTATACATTTGAGTTGAATACAAGTTATGTAGAGTGTACAAGTTACATTCAATGTAGAAGTCATGCTTGATGTTACAATTCAATGTGAGAGTCATGCTTGACAATGTGATCATTCATAAGCTTGGTTAAAGGGTCATCCAATTTACAACACTCCCCCTTGGATGACACTTGCTGAGAGAATATGCCTCGTTAAAACCTGTACTAGAAAAACCCTGTGGGAAAAAATCTAGTATAGGAAAAAGAGTACAATGTTCTCGTCAATCTTGATTTGTAGTATAATATTGTTGATTGCCTCATTAAAAACCTTGCTCGAAAAACCCAATGGGACAAAATCAAAGCTAAGGAAAATAGTGCAACACATTGATACACTTTGAGAGAATATATATGCCTCATTAAAACCTTTACTAGAAAAACCATGTAGGAAAAAATCTAGTATAAGAAAAAGAGTACATTGCTCTCATAATTTTTTTTTTATACGGAGCATAATAATGATACACATTGCTCTCATAATATTGTTAGAATTGCCTCATTAAAAACCTTGCTCGGAAAACCCAATGGGACAAAATCAAAGCTAAGGAAAATAGTGCAATACACTAACCAACCTTGATAAAGAGTTTTAATATTGTTAGAATTGCCTCATTAAAAACCTTGCAAGGAAAACCCAGTGGGATAAAACCTTAACAAAGGGAAAAAGAGTGCAATACACTAACCAATAACTCATTTTGATTCTCCCCCTCATGTTCACATGGGTGAGACATCTTGTGCATTTTGTTGCACATGGACATCGTTTTCTATATGAACCATTTAATCTTTGAAGCATATAATTGTCACTCTTTTGTATATAATACTTGCATCAAGTAATTGATTCATAATTTGTTGCTACTGAATGATCCTTTGAACTTCGAGGTCATATTAATTTATACATGGATCATAATACAACAAATTTAATGCAATTTGATGTGTTTCAAACAATTTCACGCCATTCCTTTTGAATTGGCTTATATCTCCCCCTAATGGTGGGAAAGTTGCTTCATCAAAGTGACAATTAGCAAAACTTGCTATAAATAAATTCCCTATCAGGGATTCAAGGCATCTTATAATATGATTAATGGAGAGTTAAATCAATATAAGTCTCTTATTGATTTGCCTTGAGATAATCTCCAACTGATAAAAAAACTCAGTTCGATAAAAGATGTCGTGCGAATTTATGATATTTTCGCATTATTGATGATTATGGATAATCAAATAGATCTTTCCACATTAAGAATGTCATTTGATTTATGACGACATTCGTTTTAATGTGTCTTATATATTCGAAGTTAAAGCGAGAATATTATACTCAGATTAAATCATATAGATAAATTTTCTATTATTCTGAGTAGACTTCTTCTGAATAAGACATTAACAATAAAATTGTTGTACCCGATATTGACTGAACATTAGCATCCGCTAAGTTCGAATTCGAGAAATATTCACTTTTATATTATAATGTACATGCATGTAGCACGATACACAAGACATAAACTCATCGCCTATATTTAGGTCACTATTTAAACACATCTTGATGTGCTTGTTTTATCGAGCCATTTTCAATGATAAAATTCATAATATTTTGCCTTTGATTTTGAAGGCATGGTAAAGGTCAAAAAAATATTCGGGTATATATATGACAATATTTAGGCAAAATAGCCTTTCATATATGACCAAAAAAATGTCACAATTATGAGCGCTCATTGTCAATAATTATTTTCCCTTTCTAGTGGTGCACCACTTTTGTTCCAATTTTTTGTGGAATTGTCAATACGACCTTTACCTGATATTTTCACCTTTTCCACGTCCATAAATTTATTATTGCGATCATGATCATTATATGCAACATATGCTTCTTAATTTGAAGCTGAACTAATTGGACGAGAACGATATTATATTTATAATATCTCATTATTTTACTTAGCTACCATGAGACAAGAAATCAATCCTTAATATTTATTGGATTGACGTGCGCACTCGATATTTGTTGCAGCAACAAATCAAGGCGGGCCACGTGACCTTATTTTTATTGTCTCATCAGTCATATTTCCACATAGCCTCAACATAGAGGTAATTAAAATTGTGAAATTATAATTAATATTTGAGTGATTAAATTTTGTAGCATGAGACTCAGCCGCTCATTTTGAGCTTTTGGAGCATTACCTTTGTGGTATGTATATATATAACTCCATAAGGTGAAAATATATATAAAGTGAAATATTCACTTTTCAAATCTCTAAAGAGAAATTGGCGAATGATTGTGTATAACACACAATTTTGCATATATGTTTTATTCACAAATTGTAGTATCTAATTGTCATGACAAGTAATTCTTGTCGATAATATAATAAGGCAACAAATTCAACTATGGTTGAATAATATTTTAAAAATAAATTTAATATAAAATAGTTTTCCCCTTTTTATGTAAAAACATAACATATGATTAAATATATGTTCACAACTTGATTCATTAATAAACAAAATGTACTATTCGTATCAGTTGGTGGGACAACCTCCAGGTTGGGTGGCGAGACATAGTCTCCTTAATACCATGCCTCCTCGAACGGGATAACCCGTCTCCCTTTCAATGTTTAGCTTTACCGGGGACAAGGCTTACCCACTATCAACTCAAACTTATAGCATTATTTGTATTATAAAATCAAGAATAGAACAATAACTAATCGTTTGTAGTTTTAAGAGAAAAACTATATGTCACACATTGACTTTTGATTTCTGATGTAGAAGATCGTACAAGACGCAACTACAGAGCATACTTTCGCAATCGGTGACGTTATAATGCATGGTATATTAATAAAATATGCATATAGAAGTGATGCATGTAATAAAAGGAAGCAACCATGATTATATAGAAATAAATTGAACTTATTTAAATAATAAAAGTTATACCTTCCTAGCTTTGTCTCCTTAACAAGCCTTCTTGACTTCAAGATCTCCTTAATGCTAGAGCAAGCTCGTGCTTATAACGTGTTGTAAACTAAGTTGTAAGCCAACTAGAACTTAAGTTGGACTTGCTAGAGACTTAAGTATAGAAGGCATAAACTAAGAACTACTATAACAAGTAGAGAAGAGGAGACGAGAGAGAAGAGAGCTAGAGTTGAGAAATGTAGAGATTTCCATTCCAACATTGGTGTGTGAATTACAATGGAGTTGGCACCCTTTATATAGGCCATTTGGTGATGATGATAATTGTACTTATTCAATGTGTACAAGTTATACATACACCACAAGTCATACAACACATCACAAGCAACATAGACAAAACATGGAAGAGTTGGTGTACATTGGAGAGGATTACAAGTTACATGACAATACATGGATAAGTGATTATACATTTGAGTTGAATACAAGTTATGTAGAGTGTACAAGTTACATTCAATGTAGAAGTCATGCTTGATGTTACAATTCAATATGAGAATCATGCTTGACAATGTGATCATTCATAAGCTTGGTTAAAGGGTCATCCAATTTACAACAAACACCACCCTATTTTTCGGATTTAAACTAAAAACGTTAGTAGTTTTGTAATAAATTCAAAGTAGTTAAATTCACTTGTAAAACTGACGTGGCCGTACACGTAGAATACTGAAACCCTAAATTTGGAGCGAGAGAGGAAGAAGAAGAAGCGCAGGGACGCCATCTTTAGATCCAAAGGTGAGTCCCCAGCCCTGAAATTCCATGTTTCATGTATCGTTTCTGAACGTCCATTAATCCCCTGTCATGAAAATCGATCGTATATCTCTTGAATTTCGTTCAATTTTGGAAACCCTAAACCCTAAACCCAAGTCAATCTGTCCGGACGAGTTGGGAAAAATGAGAATTTTCAGCTTTTCTACTTGTTATTGTAGTTGTAGTTGTAGTTGCAACAAATGGTGTTGAAGATGGTTTTGGATTAATGCGTATCTGAAAATTGTACATGATTGATTCAAAGTTTAATGCTTTAAGAAATTCTGCTAAAAGTGTTGTTGGGTTCTTCTGTGTTTGACGAGTTTGATTGTTTGATTGGTTCATAAGGTATATAAGGTTTTCATTTTTTTAATGGGTAGGTTTGATTTTTAATTTTGGTTTTCATTTTGTTGATTTTGATGAATTCTATGAAAGATTAGGAGATCAGTTAAATGTTCAGTTTGGCTATGCTGTTGTTTCTTGTTTTGTTTTTGGCGAGAAAGGGGTGAAGAATTTTTGAGTGAGACCTTCTCCGTGTGGTCGAAATTGGGTTATTGAAATTTGTTGGTTTTCGATTTGATATAATGTGTCTGTGAAGAAATACATAGACCCTGAAATTCTTTGAATTGGGGGTTCGTCCTTGTGTTGGTTGTTGGATTCCTTACTTGACGAAGTAATTGTAATTGGGTATATTACGCGGCGCGAAGCACATCGAATGATCTAAAATTTATTAGGTAGCATGTATCGAGGAAAAAGTTGTTTCTTTTCTGAAACTTTGAATCCTAATTGTAGGTAGAACAAGTCCTTTTTTTTTTATTGTTGCTAATATTTTAGAAAGTTGAATCTAACAATCAGTGATCTCTGATTTGCCTCTGTTGAAGCTATTTTGTAAAGGGTACCAAATCCTTTGCAACGCCAACTGACCCGATTGTTGATGAAAGTCCCATAGAAAGACTAAAAATCTATTTTACAATTTCATGCCAAACAGGCCAATACACTGCGACAAATCGCATAAAACCCTGTTTGGAGGTGAAGCTAAAACCCTCGAGAAGCCAAAAATGTCTGCTTCAAGAGTTACAATATCTAGGTTATCGACTCGCTCATCTTCACTGCGAAGAAACGCAACAACATCCTCATCTCCAATTTCTTCGCTGATCAAATCCAGCTCATCCGATTCTGCTAAGCGATTCTCCACGACTTCAAGGTTTGATTTGGCTCACATTGTGGAACTTTCTTGTTAGGGCTTCAGTTTGAATGATGGATTGATTGCAGATTACCCATGGTGTTACGGAGTTTGGGATTGTCGATGATGCCACTGCATAGTGCAATTGCTTCAGCTCGTTTGAGGTCGATCCTTGCGGTGGAGTCTCAGAGCTGGGGATTGATTCCTCAAGGTATGCCTCTTCTTTGTTGAATCTCATCATACTTTGCATTCGAACTGCATTGAATGTCTTTGTGTTTGATTTTGTTCATTCCAACTATGGAGTTAGATCTTGGTGAAGGAGCACTTTTTGTGCTTGATCTATTTATGGATCATACAAGTTATTTGTCTCAAGACTCTCAACACTAGGTTCTCTAGTACTTGAGTAAGACTTTTGTTTATGAAAAAGAGAGGAAATGTGATTTTCGTGTTTGTTCTCTGTCAACATTTTGTCACTGATTGTGTTTCCGAGTTATTATGCTCTCCTTCCGTGCGAGAATGGAAAGGTGGAGTTTTCTCTTCGGGTAATAGAAAACAGAAAAGTTATTTGGGTTGCTTGAAGTTTTGAATTCTCATTGGCTAAATCAAGGGTTGCCTCATGCGTTTCAGTTTGCGCCACATGCCCAACGATGATCAAACATACTGTTGTCGTTGTTGAACTTTTCTGAAATGATTAGTTTTGTCTCAGCAGTTCGACAAGTTTGGTTGCCACTGCACTTAGTCCCAAGTATTACACAATTCTACATAACATTCTTTCTCATTGATTTCACAAAATATTATTATGTTGTGAGAATTGATCTTCTAGTAATTATTCACAACTGCTCATGGTTTTTTGTATATTTCGTTGCATTAACACTATCAAGTTCGAACCTTGAGAAGAACTTGTTCATTCATTTGTTAAACTCTCTGTGTGACAATACCTTGCAAATCACAAGGAGCATGCGTAAGGAGGAAGGTGTGGCGCACGAAACGAGAGGAAATAGGGGGCACAAAATGCAGTGATGAGAGGCACAAGGGTCATTTTCATTAGAAATGACATTTTCTTAAATTTGACTTTTATCATTGGGTTGCCTTTATGGATGAGTGGGTTGCGTTCAGCCTAGTTGTTGTATGTCTTCTGATTTTAGTTTCTGTTATTTTGCAGGTATCTCAATGCCTTTATGACAAGACAAACAATGCAGTGTTCTGTCACCTGGAACATTTCTGTTGCATATACAATCTAAGGTTCATGTTGGACTTTCTGTCCTCAATTTTGAAATCCTTGGATACGAATTATCCACAGATGTTTTTGCACCAGCAACAGACAAGAAATTGTCTTTTTCTTTATATTTCTCTTGAACGTCTTTGTTCTTCAATTCACATGGCTTTTTTGGAATTACCAAGCACTAATATATTCATCTGCTTAGGTTGGTCTGTGCAAGAATGAACGGATGTTAAGACCTGTAAGAGTTTTAAATAGGTTTAAAAATGGACAAATTGGTACTTTTGTTTTATAGTCATGCATAACCAATGTGAGACTATATTTCGGTCCACATACTCACTTTTTTAGAGTCGCATTTAATTGATTTGAGACTAAATTTCGGTCCACAGGCTCCCCAACTTCCAATAAAAATGAAGAAACTGAAGTGATGCTCATGCCACCAACTATGGGAAAATGTTCCAGTTTAGGTTGATGTTCACTGAAAATGAGGTTATTTAATAGTTTTTGCTACTTCCATTTTGCAGGCCTACTGTTTAAGTAATCAATTTTCAGTGATTTTAAACGTCCACCATTGTTAGGCATGTTGAACATTTTGCATTGGCCTCAGCTTCAAAAGAAGTTGAATAGCTACGTGAATTATTACACGAGATATCATTGTGGCCTAAATCGGTAGCTCCAATCTATATCTATTGTGATAGTGAAGCCACATTGGCAAGGGCTTATAGCCAAATGTACAATGGTAAATCTAGACATATTGACTGAGACATAGTTGTATCAGAGAATTGATAACAAGATGAGTTATCACGATTGACTATGTGAAATCTAGTCAAAACTTGGCAAATCCCCTTACTAAAGGATTGCCAAGAGACTTGGTGAATAAAACATCAAGGGGGATGGGTCTCAAGCCCATGAATTACAGGTCACCAATAGTGGAAACTCAACTCGACGCCTAACATTACATTAAGTCTTGAGTTCAATGCAGTCAAATTCATTATAAGAGTGACTGTGAGCACTAAATTTTAATAACTATCTCAAGGTCGTTAGTGTTCGGTACCTGCATGTAAAGAGAGGAGGTTGAGATGAGCACATATCTATTTACTTTAGTTATGGATGAACTAACTAGACATATTCAAAATGATATACAATGGTGTATGTTATTTGCAGATGATATTGTCTTAGTGGATGAAACTAAAGATGAGTGAATAGGAAATTAGAACTCGGGAGGAATAAATTAGAATCTAAAGGCTTTAAGTTGAGTAGGACTAAAAGCGAATACATGCACTCTTGTGAGTTTGGAAACACTAGACATCGAGATGACGGAGTGGTAAAATTAGGGAAGTAGAAGTTCCTAAGGTAAACCACTTTAGATACATAGGATCAATCATACAAAATGATGGTAACATTAAAAATGATGTCACACATAAATTCAAGCGGGATGGAAGAAAAATGCAACAGGGGTGATTTGTGATCGACATGTTCCTACTAAGTTAAAAGGAAAATTTTATAGGACCGCAATTAGGCCAGCTATGCTCTATGAAAGTGAATGTTGGGCGGTAAAGCAACAACAATTACATAAAGTGAACATAGCAGAAATGAGGATGCTTAGGTGGATGTGTGGTAAAACTCGTAAAGATAGAATAAGAAATATAGAAATTCAAAGACAAGTAGAAGTAGCACCAATTGATACAAAGATTAGGGAAGGGCGGTTGTGATGGTTTGGTCACCTGCAAAGACGACCTACAAATGCCCCAACTAGAAAACTTGACTCAATAGAAACTGTAGAAATTCGACGAGGTAGGGGCAGACCAAAGTTAACATGGGATGCATTAATTAAGAGGGATTTGAATGGTTTGCAAAGCTCACCATCAATTGCACTTAATCGAACACAATGGAAAAGTTTGATCCATGTAGCCGACCCCAGTTAATTTGAGAATGAGGCTATGTTGTTGTTGTTGTTGTAATGTATTTATTTATGTGTTATTGATTATTTCAAGGAATATATCATTCCCTCATTTATTGAATTTATTTATAGTTTGTATTTGATCGAAATAACAATTAAGTGCATTTAAATTCTTTTCTTGATTAAGGAATAGTTGTTTCAATGTATTTAATCTACGTTTCAAATCGTACACCATCCATTTGGTTACTGCAACATCATTTATACAAATCATTAATCTTCTTTTTCTTTTTATTTTTCATAAGCAAACCCCAAACTTGGAAAAGGCAGTTTCACAACTTTTTTTGTCACGCAAATAAACTCTTCAGCTTAACGAACCTCACTTGAATGAAAAAAACCTTTTTTTTTTCAAATAATGAGAAAAACATTTTAAACCCTTTAACAAAATGACAACATCAATTAATGCTTTCCTAAACAAAGTTTCTCAATAATTAAAAAATAAATACAGCTTACGTATTTATACAACAACTTAAAAAATCACTAATCACAAACTTAGCTTACCAAATAAGTTTGCTATACAACACACATAGTGTGTGCTCTAAAACGTAAGCATATGTAAGTACACAAATGACTCTTATTTCGCAAATCTTTATTTTATTATTGTACTTCAGGACGAGACTTAAGTATTTAAAAATGATACTTCTACCATAATGATAATTCTTATTTAATTTACCACGATCAAATATTCTTTACACATTTTCCTTATAAATTACCCAAACTTTTTTCCCTAATTCTTTCAAATATCTCGATGTCGACGCTTACTTAAAGACAAAAAAAAATAATTTAATAAATCTTCTAATTTTATACTTTCAATAACACCTGCGCGTAGCTCCTATGTAATGTTTTTATCGTTGTAATTCTATGTAGTGAGCTCAATGAAATCGATATGACTATTTCATCAAAAAAAATAATACCTACACGTGCGCAAGAAAACAACTAGTTAATTAATAAGTTTAGTCTGGAATGGCAGTTGGTTTTTTATTATACATACATAAATGCATATGGTTTGAATGCATTGATTTGATTGTGAGAAATAGATGTTAAAGTTGAACAAGAAAGGAATAATGATGTTGGAGACGTTTGTACTTACTAATAATAATCCTACATCGGTTAAGTAAAACTAGCTTCACGATGAAGTCTATAAATGTGAACTTCCCCTTAATTAGTATTCAAATCTTTTGGAGTACAACCCCACATCAGTTTAAGTAAAACTCTTTATGAATTTAAGTTGGAGTGTTGAGATATATGGATCGAAATAATAGTCTCACTTGATCAAATGAAACTTCATAATGAAGTATATAACTATATTAACTAATTATCTCCCATTAATTAGCATCGATACAATTAAGTGCTAATTGATTTGGTATGAGACCACTTGTGTGAGAGGTTCAAACCTCGCAATGTACAAGTTCCCACGAGTGCAACGAACGAGCTCAAACGTGCTATTTATTTATAATTTATAAATCTATAAATCGAAATAATTAAAAATTTGGTATTGTTATGTATAGCATATAGAGTAAATATAATTTTTTTCAATAAAAAGCAATAGTATAGGTATATAAACAAACAAAGTTTAATATTATATAACTAATAACAATATATAAATTAAATACAAACATATTTTTTTTGGCGGAACTAGCATATTTTTAAAAAAATAATATTAACGATAAATAATGTGACTTCATAATTAATTAAAGACCCATACATTTTTTTTGGTAATTAATCTAGTCTTATAAGTATTTTTTTTTTTTTAAAGATCTAGTACGTATATTATTAGAAACGATAAGTATCCTATCCTAATTAATCTCCTATATATACATCAACGATTTAACATGTATATGCTTTTGTCGAAAAAAAAAAAAAAAAAAAAAAAAACATGTATATGCTATGAGAAGAGACAACACACATAACATGCATACAACAACCAAATTGTTTCCTCAATCTATAACAATTGGTGGGAGATATGCAAAACATCATAAAAGAAATCGAGAATATATATATCATTCAAATGGTATATTTGTACATTCAAGTATTGAAGGAGAAATTAACTTTTGATTTTTGATTTTTTATTTTTCGATATCCGTGAGTATTTAGTCGAGTCTGAATATTTCCACGAAGTTCAAGTGCAATAGGCCGAGCGTATTTTAATGACCCGGACAATTTTAACGCAACAGGGAATCGAGTTTGAGATATGTACCTTATCTCCACACAATTTCAAACTCGTCGGTTGGGCTAATTAACTCGTGAGGTTAGAAAAAAAAATTGATTTGTGCTTATTATATTAATATATACTTAGATCTACATCTAGCCCTTTATTAATTTGTCTATTTATTTTTTTATTTGTCAAGACACATGGCCACTTGGTTGGGTATCCTTTTTCCTAATATATATTAATAAGAGTCTCCCACGTGACTTAATGTGTTGTAGACTGTTTGAACTTTTGACATATAAAGATAGAGAATGGTGACTTGATTTTCTTAAAAAAAATAAAATAAAAAATCTTATTAAAATGAAAAAGCATACAAAAAATGCATAAAATTCAATTCATGCACGTCATGGTATTCAAGCCCCCCATTTATGACAAACAAGTAACAACCACTAGCTACTAGTCTACTATAGTACGTAATTCAACAACAATAAAGATTGATGATCGACGGACGAGATTATTCTCCGACGCACTCATCGATGATCATCTCATGACCACTAATCCAAGGTGTCTCTCTATATTTATGTCACACGTTACATGCCTCAAATTAATGGAGTCGATTAAATTTTTGAAGAGAAATGGAGAGAGGATGGCACCATTTCTTCTCATGTTCTTGGCTCAGATCATCACTGCTAGCTATTCAGTTGTTTGCAGAATTGTGTTCAATAGTGGCACTGACCCTATTGTTTTCAACGTCTATCAGTTCATAGTCTCTTTTTTCTTCTTGGCTCCTTTTGCATTCTTCATAGAAAGAAAATTCAGGCCTCCTCTCACCCTCTCCATTACATGTTGGTTGTTCCTCCAAGCCTTTCTAGGGTCAGTACTCCTCAATCTATGTATTTGTTATTTCTAAATATATTTCGGAATTTGGTTCGAACTCCAAGTTTAAGTCTGGTTACTAAATTTTGTCGGTCGTGTAGGAAAGTTAGTTATTAGAGTCAGTCTGACAAGAGTTTCTTTTCTAGTGACGTTCGCATAAGTATTTTAGTTAGATTAAGATTAAGTCGAGAAATTAAATTGAGACTGAGATTATGTTGTTGTTGTTGTTGTTGTTGTTGGATTCAATTTTATTTCCTTTATATTTTTATTATTTTTACGTATTTTAGTTAGATTAATTAAGATTAAGTCATCGCTGGGAGCTTCAGAGAAATTAATTTGAGTATAAGATTATGTTGTTGTTGTTGTTGGATTCAATTTTATTTCCTTTATATTTTAATTTATTTTTACTTTTTTGTCGGCAACTGTAAACATTCAAAACATTAATAATAATAGATCAGTTAAAAAATTACTTACGGAAGCGATTATCTAGTCGAAATACTTTAAGAACTACACCAAAACCTTATCGCCCCTCACGAGCCTCAACACATTCGACACATTGTTTAATGGTACAAGTGCCATTTTATATAGGCTTGAGGGAGAACCTTTATTAATACCAATTTAAATCAAATCGGTAACGATAATGGAAGCTCAAGAGTCTTTAGGTTCATACGTTACATAATATATTGATTATGAGACATATTATGGTCTTACAACAACTTCAGTATCTAACTACTTTGGGTCCGTGCACTGTTTACATGAGTGATATGCATCACAAGAGCTCATTAAATATTTTCATTTGCAGGGCAACTCTGTTCATGAACCTCTATGCTGCTAGTTTGAATTACATCTCAAGCACATCCCAATCTGCCATGATGAACCTGTTCCCTGCATTCACCTATGTGCTTTCCATCGCTTCTCGGCAAGAACAAGCTGAGCTTAACCAACTCCGAGGGGTCGGAAAATTACTAGGGACTATAGTATCGGTTTCGGGCGCCTTTACTTTGATTTTATGTCATAGAAAAAGCGTAACAAGTATGATTTTCACAAGCGATTTTACTCAGGATATGATCGGTTACGCCATGATCGTTGTCGGTACGCTTTCATTTAGTGCCTGGGTTGTCTTTCAGGTTAGTGATTGATTTAGAGATTTTTTTTTTTTTTTACTTCATGGATATGTTGTGGTTTTGAAGAATTGATTTTGAGATTTTGAGATTTTTTATTTTTGTTTTGTTTGCATGGTTTTAGAAACCAATGATGGAAAGATACCCAGCTGGACTGTCTGTAACAGCCATAATGTACTTGTTTGGGACTCTACAGACATGTCTAATAGCTATTTTTACAAGTCATGAAGCATCAAAATGGAAGCTCAATTGGGACTTGGAGCTACTCAACATAGTCTCAGGAGTAAGTATATATGCATATCTTCAATTCTAATATGCATGATGTAAAGATTATTAATCACTATAATGGTGCAATATTGTCACATTCAAAAAAGTTATACGGACTCAAAGATTTTTTTATTAGTAATTAAGATATTTATCTAAGGCCATTGCTCTTTTGGTTGGGAACTCGTGCACTACCCTAAAGTTATACATTGAGGCCATGCCCTTTTGGGAACTCGTGCAATACACATTAAAATACGTGCGCACACGTCTTAAAATAATAAGCCGACATGAGATCCAAAGGACTTAATAAATACTAATTCAAATCTCCACGTGCATGAAACATTTTTGTTATCCGTAGATATGTACTCCCTCCGTTTTTTTATAAATGACTTTTTAGACATTTTAAAATATTTTACAATATATGTCATTTAGTAGTTTCAATAAATATTAATTACTTAATTGACTTTTATACCCTTCATAGAAAAAGAAAATTTATTAATTATACACATTAATAACTAGTGTATGTAGAAATAGTTGGGTTAGGAGAGATAAAGGATGATTTAGTCATTTAACTGTTTCTTTCTCCTCGTCCAAGATAATGAAATAACTTTCTTAAAATTGTGGACAACCTTAAAACGACACTTATATAGAAACGGAGGGAGTACTACACTATCGGTGCTAACGGAGATTTGTATATTGAAGGGGATTCTGAATGGTGGAGTTGCTATGTTTATATATACATGGTGTGCAAAGAAGAGAGGGCCATTGTTTGTGGCAGTGTTTTCTCCTTTGAATCTGCTCTTCACTGCAGTCATTGAGATGGTAATTCTTGGAACCAGCATGAACTTTGGAGGGTGAGTGTACTATATATTAATCTCAAAGAATAGCATTATAGCAAAAGTTGATTAATGTTTTTGATTTATTATATTATATTTTTGTTGCAGAATATTGGGGTCAGTGATGATAGTTGGAGGTCTATACCTGTTTTTGTGGTCAAAAGCCAAGGAGGAAACAAAGGATGCAGAAGAAGCAGATGAGATTCTCTCTCCCTTCCTTCCTCAAAGCACTGAAACTCGAACTCAAAACCTTGTTTAGGGGACTCCAGGCACTTGCCGTAGAACCGATATCCATCGGTCGAGAACCACATATAGATTTCAGTTCAGTTGTACATATATACTACACAGTTGGCTCTTGAGGCCAAACTTCATACTTGTTTGAAAATTTTGAACTATAATCCAAACTTTCAAAACATGTTGAGAGGTGCTGAGAAAATTTGCAACCAAATTGCACCTTGAATCATATATAGATCATGATATTTCACAGAGACATCAATGATTCTGCCACATATTTTATTGCATAAATACATACAAAGAGATCCCCAAGGACAAACAACAAAGTTTTCTTAAGATCACCATAATTGATGTATCCTACCTAAATATATTTAAGTCCATTGCTTCTAGTTGCAGAGCAACTGATAAGACCGCCGTCGCCATGGGAGATATAGGGCAAAAACATCTCTCCAATAACGACCGCATGGGAAGGGAAGGCGCCTCGCCAGATATACAAACTACAATTATAAGCAATTCTTGGGTCCTCATCACACTGCAGCATGTTTGTTTCTTTGCATGGCTTCAATCTGTGCCAGTCTTTAAGCTCCTCTTCGATGCATGCCTTCGCCAAGGCATTCCGGACCCGTTTAAATAAGATAATGCCATCAAAAGATGGGAGCTCTTGTGACTCTTAGACTTCGTTCTTCTCTTTTTTGTCGCTGTTAAGCAAGCCTTCATGGAAGCTGCTGCTCGCCGGGCCTTCATGGAAACTGCTGGTTGCAGGTTCGAGGAAACTGTTGGTCGCTGACATGCCCAGCCAGCCTTCGTAGAAACTGTTACTTGCTGACGCTCTCTCCTTCCATAGCTTCTCCACCTGATCAAAGCTCATGCCCTTTGTTTCTGGTACGAATGCGAGCACGAATAAAGCAGCAAGCACTGCTATTCCGGCGATTATAAGGAATGTTCCAGCAGTTCCAATTGCTGAAACAATGGTTAGGAAAGTCTGCGACACAATCAGGTTCGAGACCCAGTTAACAGTAGCAGACATGCCACCACATATGCCCCGGTAAGCATCCGGGTAGATCTCTGAATTCACAGCCCAAGGCACAGGCCCCATGCCTGGTGAGAAAAAACAAATGTAGAGGGTCAAGCCCACAATTGCAAGCCACCCAGATCCGTTGACGCAGAAGTCGTGGAAAAAGCTAGTATTGCAGATTGCAGAATCTGACGAGTGGAAGAAGAAAGCCATGGAAAGAACGACAAGAGATAAGATAACACCAGCCAGACTACAAAGAGCTAACTTGCGCCTTCCAAATCGATCTATCAAGTATATACCGAGTACCGTTCCACTAGCATTCATGGCAGCAACAATCAGAGAGAGGAGCAAAGCAAGCCTGTTTGAAGTGAATCCCGCCATTTGCACGATAGTAGGACTGTAGTACATAACAGTATTGATTCCACTGAACTGCTGAAATGCCTGCGCAACACATAGAATTTCAAGATTGTCATGTGTGGATAATCAAAATATAAGCACCTTTTCGACAGCTGTGCAAGTATTGAAAAACAACCAAATATTCACATAATCTGAATTTAGTATTACAAAATAACCAAATATTCCCATGATTTGAACTTTGTATTACAAATTAACCAACTGTTCCCATATTTTGAACTTAGAACTTTGCCCGCTACTTACTGAAAACACAGCCAAACAGGAGATATACAAACTAATAGTATGAAAAAATATCAGTAGAACTAATATATTTAGAATCTGTTTCCACTAAGTCATCGAAATAGATGCAGCAAAAATTTTGTTGATCTACCCATAAGGTAAAATGATATCGCCAGAATTGTCAAACCACCTTCTAAAGCATAAGTAACATCTAAAACAAGGAATTCATATTTTCGATGCTACTTAAGTGTATCCTCCGTGAAAAAATCGGCAACAAACATCAAAAAGGATACAAAGAGGCATTTCAATACTGCACATCCTTTTACAATGTAAAATACAACAACCCATTGGACTGAAGTGTCTTATGATTACTAAGTATGGTGACAATGCAGTTTTGATGCTACGTAGAAGTAAATTGGATGGCTTAGAATTTAATCAAAATTAAGCTCCGAATTCTAAAGCAAGAAAATGCTAGTATTGCAGTGATAGTGAATCTCTTTCCTGATGTTGTTTCAAAATTAACAAGAAGGCCCTTGACAAAAAAGTGAAAAAAAAAAATGCAAAGTTTAGAAGAACATAATGAAGGATTCAATTTAAAACAATAAGCCTCACTAGAAGCATCTTAATTCCGATTTGACCATACTACTGAGAAAGGCTTAATCATTTTCACATTTAATTAAAATATGAAGTTGAATTTATAGGAAGAGCGGCATATATCCTATAAGCAGTTACATTTCATAAGGAATACCTGCAGTCCAGCTCCTGCAAAAAATGCAATCCTGATTTCCTTGATCTTGAAAACATCCAAAAAATGCACGCTCTCCTTTGATCTATCATCTTCCTCCGCTGCAAGAGCGAGTTGTTCTACCTCATCCCCTAGACGGTCCGGATCATAGATTTTTGCTAGCACAGCAATGGCCTTGGCTTTGTCATCCTGCAAAGACAGATTAGATGTCATAAGCATGCAGCTGAGTGGAGAAATCAGTAGACTGGGAAAATGTAAACATGTTTTAATACATTCATCTGAAAGGTGCATTTTGCTCATTACATGCATGTAAAGCCAGTGAGGGGACTCAGGCAAGCAAAGCATGAGGAAGAATTGAATGACTGCCGGCACAGCTGCAGCACCAAGCATCCAGCGCCATGTTCCAGGAACCTGAATGATCAAACAGAATTTGAAGAAACATGAATACCTGGAATAAAAAAAAAAAACAAATCCAGGAAACAAACCCTAAGAAAGAAGAACGAAAAATAACTATAATAAGCATTTTCAGTGTCTAAGTCCATTACTCAAGAACCATACACCCCGGCAGCCAAACCACCTTTTGCCTCATCCTCCTTCATTGTTTTGACATGGGTCTTGAATGTTGAGAATCAAAATGGAAAGTAGTCAATATAACAATCAAAACATTGAGAAAGTGGAAGAATTTGCACAATTTTTTCCCAGAAAGTTGTATCAGAAAAAGTTTGGGTAAAAGAAACTAAACCGGCATTGTCATCATTGCCAAACACTAGTTGAAAAAAGAATGAGAGTGACATTTACGCATCGCCACTGACAACCACTCAGATAGGAAATGAAGCAGATCTCTGCTTTCAAGCACCAAGCGTCTATGTAAGCCCAAACATCCATAACCAACAATCCGGAATTTTATGTGAACTTGATTTCTGTTTTCACTTTCCTACTTCGCAGACATTGATCATGGATTCTTAAACAGTTACACCAACGGGAAACACAGAAGTGCTGCCCTAACTAATATGAATGTGAGTTCCGCTAATACTCCCTGCATTATATTTGAATTTCACTGATATTGACACCCTCAAAGGAAAAAGGAAATATAAAATAAAAATTAGAAAGATGATACGAAAAAGAATCGAACTTGTATGAAAAACTCGTTTGAGTAGAAAAACTTTCATATACCAGATTTTTTTCGTCAATAACTTGAATAATACGATCAATAAAAGCCAAATTAATTAAACAAAAGAAAGGAGCCTTTCCCATCCGCTCACTGGCCATAACTTAATATCCAACACCAAATTCTATCTTCATGCTGCCTCTTTGAGCTGCACAAGAAAGTACCTTTCATACCCACAAGTAAATGCATAATGAGGACCCGTGGAATAGAAATATCTTTCTGTTTTGATCATTAAACAGCAAAAATCTGAAACAACACCATCATCTCCCATGATCTATGATTCAACTTTATGCAGAAAGAGATGAAGTATTCCTTGAAACATGTGCGTTTAATACATGCATGCATGACAAGTTATTTAAAGGACGTTTCTTACATTCCATTTAATAAATTAAAGTTCTGCTTCATAAAAAGTTACGCACCACAGAAATATTTGACCATAATTTCCAAATTTTATGAATGCCTTATTCTTAATACAGTTGCTCTTGACATGTACTTCCGCTATCATATACTCAACTATGAACCTCAACTATGAACCTCTAAATTCATCAGGAAATTTAAAAGCAGTAAAGGAACAATGCCCTAAACGACTTAAATGTACTCATTTAATTAGTTATAGTCACAACTTCCTAGGTTCAATCTAAAAACACTTTTAAGTGTATTCACAATTAACACTTTAAGCATGCCTTGCAATTTTTAATTGTGGGTCATGTTTCTCCTAAAAGTGTTACGACACAGAAACAAACAGATTCATCAACCTATTGCCATATGCTAATTGTTCTTTTCGTAGCGGGTTGCTACTTTTATTCACCATGTATGATGTAAAACCATGCTAGTAAAAAACATAATTAAAGTATACCAAAAAAAAAAAAACCTGAGAAAGTGAGAGATGATGTCAAAAGAATCAGACCTCAGTGAAAGCAAGGTTAACTAGATATGACAGAAATTGTCCACCAGTAATCATTAGCACATTTGTACCCACTAATCCACCTCTTATTTCGGAGGGGGATGCTTCTGCAATGTAAACAGGAGCAGTAACAGAAGCAACTCCTACACCTAAACCAACCAGTAGTCTTCCAACTATGAGTACATAAGCATCTGGTGCCGCACACATTACAATTGAGCCAATCGCAAAGACTACATCTGCAATGAGAGTGGCTGTTTTGCGCCCGTAGCGATCATTCATCCACCCCCCGGTGGCAGCACCAAGCATAGCTCCTACTAATGCCATGCTAACAATTGTTTCCTGCAAAATGTATAAATAAGTAAACCCTCATTACACGCTCAACTCATTCAAAAGTGATGCAGGTATTCAAACTTCAAAGTCTTATACCTGTAAAAGGCTACTCTTATCAACAACCTCAAAATCATTGCGAATGTAAAGAAGAGCACCAGATATAACACCTGAAATTAGAAAAGCATGATGCATGTTGCTTAGAAGTTAAGTCATTAAACAATAAATATGTTTCCCAATTTCTCTTCTACCTCTACTTCCAGAATCTAGAAAGCTTTTTGATTTATTTTTAGATTTAGAAAGCTCTAGCACTTCAATCACTCCAAGCAATCGTCGTCATAAGGTACTTTTTCTATAGATAATCATGGGTGCTCGAACCTTTTTTCTCGGCCCTACCCTACTTAGGCTCGACCAATCCCACGAGAGTCACTGGGGCGGCTAAAAACCAATGAGCCAAAAGAAACCAACATATTTGGAGTTGGAATCCAGAAGGCTCAATAAGGCAAAGTATGCATATGTTTGGCCATGTTAGTAAAAACATGTTGGTATAATTGTCTATGCATGAAAGAGCTTACTAGTTCCTAACCAATAAATAGCCACGAAGGAGAAACGCCACTTGCTTACATACACTCACTAATCTCACATTAACAATGATAAAATCACTCATTTACTCTGATTGACCCGATATCATCACAAGTAGATCTTCTCTTCCACTCTTTTTTTGTCAAATTGCAAGTAAATTGAGGAAAAGTACTCCGAAGAGAAATCTCCAAAGTACAATATTTTGTGAAATATATTTTTTTTATTAAAACCTTTTACTGAAAAATAAACTTTATATAAATCTAAAAAAATAAATTTAAAAATTATTTTTTCTGAAATTAAATATATATATACTAGTCAATGGGCACGCGCTATGCGCGTGAGGCATAAACAATAAATGTATTAATAAACATTTGTGAAAGTTAATATTAAAATATTATCTTAATGACAAAAAGTCACAAATATAAATAGAATGTAACTTCTTATATTATCTAAAAAGAACAAAAAAAAAAAGATAAGTCCTAAGAATCGACTGATTTCATATTGCTATTAAATAGAACCGTTGCAATTAAATATTTATTAAATATGTGTCTATCTAAATCAAAACTATATACAAAGAGAAAACTGTGGTACTAAATAGCTATTAAATAGCTATCTAAATAAAATTATTTCCAAATACATCGGTGGTATTAAGTACCTAAATATAACTTTTCATCAAATTAGAATCCGATTCTAAAAAAAAGAAATAGAGTCCTAACAAACATTGTTTTCATATTGCTATTAAATATCTATTAAATAGAATCGATGCAATTTAATCTCTATTAAATAGCTATCTAAATCAAAACTTTATACAAATAGAAAAACGGTGCTACTAAATAGCTATCTAGTCGATGGGCATAAACAATAAATATATTAATAAACATTTGTGAAAGTTAAATTATGCATGGTAGTCAAAGTAGGAACCCAATAAATTATGCATTGCAAAAAGTGAAAAATTATTGAACTTTGAAGGCGAATTAAGTTGAAGTTTTTTTTAATTATTAAGAAAAAGAATATTTTTAATAACATAAAGTATTACCATAAAATTTATGAAAAATACAATGGCACCGAATGGCATCACTTTGCATCAATAAGATTGAAGTTACGTACCTTCCCGAGTTTCGAAGCAAATTAAAATATAATACTTCACAAAGATCCTCAAGAGCAACATGGAGAAAGTGAGTGCGCACTCTCCAATCAAAAGATTTGTATCTCGCCATTTTTTTCATAGAGGTCTTCATGGAGGCGTGAAGAATAATAGACTTGAAGGTGATGTGAAAATGGTAGCGAT